>CM056586.1:9825156-11315156 GCA_029721435.1 Gymnothorax reevesii
AGAGGAGGTGTATGTGGTACAGGTATGGAGCCTCCAGCCAAGTCCTGTGTGTTTATTTACTGTAAACATTGAATATCTACTTCCACTGTTTTGTCTGCTCCGTTTTGAGTCACTTATCACAAAAAATAAAACTTTTTATTTCTCCAGGCACCAACAGTGGAGGTGAAGCTGGCCTGGCTCAATGAGATCCGCAGAATTCTTACAAACCAGCAGAGACTACTCAAAGGTCTGTTCTGTTTGTTGTTGAGCTCTGGGGTCTGGCTGTATCTGAGCATCAAGTGTAAACTGTTTTGGGTGATTATTTAAAATTGAGTTGATCCCCCTCTGTCTCCTCCTCTCAGAGGAGTCTTATCAACACAACTCCACATCTGATCAGATTCAGCTGTCGCCACCTCTCTCAGACAGGTGAGATTTTCTCAGTGGTGTACCTCACAGCGTGCTCGTCGTTCTCCGCCGCCTGTCTGTTGAACCCCGCACTCTGTAGAGCCTCTGTCTGCTCCTGACCTTCATGAACCAGTCATTTGTGACCATGGGAGGGCGTTCAAACTGCAGTGGAATTATTCAATAAAGGTTGCGTGGGTCTCTGTTATACACATAGAATTAAAAAATGTCACATGAATTGTGCAACCCCCTTTCCAGAAAAAAGTTGGGACACAGTAAAATGTTAATATAAGCAGAATGCAATGATCCGCGCATCGTTTCAACTCTTAATGTAATTGATTATAGTACAAAGACAATATATCAGGTGCTGAACTGAGAAAATGTAATGTTTTTTGAGGAATATATACTCATTTTGAATTTGATGCCAGCAACAACCATCAAAAAAGTTGTGACAGGGGCATGTTTACCACTGTGTTGCATCACTTCTTCTTTTAACAACAATCAAAGTATTTAGGAACCGACGAGACCAGCTGCTGAAGTTTGGAATTCAAAATTTTTTCCCTTTCTTGCTTGATGTAGGATTTCTGCTGCTCAACTTTCATATTTTTTATGTCATGATGGGCCAAATGTTTTCTGTCAATGACAGGTCTGGACTGCGGGCTGGCCAGTATTTCACCTGGACTCTTTACAGAGTCATGTTGTTTTAATATATGGAGAATGTGACCTGGGATTGTCTTGCTGAGGTGAGCAGGGTATCCCTGAAGAGGGTGTTGTCTGCATGGCAGCACATGGTGTTCTAAAACCTGTATCATTAAGAATTAATATTGTCTTCACAGATGCGCAACATTCTCATGTTATGTGCACTAATGCACCCCCATACCATCATGGATGCTGGCTTCTGAACTATGCTCTGATAACAAGCCAGATGGTACCTTTCCTCTTTAGCCTGGAGGATGTGGTCTGCATGATTTCAAAAACAAATTTCAGATTTTGATTGGTTGGAACACAGCAGTTTTCCATTTTTCCTCAGTCCATCTTAAATGAGCTCAGGCTAAGAGAGCTCAGGCTCTTTTTACATATGGTTTTTTCTTTACTTGGTAGATTTCTAACTAGGATTTGTGGATGCGGCGACGAACTGTGTATGCTAACAATGGATTTCAGAAGTGTTACGGGTCCCATGCGATGATTTCTTTCTTTTTATGCAGAGCCACCTGAGGGCCTGAACAGTCAATCATTCAATACTGTTTTTCAGTCTTTTATTATTATTATCATTATTCAGTCTTTCAGTTTACTGTGTGCTGAGATTGTTCTGGATTCTATGAATCCTTTAATGATATTATGTACTGTAGATGATGAAATCCCCAAATTCTTTGTCATTTTATGTTTTCCTGCACAGTCTTTCACGATGTGATGGGGACATCTTTACTCCTGAAAAACTGTTTATTTTATGCTCAATCTCGTGTTACTGACTGGTTTCCAATTAACCCAATCTGCTGCAAGATTCTACAAGTTATATTTTTTTAGCATCATAAAACCTTTCTAGTAATTTATTGCCCCGTCTGAACTTTCTTGAAATGTATTGCTGGCATCAAATTCAAAATGAGCGAATATTTTTACATTTTCTGCTGTTTTTTTTTTTTTTATTACTATTTTTTTTTTGGGAAATGGGGTTGTGTGCGTCAAGGTAGGTTCTTGTTTCCCTGGTTGATATTGCGAAACAGTTTTGGATGCTTATGGTGTTTTTAGTCGGCCAGGTTTTTTATCTCACGAGTAACAGAACAAGTGCCCAGATCCCACAGCACTCAGTCAGCCATTTTATGAACCAGAAAAGGTAGACACTCTGGCAGCCATATTCTGAGGGGAAATTGTTCTCAGGCAAACCTGTGAGGGTGAATGAGCGTGAGGTGTGGGAGCTGGTTTGCCAAGGCTGCGTTTGACTTGTCCCACAGGGCCGTTCGTACGTCCAGAAGCATCCGTAAGGGCTGCTTGCCCGCACTTGCCTATTCATCCCTGTCGTCCAATGCATTTCTGTGCCTGCGTACTCGACGCGCCAAACAGCAGTGATGCTCAATGTAAAATTCTGCAGGACGTCCCACCACCTCAGCCACCCACCTTCCTAACCCCAGTCCAATGGCAGTCCCATGCGTCCCAAGCAGTGTTTGTGAGGTGACCCGGTGACCGAGGACTGCTGCATTTGCACACTGACAGTGATGGCACTTCTCCCCTCTTCCCTTCTCTGATGGCTTCCCACATCCCTCTGTTTCCTTATCTCCCATCAGAAATCACCATGGCTACACCTCTCAGTCCCGCTCTCTCCCCACAACCCCACACCCCAGATATGGCACCAAAGAGGGATTTTTGCACAAATCTGAGCAAGTTCTTCATTGTTTTTTTTTTTTTCCACAATATGCATGCAGGAAAAATATGAAATGTTGCTGTTTGATTTTTCATGGAAATGTTTTTCTTTCATGTTGCCAAAACTAAATATGTTTCCCAAAGTGGGGCTCGCTTTTTGAGATCTTTCCCCTGGACCATTTAAAACAAGCAGGATTTCATACTCTGATGCGGAACCCCCAACACCCCCCCCCCCCCCCCAAACAATAAAATAAATTCAACTAGACTTAAACTTAGATCTTGATAAACCGAGACCACGTTCATTCTCATAATTTATCCTTACCTGGACAGAACATGCACTGCTTCTAACAGATAGAGCCTGTCTCTCTGGCAGACTTTGCACAGAATGGCTTCTGGTTGATCGGATTGTGCTGACATGCTGATGTGAGCTGACCTGTGTGACGGTATGAGTCTCATGGCTCTACCTCCACTGGTATCTCAGCTTATTCTCCCCCCACAGCAAGCTGCAGAGGTCATCTGTAAGCTCGGAGGAGACCGAGTCGGGTCGCACCAGTCCCATCCTGCTGGACTCGGCAGTCTTCTCCCCTCAGCAACAGCCGAATCGCCGCAGTGAGTTTCCTGTGGGGAGGCCATCACCACAGACTCTGTATTCTAACTGGACGGTCAGCTGTAGCAATCTTTCCTTCCTCTCTACATTTCGTCCGGAGTTGTTGGTTTTATCAACAATTTGCTGCGCTCTATTAGAAGTATATAATATTCATTTTCAAGAGAATACATTAGTCTCATCCTCTTTGATAATATTCCTACATTAAAGAAATAAAAATCTTGATGTTAACAGTAGAATTATATATAACAGTAGGACTGAACTTCCATTGTTTAAATGTTTATATAGCACAGTGAGTTGAGCTGATTATCTGCAGAATTCTGGTGCCTCTGAAGACATTGGCTGTGTTGCCATTTTCAAGCTTAATATTCAGCTCATCATTTTTTCATTTAAAAATAATTTGATTTTTTTTTTTATTTTGTTCAAACCTCATAGACTTCATTAGATTTAGTCAATTAGGCTCACATGCTGAAGCAGGGAAGCTAGAAGATGATTACTTTTTTCCAAAAAGGAAAAGAAATCCAAATCATCAGTGCAAATTTTTTTTATGACTGCCACGAAGCTGGAAGATGTTCAGTACTGATCCTGGCTTATTCCCAGGCTGGCCTGGTGCTTCTCGCTCCGTGGATCTCTGTGAGGGCCTGGAGAACTGGAGCCGAACCAACAACATCTCCAATCTCTCAGACACTGAGGAGGAAAGTGTGGCCTTGTTGGTGAGTGAAACAGTGTTGGCCGACCTCAGGGCTCCGCCGTGCAGTTTTGCAGGTGAAAGGTGATAAATAGGCTTGCGGAAAAGTTTCCTGCCCTGCCGGCTTCAGAATGGTGTGAGCCAAGAAATTTTAGCGTTGTAAATTAGTCGAGATGATTTTGACCTAAACCAGGGGAAGGCACGAAATGGCATTTTAGCCCGTTGAAAATTCGATGAATTGCTTCACGCTGGACTATCTTGGGCTTGAGCCCAATCCCATTCTCTGCGAGTCTTTTTAATGAAGTTGGTGAGTTCTCATGTTTCAACAGCTGGAGCTTAAAATCCTACATTTATGTAACCATAAGTGTGATCATTGTGAAGTATTACTGCCCAAATCATGTACCCCACTGGTCCGCTTCCTGTGCGCTTCTTGGAAAGGATGCATCAGCATTTATGAAGGGGTGTTGAGTGAAAATAAATGCAGTGCCTTTGTCCTGCCCCTGCCCAGGTCCCAGGCAAGTACAGGGCTTTGGCTGACTGTCAGAAGTCTGATGACTTCATCATAAAGTGCGGTGACATCATCCAACTGATGCAGGAAGACAAAGCAGGGCAGTGGTAAGGGGCACATAATAGGAGATGATGTTGATGATGATGATGATGGCCGCTTCCACACAGTGTGCTCTGTTGATGGAGGATTAACCATAGAGGAGCAGTGAAAATTGCTTTCCAACACATGACTTGCTTTTTTCTCATAGGTTGGTGAAAAATCTTAGTCGCAGGCAGGAGGGCTGGATTGCAAGCAGTAGTTTGCATCTGATTCTTGGCACCAGCACCAGGGCGCACTCCAACAGGCTAGGAGGTAAAGACGCAAGCCTGGGCATACTGGCTGGGGATATGGGTTTGGAGGGTAAATGTCCTGGGGACCTGCTACTCTTCATGTTTAGCTTCACATCATTATGACTTTAGGAGCAAGAAAGATGTTCATATGCATTAAATTAAGTGCTGATTATCTTGGAAGGCTTGCGGACCGTCAGGCTGTCCAGGTGCCCCCTTCATCAGGGTGGATGGGCTTTCATGTTGTAAATATGGGTCTTTCTGCTGAACTGTAATCAATAGCAATATTGTCCCGTATTATGTATTTTTTTTCCCCAAGTTATTATATCCATGGATGTTAAAAAGGGAGATTTAGAAATTTCTTGACCATGATGAACAGTCTATTTTGACTGGCCAGCGAACAGAGCTTTACTGTATAAAAAGTAGCGTTAGTGCTCTTGGACAGTGAGAGGTAGGGCAATGAAACATGGCTCTGAGGAGAAGCTGGGCACCCTGGCTGTGCTGGTAGGCATGTGCTATGCAGAGCAGAGTCTGTTTGTGATGTCAAACACCAAAAATTTCAAACCGCAAGTCTCAAAGTTTAAAAGACAGACACAGTGGAGACCAATGCATAGGTGGAACAGACCTAGAAAAATCCGTAATTTTGGTCCTGAAAGGAAATAAGTTACTTGTATTACAACATTGAAATATGGGATTTACAGTCAGGGACGTACAGTTAAGTATGTGGATCGTGGCATAGTGTGAATCATTTTGGCTCAGTTTGTCTCTACACTGGGTTTGAAATTAAACAATCAAGCTCAGCTGGAAATGCTGGCCGTCAGCTTTAATTTAAGGGTTTTGTCAAAAATATATTTCATGAATCATGTAGAAATTACCACCATTTTACACATAGCCCATTTTAGGTGTTCAGAAGTAATTGGACAAAAGAACGCATTCTTAGATCAAATTTTGATTTTTCAGTACTTCATTGATAATCCTTGTCCACAATTTCCTGTAGTCTGGAACCTACAGACATAACCAAGTGCTGGGTCTCTCCCCGAGAGACGCTCTGTCAGTCCCTCACTGAAGCAGCTTTCAGTTCCTGCTTCTTCTTTGGATGTTGCGCATTTTGTTTGCTCTCAGCAACATGAGATGCATGCTTAGATTCAACTCAGGTGGTTGACTTGGTCATTGTGGAACATTCCACTTATTTGCCTTAAAAGGTCCAGAGTTTTTATTTCAGTCACTGTCCTCCAGTGTTGTGTCGCGCAGCACAGGGAGTTCTGAAGCTTTTAGCTGAATCTGAGCTGATACATTAGTCCTTTAGTATTCAATCACCCTGCTGCTTGGGTCAGTTGTGGAATCATGAATAAATGCCATGGAACTGGTTACAATGGCATTCATACATACCCACCGATGGCCGCGCCTCACAGATGAGGTTATATGCTTCGGATCGTAAGCAGTTCCTTCCCTTCTTCATACTCATCTCATCATTCTAGTTCAAGGTAATCCTTGTCGTATCTGTCAATTGAATGCTGTTCCAGACATTTACAGGCTTTTTTTCTGGTTTTGGGCATTTTCATTTCTCTCTCATTTGTGGTTCTTTGCAGAGCCAGTGTTTCTGAAAGCCCGAAAGCTGAGTACCCCTTGACCCTGTGGCAGACCCCTTTGGCCTGAAAGAAATGAAGAACTGATAGATCACAGCCAGGATTGTGGGTTAGCTTTCATCTACAGCAATGCAGGCCTTTTCCCTGGAAAATTCACATTCACAATCAGCAGAGCGGAGGTCCTGGGATTTTGTTTTCTGATGAATCGGACGGATGTAGGTCTTTATGTTGTGCTCCAAATCAGCTCATCCAGAGTGCAACACAAAGGGAGGCCTGTGGTGAGAACTCTGTACTGCTCATTTCACAATTCAGAAATTACCAACCTGGAGCCCCAGCACTGCAATAAAGACACTTGGCTGAGGTCAGGCCCAGGTTACTCTGATCCCCTAGATCACTCTGGATGGTGCCTTTATGATGTTTATGACGGTCATTAACCGAGGCCTTGGGTGGATAATCCTTACTAATCAAATAAGAACATAAATCCCACCATTTTGATTGATCGTGTTTGTGGTGTGGGATGGCGATGAAAGGGGACTGGATCACAGATTGTCCTCTCTGCGCCCGTCAGCAGTGAGATACAGGATTACACCTGTTTCCCTCTCATTAACATTCCATTAAACTCCATGTCTGGATCCTATGAGAACATTAATCTGAGCAGATTGGACACCTGTGACAACTTCAGCTGACCCTCGCACACACTGTCATTGTGGGTCCTGGATATACTGCGGAAAACCAGTTTTGTTGAAGAACATCATATGATATTTGTCATATTTATGTTTCTGATGGGATCGTGCTGACAGTGGAATTGAAAACTTTTATCTTCTTGGGATGGCGTAATGTCTTCAGAATAGGGCTCTGATGTTCTTCCCTTTGAATGTGTAGTTTTGCTACAATTTTATTTTTTATTATTAAAGAAACATGCAGAATTATTTTGAAAAAAGCTGTTATTTATTTAAGATACAGTAAATGGTAATTGTTTTGTTGCCTTTGAGATTGGACTATCAGTATATGCACATCATTTTTTTTTCTTTTCACTGTTCTTTGTTTTCTGAAGGCAACCAGCTTAAACATCTTCATGGGTTTACCTGCCAAAATGTGCCATGCCACGATAGAGGCATTTGTCAGGCTTTTCTGGTTTAGAGTCGTTTAATTTACTTTTAACGTGGTTTGAGTTTTCTCAGCAATACTTTTTCGTGTCCCACGCCCAACTTCAAAAATGATGTACTTTGTAAAGGCACTTTAATGAAGTATGACAATGATAATGCAACTGCTGCTGAAAGACAAAACTATATTTTAAGCTTTATGGGAATGATTATGCATGATGGATAGCAATATTTTCTGCCAAACTCTTTCACTCACTCCCAAGTTTGTGCTCAGTTTTCTTTGCACTGTGATCGACTCTGTGCACTTTGATTGATGGGAAATTGGTTGTACAGGGTTTAACTGAGTCAATGTGCAAAGCAAATCAAATACGTGGTTCTTGTACATGAGCATCAATGTAGGTTTACCCTTTCGCAATTTTTGAGTGCACCTTAATTCAAAGTCTTGACCACACTTGACAGTGGGTATATAGAAATGGTTTACGCAACCCAATATTTCTGCTGCTTTGATGTTTGCACAATCCGCTGTGATTTTACTTTGGGCTCTGGGCAAATTTGCACAAATGGAGTAGAAACCTGTAGCGTATACTCTTACTGTTCTTTGCCCGCACAAAATAAACCAAAAATCTGTCCCTCGCGTGTCACTGTGCTTAATCTATTGTTTTCCATTAGGCCTCATAGAAAAATATTGCTTTATCATCTCCGCCCACATCGGTAGATTATGGCGGCATAAATTTAAAATTTTTTTTTTCTTTTTTACATTTTTAGTATCGAAAAAAGGGTAGGCTTATCAGCGTAATGCTCTTTGCAAGTAGCGTGAATGTACCCATAAACGGAAGTTATGTTCCTGTGTTGTTCTTAGTCAAGTACCGGAAAATAAACGAGTCCCAGAAACCTCGAAAAACATCACATGAACGCATAAGCAAACTGCATATAAAAATATATTTACAATTTTATTTTTTAATTCGCCCGCCCACTTCCCATTTTTTTGATGAACTAATATTTTTTATGGGGCCTTACAATCGATCATGCAGCGGACGTTGAACCCACTCATGGTGTCGTACGTTGAATTAAATATTGATTGTAGGCTATAGGCCGCATCAAATCAAACATGAGTGGCTGCCTGTAGTGTCACCATTTGAATTGGAGATGAGGTTTACAGGCTGCCAGAGCTGCTACAGAATGTAGCTAATTAATTCATTTATTAGCCATTAAGTAGTTCCCTCTCAGAGTGGGATTGTGGATAGCGGTGTGGCCTTTTACTGTCATTGTAGTCTGTCTGTGTACCGTAATCTTGTTCCTTCTGTCTCCTTGGTTATATTTGAAAATTCTTCTCCATGTGTGTTCCCTAAATGTTCAAAATGCTGCAGGTTTTGCACTGAACTCTGGCGTTAACAGACACAGATAAAGAAAAGCTTGAAACTACTGTCCATTGTGATGGGTGCTGTATGCTAATTTTTGAATGTGTGATTTTTTTTTTTTTTGGCAAACGCATGGCAAGGCCGACGCTAAGCACTGGGCAGTTTTTGTGCTGTTGTTACTGTACTGTTGTATAAATGTTACTTATTATCAGTAAATTTTAATTCTTGTACAGGTTATCAATTGTATATAAGAACACATTAAAGAGTTTATAACAAAGAATAGAGCCATGTCTTTTGATTTTTGAGATTTGCAAGCATTACAACACTCCTGGTTTACGATTGGCTATGTTTGCATCTTAAGTTTTCTTTAAGACAATTAATGCTTGTCAAATAATTGCATTGTGCACTACACTTTCAGGAAATATCTACAATTTCATTTTCTTTCAATTTTCACTGCAGTCTTCAAGGAATTTATACACATTTATGAATCTCTACTTCACAATAGGATCAAGTCTTCTGGGATCTCCAGACTTTTTGGAGGTTCTCCTTTGTAACCAGCGCTACCAAATAAATATTTTCTCTGTATGCCTGTTGCTTGGCCTGCCCACAGGGGGTCACTGATGTGCAATGTTCTGGATTTTAAAGGTCAGGCTGACTTTCTATAAGCTTTTCATTGGCCATGACATGGCGGATCCAGCGGTAGTAATGGGACACACGGGTGTAGATGCCGTACTTGCCCTCTTTGGCACACTCCTCGCCCCAGCTGACTATACCCGTGAGGAACCAGGTTCCATGGTAACGGTTGGTATGGGGACCGCCACTGTCACCTTGGCAGGAGTCCTTCTGCGTCTCAGAGTAGCCAGCACAGAACATGTAGCGCGAGATGCGGTCACTGCTGCTGTCCTTGCACTCAGTGCGGTCCACAAAGGGCACCTCCACCTTCTGTAAAACCGCCGACTCCGCCCCCTGGAAACGCACCCGCCCCCAGCCGCTCACCGTCGCCATGGAGCCCGCTTCCACCAGAGACTCTGTGAATTCCTTGGGCCCCAGGCAGATGGGCAGGGCGTAGTCGTTGAAGAGGATAGGTGTGGCCAGGCGAAGCAGGGCGATGTCGTGGTTGTAGACGCTGATGCGGGAGTTGTAGTGCGGATGGACGTGCTGCTCTGCAACTTTGTGGTCCTGCTCCAGCCCGTCTGTGTAATGAATGTTATGCTCTCCTGTGTGGGAAAAGAGGGAACTCTCAGGGCCCGGTGTCTGCTTACATCTGTCCTGAGCCCGGCTAGTTCATACTGAAAAAAAAACAATTTCAGTCTTCATCATCTGTCCCCAAAGTCTGTTACATGGAAGCACGCTGTCCTCTGACAGGGATGAGACGCCACTGACTCCTCATTTCACCCTTTTACTGTTTGATTTTCTTCCAGCTATACAGTACCAATCAATGAAGTTTATCATATAAAAACTGTAGAATTACATTGACCCTTAGAGTGCTGAATTTTTTTTTTTTAAATATTAATTTAATTATCTTGCGCTGTTGAAAAGCCATGATGTGGGGACTTGGGGAGCTCTTTTAAACAAGTCACCACGTGATAGGTTTTATGAAATCTTACATCATTGAGCAACAATAGCTGCATTTAGTGCTCCAAGAGTTAATGTCACTATTTCCTGTAAAATCAAATAACACACATTTTTTATTTACTGTTTATTAACCATATCTGTGGTTACAATAAAAACCTCTGCATATATACAGTATATGATTAATGCTGCTGTACCGGTTAGAAGCGTTAACCCAGGAGTGTTACTGTCGGTCTGACTCTGAAATACTGAGATGCAGGAGTAACTCTGGGCTCTAAGCCTGTGGTAGTTTGATTGTCTAGAACGGGGATCTGCAAATCTGGACCTCAAATTGGAATCCGGCCAAGATTTTCCTTCTTAGATAAGGAACTAATTAACTGAATAAACGGTGTTTCTGATTGGCCAGTGGGTCTTCACACCTGACTCCCAGGTGACGGGAGGGTGGAAAACTGGCAGTTCACAGACCTCAGGGACTCTTAATTTGATGATCCCTGGTCTAGAGGGAGTTGATTGTAATAAGACGAGACGGATCAGAAGGCACAGCGTGACGGAGAGGAAGTGAGCATGTCGTACCTGCTCTTACGATAAGAGACTCCATTTTACCCCCCACCAGGCAGTGGGCAGCCGTTATCACCCAGTAGTCGCTGAGAATTGAGCCCCCGCAGAACACCGTCTGAGATGGCTTATCCACCAGGGCCGCCTGCAGATAGAAGTGCACACAGCTGCAGTCTGAAACTGGAGCTCCCACTCACTTCACACCTATTACCACCTACTGAGAAGCAAACGCACCTGCCACGGGATCTCCCCCTGGACCACCTCGTAGCCCCCGATAATGCGCTGGTCTATAGTGTGCTCACTGTTGATGGTGGCTGGGTCTGGCCGGGGGAACCATATGGGCAGTTTGCTGAGAGACAAGTTCGGTGTTGGGGCCTTGGTGGTGGGACTGGGGGTGCAGGTGCTGGTAGTATTGTAGAGGGACTGCTGAGAAGCATTTATGGGTAGTTCAGTAGTACTCAGCGGCTGTGCTGTGGTGTTGAAGAGCTGTACTGGGGAGTCAGTGGGCATTTCAGTGGTGTTGAGGGGTATTACGGTGCTGTTGAAGGAGGGGTAACTGAGGTCCACAGGGAGCAGAGATCGGAAAAGGGCAGGAAATGTTCCCCTGATGGGTCTGCCACAAGAATACTCTCCTAAAAACAGGAAAAGCTCGGAAACATAGATACAACACAGAACATTTTTGCCCTAAAGCACAAACTAGTAAACAGAAACATACATCCTAATAAAGTACACGCCATAGGAGGTTGTGAGCGCGAACGCACGGATGCAAACAAAATAGTCAGTATGCCTGACGCACAAACACACGCACTCACACAAGCACACAGAAGTAAAACACTGTGCAACAGTTTTAATGGCCAAGTGTGGTTGCACAAAATATTAATTTGATTTTGTATTTAATTCTCCACTGCCCATTGTAGTTCATTTCTGATATTTAGAAAATGTACATTGTCTTATTTTTGAAATAGACTTTCTCTCACGCATTTTTACATGTGCCTAAGACTTCTGCACAGTACTGTACATTGGCTCATCCCTCATTCTTTCAGTTTCTTGCATCATCTAAATTGCTGCCTTGAATCATTTCAAACAACTGAGTTTTCTGACAGAACCTCAAGACGGAAGCAATAGCCTTAATTTAGGATGATGTACATCAAAGACCAGTTTGGTGAAATGCGAAGAGCGTAACAAGTACGGAGAAGCATGCATACAACAAAGTAGTCAAAGATTTAAAATGTGTGCGGAGTGAAAGCCTGTGTGAAGGTGTCATGGTAACTGGTGAGGGCACCTTGCGGTTCACAGTCCATCCCGTCCTCTGCCAGCCTGTACCCGTCTGCGCAGCTGCAGGCTCGCCCCAGCTCCGGGACCATCTCACAGAAGTGTGTACACCCGCCATTATTCACGTCACACTGCCGCATCGTCTCTGCGCGAAGAGCACATGCTGCATGGCTCTACCTCCAGGCTTTCAGCAGATACTGTCACCCAGACTGATTGTCACTGATCACATTTCCTCTCATTTCATCTAATTACGCAGCTGTTCACTTTCTATTGAAATGAGTTTAAGTACCTTGCTGACAGGTGCAACAGAAACACTGCAAATGGGGTGCAGACTCAAACTTTTAAGCAACAAGCTCTGTTCCCTAGTCTTTATGCTGCTCTAAATATAAAAAAAAAATTGAGTTACTTGACAAGATGAGTCAACTGGGTTGCTTTGCAGTTTCGCACCAATGCAATGGAAATCAAAGTAAGTTGGAAACACATGGAAATGCGTAATTAATCAGGATAGATAATTTAGAGGCCACGTGTACAACCAACCTTGGTGGCATTTCAACCGCTACCCTCGGGTAAGAGGTTTATCCCAAAGTATTAAAATTTAGTGTAAAAATTACCTTTATTAATGAGAGATTCAGGATGTCTCTGTAACGTCTCATTAGCTAGGCTGAGTGTACACTAACTGCATCCCTAACTTACCTATCTCACAGTTTCGGCCCGTAAAGCCCACAGGACAGGAACACACGTATGATCTCAGCTTATCTTTGCATTCACCTCCATTCTGACACGGCGAGGACAGGCATTGGTTTGAATCTGAAAGACACAGAGTATCTTCACTCACAGTGAATCTTAAAAACCTGAACTGTGAGGATATTATACATTCTTCTTCCGACTCTTTGGAACTGACGAGAAGGTAAACAGCCTATGCACGTTCATTATTATAACTGCTATCTTAAAGCTGTCAAATTTTCTGTTAAGCCTGGTCCTGAACTGTCCCCCGGAACACTCTGCTTGTTAACTTAAACATGGTCGCTGCAGATGCTCTATAGCCAAACACAAGGCCGTGACTCTGTCTTAAAGTTTTCCTATTTGAAGTCTGCTTGACGTATTCTGTCGCAAACATCTGACGGAGCAGTGAAACTGCACTTGTGTCAACACAATGATCAAACATTAAGCCAATGCTTACCAATATAAGTTACCCAGAACTCCATCTGGAACAAAGGGATCAAAGAGGATGTCACAGAATTGCATCATGCAGTTCTCAGACATGACAAGCATCACAGAGTTTCCACACGAGTCAAACTCATACACACAGTCATCAATGAGCCTGGCAGTGAAAGCCTTATGACATTGGATGTCAGTGTCTGTGCCAGAACTGGAATTTGGGCAAGGGGCACAGACACATCCCTTTAACCCATTCAGCACTGTGGGCAACTATAGTTGCCCAATGATGTAAGATATCAAATGATGTGAGATATATCCCGCAGGGGAGCTCTTTTAAACAAGTTGCCACATGATAGGTTTTCAGCAGCTCAGGATAACTACATTTTTAATTCCTTGACAATGTATTTGGCGCTTAAAAGGTTAAAACAATTATTAGTCCTGACTTGTTCTCAGTCTTTTTCTAAGTTAACAATACATTCACTGCGAAAACACTCCACACTATCATTAGTCGATAGTTCTTCCCATTAAAGTAAGATGACAGTCATTCACTTGGACATGCACTTTGGTGCATTAAAATCAGCGTTATTCAAAATCCCATAAGGCATTTCACATGGTTTTTTTTTTTTTTTCATTTCAACAATTTAAACGATTGTGAAGCGCAGGTAAGATCACCTGATGTGCCGAAAAGGTAGCGCAGAAGTGCCAGAGTAGTTTATCTTTCGTAAAGAGTAGCCCTATTTATAAGTAAATTATTTTTTCTGTACTCAATCTAGCCCATTATTTAATCACTGTAAGATCACATGGGGAGAGAAGCCATGTCTTCAATTGCCAATGAATTATTACTATAATTGGAAAACCTGTCAATAAAGGAAAATGATTTGAGAACTAGCAAGGACTAATTGTTGTTAGAAAGGGATGTGTAAGTGCCCCCCAAATTCCAGTTTTGACACCAACATCGCTGGATGTCCAGTTTAGTGTGTGATGACCCCAAACTTTCAATAGCATAAGTATATGTGACAGCAGTCCACAGGAAAAGGGTGTATAAGGGATTTTTTTACGTTTTAAGGAAAACTGTTTTTCATTGTTTAGTACATGGTAAGGGATCATCAGATGCATTCAACTCAATTTGACCATAATATCTCTATACACCCTTTTCCTGTGGACTGTCACATATGATGTACAGCATTTTAAATAAGAGGAGAGGATTACACGAATATTCTCCCTACGCTGACCCCTTTCTTCAGTCAAAAATATCAGCGGCATCATCCTCTTCTCAGTCCAAAATGGCTCCCTTTCATTTTGTGTGGGTTCTAGGACTCCTCATCCCCGGAGTTTTTTTCCTGGACTTTTGTCCCCAAATTTTTCGTCCCAGGACTTTTCATACCCTAGGAATTTTCGTCCCAGGACTCTTCGTGCCTGGATTGTTCATCCCCAATGGTGTTTTGCTTCCTGCATTGTGACCCTATTCCTGACCCTCACCCTGTCAACAATGGTGGCACATTTCTTTATCATTTGGGGACGCAAAGTCCAGGAATGAAGAGTCCAGGGAGGAGAAATTCACAGAGACAAAAATTCCAGGGACGAAAAGTCCGGGGATGAAAGATTTGGAGACAAAAAGGCCGGGGACAAAGAGTCCTGAAACATTTTGGCAGTGTATCCAATGCTGTTCCACACAATCACCCCACTTGAATTGCTTTTGAAAGGTTTGAGTCCAGTGACCCTAAATGTGAGAGTAAAGGAAAATGTAGGTCCTCACAGAGCCTTTTATTCACATTTTATTTGATGATCTGTCAATCACTCTCTTTAAAACTTAAAATGGTAGGTGAGATTAGCGGTACTGAGCGGGGTAACACTGTTGCCTCACAGTAACAAGGTCACATGTTTAAATCTGGCCAGGGCCTTTGAGAGGAAAATTGTATGTGGTTTGGGTTTTCTCCAGGTACAGACATTTCTTTCTGCAGTCCAGACATGCATAGTTGGCTAATATCAGACTCTGAATTTTACCCAGGTACGAGCATGTGAAAGACTGCAGTGTTAATGAGTGCGTGTGTCCTGTGGTGTATTAACAAACTGTCAAGCATGCTCCTGCCTCTCATCGATTAGAAACTCGGAAAAACCCCACAACCCTGGCCATTGCATTATATTACATTTATCTGTCAAAAGCTTTTATCCGAAGCGTTGCATAATACTGTAAGTGCATACAGTCAACTGAAACAGCTACACAGCTGATCAGACAAAGAAGAATTCGTAAAGAGCATCCATCAATTCAGTCATGGACAAATAATGCATGGACTGCAGGACATGCTGCATATATTGGCTTCTGCTAGGTTCATATAAGAGGGTCATATGATGGATGGGTGGATGGATAGATAAGAGATGGATGGACGGCTTGGGAGCTCCAGGCCATCATCTTTCCCGGCTCCCATCTGATTCAAACTGATTCAAACTGGGGTCTCACCGTCTTTTCCGAGTTCTCAAACACCTCCCGCGCCTCCTCCAGATCGCACCTCTCCTCCAGACACTCCCTCTCCAGATTTCCCTGTCTCAGCTCCTCAAACACTCCGGTGTTATAGCGCCTTTGCCTCCGCAGCACAGTATCCGCCACGCGCCGGGGCAGGAACACCGAGGCTGGGGCTGAGAGAGAGGAGGAGGGATGATAATCAGACCTCAGTCTTTCCCAATGACTGTATTACTCAACGGTACAGTGGCACTGGTTCCACCATTAGCCTGAGTTACAGCCACATGCTCTGTAAACATTATACTACACTGTGGCCATGATTTCTTTGAAGAGCATAGATTCTGAAATTTACTTTTGTTACAAAGGCTTTTGCCATGCGACTTTGTCCCAACAACTCGCTATTTCAGCCATTAAAGTAAGCCCAGGCCTGTTATGAGTTCTGTGATTTGAATAGGAACACAGTTCTGGGGGATTACGCCATATCAGACCCCATGTATCAAAGAGTTAGCCCCCTATCCATATGTATTTAATGATGACTGTTTCTAAACCTTCAAGCCTCATAGCATGAAATGGACAATCACATTTCTTATTTTTATAGCTTGAATGTAGGCTTCTTTGGCACCATCTGTAAAAGTGGTCAATTTATATCAAACCGATAGCATAATAAAACTTTCTACAAGCAGTATTTTCCATGAGTACCGTCAGTTGGTAGACATGACCTGCCCCCTAGTGGTGGTAGAATTTAGCCCTCTGCCACCAGGCTGGAGGTGGATGTGTTGTGTGAGCACATGGTGTCAGATATACAGAGAATTAGCCTCAAATTTCAAATGTTTAATCATTATATCTTCAATTGAAATATGAAATTTAATTTGGCCACCACTTTTTTTAACCAGTAATACGCACATTCTTGGAATTTAGTCATCATACAGCCGTAGGACTGGCGGGTCTCTGGTAATTCTCCATTTGCTTCTGAAGGTATCTCTGCTGATCATTGTCAGAAGTTGCTCAATTTCTTCAACAAAATATTCATCAGAGTGTGGAAGAGATGTAAGACTTCCCCACTGCAGTACATACCTCCACAGCTTAGCTCCGACACCAGTGCCCAGAGGATCAGTGTAACACAGACGCCAGCCATGTGCGGTTAAATGTCCTGACAGCGATGTACCAGAGGAGAAATGTTCAATTTTAGCAGCCGCTCCAAAGTACAGAGCCTTGTTTACACTGCACCCACACCAGAGGCACTGGGACAGTTCAGTCGCCTTTGCGCGCGCGCGCGCGTGTGTGTGTGTGTGTGTGTGTGTGTGTGTGTGTGTGTGTGTGTATGTATGTGTGTGTGCTTGAGTGAGTGTGTGTGTGGTCCATGTTTACCAATTGAATTCCGGATTTCTTCATCATTATGGGGCTATTTTCAAGTCCCCATGAGGCAAGTGAGGTATTTTAGGGTTAAAGCTTAAGGTTAGGGTTGTGATAAGGTTAGGGTTTGGGTTAGGTATGTACTGTTTAGTGTTAAGGTCAGAGAAAGTGCTTAGGTCAGTGGTCGTCAACCTTGGTCCTGGAGCCACAGGGTGTGCTGAGTTTGGTTTTCTCCACCCTATTTAAACCTAGGACACCAGGTGAGATGAGTTAAGTGTGTAATGAACTGCTTTCATTCATCAATTAAGAGCAGAGTAACGTCAAAAACCAGCAGACACTGCGGCCCTCCACGACCAGATTTGACGACCACTGGCTTAGGGAATGAAAGTCAATGGAATGTGTTTGTGTGTGAGAGAGAGAAAGATAGACACAGACATGTTTGAATAAGGCAGTGACCGAAATCCAGATCCTCAAATGACCTCGGATTATTTTACAGACTTTAAAAGTGTACTGTATGCCATGCTTTGACGCACAGGTAGCTTGTCTTGGATGGTACTGCGTTGAGACAGACAGGAAAATTAATCGTTGACCACTAGATGGTGGTAAAGCTGAAGTCATGGTCAGTGATACTGCGCGTCAGCAAACGGGCTGGTGGCTGAAGAAACAGTGACACACTGACATCAGCGAGAATATTATTGCCCTTTAGCTGGCGAGTCAGTGCGGTTTCGGCCGTCAGATGAGCTACAAGAACGAGCCAAAACATTATGACTCAGATTCAAAACAACAATAGTGCACGTTGAGGTCTGAGATACATTACATCGTCAGCGAACAGTTTTAATATTCAACACATTGGATATGGGAGACATGGGCGAGTAGAAAAACCTAAGGGGCTGTCACTGGGGCTAAATTGTTATGGAAACTAAGATGACTGGGTCGGAGTGCCATTGACACGTCTAAGCTTGTGGGGTCCTCCCAGTCAGCAGAGGTGTGAACTTCCAGGAAATGGTTTGAGGAGGGATTAACCGCAACCCACTGATAGGGTTTTGGGCACCTAAGGCTCATCAATCCGCAGGGACAACAAACACCACCCCGTCTTGTCAGAATGGACAGAAGGACTACTGTGGCACAAGTTGCAGAAAATATTAATGATGGGCATCGGCAAAATGTACAACGACACAGAATGCATTGCACCCTGCTGCAGATGGGGCTGCTTTGCCAAAGACCAATCAAAGTGTCAATATTCACCCCGTTCACCAACATAAGCACCTTCGCTGGGCACGCAAATGTCGGAAGTGGACCTTGGAACAATGAAGGTTTCCTGGTCCGGTGAGTCCTGTTTCATTTTGCATCATGTAGACGGCTAGATACATGTGTGCCATTTACCTGGTTCAGAGATGGCACCAGGATACACTGTGGGCAAAGGGCATGCTGGTGGAGGGGGTGTGATGCTCTGGGCAACGTTCTGTCAGGAAACCTTGCATCTGGACAATCGTGGGGATGTTCATTTGACTCTTGTCATCAATCTAAACACTGGCGCAGACCTGGTGTGCCCCTTCATGGAAATGGCATTTCGCGATGGTAGTGGCCTCTTTCATCTAAATAATTTGTTCTGCTATATTGTACAAATTGTTTGACAATGGTTTTAGGAGCATGACAATGTGTTCAAGGCATTGTCCTGGCCTTCGAACTCCCCAGATCTCAATCCAATCGTACGACTGTGAGATGCATGGACACATCTGGCAGCCCTATGTTCAATTTCAACAACAAAATAAAAATTTCAGATTATTTGTACACATCTTTAACAGGAACCCGTAAGCATGAACACGTCATCCCCGTTCTGGCCTTGCTCCATTGGCTCCCTGTCCATTTTAGAATTAATTTTAAGATTTTAATGTTTGTTTTTACACTGAACAGAAATATAAATGCCCCATGCCAAATATTGATGCCACATGGAGTTAACAACTCTAAGTGAGCATATGCTGACTTTTACTTGTACAATAGGGATATTTCTCTTGATTTGTGTACCATTTTTAATCCATCTCTGTCAGTGAGCATTTCCTCGTGATGCAGTGATTTCACTCAGTACATGGGTGTGGCATTTCCAGACGGTGATCAGACAGAATGAGCAGGACCCAGACACTCCTTATACGGGGGACAATAAAAGGCCACCCCAAAATGTCAAATTTTGTCAAAAGTCATCATGCCTCAGATCATGCGGTCATGCGGGAAAGTACTATTGGCATGCTGGATGCAGGGACGTCCACCAGAGCAGTCTGCTAGCAGTTCCTTGAAACGGAGCACATTCCAGTTTTGGAGTGGCCTGCGTATTCCCCGGACATGTCGCCCATAGAGCATCTTTGGGATGTTCTGGATTGACGTGTCCGCGACCCTGTTCCAGTTCCGGAAAATGTGCGCCTGCTCCGTGTGGCCCTCCAGGAAGAATGGAATAACAATCCACAGGCCACGATAGACAACCTGATCAACTCCATGCGAAGGAGATGTGCTGCTCTGAGAGACGCAAATGGTGGACACACAAGAAATTGAACATTCAATTTTTTCAACCTGACCCCCAACGTGTTCAAAGGATTGTCACTCCTTTGCAGATGCCAATATCAAGATGTAATGGACGGTGAATGAATTTTGATTCGCTTCATATATTGCATAACCCTAATGTTAATAAAAACTCAAAAATTTGAAATGGGGCGTTTATATTTTTGTTCAGTGTAAGTCACTGAATGGATTAACGCCGAAGTATATTGCAGACCTCTTACATGTATACACCCCCTCCCAGTGGTTGAGGGTCGCCGATCAGCTCTTTCTTGTCATCCAAGAAACCAGACGAAAAACCAGGGGTGACCGACTGCGCCTTCCCGGCTGCAGCCCCAGGCTGTGGAATGAGCCACCCCCCCGAATTCAAAATGGCCCTCACCTTAAAAATTTTTATATCTCGTCTTAAAACTCATCAGTAAACTTTGGCTAACCCAGCATGACAGTTGTGTGGCCGCTTTTTTGTACTAACTCCTGTTTTCACTATTTCTGAACCACTTGTTTTTTTGTTTATATACGTATGTGTTTTATGTGTTTTTATGTATCTCATGTATTTCTTGTGCTTTTTACTTTGAGTATCTTATGAGCTCTTTCTATTTATTTTGCCTCAGTGCGCATGCGCAAGCGGTCATACGGTAGTTCATTTGTGTGTCAGTCAGTCAAAAATTCTGTCTGTTACCGGGATAGCCGCTCCGCCGGTCAAAATCAAGGCCTAGAAAATGGCTCTATGGAATAAATGCCATGATATCTTGGATTTAAATTTGCCAGATTTTTGAGATAGAGCTTTGTTTTCGACTAATAGCACTATTTGACACTTCCATAGTCTCCAATAGTAATCGAGCAATGCGGAAGTGCATGTCATGGGGAAAGCAATTGTTCCAAACAATGAATTCGTTTTCATTGGAACACGCTTGCAGGTAAATTTATCAAATGACTGCATTTTTGGGAGATTTGTCGCATTAGCTGACCCCACATGAATTTTGTTGTTAGCGTCATTTTCTGTACCCAGCTTTAGTTTATGTTGATCGTCAGATAACAACCTGTTAAATTCGTATTAAAGTTAAAGTAGATGATGTGAGCAGCTCTTAACAATCTAGCATAAACCACGTCATTTGTTCATTTAGCTTCCTTAAATTAATTTCAGTTATTGGTGTTCGTTTGAGTACAAAGTTTATGTTCGCTTATTAGATTCGCTAATAGTTTCAACTGCATTTTACTGCTAACTAGTTAATTTTGTTGTCTACCACACCACTTCTGTTCACTCAAAGGTTCTGTGATTCAGTGCGAAAATGAATGGAAACAGCTTAAAATTTCAAATCTTTTCGATACACGGATTTGATCGCATAGCAGCAAGTAACGTCATTAGGCTACGCGCAAGTTTTTATTCGCTTCAATGCTGTTAGGTGGGAATGCATTTTCACCGCCTTTATTCGTATGAATATTATAGGGGAACTTCAAGTAATTCGATTGACAAGTGGATGGAAACATTGCTTATTTCAAGCATAGATGCACAGCTAGGGCACTCTGACATGTCCACACAGAATTGTATAGCTTCATCAAGGGACATGGGCCACTTGTCACTGCTGTAAGCACCAAGGCATCAGCACCTTTGGTGCTTTTCATTTTCTTTGTACAGCACTCAGGTAACCGTTTTATCTTTAAAATGTGCTATGTAAATAATGTCGATTGGATTGGATCTTTGCAGTCTTGTGAATCAACTTTTAACTAAGCCTGACCCATGGCATTAATATTTTTAGAATTCGACTGTACTTAGTCAGTTTTGTACAGTTCTGGATGCCATTATACCTTTGAACACCGCCCTGACAGTGCATAAGGCCTCTGAAAAATCATCACTGGGTGGCCTTTCAAACTGCTGAAGAAGAGTTGTCAATGTGTTCATCTGAATCTGTTTGGACAAAAATAATGTGTGGTATAATTTCTCACCATAATGACATACAGTTACAAATGAATTGGATGTGGTGGATTGACCGCACTGGGAGCACTATAGCTGGCTTGAGGAAGTGGGGTTATGGGAGGATTCAGCAATCCAGTGTTGGATGTCAGCACAGGTTAAACATCATTGCATCCATTCAATTCTTTAGCCAAAGAAGACGATATTTATCTCCTTACAACTGGTCCATCATCCTGGGGGAACCACAAATTGAGGTCACATTGGAAGTCATATTGACTCGAGACATTCATATTTTATAATGCCATTAGAGGCATAAATTATTCACATTAAAGTAATTAACACTGCTCAAAGTATCATTGCCGCTAATAATTCTTAACCACAATTTGAGAAGATTGAAGAGCATGACAGGGTTGCTTTACCCTGCTTTTCCTGCTGTAAGCTTTGCATCACAGGTATTGTCCCTATCAGACAACTGCTCTTTATCTAGTTTCACTGCACTGATAATGACTCCTCCCTCTGGCTTTGTATAATAGAGCGACCAAATTCGCCAGCAGGAAAATAAAGTACGACCTAGTTATTCTGGTAATTACCTTATCTGCTGTGCATGTTCATTTACTGTGCTCCGGAGTAGTTAGTTATTTAGTGGACAGTGTCTGTACTAAAGACAGGAGAAAACAACTTGATCTCTATGGTAAATATGTATGAATAACAAAGATGACCTTTGGCCTTTCGAAAAAGAGCCAACCGGCAGATGCCTCACATTTTAATCATGGAACACCGTTGTGTATCTGTGTCAAGAGGAATCAGTCTGCAGTATTGAAATCAATTCATCAATCAGTTCTTTATAAATCGGCAACACTATTTAAAGTGATCACAATTGGGTTGTTTATTCTGCTCCCCAGAAATATTTTTTAAAAAACAAAAGGACCGGTGAGAGGCATTGTCATACAGTACGCTGCTCCATGTTTTTATGTTGAGTACAACCTCCAGCCATTTCCTGATTCAATGTACCTATGAGATTTTCTAAGGGGATTAAAAACCTTTCATTCGATAACGTTTTGTATCATATTTCCAAAATTCAATGAGGGATATGTGCATTATGTCATGTACATTTCGCTGATCTCTCATTCTGAGGAGATTACTGTGGCAAGAGCATAAATGCATCCGCTATAGTTATGAAAGCGACGGTGATGTAGACCAGAGGAGTAATACCCTTAACCTGAAACCAAGGACGTAAAAGCGGCGTATCAGCATTATTTAATCCTGGTCGGGTAAAGAAGATCCATCTTCCTTTCTCATGATCACATGATCATTAAAAATTCAAGGAGCTTAAATGTCAGCACATTCCAATGACCCGTATGCCAAAGAAGCAGAAATCGTACTCACACCATCCTGACCTGGGGTACTCTTTCATTACTCATGTGGGCTCCAATAATGGGGTTTGATGGAAACTCAATGAAGATGGAGGCAGGACCTACGCAGGTGATTTACACTGTAGAGACTGATTTCCTCTCCACATATCATTTTGGCTGTCATCCATCCATCATAGCTAGGAATCCATCTTTGCTCCAAAGAAATTAGATTCTCCGTGGTTAGATCCAGCTCACCCACGAGGATCAGTGGCTGCAGTGTAAACAATACCTCTTCAACAGCATTTTCAAAGGGCAGGTGGGCAATGCTATCCTGGGGTTGTGAATTTCACATATGATGTGATTACAGTTTCATTTGCCATTCTCTGTCCTCATGTGGGAGCAGAATACTTGTTAGCAAGTTCTTTTTTTTTTTTTGTTTTTGCTCAATTGCATGAATCTGTTTACCTTTGAATTTGTATATAATGACAGTAACCTGGGGAAAGTCAAATTTATTGTCAGGTACATAAATATTTCGACAATGACACAATTTTCATCATTTTTGGCTCTTTACACCACCACAATAGATTTGATATGAATCACAACAAGATGTGCTGGAGGGGTAGACCCGCCTAATTGAAGAGTCTTGCTAAAAATATTGATTGAATTCCAGAGGAAATACAGCTATGTTTTTACATAACCCCCTTATTTTTGGAGCTCAGATATACTTTTTAAAACTAACATAATGATAAATCATTTGCCTTTAGTTTTGCCTCCAGTAAGAGAAACGTGTTCTCAAATTTATTCAGGTAAAGTGATTGATTTGGATATTGTAGAACATACCACTTTTGGTATACCACCAAAAATGCATTTTAGGTCGCTCTGCAGTTTGAATCGGGTCACTGACAATGTGCATTGCTCAGTGCTATCCAATGAGCTTTCAAGTGTTTCGCTGAATCTGAGCTGAAACTGTAATCCTGTACAATTCATGATTTATCCAACTGCCTTTGCAGAAAGTTAAATCATAAATAAATATTAGGTTACTAGTTTCATTGGCAGCCATACATGCCCACACGTGACCACTCTTCACAGATGATTTGCATTATGAGTAGTCCCTTCCATTATACTCTTGTCTTCATATCATTCTCAAAAGCTGAGCTTTGTCCCAACTATTCATGAAGAATGTTGTTGACATACAGTATACAGGCTTCAGTAGATTTTTTTTTTTAAACAAATGCTGGTACAGCTACCTCTTGGAGGTTGTTCTTGATCTATTGTTGCATAGCAGTTGTTAATATGTAACCTAATTTCTGTATTGTGTTCCTGATTGATTTGCATGTATGTATTAAATTTCAAATATTCGCAAATTAACCCCTTCCTGGGGAAGCCAAATCCGGCTGTTTAAGTGTTACCTTATTTAATTAAAGTTTGCTGCTTCACAGAGAGGAAGGGTATGGCTCAACTGAGTCAAGACACGTGTGACATCTAGTATTCCATTGTATCTCAGTTTATTTTCATTATTTTGGTCAAGAAAAAGGGCTGCAAACATGAAAATTCAGCATTGAAATTGTCAACAAAAAAAAAAAAACCACAGAGAATTGAGAATTGGCTGGAGGTTAAAACTATACATTTCTGGGATCATATACACCTTGACAACAATCATAACAAGTGGTGCCAGGCACAAAAAACCCCGCCCCTCGCACATACTTTCACCTACTTGCACAAAATTCAATAGGGATCTATTCTGGGTCAGTGGCAATCAGTACTAAAGCGATGACGTCACCGCTACTTAGCTTCTGGTGTCGGAAGTAAAATCCCTATGGGAATTTATAGTGGGGTTTGGACACTGTCTGGAATTGCTCGAACTCGTATTAATTCTAAGAGCCACCTCGCTCCAAGACTAGCTTAGAGTGTATTCAGATTTAAATGATCACTTCAAATTCGTAGTTTATCGCCAAAAATTATATGCTTTTGCACTTGTAGTCCAGTTTGTGGTCCACTTCTCCGAACAACATATCTGCTGCACAAGTCGGCGAGTACCCCGTCATTTGTTCCAAGCCAATGAGATACCTCAGTTTCAGCCAACGTTCATAATGTACCACTACGGTAGCCCCATCAGTGCCCTACATTGCCGTATGTCCGTGCACGCGTTCCCACATAGCAGGGTACTATTAGCTAGCTACATACCAAAAAAATGAAAGGATGACAATGAATAGTTATTTTGCCATTTAGCTAGCTAGCATTCAGCAATGCTAGCGAACCACTGAGTTAGCCAGCTAGTGAGCTTATTACATATTGTACACATGGGTAAACCAATAGAAACAATGAATGGTTCCATCACTTACTGTTATTTAGCAAGCTAGCTAGTATGATTATTCAATAAATATCACTAGCTTAGCAAGAGAAAGAGCTAGCTAGCGAGATAGCTAAGTGAATAAAAGCAGTGAAGAGCCATTATTTGGCTACTTAGCCAGCATTGAGCTACGAGCATTTCACAAGCTGGCATTAAACTAAATGCGCCAAATATAAAGTTACTAATTTTGAGAAGGAAAGGCGCAACACTCCTTACTCTACAGGACAACCA
Organism: Gymnothorax reevesii; assembly: GCA_029721435.1. Lineage (NCBI taxonomy): Eukaryota > Metazoa > Chordata > Actinopteri > Anguilliformes > Muraenidae > Gymnothorax > Gymnothorax reevesii. The sequence goes on from CM056586.1 coordinate 9,850,826, forward strand.
AAATTTATTAATTAAAATTCATTTGGCATAACTAAGGCTGACGTTTTGGTCATAAGACCTTCATCAGAAGTCGGCAAACTAGCTCGCTGGCTAAGTTAGCCTGATGACAGCGAGTTTGCTGACAGTCATGCTTTGACAAGGCTGATAAGCTCATTCACTGACTACCGAGTTTTTAAGCAGACAAATGTTGGCCAAAGATGCCCAGCGATTAAAGCAAATTGGCGCAAATTGTAAAATTTGATATTTAGCAAGGAAAACGTAACCAAGAAGTACATAGAGTGGCTAAGTAATTATGCAACCAAACGGCTATAGCGAGGTGGTGGAAAATTCGAGACGTTAAACTTCTAACCGTTGACTGTATGAAACGCATCCTGAACTTTTTCAGCCCAGGAAGAATCAGGAGGATCATGGGACATGTCATTTTTAAACTACAAAGAGGATTAGCATGGTGGGGAAGAAATTAAAATGATTTGGAATATAGCTGATTCCGGTCAAGAATAATTATATTTTTTTTGTCAAAATATAATGCAAACTCTTGAAAAAGATGGAGGCTTGAAAACAATGGGAAGTGATTCAAAAGTGAACTGAAAAAACAGTCTATGAGTAACATGGATGGAAATTTTACTTCCGACACCAGCATGACGTCATCACTTTAGTACTCTATACCGAATTCAGGGTGAATCTGGCCATTAGTTTTGCCACTAGAGCGTTAACAAACAAACAAGATGAAGTTGCATGATGCATGATTAAGTTCATAATTTTGTCAATTTTTCTTAAGAGTCCCACTAGCCAGCACACATACTTATTAAAGGAACTGTTTATTTAAGGGTAAAAACATTCACCCTGAAATGAAAAGCTAGCAGTTCCCACTCCCAAGTTCGCGATCTTATATAAACACTTGCCACACCTTATAAGGAACAAGTAAAATATGATAAGATGATAGAATAGACCAGGGCTATTCAACATTACCCTGTGGGGGCCAGTGTGGGCGCAGGCTTTCATTCCAGCCAATCACTTACACACCTAACACTACTAATCAACCCTAAGAGTCTTTGTAAAAGAGCTTGATTAGTAGTATCAGGTGTGTAATTGCTTGGTTGGAATGAAAGCCTGCAACCACACCGGCCTATGCAAGATAAAGTTGAATAGCCCTGGAATAGACATTCCATTATCAGGTAAATTCAGGCAATTTTCTACCCCAAAAATGAACAAAATGGTGCAACGAACCTCCGAGGGGGTGTACAGAAGTGTGTGAGCTGCTTTTACTCTCATTGAACAATGTATAAATTCTAAAACAAAGAGCCACATTGAGTAAAATGCAAACAGAGTAGCAGTATAACCTTTCTTCATTGAATCCCTCTTCCAATGACCGATGTATTAGGTAGAAGGAACCCTCCAGTCATGTTTCATTCAGAATGATTTCTATTGACCAAGTGCGTCCCTCATTTAAATCCCGTAAATGTAACTGAACACTTCAGGCCGGTTTTGGGTGACTTTTTTCTTTGAAATCGTGTCATTTTCAGCTGCACAACCATGCCCAACATTAGCAGAATACAACCTACCTTACTTTTACGCACAGGTTTATATACTATTCTTATTGTCCAATCAATGTCTCTCAGTTACAGTGGAAAGTTTAAACTCTGGAATTGGATAAGAAACTAGACAATCAATACATTATTACCGCGGAAGTTTCACATGGGCGTGAACTGTAAGTGTGCATCAGGCAGATGAGCCTGAGTAAATAATTGAGTTCTTGGCTATCAACATAAGTTGATCCGGGTTTGCTATCTAGTGATAGAATATTGTAACTGTGTGCATAAATTTGCAGCTCCATGTCTGCGGGTGGACACATCTGCACAAAGGGGTTGAAGTCCCATGTCTGCATTTTGTGCACAAGCATCTTATTTAATTTTGACTTAAATATGCTGTGGTAGACAGTTAAAATAATAATAACCCTTTTCAGTGCCCAAATATTGATAGACCTGACTGTCATTTTTCACAGCTGGTATAGATTGTAGGATTTAGCATATATTTGAAAATCTTTACTGTCATAGATACCTTGAGATTATTGTACTAATGTTGGGAGAATGGGAATCATGAAACTGACAGTTGCGGTGTTGATAATATAGTGAGAAATGAGTCATGTTCATTCAGGGCTCTGTACATAGCAGTAAGCCCATTCAAAAACATCAAATCAAACTTAATTATTTTGTGCTTCTTAAAAATTTACCAGAGTCCATTTTTAGCAGGCCATGGCACAAAACCTCTGCTAGAGCAAGCCTTGGGTGACACAGGCCTGGGACAAATTCCCCGTGTTGGACATATGGGAAGATACTGGGAGAAGCGCAGGATTTTGCCACCAAATGATTTAAATGATCAGCTCCCAGTAAGCCTGACTAATTGTGTCCTGATTGCGTGGGATTTGAAAAAATAGGCTGTTCTAGACTATATGATAGGTTCTATAGTAGGTTCACTTAACAGACAGAGGGTGACATGCTGCCTCTTTGGTTAAATTTCCACTATAAATTTCTGGACGCGCAGGAAGACTCTTGGGCGGTAGGAAGGCTGTGTTTAAACTGTCAGATATCTGGCTCAGTTCTGTTTTTTCTTTCGCTTCTATTTTTATCTGCCTGTCTACACTTAAGGGTGATTTGTGTTTGTTCCTATGCATTCAGATGCGCCACACTGAAATGTCAAAAGTTCACAGAGAGACAGGACATATGCAGAGCGAATGACGTGATGTAAAAGACATGTTAGAATGTGAAGAAATCACACACAGGTCACAGAATCCTCAGAGCTAGAAATAAATTCAGCCTTGTTTGCTGTATAATGTGACAAACTGACATTTAAACAAAATTTTTGCCATGTATTTTGTTTAAAAAGCTGACATTTCTGTAGTTTTTCATATTAAATTCATCCACCAGGTGGTGGTGTGGTATGCACTGCTCCACGTGGGACTCCAATACCACACGAAACGACACAGGTCTCTCAGTCCTTGGAAACGGTGCAGCTGGGTTTAAAGACTCAGGTCATAAGAATAGCTCTGCTTCTTCTGTGTCAATGACAAAAAATTGAGCATTGATTAAAATTGCCATGAAGGCTTCATGAGTGCTTCAGTGAAAAGCATCTAATCAGCAAAGCTTTATCAAGTCTGATTCTGTCTTTTCCAATCAGGCTTTTCTCAACTTCCTGGCACTCTGATTAAGTCGAGGCCTCATCTCCTATTGCTGAGATGGCAGAGTATATTTAACTCTTATTTTACATTTACTGGTAGTGCCATCTACTCATAAGAACCGCAGCACGACCAGACGGCAGCTAAACTAATAAAGAAAAACTATCCATCCATTCTCTATACCCGCTTATTCCTCACTACACTGCAAAAAGTGATTTTCAAGAAAGTGAAATTTACTTATTTTAAGACTTAAAACACTTATTTTGATCACCATTTTCTTAGTAAGACAAGAAATCTGTCCTTGATTTTAGGTTATTTAGACTACCTTGCCAATGGGGTAAGTAAATTTCACTTGTCAAGTGAAATTTGCTTACCCCATTGGCAAGGTAGTCTAAATAACCTAAAATCAAGGAAAATTTTCTTGTCTTCCTACGAAAATAGTGATAGAAATAAGAGGTTTATGTCTTAAAATAATTTAATTTCACTTTCTTGAAAATCACTTTTTGTAGTGTAGGTTCATGGGGGGAGCTGGAGCCTATCCCAGCTGACTATAGGCAAAGGCAGGGACCCACCCTGGACAACTCACCAATCCTTTGCAGGGCACACACACCATTCACTCTCACACACATACCTGTGGGAAATTTAGCATTTCCAGTTAGCCTGATATTCATGTCTATGGACTGAGGGAGGAAACCGGGGCACCGAGAGGAAATCCACGCAAACCCGGGGGAGATCACACCAACTCCACACAGAAAGGCCCCAGGCCGGATTCAAACCACAACCTCCTGGCTGTGAGCCGGCAATGCTAACCACTACGTCACCGTGCGCAAAAACTAACTAAGTATATATATGAGACAAGCAGACTTGTCTTTGTTTAAATACTTCTGACCCTGACAGAGTTATACTAGGCTATTATCTGACAAAAACATGCTCATTGCTCAAGTCACGGGCACCAACATAAATATAATGCCAGCCCAAGGTTTTTTTGTTTTCCCAGTTGTCAAAATTTTCTGATAACTATATTCATTTGTTAAATGTCAATGGGGAAATAGCTTTGTGAAGATTCGTTGGTAATATACACTCAAAGGCAATGAAAACACAACACTCTAAGTTTTGGTTTATTTTTGCTCAGGACCTGAGTTGTCCAATTTGAGTTCAGTGACTACTAGGGTCACAATGTGTACCTCGTTACACATGAATGATCATCATGTAACTCAACAGTGTGAGCTGAACTCTCATCAATCCATATTGAGTACAACATATGGGATTAGGAGCTGTGCAAGTACAGTGGTTGAAATTAAGGAGGGGTTGTCTTCCCTATATAAAGATATGATAAAAGCCACACAAAAAACATTTTTAAGTGTCCTAATGCCACATCTGTTGACTGAACAATGGAACAGGGCCTTGGGTATGCTAGAGGCGGGAGTAAGTGCTCGGCACGTCGCTCATCGTTTTGGATGTAGTACGTCCAGCATCAGTACGTTTTGGGTGTAGTACGTCCAAATGGGACGAGCTCTTTCATCAAGAGTACCCAGACCTAAAACCAGGTAGCAACTGCAGAATGCACTACAGGCAGGGTGGTGACAACTTCCCCAAGACAACCTAAGACACTTAGTCAGGTTCATGAGGAGACATTGTACTGCCTGTGTGGATGTTTGTGGGGGTCACACCTGATACTGACTGTTCTTTTGAGCTCATTTTTGAATGCGTGTTCCGTTCAGTCTTGTGATTTTTCATTTTCATTTTGTGCTCGTTGAATGCATCTGTGCTCGTTTAATGCATCTGTTTATTATTGTCCAAATCGGCCCATTAACACATTTAATTCATCAAAGTCAACCCACCCAACATATTTGAATTGTTGAAATAAGAAAATAAATTTGAGTCACAAAATTATTTGAATCCAAACAGGCGTTGCGTTTTCATCGCCTCTGAGTATATGCCTAACAAGAGGCCTGTCAGCCTAGTGAGCTCTGCTGAAGATGACTGAAATGTGAATGCCATAAATTAATTTCAGAAATCCTTAAAAACTATTGCAATATTAACACTTATGAAACACCAATGAAAGACTGGAAAAATTAGCACAAACACTGATTTTCTAAGTCCAAAATGCTGGATTTCTCAAAATTCGGGACGTAAAATTTTTGTATTTTCACAGTGAATATCCAGAATATCATAAAGGAGGCTCGCACCAAATTACAACAAAAGTTATCAGACGGTTTTTGAGAAATTCAAATTTGAAGCAGAAAGTTGACGCTGGACGGACAGACAGACAGATGCCGGACGACTCAGCATTAGAAAAGCTCCGCTGACTGCTGACTATGGTCACAGCGGAGCAAAAATGTTGTCAGACAGTTTTTGAGATATTAATGAAAGACAGAAAAAATGAGCACAAACACTAATTTTAAGTCCAAGGAGGCGTTGCACTGGATGCAGAAACCGTTGTGTAAGTCACGTGATCCTCAAAGTAACTCGAGAATATGGCTTTGATGGGAAGGGAATGCATCGATAAATTATTATTTATTTATACAAAAAACAAAACAAAACATGTATTTCCTTGCTCTGAAATGTCGCATGTATAACCGGATATTGAACATTGGGTCCAAATGCTCCGCCTTATTCACGACATTAGCTCAACAAACCAGTGGCGGTTTGTCAATAGGGAGTGCTGGGGCACCGCCCCCTCTGTCGTCACATCCAAAATTCGGCAGAGGAAGTCCACTTAAACATACCAAAATTTCGATAAAATGATTTATTTTTTCCACACAATGATAGCCTGTCGGCACCTGTCACCATTAAATAAAAGGGGTTTCACACAATTTTTTAATCAATAAATATGTTGTGAATACATAGTTTATTAACTCAGGGCCGCCGGTCTAGTGGGAGTCAGGGGCTGTGTCCCAATTGGGACACAGCCAGGGAGTCAATGCAAGTCCTTCAACTTTTGCCCAGCACGTGACCTGAGGCTTCTTTCTGATTGGCCCCTTCAACTTTGCCTGCGGGCGCCCCGGACACTCCCAATTTGAATGGCAACGAATTAGTTTTGTTTTCATGATTCTCCTCCTCATGTGACTGGACAACGACAGCTGCCAATCATATCACACGTCACCGCAGCAGATGTGATTTACTCATGCGCAAACATCACACACGCTCCCTCTCTGTCCGAAAGAGGTTCAAAATGGCAGCCTCTGGTGGATCCGCGGAAAACTCCGTTATTTCATTACAGAATAACCTGTTCTCAAGGCGTAACGTTACACTGGAAGAGAAAAAGAGGATAAAGGAGCTTGGACCTGACCGACCCGATTTAGAGATTCAGCAGCAGGCAAGTGATTGTGGAGGAGCTGACACCCAGGGCTTCTCCCGCACTTGTTCCAACAAACAGAGATGGCTAGCTGGATGTGGCATTAGCCTCGCCTTTTGTTGCTTTCCCTGTTTGCTGTTCCAGTTTGACAGATTCAACAGGGCCGCTGTAAAAAGAACAGTATATCTACTACTGAGGGTCTGTCCAGGAATATGTTCCCCATTCTTTATTTTACCATGCTAGGTACCATTTTGCAATACCCTGAGCCCTATTTCATTCTATGAAGCCAGTTGTTGCCGCGAACGTAATTTCTGTCCGATGTGGGGTCTTAACGTTCGCCCTGCATTCCGCATTGAAGTCCCTATTTTATAACAACCGGTAGTGTGAAAGCGGACTGAAGTGCACGCGCTAACGGATGTTTACTTCCTGGCCTTGTAGAATTTTCACCAACTCGCGTTTGTGTCCCTCATCAAAAAGGTAAAAATTTCCGTCCACAGTAATAACGTTAGCAACAACCTGTAATCCCAGTACAGCACTGCTGTGAAAGAGATTTGGCGGCTGCTGGTAGGGTATTTAAACCCTTTTGTGCAGATGTGTCCGCCAGTTGACACGGAGCTGCAGATTTATGCACGCAGTTACAATATTCTATCACTAGATGACACACCCGGATCAGTTATTGAATCTTCACAAGCAAGCCAAGTTCGAACGCTGTCTATATTAAATGCTTGAGTTCACTCCAATCCCTGGATGGATCAAGCCAACCTTGGTTTGACTTAAAGGGGTTGGCACATCAACACAACAGGGTGGCCCAAAAAAGTGTCTCCTTCCTCTCAGAACTCTACGGTGGATGAGAACTTGGAAATGAGTGGGCAGGATCGACAAATCCCTGCTTATTGTGGATTAGCGGGTTGGTCACTGGTGTGCCTTCCCTTTTCTCTGTTCATCGTGCCATTATTGACGTTGGCTCAGACAGTCTTGTCACTATTTGAGTTCCGTCCTACGCACACCTATTTTCCGTCCATGTAGCATTAGCATCAAGACCAAATTTTTAAATTCCCCCTTTTTTTTAACCAAAATTGCAGTGATCCAGGTCTAAAACTTCCTGTAAACATTTGTTTTTATGTTATCAATGAAATAAGCCACATGTATACCGATAAATTCATCCTGTTAAGTACAGTGGGACATGTTGGTCACACTTTCTGTGAAATCTGTTGTTTATGTATGTAGATATGTAGTTTACCACAGCTGTAAGGTGCTGGAAAAGCATGAAAATACACCTTGAAAATCCTTAAAAAGTGCTTGAATTTCACTTTGTAAAAGGTGTGCGAAGCCTGTAGACAGCATTTTTAGATTTGTTTTGTGTTTTTTTTTTCTTTGTTTTTCGTTTAACTATGTTCCATTTATTGTTTGCATCTTTACAAAACATCAAAATCCCACTTAGTTGGTGGAATTTTTAACATGACCGCTATTACAATCAATCTGTATGTAATGTAAGGGCTGATTCAGTGATCTGTGGACATGTGGGATTCATTGTCAATTCATAATAAAAGGGGTACAAACCCTGATAAAATCTATTGGCTACATTTTCCTTCTTAATAACTGACTGTGTCGACATCGAAGCAGCTGTCAGGTGTGCTGCGCCAAGGTAAATTGCGCCCCCACGTAAAATTTTTGGCACCAGCCGCCACTGGGGAGGACAGTCAGATAGACTTGCTAAAACAAAAGCAAGCGCAGACTTCCCGACAAACAGCTTTTATGACAAGATATCAAAGGTAAGAAATTTTTGCTCACCTCTGTAGCATTTAAAGTGTATGCCTGCTGCTCTTTGAGTGTGGTGTCTATTTAAAATGACAAGGTTTATATGGTTGGGTTCTGTGGACTGTCCTTTTTCATTTGAGTTATCGTTTGTATGCATAGCACAAATTCAGGAGAAATGCTTGCGATAGAGCACTCATCTTATTTTATTTAATGTTTAGCTGGATGTTTGTTTACTTGCTTGGTATTTGCATTGTGTTCGGTTTAGGTAAAAATGGTCATCACAAACTTTTCACCGAGTTTCGCATTAAGAGGATATGCCACATGATGAGGTTGCTAGGAATCATGCTGTATTTATTATGCAAATTCATTGCCACTGTTACGGGGGCATTCAAGCTTAAGGTTAATATTAGTATTTTATATATATTTTCCACTAATTTCTATAAATCTTCACTTTAAAACCAGTTTTCATTGCAACAAAACCGATTACTTACTTGTGAACTTCTGGTCCGTGAAGCAGCTTTTCTCGAAGTGCTCTGAGCACAGAACTGAATGTTATGTTGGTTTGTAAGGCTTTCCATGGTGAATTCTTTTTAATTTAACAAGCCAGTCTTTCTAAAGGTCTTCATTATTTTGTGGAAATTGATGGAAACTTATTTTGCCATATTTTCCAGAGGACTGAATGGCATTATTATTGCTGCAAGCAACAGCAGTACAAGATTTCCCCGTTTTCACTATGCTGCGATCAACCTCCGTGTACATTTTGATTCGGGGATCATGTGACCACCTATGTAACTTGCGACGACCTCATTGAGAAAATTCTACATCCCGGTTTTTGAGCATTTTCTCAGGGGATCATCAGAACATCATAAGGAAGGCTCACAACAAATTAGACAAAAAGTGATCAGACAGTTTTTGAGATGTTAATGAAAAACTGAAAAAATGAGCACAGACACTGATTTTAAAAAATTTTTTTTTTATGTCCAAAATGCTTAATTTCTCAAAAACCGGAATAAACTTTTATGTACATTTTGATTCAGGGATCATGTGACCACCTACCTAACTTGCAACGATCTCATTGCTCAAAAATCGGGATGTAGAATTTTCTAATTTTCACAGTGAAGATTCAGAATATCATAAGGAAGGCTCACACCAAATTAGAAAAAAAAGTTTGCCGACAGTTTTTGAGATATTCAAATTTGAATTGAAAAATTGACGCCGGACTGACAGACAGACGGATGGCCAGACAGACGCCGGACAACTCAGCATTAGAAAAGCTCTGCTGACTGTGACTACTGCCACTGCGGAGCTAAAATACACTTTAAAACATCTGGAATAAATCATCATGTTGGTATTGGTGGGAGCAACATTTAACTCAGGTGATAAGTTTGTCTGCAGTGATTTAGTTGAGTCGAGATATGAAGAGGTCATGTCCATCAGTTTTTAATATATGAATCCTGAGAAACTGGCACATGGTTGTTTGGGTATATGTGAGTGCGTGTAGGAGATGCTAGGTATAAGGTAAACCATGTAAAAAGTAAGACTTTCCCTGTATTGTTTTTCATATAATAGGAATTTTAGAACTCCGGAGATATTTAATGCCTGTGGAAATTGTCACAATAACATTAGATTGTGCATTTAAGAATATTTCAATCACTTCTTGAGTTCTCCCAGGAAATGAGGTGGTTATCACAACATCGATATTGTGTCCTCCCACAAGATTCCTGATGTTTTGGTAGCTTATATACACGTTAAAACATGGCCTACGCTCAATGGGTCTCATTCATAAAACGTGAGCAGAAAAAATTTTGTGAGTAAACTGTTCGCAGATGGAAATTTACGTGCATCTCCGCATTCAACAATATTTCAGTTGCTCTGATTTATTTTTATTTTTTTAGCTACTAACAAAACCTACACATGCTGCTGACCACGCGCAGTGCTTGTGTAAATTTAAGAATGCACATAAATAGTGCTTGTCACTATTGGAAATTACAATTTTTATTCATTTTGCGCACTGTTATGTACACATTACATTACAGTACAGCTTCTTAGCAGACGCTCTTATCCAGAGCGACGTACAAAAGTGCACAGGATCAGTACAAAAGTGCAGAGCTCCTAAGAGACGAGTACAAGTGCTAACAGTAAGTGACAGAACACTTTCCACTGTTGCAGATCTAAACCAATAACAAAAGGGCAAGGGTAAGTGAACAAAAATGGCAACAAGGTGAAGTGCAAAGTCAAGTGCAAAAAGGCGACTAAAATAAAATAAGTGCAACAAATACTCAGATGTATTTGAAATACGTGATATAGCCTAAACATGACAATGAAAACAACAATGAAAAATATGCACATTTAGTGAAATTTGTTGTCATTTAGCAGGTTTAAGATCCAGATTTGGGTCATGATTGTGAATTAATAGCCGCTTTAGTACTTCATGGACGAGTTGTGACTGTGAGCCTCCTGTGGCTGAAGTATTTATTTATTCATTCATTTATTTTTGTGTGTGTGTGCGCTTATATGTTTCTTTCTCTCCCATTTCATGTCAAACCATTTACGCTTCACCTCAGACATGGTTCTTTGGACTACAGAGACAGCATTAACAGCACCTGTCTCCTCCCTCCAGGCCTTCGCTTTGCCTCTCCCTGCCACACCACTGCTAAGGCGAGACTTTTTTGATTGTTTGGTTCACGGATTTTTTCAGGCAAAATATTTTGGGGAGGGGGGAATAAAAATAAAAATAAATATTTATTTTCCCGATATTCACGGATTATGTCAAGATATCGAAAGACAGAATAAAGATCGGAAGACAGAATACATTTTTTTTTTTTTTTTACAAAATATTACAGTTTTCCAATACATTGAATGTCAATTGGAGAACATTTATAAACTGAGTAGGTACTATGGCAAATGCATTGGGCCCTCAACTCCAATCAGTCAAGTGAGAAACTGATCACAAATGAATAAAATATAGTTCAGACCTGACTTCTAGCGGGCGATAAAATTTGGTGTACATTGAGAAAACAGTGGTACCACCCGTCCGTTTGTGCATGTGAAACTTCAGATTTGAAAAGTACAGGAGAGTTCAAAATCACTCTCTTAGGATAGCTTGGGGGAGCCACACTCATTGATCATACTCAAAGAGACATGATGGGGCTCTTACTGCCTAAACAAAGAGAGCCTCATCATGTCCCTCCCCCAGGCTCACATTGGTTCACATTGCTCGCTGCATTAGTGTCGACATATTTTTGCATGATCTCCTCTATTGTCATTAATTAATATGTACTTTGTAGTATTGTTCAGTGTTCTTTCACAGTAATACTCATTCTGGTGGTGGAGTGTAATCCTGCCTGATACAGCATAGTCTGCACTTTAGCTTTTGCCTGTCATCACATTGTCCCGTTAATAGTTGTCTGTATAGAGATTCACTTTCTTCAATTTCTTTTATTTCTTCCTCAATATCACTTTCTCTCTTTCCTCTTCCTTTGCCCCATTCGTCCTCCGTGTGTTTTGTTTTTCCTGCCGTTTAAGCATTTTTGCGCAAAATACGAAAGTTTTGCGTAGGAGCCGGACCTGCTATAATAGAGCCTCTTTACGCACTGGCATTCAATGAGAAATACGCACTCAATTTCCCAGGTTTCCCGAGACAATGAGGGGAAGTGCTGTCCCTCGTTGTAAAGGTCTCCTTATTGGCTACAAGGACATCTTGGTCCCATCTTCTTAGCTTGTGATATGACGGAGCAACCGTCAATCAAAGAAGTTAGTGTGATTTCAAGTATGCGAGACTCATTGGCTTTCAAGACTTGTAACTCGACAACGATAGATCCTACAGACTGCAACTAACGATTATTTTGATTGTCGATTTGTCGACGATTATTTAAACGATCAATCGACTAGTCAAATTGACTTGCACAGTACAATGGTTATTTAGCTATTGGCTTTTCAATTTAGCTTGAGGTCATTTTACCCATGTGCTAACAATACAGACAATAAGGATTAATATTTCATCCAAAAATATCTTATTAAACTTTGCTAAAAATTCAAGTCAGAATTCAAGTTTTTGAATTGTTGTCAGGCTAAAGTGTGAATATAAAAAAATAAATACATTATTTTTCTGATCACCAAGGACAGGTAGCAGCAGCAGCAGCAAAAAAAAAAAGTTTTCCTTTAATTAAAAAATCTGCATTTTGTGAATAACATCCTTTGGTCTAGAGTCTTTGATATTAAACCAGGTATATCCAGAGGTGTATAAAGTACTGGAATAAAATATCTGAGTAAAAGTACAAGTACCATAACTGACAGTCACTTTGGTAAAAGTTGAAGTCACCCATAAGAAAATTACTTGCAAAAAAGTCTTAAGTACATTTAATCTGAGCCACTTTAAGTACCAAAAGTATTTTGTGAAAAAAATACTTATAAGTATATATAACTATCAAAAGTTCTAGTACAAGAACAAAGTATTTTTCACAGTACGCATTGAAAGAAGAGGAACAACCAATCTTTGTTCTCTCCTGGTGCTCTTTAATCAATTTTTAGGTGTATGAAAAATACGGTATTCAGTATTCGGCTTGCTTGTGAATGTTCAATAAATGATCCTGGTGTGCCATCTAGTGATAGAATATTGTAACTGCGTGTATAAATTTGCAGCTCCATGCAAATGAAATACTTTTTCAATGACATAACGACAAATTATCGATGAATTAATTTGTGAACAACGAACAAGTTTTGTCGACAATGTCGATGAATCATTGCTCCCCTAACAGACATGCATAGGGTGTCTACGTGATCGTGAGAATCTTACAAACACGGCGAACAGTGTCAATCCAGTTGTAAGGCTCGCATACCTTCATGCAGTACACCCTGTGCATTACAAGATGAGCTGCCCATTGGCTGTCATATATATATTTTTTTAGTCAGGTTTGCAGCAGTTGAGTTGATCTTAAAATTAACTTTAGTACTCAGGAGGGAAATGACGTCCACGTAGGAGCCGGCGTCTGTGGATCCCAAGCGGCATATTTTGTGAAATATCCCTGTCGATTTGGATTTCTTTTTGCTTTTTTGCTTCTTTTGGGGGATCAAATTTCCTGGCGACCGTTCTGGACCCCCTTTACCCGGCGTACGGGAGTGGGTGAGCTATACCGCAGTGGAGTCAGTCATCTCCTGCCGCGGCGACTCTTTCTCATCTCACCTGAACTCCGGATCCTACACTAACTGAGTGTTAAGGTCGACATAATTTCTTTTGGGAAATTTAGGACTTTTTTATATGGACTTGGGTTTTGCGAATGCCATCTGATTTGTGTTTGTGATTATTATTTCCTTTGATTGTTCCGGCGCGCACCTATCACCCCGATGTCTTTTGAATGCTTTCCGTCCAGTTAGGATGCGATTTTTTGTTTACTTGTTACATTAATATACTTTGGAAAACTGAACTTTCTCTCGCCTTTTTTCGTTAGAGTGTATTGTATTTAAATAATTAAGTCACTTAAAAGTGAGAATTTCCTCTGATCTTGGCATTTTTCGTTGCTTTTAGGTCGGACGGTCGGCGCAGTCTTATAACTGCATGGAATATCAGGTCCGCCTGCTGCCTTAATTTGCGTGGTAGCGTTCATTTATCTATTTGGTTTATGTGAATTTTTACACAGTGTACATATCGGAGAACTATTCAAAAAGTGGGCGGGCGATAAAATGAAATAAAATAATAATTTTTTCCTAATTTTGGTGAAATATAGATCGGTGGATCCGCGAATATGCTAAAAATAAAAAATTATTTTTTTCCCAGAATGCCAATTTTTTACTTCGGCGGATCCGTGAACCAAACAATCAAAAACGCCTCGCCTAACAGATGAAAATAAAATGTTTTTCTTGACTCCACCCAAAATTATTTATATCTCCTCACTGCAATAATTCTTTTTTCTTTCTCTCTCTTTCTTTGTTTGCACCATGACTGACAGGTCTACTGGATGTATCTACACCTCCTTATATGGTGGTCATTGGCAGTTCATGGGTGGGGATTTATGCTAATAGCTGATTACTGGGAGCGGGCTGTCAGTTTACGATGGACTAGCATTCATGATCATACACGAGTTTACGATCAGATCTGAGTTTCCCGCAGCGTTCATGAATCTGTAGTAGGTTTTTAGTAGCGTAGGCTTCTATGTGCAAATTTAAACACAAATTTACTGACGTTTCATGAATGAGACCCATTGAATGCTGACAGCCACAGCCACTGATTCTTTGTTCGCTGCCCAACGGTTTGGCCGTGAAGTTTCCGATTCCACGTCATGCACAGCATTAAATAAAAAAACAGATGGTGCTTTTGATTCAGCCCGCGCAGTTGGCCGTCATGTACTTACACAGATACAGGCATCAGGTTGGAACCACAGGTACAGGTCATTAATTTTTTTCCCAGTGACAGCATTGCCCTAGTTTTGATTCTCTCTGTACTAAGAATCTGGGACAACCCCACAGGCAGCGCAGAAACACACAGGGGAATGATGGCTCTTCAGGACCAACACACGCCCAGTGAAATGGACCTGAGAGGCAAACTAAGGCTTTCAGCCCAAAATTCCAAGCAAAATAAGATGCTACTTTCTCTACGGATAAAACAGGACAGAGCTCGTCTGACAGGTTTGGACGAAAATGTATGATGTGGATATTCTCTATTTGAATGTACACTGAACAAAAATATAAACGCAACAGTTTAGTCATTTCAATATTACGCATAATTATTTCTGAGGTTGGCTTAGTTGGGTTTATTTGTGTGACCAAGGTTGTGTGCCCCTGGTCTGTGTGCATTTCAGTCACCTTCTCCATATCATTGTCAAGGTCATGCCCTTTGTCAAAATTGGCCTGTCAGACAGGTGGGGCCTGATCCAGAGCTGCTGAAATCAGGTACAGTCAGCCCAGGCACATCCTGTACTCTGGTCACCACAAAAGTCCCAGTTCTGCCATTGTTCAAAATGCCATAAATGACTTGAGCCATCAGGGAGCTGCCATTGGCATGTTCAATACAGGAATGTTTCTCAGGGATGTTGAAAGGGCTCTTAATAACCATGTTTCAATAATAAGCTGCATAAAACACCTTTTTGACTAATGAGGCAAGATGGCAGACCGCTTGCATGCATGACGACCATGTGTGACAACCCCCACCCAAGACCGCCATATCTGGACTCTTTATCTCTTTGATCATCTGAGGCCAGTAACTCCCACTGCAGATGAGACAGCTGGTCCCCACCATCACCCCATTTTTCTGAAACTGTGAAAAATTATCTCCAGGAAGTCTATATCTTTACCTCTTTTGCCCTTTGTGGATTGGACCTCTCCTCAGCTCGATGAAATAATTGGTTTGACTGAGTGAATAGACACGTTTGATGGCCAATGGCACAATGGAGGACTGTTTTCTTTACAGACAAGTCACGTTTCCAACTTCACTGAGCGGATGGACGGAGGATCGTTATGCTGACATCATTGCAGTACGCAAGGTGGCACATAGCGGCGGAGTGCTGGTTTGTGTGAGAATATTCCAAGGACATTGCACCCAACTGCAGTTGATGAAAAACAACTTGAATGCAGTGTGGTTTCATGATGAGATGCTGCTGCCTATCGTCCTACCATTCATCCATCAAAACAATAACCATCCAGCATGACCATGCCAGACCCAAGTCACCCGTGTATGCACAGAATTCCTTGAGCCTGAAAACAATTGTGTGCTTGAATGGGGGGCTTATTCCTAAGATTTGTCCCCCTTCCAGCATCTTTGAGATGTCCACAAGCAACAAGTTCCTCATTGGTTCTCATTTTCAGCCAATAGCCGCCAACTCTATACAGCTCTTGAAGAGAAGTGGGAACATGTTCACCAAGTCACCATTGACCATTTGTTAGTCCACACTGCAGAGATGTGTAGCAATGCAGCAGGCCCAAGGTGGACATACCCCAATATTGATTTGTGAAATTTGGACAATAGACCCCATCCCCTTTATCATCACGCTATCGCGAGGTTATTGTTTGTCTTTTTAAATCATTGATCGAAATGTATTGCAATATGGTCATACAATCTGTCAACACTCAATGAAAGTACAATGAGCTTCTGAACATGGTCATATTTTTCAAATTAAGAAGTGTTGCGGTTATATTTTTGCTCAGTGTACTTAAACATTAAAGTTGCATTCTTGCCATCTCTTCTTCATGATTATTTATTTTCCTGTCCAGACCCCAGTCATTGGACTGCAGGACATGAAAATCTGACCCTTCTGGTTTAAAACCATTCAAACTTTTTAAAGCCCCTTTCCAACTTTGGCATGTCTTCTTCACGCATAATTGCAGTGACCTGTAGCCACAGTGGAACAGCACAGCTGCATTATTTTTGCGAGGTCGCTGTGGCTTGGGAATGTGTGCAGACGAAGGTCAGCACTGAATATTATTTCAGTCAAAATAACTTGCAAGTTGAGTGAGTATTCTATTGAATAGCTTGGTAAAATCTTTTTTTTTTTTTGACAATGATAGGATCTGCTTTCCATCCAAGAGGGAGCAGAATGTATCTGCAGTAATGAACAGCAGGAGTACCTGCACCCCCCAGCACAGGAGCTGATCCAAGCAGCAGGTAGAAGTTTGAGTGTTTGAGGGTGACCAGTAATTTGAGCAGCAGCGAGTGCAGTGGCCGCACAGGGAGGTTCTTAGTTCTGTTAAGCTTCACTCTCCACAGTGATATGTGCGTGTGCTTTGAGGGCGAATGGTTGATTGAAGGAACAATTACTATGCGACAGCTGCACAATTCTATGGGCGCTGCTCATCAAGTTGACATTAAAATAATCAAATTACAGGCCTGTGTATGACAGATTTTAGAGGGTGGTGTGGACAATTTGCACAAACCCACGTGCGCACATTAAGTCACACTAATGAGAATACTTCTTGCAAGTGGTTAGAACGACCTACACCAGAAAACCTGCCATTTTCGTCTAGCCAAAATATTAATGTTTTTCATCACATTCCATAACAAGAACCCTTAAAAACCAAGACTCCACCCTCAGCTACTCCCATCCAAGAAAGAGGCAAGTACAGGAGATTTTGCCTGTTGCTTGGCATTCAGCCTTTCCCTCTGCAGTAGTGCTTCTGGGTTTCTCCTGTGTCGCAGCACTGAACATCCACAGTTCTGCCGTCAGTGTCTCACATGGCAGCTGGCAGTGTGTCTTAATTTGCAAAAACTGGTGGAAATTTTTCAATGATCTTATATTATCGCTTAGTTTGTGTTAAAACCCCACAGCTCAAATCCACCAGATGATTCAAGCTGATCTCTCCCGAAGTAAGACTGTGCGATGCAGGGATGGCAGAGAGATGGGACACAAGTGGCAGTTTCTGCAAAAATATAGGAACAGACACCAGACTCATTCTTGGCTCAATCTGTCCCTCCAGAGGAGTCACTTCCCATTGTGAACCCCGGCTGAAGTCGAGCGCCTTTTCGGGGGCGTCAAGAGCCAATGCTGTGCTAGATGTCCAATTTGCAGTTATATAATTAGAGGGGAATTAATTCTGCTCAAATGTTCAATAATGAGCTTGGTTTCTGTTGCTTTTTTATGATGAGTTGTGTGAATGTTAGTGTTTGGGAGCCCTCAGATCAGTTCATAGTTCAAAAGGAGAATCTGAATGGTAACTTCTGCAGGGATTAGAATGACCACCATCTAATGTTTGTTAGCAGCTGCAGGAAGGAGCCCAATGAAGCTGATACAGCCATCAATCAACTTGCTTTGTGTACTCTGCCTCAGCCAGGATTCTGCTGTAGTTTTTACCCACGCCCGACGAGGCGGCGTGGGTATACAGTTTAGCACCGTCTGTCTGTCTGTTCGCGTGACAGCTTGGCCACCCCAGAAGCTAGGGTGACCAAACTTTGTGGGGTAGATGATCCTAGGGTACCCTGTCCAAATTTGTATTTTGAGGCCCAAAGGTCAAAGGTCAAGGTCAACAAGAGGTGTGGGTTAGTAGCTCTATAGAGTACGCATCATCTAGTTATACTAGCTTTTTATTGCTGTAGGTTATTTTCCATATTTTCCATATTTGCAAGTTAGACAGTGTGCGGGACTCCCCCCCCCCCCCCCCCCCTTTCCTTTGAAGAGTTTGTTTCTAAAATGCACTAAGCGCCAAAGTGACAAAAATGGAGATAATATCATGGAGAAATAGTGCTGTGCTTCTTGCATATGGTGCAAAAATCTGTTTTCAGAAATTCATACTATAAGGTGTCTTTTTTCATCATCAAAGTTTGTGTTTTTCTATAATTTGCAATAGGCGCCAGCATAGAAAAAGCTGATTTACTCAAAATGAGTAAAATTGATACACTTCGTTTTGGAAAAACATTCTTCATTTGTTGTTACTGGTAATTTGTAACATTGTGTGTTCATCGGTTGAGTGTGTGTGTGTGTGTGTGGGGGTGGGCTTAATCAAAGTAAGTCTTTGGGGATCATCCTTCAGGACTGGAGTTATGGCTGTGCAGGCAGTTTGTGAGGACAGCCCATTTATACCACAGCTGCAATGACTAATGTAGTTTTGTGGCTGCATGATAAGTGAAAAGAATGTTACTTGCAGTATAGGATTTATCTGTTGTTTTAGCTTTCATTTTATTTATTTGTTTACTTGACAAGGCAAATTCTTTAAGGGCCTAATTCACAAATGCAGAAAATGCCTATCCTAGATGAAATTACAGTTTTGAATGGAGAGTCTTTACACAAAACACTCACAATTAAATTGTGCCTGGCGCTGTGCTTACTTTGACTGTGAATCCAGCTTGCATAGCCAGTGTCTGTGTTTAAAAGCTTGAAACAGATGTGTTGTGTTGTACAATAGTGTCTTACCAAAGCTGATATTCTAAGAGTTCAGAAGAGATTTCTTCATGCCTGCATAGAGGAGGTCTGCAGTTCTGTCCTCAGAGCTGCAGCCCACAAAAAAGGTCGCTGACATTAAAGCTGAATGTGTAAACGACAGCACCCATTAATTATCACAATCACTCGGAGTATTTGAGAGGGTCGTGTTTCACGCCCCATTCCCAAACTCTGTGGCACCTCCTGAGGCAGTGCTGCGCTTTTGACATTTAAGAGTTTCTGTTTTTTATCTACAATGACAACATTATTCTGCCTCAGTCTGCAGTGCTCAACACTCAGAATGCATTCCAATATTACATGTGTTCGGTGTTTTAAGTAAAATGACTAGCAGTGACTGCAGGGTTCATTCTCTTCGGTGTAAAAGGGTACAGAAGGGTAAAGGTTTGAATGAGCTCCCTCAATACATGTGAGTACACATATTTCACACAACTATAGTCTTTCAATCATTGCTCTTTTTTTATGCCTCAAATAGTCATTAAATTTGACTTTCCTCAAAATATGTTTAAATTGGCAATTACTTTAATCTGTCAATCAGATGTAATTGATAACTGGTTTAAGAGTCTAAACACCCAGAATTGATTACAGCCAGTCTTGTTGAATCAAAGTATCACTTAATATTAAGTTGCATGAAGGATTTAAACAAGCTGCTCACTGTTCTGCCTTCAAAAGGTCAGGAAGACTGGTATTGATATAGATGGGTCTGTAAAGGGTTAGAAAGCTGTTTCTGAGGCTCAGGAACACCTGCTGACCACAAGAACCATTATTTCCAAAGCAATTAAACTATGAACAGTGGTGGCTGGTCAACAAAATTTCTCCAAAAATGCTTTATCTGGGAAGTTGTGAAAGACCCCAGATCAGGAATTGATCTATGGCTAAGCCCCGCCCTCAAATGTGATGAGCCAATCACAGTGCGTATTCTCTCCCCATATACTCGGACATTCAGAGCCTGAACTTCCATAGAAATGCATTGCGTAAACTCTGAACCATTCGCGTTAATGGGGTTTTAGAATGTTTCTGCGTTAAAGGGACATTGTGTAGGAATTACTCCCATCCAGCGTTGGAATCGTGTATTACATTCAAACGAATAATGTGCTACAGCGCCTCACTTTTTTTTTAACAACTACGGCAGCCACCGTGTATCAAAAAGCCTTGTAAACGCTGATGAAACAATGGATGTATTAATAGAACTGGTACTTCTGAACCGAAAAGCAGCATATCGAGGGCTGACTGCAATAAACAGTTATGCCCAATAAATAAGATCCAGACATAACAGCTTATTGCAGTCAGCCCTCGATATAATACATGAAGCAGCAAAACACAGTACCGTGAATCGGTGTAAGATATTCAAAGTAATGGTAATAAACAACTCAGCTTAGGTGCATCTTGAACATTTTATACTACGAAAAAGCAAAGCAAGTGTTAGCTCCATGCACGCTTATACGATATCACCTTAAGTTACCGAATACATACCTGTCATCCAACCCAAGTTAACCAACAACAGCCTTTGCTACCTCACTGTTTATTCTGTAACGTTACATAAGAGAGGTGAAGCAGTCGAGTCGCTATCTAACAAAGCCATTCATCAAATACAGTAACTGTAAACACTGGTGTCGTTACACCTGCTTACTTTACCGACTTGGTAATGACATAAGCCGACAGCACGGAATCTCCTGACCAGTGCTACACGCAGAGAACTGCAGCAATGCAGCTTACGAGAACGCTCTTAGAGACAAGGTCCCCTTGGTGTTCATGTAACCTGAATTAATATTAAAAAAATTGTCTCTGCCGTGGAAAAACGCCACCGACAATTTATAAGAGAAAAATCAACAGATTATACATTGATCATTTGCGGTAGTTTTGCAAAAAATTTATTCACAGATCTATTAGTGTCTTTTTCAATTGTTCCTTATGGAATAATTTCCTTTTGCCCCCCATGGCATCAAGTCACTTGCGATCAGCTTGACCTCGAAGTCCTTGTCGGCGAGCGCTTATCTCTGCGCTTATAGAGCTAGAACCAAGTTAAAACACCTTTGTTCGCGCATTGCTAAACTAGAGTTTTAAGTGCTCATTACAAAAAACTTAATATTTTACTACACTCACCCTAGGTAAGCAGATGTTTAGCTGTACTCGCGCAATCAAGCGGTCAGGCTGAGTTGACCATGTTTTATTGTTGGTCCTGTTACTTGCATAATGCATTAGGGGAAGTAGGTGCACATTTAGCAGTGTCTCTCGACCACCTGTAGATGCAAAATTACTGACAAAACAAGCCGTTGTGAAAATTTAATGTGGAATAAGGCGGACCCTCATAGAGACTGTCAAAGCACGGACAGGTGTCATTTGTGACAGGAAGGCTGATTCAAAGTCTAACGAAAAGAAGTCTGCTGCATGCACCAACATCCAGAAGCGCAAATCGAACTGGGAGTTGGAAGGGACACAGACACGTCCTTCATGACAAAAATTGGTCCTGGCTACTTCTCGATCATTTTCCTTCATTGAGGCGTTTTCCAATCATCTTCATTGGCAACTGAAGACATGGTTTATCTCTATATGCGATCTAACAGCGATGCAATCATAAGCTTAATTCAGTAGAGAGAAATAATGTACTTACTACTACTGCTTCGCCTCGATTGAACTGGTCCGCATTGTAATGAAATATCGCCTTTCACTCTCGGTATTGCATGGGTTGATAAAAAATGTGGCACTCTGCTGTTTAATAGGCTATTAAAAGCGTGCAGCTCAAGCTACTTGCGTGACAGTCGACAGGTATACAATTTTTAACAACGTCGATTTAAATGCAGCAAACGCGCGTCGTCTTAACAGGAGCTGCTTGTTCTCTCCGATTGAGCGTGGATTGCTCTCTGAGTGAACCTTTTGTTAATTATGAAAATGACTGAACAGGTCAGGGCTAATAATCATTTAAAACGGATGTTTTATGTAAGCCAATTCTCAGTTCTGGCTACGCCACTGTATACTGAATTTATTCCACGATTTCAGAGCTGTTGGATTGCACATGGAGAGAAACTGTGTCTTCAGTTGCCAATTATGATAATTGGAAAACGCGTCAAGGAAAGGAAAAAGATTGAGAACTAGCTAAGTAACTAACTAATTAACCCCCCCCCCCCCCCCTCCCCAATTCCCCGTTAGATTTGCGTCACTGCCAACATCATATAGTGCAATAACAGCATTCTTTCCGGACCGCACAAGAAGAAACTTCAAAGAGTACAAAGAACTCTGGTGACGAATGAAAAATAAAACTAAGCCTGCCGAACGAGCCCGGAAAATTGATGCACTGAAAACAGGTGATGACACCTTCCCATTATTAAAACATGACCATAAGCGTAACTTATTCATTAGTCCAAATGTCAAAAATTAAGCACGTTTTAGGAACTGTTTAGCCGTTTCATTCACGTATAGGAGATAAGCACCTTTCGTAGTTATGAGCCTGTATGTTTACATGGTTTCGGTAGCTTTAGTCACGATAAACGCCGACTTTTAGTCACTGTAAATGCCAGCTTCTAAAGTCTACCCACCAGCTTCACCGCCACTAAAAGCCAGTAGGTAGGCTTCAAAAGCCAGCGTTTACCGCAGTTATGAAAGCTACTGAAACCACGTAAACAAACAGTCCCACCTGTAACAATGAAGATGCGGTATTCTTGCAAGATCTACTATTATACTAGTTATGGTAACAAGCAACACTGTAACAAAACTGAATGAAAAGTTGCGTTTAGGCTGATTTAGGCAGTACAGTTGACTTGTTGAGGAGCAAGCTGGCAACTTCAGCGTCCCTCAGAAAATCTTTCTCCTTCATTAGCTCCTTCCACCTGGGGAAGGCTAGCCCGATGTTCACCCTTGTTTTTTGAGCACGCCCATCGCGCTCCCTTTTCAATTCTCTTTTTCATTTTTTTTTTTTTTTTTTTTTGCGGATGAGGATTCAGTCTCCTGTGCTACTGCTGCATATGTATGGTCCTGCGTTATGCTGCAGTAGTACTGATTTTAAAAGTCGCTGCGATAGCCTCTCTTCCTGATTTCCTCCGGTGTCTCAATCACTCTGCACTGGCTGGCAGGGCAAACGCGGATTTATTCAGCGTTTGGTGCCATTTGTCCCTTGTCGGCGGCAACAGTTTCAAGATGGCTGATTGTCATGGCGCTCCCCTACCACCTTACCCGCCTAATGGAGAAACAAGTCTAAAATTCTTTGTTAACGAGAATATATCAGATTATTAGCGTAGGTAATAATACACCAATGATGACATATATATGAATCTAGAGTCAGATTTTGGCAAAAAAAAAAAAGAATGTAAATGTTTCACATTGTCCCTTTAAAAAAATGGTCAAACACTGTGCTTAGGGTAAATTTAACATTTAAATTTAACGAGCATATTCACGTCTTTGCATTGACTTTGAATGTAATCTGCCATGCGAAAAATTTGTTTATCGTCCGGTGTGAAAGCATCTTAAAGCTTTGTGGAAGACCCCACTAACCGCTTAACGTTGCCAACGACGGTCAACAAGGATATCTGCATTTGTTCCAAGCAAAGTCAACGTCGTGTTTAAAGCGACACCTTGTCACTTCACTGGAAATTAATGTAAAGTTATCTTTTACATCGCTAAGTTAGCTGACGTTAGCTAAAGTTAGTAAACTCTATGGCTAACTTTAGTGCTGACGGACGTTGGCTTAACGTGAGCTCCTGGCTGCGTTGTTCACCATGTTACTTTGTTTATTTAGGAGTTCAGTCAGGTTAGATTTCTTCAATTCGGTAGCTAGCGATAATACGCAAAGTAAATTCATTACCTTGCGGTGCACGAGCAATGCTGATCCTCAGTCTTATTGTCTGAGAAGGTGACGGAAACGAGATGCTCTTGATCCGATCAATGATCTTGTTTGCACTGAGACCTGAAAATTGTAGCTTCTAATTTAAACTTTTCCTTGATCTTTACCTTTCTAAATTCATTAATGTATCCCGCCAATGCATAATGTAACCCTATTTGCTGACTTCTTGATGATAATTGAGCCTTCTATCACTAAAAATCACTGATAACATCCTGAAAAATATCTCTTACTGTGATACCAGCTATTAGCACCTATTCTAAAATGTTGATTGTTTGTCTGAGTCATTGGAGTGGGCAGGGCTTAGCCATAGGTCAATTGCAGTCCTCATAACCCCTAGATGAGATCAGCATTCATGATTCCACCATTAGAACAGATTTAGGTAAAATAGGTATCTTTGAGGGAAATGCATAATTGCAAGATGAAAAACTTCCAAGCAACAGAGAAATAAAGGCTAGTTTCAAATTAGCAAAAATAAATAGACAAATAAATAAACACCTTAATAACTCCTGAGCCTTTTAAATAAAGTTTTGCCTTTTCATGAGTCAAACTTCATTTGCTAAACGATGATATGCGTCAATCAGAAAATCCTGAGGGAAAATGTCTGGTCAGCAGTCACTGATCTGAAGCTGAAGCCCTATTGGCTCATACTGCAAGATAACAATCCAAAGTACAAGAACAAGTCGACCTTGAATGGCCAAAAAATTATTTTTTAATTAGGTTTTGGAGTGGTCTGGTGGTCAAAGCGAGAACATGAGCGCCACAGAAATGCTGTGGCATGTTTTAAATTGGCAGTTCAAGCTCTGAGGCTGATCCCTGCAATTTTATCTTAAAACAGTGGGCTAGAATTGATATTAAAGACGGACCGAACTTCTAATTATTGCAGATGCTGCTGACGGTAACACTCCCAGTTGCCATGTTCATGGGGACAATAACATTTCAGAATGGTGATATACATTTTAAATAATCTTTCCTTTAGAATAATTAAATGGTTTTTCAAACAGTATATTTTATTTCCTCATTTTCTCCTTGTCTTACATTTTGTATGACAATATATAACAACAGACAATACCAGGAGCAGGGCAAACACAACACAGCCTGTGACACTGCAGACTGAGGCAGGATGTTGTTGTTGTTGTCGTTATTGTAGATAAAAAACAGAAACTCTTAAATGTCAACACCAATGACTAATTTTAAACACCAGAATGGACAATTCCCCTAGAATATACCCACCTCTATCAGAGAACTGTTCATGAATGCGCAGTCAAACGTAAACCAAGTGCCAGACGTGGCCTCACTCCTTTTAGCAGCAAATGAAAATGAAAATTTTTGCTGACTGAATGTCAAACATGCGAAAGGAAAAGGCTGTGATGGGCCCAGAGAGATGGACAGAGTGAAAAATGAATGATGAAGGGTTTGGGATTCAGCCTATTGCTTGGAGCTATTACACGCTCTGTACTGACATCATGTGAACCAGCCAAAAATAGATGTGTATTGCGAATTTTTGTGCTTTCCCCATATAAAAAGAAGCCCCATTTCCCTCTTTGGGTGTACTTGTGTACTATATCTGTTTGTCTATGTGGTTCTGTGTCTGTATACCTGTGGGCCTTAATTTGCGGACCTAAACGAAGTTGGCAAATGCAAATGCTAACACTATTGCAGCTCATTTATTTTAGTTGCGTGAAGTCCCCACATCTTAAAATGGATGTTAAAAATATGAATTGGTCTTCTCTCAATCCACCATATTCCTATAAATTACAGTCTGTCGCTCAAATTAAGTACTGCCCGATAGGATATTTGAAATGAATGACAATCTGAAGCACTGGGAATCATTCCTCCAGGTGTTGTCCTGATCATGTGACAGGAATATGGTGTTCCTTTGACACCAAACTCCATTGGAGAGACAGCTGGCTGACCCTGTGATGACAGCAGCATGTCTGGGCTGACTGTCTCACCGCCTCTACAGGGAAATTCAGGAGCAAAGCAATGAAAGGCTCCTGCAACAGAGTCAGGAGATACAGGCAAAAATGAAAAGATATGACATATCGAATCATTCATGACTTCAGTTACCCTTCTGAAGAATGGACTCTTATTGCTCTCCCTTATTTATTGAACACAGCTGAACTGTTCAGCCCACCGCAAAGCAACTTGGTCCCATCCACTCAAGAGGAAGATGCCGTGGAACGTGATTCCTCCGCCTCACGTGACGACTTGCAGTCCTCGCTTTTTAAGCCCAATTACACGCTGCCCATGCTGTCAGAGGATCAAGTGGTCAGTATTACATTTAGTTCATGCAACTGGCCGACCAATATGAACTAACAAATTTTAGCCATCGTAACCCCTGTAATCCCCTGCACCAGTTGTTTCCTGGCCCATGCACTGCTCCAGCCATAGCCGTTAAAGGTGTGGCTGGGATTCGAACACACAGGGCTCACAAACAAACGTCTTAGCTATGAGCCGCAAATGACACATTAGATGCGTTATAGGACTGTCGTGGTCGTGTTTGCTGCGTACTTCTGTAGTTCCCAATGTGAAGTAGTGAAGTGCCTTAAGATGAACATTGTTTTTTGTCAGTGGTAATCAATCAGCCAATTCAACACTGATCAGTGCTATTCCTTTATTAGTCTCTCACAGATATACACTTGCCCTCAAACGCTTGTATATGTCTAAGCAAATCCAGGATGTAATTCACACCAAGTTGATGCACTTTTCATCGGAAATTGAATGTGAGAGCTGGCACTAATAATCAATTTGTCTAAAATTGAGTGCTGTCCATCAGCCCCTGCGGTGTATTATCGTCAAATCAGCTTTGTTCATTGATTGGGATAGATTGTACCTGTAAATAAAATGGCTGGTAGAGGCACATTAAAAGAAAAACCCCAGTGGGCCCATAGTGTGCTCAGGACTTACATACAGTATGTGCCACTCATGGATTGAAATTTACTGCAGGCTCTGGTTAAAAGCCTGAAACTGTCAAGCTCTTAAATCTGCTCTCATTTCATTACTACAGAATCACCTGCAAACCCCCAGAGATAAGAACCTTGAGCCTATACTCTCATGTTGTTAAGAGGTTGGGGGGCGGGGGGACACCAGATGCAGGATCCAGAAATGTTTATTAAAAACGCCAAAGGAGATAGTTGGCAAACAGGCCAGAAACAAGACACACTGTCCACATGCACTGGATGGGAAAACTAAGGTACGCTGCCCAAGGCAGGGGGAAACAGAAGTACTCACGGGTGGCTAAACTAGATAAACAAAAACTGGGTCTAACTAAACTGACGGAAACACTGGGAGACTTAGACAAAGAGCAGACAAGACGTGGGCACAGCAAAACACAAAAATAAAAGTAATAAGCACAAAGACATAAACAGCACACGTGAGGCAGAGCTATAATGCATGTCACGGACAACAGTGGAGGTCAGATGACCTATTTGTGACCATGTACTTATTGCGCATGGGCATGTGGTTAATCATTGTTCTACCTGGCTTAGTGCACCTGATAGCTGTATCATCATGGGCCTCTCGTTCAAATACATCAATTTGACACGGACATGTAACCTTCAGTCTTCTTAGACTATGAATGTACTTTAATTGCAAAAGTTCTATCATGGAATTAGGTCTGAGGGATACAATGTGTGTTCTTATGGGATGAGGTCTGTATCTATATGGGTCAGGGCGGGTGTTAACGTGGGGATACGTGTATGTTTGTGGGACAGGTTGTGCGTTTACGTAGGGACAGGATTAGAAAACAATCAGAAGAATGCGACCTTCATGAAGTTACTTGTAGGTTAAACCTCTTCTGAAAAAGACCATTTGAAAAGGTAATACAGGATTAAAAACTCTGCTTGACTTAAAACATAAAAAGTATAAATACAAAAAAGCTTCTCTTAGATGTTTTGCCATGATCCAGACGAGAAATAGAGGAACGGTGTGCAACCCAATTGTAGGGTTTTTTGAAAGTAGTACTGTAATGACAGAGGGATGGAGCCCAGAGCAGAAAGGCACAGTTCAGTTCAGATGGAGTGGGCTTGAGTGTGGGGTGTGTTCGCGCCCCGCCAGTGGCTTGTCAGAGCAATAGCCAGATAAAGGAACACTCTTGCCAGAGCAGAACTGTAAGATTGCTGGACTGGGAGTTAAGAAGGAGTGCAGTCCCAATCCCAATGACCGCAGAAGGCTTTGTAGGTGTTCCTAATAAACTGGAAAGAGGAGCAGACTGAAAAATGATTGTCAGGAACGCGGTTCCAATTCTGAAAGTCAAGAGTATGGCTTGGGAGCTTGTTCGTGTTAGTAAGACTTGGAAGAGTACTTCTGTATTTCACTATCATTGAAGATAATGAAAAATTTCTGAAGATAAGCTTTTGCTAAAAAGATACTGACTGGCTGCTCAAAGTGACAATCCAGCGACTAGCTCGCTCAAAGTAAGGGGTATTATACTGTATGCCAAAGACACATAAGGGAATGGAGAACATAAATGTATTACACCTGGCAGGGGAGGCGCGCAGGACGTCAAACCTATGAAAGGAGAACGTACATCTAAAAGATACTCAAGCTGCTGAATGGGAGGAGAGACACAAGGAATTCGCACAAGCCTTACGACAATCTTGATTAAAAGAATTTCTAGAGATGACAATAATTGAAGCACATGTAGCATGATTAAACATACTTATTCCTTGATAAGGGATTTTTTTCCACAGAATAAATTTACTTCAAATCAAGATTGGAATTTTTTTTTCTAGTGCGAGATTAAAGAGACTCACCAAAAGTTGAATTTCATAGAACCCTTTACAGACGGCCTTTCCAGGGATGAAAATAATTGTTGAGGGGACTACAGACACATACCCACAAATTGAATTGAGTCGAACAATAGAAAGTGTGTTCACAATTTCTTATTTTATATTTCGGTGTGACTCTTGTTTTTGCCCAACAGAGCAACATAGAAATTGTTGATGAAGCAGCATAACTCTAATCTGGAGGTTGAATGCTGACTGATTAATTCTGAAAAATGGAGGGTCGCGACTGTGGGACTCGGCAAAATGAGAAGTGTATGGCCTGCTAGTGAGCTGTTATGAATTCATTTACCCTGTGACCCCTTAACCTCATTTATAAAAATGTTCTCTGTGACCTCCGTGACCCCCGACTGCGGGATGACTTCATTGATTTTGTTTTTGCGTGTGGTCATTGGCCTGCCGTAGTGAGCTTGTTGCAGAATGATTGCTCATAAAGCCCTGATATCTCATGAATACTGATGCGAGTGCGATGACATTTCAGCACAGAGTGAAAACATGCACTGGAATGGGTAGATGCAACCCCCTCATTAACATGAATGCTTCACACAAACAATATTTAAGACATTACCTCGCCTAAAATTTTGAGACGAGGAATGACCATGTTTGTGTTATAACCTGACTATGATTGGTGCTACCTGAAAATGGCACTAATGCTGTGCATAACTGGCCAACCTGTGATTGGGTGCGCAAGCCAGGGCACCTCTCACCTCTGACACTGCACAGACATTTCTCCATTGTTTTAAAGACCTGCTGTGTAAAGTAGGGTAGATTCTTTGCTGAGGAGGGCAGAGGAAAGGGGGTTTATGTACATATGGACTGTGCATAGCCCTGCTGTATATTCATGCAAGCCATAGTTTTTACAACCTGATAGAAACCATCCAGATGACCATTTCACTCAGGAAAAAGAAAAAATATGAATACATTTATATCAAGTTTGAGCTGATGTAGTTTAACCAGTTTCACCTGTATTTCTAGCCATATACTCACCAGTGCACAAGTGCATTTCCAGAATGTTGTCTCTTAACAGAGGCCTCAAACACACATTTCGGCCATACAATTTCTTATAAGCTCTTTGTTTGGAAACATCAAAAAGATAAAAGGTAAAATGGTGGGCTTTTATGAGTTCACTGGAGTAAAATAAAATTTGGCGCGAGAGCAATACATCATCTATTATTATGGGTGATTCATAAGGCATCCCATTAACGTCCTTACCAGTTTAAATGGTTTTGCAGAAAATTATTTGACTACTATAAAAGAAATCAAGCAATTTTAATTACATAGGCCTTGTGTTTTATTGCAACAGATTTAACCATCATCGGACAGTTTTGTATCATTTGTGTAGCCAGAGCTTATTGTGAGCACACAGAAAGGAATAATATGCTGGCTCAGGCGTGGAGCTAAGATTTAGCGGCTGATGACACGCAGCGATTTGCATACCATGCACCAAAGCCCATGCACACGGTCCATTACGTAGGTAGCACAAAGCTGACGCTGACTGGCAGGTATGTTCAATCTTAATGCTGTTTCGCATTCATTTGTATACACTAAACTGGCGCTGACGCAGTCCCCTGGTCGAGGCAATTCCTGCACGTCCTGAGAATGTCCCGCAAAACAACCAGAAATCCTCGTGCTAAACACTTCGAAAGGAGTCCAGTTTCCCCTAAAAATAGCAACCTTATGAATTCTGAGACCCACAACCGCAAGCCTCTGATGAGACAGCGGGCAATGCTGGACGATGCCCGCGTTGTAGCAGCGAATCGCACAAGTAATCCCTTTTGAAGACATAGTTATGTATATCACTGAAAGTCAGCGCTCAGAAATTGGCTTTTAAATGTCAACGCGAATGCAGAGCGGCGGTTACATTATTTTATCGAGATTGCACCGAGAGGACAATACACGCTGCACTTTTAAAAGAATAAGCCGGCATTTTCCTCTGCACGATAGCGAGCCGTTCATCGTCTTCACTAAAGGTGAGTTGGTGACAATCTCTGCGGCCAGAGTCGGGAAGCAGGCCTTAATATTTGTTAATTCTGTCATCCGGAAAAATCTTGTGAATAAATAAGTAGCACGGATTCTTGCAACTCATCAAAAACCCTTGGACTCTGGACTTTTTCTAACCGTAAGAAATTACAGAAACCTGATTTTTGACAGTTCAAATAACACTAATAGCTATTGTATTCAGATTCTCGCCACCCCTAATTACCGCAAATGAGGATCAAACTCAGTTTCTCCCAGAAGTGACACATGTACCAGGTATTTCAATATCACAGGAGAATTCCTGACAGTAAATAATCCAATGTTACCGTGTTAAATTAGGAGATAGGAGTCTAACGGGATATGACTTTATGAAACATTTTATTGTGCTTTTTAAATATAAAGAATATTGAACATGTTCTCAATTTTTATTGGTACAATCAGTTCGACTGAATGGCCGAAAACTAATCAGAGAGGTGAACAAAATATTATAAACTCCTAAAGGACTGACTGACTAATGAGTAGGCCTTTTCTTTGCCCTCAAAATAGTTTCCTATGCAGGTTATTTATTGGAATTTTCATAAAAAACTCACATAAAACACAAAACATGCACAAAAAAATTCATTGAAGCTACAATTGGAGGGTTGACTGTTCATAAAAGGAACCAGAGGGGTCCAAGTACTAGAAGAAAAAAGTTCAGACTTCCTATGTATTTTAGCTTCTCTAGAAGCCAAACAAGCTTTCAACCCTGTATCAATAGCAAGGCATAAAAGTGAGATGTCAGTTTTGTAGAATCAGCTGTATGGCCAAAAGAGTGGCTTACGTCACTGTATCTGATTGAGAGCAGAAAGCGTAAAGCCCACAAATAGTGCTGTAATAGGGCAGGGGTCAAAAGCAGTGTTAAAGATTTCGGAAAAATATTTCAAGATCTGCCTCCAGAAATCTGTCAAATTATGACAAGTGCAGAATTTATGGAACAAGGTGGCTGGCTCCAATTTACAGCAAGGACAAATTGGATCAATACTTGGAAACGCCTTCCCTGACTTAGCCCTTGACCAGTGAATGTGGTGGACCACGGTGAATTGAGTAAGACTACATCTCTCACTAAAATAGGTGGTATGAATCCTTCACAGATAGAATTCCACGCATCTTCATATAGATTCACCCCTAAATCCCTTCAGACCTGATCGGGCAGACCAACTATGCAGCTAAGTTCCTCAAAAAGAGTTTGGCTGGCGTAAACTCATGTAAACCTACTAGAGCATATCCTCTATGCAGTAAAGTTCCGCAAGAGGAGTTTGGCTTGTGTTAAGTTACGTAAACCAACAAATGGTAGTTGTATCTGCTGCACTCCACTAGTGACAGTAAGGATTGGCAAACTTATGCAGCAGTGGATCTGTGGTTATGTGAAAATACGGGAATCTACACATTCCACAATGGACTTTCCCCCTACCGTATAGAAAACTTTTTGTGAGCCTAGTTCCATCCACAAGTTTACGCAAGACCCTCAATCTGACACTATCTTACGCAGACTTAAGCCGCGTTCCGTAAAAGCTGAGCAGTTGGCTTGCAGTAGGCTTCCGCTAGAACACAAAGTTTCGGCTGTAAGTTTAGATATGGCATTTCGTTAACTTATGCGTGTAGCATACTGCATGGTGTATCTGCCTTGTAAGTCCTCAGAACAGTCACAGTAGTTTGCTGCTAAATATCATTGATGTCCAAATGGTATTTGAAATTGAACCCTTACAAAGATTGCCAAAACTCAAGATACTTTTCATAAGAGTTTTGTGGGTCTTACTAGGGTAATAATTAAAATTTTTTGTACAAAGTTTCTGATTTTCAGGAAGCAAATATGGTGAGACTTTGGGAAATTAATCTTTTCTTGAATTGAGGCAAATGGTGCAGAGCTGTTATCAATAAATAAAATAGTTTCTATCTTCATAGGCATATTGTTATACAATTTTTTAACTGTAGTGGGATATTCCCCAAAAAGGGCCTTCTCTTGGTCTTAGAGGGATATTATTCTATTCTTTATAATTTTCCCATAAAGGGCCCACTATTAGAGGTAGGCCTATTGATTAATCGGGGCTGATTTTTGCTATTTTTAAATAATTGGCACTGGCCGACGCATGAGGAGGTTAAGCCGATTAACACGTAGGCACATCTGCGGGCAGCCCAGTTTGTTGTGAGATCAGAAAAAGTGAGAAATACACCTGTCAACAACCTCACAACTTCCAAGAAGAGAATGCTAAGGCTTGAATTATCTTTCAAAACCCCATAAACGGTATTTAATTAGTTAGATATAAATGTTATTTTTAGGGAGAAAGTGTGAATAACCTTAGTAGTAGTAGTACTATTCCGGTTTGCCGATCGCCAGTAAACATAGAGGATGAGATATTCTTTCTCTGCAAAGTTTATTGGTTGTTGGCAATCAGCTTACATTCTACATATCCTTCGGCTAAAGCGCTAAAATAGTGCTTTGAATCCTGAAATTTCCATTCAAAACTACTTATATAAAAATCATAATGCCTGAGTAAATAAAATATATTAGTACAATGCAAAACGATGATGGATTTGCAACAATGAAATTGGATTTGGACTTGCAGTCGTGCGGATTCACTTAGTTTGATTTCTTGTTAGGCTGAACAGTTTAAAGTTCTGAGCATGTGCAGTAATATTGACACCGCCAGAATGAAAGGAGCTATGATAAAAAAATATATCAGAACACACAGTGCCGGCTCATTGCGTATGGGGCTGTGTAGTCACAGACTGGTCACAATGCCCATGCTACCCCCTGTCCATCACTGAAAGTGCCAAAGGGCACATGAACCTTGGAACTGGAGCAGGAGCAATAGACGAAGCTTCTCTGGTCGGATGAATCACGTTTTTTTATAATCTTACTCCGCATGGATGGCCGATTGCTCTGGGGTCAGATCAGTCTCATAAAGAATGAGTTGCACACAGAGGGATTCACACATATTTTGGGATTTATGTATAAATGACTCTCCACAAAACTATTATTAAATGCATACAAAAATATGTATATATTCACATATAAAATTTTTAAATCCACACATTGAAAATATGTTTTACAAGGGTATTTCTGATGCATGCACAAGTTTTTTTTTTTTTTTAATATGTGTAGGGGAAATCAGAAGCAGACGTAAAACCTTGTAATTTTGCCTATAAATCAAAAAATATTTACTTTGAATAGCCAATTTGCTATATTATAACTTCATATTGTCTATTACTGAAGCAATGTATTTAAGTGGTTTTAAGAAATATGTACAGGTGGCAAAATTTGATTTAAATATAAATACGCCACTGGTACAACCATTCCAATGTAGTCAGATGATTATATCAGGTGCTAGAGACGCTTGTACCATGTCTAAAATATATATAATTAATCAAATACTCAAAATGAAAATTTAGCAGTCATGTTTTTGTGATGGTAACCTTTTTTTTTTTTTTTTTTAAATATTAATTACCTAGGGCCGGGCACACCTTCACTGTGGGGACTGTGGGAATGGGTCATTTGGACCCTGTACCTGTTAGACCCATACAAGTGGGTCCCTAGACCAGTTAGGGCCCAGACCAGTTGGGTTAGGGTTCGAGTCTGGGCTCCAAACAGCATGGGGTTCAGCTGGGTAGGGTCAGGGGTCCAAAATGCAAGGGGTCCAACTAGGTCCATTCAGTTAGGGTCCAACTGGAGAAGGTTCCAAATGACCTGTACCCCTTCACTGTTATACAATTTGAAAAGGGTGGAGGGACTCAAAAGAACAATTTCCCCTCTAGACATTGTTCATGGGGGAAATATGTATTATAGGTGAAGTTTGCTTACTATTGTTTACCAACACTTTACCAACATCAAGAGCCAATCAATGTCATCATCTTTTGTCTGGATTCTGAAAGCAACTCTGCAGGACACGCATGGCTAGCAAGTCAGTTGTGCCAATAACAGACAACTGTCTAAGTAACAGCCTTACAACCATCACAGCTATGGCATCATTTATTCAGGTAAGCTGAAGCCCAGATGTTTGACTGCTCAGCAAAGAAAGACGGGTAAAAAAAAAATAAATTGATTGATGAAATAAAGTTTGAAAAACGTGCACGAATCTGAAAGCCTCCCCGGCAAAGAAAGAGGGACTCCTCTGTCTGTTCCCCTCGTTCTGACAGTTGATATGCTGTAATCAAACAGGTATCTTTTACTTTGGAATCGATTATCATTAATTACCTCCACCCAATGAAGTTGGAGGAGGTTATGTGATCATATTACAGTTTGTTGGTTGGTTGGTTTGTAAGCAGGATTATGCAAAAAAAAAAAAAATTACTGATGGATTTTCCTCAAATTTGGTGGAATGATTAAGTATTGTTCAAGGAAGAGGATTCAATTTTGGGAGGTCAAGGTCAAATGTCAAGGACATGCAAAAGGTCAAAAACACAATATAAACATTTGCACGAAGACTACAAGACTGCATAAACACAGGGGTTGCTAGCGAATACTGGCAAAAATAACACTGAGAACATTGGCGGAGGTACTTGCGCTCTCAGAGCGCAGCTCTTGTTAAGCATGCAGTCATGTTTATATTGGCTATTAGACTTTCAAAATATTAATCAAAGTACATGGTTCAGGGACGGACTTAGTTACCACTTTTCCAGTGTCACTAGCCGTGCTGTCACCTCGTGAACTAGCCTGACTGCAGATTTGCCACTTGCTAAACATTTCTATTTTTAGCTTAGAAAGCAGCAATTCTAATAATACACATTTGGATTCCGAGATATTTCATCTTAAAC
Organism: Gymnothorax reevesii; assembly: GCA_029721435.1. Lineage (NCBI taxonomy): Eukaryota > Metazoa > Chordata > Actinopteri > Anguilliformes > Muraenidae > Gymnothorax > Gymnothorax reevesii. The sequence goes on from CM056586.1 coordinate 9,886,296, forward strand.
CGTATTTAAAAAAAAAAAAAAAAAATATATATATATATATATATCACTTTTGCAGGTAACTTTTTCTTGGAGTTTCAAGTGTGTCTCCACTTTTACATGCAACAAGAATGAGCATATATAGTGAGTAATCACTCTTGATTGTTTCTTATTTTGAGGAATTCAAGGTGTTACAGCCGTCCCTTGTCACAGCTGTCTCTGGTCTCTCCTAATAGAAATTCACGTGTATGTGCTTTGGAATAGATGCAAGTATGCCTCTATGATCGATATACTTCCAATGTCAGGGCTCTGAAAATTTTGGCGTGGAGTCTGGCTGTCCCTCAGACTTCTTTACAACGGCATTAAGCAGCTTTAGTGTTAATATTACAGTACTTCTATCGGGCCTTGCTTACGCAGCCGTGCCAAACAAATGCGCGCAGCGCAATCACCCCCTGCCTACGACCCCCGCAGCCCCTCAAGCCTCAACCAAACCATAAGATGTACTCCCACCCAAACTGAAAGTTTCAGTTATAATTATAATCCCCCTCCCACTTTGGATTGCCTTAATGGTCAAACAATTTCTAACACTGCGACATTCAAAAACTAAATCGAGCTTCAATTAATTAGCCTGGTATTATTTTAAAGCTTATACTGCTATGCGCGACTTCCTTCTCCAAACGGATCTTGGTATGAATGGGTAGCCCAATTATTCAATCACTGAATTGTAAATGATTTTAATTCAAGGTAGGTGTTGCTGACCCTAGCGGGTGCGTTAACTTTCTCAACATCATGTCCGTTCTGGCAGAACGGTTTGGAACGGAACGGATTCAGCTTGCGTGTAGTGAATTTAGGGGATTGTCTATTAGGATTATACCGTTAACCGATCACCGCACTTTTTACAATACAAAATGAAAGATTAAGTCTTTAACTGTCGAAATATAATGACAATAAATTGTTTCAATGTGGGAAACGAACATAGTCGACGGACGCTTCCCTCTCAGTGCGTGTAAGCCTTTGTCACAGACCGAGCGAGCCACTGGCTCAGTATCTCTGGGACGGCTCTGTTCTGCGCGAGAATCGTTTGAGACACTTGATTACAACCTCTGTTCGCTGTTTTCTGTCACGACATATGGAGGTGGACCCGTAATTAAATCGCGCTCTTGCGATCCATTGCTTTATCTGAACGTTCAGCTGTATCCTCAACATCGTTCTTGATTACTCGCACGGGCCGTATCGGGAGCCCCTCGACCCTGGGAATCCTGTTGATCTGCACGTTTTTTTTCCCGAGGCGTAAAAGGTGTCCACGTCGAAGATCTTGCTTGCAAAGAAATATTCATATCAACTCGAAGCTTTGCAGAGCAGGCGACAGTGCGTGGCTTTTTCGATTTGTTCGACTAGGTCTTCAAGGTGCCTGACTTGGTACCTACTGTTATTTTATTAGCATTTCCTTTGCTCATATCACGCCATCTGACTTTCCTTGGAAGCCAATTTCTTTTTTTCTATTTGTTACTTTCTTGCTTAATTTTACTTCGTAAGACAGGTCCGTGATTCTCTTCACAAATAGGGATCCATGGTGGATGTGTGCTTCTCTATCAATGTGCGTTGACATAGAAGAAAGCGTGGAAGGGATACGGTAAGGAGGATTTCTTGGGCTACGTAGTAAAAGGTCAAAATACAGTTTAGGGTAGCTTCATGCGTGCCATCAATGGCGTTTCTCCTGATATTTGCACACACTTAAAAAATATATCGGTTTTTCCTACCACCATGCTGTGGCGTACTGTTGATTGTTTTGTTGTGCGTGTGTAGTTGCAGTGCGCATATTCTTACCCTTATGAGACAATCGTTATGTAGTGAACTGTCTCTTGTGTTAAACTAGTTGTGGATTATTCGCATATGGCTTCTCAACATCTTTTTTTCCCCCTCGCAGAGCCCTTTTCTCAAAATCTGGCTGGGTTGGTCGGAATTTTCCAAGGATTTCTTGAAAGAAACGGTTTGCACACTACCTGAGGACTTAGATTCCAGTCTTATCCGGGAATTACACATCCAAACTGGGATCTATGAGTGCAAAAGTGGCGAAGCCTAAAGAGGAAAAGGATGCTGCCAAGGGTAAGGAGCGAGCCCCTAACACAAAGGTTTCTGCGCTTAAAGCGACAGTGCGCTCATTCGTCTTCAGTTTCGTGTTGTTCTTTGTACATCGTCATTGTAGCATCTGATTTAATGGAAGTCAGGTAATGTAATTCGACAGTTATGAAGGACCATTTTTTAGTTTAAGCACGGTGTAACAAGACGCACTATACGCGTGCTGTTAATCGAAATAACCGAATCGCGTATGTGGTCTCACATACGCCCATGGTTACGCTCGTTATCATGCCAGGTATACGTGCCGTATTCCACCGACAGCTCTGGATTTCATTGGCAAAGTAAAAAAATCATCGACAAAATATGATACATTTTTGTCGAATGAAATGAGAGCGCTGTCGCTTTAACAGTTTATTGTCTGTAAAGCATCTATGTAACTTGCATCTCGCTGAAAGATGCAAGGGGCTTTCTGTACACAGAATATTGAGGTAAGTGGGCCTTTCAGCCCTGGTCAATATATTTGTCACACACTAATTCCGTGACTGCAGCTTCCACATGTCCCTTCTACCAGTGCCACCGGCTAGTACTAAACTGGACATCCATTGCCATGGAGACCTAAGGGAGACTGCCCTGCTTAAAGAAACATAGACAGGATTAACTTTTGAACGTAGCTGAGATGCTGGATTGGCAAGTCTTACGGTACTCACTGACTTTTTGGTTTAGCAGTGGGGAGGGGGAGGGCAGAAAGAGGAAACGTTGGGTAATTAAGAAACCTTAACTTTCTTACTATTAGCATATGATTAAAACCAGGTGTTTACAATTTATGGAAAATTATATCAAAATCCAAACAGGTAAACATGATAAATGACCACAAATCATATTCCGTGATTAGTTAGTGCCTGGTCGTCATTCAGGACACATGTTGGTTTGTTGGAAGTTACATTCGTGATTTGATTCAATAAGTTATGTTCAGTTGAGAACATTTTCTACTTCAAATTTTTGTAAGATGCTTTTGGAATCACTTGGATTTATACGTTGCACTGACTTACGCCCTGCTCTGTTGGATGTTCTGTTGTACCATTCAAGCATTTATAACGTAGCTGCTAGACGATTCTTTTCTTAAAAAAAAAAATTGCTTTGCCAGTTATTCTGTTTTCCATCGCCAAGCAGTCTTTCACTGTAATTCTGCTAGATTGTCACCTTCAAAATTATTCACGAAAGGTTTTTTTATGTGTAGCCGCATTCTGTGAAATACTTTTCTGTTAAAATGAAATGTGTGGCCAGATTTTCACAGTGTTGCAACTTATGTGAGACGGCATATTTTTTTCACTTGATGTTTTTTGCCAGTTGTTGGGTTTTTTTTTATTTTAATGAGATCAAATGCATGCTTGTTTGAAGTAATTGCACCTAATTATTGATCTAATGAAGTAATTTATGGCCCTGATAAAATGAATCTGAGGATAGTTCAGTAAAGCCAGGATAGCCCAAGCATGGAGGTCTCCCATCCTTGAGAATATTGACTGTATCTTAAGTTTAAGAATCTGTATTTTTGCCTTTATTCCCCTACAAGAAATGGCAAAAGTGAGGTACCTTTTGGAAAAACAAAAATAAACATCAATTGAGGCATTTAAAAGAACACAATGGACTGTATCACTCAAGGCAGGCACGGCGCCAGGATTTCAGTTTTGGGTTGGCCAGACCAATTGTGGGTGGGCCTAAATTCCAAAGATTTGGTCACTTAGAACTTAAGCCCAGTTCAGACCAATGATTCGAGACGAGACCGTCTTGGAACGTCGCAGGGATGAGTTGAAGCAGTGTGAACTGGCCCGTCGCAGCTCGACTCAAGCCGGCTGGTGGCGTTGCCAGAGATTCAGCATGTCAGATCGCAAGAGGCTGGTTTTATGCCTGTGATCCACTTACGCTTTTAAGGCTTCCGCACGCAAGCAATCGTGGCCAGTCGGAAGCTTTTGGAAGCGCCGGGAACCATCCCAAACTCGCGCAAACAAACGTAGAAAGTCAGTGACTGGGGAAAACATTTTTTTCCAATGATCCACTAATGCGAGCATTTGATTGATTTTTCCCACTTCAACAATAAATATGGTGGTTTTTGTAAACTGTTTCTAATTGGCTAATTGCAGAGGAAATATTCGCCACCTAGTTTGCGCTTCACCAACCGCTACTCCCGCGTCCATCCAGCAACTCATAGCTTCCGACAAAATCAAACTGGTTTGATTTGGTTTCGCAATCATTTTTTCTAATTACCTTCAATTGGAAAACACTCCGCACTATCAGGCGTTGCTTGTTCACCTTGTTATGGAAAAACGTCAATCATTAATTTGGATGCGCAATTTTGAGCATTTCAAATCTCTTTGATTCAATTTAAACAATTAAGTCAATCATGAAGCACAGGCTAGATCGCCTGATGAAACTGAAAGGTAGTGCAGAATTTCCAGAGCAGTTTACCTCTCGAAAAATACCCCATAGGCCAACTTATGAGTAACTTATTTTTCTGATCTGAATTACACCTATCAATTAGATGCCCTAGATCACATTATTGTGTTTTTAATTGTCAATTGATGATTATAAGTGGAAAATTGTTTTAACAAAGGAAAATGACCGAGAACAAGTTAGGACTAATAATTGTAGTAAAGCGATGTTGTGTGACCGCTGATTTTTTAGTTCTGGCTATGCCACTGATTTGAAATGCACAAAATTGCGCCACAACCAACCCTTTTAAAATCGTTTTTAAAATGAACTAATTTAAATCATCAATGAATTGAATCATGAAATGTATTTAAAACAATATATTATTTTTATTTTTTTTTTAAGTTTAGGTTGGGCCTGAAGATGAGTGGGAGGGCCTAGGTCCACCTCGGCGCACCCATAACGCCCATTCTGACAGAAACAATGATATGAAACAGTGGCTCTGTGAGAACAGAATCCAATTTGTGGATTAGGACAGTATAAGGACTTGCATTCTTGTTCCAAAGTAACAAGTTTTCTAGGTGTGGTAATTTGTCCAAGCAACTTTTGTCCATGGCATAAAATCCTCAAAAATCATTCAAAACTTGGAGAAATACCAAGTTGGTTTTAGATTTGTTGTAATGATTATACTTCAGGCAGCATATTGATGTTATAGCAGATTACGATATGCATTATTCTCAGAAACACCCACCTGTCAGCCACTGCTTCTTAAAGGTGCACTATGCAAGTTTGTTTACTTTCTGTGCGATTATATTTTTGTCTCAATTCGCTGACATCTCTTCACGATCCGCTAGCTGCCTGTCCCTGAATTCACTGTAGTAAAAAAAAAAAAAACCCAGGCTCTGGAGACCGCACAGGCGTCACAAACTACAAATAAACACAAGGGGCACAGGCTGTGCCCCATAACATAACAAATAGTCCCGGCCAATCGCCGACAAGAGTTGATGGTTATGGAAACATGGGAAGGAGGGAACTATGGGAGGGAGGGGCGAGCTACCTCTGTTTGAGTTTGACTGTCAACAGAAGTGAAAGTAAACAAACTTGCATAGTGCGTCTTTAACACCAGTCCCAGTCATTGCATACATAGATCGAGGCCAGAGGAAACCTGGACATGTGCTTGTTCAGAGGGAGGCCCACTGGCCCTCTGATGCCCATTAAGAGGAGTGTGTGCTAGCAAGAATTCTGGCCCTACCAACTGTATCCCCCTCATAGCCCTGAGCAGTGCAAAGGCAAGTGTGCAGTGCTCACATTGGGCTGCCGTCACAGTCTACATTAGCATGTGCCAATTTGATCGGAGACCGCAGTGGTCACCTATGCGCTGCAAGTGATAAGAATTTTTTAAATAATAAAAAAAATGACGTTGATAATAATGAAAGTGAAGTCTGATTAACCTGAGTAAAAACTGCTGTGTACGTCAAATGAAGATGATTCTGACATGGAATCGTGTGTTGTGGAATTAGGAGGAGAGAGGTCTTGCTTGAGGACGGGCAAATTCATTCAGCCCAAGAGGAGGTAACTATCAGAAATGTATCCATCAAGTGTAATTATAACTGTTTCAGTAATTTCAAAGAAGCAGGCCTTTTTCGGCTGCTGAGGTGCAGTGCTGGTGCACCTGCTCTGAAAGATATAACGCGGTATAATTTGGTCTAGTTTCAGTTACAGTCTGAAAGTTTACTTCAGATTCACGTGGAGTTGGCTGCCAGTGCACAGAGAGAAGGGCTCTTAAGCCTTTGGAAACTGACTTTGATCTTCCAGTGAAGCCATCTTAAAACTCAACGCTACCCAAATAAGACTCGCGCGTGTATATACATATTCTCAAGTTTTATTCTAGCTTCTAGTCATAATTGAAAATCATAACTTTGCTGTGAATTAGTCAATTTCAGTACCTTAAGAAGAATGATATACTGTCTTCAGGTCAAATTATGCTGGCAGAAGTCATGCTTTTGTTGAAAGAAGAACTCTGCGTTTGCATCCCAGGATCGCATCGTCTCTATTTTGCCAAACTCCTTGTAGACTTTAAAATTTGTCTGTGATGCTTTTAAGGGATGCTGTGAACAGTGAGTAAGGCCCCATCTTATCACATCTCCAGGCTTTGATTGTGTTCAAATACTACCCCTTGATACCCACATTACCTCAAGTCAGTTGTGGGAACTACCATATCCTAGAGTTTAAGATAACCTAAGCAATCACTGTGTAGTCCTTTCAATCAGTCTTCAAACTTTGGTCAAAATGAAAGGCAGAGATCCTAGCACCATCATTATGCCCTGAGGAACAGAAACTCCAGCAAACATCCCAGAATGACCAGCATGCTTATAATACTCTGATACATTGCAGCTAATGAATACACTTGCCTGCAGACCCCAACATCAACCCATTATCTGTACAGCTTCTTCCTTACTGGGGTCGCGGGGGAGCTCGAGCCTATCCCAGCTGACTGCAGGCCGAAGGCAGAAACACATCCTGGACAATCCATTGTAGGGCACACAAACTGTTAACTCTCACACATGCCTTCAGGCATTGAGTCTCCAATTAGCCTGACATGCATGTCTTTAGACCGTGGGAGGAAACCGGTGCACCTGGAGGAAACCTGCGAGCACGGGGAGAATATGCACACTCCACAGACAAAGACCCCTGCTTGTTTTTGAACCCTATATTAGTGCTTTACAGTTTAAGACTCAATAAGACCAGTGTTGCGTTTGTCAAGAATTTTGCAGCCCCTAAATCCAGTTTCCTTTTGCTACTGTGGAAATCTTGATAAATTTAGATCCTGATGAATTTGCAGTAGGCTGTTACTTCCTGTAATACACGGCAGAATATGGCATATGATGACATTTGAAACCAGGCGGGGCTGGGGAATTCTAGGTGGTAGAGCTGTATAGACTTGGTCACCTTATCTAAACTGTGTGGGAACTTAAAGGGACAAGGACAAAGAGTCAGAGTTTGAGAAGGTCTGCTGTTGAGAATTAATTGTAAGTGGGGAACAGGGAACCAATTATGGCTGCAGGGGGTGACGAGCCGTATCTTTGTTTTTGTCTACATTGTGAAGCTGTGTGCCGTACTGTCAAATCCTGTCTCTTCGCCCTGCTACACCACACTGTCAGAGACTGCATTAAAATGCCGGGGTCAGAGAATCATACCTACAATATGTCTTCATCTCTAAACTGTGTTAATTCACAAGTCTTTCTTTTTTTTTTTGATTTTCCCTCCTTTTTCCCCCCATCCTGAACTTAGCGGACATGTTTAGCCCACTGAAAAGCAATCTGCTCCCATCGACTCAGGAGGAAGATGTTGTGGCGCATGATTCCTTTGACTTGTGACCACGAGCCCTCACTTTACTTTATGTCGTCGCACCACAACACTGCCTGTGCTATCAGAGGATCGTGAAGTTGGTCTACAATTTAGTTTGCACAGCTAAATGCACCTAGCCAACCAAAAATGAATGCTAGAGGGCAATAAACTGACAAATTTTAACTGACTTAGCCGTGGTTATCCCTGGCAAGGCAGTACCAATTGTTGCCTCGCCCATGCGGCCCTCCTGCCACCAGCCATAGCCGGTAATGGCGTAGCTTGGATTCGAACACCCGACCTTAGGGCAACAACAAACGTCTTAGCTGAGTCACCTGGAGGCACATGAGTCTCTTTTTGCATAAGATTTGGCCTGGTGGTTGTTTGCTTTCTAAGCTTCGAAATTTCTGTCCAAAAATATTCATTGGCATTATTTCATGAAGGTGGCAAATGTTCTTCTGGAAAAAATCATCATTCCTCAGTAGACCTCTGCCCTCTTGACCCCTTTAATGCAAAAAGACTGTATATTATGAATTGTGGGTGCAAAACTTGATCTCTTTGGGTCCTCAGTTAATCAGGCACAACCATTATTGGGATGAATGGTGTTGTCCCTAAGCAGTCATGATGGATTTGTCTCATTCAGTCTCTATGGGCCTATGAGCCAGTCCGGCTCCCTGAGCCCTGCAGTGTTCATGATGGCCCCAGTTCCTCCCTCAGCTGTTATTGCAAAGATGCATTTGTGCCAGTCATTACCCCCCGATCTTATAGAATATCAGGCAACTGAGGTCAGTATTACTTCACGGCTCTTCGTTAAAGTGAAGCCCATTTCATTCAGTGCTCTTAGCTTGAAATGCCCTTCAACTCATGTTTGCGCATAGTAGGGATCACTTTTGCTGAAATAAATTAAGCCCAGTATTAGCCTAAATTCAATTTTATATGGAGCTTCTCCATACAAAACTCTATTTAGTCTGGTACTGAATGTAATCTGTTGCTATAAAACTGGCTCTATACTCACACTCAAATTAATCCGCAGCTGTACAATGTGTTTTACCCCTTGTGGATTTGGATAAACACATCACACCTCTGTCACCCATCTCCAATTCACTCTGCTTCTCACTCAGTGTGTGTCTAAAAAATATTAGCAGGGGTTTATCTGCATTTCACCTTATTAAACAAACCCTGAACAGATTCAGAAAACCATGACTTGGCTATTGTCACCTCATGCTGTGCCACCCACACCACTTCTTTTAAGGTCAGTTTTTTTGACCTATTGGAAGAGTCTGAGGTATTGGATAGATCTGTTGACACCAGAGTGGGAGTGGCTGGGGTGACAGCAGCCCTCTGATTGGTTCAAATGGCTTTGTTTTTTCTGCATCAGAACTTGGTTTAGACCCCCAGGGAAAGCAAGACATTAAAGTCATTAAACCTTTAAGATCTGTTCTCTGTGTCCATTTGTTCATAGAAAGGCAATAAGTGGCAGGCTAAAAGGGAGGCTATGTATGCTGTTTTCTGAACAGACTAGTTTTTCATACAATGCCAGTTGAGTAACTACCTCGGTTTGGGAAACGGCATGTTGTAACCTTAATGCAGCTGATTTATGGATTTTAATTACTTAACAATCTTAATTTTTAATCCCCTGCCGCGCGATTAGCGCAAAGCGGGGGATATAGCATTGAGCTCTGTACGTCCGTACGGACCCATAAAATTGAGGCGCTGGGGGATATTGCCATGTTAGTGGCAAACACTTGTCATTACTAATATGGATACTTGATTTTCCTCAGACTTTCATTATGCCAGTAGCAAGGACCCCAAAGGCAGTTAATTGCACGTGGAAGATCAGCTGTAATGATGCAATTGTTTTTGTTATAAACATTCCTTATGTATATCTAAAGATAATCCTCTACTGCTTGCCTTGGAATTTTTGCTGTCTGGATACTGTTTTTTATATCGGCATTGAAGTGCAGCTGCTGTGTATATCTGATTTAATGCACAAGTGTGCCAATTTGGCCCCCTGAAACTGATGTCTTGGGTGTGTCTTGCTCTGCCATTTTACACAGCTTTGGACCGTAATGTTTCCCTGCCTGGAAACAAAGACCTCCAATACCTCTCGGAATCCCTAAAACATTTATTTGTATATTTACACCAAAATGCTGAAACATAGCAGCCCAGATGAGTTGAAATTTAATTTATATCATGCTCTTTGCTTTGACCACGGCAAAGTGGAGCGCCAGCCATACGAACACAAAAGTCTGAGTGGCTGAGTGCGAGAGAGAGTGAAGTTTCACCGTTGGTAGAATGTTGGAGATTACCTTTTGGCTGTTGCTTTTTCAAAATTAACTGTCCTGAGCAGTCATCAGTTGTATAATTGGGAAGGTTTTACTGTGTCGTAACTTCCAGCCATGTACGAGGGTTCATGTCTCAAAATTTAGAGAGCTCTAAACAGACTTTTGACTCATAAAATATGCAATCCTGAGATTATGGCTGCCCCAATTCTTAGAAACCTTAAATGTGCATTTGATTTCAGCTATGTTGAGCAATATGTTACATTTTTCATGCTTAAACGATAGCTATAGATTAGCATGCTAGCTGCGACTATTTCAAACTGTCAGCGAGCCCACTGCTGAGCTAAGCTAGTTAGCCAAGCCAGATTACGCCAACTAGTTTGCTCCAAGTTAAACTACTTTGACAATTAATGAATGAGATTAAACATGGATATTGAGATTATTACTCTGAATTATGTTTCATCTATGATGGTAAGTTGCATGATTTTCAAAGCTTACATGCTGTTTGCTAATATCCACTGCATTTGTCTGTGTCGCACATGCTTTTTATCTAGTGGTATTTACTGCGCACTATTCGCTACTATATGTGGATTACTTTGGGATTCAGCCCAACACCCACTTATGACAGGTGTTCGTTGGTTGCATGCCAGCAAAGCAATCTTTATCTTAAGCCTAAGTGGCAGTCAGTGGTGACAGTGACTTGATTGCCACACAGATTTTTGCATAAAAACATTTAAAGCAACATTATGACAGGTTTATTTACTTAGCAGATAGTCTTTTAGGCCCTGAACAAAATAAATGTGGGCGCAAGAATGACAGATGAAGATTGACAAAATAATACAACCACTGCTTTAATAAACAGGGAATTCTGTACATGCTAATGAGAAGGTGTCTGTCTTGTAAGTAAAGCGTTGGAGAGACTCCATAAATGCCTGGTTTTTGAAGCTCAAGATGGACTGTATGTTTATAGACTGGTGCAGATAGAAATTGATGTAATTTTACTGTGATATTTAGTGCTGTATTTCTGTGGTTAATACGAGCGATCCTACCGGTGTCCATCCGACCCTGTTCATCTTCATCTTGCAGACACAATTCTTTGCTTTTTCTGTCTTTTCATTTTTGTCGCATTTTGTAATAATTTTTGACGCAGTTCTGCTTACCGCTATTGTAATTTTGCTTGTGAATGACGCCTGTGCAGTTCTGGCACCAACTATTGAAAACTTCATTTCCTGCTTACATTTTACCTAGCAAAGCACTGCTGGGCAGACTTCTTTTTAGCCGACACATGCTGCTAATTAGCGTTCGTATTTAACTGGAATGACTTGGGGAGATGTTTTTGTAATTTTTCTTCAGATACTTCAAAGTTAAAGCCAGCTTGACTTTTGGCGTTTTGTCCACGACTTTCATGTACACTACTGGTCAAAAGTTTTAGGACACCCCAATTTTTCCAGTTTTTTTTTAATTGAAAATTAATTGTACAGTTCCAATCCAATGAATAGCTTGAAATCGTACAAGGGTAAGTTGTGAAATGTCAGAAGTTTTAAACAAAAGGTAAGGTTACCCAGGTTTTTTGTACACCATTCAAGTTGGTGAAAGGATGGTTCCTCAGTGTGTGACATCAACTGAGGAAGCGCGATGGTCTGAGGCTGTTTTTATGGATCTAGGATCAGTGACTTATAGACTGAAAGGCACCCTGAACCAAAACGGCTACCACAACATTCTGCAGCGCCATGCAGTACCCTCTGGTATGTGCCTAGTTGGTCAGGGGTTCATCCTGCAGCAAGATAATGACCCAAAACATAAGTCCAAGCTCTGCCAGAACTACCTTAGGAAAACAGAACAAAAGGTAACCTTGAAAACATGGAGGGGCAGCACAGTCTCCAGACTTAGACCGCATCGCGATGGTTTGGGATGAACTGGACAGAAGAGTGAAAGCAAAGCAACCTACAAGTGCCACACATTTATGGGAACATCTGCAACAGAGTTGGGAAGAACTTTCTGAGGAATATTTGATTTCCACTGTAGAAAGAATGCCACGAGTCTGTTCAGCCGTTATATCGGCCAAAGGTGGCTACTTTGAGTCAAAAGTTTAAAACTACATTTTAGTTCATAAATTGATTCCATAATTTCTTTTTTTTTTTACTTCAATTGTTGACTTGTTCTATCATGTCTATACTTTCATTTCAGAGTACAACGAGACATTAAACTGCACAATTTCCTATTAAAAAAAACTGGGAAAATGTCCAGTGTCCTAAAACTTTTGACTGGTAGTGTACGTCGGGGTGGATGCAGAACAGAACACCTTGTGGTCAAAGTAATAAAAAAAAAGCCCTTGCAGATTTTGCATTGCAATTTTATTACCTCTAGTCTTTAAAGAGCTGTGATGAAGGTGCTGACCTGCTAGGACTACAGTTTACTGTTTTCGATTTTTTTTTTATGTTTTATTTTTTTTATTCAGACCTTTTTGTGTCAAGAATGGACCTAATTTTTATTTATTTATTTTTTTGTATTTTACCAGAAAAAGGAGAGGGACAATCCCTCATTGGTTATATGGGTCCTGTTTCCTTTACATTCCTATGCAGTAAATTGGTCAGAGCCAGGTTTACTAAAGCTTTCTACGGGGGTTAATTTTTACGCGGTTGAAGTTCGATGATTTTCTTGTGGAATATATGAAACATGCTAATCAATCATGAACTTCCTTCATTACTTTGCCCCTGCTAAACCGTTTTGCATGCGCTCAATGTTTTTGTAAATTTTGTAACCTTATACTGAGTACATAGTCCCAATATTTTTTTTTTGCTACAACTGATCCCTTAAGCCCATGCAGGTTGTGGCCAGACTTTAATGTGTACGGAAACCTCAGCTTTGAAGACAAGGAAAATGCACTTTGGATAATTACTCATCCCTCAGGACTGGTATAGAATAGCATGTAGTGACATTTAATTTAGGGCATTGAAGCCAATACGCGGCAATGCAGTGTGTTTATAAATAGGCAATGGGGCAGTTCAGGCTCTGACAGATTGGGACTCCAATACCCCCCTCCCTCCACCCTGGGGTGCTCATAGGAGCGTAAACAGAAATTGTGCTGAGTTTCAGGGTCGTACCCCTAACCAGTTAGGTAATGCTTTCCTCTCCATCAGAGAAATTAACTGCCCCCCCCCCCTCCCCCCCCCTCTCTGTAAGGCACTTTCCCTTAGAGAGGAGGAAGCGGCAATGGGGGCCCATTTTGAAAATGGCTGATGCGTCCCTCTGGGAGCTGAAGCCCCAAGATTGTGGAGTTAAAAAAAAAAAAGTTCTCCCCTTGATTCATTGAGTCAGCTGAAGTTGCTGCTGTCATTCATGTTATTATTTTATGGTTCGGGTGCGTTAAGCAGTATCAGTGGGGTGAGTTCTGCCTCCTTTATCCGCTCACACCGGAGATGAGCAGCTCTTGCTCTTGGGTGAGACTCTTTCCTGTGGGTTTGTGCCTGTGTTGCCTGCACATTGGAGCATTACCTACATTACTCCCTGTCCACGTGGTCCTCATCACTGGCGCACTAATTTATTGTAAAAAAAAAAAAGAAGTGCTGCAAGATCACCGGCTCTTGGTCTTACAGGAAGCTGGAGCACTGCCCAAAAAAAAAAAAAATTAAGCATTTTAGTCTTGTTTTTAGACAAAAATTACCTTTTTTCCCTCAGGGGGGAAAAAAAAAATTCTGCCGCTGTTGTGCAGTAATCTTCACTTATTTCTAGATTTGTTAATGGGACTGATGACATTGTCTTGTATGGATAAATCTTGAAATGAGTCGACATTATTGCACATCAGTGACAGTGTTGCTATGTCTCTGAATTCTCGCACCTCCTTCTCCCGGCTAACAGAAGTGTGCTGTGCTATCTGTTACTATCCTGTGGCTCGTCATTCAAACAGCTGGTATGAAAACGCATACAGATTTGGTTCTGCTTGGAGCGCAATCTCATCTCTGCTATCCTGTCAACAAAAGATTTCTATCGCTACATGATGCTAAAGACACCATAATGACAAATGGCGAAAGCTATTTCAATATTGATGTTCATTAAAATTGCATTTACGAGGTTCTTAAGCTCTGAATGTGAAAAGAGCACAAAAAGTTTGACACCTTTGACAGCATGTCCTGGACCTGAGAGGTAATTGACTGTGGTTTGTGGAGTAAGCATTTTTATTTATGCTACTTATTAGGCAGTGATTGCCTGTGTTTATCATGCATGCTGTGTGTGGAGCAATGCAAGTAAACTTCTCACCCCAAGTTCACTTACCCTCAGCTTTATATAATCCATCATTTGATAAATTTCTAAGAAGCTGACTGCCGAGCAGCAAGCTTTAAAGGGGACCTATTATGCTGATCCTTCTTTTAATACATATGGGTAATGTTATAATGTTGGATGTCCATACTCAACCTCTGAAAAGTTTCTAAACATAAGATACAGGGCTTTTTTTCCGTAATCCAAGAACATGATTTCCTCTCTTCACAAGAACTTGCTGTCTGTCTGTAAAACCTGTATTATGTTCATAACATAACCAAGCTCTCTCTTGTCGTGTACTATCCATAAAGCTGCTTTCACATCGGACGCAAAATGAATTTTTCGCGGGACAGATTACATTCAAAGTGAATGGAAAGACCCGAATACAGATGTTATGGGCGTGTTAAGCCGCTTTCACACCGGAAGTGAAACTAATTTTTCACGCGACAAATTACATTCAAAGTCAATGCATTGATTTTTTCATGTGACAGATTACATTCAAAGTCAATGCATTGTCTTTGCATTGACTTTGAATGTAATTTGTTGCATGAAAAATTTGTTTCGTGTTCGGTTTGAAAGCGGCTTGACACGCCCATAACGTCTGTATTCGCATCTTTCCATTCACTTTGAATGTAAGCTGTCACATGAAAAATTCTTTTCGCGTCTGGTGTGAAAGCGGCTTATCGCGCCCATTTTCCGCGAACAAACGCTGGTTATTCCGACGTAATAAGTACACAATTACCACGGGCAATTTCCGAAAAGACCATTTAGCCTGGAGCTTTCGCCCCTTCGTCATACAGCAGCGCAGAAGCTGTTCGTTACTCCACGCTAACAACACACCACAGTTATGCACACGAACCAGCAGCTCCTTATAATACACACCGAAGCAGCCCATTAGTTGTTAGTCCACTTTTTGCTGCTCCTCACTGTCCATGTTTCCCTCTAAACTCAGACCCACCGGATTTCTACGGTCTCCGGTCTACCTTTGGGCATTTCGACCCACTCTACAGATGTGTCTGTATGGGGTGGATTCTAGCTTTCCCTCAATCCTAGCTATAAATTAGAAACACTGGTGTACTCACCATAGTAGCCGGAGGTAGATGGCAAATTCAAGCTTGAGCTGCCAGACTTTCGCACTGCGTCCTCCACTTTCGGCATTGTGTTTATTAGAACAAGTTAATTTCATTAGATCTATACACATGTACTGCGTTTGATTGCGGAATACGCCAGTCCATTTCTTCAGGAGACGCATATCAGTTTTACTCTGAGGAGGCGGACCCAGAAATCTGTGTTCTGCTGCCTCGTCCCGCCTAGATCCGCCCTCCGCAGAGCTGGCCAGTCAGAAGAAAGTGGGCACACGGGGAGTGGGGGCCATAGCGGAAGACCCCAACGAGGCGTTTGAACTACATGAATGAACTACAATTAGGTTTTTTTTTTGAGGCTGGAACTATGAGCTGAATAAGGACCATTTTTTGGACAATGAACGATCAGGAGTACCCTAGGGGAGTCCAAGATCAAAATATAAATTTGGAAATGTAGCATAATGGGTCTCCTTTAAACACAGGCACCTCTATTATGCATCCTGGAAGAAAATTCAGTTGACCTGTAAGGATATCAGGCCTTTGTGTTGAAGTAGCATTAAAACTAAGAAGAGGTATTCGTCTAAACACTTCTGCCTCAGCATCTAATATTTTGCAACAAGTAGATGTCTGATATTTGCCCTTACCATAATGGGTCCATTCTCAGCAAGATGAGCTGGTTACAACTTCCTAAAGGGTTTTGAAAATCAGTTGAAATAATAGTGCAGTAACTTTCGCTCTCTTTCATATGGATTTACAACATCAGCAGTTCATCTGATGTGATGTATACTTGCCATGGTGTCTTATAGTTTGGCTCTTGAAAGTTTGTCTCTTCACTTTCTATATTCGAGCATGTAATCGATTAAGTATTTACTGATTTTAATGTGTACCGTGTCCATATTCATGCTCATGTGGGTATACGTGAAGCACACTCAGCTACAGAGACCAACCGGGACTAAATAAACAAAATGCGCATTCATAAATGCTAGCGAGGTATGTCTGAGTCTCAAGTTTATTTACCCAGTGGCAAAGAGGGCAAACTTTGTTCCATGTAAGAGGGAAACGGGGGGGAAATATGTAAATAAACTTGAAGAATTTCCTATGCTGTTGGAAACCGAGGCTGAGGGGTGGCTGGTGTAAATGTTTCATGACTAGAGGAGGACTGAGCTGGACTCTGGAGCAGTGTTGCGGATGACTGCTGCACTATTGCGTGATGAACTAATCATCCCTCCAGCTCGCCCACAAGCCCAGCGCTGCTGTGACTTTAATCTGTCCGCTATCAAACCCTGCAGCTTGAGCCCGTCACAAAGGCAGGCCTCGCTCGCAGCTGTGCGCTGAAAATTATTCCCGTCTGTCCATTTCTCTTCCAGCAGGGAAAGCAGTGAAAGTAATTTCTGTTTAAGGAGTGTTTAATATATGTTTTGAAACCTCTTTACAAAATGCCATTTCCTCGGGGAGAGCCGCAATCAAATGCTTTCCATTTCCTTGATATCATCCTAACCTAAGCAGCTTGTGGGTTACAACTGGTGTTTCATTTCAAGTTAATGGCAATGTAAGAAAAAAATCTGAAAATCTGAATATAGAGCCTCTGCTCCACAGTGAATTGTTCACCTGGGGTGTTACAAAATAGATGATAAACCTTCATTAAATTGTGGTGTCCGTCTCTGTGCATGAAACTCACCCATTTTCTGTGTGGGTATATTTATTCACTCTTTATCATTGGACGAGCGATCAAATCTATAGATATTCAAATGTGGATTATTTTCCGGAATTTGATTGGCTGAAATTTTGGCACATTCGTTCCTTACTGAATTGGATGGCATTTTTGCATTTATTTGTACCTTTTTAGTACGAAGCAACATTCCTCATGCTTTCCTCCAAGTGGTTGCATTATGAGTGAGATATTACACGCAGAACTGAATGTGTTTATGGCGGAGACTCCTGTTTGTAACCCTCTGTGGTATAATGTGTGTTACTGTCTGGAGGATGATTGAACTTTTAACTGTTGAGGGTTCAAATCATGTCACTAAGGCACTATTCCCTTCTTCTGTGTAGCGATTCTTCATCCGCTGTTCCTTCTTCTGAGGGATCACCTCTGTTTAAGCTAAAGCTGGTAAACACCCCTGCTATCTGGACTGCTGACGATGTTGACTGATACTGCAGTTAATTCTTTACATGATGTCACTTCCCCTTCCTCTGTGTAAGCTGTCATACACAGCTAAGCATAGATGCAGTCCTCCTTATGCCTGCTGTTGTTTTTTTAAAAAAATATTTTTTTGTTTGGCTCTAGGAAGAACATTGTCCAATGTTATCATTATTCTCTTTATCTTCCGAGCACATCTGACCTAACTTCTGAAGGACTAATGGTGTGAAAGATTAGCTGGATATTGATTCACAATGGGAAGGTGTCTTGGGAAGCAGTAGTCTGTTTATTCTGTGCATTTACTTTAGAGCTGAGAGTAAGCAGACTCATAACTAATTATTGGTTGTTGAAAAAACACAAAGAACCTCACAAGATATCTCTGGAAAGTAGGCACAACGTATTCTATTTATACAACCAGCACTTTGGAGGGGATATGAGCAAATGAGCTGTTTTTTTGCAAACTGAAATGCAAAATTGCCATGCACTCGATAGTTGACCCACTATAGGCAACTACAACCCCAATTCCGAAATAGTTTGGACGAAGTGTAAATTGTAAATGAAATCAAAATGCAATGACTTTCAGATCATATGAACAAATATGTCATTTACAGTATAAGGTAGATAACATTTCAAATGTTGAAACTGAGACATTTTACATTTTTATCCACTAAATGAGCTTATTTCAAATTTTCTAGCTGCAACAGGTCTCAAAAAAGTTGGGACTCAGGAAATAAAAAAAGGGCTGAAAAAGCAATTAATATATAAGAGAATCGACATTCGAAAGAACATTTAGCAAGTAATGAAGTTAACTGGCATCAGGGGTGTAACATGATTGGCTATAAAAGGGATGTCTTGGAGAGGCTGAGTCTTTCAGAAGTAAAGATTGCCAGAGGCTCTCCAACCTGTGCAGGCTGGCATAAAAAATACTTTAAAAACAATGTTCCTCAATGTCAAATTGCAAAGGCTTTGAAGGTCTCATCATCGACAGTGCATAACATCATCAAAAGATTCAGAGAAAAAACTGGGAAAATCTCTGTGCGTAAGGGACGAGGCTGACGACCTCTACTGGATCCCTGTGATCTTCGGGCCCTCAGACGCCTCTGCATCACTCACTGGCATGATTCTGTCATTGACATACTAAATGGGCCCAGGAGTACTTCAAGAACCCACTGTCTGTAAACACAGGCCATCCTGCCATCCACAGATGCCACCTAAAACTCTATCATGCAAAAAAGAAGTCATTGTCGAGCATAATCCAGAAACGCCGCTAGGTTCTGTGGGCCAAGGCTCATGTAAAATGGACTGTAGCAAAGTGTACTGTGGTCAGACGAGTCCTAATTTGACATTGTTGTTGGAAATCATGGGCGTCGTGTCCTCGGGCTAAAGAGGGGAAAGACCAACCCTCCTGTTATAAACGTTCAGTTCAAAAGCCAGCTTCTCTGATGGTATGGGGATGCATTAGTGCATATGGTGTGGGACATTTGCATGTTTTAAAAAGCACCATGAATGCTGAAAGGCATATAAAGGTTTCAGAGCAACATATGCTTCCATCCAGACGACACCTGTTCCAGGGGAGTCCTTGTGTATTTCAGCAGGACAATGCAAAACCACATACTGCAGCTATTACAACAGCATTGCTTTGTAGTAGAAGAGTCCATGTGCTGAACTGGCCTGCCTGCAGTCCTGATCTTTCACCGATTGAGAACATTTGGCCCATAATTAAATTAAAAGTCTGTCGAAGGAGACGCAAAACTCTCCAGCAGCTGGAAGCCTGTATCAAACAGGAGTAGGATCAAATTCCAATGGCTAAACTCAAGAAACTTGTCTCCTCAATGCCCAGACACCTCCACTCTGTGTTAAAAGGAAGAGGGGATGCTACATTATGGTAAACAGGCCCCTGTCCCAACTTTTTTGAGACCTGTAGCAGCCATCAAATTTGAAATGAGCTCATTTTGTGTATAAAATTGTAAAATTCTCAGTTCCAACATTTACCTTGCTATCTCTGTTCTATTGTGAATAAAATACTGGCTGGTGAAGTCATTGCGTTTTGATTTTATTCACAATTTACACTTTGTCCCAACTATTTCAGAATTGGGGTTTTATAATTGCCCAATGATGTACGATATCAAAATCGGATGCTGTTGAAAACCTAGCTTGTGGAAACTTGTTTTAAAGCGCTCCCACAAGTGCTCTTTTCAACAGCTCAGGATAATTACATTTTTAATTCCTTGATTATTTACTCAGCGCTCTAAGGGTTAAGCCTACTGCACTTTGAGGATGCTCCTTACTGCGCTCAGACACCGTAAGAACATTGTGTGACTTTGAGCCTCATGACCCAAATACAGATTATTTTCCATTTTCTGTGTTATGCGTTTCCTCTCACAAAACACTGGATCCTCAGGAGCCTGCCCTTATTTCTGCATTTTCAGATATGTGATTGGGGGGGGGGGCTTTGTTTTTCCAGTTCACTTCAATTCACTTGAATTTGTGCTGAACTTTCTGCTGAGTTACTGTCTCACAGATGCATTACAATGGGAATACATGAGAGAAACTGGGCAAAATACTATACCTGAACCTTAAAGTGAGAGATTGAGAAAACAAAAAGGTTTGATTAAAGCTCCCTTGTGTGAATTAGGCTCGGAAGGAATCTGACGATGGAGGAGTCGGTGTCTCGCTTGCCTGGTGTGGTTAAGAGAGAATGAAGCAGAGCAGGACTACATGATCCCACAGAGACACTGCTAAAATGGGCTGGACAGCTCATAGTGAGAGGTTGACGAATTAGCAGGTGAAATAAGTAGCTTGAGTTTGGAAGAAGAAGAACTAGAACTACTTGAACTAAGCCTGATTCAAGCCTAGTGGCCTATCGAGCTGGTGCTGAACCCCAGTTTCATGGCACGAAGCGACTAGGAGTATCACTACTCCCCCTGGATGGGATGCCAGTCCATCGCAGGTATAGAGTATAGAGGGAATTTCTAATTTGCCATTCAGACATTGCTGATTAAGCTTCATTGAATTTACAGATAATTGATTCAGATGCGTCTCTTCCATTTTGGCCCGTGTGATTTGTTGGTCCGTCGCCGGAGTACAGTGACTTTTACACTGCTGTTCTGGTTTTACTGCCTTTGAAATTTTGCTTCAGATGGTAATGCATTGGCCTTGCTCAGGCTAGAGAAAGAACAGAGGTCCCTCTGGTCTAATTTTCCTGTAAGATGAGTTTTATTGCTTGTGCATGAATGTCAGAATGTATTTTCTGTCTGCTGTAGCTACTTACATGATCCAGTTTCTAAGTTTTGCTGAAGCAAAGCTGCCCAAGTGTTGCTTTGTTCAGATATAATCCCGTCCTCTCTCGCTGTGTGTGAGTGTGTGTAAAGGTGTGTGTTTGCATGTGTTTGTGATGAGGGCAGTGAGAAGACGTACCCAACAAAGCAGAGGCATCTTATGGCCCTGAAGGGACTCGTGTATCTCAGCTTCTGCTGACTGATAAGAGTGTCTCTACAGCACTGAGCACACTAAAGACATAGGGAAGGACTGATAGATGCAGAGAGTGAGAGACTTTGGACAGAAAAACAGCAGTACCATTGTGTGTGGCGTGTGGTGTAGGACCAGGGTTCTCCCAAACACATCGCCTGCCTTGTGTGGACCCCTGCAGGTCTGCCGTGCTGAGAGCAGGATTACTGACTCTCACTTCTGCACACGCTGGGCAGGCAGAGGTGTGAAGGCTGACATAAATAATTCAGATCTGCTAAGTGTTTCATGAGAGGGATGCCTGGGCCTGTTGCTCTGGAAGAGAGTCCCATGTTGGGTCTGGTCTCAGTAAGGCTGCGGCCCATCGAAGTCGGGTCACGACTCCTGCTGCAGCTCTGACAATCAGTCGTTGAGCTGCATACATCCCACAATAGGCTGCGTCGCAACATGGCGTCAGCCTTGAACCAATCATTTTCAGTTTGCTGTGAAAGACCCAGACCTTTTGCTTTGTTCAAATGAGTTCAGTCGTAAACATTATGGCCAGGGTCCCGAGATTTATCTGACTGTGGTTACGGTGTTACACTACTTGTCAAATTCAATTAAAGGTGTGCTTTGCAAACTCAGTTTAATTATTTACTTAGTTTATTGCTAGACTATTAAAGTAAGTTACGACCTGGAGCCCAGATTAGGCTGGGGACGCTATTGCAGAGTTTTCTATATGCTCACTTTTCCGCCACCAATATTAGCTCTTTGGTCCCATCTGAGGAAACGTCTGCAGACCTGCCTGTCCTGGTGTTCAGTGCACATCCTCCATCCCTCTTTAAGAAGCTGGCAGGCCTGTGGCCCAGGAGAAACAGGGCTACACTCACTGTTTTTGAGACTCTCTGTCCTAATTCTGATGATCTGATTTCGCATCTCTGACAATATGGCTATTTTACCAATTCGTATATCTTTCCCATCAGACTATGTCCTTGTGAATTGTCGGTCTGTTTGTTTACACTGCTGTTCTGCCTTTCTCTCTTTGCACTGGCGGGTGATACAGTGGCTTGTGTTCTGGCTCGAGCTGTAACCTGCAGTTCCCTTTCAAGGGGTAAGACTTGACTGGAGGAATGTGATCTCTATATGCAGCACACTCGGTGTGATTTGAGTGATTAATTTACGGTAAATGAGAACATTAAGCGTTTGGAAACTGAAAATATTCTGAAGGGTAAATTTGGTGTTTCATATAACGTTTGCCGAGTAAGTCATTTGGTATGTCCTGCGAATGGTAGGGAGGGTGCCATTTGCACTTGTTAACTGTGGAACACACCTGCCAATTAACACCTTATAGACACAGAGCAATTTTTTCATGCTCACGCTTCATAATTTTTCTGTTTTATGCACACATTGCTGCGCTGCATTATGGGGAACTCTGAAAAAAGATTGTCAAATAGGATTGAATCTTTTTTGACTTCTGCATAGATTTTGTTTCTCATGTACCAGAACATGTAATGCAAATCCTCTGATGGTCATCAACTTATGCTGAAAATGATGCTCGCCTCATGGGGCGAGTTAATGGAAGTTTTGTCCTTCCGTCTCCGTGCAGATGAGGGGACTGAGTGGAATGTTGGGAAATGCGGTCTGTATAATGACTCTGCTCTCAATCCCCCCCCCCCCCTCCCAAATGTGACTTCCTGTTGCTACCCGCTGGAAATCATCATTATTACATCTGGACGCCCACCCTACTCTTTGACCTGTCACCACTTCCTCATACAGCCTCTGTCTGATGTAACCACTTGTCTCCACCCATAGAAAAATATGGATTGAGATGTTATAGGCTCTCTGAATGTTTTCAGAAATCACTGGTCTAATGGATGGTTTCTTTTTATTTAGACTCCGATGAGAATTGCACAGTCCCTATTTAACTCATTGTTAGTTAGTTTTGCTGCTGTCATTCTGAAAGCATCGCAAATCCTCGCTGTGTTGCTGTAGTATTTTGTGCTTATCATGTCTATTTAGGTTTTTATTTCAGAGCCATAATGGTCACTGTTGTCACACACTTGTATGGATGGCAGTCAGAGGCCAGAGGTAGTTAAGAGTGTTTGTCTCATGCGATAAACCAAGAAGCCTCTTGCTAAGGAAATGTATTTTGAGTTGAAAAATTCCCTGTAGCCATACAATTTAATGGAACCAATAAATTGAAGGGGGAAATGCATAATTGCTTTTGCTGTGCTGAAGAGCTGCTCATTGACGTTGATGTACACAATCTGCATGTTGAGAGGGGCCTGTTAATGCGGTGGAGTTTGCTGTTGTATGAAGTGATGTCATGTTTGCAGAGAGCAGAGCTGAGCCCCCGTGTGTGTCTGTGCCAGGGCAGATGGCTCTCTTATTTTACTTGGATTCCTACTGTTTTGGCTCCTGTCTTGGCTTCAGCTCACAATCCTGCCTTGGCTGTAAGAGCAAAAAATGATTACCCAACCCTTTTCGCTTCTTCCCCGTACTCAAACCCCCCCACCCCATTCTGCGTAACGTGCTATAATCTGATACCGATTCTGTGGCGGATAACCTGACCCAAGTAGCTCTTTTGTGAAAACTGTAATCATGAGGACATTGCTGTCCTGCCTTTAATGTTTGGAGGCGATTGCAGTCTCCCGCTCTGAGGTGGTTGTGTGTCGATATGCTGGAATAAATGAGGGAGGGTAGGCTGGTTCGCAGAGGCCAGCGATGTGTGCAGAGGGAAGAGGAGGGTGGACCGAGGTTGCTGGGGTGATAACCCCCTGTTTGTTTCTGAATTAATGACTGCCAGTGGGCAGCGTGGCGCATTCGGCCGGCAGGCTTGGAGTTGTGTTCAAAGAGAATGGGCCTGTGCCTCCTCTCGGCTCCATGCTTGCGTATGTCTCTTAGATCTTTGTTTTGAACTGGACTTGGAAGTTGATCAAACATCTAAGCGATGCAGCTCAGCTGAATCAGGTTTGCTGAAAGCAAGTCAGCATTTTGGCTAGTTTGTGACCGTAGTGGAGGTGTCCCCAGGCTCTGTGTTGGGACACTAGGTGACCTCTGACTTCCTTTTCCCAGCAGATCTCTACAAATGCTCTTGTTCTGCACGGACCTTTATATTTAAGATTTAAAGAATATATTTATAGAATCCATGGCATAAAAAAATATGTTTCATTACTACCACATGTAATAGGACATCGTGCTCGTTAAATTAGAGTGAAGGAATATATTGTACTTTGGTGCTGTGAGCAGATACTCCATGAATTTTATCCACGCTCTCCTCGGCCCCCGTCTCACCATCAGGTTTCCATCATGTGCCAAAGGTTCTCTCTGTGATTTTGTGCAGGCTTACATGCCATCTGTCATGCAGCAACTAGACTGGTGATCTCAGAGGGTCTTTATGAGCAGTGCAATATTCAGCTTAATTTTAGTGTATTACATTTTCTTCCATTAGCACATACTAAAATCTACAATAATTTTTCATTATTTTAATTTAATAATTTTAATTTAAATGTGGAATGTTCTCATGCCCATCTTACATAATTGTTTGGAATTCTTGAGCTCAATAAAACTTGACTAGTTTGTGTCATTGCTTCAGCTCTCCAGATCTAAATGAGTGAAAAGATTTTAAAACGTTTATTTCTCCTGTGTCTTTAATACATTTCCTCAAACTGCCAATGCCCCAGGTTTACAGTGATTGAGCACAGCTCCCCGAGGATTAAAATGATATTTCTTCCTGTCAGGAACTTTGGACTTGTCCTTCAATTATGCAACGGAGAGATTAGGAGAGTCAACCAGAAGTGTAATTAAATGAATCACACTGTTTTTTGTGAGCAGGGCACTAAAATATTTTGAGCCGAAATGATTAAAGCCAAGTTGGGGCTAATTAGGCTGTTTGTCTTTGGAAGCGCTCGTCTCCACCCTGCTCTTTCTGCTAATGAGCTGTTGCATCAGAGTCCCACATGTTGAGCGAGAGGAATGAACGGCAGGGCTAACAGGGTCCGTCCAGGGCCTGTTTTTAGACTGGCTGTAGCATACGGAC
This sequence comes from Gymnothorax reevesii, assembly GCA_029721435.1. NCBI lineage: Eukaryota > Metazoa > Chordata > Actinopteri > Anguilliformes > Muraenidae > Gymnothorax > Gymnothorax reevesii. The sequence goes on from CM056586.1 coordinate 9,911,364, forward strand.
GTTCGAGCTTTGCTCGTCTATCCTATAATTCTCCTGTACATTAATATTGCTTTTCTTATTTCAGACAGCCTTGCAAGATCACCCGTTGCTGCATCTTCATTAAGGAAGAGATTTCGTTATGGGGTCTTTGAAAACGGTCAATCCAGTGCTGTACATCTTACTCTGAACCCAAAGACAGGGATTGGGTCAGATGTATGGATGGACACCCCAGAGATGACCGATTGCACGATGCGATATTAGAACGGATGTTGGGCGTAGTCTGTTAGTGATGAGCTGTTCGCTACCGGTGTCTGTTAGTGGCTGTACACTGTACAACATGATGCAAAAATACTCTTCCTGAAGATTTTTTGATGGAGCAGGAAGCAACAGATAATGCAGTGCCGAAAAGTTCCTTCGATTCCCCCCGTCCCCCCCCTCCCACAGAATGATATGCTACGCTACAGTACTTCACCAGCAACACTGCAGTGAGGCGTTTTGACAAAATAATTGGTAGGAAGGAAGAACATGTTCACCTACCTGCATGAACACTGAGGTTTGTGTTTCCCATCTGGATGCAGTTGTCAGGGGTGTACAGAGCTTTCAGTTATGGGCCGTATAATCTCTACCTGTGCTACGAGTTGTCTGTTGCATTATTGATGCTATAAAACCCTGATTCTGGTTTGATCATCCAAAACAAGGAAACTCTGGCAGTTAGGATTACTCTCCTTGTTCTTTTTACAAGTCTGTGTTGCCTCTAGTTGTTGCTGTAGCCACCTTTTTTAGCGACTTCATCTGATCCGTTGAGGCGAAGTTTGATTCATTGACAGTACATTCCAGAATTTTAATGGGTATTTTAGGTTTTTTTTTTTTTTAGTCCTCTTGTTCTGGTACTTCATCTACATTTATTTAGTTATTTATATTTACATTTGCTGTGGTATTTTAATGAAGCATTTCCATTTCTATTTCCATTTATGTGACACTCATCGGCTGACGGGTGATTGTTTTCTATGATGAAGTGCCTGAAGCACTCATTACAATATTAGTTTTCTGCACTGTCCATTACAAGGTTTGTGAGAGCTAGTTATTCAACCATTTGTTGTCTCTATGGTTCCATCAGGTTTTCAGTTCATTATAACACTGCACATTGTCAGACTTGGTGTTAACATTTGTGCCTGAATTAGGAAAGAAATTGAATGCAATTTGGGTGCTCTTAGAGGATGAAGATTGCTGATCAGTCAGTGTTGATGTCACCGCGAATCTTCTCAGCATGTTTTCCAAAAAAATATGGCCACATTGGTATTGTTCCTTGTATAATGGTGAAGTTTTCTTGTCCAGCCATAACACTGGCTCTGGAGGTCTGGAAGACTGGAAATGACCAATTAGGTTATGTGACTCGCCCAAGGAAAACTGAGTTAATGAGCTGGTGTTTGGCCCTCTGTGGCTCCTGAACTTGCATCAGGAAATAAAATTAGTGCCATTACAATGTAAGTGTGCTGTCTGAATGTGCTTTCCAAGCAGGGTCATTCAAAGAGATCATAGAATTTATCTTTAGAAAAACCAAATTGAATTAGATTTAGAGCCTCCCTACCCTCAAAGCATTCCTATTAGAAATGATCACATTTACTTTTTTGTGAGAGCATATTAAACAAACAAACAAAAAAACAACATTCATTGGAAAATAAAAAAGTTATTTCTTGAGACTGAATTTCGTGTCTCAGAATGTTTCTGCAGAATCGTCATTTACTAGCCTTAAAATTTCCTCAGAATACAAATTTGCCCTCTGTCCAATCTATGCTGTTGTGTTAAGCAGTGTTGAGGCTCCTGTTGGTTTGTTGTGGGGACAGTCCTTAGAACTCGGGGGGGGGGGGGGTTAGGAGAGGGGGAACCCTCTAGCTGGTCAGTTCTGATGGGCCTCTACAATCAGGTTTATGTTTTCTGCTGAAACAGTCTTCCTAGCCTGACAACTGGGGCTTTTGGCCATGGTTGAGTCTCCAGTCCTGGCTGGAGACATCAAGAGGCATTTAATGTAGACCGGTGATTCCCAGTGGTTTGTGAGATACCAGCTTGTGTGGCCTTGCTTTCACTTGGGCCAAGAGATATGGTTCTGACTGAGGCCAAGTAAGATATGCAACGCACAAGAAAAAAAAACGATTAAATTTGGATTATAACAGTTTCGCTCTACCCATGTGTGAATGTCAGCGGTAACCAATAGTTGTTCCTTACATCCAAACTCCTCTGGTGGATTTGCATTACAACCATAGATGTCTCATGATTTTTATGAAGGCTCTCAACATTCAGCTGTGAGTTGTCTGTTGAGGAGACCTGCTGACCGGTGTCCTTGTTGATTAAGACAGACCTGTGCTTTGAGCTCTTTGGTATGGCTACTACACTCTCCTTTTGCCCAGTAAGACGTTGGACTGCAGGCCCTGGTTGAGTAGTAATGGCTTCTGAAAGACAGGAATAAGCTGCTATAAAATTCTAAGATATTACTGACCATTTTAAAGGAGTCTTCCTGAACAGTTTTCAAATATTCAAAAATCAGAACTTGACATTAGAGAGTATACACTACAGGAGATGAGTCTGCTGGGGCGACTCTATGGATTTTGAAATTGACCCTGCTGATTTGGATGGCAACGCACATTATGAGGTGTTTGATCTCACCTTTATTGCTTCAGTTGAATTATTTATGCACTTTGAAAGCTGACTCTAAGCTTTTTTTTTTTTTTTTTAAGGAAATCTCATTAAAATATTGGAAAATTCTTTTTCGTGTGTATAGTAAAGTCATAGGTGGCTCAGCTATTTGCATACATTCAAGGCCTCAAAGTAGTGTCTCCCCTGTGGCTGTATTTCTGTGGCAGGGATGGCTGGCTCTCCTCGGACGCTCCAAATTACTTTTCAGTAAATGTTGAATTTATATCAATGATAGATGTTAAACAGAATGGTTTAAATGCTAAACTGGATTTATTTAGGAAAATGTTGTTAATATTTTGCATCACAAAATCCTGGCTTTTCCCCTTTTCCGTTGCTCTCAGCCTGCTCTTGAGTGCTCTGTATTGTGGAAATTGTTTGTGAAATATGCCATCCCGCAAAATTTTGACTTAATTTTATTTAGTCAGCCTTTTATGCATTGATGCAATTCGTCGTAGTTTGGTTGAACTGGTCAGTGTGCGGACTGATTTTGTGACAATTCACGGGAGCCTGTTGGCTAATTCGCTTCCTGCAGAATTCATTTTTTGTCATCTCATGTAGTAATCTCATCCATAACACAACAATGCCCATTTTTTACTATTGATCTGTATAGATTGAAATCTTATTGACAAATTCTGGAAACTCATGCCATCACAGAGTGTGCCCATCTGCGCTCTACACAGAGCTAAGACCTGTGTCTGTGTCAGTCTACAGCTCATCCATGTATTTTACTAAGCGCATCAAAAAACCGCTTCTTGTACATGCAAACCTAATGAGGTTACATGTAAAAAGACTGTACATTGCTTTTAGTCTTTACTGCCTAGGAAGAAACAAAATTTATACTAGATTTGTCTTCATTTTTTAATTCTTTTCATTTTCATTGAGATTTCTCATTTCATGCTTTCCTGTACTTTAATGTCACACTCAAGGCTGATATGTCGTATAAAGTACTGATTTATGGTACCCTGTTTGTTCGAGTTTGGGCTCTACAGATGTTTCATTAACACTCAGCCTTGGGGTGTCAGAGAGCAAATGTTAACTGAGTCATAGCAGTCGATGACATCATAGACAATTTCAGTGGAGGTCACCGGGCGATCGGACGCTGGGAAGGGTGGTAGACGGGAACGAGGCGGTAATGGAAGGTGTTAAAGTGTGATGTATTTTAGGGGCTGGTGATTATTTTAAGGCTTATTTTTGGCTCTTGAGGCGTTGGAGGTTGACGGGCGAGAAATGATGAACCGTAATGTGGCACTCGGGGTGCTACGCTAGAGCCGCTTCTGCCTCGCTGCCCTTTCCAAACTCGGTCTCTTCGCAGGGTTAGCTTGCCTTTCCCCGAGGCCTGGGACAGTGCAGTGACCGTGCAACTGTACAGTGAGGCTCTATTCAGCCTCGTCTGATCAGAGTGCCCCGGCGGACCGGTCTGTGTGGGTAACTCTGTTAGGGCATCTTGGGCCGTGTGCTGATTACTTCTGGGGCAACTTTCCTGGCTTTGTGTCGTTGCAAGTTAAATTAGTGATTTTTGATTAAATTGATATTGAAATCACATGCTGACCAAGACTGAGAAATTGCATATCACTTTATCTTTTGGTTTTTCTGCCAGCCATATTGTAAACTGACTGAAACGTGCAGCACACTGAAGATGCTGAAAACTAAACTAACTTCTGCATCGTTTATTTAAACCCCACAGACACCATAAAAACTAGGTATACTTCAGTACTAGCTTTCATATGCATGGCTGCTGTCGCATCTGCATCATGTATCTGCATACAAGACTGCACAGTTAGATTTATACATAATATGACACACACACACAGAGTACTTTTTTTCCCCTTTTAGTTTGTTTAATATATGCATAAAAAACATTGTGCCATATTCATTCTCTAATTTTCTGTTACATTAATGCCTGAATTGAAGGTGACATTAATCATTTGTAGGTACTGGCATTTGCTTAATGAATGAAGAAGTCAATGACAGCAAATGGATTTCATAGGCCTGGCTGGAACTCATTTAGATAAAAATGGCATTTCTACCTGCAGATATTCAGCAAGGGGGAACGGTAAGAAATGCCTGTCAGCAGCAATGGATTTTTCTATAAACACAAATTGGCTGCAGTGTATTTTAATGAATTTTAAATTCCCTGTAGTTGCACGAACAGGTAATAACCTGACATTTTTTTTTTTGGCTTAAATATTTAACTGAATGTCTCTCGTTCTGACTCAGTGTGTGCTGCACTGTTTCATGACGACTCTGATGTTTACTACAATGACATTGGTAATGGGAATGTTGGAGTCGTGACATACAGCATTTCCACAAGGTTTGAAGGAAGGAAACGTAACATCGACAGCTGAAGCAGTTCAGCACTTCATTGCTCTGACATTGGGCTCATTCGTGCTGCGGTGGAAACTCCAGGGCTGAAACTAAATTTCAAGCCCTGTCACTAGCTGATTTCTCCAATATGTTCTACCTCCTGACCGAAGAATTACGCTGGTAACCAAATCTAATGGTCAGAATGAAATACCTGGGAGGACTTGTACTTCACGATCCTGGATTTTCTAAGCCTTTAGCCCTTCAGTTTTTGGGGAAGTCCAGACAGTGGGACATGTTTTAGAAATGAAGTCCAGGGCGTGTTTATTCTTATGCATATTTCTCTCCTTTGTCCGTATGGCCCATTGAGCCAGTACCTGTAAAACATTGAATCAACCAGCGTCTTTGGGGAAGATATGTCAGTACTCAGGTCATGAGGGAATTGTTCACGTTCCCATTGGTGCTCTATTGGAAGTGCTTGTTTCTTTAAATGTGGTTGCTGCTGAAGAGAATAGATGATAACAACAGCACACTGCGAATCTCGTGAGACTCTGAGGTCTGTCTGCAGGGTTTATGTGGTAGGCTCTGTCATAGTGTGGCGCTCAAGCTGATTGGCCATCGCTATGGTGAGGCACCAGAGGTTGTGAAGGGAGTCTGGGCCATGAGCCTTTACTGCTGGTCTCTCAGGGCGCTTTTCATTATTGGAACGCTTCACCTCGCCTCCCTTACCTGCATCTCTTTGTCGCGTCTTCGCTCCACCTAGCGAGGATCTGCGAGAGAGATTAAGGAAAAGCCGTGCGGACGGAGGGGCCAAAAGCTGCTAAATGAGAAATTCTTTGTTGCAAGAAGGTATGTCACGTCACGCCACTTGATCAAAGGGTTTTGTTTAGGATACACCTGTGTTTCCACACTTTCAGTTCCTCTAAAAGCCTCCTTTCTCATCCATCCCCATCTCCTCATGGTGCGTTTAATGGTTTGGAAGGTCCTTCATGATGGGGGGAGGGGGAACAGTTACCAGGTCACGGAAGGAGAGAGGGTGTGACGAAGCATGAGTTAGCGGAGTGAAAAGCACTGTCTCTCTCAGTCTAACAGTGTTGTTGGACCTTGGGGTCACCAACTTTTTATTATTTTTGGTAGATTGTTACATTACAATCCTCTGAGTTGATTCATTTTTATTATAAAATAGTTTCAGTACCACTTGCTGCAAGATAGCTGATTTTACAATGAGGACACAATTCGCGAAGTCCCCTATTAGTATGGTGCAGCTCCGTCTGTGTTTGTCTGAATATGAATCGCAAGGTTACCCAGTGTGTGCAAGTGCCAGGGAATTCACACATTGGCATCAGAGCCCGTCAGCACCGAGCGGAAGGCCTGGACATTAGAATTTCTTGATGCCCGTTTGTGATGGTGTGGTAGCTTGTGGGGACTAGTAATGATTTAGCAAATCAGTAATGATCACCTTGTCACCAGTCTTCATACTTCCGAAGCTTAATCATGAATCCACAGGAACACTCTTGTTGTAGCAGCAGTTGATTTTTAATTGGTGCAATTGCTCCAAATAAATGAGTATTGAGGGCCTATGTTGCTCAGTAATTGCTAATCTTTGCTCGGCACCGCGCGCGCCTCCTGTACTGTTGACCTTATCGCTCCCTTTTTCACCAGCTGTTGTTGTCAAGGCAATTACTGCCAACAGCCTGCAGCTGCCCTCCCTGCCCTGACGCGATGGCGTCTGTTCCTGTGTCAGGTGTGGCTGACATTGAGTCATGAATAAAGCTTATACACGGGGGTACAGGGGCTGCAGCTGCCCCTGTCTGTGTCGTTAGCCTAAAATCGGAGTGAAGGGTGCAGCGGGGGGGTCGTTTCGATATGCACAATCCCGTCTCTCCCCCCAGCTGTTTCTAGAACAGTCCGGGTAAACTATTCGTTCCTTGCATAGTTTCAATTGCGACTTTCTCACGGGGATCAGAGAGGTCGAACATTGCGCCCTGAGCTGGCAGGGAGTATAAAGTACCAAGATGCAGCCTCAAATGCCTTGTGTGTTATTGGGGATTGATGAAAGAAAAACTGCCACACAATTGTATACCTAAAACCCCTCACGTATGCTCTGACATCAACAAAAGCATGCATGGATGCAGATAGTCACTCACAGTGGCAACTGCACTCAAACACACTCACCAACACATGCACCCAATTGCGCTTGCTTAAAACACAGGCACATGTACGCACACACAAGCCCCAGTGATGTGTTTGTTGAGTCAAAAACTGCTGGTTTAAAGCAAGTGGTTTGGCTTCTATTAATGAAAGGCTCAAGAGGCCACAGAGAAACATCACACAGACTCACTGCACTTGCAGCAGTCGAAATTGCCATGCAATGGCATCTGTGAGTATGCAAATGTTTAGAATTACTCCGTAATTGAAGCTGTACAAAGATGAAGTCGGCTTTGAAGGTTGGTGTGGTGCATGAGTGTGGTTTCTCTGCATAGATATTGTCTTTCGTCTTGCCTCGTACTCTGTCTTTCTCTCCATATCTGCCCTTTCCTGCTCTCTCTCTGTCTCTCTCTTACTCTGCCTCTCATCACTTGCTGCATTGTGACCTTCCGTATTGGGGAAGTTTGTAACTGGATCACTGTGGCTTTGAATCCCAGGTGAGGCTGCTGTTTAACCTTGAGCTGTGCATCTACGCTTAATTGCATCGAAAATATCTGAGTGTATAAATAAAACTCTGAACTGTACCTTCTGTTAGAGACCCTGAGTTGACTTTGTGCAAAGTTTTTGAAAATTTGAGGTAAAAATGGGGCAATCTGAAGCGTTCAGTTGGGGATAACTTTACTTTTTTTCTGTCTATTCCTTGAAGGGAGGAGTAAGTTTGGAAAGTAGAGAAGACATGTACACAACATTTGTGATTGATGGCCTTCTTTTATAAAAAAAAACACTTCTTTTACAAACTCACATCATGTTTATTATATCTTGCAACATTGTTATTTGTAGTCCAACAGGGCTATATAACATATCAACATCATATGAACAAAACGCCATCGTGTGTATGTATAAATGTTCAATGAGGCACATGTAAACAGTAAACATGGTAGTAGACAATTATTATTATTATTTTTTTGGGTGGAGGACTTGTCTTCCATGTTCTTTATCTTTTCATGTTTAAAAAGGACACAAATAAGGAATTGTAAATCAACAATACACTGCCCTACATAATTTTTGGCACCCCTGGTTAAGATATTTTCTTTATTTTCTAATAAATTCAGTTTTTTTGTCAATAATATAGGACCACAATGAAAAAAGAGGAAAATCCAACCTTTAATTCAAGTGCATTTATTCAATGGGGAAAAAATCTCACATTAAGAACTAATTCTTTTACATCAAATCATGTGTGCCACACACCCCTGATGTTAATACTTGGTGCAACCCCTTTTGCCAACAAAACAGCTCCTAATCTTCTCCTATCATGTTTCACAAGATGGGAGAATACAGAAAGAGGGATCTTTGACCATTCCTCTTTGCACAATCTCTCTAAATCATCCAGCGACCTGGGTCCTCTCCTCTGCACTCTCCTCTTCAGCTCAATCCACAGGTTTTCAATGGGGTCGAGGTCTGGGGACTGAGATGGCCATGGGAGGAGCTTGATTCTGTGTCTGGTGAACCATTTCTGTGTAAATTTGGTCAAATTTTCAGGGTCATTATCTTGCTGAAAGACCCAGTGACGACCCATCTTCAGCTTTCGGGCAGAGGTCACCAGATTTTGATTCAAAATGTTCGGCGTGCCACCAAAACAAGGGGGCGTGCCACCCCTGTTCTAGTCTGGTAAAACCAGACTCTGCTACTTCGCTTTGCTTCATTCACACAGTCTGGGTAGTCATCATTGACAAGTGTTTACTTCCTGGTGGGTGGGCGCTTGTCAGTAGTTTAAAATCATTAGTGTACCCGTTAACTAATCACTAATGTTTGGCAATGACGTATATTATGCACGGCTCAGCCACCTAGTACTTCCGCTGGACCCTACTGTTCTTTATACCAGGAATGCAGCTAAAACAAACTGATCAGTACATTAAAGTTAATACTGTACCCATACATATGCCCATCTACCAAATTTTAGTCTTCACTCATTCACTTAGAAGAACCAAAGGTGCTCTTTCTGTTGTCCATACAAGAAACAAACTGTTGAGCTATCATTTTTCCTGCTGATACTGCTGCTGTTTAAAAAACAAACGTAAGAGACCCGAAACCAACGGCAGAATCGGTGAAAATAACTAATTATTTGCATCAGGACGAAATCTGCGTTGACACGAAAACTGAACTGTTAACCATACTTGCGCTAAATTCATACCCAGCTCGCTTTCTAACTTTATAGCAACACAGTTTGGCTCTAAGCGTTTGGCTGTCCCAGACAGCCATTTCATTCATGGATACTGACAACATAACACTGAGACAGCAAATTGGTCTTGTGACATGAACAAAAGCACGGCTTTTAAAAAGTTGGCTGCTAACTTAGTGTGAAATTCGCGGGCAATGTAACTCTAGAAGCTACTAGCTAGCTGAGGTGGTTCGGCTATCTCTCAGAGATGAACATGGTTCCAGTTTTATGATGGCCATTAAGTAGATATGACTTATCTGTCGGGAGTAGCGCTAAAACATCATTTCCAATCAAAAAAGTAAACAAACAATTCATCTTGTTGTGGCTATAAGTCGCTGATACCCGGGATTTTCTCCATGACAGAGCGAATGGCCTCCAATGTCCATCGCCATTGTTGATTTCGGAGACTACAATTCTTGGCTCTCGGCCACGCCTTCTGTTCGTTGGTTGGTCCGGCGTATTTTCTGCGGATGGTAAACGAGGCAGAGCTCCGAGTGATTAGACTGAGTACTGAAGCGAAATGAAATTAAAAGTAGAAGTACGAAGGCTGGCAGAGACGGGCTACCCCTGTTCCCCGCTTTCGAAAAACCCTGGTTTTGATTATGCAAAGATAGTTGAGTATGTCCCAGTGATACGTTGCCAGGTTTAAAGGGGTGAGTAGTATTGCGTCTCTGGTCCTTTGGCGCTCTGGTCATGTCACCTTTGATTTGTCTGATCCTGGGGTGATGTAAGATGCCGCTTGCTTTGGTAAGGTTTCAGGTATTCAGTATATCAGTATCAGGCTACATGGGGAGAGACAAATGATACAGGACTGGCAAACCATTTGCAGCTTTGAAATGTTTGCTGGGAAAATGAGATTCACCCCACCTCCCCTGCATCGGGGCTCCTCTGTTAGAGAACAAGCTTTAAATCATGCTCCTGCTCCCCCTCGGCATCACAGATGCACCTTGGACTAATTTTAGAGTTGCTGCTTTTGATGGATTTGACCCTGTAGCCCAAACGCAGCGACTCATTCTTGAAGCAGATGGCCATCTCCTGTCTGTCCTCTGACCCTTTCTTGCTATGTTCTAGTGGTGCATTTGAGAGTAGCCATAGAGTACCAAGTACCAACTATTACTGCGACAAGACTTGGCCATTGATGCGTAAACTAGTCCACACCCTGGGTTGCACATGCCACAACTTGATGCAGACTTGCTGGTAAACCTGCTAAATTTGCACATAAACAGTGTAACTTTGGTAAATTGGGCTTAATCAGTCCCTGTCTATGGCAATGCTAAATGCTCATGAGGAGTTTCATTTTGATTAGCCAACCCGCTAACAAGAGTTAATGGATTCAGGCAGACGGACAGCGCTTTCCTCATTCGATAATAGGACATGGAATGACCTACGCTTAGCCATTATGAATTCTCAGGTCGTGTGTATGTCGCTGTACTGAGATTCATGCAGTCTGCCACAAATGGAGTGAGACGATGAGAGTATATTCCTACTGTAGCGTTAAGCACTGTGTTCATGAAAAATACACAGCTACAAGTCTGGATGGCAGGAGTAAATAATTCATGGGTCGGAGGAAAGCTAAATCACCGCCTTTCTTAGCCTGAGCGCGCCTTTGCTTGATGTTCTCTCTCTTTGGGCTCTTAAGCAGAATCCGCTCACAGAAAATATCTAGGGGCTGTAAATGCGAACCCTCCCCCTCTCCACTGCAGAAGGACCCGGCAAAGCTGTGGAGTAAAACCCAGACCTGCTGTTCACTCCTAACTCTCCTGCTTTTGTAGTCATGATTTATTCAGCATGACTTTTGTCTCCTGTCCTGCTTCTCTTGCTGGATACGGTGACAGAATCAGGGCCAATAATACTTCACCCTCGGAACAATTCAGTCGGAAATTTAGGGAGGACATTTTCAGCGCTTGAAAGTGGTTGAGAGGCAGCTGTACTGTAGAGATTGAAGTGTCAATATGTTGCTCAACGGGAGCATTTGTTTTATTTCAAACTTGCCTCTGTTGTTACATAAGACTGGCGAGCGTTGCTCATTCAGCCTTTCAAAGCTGATGACATTCAAAGTCATTGAATCAAAAGTAGTATCCATTGTGCCCATTAACAACTCATTGAATCTCTTTAAATTATACAAACAAGTGAATAAAAAAAAAAAAAAAAAAAAAACTAAATCCATGGAAGACTAACATTTTCAAAAATTGTCTTTGTTTTGCTCTTGCTTTTATTACTGATCAAGAAAATGATACGACTGGTAAAGTCTACCACTGTAGGCGAGAAGTAAGGCCCACCCAGAATCTCTCAGAGTACTGTTGGGGAGCGCTGGCTTTTTGACAAGTCCTACCACGCAAAATGTCAAAGGCAGATGATCCTATATAAACTAGCCAATACTGGTAACCTTCCTCCTTAATATCAGCTGTACTCTTTGCTTCATCAGTCTTACTTTGCCATTTAAAACGAAATGAGTTCCAGAGTCATCCTTCGGCATCCTAGTGGTCAAGATACTTGACTGATGCATGGAAGATTCGTGGCTCATGCCAATGAAGTTGCATCTGTACAGCTATTGGGCAAAGTTTTTAACCCCCACATTGCTCCTGGGGAAGTTGGGCTCTGCATTGTCCGATCGTCTGTAATATGTGTTGGACAAATAGTGTTGGCTAAATTTACAATATACGCTGTAAATTTGCGGGATGTTAAATGCTGGCTGGGTTTTTATTTGACTTCCATATTGTTCTCAGATGTTGAGGGATATCCTATGAGATGTATAATTTCAGTCTGATTCACTGCACGCCCTCACAAGTCATGTAGATGCTTTCGACTGTCTTTCTCCAGTTAGCATCACATTTCCAAAGCTGAAAATGTTATGTGTTCAGAGAATTGCGATTCCAGCTGATGCTTTATTATCTTTGGTACATTTCATCTTCACACTCACAGACTGGAAATGCATCATTTGTGACAGCAATTAAGGGAATGAGGATGTTTTACCCTGAAATGTATGACTGCTGCGACAATTACACTCAACAATGGTTATCACAGCTCCTGAAAGAGCTCACTTCTGCGCAGATTGATATGAGCGAAAGTGATTCCTCAGGCTATAGCCCCCGATCTGCCATTTCTCTGCAGCTCAGCTTCTGAATCCAGTTCACAAAGGAGACATTACTGCTCTCCCAGACTCTTTAATGCAGAGCTAACCAGACAAGAGTGAGGGGCTGTAATGGACAGGGATCAGGCCTCAGCCCTGCGGGGCGTGCACAGATGTGCTCTCTGCCTGCTACCATGGATGACCACTGGCTCAATATATACAGAGAAGACTGCAAGGATTTTCACTGGGACACCAATTTGCTTCATTTTGGTTCTGTGTCTGGAAAGTTTAAATTGAACTAAATGAATAAGCTGGCCGGCTATGGCTATAAAATTTTCAAAGATTTGAATTGAAAAAAATTGAATTGGATAGATTATCATGGTCTCAACTGTGAATTATACATTTCTGTATTTGTTTTTTTTTTTTTTTACTAGAATTTAAAATTTTTAAAAATTCTCAACTCAAAAATAGTTTCCCAAAATTGAAATCTTAAATATCAGGCTCTCAATCTAGTTCATAAAAATTGTATTGTTTCAAATTATATTAAATTGTTTATAAAAAATCATTTTCCATACATGAGCATCTGGATTATACACAGTTCATGCATGAACTGATGAAGCACATGGCTCTCTAATGTCATGCATTGAGCGAGAGTCTTGGTTCCTTGGGGTCCAGATTTAAATATCTCTTGCAAGAGCTGTCAGATCTCGTGCATCGGATTGACCAAATCTATGCCTGTTCATTTAGCGGAGAATTCACAGACCGCAGAAGCGCAGAACTTCTGTGTTTTGTGAGGAGAGAACACACCCCCACTCTCACATATTGCAAGGAAGTCTGCCAAAAATAATCTTAGAGAAATGGCAGGCATTACAGTCATCTGGTTCTCGGTATTTGAGAGAGATGAGTTCACTTGTACTCTCATCACATTTTGTGAGTATAATACAGTATGTTCGGCCCTTTTCCCTCCCTGTCAGGTCCTCTGATATACTTACATTTCTCTATTTTGGGAAGCTGTCCTGTGCTGTGCCTCGTTTCCAATACCCCCATTTCCTCTCCATTGGTCTGTCTGCTGTCAGCTGTGAGGTGCTATGAGCTGGAGAAATGCGCTCCCCCCAACGCCCCCCCCCCCCCCCTCACCCCGCCTTCTTTTTTTTTTTCTTTTTTTGTTTTTTTGTCACTTGCACTTCCTGTGTCTCTCTCCATTTCGCAAATTTGTCTCCAATGAATGAAACTCTTGGCTCTGCAGCTCCCGGCCTGTCAAGTCAACATGCTCTCCATGGAGAGAGCTTCCTCTGCATTGTGATGGTCTGCAATATAAATATGATATGAGGCCATCTGGGGCCAGTAACCGTGGAGGCTGTTCCCTTTCTCTGCACCTGCAGCCATGGTCTGAGCTGCCTGTTCCTGTTCTCTCTTCCACGCCTTTATCATTTTCAGAGTTTCTTCGAGAGTTGGTGCTGGCCTGGGAGAGAGGTTATACAAGGTTACTTTCCGGCTATAAGGCTGATGATGGTGGATAGAGGATATACTACCTGATTTGTGAGGTCATCGTTCCTATTGGCACAAACGGTGTGATTAACCTGCCCGCACCTCTCTCCTCGGGAGTCCGTTCCATTGTCAAGCTACAAACCCTCGCCTGTGCTGGACCGGATCAGCGCATTAGCCTTTGTTGTTTTGTAGGCCACAGTGTCTCTGCTGTACCAGCCTGATCACTCGGGAGAATGGCATTGGCAGCTCTCATTACACGGCCTCTTAAGCAAAACCAACTCCGGCTAACAGAGCAATGCCTCGGGATGCACTGGGAGGCACTTTAGAGGCCATGATTCTGAAGTGTACACTCAACTGCTAGCACTTTGTGGTTTGTTATTTAGCCCCTGGCTGATTGGCAGTCAATGTCCAGCCTGTGAGGCAGTGCCGGCTACTCAAACCCCATCTTTTCATCTCCTTAAACTCTTCTGGTGCTCTTCATTGTCTTAATTACCTTCTCGTTTTCCTCGTCACCGGTCCTTGTGGGACTCCTACCCCAAATCCTTAGCGATGATCTCCAGAGGGGGCTGACCCAAGGAGTTTCTAGGCTTCCCACTACTGTGGTCTGGCCTCCCTGTAAGTGCCTGCATTATTCAGGTGTGTGAGGAGGCTGGTGTGTTCACCTCCATCACAACCTGGCTTCACCAGTCATTGAGCTGGCCCCACTGGGCTTCCATTGACCCACAGCTAAACTTCAATTTCATCTATTCAAATGTTGTCTGACCATGGTGGCCATCTGAACCTACACCATGCACTGGCTAGAGCAGCCTTGGGTCTGGTCCCTCCCAAGGTTTTCACCTGCAATTACAGTTTTCCACTGATTCCTTAGACTTACCCTTGTAGGCGCATGAGGCCAACGTTCTCTGTGATTCCTTTTGAAAAGCTATTTAGATAATTGCGAGAGGGAATCGCACCAGCCTCTTCAGCTAGCAACTGCCCCACCTGGTTTCTTAACAAGCTTCTCCAGTGATCTTAGGAGAAATGCACCCCCTATAGAGTTGGGAGACGGGTCCCACTTGACTGTTGGAAACAAGACCTGATTCCTCAACAAATCAGTTACTCCCCGTGTGGCTTGGATTTGCCTTTAAAATCATGGGCAGTCCGGTTGTGTCATTGTTCTTGTTCCCCCTGACTGCTGCACTCTGTCATGTGTTTGGCTTTCCGGTTAGTCTTTCTAAAAAAAGTCTCAAAATTGATTTATGTTTTAGTGCTATTTTCTTCCCCCAATAGCTGCACACCTGTCAGTGTTCAGCTGTTCCGTCTTAATCCTACCAGCTGTCTGCTACCCTTGTGAAGTCTTCTGCCTTAATTAACCATAACAGTGCCAAGCTTATGCAGTTATGTGCAGTTGAAGACTGGCCAACAAAATGACGTGGTGTATTCTATATACCTTGCTGATTTGCAGTATGTTTTCTGGCTGTATCAATCAAAAGGTTATTTCTAAAGAATATTATTCTTACATTAGTATTCTGGGTTCTTCCATTCGAGTGATTTCCCCCAGTTGACACACACTTCCACACATTTTTAGAAGCAATGCAGCGAGGCTTCAACTGTTATGCGACTAAATTATGCTTTCACGTCATTATGGATAGTTAGATTGTTCCCAAATCTCTCTCCTCGCTATTTCAATCAAATTTTTTGGAGCAGAAAAAAAATCAGGGTTAAGTATGGCGGAGTGTGGGCAATGTTGTTTTTTTTTTTTTTTTTTTTTTGCTCTCTCAATTTCTTGAACATCGTTATCCCAATTGTGTGAAGATGCATCGTCATGATGAAGAAACCGTTTGCCTTTCTCCCTCAGCTTACATGAGTGTCCTCGATCTACTCCCTCGAGCACATTAAGGCCCGTGTAAAAATTGCTTAGGGAACTGTTGAGCCGTAAGGTTCAGATTCCTGAAGAAAGAGTGAGTAGTAGTGAAGCCTTTGAGCATTTTGATCACAGCTTGTATGCGCTTTCATTAATGCTGTCCGCAAGGATATCCGCACATGACGCTTCATATGTCAGCTATACTACGTATTAGTCAAGCCGTGTCTTCACTGTTCATAACATGGAAACTGTGCAATGTTTTTCCGCAAAACTTAGTTTGCACTTTAATCATGACCTGAAGTGGTGCGTTTTGCTAATCCGAAGTTGATGTGGGGCGGGGGGGGGGGGATATGCCATCTCATGATGGCTCTTGTTAAATTAGAAAAAATTCTCTATCTTGTGGTATTGTTTGAGGGAAACCATCATTCGTCAGTGTTCAGCTGCCGGTTAAAATTGTGCATGCAGAAAGAAGCACTCTTTATTTATTTATTTTTTACCCCTCAGCCCTCCAGGCTGACGGGGTATTGCTATCCTTCGTGCAGTCGGGCGGGCGGGCGTCTCCAAAAACTTCGACATCGGGCTGAGGGGTATTCCGTGCATTGCACGCCTATTTTTATTAAAATGTACTTAACATTGTGTGTTTACCACTTTTTTGTGTATTCATTTCTGTTAAGAGTATACATTTTAATAAATGATCATATGTAAACTGTACTTCATGTGGTATATGTTGCATAATATGACTAAATAGTGGGAAATCGTCTCCAGGCAGTCAGCATGAGTCTCGGGGAAAGCTGGAGTCTGTGTTGTTTACGTGAATTTCAAATAGCTATGCATGAGCTCTTGGGTTGTCTGGGGAAATAATGACTTGGGTAATATCAGGAACATCATGGGGTGGCTTTGCTGGATATAATTCTTAAGCATACTCTCATTTTGCATTATACTCCTGAGAACATACTCGCTGTGCAACTCAGGTCAGCCAGTTCATGACAGATGGGTGGACAGATTTTTTTTTTTTGGATTTTGCTTTCCCTAACTTGACGTGACATAAGGACGGTCTTCTAATAATTTTTTTTCTGGATGCCTGAAAAAAGTCATGTAGATGATCAGTCAGGCTCTTTATTTTCTTTAATCTTGTTGCCGCTTCCTGTCGTGATATCTCTTTAGGCTTATAACCTTCATCCAGGTAAATCCCTTCTGTTTCTATCTTAAATTAATGTGATCATAATCTATTGAGAATCACAGATGAATGACAGGCATTGTAAAGCTATTTGGCCTGCTGTTTTGTGGTTTGTGCTTACATAACGGGGACATGAAATTCCAGTCCTCCAGGGCTATAGTGCCTGCTGGTATTTGTAGTCTTTTCCCAATCGGCAGCCAGTTTAGACCTTTGGGTTGGATTCTTTGGAGATTAAGCCACAGCATATTCATTGGTAAGTTTCATTCTAATGAATACCACATGCCAGTGCGAAAGAATCTAAACATGTCTTTACAGTATACCTCAGGGCTTGAACCAGCAACCTTCTGCGCTATAAGCAGGGTCCGAACAGGATTTATAACCTGGGCAGAGGGAGCGACTGGCTGCTGACAGCTTTGTTGGTCAACAACCTCATGGTAGTGTGGAAATCAAATAAGACAAACAAAAAAAGAAGTCTAATTTTATTGTGGAAAAAAAAAAAAAGAAACACCGCAGAAATACTTGGGACGTAGTGTATTTTGTTGCGTACTATTTACATAGAGATTAACACTTTCCCCACCAATGTTATTTTTCTATAACTGCGCCCCTCTTCATGTATCAGTGAAAATGTTGATTGCCGGGATATCCTGTCAGTGGTGGAGGAGGTATTCTGTCATAATCGATAGAAAATTTAATCAATAGTGGAGAACAGGTAAATCATTCTGTTTTTGATTACTAGAATGAACGAACAAAGCCCCACAGATAAACTCAAGTCACGAACTCCTTAGAACAGATCGCATTTTGAGTGAAATCTCCAGAGTAGAAACTGACATAAAATGTACTTAACTGAGCATGAATTTTAGAAAAGGCAAGACAGAATTTATCAGTTTTGTTCTACACAATTAATCCCATCTTGTTGGAGGATTTGAAACAGAAATGCATCTCTTGGGGTACCATTCAATAGTGAAGGCAGTTTTGACAGAATGCACCTGCTGGGCAGGAGGGCTATGTTTTTGACATGTTTGTCATAGGGCTGGACCTAAAGCTGTAGGAGAGCTATGTATGCTAGAAAGCCACACTGACTCTGGGTCAGCTGATCAGTGAGCAGTTTAGCCTAGTACACTTCAGCTTGCTCTGATTTCATGCCCTTGACAGTGAAAGTCGTCCCAATGAGCAGCCTACAGTTCAGCCCTGTCTGTCATTACAGTTCAGTGATTTTACAAGCTGCTGTCATTTACACACATCCTCACGGACCATTTGCCTGGCTCATTCTCTGGCAATTTCATTTCTGCCTGAAATTTAACGGTGTGGTTTAAGGTATGGTGTCGTACTCGGAGACCTAACTGGCTTCCCCACTTCCTGACTACTGAAGTGGCAGGTGCATTCTTTATTGATTTGATGAGAAGTCAATGCCGAGAGTTAATGTATACGCCTGTGCACTCCTGCACACTGCTCCATTTGTCATTTTGAGTGTCAGGAGTGTCTTGAGGGGTGGAGTGTGAAGGGAGCTTCTAAGTGCAGAGTGAATGTGTTATTTTAGCCCCTGGATGAAGTTGGGTGGCTACTATGGATTCACGTGTGTCGTCTCAGCATCTGTAGACACTTCCTTGTGGACACTCTACAGGCTGTAATTTTTGACTGATTACTTTTTATATTTGATATGGAAATATGTTATACTTCACTAATGATACCTATCAATTTTGGTTACCATGGCGACCGTATTGGCTCAATAATGCGCAAAAAAGGAGAGAAGCGGGTTTTCGGGGTCTGCACCTATGCAGTCACGGCCGACAGGACTGTTTAGTCCTTGAGCCTCCTCTCAGGTAGGGCTGTAACAATTCTGAACCGCTTTTTTTTTTTTTTTCTCCTTTAAGGCACAGTACCACCACCTGCTGCCATGGGGCGAACATCCGAGCTGTCCCTTTTCCGTCATTAAACGTGATGCAGGTTGAACGAAAGTGCCAAACGTCAAAGGGCATGGGAACTGCTTCCGGAAAAAAACTTGACTGACATCAGTATTTTTGGGTGACATGCTGCACAGAGCCAAGTAAAGGACTGCAGACTTATCTCCTCTTAACCAATTAGGCAACTCTAAGAGAAGTAAACCTGTTCCCATTTACTTTGCTTGACTGGCAATCGAATTGTGGATTCGTTTACTCTCTAAGCTGATTGAGTAGAGCTGCGTCAATCCATCTCAAATGAGCGAGAGCCAGAAAAAATGGCTCCAATACATCAGATTTTGCTAATTTTTTCATATATTGTTGGTACCTGAGGGAGAGGAGAAAACCCCAAGTTTTAGCAGTCAGCTCTGCCTCATTTCGGAATGGCGGCCATCTTTAAAAAGGGTGTGTGGCACTTTGCGACACGACGGCCACCCTTTTTTAGGTGGTTTTTCTCCTGTACTTCAGCTATAACACATCCTATGAAGGTGAAATTTGGGAGATTCGTGTAATTTTTTTCACGGAGAATCCAAATATGCAATCAGATTTCTGATGGGTACAATGGTTACAGAGATATTTGACATTTATTTTGGGGGTACCCAATTTTGACCCTCTCTCTCTGACACTTGACATAAGTTATGCAGTCTAATTTCTGATATGTGGTACCTTATGACCTCATGTAACAAAATTATGAAAATGAGAGAGGTGATATTTCTCAAAGTTGAGAAATAGCTAAACGTGTAGTGCATGATTTTCTCAATGTCGGCCAATCTATACAGCACAAATGTACATTTGAATGTACATAATCATATCATAATGCAAAGGCCGGCCATCATGTCGCAAAGTGCCACACCCCCGTTTTAAAGATGAGCGCCATTCCGACATGGGGCGGAATTGACCGCTCAAACTTGAGGTTTTTCCCCGTCTTACAGGTACCAACAATGTATGAAAAAATTAGCGAAATCTGTGACGTAGTGGTTTCACCCCTTGGTTGATTTGAGATGGATTGACCCAGCTGTTTATTAAGACAGCATGTTTGATTGCTTTATTTTGTAATTCAAATGGCCACAGACCAGCACAGATTTGCATGAACACGATTGCCATTGTCACGCCATTTCATGCAACTGTGATAATTTTTATCTGACATTAACATTTCATCTGCTTTTCAGAATGTTTTCATTTTTTAGATGCATGAAATCCAGGGCAATCTTATAACAAATTTGTTTTAAATTAATCTATAATGTCCTAAAATGCTACAATTAGAGATGTAATTCAGAGGAAGATTTTTTTTCTAATTATTCAAATTATTGGCATTCTTTCACTCTAACACCGTAGCCCAGTTAGGTTTGTCTGCTTTTCACCATCACATCAGAATCGTTATTGGCTACTGAAATCCCTTGACTGTTATTTAGGCCAAGTACACTGGAGCAGATTTAGGGGTGGGCAGAGCACCTGCAATTAGTGAAATCTAAACTCATGCTTCTCTCCGGCGGCATGTTAAATAGTTTAAGCCGCTTCAGGTGCATATGTTTCAAGAAACTACATGCGACTGCCTACACACCCAATGACGGCAAGTGGTCACATTACACTTTTAAAAAATCCTTGTTCAACATCGCCACATCCCAACTCTGCAATTCATCTCTCATTGTTTTATTTTTAGGAGATCCATGATCATAAAATAAAAGTAAAGAGATTTGTTTTCAGATCACCCGGGATTCCAAGCATCTAAAAATTACACAAGGTGGAAAACATTCTGAAAAGCGGATGAAATGTGAATGTGAGATATGAATTATCACAGTTGCACAATGGCAGTCGTGTTCATACAAATCTGTGCTGTTCTACGGCCATTTAAAATGCAGCAATCAAACATGCTGTCTTAATAAACAGCTCTACTCATTCAACTTAGAGAGTAATGGAATGCACCATTTAATTGCTAATCAAGCAAAGTAAACGGGAACAGGTTTACTTTTCTTAGAGTTGCCTAATTGGTTAATAGGTGATATTAACAGGTTTTATTAACCTATTAATAGGTTAATAAGCTCGAATGTTTGCCCCATGGCAGCAGGAGGTGGTACTACGCCTTAAAAAGTGCAGTTCAGAATTGTTACAGCCCTACTCTCAGCTAGTGTGTTCACTGCTCACAAGAAAGGAAGGAGTGTGTCTCATTGTGGGAGGGAAAGAGTGGGTAGGGAAGAGGTGGAATAGTGAGAGGCGGCTTGAACAAATGCGCTCTCAAGAACAAAGCCTAATTTTATTTGCTTTGTTGCATGAAAATGAAAAAGTTCCTGGATTTTTTGCCACCGCAATCATTTGTTCTTTGCCTCCTTCTTTGTGATGCTGCACTTGGTCTAGCAGGCGAATGACAAGCGCATCCCACAACTTCACAGTTGTCTCACTCAAAAATTCATAACTTTGAGCTGTAATTATGGATTAAATGGGCTGCCTGCAGGAAGCTGTCCAAACTCTTATTTCGTCTCAGCAGCTGTTGAATGTGGTGAATGTAATCCCTGCTGGAATCTAGATCATTCCTGTCATTCGCTCCCCATCTGTTCTTCCATGCATTTGATCAGTCTGTTACATAGGCTGTGCATTATTTCACCATGCAGCCTGTTTAATTACTTTTGGCTACAAGGCTTATTTTTAGGGTCACTCAAGCATTGTGTGCACGCAGGTCACCTCATCAGAGGGCAACCAGTATTTGTCAACATCATTAAGTTTCCCTCGGGAAGCTGAATCGTTCATGGTAACTGAGGTGTGATATTTTAACAACAAAAGAAGCTTTAGTCACCTTAATGCTGCTAAATGTCATTGGGTCTATATGCTATATGTTATCATGGGTCTATATTTTTTGACTGAATTTTACTGCCCTTCAATGTGCCTATTTTGCAAGTTTTTGCAAAACAAATAATCTACATATAAAATATGAAACATCAATTGCTGAGAGATAAGTAACATCTCTGGGCTGTATTTTTTATCTGTTTGGCCCTATTTCAAGGCACCGTATTTGTGACCCTTTTCATTTTCTGGAACAATTGCGCAATTATGTCCAATCTGTTGTCATTATAAGCACTGATATAAAGAGACAGGGGTGTGCTGACTACAGGTCTGAAAGGGCAGTTTGCTGGCAAAGATGGCAGAGAGATTTGTTACTTGAAAGAAATGCATCAAGTTCCTGTGCTCGTGCCTCTTGATGATAGGTTATAATGCTGAACTTAACGAGTTTGGAAGCTCTGAGTCAATAGCATAAAGGGATGTTTGATCATTGCTCTGGGAAAAGTGCCGAATCCCATGTGTAGTTCAGACTAAATTATCTAGAGGACTTGCATGCTCTTCAAAACCGCCTTGGGGTAGGTTCAGGTTATTTATCATAAAGATGATCTATCAAATTCTTTTGACTGGCTGACTTTGCTTCCCACTGACATGTTCCTCCAGGATGTAATTTTTTCTGACTACTTATCTGACTGTTTTTCTGACCTTTTTTTGGTTTTCGTCACTAATTTCATTAGAATTGAATAAAGCAATAAAAAAACACTTTAAGACGAAGGAACTTGCGCTTGCGAAACAAAACTGGCAAGTAAACGGAAGTATTTGAATGTTCAATATTTAAAGGTCATCTATTATGCTTTTTAGTGTTTTTGCCCTTCTTTGGAGTTTTATTTAGTATATTTATGATGAAGAAGGTCTACAAAGTTACAAAGTTCAAAGTCTACCCAACAGCCGAGATATTCTTGCCAACAGAGAACACCTAGACAAAATTGTGCAAAATGGCTTGCTTGTAATGAGGCCGTTTCTTCCTGAAAATGATAACATCACTATGGCCATTGGGCAGGATAGTTTGGCATACCCTAAAACATAAAGTTAGAGAAGGCTGCAAGCTCCTATTGCCCCTTACTCCGACCTACAGCCTGGAAGCGCTCAGATCTACTACTGAGAAGATTGTATTTTTATCAATGCAAGGGAAAATGCTCATTATTTGGACTTCCATAAGGTAAAGAATCAGTGGGGGATCAGTGCATAAAATGAATTTTTGAAAGGGACCCATTTTGCTTTTTGGAAGATACAAAGTGGTGGCTGTCCACGTATTTTGAAGGAGATTCTGTAGCTTGCCAGCTAGCGAGGTAAGTGTTTTCAATTTTTGTTATCAAAATTGAATTCCAAGTCTTACTAGCTAGCTACTAAATTGACTGAATTTAGAATTTGTGGCTAGGTTAGTCAGAGGCAATATAGGAGACACTTTGATCAGAACAGATGGAATGCTTGACTGCTTTTTATAGAATTCTATCCATTTTTAATGGAGAATTGCTGCCTTTCAAAATGAATGCAATGTTAGCTAACAGTTACGACTATACTGATTATCACGACAGATCATTCTTAACGGATTTTCCTGAATTCAAAATATGGCTTAACTTTTATAGCAACTGCACTTTACATTTTTTTGTGAATATAACAACCATTTTTGTCCAGCCTGCATGTTTCCCTATCATACTCATTGTGTGGCTAGTTCAATAGCTGGCTAGGTAGCTAGCTATTGAAGTAATTTGTATTTACGGACTGGCCTGTTGCTGGGTGATTTTGACAACAAGACTGTTTGTTGACATGGTGCTCTGTTAGTAGCCCAACAGTATGGAGCTCATTTCATAGAGGGGACGGCCACTCAGAACAGTCTTTTTTTTTTTTTTTTTTTTCTTCTGATGGTTAGGAATATTAGGAATCATATTGCCTCAAAGTCATGGATTTTTGATGGTTTATTTTAATTTTTAATTTTTAATTTTTTTTTTTTAGCTAAAAAGTAAAATCTCCCATTTTGACATCCAAAAATACCTGGTCCTCTTCAAGATTGCGCCTTCTTCTCCAAACAAATGGGGGCAGCATTACACCAGAAAGCACATTCGATCTAATAATAGATAATACATTTAATGTCAGGTTTTTTT
This sequence comes from Gymnothorax reevesii, assembly GCA_029721435.1. NCBI lineage: Eukaryota > Metazoa > Chordata > Actinopteri > Anguilliformes > Muraenidae > Gymnothorax > Gymnothorax reevesii. Next base: position 9,935,147 of record CM056586.1, read on the forward strand.
TTCCCTCAACCCCCGCCACCCAAGTGTATTGATCTATCCATGAATTCATTCGTCTGGACCTATTACTCTGAAATTATATGCAGCAGGTTCCCCTTTTTGCACTTACTTTATGACCTTTACCAGAGCTTTATATTAATTGACTTTTTATGTCGTCTCACCTTTGAACTTTCAGCGATGACCTCCATCCCTGTTTTTCATTTTTGGAGCATCTATGCATGCATATATATATATATATATATATATATATATAGACACACACACACACACACACACACACACACACACTAATGTCTGACTATCGTACCCCTCCACTCGGAGCCCTACCTCTTATCTTGTGAAACGCGGACTTGAAAACGCCAGTAATTCTCTCAGCTTCGACAGATGCGGTGTATTTGGAGACTTTAACCTTTGCTAAGGCTTGTACTGCACATACTGTACTTATTGCCCATTTGGTAGGTCAGTTCTTATTAATGCTTTAGCATCTGTTTTTTTATTATTTCATGTGATTCTTTTATGTTCAGCTCAGCAGCCAATGCACGAAACAATTGCTGTCTTTTTGAAAACTATCACATGGGACAAAATGTAAGATTCTCAAAAGGCATGATCCCCTGGGGGCCCAAAGTGTAGGCTGTTTTTTGTTCTAACCACTATTGGAATCATAGGGTTTTAACAAGCTGTGAATTTGTCTTTATTGGGTGCATTTCTTATTTGTAGTAGATATTGATGCTCCTTAGCCACATTTTGAATATCAACGAATGCCGTTAAGAATAAAAAAATTCATGCTGGGAATTTAGGGGCCATTACTTAAAAGTTTGCCTTTTGTCGGAGCATTCTCTGTCTATACATGCACAGGGTTCTTCACGCTTTTGAGATCACCTGCCTATACTGTAAATTATATGTGTCTGCCGAGTGCAGCGTGGCGAAAAATTAGCAGGGGATCTGTGCCAGGATGTCGAGACAGTTGGAAATGTATTCTCAGGGATTTTAAGCACTTTTGGAATACAAGCAAAGCAATTCCATAATCATTGGCATTTACAGTGAATATTCATAGGAATTATCCCATCTTTGTGGAGAAACCTGCATGCATGTGTGCGTGTATTGTCAGCATGGTACTATGTACACATATGTGCTGGAATATATTAGAGTAAGTGTGTGTATATGTGTGTGGCTCTGTTAATCATTAATAAAAGATGAGTGATGCACCAGCAAGAAAATTGGCCTCAGTGAGCTTATCTTTCGCAAGGGCTGCTGTCCATCACAGATTTATGTCCTTGATACTGCGCTGCTTTTACAGTTGATTACACTGCATTAATCCTGAAGAAAATGGGATCCATTTCACTCCGTAATTCACAATATGTGTCAAGCAGGCATTACGTAAAACTGCAGGACATCTAGCTGAGACAAGACACGGTATCATGTCTGATCTCATATTTGACTGAGACTGCATATGATTCACAGAATAAAAGGTAATGTATGATAATGACTGGAACATATGTGCGCATGTCTATCTCTCGCTCTATCATCTCTGCGTGAATGTGACGCCGGAACTCCTGGAGGGAGGAGCTTGATTCGGAAGGGGGGTTTGAGTGGGTAGGGGTGGGTGTTAATGTTGATATGCAGGTGTGGTAGTGGGCCCACTGTTTCCGTGGCAACAGCCAGGAGGCTGATGCTTTGGAGTCAGTGAGCATGTGCTGCCTGTGCAGGTTCCCTGCTAGAAATACCTTCTAGGCAGTGTAAATATGCTTTTTTTTTTTTTCTGTGCTCTTTTATCCACCAAAAAAGGCGTTCATCAAAAACACCATAATTCAGATCAGCGATGACACTTTTTATTCTGAATTCCGTAACAACCAGTTGATCACTGAAATATTTCAGTGGAAATATTTGTGGATCATGGATATCACTGGCTGCCATGGTTTGGCAGTCAGTATTAAAGCATTTATTTTCCTTTGGTTTGTCCAAAGTATTTTGCCTTTTTGGAGGATCTTGTTTTAACTTCTTCGGAACTCATCTGCCTCCCTCCTGCTCTTTCTGAAAGGTTCAGTTAAAAGGGAGCAGTTGTGAGGTGGGTAATGCTACACTATCTAGACTTTTCTCATCCTATACTTCTGTTACCCTCCAGAGCAGGTGTATGAGTGAGTTTGAGTGCCTAGTTAACACTTCTGCATATAGAGGTGTTTTATTAGCTAAAACCGAACTTGGAAAAACTGCTCTCTGCTACTGTGCTCCAACGACATGGGACGAGCTTCAAGCGTCCTTTAAATTGAATAAATTAATTTCACGACAGAAATTCAAGGTGATTAAGGATTTAGAAGTTATGATCTGTGATTGTTTTTGATTATTTTTGCCATAAATTAGTTTGGCTACTAATAACAAGTTTGCCCGGGTTCAGACTACAGGTTTTTCGGGCCGATTTTTCCCCAATTCACCCCTCCCGACAATCAGCAGAGAAATCTTGTCTGGGACCTCGGTTGGTACCGATGTTCTTCCTGATTATCTGGTAATGTGCAGGTTTACGGACCCAGTCTTAACCCTCCCGATTTGCTCGCAGACTGATCGGGGCCGCCCTAATAATTTTCAAACGTGTTTGATATTTCTGAGTGAAAATCTGCATTACGTCATTACTTTCCGGACAGAGCCTCTATAGCTAATGAGAGATGAGACTCAAGATGACTGAGCTGACAAACTATTAAAAAAGATAATCAAAACAAAAAAAAAACTGTCTAGAGAGAGAGAGGGGGGTTATATACGCATCTCTATCATGCATGAGTTGGCAACAACTTCAGTGAACATGTACAGTTGTCAGTATTGCTCGCTGGTGGCAACTGTGTCAGCTGCATAAACCCGGTACCCAGCTGTTTCTTACAGTCCCTACATTTCCTGCCTCAGCGTTGTTTATTTCATTACACCAACACAATTCTACATTTCAAATGTGTGGATAGTGTCGCTTTTGAGCTAGCTAGCTAAACGTTAGCGTTGCAACCTAACGTTAGGTCTGGGGCAGTTGACCGAGCAACGGTAAACATTTATAGCCGTTGAGACTAATCTAGTATACTACTGTTGACTAATAGTAAAAAATAAAATAAAAATGATCATTAAACTCCCCTTCAGTTCTTGCTGAAGAACTGACAGTCCGTGCTGACCGCGTCTCCAGAACCATTTTCTTACCCAGACCTGTTTCATTTTTTGTTTTCTCTTCTTACTGCAAGTTAGAAAACTATGACAGTTACTTTGGTCAAATTTTGTATGCTTAAGAAGGTAGTCTTGAGCTATGTTGAGTTTGAAAATGGATGTCAAAACATATTTATTTAATGAGTCTTGACCCTTGATCGTGGTGGGGAATAGTTCAGACCATGTCGTCTTGTTGGAACATAGTACACTTTTACTCTGGTTTTAAATTGTTTGTACCGAGTTGGCCACAGTACTTTCGCAGTGGGAACATGTCTTGTTTCTTTCCATGAAGTTAAATAAAGGCCTTCAAATCTTGTTCTGCTTTTGGGTGCAGTAATTTAGCCCTGAGAAGACCGAAGATTATGTAATTAGAGCAGGGGAAATGATCGAGAAAAATCGCTCCCAATGTTTTTGAAACATAATTGGTATCATACAGCCAGCAGGACTATTCTTGCAGATTGATGAAAAAATGATGTTATAGATTTTGAACACTGTACAGAAAACACAAGGGATATAGGCAAGCTGGATTTTATCTGTTGAGTGTTGCTACAAGACCATATAAAACCTATTCAGTACGACTGCTTAGTAAAATCAACTATGTTGTTACTGGTTGACACATTGTTGTGAGTGTTTTATTAAATGCTGCCCGTGTTCTTGATAATACCTTGTGTCCACATATTCCTTTTTATTCAAGTAAAAATGGACATTTCATGACATTTGGACCTTTTTTGACTTTTTGATAGTTTGTTGTGTGTGCCTATAAAGTATTTTGTGTCAAACAATTAGTGATTCACCTTTTAGTTTCAATGGAATTATGTAAGAAGTGAACTGTTATTACAATATTGACACAGACTAAAAAAAGGGGTAAACTAATTCACAGTAATACAGCTCCCTCTTGTCAGCCATGTCAGGATGTTTCTGGCTTACTGTATTTATTTCAGAGGCATGTTGCATGAAGGCTTGTTTCACATCCATGTGCTACAAAGTAACTCTGAGCTTCACTAAACCAAATAAATGCAATTGGTATTAAGAGGATACAAGACGGTGGTTATTCACGAGTGGAGCCAGGCTTACACCCTCGGGTTATGATTACTCATCAGGCGTGAGCACATTGAAGCGTGCTGTGTGCAGCTATCCATCAAAATGAACCTGGCAGGAGCTGCCTCTTTCTTTACCAAGACACAGCAGATTATCGTGGAGATATATGAATCACAGAAGGAAAAAGGCTTGCACATTCAATTCCAAAAAACATTATTTATTTGGAGAATTGTCATAATCCAGACAAGGAACCAGACAGCGATTCAGGGTTCAGTCCAAAGAGAATTTATTGATAGGAATACAGCAACAGTTATGGAGTTGGTCGAAGTCCAGCTCTGTTTGTAGTCATGAGAGGGTTGGGGGTACGTACGCACCCGGCCTGTGACTGTCCTGGGGCAGAAGCCAGGTGGTGCATCCCCCTCACTGAAGCAGAGCTGCTTGGGGATGGGACCGAAGAGTTTAGGTGATTTGCACTCCCAATCCTGGAGACCGATGAAAGCTGGGGAGGTGATCGCAATTAGCTGTCTTTGAGGTACAGACTGGAACAGATGGTGAACAGGAACAAGGTCCCCATCCTGGAGACTGATATTAAGGCTTGGGAGTTTGTTCCTATTAATAGTGCTCTGAAGAGTAATTACATTTTCTCAGTCATTAACGTATCGATATGCACACAAAAGAAGAGCTCAAATTTAGAAGATAAACAGACTGGTGAGCATAGTTGGACAAAGCGTTACATACCAGCAGCCATACTCGACAGAAGGTAAACTTTTACGCACAGACCCCACACACACACACAAGGCGCAGGGCTCATAACGGATCACACCTGGGAGTGGGGAAGAAGACAAGACAATAAATCAATCAAAGTGGACAAAATCACAAAACGCACATGTTGCTGGAAAGAGGGAGGAAACGGTTACGGACACACGAGGGTTGTGACAGAATTTTTATTTTATTTATTTATTTTGGGAGCGTTAACCTCTTACCCTGAGACTCACCGCCACAAAATACCTACAACGCCTCGCTAATTAAGTAGCAATATAGTCATATTACACATCAAATGAAACAGGAGAGCCTCTGCTACAAGCACATATAAGTCATTTTTACATACACCAAGCACAACTCAAACGCCAAGCATATTACTGTTCAAATATCAAAATCCGAGTAGCGTCAGAAAATCAACCCTCTCTCCACATTTCCATGTCTCCCTCTCTGATACTTCATGCTACACAAACAGATATGTACTCTATTCATTTTGGGTATGTCATTTTCAAACAGAAACCTAAAAAAGAGGCTGGGGCTTAAGAGGTTATCTGTATTAGCCGTTTTCCTTGTTCTGTTGAGACATCTGCTTTGGACTCGGCATTTACAAAAACACTTTTGTATGCATGTATTCTATCAGCGACAGAATATGAATTGCACTGATCAGAAATCAATGTGTAGGGCAGCTCTTTGGCTGCCACAAACGCAAAGGAGGCGTGCTAGCTGCATCGATGCATTGGCACAGTTCCCTGACTTGTGTCTTTTTAATATAGCTGTTCAGTAAATGTGTTTAGCCTTCTGCTAAAAATATTTTTTTTTCTTCTAAATGAATTTGTTGTAAGAAACACTTGGTGTACTGAATTTTTTCACCTTTTTATAACAATGAAGTTCTGTTGATTTTTTTCCTCCGAATGAAGTTGTAACAATTCCACTTAAACATTTTAAGCCTGTGCCCTATCCATTACACTACAAAAACAATGCTTGTCTTACCAGAAGTGTTTACTATAATAATTTTGAATTCCTGCACATATTAATGTACCTGGTAAATCCTCTTATTTTGGGTTAGGATCTCTCTGAAAAAATAATGTTGACACCAGAATGCTTTTAAACCAAATTGTTAATTCTTCTACATTCTTTGTCCTGATTGTTTCAAATTGAGCATCTCAGACCATATTGTACACGTTGGTTCTTTTCAATAACTATGGCTGTCTATCAGTGTTTTGTCTGTCATTGTGAGAGCACCGCTTTTGTTGAGCCAGACTATTTATAGACATTACTTACCCCTGATTGGACTGAGCACTGTTTGCTAGTCTTTAGTCCTTAAGCCTGAACATTACCGGCTCCAGAGCAGGTAAGCTTTACAGCCCAAGTTACCATGGCAGTGCAACTCCCTAAGAAGATAGCCACTGTCGTACTCTTTCAAATTCTAATTTTTTTCCAGCCTAGCTCTGAGGTATCTTGCTAAGCAAGAAATCAAGCTTCTTGCAACAGGCCTGGGCTCTTAAGTTGCATGTTGTGATTTCAAAGAAAATTGCACTTCAAAAAATCAGATCCAATCCTGTTTTTAATTGTGACAGAGTACTCATGCATTTGATAAGGGTGACTCAACCTTAAAGTGGTCATACTTTTTTTTTTTGTTGTTGTTGGTTTTGTCCCTTTAGTTTAGTATGTTATGTAGCCTTTCGTTTTTGTAAAACACCTGCAAAATTACGAAACCAAAAGTCTACACCAAGGGGCATTTATCTTGTCGGACTGAAAAGGCAGGTCCTGAACTACCTGAAATGAGTTGATCATAGTCCAGACTTTTCTCACATTACTTGTCTCTGCCGCTGTGTGATATATTTGCATAATGCTTGCCAATTGGCTTTTCGGCTGCTCAGGAAGCCCATGCAGATGAAATCCAGTCATGGTAAGGGGTGTGACCTTTTTTACACCCGCTTGAAGCAGTTGATAAATCACAACAGACTGGGCTTTAAGGGAGGGGGCCTGAAAGATGACACAAAACAGCCAATTTCAGGTTGATTGAGCCTGAGATGCTGCACATGCAGCCTGTACAGCTGTAACTGGATGCTTTTTGAGCATGAAAACAAGTAAATGTAAATGAACTGCAAAAATTAAAATATTTAACTTGTAAATGGGCATGAAATAGCCCTGTTTAAACTGTATTTCTGCTTAATACTGGGGCGCATAGTGAACCAGGCCTCCGCAAGCTGCGCGAGTCGCTGGCTTCTGTGACGTAGGCACGAGATGCACTTCACAATGGAATGATTTTAAGTGCAACTGGCCAAGCTGGTGAGACTGTTTTTCCAGAAGCTTTTTCACAATTTCCAAGGACTACCACTCAACATTTTGCTAGAAAATTGCGTTTATGAATGTGTCTGGTGTCTGCTCTGTTGAAGTTGATGCACTGTGATGCGCAACCCTGAATTAAAGCTTGCGCCTACACCAGTTTTCTGTGGATAACGTTGAGGTCATTGACAATCGACATTCTGACATTGTGGTCTAGCAGTGACAAATGGGGAGAGGTTTCATAGGATTTATACCAAGTCTGACTTTGCTCTGATTTCGTGAGCAAGTTCAGTGATCATATTCCTGCCATGGTTGTCCATGGCTATTTGTACTCTATGGTGTTTGGAAGGTCTTTATCATGGCCAAAAGAATGCTAAGCTTCTTGGTCTCAGGATATTTTTTCACAGTGTAGGCTTGTCCTCTTAGGTATGCTATAAGAAAACGTAGGTGCTGTAGCCAGCCATAACACTACAGATGATTCTGTGCTCTCAGGAGCTTGGGGAATGCCCTTTCCTGTTTTGTCATGACAGTGCACCCAAGCACAAAGTGAGGTCTATAACTGGTTTGGCAATATCATTGGAGAAGAACTTGACTTAACTTCACAGAGCCCTGACCACAACCACATTAGATCCTACTGGGAAGAGCTGAAAAGACAACTTTGAGCCTGACCTAATAGTTCAGTATTACTGCCTTAGCTCACGATAGTACAACACTGCCTTAGCTCAGGAATGCTTTACTGGCCAGAACAGAATCAATTCCCTGCAATAAGTTGTACAATATTGTGGATAACTTTCCTAGAAGAGTAGAGGCTGTTACAGCTTCATAGTGGGACCAGGTAAATATTAAGAAATGATTCCATGATTTTGGGATGAGATTTTCTATAAGATGACTGCTGCATAGAACACTGCAGGTCAAACACTTTGCTGCTTTTGTGCTGTTGTTCCTCGGCAGAAGTTTCCTCACGATAAAGCTGAGAGTGGCACTAACAGTGGCATGGAAATGGCAGTGATATCGATTTGGCAATTAATCTCTTTCCTCTTGTGGCTAAGAGCTCTCTCTTGGTCACCACTGAAATGAATAGTCCTTGTCACTGTTTTCTCCTGTCTTCTCCAATGTTTTCATGAAGAGAAAAACCTCATATACGTGTTCCTCGTTTTTCATTTATCGGTTTTAGGCGGGCAAAGTAGATGGCCTCTGTGCTCAGGGGCCACCCACTGATGTGTTGCTGGCTGCTATATATTTCACCATATTCCCTCAGCACGAGCTCTGTAATGCTCATACTGATGCCAGAGGATTCAGCTGGAAGCTTGGTGGCATGAGCATCTGCGTGTCACTGGGCTTTTGCTTCGCAGTAAGCATTTTATGTGCCGGAAATGTAACATTTACACTGCAAAGATAAATCCTTACTGAATCCTTTTTTATAATAGTGTAGCGGGTGTCATCCAGAGAAAAATACTGATGGGTCATGTCTAAAAATCAGATGTGTATTCAGGCCACTCACTTTCTGCTGTGTATAACATCACTGTAAGTTCAGTTTTTGAAAGTATTTTCCCTGAATTCCTCAAGAAAAATCAAAAATATTGTACCTTATGGTCTGATTGGTTAATTATGCACGATTAGAGCTTTGGTTTGATTGTATTTATAACTGAGTCCCTTTGTCTCCCAAATTTTGGTTGTTCACACTTGTTTTTGACCATCCCCCCCCCCCCCCCCTGCAAACCAGTGAGTTCTGATAAAGATCCGTCTGTAAACACTTGCATTTATTAAAAATGCAGTATGTCAAACGGTTTAGGTATGGGATACAATTTGCTGGAGCCTAGAGGAGTTCCTCAGTTGACTTTCTGGACCTCATACCGTTTTGTGCAGTGCCAGCACTAGGCCAAATAATGAGTTATGTTCGTGGGGAGAATGCTTTTGTGGATATACCCTGCTGTCATCCGCCACAGCATTTGCATAGTTTGAACGATGGATCTCATTCTGAGCAGTGCAGGGATAATTTGGCTTGGCTTGGCTCGTCGGTATCACTAACAGAAGATGGTGTTTGCTCTGGTGCGCATGTTAGAATCCCTCTCCTGTCACCTGAGCCGGTCGCTCACTGGCTTGGAGGAGAATTTGCTCAGGGAGGAGTCACCCTGATTCAATTCGATTCCAAGCAGTGAACAATGTTAGGTGTCTGGTTTCTGTGGAAATATTGACATGCTTTACTGTTCTGGGGAACTAGAATAATTGCTTGAACCCAAATGACATTACTGTGTTGGTTTTTGGCTTTGTGATTTTCTTTTGTTGCTACTTAATACTGTTATTGATCACAAAGGCCCTCATGATCACTCATTGTTTAGCAACTGGCTTTACTTTTTAGTTAAAGATGGGTGAATCTGGTCCAAGATTGTTTCTACGGCTATGGGCCTAATTTTCCTTGGTATACTACTGTATGTAGCCAAGTCTGGTGCTGGATGTGGAACAGTGGAGTTATGTGGGCATTGTATTGCAACTGGGGTTAATAAATCTAGTCCACAAGGGTGCGTGGGGGAGGGGCGGGGTCTTGCATTTTTGTAGTGGATCGTGAAGAGCGCTCATCTTCGAAGACACATGCGGGACATACTGACCCACCTGGTGACATTTCATTATAATGGTTTGTGGTGCCGGGTAATTATTATTATTTTTTTTTTGTGAGAATTTGCCCAGGAAAATCATGATTCACACCATCAGAGAGCTGACGACCAAATTCCTAATGACCATAGCATAGTGATTCTTTATGTTGGTCTGACTGCTCATCTGCTAATTTCAGCACCTCCTACTGGGCAGTTTTGTCTCTGAAGTTGGTTATTTTCCTGCTTAGTTCAGAGGGAAGAGTGCCCCCTTCTGGCCCATAAACAGTATCTCTTGAGGGCTAAACCTATTCCTTTGGCTTTAGCTGTCAGACTGAAGGATACAATCATGCACAACTTCTAAAATGGAGGGAAATAGTTTCAGCTGCCTGTTTTGATTTCTGTTATACGGACCAGTCAGAGTGGGGGAGACTTTTCAGTGGTTGAATGAGTGGGTATGATGGGTATTTTAAATGAGGAGCATCCAGGTTGTGAGAGAGCGGTGTTGGGCTGCGGTGTTCAGCTGGCATGGACTGCGCTCTCTTTGAAAGGCTGTTGAGTGCTGCTTCAGACATGCTTCTTTTCTCTGTGGTCTGTAGTCATAGTATTCATGTAAGAATCAACAGAGGTCTCTGTGTTTACTAATGCTGGAAGATGGTCGCAGAGCCCTGCTGCTTTTACAGTGCTGGTCATCAACACTGTCTGGCTGCTCAATATTTGCTGTGCAACTATCTGTAGAGTCCCGCTGTAAAGCAAAGGAATTCTCTAGGTAGAGACCATATTTATCACTCACTGCAAACGCTGACCATTGATCTTGTACACGTGTGTTTGTGTGTGTGTGTGCGCGCGCGCGCGCGTGTGTGTGTGTGTGTGTGTGTGTGTGTGTGTGTGTGCGCGCGCGTGTGTGTGTGTGTGCGTGCGGGTGCGTGCCCGCGTGTGTGTGTGTGTGTGTGTGTGCGTGCGTGTGTGTGTGTGTCTGCTCTTTCTTGCTGGTTTTGTTGAGGAAATATTGATATTGCAACCTTGGAAATGGTTTGGTGTTTTTAAAAAACACAAATCAAATATTTTTCTTGAAAGGCTCACTCTTTTGATATTGTTAAAGTGTAAATATAGCCGTATAGGTCAGCTAAACATGTTACTAGTAAAGATAGAATCATGGTTTTGAAACTTTATAATAGAGTTTGTCGGCCTCCAGTATTCAACCAGTTTGCGAAGGGTTCAAGCTTTTGCTGTAATTAATGGAGGCTTGTTTTGTGATTCTAAGACAGCGGTGAATTGAATGCTGCATGAGAGCACCAAAGGGACAGAGGGTCGGCGGGGAGAGAGCTGAAATATGCTTGCTCATTCTCCGTTCTCTGCAAAACATCAAGTTCACTTACTCACACAGGTATCTGCAAGGTGACACACGCCTAAAATAATATTCAATCTTGTGATGTTGCCAAGTGCTGTACAGTGCCAGTAGTCTAGATTCAACCACCTATCTTACAAGAAGGACACAGAATTTTTACTCCAGTATTTTATGAAGGTTATATACGTAGAATAAGCAGATTGCCTTTTTGTTGCACTCATGCAGTTCTTTTCCCTTGTCAGCAGAAATTTTGGATGTTCTTTTGATGGATGTTATGAATGATTAATGTTGTTAATTAAGTTGCAAAATTGGGGCCTTTGACTCAAAAAATCTTTTAATTCTGGTTTATACCCTTTCACCCCAATCTGCAGGAATGCTTTGGTCTGAATAAGTGATCCACTAATGTACCATTATTCAGAACCGGACATTCCCTGGTGAAGGCTGCACTGTTGTCCTTCGGGTTTGCATGAGTGGATGTCAGAAAGCACATCTCTAATTTTGTAACCTGAGGCCACTCCCATGCTTGAAGGACGGGAGTGAAGTTCAGCTGATGAAAAGGACAGAAAAATGTTGTGGTTCTTGCCAAAAATGAAATAATTTGGCGCGCCTCGTAGTCTTTAAGTCAGAATTTAGCGCTCTCCATTGGAACATCTGAAAGAAATTTTTGTTACTAATCAATAGTTACGAATAGTTACTAATTTGTTACTAAGTATTGTTACTAATCAACAAGCTTTACTAACCACTGGGAAGAAATAGCTTTAAGGATCTCTGTTGCCTTCTCCTATAGAGACAACATCAGTTAGTATTTTTCAGGTCAGACACCAGGCTTTATTCCCCTTCTCACTCTTCATTCTTAAGACCCCTATAAAGAAATCCTGGACTAAATAGCTATTTAGACAGTGAAATCCCTCCAGATCGGTGATGTTCTTGGGGGATGAACTCAACCACATTCAACCATATTCCTCGATCAATGTGAGGAGGAAGTGGAGAGCTTTGCAAAAAATTTGCTCAAGATGGGTGACAGGTTTGAAAATCACATTTGCCCCTATTAGTCTCAATAGTAAGAGACTGCAAAGCAGAATACCCCCAATACTGGGACCCCTGAGAGCACAAGATGACACTGCTGTTAGATCATTACCCACCCACCTCTGTCACTGGCCTGTCAATCATTGGCCTTCACCAGCACTGACTTCAGCAGACACGCTTCCCAGCGTGAGTGGTTGTGCTGGCAGTTATTTCTCATATACATCAGGTCTGCTCACCCATTGACCTGACCCCCCCCCCCTCCCCGGTCCTCGGTGATGATGAGCTGGTGACAGGGTGTGGTACTTGCTTCCCCCCCCCCCGCCCCCCCCCACCTCCATCACACTCCTTCTCCCTCCGGCCTAAACGCGCACGCTTCATCACAGCCAGTATGGGGCCAGCAGAGTTACGGGCCATAAAAAATGGCTACATTGGAATTGCAGTAGCTTACGTTCATCATCTTTATTGGTGCTCATGAGCCAGCAGTTAAGGCTGTCATTAATAAGTGTGGCTGACAACATCAGCCGTTACCTTTCGACAAAGGGCTGCTTCGCTCAGCGATAAACGGGGACTGAGGTGATGAAAGGAATAAGAAGTCACTTTGTCAATCGTCTCGACAGACGCAGTTGGATTCCACTGTTGGATCTACCTCATGCAGGTATATAGCTTCTGAGCAGAGATTTGACTGAAAGTTTGCGTCTTTAGTTGGACAGACGGCTGAATGCAGGCATTATGTTGGTGAAGTTCTCAGTTTTCTGGCTGGGGGCTGATAAACTTCATCATTCTTCTGTATAACCGGCTGACAGTGAGATTGAATGCCTGCGCACTCTTGTAGGACCGTGTAAAGTTTTTGAAAGAAGAGGTTACTTATCGTTTTGATGAGGCCGTGAGCTGGAATTGTGTGTGTCTGTGTGTTCACGTATGGGCATACTTGTGCGAATTTGTGTGTTTGAGGCTATGTGTGCATGTGTCAGAGTGTGTGTGTTTGTGAGAGTATTTGTGTGTGAGTATTAGTTTGTGCATATGAGTGTGAGTTTGTGCTTGTGTGCGCATTCCTGTTTGTATCTGGGCATAATTCACTAATGCAGCAAAACATTTCAAACACTCGCAGATGACTGTCATTGATTATACTGCAACAACGGCGCATGTCTAGGTCTGCAGACAGCCCCTTGACAGTAAGTAAACATTGGGTTCTCGAAGTTGACATGTTTGATGTGAGAGGAATGGGACTTCAGTGACGTTGACAAGGGTCAAGTCATCATGGCCCTAAGGCTTCCGGAGTGCTCCCAGTCTGCAGTTGTGAGTGCATACTGCATACTGACTGCGGTCCAAGGAGGGTCAAACCATTAACCAGCGACAGGGTGTTTGGTGCCTGAGGCTCATTGAGGCACAAGGGCAAAGATGGCTATTTCTTCTGGTCCAAACCAACAGATGAGCTAACATGGCACAAGTCACAGAGTATTTTAATAATACTTATGTCAGGACTGTGTCATAATTCATATTGCTTCACCCCCAGCTCTGTACAGTACTTTGAAGCTGCAAAGCCGTCAAGGTGCCCATTCTAACCCCTGGTCCACCGCCAAAAGCGCTTACAATGGGCACATGAAAATCAGAACTGGACCTGTCCTTTTCAGCAATTGAAAAGGTTTCCTTCTCCAGTTAGTCCTATTTTCTTTTACGTCATGTACTTCGGCTGGGTATGCGAGCATTTCCCCGAGGAGAAGATGGCATCAGGATATACAGTGGGAAGAAGATAGGCTGGTGGAAGGACTGTAATGTTCTGCTGGGAAACACCGGGCCCAGAAATTCAAGTGGAAATCAGTTTGACGGTGCTGTTTTGGCAGCACAAGGGGGACTTGCACTGCACTAAGCTCTAGTGGTTAATATGGTGGCTGATTGGTGTGAACTGTATGTTCTTGCAATTTCAAGCTGGAACGAGCTTCTCACCTGAGACTCTAATTGCTGGCAGAATGTTTTGAAATTCTGCAGGCTTTGAGCAAGTGGAGGTCAGCGTGGTATATTGATCCAACAAGTGTATTTTCACAATGTTCTTTGGTGACCACTATCAGAATTTTTCCTGAAAGACATGCAAGCATACAGTACACTGACTCTGGTGACATGGCTCTGTTCTGTGAGCTTTCTGCCCGGCCAAGCATGGAGCTGGAGGCCGGGAGCAGCACCTAACACCCCCCCCCATAGAACACAGCCTACAGCAACAGTGACCTCAGAGAAGGGACATTGTTATAGAGTGGTGTAACTCAGCTATGAACACAACGAGTGTTATACTAGTTGTGTGTAGATAGTGTGGTGGAGGATTTGTGAAGATGGGGAGAAGCTTCCTCAGATGACGAGCTTAAATAAAACAGCAGTAAAGTCAGGTGACAGTCAGGTGTTTTCAGGCTCCTATTTGGCAAGCTGAAACTGCTGATTCAAAGGTGAGCAGTTTGTTTGATGTCGAGGCCTGTCGGAACCTAGAGTATCATTTCTGCCTCTCTTCTTTCTGTGTCTGTCTCTGTCTGCCTCTCTGTTTATTCCTCTCTCAGGTATTAGTTTGACGTTGGGCTCTATTTTGATGACGTAAACGCAGTCAGCAAACACAAGTGCTAAGCTGGGCATGTCTTACTCCATTTTTGTTGTTTTGTGACAGGAGGCAATGGCAAGGTTGTGGCGTTATTGTCAAAAGGATTCCAACAAGACAAATTAATTACCTTTAGATGTGGTGGGGGTTTGGTTTCATTAAGGTCAATCAGATTATCCGCTGACATTCCCTTTTAAACCAGTAGGTTAATGCTATAGCGAACAGGCAGTTCCGTCAGGTGGAGAACAAATGCCTAAGTTTGGTTTTCTCCACCCTATTTAAACCTAAGACACCAGGTGAGATGAGTTTTGCGTGTACTGAACTGCTTTCATTCATCAATTGAGTGCAGAGTAACGTCAAAAACCAGCAGACACTGCGGCCCTCCAGGACCAGGGTTGACGACCACTGGCTTAGGGGAATACAGTTTGAGTCTCCATGTAAGGCTTGTGTTTGAAAAGATTCGGAAGATTTAAAACGGCACTCGTGGTATGAAAATGAGTGCAAGATTCAAGTTAATTATTTGTATTTTCCCCAGGCAAAGAAAATATTAGCATATATAAAAATACCCCTTCACTCTCCCCTTCCCATTAAATCTCTCCACCAGTTTCCAGGCATAATTTATAGGATACATAACAAAGATGAAAATGGGAAGCAAATCATATCCATTTATTTGCAAACAGCTCCCCTTACTGTGACCCGGTCCCATGAAACCACCGTAAAGCGACAGCGTTTGTGTTAAAAGGTGGCTTGGGAGAGTCAAAACTCGAATGAGGTCTTTGACATAAAACCTGGACAGCTCCACCTTAATGCATTGACACATCAACTTTTTGCGCTGTTCATCCCCTTGGGTTGCAAACGGTTATATTTCAGAGCTGGAAACGAAACAGGACAAACGCAATAAACATTCTGGTTTGCGACTGGTGAAATTGTGCCTGATGTTACCACTGTATGTGTTTCCAATTGGGAAAACACAAAACTAGAGCCCTTTTTTTTTTGTCAGTCTCGTCGTGCTCCTTATTTATTGTAGCCACTGCCACAGGTGTTCAGTGAAACTAAACGGGTACCATTGCATTTCCAGGATGCTAAATGAGTTTGCCATTTATGCATGTATATAAGATATAGAACAATTCAATACAGCAGGTGAAATGAGTTTGTGTCACACCTGATGTATTGGTTCACCCGATCACGCTCCTACCGTACTGCTAAGGTGATGTGACACACAAGTAATTTTAATCGTTTTTCTTTGCATTGCTGGATCTGTCAATCAGATTATCAGAGCCAGCTTAGAACAATGTTGTGAATAAAATAGTTCGCGTAATAAGGCTTTTACATCTTTACTCTGTGCTTCTGTATTGGAAAAAAAATGGGACTGTTGCCAGAAGTGCATTGTTTCAGAGAGCAGCAAATGGTTCCCAAAGGAGCTTGTGTACACACAGCCATACTCAGGGCTGTGAAAGTGTGCATAACTAGCAGTCCTGCAAGGTACAAACCAACAAGTCTAGTGTTTCATTCATGCTTTATTTCTCATGTTAGGTCTAAAAATAGGGCTTCATTTCTGTGTCAAGGCTGACTGGTAAGCAGGCCTGTTCACCAGCGATAACTGTAATTGAAGAGGATGTGATTTCTCACTTGCTGCACTGGTAGTGCTGTTTGAGTCCTTTGCTGCGGGACCACAGCAGGGTCAATGAATCAAATCTGACATGAAGACAGAGGACACTGTGGCTGTTTGCTGAGGATGGATGTCCAAGGGCTTCGAGTACATCTTCTGTTATCATCACTTGGCTTACTTGACTTATTTCCTTGACCCCTATGGGAGAAAGGGGCTGGACTATTATCATGCACTTACGCGTGGATATGTCTACTTGCTATGTTGATTAAAGCTGCAGCTAGATGTTAATTGATCAACGTAACCATTTCCCTTGTAATTGAAGTATTACCCTCTAGAATTATTTATGATATTCATCAGGATGATGGTATATTATGTCTGTGAGCAGAATGAAATTGGGTACTCTAAGATTGTAAGTAAACGTCAGGATGAAATGGTAGAATTTTTAAGAATGGCTGACCCAATGCTCCAGAACGACTAATGCCAGAGAAATGCAGCATCGTAAAACAGATTCGTAATTCATAATTTCTCATTTAAGATGGCGATCAAATGTCCCAGAACTGAGTCAAGTCATTCAGTGGTTTCACAGTAATTGAAGGCGTTCCTCTGAAACGGGGAGGCGTAGGCAGACACTGATAATCGATTCTCAGAAGCCAGAGAATATGATTGTGTAATTATCACAAAATCTATGTTCCCCATCCAGCTGCCACTCCCAGGGCTGCTTTAAGATGGTAGAAAGATTTCTGTTCTTGATGGGCCTAGAAAATTACTAGCTTCCACTTGCAAAAATATCTTTCTTTTTTTTTTTTTCAAATAAATAATGTCATTGTCCTCGTGCATGATTTTGCATTTGCTACTTTTGTTCAGCGTTTCCGTGTTCTCTCCCATATCCAGCCCTGGACTAATGACTGCATCTGCATCCTTTTCTATAAGTCATTCTGTGCTGATTGTGAGGCTGCTGATGGCCCAGATAGAACTCCTGCTTCGTACCCTTGTACCTTTTACCTTTATTCACTCCTTATCCTCTGCACAGCCCTGCCTGTCCCTGAATATCTCTGAAACCACCCATTTCTCCTCAGGATACAAAGCCTTTTTTCTTGCTTTGTCTCATTGAATGTCCTCACCGTACTTTTCTTTTTCCGTAAGAAAAGCCATTCACTCTCCTAATTTTTCAATCATACCTTGTTAGTTGTGATATTTTGTGTGCTTAAATGTTTTCTGCGCTCTCTCTCTCTCTCTCTCTCTCTCTCTCTCCTCTCGCTATCTCCAATATGTCCCTTTCTCCCCATGTCTCTGCCTCTCTTCTTAGAAAAATCAGTTCTTGTTATTGTTGTTGCTGATGTTGATGTTTATTTCTCTTCTTTGCTTTTTTTCTTCATGTTCTTTCTTGTTCTGTTGTTTCGTTTGGTGGTGGGAGCGCTCTCTAACCCTGGTTCATTTTGTTATGTGGCGCGGCCGCAGTCCAGGATGATGATGATGCCCAGGGTACCCAGGAGTATATTATGTTGCGACAGGATTCCATCCAGTCGGCGGATTTAAGGAAAAAAGGGTCCCCGTTTCGCGCTAAGTGTCACGAAATCTTCTGCTGTCCTCTGAAGCAAGTCGTCCTCAAAGAGAGCTCTGAGCCTGAAGGTTTGTTTCAAATGGCACCCTGCTTTTGTTCCACTTTTCATTTATTTTAACATTGTGCCTTGAACTAATTCGGGTTTTTCTGGCTTCAGTTTTATTTTTTGATCTGTTTGCGAAAAGCGTATGGCCTGTGCGTGCTGCCTGCGTGTGCTGTGCATTGGTATGATTATCTGGAGAATGCCCATGGAAGATGCCTTGTTCTTTCCCGTGTGAGAGAGAGAGAGACTAGTGCTTGTCGATAGGGCATGTTTCCCCACTCTCCCATTCCTTGGGTTGCGGGTTTTTTGTTTTTGCACTGGGGTGCATGCAGAAGTCCAGAATCAGACAGGAACACAGTACAATCAGCACCCAAAGAGTGCCTCTGTCGCAACTCTGAGAACTTATCCGGAGTTTCGTAATTCTGTAATATGTTTTTTTTTTTTTTTTTTCTTCAATGTGCACGTTTTGCTGCTGACATATTAATGTAGCCTAATGGTAAAAGTCAAAGGCCAAACAGAGGCTTGCAGGACGTACTGTAACCCCTGCCTATAACACTGCCCGCTCTGCCTGGCTTTGCCCACCCTCCTCCTCCTGCCCCGTGCTCGCCCATCCCCCTTCCCGAGCTTCTGAGTATTGCAGTCCTCCATTTGGTTCTTGGTGCTTGTCAATGCACGGTGGGTTGGGGGAGGGTGTAATGCTGCCTGGTCATAATGGTTGTGGTGGAACCGGTGCAGTTTGTATGCTGTGACAACCTGCATGCTTCTTTGGGATGCCCTATAGAGTACTAAGGTTGCAATATGAAGCAATTTCCTTTACAGACTGCCAGATCAGGTTAGTAAGATCATCAGTGAGTTGTTTATTGCTCTGCTGAGTTGCAACACACTTGGACCTTGGCAAAGACAGTGGTAAAATGGTACAAACTGTTTATTTGGTCATTATTGGGGTTGGGGGAAACGGCCCTACTCGAAAACCAGAGATGGGATTGCAGTGCAAAATTGCAAAGCAGGGGCAAAGTCAAAAACAGGCAATGATCCACAAACCAGATGACTGGAATGTTGTACAAAAACAAAATTCAAAGATTGAAAACCAGACAGCCTTGTAGAATCATCAACAAGAAGTAAGTCAAGTGCAGAGGGCTGACCAAACTCAAAAACTAGAAACATGAGGGAGGTCATCAAATGCAGAAAACTGACTGGAGGGGGGGGGGAAGACTAGCATGAAAAAGATTACAGAACTGCTGAGACAATCTCAAGTCAGAGGAAAATGGAGGGATTAAGTCGAAGGAGAGGTGACTTGAGGAATGAGTGACATGCGGAGTGGGAAACAGGTGAGTGCAGGAGGGAGCGCGGTGACAAACAAGGTGTCAGAAGAGTGAGGGACACTGAGGGGAGGGCAAGACACACAGAAGAGGGGAAAAAACACAGAGACAGGAGCACGAGGACAATGACTAATTACCTGAAAGCACTACATACAGATAACAGAAAACTAAAACAAACACAAAAGTAATGAAACAATGTCAGGGCCGGGGAATCCTAACAAATCAAACACTTCAATTGGATAGATGGCTGACAAGACGCAATCAATTTTGCATGGTGAAGCAGGTATCTGTTGCTCACCGTGGCCTGTTTAAAATGTAAATGACAGTTTTGACAGTGGCTCATGGAAGAACAAACAACTAGGGATGTCCGATATTGGCTATTTTGCCGATATCAGATATGCAAATATTGGCCTTAATTTCCGATTCTGATATCCACCGATATCTATATATGCAGGCAATTACTTATTCACATAGGGCCTGGTAGATTTCAATAGCTTTTTTCCCTTAATAAATGATATCATCATTTAAAAACTGCATTTTGTATTTACTCGAGTTATCTTTGTCTAATATTGAAATTTGTTTGATGATGTGGAACATTTAAGTGTCACAAATATGCAAAAAAATAATAAATCAGGAAAGGGGGCAAATACTTTTTCACAGCACTGTATAATAGTGTCTTGTTTAGACTGTCATTTTCTGCAAATACCAACTTCAAATGAATCACTTTGAATACAATTGTTCAAAGCCTCCATCAAGTGGATAAAATTAGCCAGTTAGCGAACAATAGCCAACCTGACATCAGAGTATTTTGAAATTTCAAGCGCGCAATTTATAAATGAGATCATATAAACTGTCTTTGTTTGTTATTTTTGTATGACTAGAATGCTCTTTTCAATGCTCTGATTACGCTGGTTGAGAAGCGCTAAATTCTTAATTTATGATTTCATTATCGCGGCAATTTGTTTGTTTGCATAGCTTTAATGCCATGGTGGCTAGAATGAGAAATAATAAAAGAGATGCCTGCATTACCTATTGTAATTGGCACAGACATAGCCTACATAGGCCTACTATTACAGCGGCATATCGTCGGCCTGCTGATAAAACCTTGTATCTTCAAAATGATAAACTTCACAGGGAAAAAAATAATAATAATTACAAAAAAATAATTTATATACTATATATATATATATATATATATATATATATATATATATATATATATATATATATATATATAATTTAAAAATGACAAGAAAATATTATAAATTGATAAATATAATTTGAAATTTAAAAAAAATGTTATTCTGCTTGTAAGAATAGTGGACATACGAGTTTTTGTTTATCAGTTTGGAGATACGAGGCTTTATCAGCGGGCCCACGATATTCAAATTTAAAGTGGTTTGCGTTTTCCATGGACCACAACTGCATTTTCATGGTTCATTAGAAAATCCTTGTTCCTTGTTTTCCTGATAGCCATAATCAATGAGCTTTGTACAGAGTCTACCCCTCTTTTGGATTAGTCACACCTCTTTCATAAGGCCGCCTACATTCTGAAGTTAAGCGCTGTGGGCGTGATCGAAGGGCGTAGGGGAGAATGCGCGTAACTCAAAAGCGCTTAACTCGAATTGCGTAAAAAAGGACTTGCGCGCTAATGGGAGAATAGGCCCCTTAGATTGTAACTAGCTTAGTTTACCCGCTTTTGAGAAATTAAAACCCCATTTCCAACAAATGCTGAGTGAAATGTAAATAAAAACAGAATACAGTGACTTTCAAATCATTTGAAATTTATATTTACTTGATACAAAGACAATATATCAGATGTTTTTGAAAAATATTTGCTCATTTTGAATTTGAATCCAGCATTTATACATTTAAAAAAAAGTTGGCACCTCTGTGTTGCATCACGTCTTCTTCAATCAAGACTCTGTAAGCGTTGGGGAACTAAGGAGACCAACTGCTATAGTTTTGATAGCAAAATTTTTCCCATTCTTGCTTTATGTAGGATTTCAGCTGCTCAATATTTTGAAGCCTCCTTTGTTGCATATTTTGTTTCATAATGAGGCAAATATTGTCAGTGGGTGACAGGTCTGGACTGCCGGCAGACCACTTTAGCACCCAGACTCTTTTGCAACAAAGATATGATGTTGTAATAAGTACAGAGTATGGTGTTCGGTGTGGTGCTGAAATAAGCAAGGCCTTCCCTTAAAAAAGGTGTCTGGATGGCAGTAAATGTTGCACCGAAACCTGTACGTATCTTTCACCAATAATGGTGTCTTTACGGATGCGCATGTTACCCATGCCATGTGTACTAATGCATCCACATACTATCATGGATGCTGGCTTTTTAATTGTTTGCTGATAAAAAGCCGGATGGCCCTTCTCCTCTTTAGCCTGGAGGACAGGGCATCCATGATTTCTGCTAAGAATTTCACATTTTGATCAGTGAAACCACAGGGCAGTTTTTCCACTTCACCTCAGTACATTTTTAAATGAGCTCAGACCCTGAAAGAAAGGCAGTATTTCTGGGTCTTGTTTATATATGGTTTAATCTCTGCATGGTAGAGATTTGTGAATGAAGTGGCAAACTGTTTTTACTGACAGAAGTGTTTGAGTCCATGCAGTGATTTACACTACAAAATCCTGTCTGTTTTTAATGAAATGCCACCTGAGGACTTGAAAATCAGTCACTCAAAATTGGATTTTGGGGTGTCCCATATTTTTCAGGATTCTCTGAATCTTTTAATGAATTTATGTATCAGAGGGTAAAATCACCAAAAAAAAATTTTTTTTTTTTCAATTTTAAGTCAAAAACATTATTGTTTGATTGTTGAACTATTTCCCCCTACAGTCTTTCATAGATTAGTTAAGCCCTCACCATATTTACTTATGAAAGACTTTTTATACCCAATCATCTCACTGACCTGCTGCTAAATGATCTAGTAGGCTGAGATGTTCTGCCAGTTGTCTTTTTTTTTTTTTAGCATCATGCAACTTTTCCGGTCTATTATTGTCCCGTCCCAACTTTTTAAAAACGTGATGCTGTCATCAAATTCAAAATGAGAAAATATTTTTCAAGAAAAAAAAAAATTTACCAGTTTCAACATTTGATACGCTGTCTTGGTCCCATTTTCAATTGAATATAGAGTTTTAATTGATTTGCAAGTCATTGCATTCTTTTTTTTATTTACATTGAACACACTGTCCCAAAGTTTCTGGAAATGGGGTTATACATTCAGAACGATTTGTTTGTCAAAATGGCAGTCTTGACAGGTTGACTTTCTGCTTAGGGGAAGGCAGGCATTTACTATGTAATTGCAGTATTACGAGCATGGACTGTACTGTCAAAGGTACAGAGTCCATAGGCTTGTGCCAGTCTCCTCATGGAGCAGGACCGTTATGGCACTGACGAGTCACTGCCCCAAGCCAGTCATCTAGTGGAGCAGGACAGTTACTGCACTGACGAGTCACTGCCCTAAGCCAGTCATCTAGTGGAGCAGGACAGTTACTGCACTGACGAGTCACTGCCCTAAGCCAGTCATCTAGTGGAGCAGGACAGTTACTGCACTGAGGAGTCACTGCCCCAAGCCAGTCATCTAGTGGAGCAGGACAGTTACGGCACTGGCAAGTTACTGCCCCAAGCCAGTGGCCTAGTGGATCCGAACAGTCGCTGCACTGTTAGCTCAGTGGCATGCCGCAGGGGTAGGCCTACAGTGCACAAAATGTTAATGCAACTACTGCATTTTTTCCTGTTTTTGGTTTCAAATATGCAGTAAACAACTTTTTTTTTTTTTAACGAAATGTAGAAAAAAAAAATGTTGCTTTCTGCCACCCAAAATACTCTAATTTTCCTGCTAAAATTGTTCTGGAGACAGAGAATGCCAAACTTGTGATGTCAGTGTAATTGATTGCATTGTTCAGCTTTGAGTCATTTCACTTACATTTACTCACCAAAATCAATGTGGTGCTGCTACATGAATTTGACCCATGTTGCCCTCACAGTGGGATCTGAGGGAGACACCTGCATGGATATAGATGTGTGTGTAAAAAGTATTGTGGTTGTTCAGAGTTCCAGCCGCACAATATCGGCCTCCTTTCTTTACGGCCTTCCTCTTGTTTTCTGTTGTGTTTTGTTGCGACTCCAATCAGCTGATTGCGCCTGAGTAAATCACGTGCCTTTTTTGGCTGCACCTCCGTGAGACAAATTTCGAGACAAAATAGCGGTATTTTTGAATGCAAAAAATTAGCTCAATTAAATTTTAGAAGTGTATAATGTGAGATTGCTGTTTCACACATATCAAAAAACCAAATGCTGGGGGAAAAAAACAAATTAATGTCAAGTACACTTTCAAGAAGAACATATTATCCGATCAAATTGGACTTAACTCTGAGTGTTGGGGTGATGGATGCACAGAAATTTTTCATCAAGCAAAATGCCTGTCGGCCAAGTACCAACAGATGTCAGCACTTCTTGCAAGGCCCACTAGAGAACTTATGCATTCAGTCTCTGTGCAGGTTCTTCACCTGCAGTGTCTGGGGCACATGCCTCGCCTTACGTTGTTCTTGTTTAGATTTCATCTCTTTTTACCTAGAGTCGTTTCTCTTCCTAATATCAACTTTATGTATGGAACTAGCTCTAGAGTTCTGTATGGATTCTCTCCAAATTAAGGTTTATTTTAATGTTGTCTGTTGTCATATGGTATACCATGCAAACCGCAGTGGAGTCTGAAGCGTTGACAGACAGACAGATGAGCAATTAAAAGCAGTGGCATACAGTCTGAAAATGAACTGACAAAATGCAGCTTAAAATTGATTATACCTCAGTAATGCTTCCAGGTCGATTTTTTTTCTCCTAAGAAAACACTAGATGGCATAGTAATCATCAAAAACATCAGTGCATTTAGTTGTGATTAATATTCTCTGTAAATATGCGTGATTAAAAAGTGAAGACTTTTAACAATCAGGTTAATTGAGCCTTGATATAATATCATTCTGTTGAAACCAAGGGTACTTACTGCTTTAAATTTGTTTCTTTATTACTCTTACATTCAATTACATGCCCACCACCATACTTTCCATGTTACATGCCTAACATAAGACACCACTTATTACAGCCTTACGCTATACCACGGTCACTTAATTGTTTTTACTGATAATGTGCCTGATGGTGAGCGTATTTTGAGTTTGCTTAAGCTCTTGTATTGAATTAATTCAAACATTTTCATGCCTCATGTCAATGTAGCTGCCAGGACATGGACCCATGTAGAAATTACAGTAACTTCCTCTCGCAGCTCAGAACAGCACAGTAGCAGTTCGCTATGTATGATGTCTTTATTATGAAGGAAGGACCCATTCCTTTTTCTGAAAGGCATCTTTTTCTACCAAAATATTTTAGAGATGCTCTGGGCTGCTTTTTTCAGTTTCAGCAATTTGCTTTTCAAAGACCCAAACTTATTTGTTTTTACTCCTGGCACAAATTATGCAAAATACTGTTACTTTGCTGAGTTTTTAGAATTGTAGAAATTTCTCCAAGCTGTTTCGTTTCCGTGGCATTTTGATTTCAATACTTATCCGTCTACTGAGTGAACAAATTTTTCAGATTATCTGTTCAACGGATGCAATTTTAGGCAGAAAGCTGCTGTCTATTTTGCTTGAATCAGGATGTCTGCTTTTCTCTTTATCCATAGTTTATATCATGTCACTTTTGAAACACAGCACCTGTCGTAGCCATTTTGATCAAGAGCACATTGCCTGTGGGTCAAAACTTTCCCAATTTAAATGTAGCCCTGGTGAGTTTCTTCAGAAATGAGTTAAAATAATATGATTGCTCATTATGTTTCTTAAAGTTTTACTAGTTTATTTATTGAACTGTTATTAAGGTGTCCATAACTTTTCAGTCGGGGTGAACTTTGCAAGTGAAATTATGTCATTGAAGTCCCTGGGAAATTAAATCATCAATTATCTTTTACCTATCTATTTTGGACCTTGGGGGTATACAGTACCTATACATAAATTATGAGAAGAGGACTACATTTTACTAAATAGATTTACAAATCTGAAGATTTTCTTTTCTCAGGGGCTGGATTTAAATCCTCCTCTCGCTCATACACCCACTCCAGGTGCTTTCTGTCTTCTCTCTCGCTGTCGGCACTCGTCTCTCTAATACTGAATACTGCGCCTCAGTGGACTGATTGTGCGACACAAGATTTCATCAGTAATTGAAGGAGAGTAGCGGGGCTTTGTCTAACTCCTGTTTCCACATGGGCCGTGCGGAATGAAAGACGTGACAGCCGCTAAGCAGAATGGCAGTTATTTATCCCTGCATTTCTATGGTAGACTCTAGGGCCCTTTGTAAATGTGGCCCTTACCTTCTCCAGGATAAACTCAGTGACCCTTCTCACTCAGTGCCATATAGCCTTCACATAATTCTTCTTTCAGCCATGTCATCTCATGTCGCTCTTTTGTCCCCCATGTACCACATCTAATTAAGCCACTCAGACCTACGGCACAGCCATGCAGGCTATCTGTCGCCACAGGTCCTGCATGGATATGCTGCTTTATTTTTCCCGTATGAGCTCTGTGAGGAAAAATGGAAATGTTAGTCTCTGACATGTTCCAGTATCGTCTTAAGATCTTCGTAGATATGGACTCTTTTGATCCTGAGGTTGCCAGTGTCAGAGCAGGGTCATGCCATGGCCCAATCCCAATCTCCACCTTACGGCCTGAACCCTCAGGGACTTAACTGATGTCAGCGGGTAAGTGCTTGAGCATTTGAGGCTAAAAGTGCTCAAAATTGTGTAAATAGGAATGGGGCAGTACTTTGTAATATGTCACTTTACCTTGAGGACACCAAAACATATTACGCACTGTTATGGCCCCAATTTGTAATTAGATTTACAACGCAACAGCAACAGCAAGGGATGACAGACACAGTTTTAACTTAAACAAATTTAATTAACAGACAATAACTAACAACTAACTAACCTAAAGACCAAGACTGATTAACAAGAAAAACATAAATATTTACAGTCCTTTTTTTGTGGGGTGACTTGGTGATGTCCTGGGTGAGAAAATGTCTCAATTCTTTTTCTTATATACTCTTTTGCAGACCCCACCCACATTTAGACCTCTTTTTTTTAAATTTTCTGAGACTTGCCCCAGACATGTCCAGGACATGTCTAAACATGACTCCAGTCTGCTTAACAAAAAAAGGTAAATACAGCCATCTAGTGGCCTATATTCACATTACAGCACCATCAGGGGTTTAGGACTTATTTTAAGCTTTTTTATTTTATTTTTTATATAAACATCTTCGCGGCCCAGTAGGCAGGACTGACTGCATTATTTGAATATCCTCCATGTTCTTGCCATACACAGTCGACCAGAGATAAATGATCAATTTTCAAAATATCAATTTAATCATTTTTATCAAAACAACGTCATTTGACAGCAATGAAAGTACGTTTTGGATGAATAATGTTGGTCTGTAATATATCTGCATTCTGCTAATTTCACGTGTCTGTTTGTTTGCCATTTTCTTTTTACACTTCCAGGCTTCCCCTGGTAATCCTCAATTTTAATGTTACAACACCATTAGTTGTGGGTAATTCCCTCAGGCAAAGTCTGCAGAAATGCGGACTTGCGGAAAGTGCTCATAAAGGGCTCAGAATGTCTGCGAGAGAGCCCTTAGGCACTTGACAATTTGACTGTGGGACAGCTCTTAACCACTATCGACTGTGTGGGAAGGTGCCATAAAGTCTGTGAGTCCGTGAGTGCGGAGACTGGGCTTGTGCCCAAGTGAAATCACCTAAATTCTTTAAAGTCGTTGCAGGTGGCCCCCTCAGAATAAGATGTTTTTTTTTTGTTTCCTTTTTTTTTTTGTAAAATGTAAATTTTTTTTTGAATCACACAGATGCAAAATTTCAGCTGTCAGTTCCTGTTGGTTTTGCAGATACAACCCAAAGCAAGTGAAGCAAGTCTCAGCCGAGTATGGACTTGTCATTGTGAGTGATGTGCACTATATCTGACAGCCGCTCGGCTAGTGTCTTTTCACTACATTCACTTCACTTTTTCACTACAGTTGGTTACTTTGCAATAGAACAGCATTTCTCAATTTTTATGAATTCCAAATTTGATGAAGGACCAGAACTACAGGGGTTTCATGATTGTGATACGTGTTTCCAGTGGTTTTATTTATCAAGGCATTAGCGGTGGCCTGATCAGGTCACGGCTGAGAGTGTAAGATTCTGTTAATCACATAACTGAATTGTTAAATTCGGAGGGTGCTTTTCGGAGGAGCAAAGGAGGTTGCAAAAACATAAGCTATGTGCTACTCCGCACTTGGTGAAATGGCCAGTTTGCTGTGGTGCTAACCCACTGGTTTTAAAGGGAATGACAGCAGCTAATCTGATGAGATTTAAAGGAACTGAGGCCCCAGCGCTAATTCATCTTAGACCAACCCTTTTGACAACGATTCCACAGGTGCTCTGTTGCCTCCTGCCTTGAAATGACTAAAAAAGAGAGAGACTCGTTCAGTTCCAGTTTTGATTTGAGATAACGTTACCACTGGTGTTTACTGACTGAATTTGAGTCGTCAAACTAGAGCCCTCGGTGTGAAAATGAATTTGTGCGTGTTAAAGCTTCTAGTGGAGAGACATCCACCGCATTATGCTTAATCATTTATCGTAAAACACGCTTACTGTGGTCTGCAGCCAGCTGCTGGCATGCCCCTGAAACACACAGATGCTACGAGCCAGTCGGCTGGGCCTGCTCTTAATGGAGAATGTACAGCCCATTAGCAGAGAGAGGACAGCCTGTAACTGCATTTCAGAGGAGCCTGCCAGTTTCCTAACCATGCCTTTCTCTGGCGCTCTGAGCTTTGCAATCAGTGTCATTTCAGGGCTGACAAACTGCCCAATTACTCAGCCCCTGACATTGCCTGTATTTGGGTGTAGTGTAAACTGCTTTGTTTTTCTCCACTGTTCTCTGTTCAGCTGGCTCTGCTGTATGGGCAGCATATCTGACTCCCCTGGTGCTCGGCTAGTAAGAACACAGCGCACTCTGAACTGTGTGACAGTTGATGGGTCCTGTTGCTGGACATGCCTCCTAATAAGTATGCGCCCTGGCTACCTTGCCAACGAGCCTGGCTCTTCGGCGCTGTGGTCAGCGCGTGTGACTCATACCCGGGAGTCTGGGGTTCAATCCCCCGCCCGGGCCCTCCTTTGGCCTGCCACACCTGGAAATGCAATTAACTCTGTCCCTGCTGGCCACAGGGGTGTTTAAACTAACCAGGTTTTCCCTCTTTGCTTCTGAACAACTTCCTACCTCATGCCAGGCTGGCACTTATTGATAGTAAGAAAGAGGCCCCTCCTTTGATATGCAAGCTGTCTAATGGCAGGAAGCAGCTTAATATGCTTAATTGTAATATTACCTCTCTCAGTGTTGAGAACACATGATTTAGGTACTCTACTTAATAATTTTATATGGGATTTTGTGAGTATAACTGCTGCATTTGCACTGGCACAAACTGATATTTGTTTGACATTACAGCATACTATGCTGTATGACAGAGGTGGACATAGAGGGACTTATCTCTTCCTGTCTTCTCACCACCTTCTGGCCTATAATTACTTAATTACAATAATTATTCAAAATGTTTATGAACTCTGTAATCTACTGCTACCTTTCTTGAAAAGCTCTTGAAGTTTATAATTTTTGAAAAACAACATGCACTGCAGCCCTGCGAGACAAACATTAACCGTCCCTCCTGTGTGATTCTTTCTCAGTTGCAGTCTAGGGAGCAGTGCCAATGATGTCAATGTCAGTCAAAGACAAAAACTTTTGATGGTTCAGCATTAACAGTATATAAATGTTAGCACAAATACCCCTGGCATCAACCTTGTTGTGGTGAAAATCTCTCTGTCTTTACTTTGCTGGCAAATCATTTCAAACATGAACTTTAGGAGCAGAGAGACACAGCTGGTGAGCAGAGTGGCCTGTCATCGTTTCAATAAGTGTGTGAGCAGGAACACGAGGCCATAATGTAGGCCATCTGGTTTCTCATGAGCCTCCCTCTGTCTGCAGTTTGGGTGATAGCACAGTACACCCTGATGCTGTGGGTGAACCACAGGCCTATTTGTCTGTTTGGCAAGCTAATCCCCCATCATCTGCGAGTACAGCTGCTTATTTATCTACCAAATTAACACTTCAATTTTTTTTTCTTTACTCTCCCGTGGTTGAATGGTGGACAGATTTATTATTATGCGGACTTACGGCCTCAAAATGTATCTCCAGTAGAATGGGAGCTATAAATAGTGCATCTGGGAAACATTGACAGTCCATGACTCAGTGAATAATTATAAAACACTCTGGCCAATATTCACAAAACCTTTCAGAGGAGGAAGGCTGATCTGAATTGAGCATTTTGACTGAAAATACCAGTCAAGTATGGATCCTTATTCGTCAGTGATCTAGCATGGAGGCACTTTGTCATTTTCAACCGTTCTCTCTCTCAAACCATTTCTGTTTAATATGAAGTCCAATGCAGTAAAAGAGGAGTTCTCACTGAGGCTTCTGGCATTTATTATTATCAAGCAAACTCCAATTGATTATCCAAATTAACCACTGGAATGTTTGCTAAGACCCCTGAGCAGATAGATAAATAGACAGACAGACAGACAGGTGGACTTCATCGGGGATCATGGGGTAATTTGTCCTCTGTACAGGACCAATTCTACAGTGTTTACTAAGGAGTCCTGAAGTCATAATGCAGCTCCTGGGAAGATGGTTATTGTAGAATTACAGTGTGGTGCTGCTTGGTTGAAACAAAAGCATAATGAAATGAATGAATTGAAATTAACCAATGATAAAACATTAAATATGCAGGGAGTATCTTTTGGAAAAGAAGCATTTATTGAAACTGATTCACAGATGATAATGTGCATTTTGGTATGAAAAGCATCTGCTTTCTCAGCAAAACACTCTGAAAAATTTATATCACCTGTAAAAAAAAAAAAACGCTCAGAAAAAAAAAAATTAAAGTGCATGATAAAATGAGGAATATTGGTCAAAGTAGTCTAATGGGCTAAAGTGTGCTGGAATTATACACATTTGTTGTGTATAATTGTGCAAACCTGGGTACAGCTGAAAAGCGATTGCTAAGCGCATTACTCTGTTGATCTTGAGATCAATGGCCCAACCTTCTACAACTGCAGTTACAAGCCCCTCACCAACCGGTCTCCACTGTGTCCTCCTCTGCCTCATGTGGTGAAAACTTAGTGTTGGGTAAACAGCAGGTGTGAAAAGGGGCTTTTGGACTGTTTGGAGACTCATTTCAGCAGTTTTAGTGCAGTCCTCCGCATAAAAATACTGCATATTGCCATTTCATGTACAAAATGTGAATGTTGATTGGTACATTTCACCAGGGAAATATTTACAGAGCCCCCAATGTTCAAATCGAAGTTACACTATTGGCAACGACAACATGTTTTTTTTACGGAGAAGAGGTATGTAATCCAACAATGTGCAATGTACTGTAATACTGTTTACTAATTGTTGTGCCTCATATTCATTTGCATTTTAAGTGTACGGGAAATGTACTTCGTACAGACACTTGGTGTACATGTACTATATAAAAAGATTCTTTCCACGTGGGAAGATATCAGTTTTGATGTGGAGGACAATCTGTGGCCTTACAGACTGCACTGCACATATGGTCTTGCTCACAGTAAAGCAAGTTACCAAAAGTCTATATTTATAATTTTGTATTTTTTACATTTGTGTTATGATGTAAAAGATTTGTTTTTTTTTATTGTTATTTATTTTCCATCAATACTGTAAAATTGTCAACAGTAATAAATGAGAATCCTGCCCCCTCTCTTGCAATATTCTCAGGAACTCTGTGAAGTTGAAATTTATATATACGCCAATTAGAAAAAGCAAAACTTTTTGCATTTCCAGTCATCCAATCAGAAAATTTGTGACCTTAGTATTACAAGGTTCTGTCTGCCCCAGAAACACATACGTGATCGAACCTTCTAATACTGAGGGTCCCGACTTAGCCTTGGATTATATCACAAACTCCACTGTTAAGTTGACAAAATAGCTAAGCCATTTGACTGTCTGGTTCATGGACAATGAAAAAAGGACTTGTCATTCTGATGGCACTGACATGTTCATTGACATAAATAGTTACTTTTGAGAGGTAAAAAAAGGATTTTGAGAAAGTTCCGAGCTTTTGCAGGTAATCTACTCTGTGGTGCAGTTTGGACTAATTGTTTTGAGAAATGCAATTAATGTTTTGCAAATGTTGCAGATGAGTCAAGAAATGTGCCAAAGCAACTGAGAAGAACTATAATTGTCAAAGTAACTTGCTGCAGATTTTCGGGGTATGTGCCTGTGTCGTTATTAAGCATAGAGGTTAAAAGTTCAATAAGTCAGACTCCAATTGGCTCTTACGAAGACGTACATTTGGGAGTCATGTAGTTAGGAGTTTGAATCCCTGTCACGCCATTAAGGTCAATGGCTTGAGGTCCAAATGGGCAAAGCGACAATTGACTCGGCCTCGCAGGGGATAATGGGGGTTATATCGGTCAATATTAGTCGGAATGGCACATGTAGCTGAGCGAATAGCTCACTGACTGCATTATCCTTTGACGGCACTGGCAGCGTGTGGTTGGCGCACAATTGCTAAGCGTAAAAGAAGACTGGGGTAATCGTCACATTAGTTGGAGGAACATGTCATCCTCCTCCTGAGTGTATGGGGGCAGTTTGCTGCGGTGGACCGGTTCAGCTGTAGAGGCTGGGGGGGTGGGACCAAAAAGGTTCTGTGTTAATTCTGTTTTTCAACTACTGCAGCGTCCACACTGAGACATTTTTGTTTTGAAACCATCTTTGAAAACAAAAATCGATCTACAAAAGTACTTCCACACTACAATGCAGTCCCAGAGGTATTGAACTAAAATGGGGTCGGCAACATTTTCAAAAGTCTTTGTTTTAGGGGTTCAAAAACGTCGGAGTAGTGTGGACCCTAGGCGAAAACGTAGCAAAAGTTATGTGTTTTAAAACGAAAACAGATTAGTGTGGACAATAGCCTGAGTGCCTTGTCAGTAGCCATTACTGGAAGAGAGTAACCTTTCTGTGTTCGTGTTATCTGCCAGCGCCGCTACATTGCTGCTGGGCCAAAGCCATACCCCCTCATTGTGTTATTTGTTTCTCTAAAGAGTAAACTGGGCTCTCTATAATCTATCACTTAAAGCCAGCAATTGCTGCTTCTATGTTTAGCTAATTGTGTTGTTTTCCTTGGCTGGTGAAGCAGGAAGCCGTGCTGGGGTAGGGTTCAGCTTGCTTTCTCTACAGTGTGGGGCTGATGGAGGCTGAAGGCATGGTGAGGATCGTAGCGGCTCATATATTTATGACGAGGTTTCTCCTGAAATTTAGTTTGGCTCTCAGTATTCTACGAATGCTGCCAAGTGAGGATTCCTACTATTTCCTGCCAGTTGATAACCCTCGTCAAGATGCAGTAATTCTGAATCCAGCCCTTATACCTCATTAATCTGGGATGCGATTCTAAAGGTCTAGGAACGTGACAAGTAATTAATTACTTATCAGAGGAAAAAAATCTAGGATTCAAACTTTTTTCAAAGAATGAAATTGCAAATAAAACATTTACTAAAAAATACTTCTTGCTGAAAAAAAAAAAACAGATTGTGCTCTGGTTGGTAGAGGAGTTGCCATTGCTGTGGTCACACCCATCGTTAGTAATCACTTCTCCTGTAACCACTGTTTCTTCAGGGATTTTTTAGCAATTACTACTGCCATGAACATGCCTATTTAGCATGTATTGCTTGAGTCACTGTTGTCCTTGACTCTCCTGCTCATTGTTTGTTAAAGCAGTCACTGCCATCACTCTGGGCAGCTGGTGTTTGGGGGGGGATCTCTGGTCAGCCGTCACAAGCTGGGTAGATGAGTCATCTCTCCTGTCGAAGAGGAGGGAAAAGGAATTGATAAACACCTAACCTGTTGCCTACTTTCAGACTTTCCCCAAATCACTGTTTTAACCAGTCCTGCGCAGTCAGCACGCCAGTCCTGCGCAGTCAGCACGCCAGTCCTGCGCAGTCAGCACGCCACTCTGGATACATGGGCCACCATTTTAGGTGCTGTAGATCAACAGGTATGAATGATGTTTGGGTGAGTGCAGAGTCAACTCTGTGAGGTAAAAATAATCTGACCAGTAAGTGCACATATCCATATCTGTATGCTATATATTCTTAAAATTTAAGTTTATTTATTTTCTGGTGGTGGAATGCTAATTGTTATCTGTCCCTCTATGACGGGGTAAAGAATGTAGTTTAAAGCCATATTTTTTCACATATAGTGTGGGTGATTCATTTCGATGTTGATTTTTTTTTTTTTTGAGCAGTATTTCTGTTATTAGGAACTAGGCAAGTGTCGACCTGTCTTTGTCAGAGAGTTTTGACTTGCGGCCTTGGTTCTTTTTCTGGTGCTGTTATTTGAAGTTTAGCTCTTGTTGCCATCATTTTTGATGCAGTTCCTCTTACCTCCTTCAGGGAAGACTATGTAAGATTGTGCCACCTGCTCCAAACAAATGAAGAGAAGCACTGCACCGGAAGGCACAGCAAATTTTAACTTGTGCTTCTGATATTTTGTCCATTCCTTGTTCTTCTTGAACTTATATCATAAATCCACTCTGGACTGCAGTAAATGCCCCTTGTTTCTTTTATGGATATGAAAGGGTTACTGTGGGCTGCTTTTATTAAACGATGGTCTGAATGGAAAACAAATATAATTTAATAGAACAGAGGTAATTGCTGCTATCATCTTAATGCTAATTTCTATTATGTTAGCATGTGAGCCAACTCCATCACTGTGATACTACATCAATGACTGAGTCGCGGACATTTGCATTAAACTAGCCATGGTTTCTAAATTCTCAGTCACTGGAGAAGCTAGCTACCTTTCCAAAACCAGCTGCTAGCTAGCTGGTTATGGAACGGTAGCATGATGTAATGCGACGCGATTCTCTTTTGCCCTCCCCCCTCCCCCCCCCCCCCCTTCCCCATGCTCTCAGCCAATAAAATTTTCCCATAAGTGATATTACACGAGGGTAATATCAAAAATATGTCATGAGCTGGGCTATGAGCAAAGTACTGCAGTTATGTGATAAATACATTTTGGCTACAAATTTCAAATTTGCACTGGCTTTGCTGCCCTTGCAACTTGCAGCGCAATATGTTTGTGTTGTCGTAGGACTGTGCTGATATTCTGGGAGTGGGCTGGTCGTCAGCTTTGGCCACGTGCAGCCCTTTATGCGTTAATAAGACAGTTACCTTTAGAGATGCGAATCCTTTGTCTCACTATAAATTACTGCCTGAGCTGCATTTGCCAATCACTGTCCTTCCGAAATTCTCATCTTGCTGTTGCTTTACAGCAGCTGTTTTTAATAGGCCTGGTAGAGGCTTTTATTGTGAAACCATGTTGCTCTTTAGTTGAAAAGCTTGTCAGCCATGGCAGTTAGTTTTCCAAAATCATTTAGAGTGATCCTTTAAATACTCCTGGGGGAAAATTCCACTGCCAAACAATGTCTGTTATTTAATGTCCAGAACTGACTCAGTGTCTCTTAGTGGCTGGCTAAAGCTATTCTGCACGAAAACAGTTGCAGGGACAGGAGTGAATTTGGTCGAGGGATAGGTCACTGTGACGTGTGCTTGTAGTTTTTCTCAATTTTTGTAGAGTTGTATTGAATACAGATGATATTCAGTTGACTGGCAGTTTCTGTGTGTTGTGGAGTGATGTGGGGGGGGGGGGATGAGGTGGTTTGGTGTGCTGTGGCGCTTCAGCGCCTCCTGTTGGCACTGCCTCACGGCGCCCCGTGCAGTGTGATCTTTGAGCTGCATCTCTCTTCGGTGCGGCGTTATGCAGAGAGAGCAGGGAAAAGACGGCCTTCTGGAATGTCCAGTGTGCCAACATTGCAAAAAAAAAAAAATAAATGTTGCACGTCTCGTGTTTGCGCTGTTAGCACTCGCTAACGTGTGACAGAGCAGCATACAGGTGGGACCAGGAAGAATAAACCTGAGTCACTCCGGAGAGCAGGAAACAGATGAAGTGCTAAATCTCATCAAACAGTCAGCTGACTCAGTAGGGTCTGACTGTGGGGATCCCTTTGATGCTGTAACTCAGCCTATAAGATTTAAGAGTCACCTCATGGGAGGTCAGGAGCCTTCTCATTCGTAATTCCCCTGGTCAAATTTATTTTTGGCTTCTTATTAATTAATCAAATCGGAGAATGTTGTGATTAAATTGAAGGGCTTATTTGACTTAGATTATTTAATTAGTGCCTCGATACTGCTGAATGGCTAAAATAGTTTACAAAAAGAATACAGACTGCTGGACGCTTTACGCAGTGTGCGTACATAACTTCAAATGGCACATTTCAAAATGCGAATTGTCAAAAGTCCACGTGATTCTGTCAATTTTGGATAGTGACCTAATTTTGCAGTTGGAAAAAATGGTGCTTCAGAAAATAAATGAGAAACCCAATTATTTCGGCTTTCTAACTAAGGATTTGAAATCAACTTTAATAAAAATTGGAGGGAAAAATGAAGTGAATCAAACCACAGGTGCAGCGTAGCCTTGGAAACTTCCGGAGTAGAGTGAGGTGTGAACGATGGGAACCATATGACTTCAATCTGCCCGGCAGTTATTATGGAAAAAAGTGGGTAATTTAATCAGTCCAAGATTTATTTACTATATGTAGTTCTTTTTGTGAACACAAGTAATTTAAATTAAATATTTCCATCTCAGACCGTTTGAAAATTGTTTGCCTCCAAATGTTTTTGACTTGCTGTGTGCAGTATATGCAAGTGTTCATTCTCATCTGAAATTGTAATCTGGTTGTTTGATTTTAAAATCTGATTAATGTCTCTAGGAAATGAGAATCAGGTGTACCAGACCGAAGGTTTCATTAGTCATTGTGGTGAGCATGCGGTGTGTGGCAGTTCTCGTACGTGTGTTTCCACGGCGCTGATACTAGTCGAGCGTCGCTCTGAATGTGTGGTGGATCAGCCTCCTTAGTCTCAGAACGCTGCACCACTCGGTGTTTGTGATTCTGTTTTCTCCCGCGCAGGCAGTTACGCTGTTGGCTGGCGTCCTGCTGGACAGTTTTATCGCGCTTGTTAAGTCTGTTTTAACAGCTTATCACCAAGGTCCCACATTGCCTTTCATCGCGGTCAGGTTGATTCTCGTGAAGCCAGGCTGGGCGGCATCAGTTTCCAGTTGCACAATTGGATGGAGGATGCGGGTAAACAGGTAGCGAAGAACTGAGCTGTTCATCGCTGTCCGGAAAAGTCCAGCTTACTGTGGGAGGGCAGTTATGGGTGCAGTCACACTATCAGAAGTAGAAGAAAAATCTTAGCAGTCAGTCATCTGCTTCTCTCTCTCTCTCTCTCTCTCTCTCTCTCGCTCTCTCTCTCTCTCTCTCTCTCCTTCCTGCTCCTCTGTATCCCTCTTCCTTTCTTTTCTTCCTCTCTTACGCTCATAATGAACGTTGGTTTGAATTGGCCGAACTAGCAGACACTCCACAGTCTAAGGCCAGACTACTGGGGTTTTAGTAATCAGTGCCTCAGTTGACGTAGCCGGTCTGGAGGGCACGAAGCAAAAAACAGCCATGGTTAGCGGTTCACTTTAGCATGTACTGCAGTTATTCCCAGAGTTGTCCAATTAGGACTGCTCAATTAAACCTGTTAGCCATCCTGTGGATGCGTCCTGGCTGGCACTTTTGGATGCAGGCAAACACACTGAGTCCCGCCGCTGCTCCTCACACTGTACAGTCCCATTACATTACATTTATTCGACAGACACATTCATCCAAAGCGACAGACAGTAAATGCGCAGAATGAGGTTGTTGAAACAGCTACACAACAGATCTGACAATTTACAATTCGTATAGCGCATCAGACAGCTTAGTCATAAAAAAGTAAGTTATGGACTTGGTGGTGGGCATTTGTCAGCTATTTTTGAGCATTACAAATGGACAGGCAAGTAAACAAGCAGGGAATTGCATTGAGAGGCAAACACTACAAAGCAAAACGGGTCTAAACTGTTGGCCACTGGGGTGGGGAGGGCGACTGTCCTGTCAGGGACTGTCTGAACCAATGAGTCTTCAGACCAGGATGGAAGATCTGCAGAGACTGAGCGGTCCATAAAGATGTGGGCAGGTCATTGGGAGGGGAAGCTTTATACGATCTGGCTAAACAACTCCGAGTCCCCCTGCTGGTGAAGCTGTGTAGGTGCATTATTAACCAGTGTTGGGGCACAGAGCATCATGAGGAGGCCCCTCCACTTTGAGGGGGGAGGCTAAACTCGTCTGTGCGGTCTGCTGTGGGTCTGCTGTCCATGGGCTCAGAGAGCTGTATTGGACTGTACCTCTGAATGCTTATGACTGCATTAGGTGCCCTGACTTGCTGGCCTTTGTCAAGTTTGAGTGAACATTGTCATGGGACAAGGGAACAAAAGCATTTCCTTCTCTGAATCATCCTGAATCCTGTTAGTTATGTAGTGGTTTTGCACTGAAAACAGTTTTGTCTTTTTTTTTTTTTGGGTGGGGAGGGATGTGTCCTGGCCAACACAATGCAAAGTTTTCTTGCTGTGTTTGGATGTTGGGCTCTTATGGGTCCACGTAAACTCTCATGTATCACTGCGTGTCATGGAGGCTGACTGAAACACCTTAACAGGTCAGAGCTGTCTAATACTGGCAGGCTGTGCAGTGCAGCTCAGAACTGAATAAAGACGTGTCGTCTCTCCTCTGGGGAAACTCAGCATTGGCATGATTTAAAAAAAACACTGCATGATGCGACTAATTTTAAACCCGGCTGTCTTGCTGTTCCCCGAGGCATCAATCAGGGAGGTTGTTGCATGGTTTTTCCTATTTTGAACAGAGCAAGAGAAGTGGGTGTATTTTTATGCTATTTTTAGCAGTGGGTCAGCACTGAGGTGGTGCAAACTCATTTAAATCGGTGCACAAACTGGACAGACTATCACCAGCCAATAGTTCTGACAATAGTTCAAGATATCCTGAATTTCATTTTACGATGCATGCAGTTTTATAACATTTACTGGTTATCAAGCGATTTTGCTTTATGTGTGAGATCAATGGTGCAGCTTTGGTTTGGACCCGGCAGGGGTCTTATTTGCATATTTCTGATATTGTATGAGGTCGCACCCTCACCCCTCCATAAATTGCATCCTTAGCTGCACACACTCAGGCCTTCATGTCGCTTGCCAGCTTTTGTTCTTTGTGATTGAGTTGATTAAATAATATATGATATCATGGTCATGTGTTTCTAAAAGCAACACCGATCATGTTGTTTATAGTAGTCAGAAAGCAATGAGCAATGCAATTGGCCTGCTCAGCTCATTAAACAACCCTCTAGGAATGAAGCGTGTGCAACCCTGCAGTCAGGGCGTGTTACTGCTTCAGGGACGTTTATAAAAGAAAAGAGGCTGTGGAAAATACTACGGGAGTGACAGCTTTCATCCCTGCCATTAACTGCAGCACATTTCATGGCTCAGTTTCAGTTAAATATCAATAGCAAGCATAGACTTGGTCATCGTCCACAACTTAGTGTGACAGTCAGTGACTTATTACAGTTTGGTCATAAACGGCACAGCACATCTGCTTACTTCTCTCTGGATCACTCTGCTTCTGCTTCTCAGTAAAGGCACATGGTAGATGTGCTGTGTCAGCTCTGCTCTGTCGGGGTAACACTGCTGTGGTTAGTACTGCGTTTATGTATCAGTATTAGTCTTAAATGCAAAGTAATTTATTGCAAGTAAAGAAATCACGTTAATCACCCTGAACTTGATCAAGAACATGGCAGTAGTGGATTGTGGCAGAATGTTGTGCGATTGCGGCCGCTCTTGTCTGGGATTTTTTTTTTTTTTTTCGGGTGAAATAACCGACCTTGTCATTGCATATGTGTCTTCAAGGAAGCTGTACATTCTGCTTACAGGGAAAACCTCTGTTGCTTTCTGCATCGAGTAGCTGTGTTTGTGAAGATAAGAGTACATCTGTGTTATTAATGACTTGAAATGTATATATTAATGGTCAGTGTTTAGTTCTTGTTTGGTCTCCTCACTCAGTACTGAGAGGGGAGACTGAACTTCTCACCTTTGTTTCTCGTTATACTGTTACACTATAAATAACAGATGCATAACTATTGAGCCTTTTACCTCCATTTGAGGAGATGAATGTCTTTTTTGTGGTGTGAAAAGGTGCCAGTGCAGTCCATATGAAAGGATGGCTTTATAAATAAAGTTTTAAAAGAATACTCGCTACAAATAAATGTACTGAAAGAAGACCAAAATAGCTGTGGACTGGTCTATTTGCAGTATAGACAGAATTAGTCTGCTTTTTCTCAAGCTCAGTTGAAGTGACCCTGAGAAATCTACCTTCCTTTCCTATTGATTAAAAGCCGATGCTCAAGTGGGCTGAGTCGGCCAAGCGCTGTATTTGATGGCGAGCCTTTTTGTGTTTGTCACCAGTCTTGCCCGTAAAATGGTTTGCTCTAATTACTCAATTTTCAGGCATAGTTTGCAATGCGCCAATGATAATCTGAATAAATTTTAGACCGAAAGACTGAAAATCTTTGTGTGTGTGTGTGTGTGTGTGTGTGTGAGAATTTCTTTAAATCTACTCCAGACTATTTCCAACTAGATTGTGAGTTACAATTTTCAGTTCTGTTTCCAGCTATATGCTGTGCTACATTGTGGTAGGGGTTGGATAGACGAGAGGTCTCAGATTTTTCAACACCCAAAGCACTAAAATGTCTCCTCCTGTAGGGTATGTTTTGCCTGGCACCATTTGTTGGACATTATTCAAAGTCATTGAAGCGTAATGTGTGGGTTGCGGATGTTTGTAAATGGTACAGTCAGAGGAAATAGAATGATTTCAAGCTTGTACCACGTATGATGTCACAGTGGTGAATATGGACTGAGTTGAATCCTGAGGACTTGCATACAGTATGTATGTGGACTTAGACCTTTCACTGCCTCGCTTGTTAGTCTTACAACTTCATAGCACTGTGGGCCTGGACATGCTGGTTTGCTTGGTATTTGTTAATGAACCAGTGGTCAGTACATTGTGCAAACAGATCTTGATCTCTTGTGGATGGCGTTCTTACCAGGTGTGGAGATTATAAACTGTAGCGCAGTCACTTTTGCGAGGTTACAGTGTAAACACTTTGGTCTTCTTCAGATCTGTATAAGTACACGGTGATTCTGTCACTGTTTATTTTCACTGGCCGATTCTCCCCTGTGTGCCTTAGTTTGACTGAATCATGAAGGAAGCCTTTTCATTTTCTTTGTCTTTGTTGCCATGGTTACTGCGCAGGTGCAATGATGCTAATGCACTGGGTGTTCACCATTGCAGCGTCAGGCTTTTCTTGCAGTTGCAAAAAAACACTTTGTAAAACAAAATAAAATGTATAGATCAATTAGTCTAAACATTATGATGCATTCGCAGATGAAGCAAGTAGTGTTGATAATCTTGCAAATATGCGTATGTCTAGGTCTACAAACAGATCACAGATGGTGAGCGAGCGGTTGCTTTTAGTAGTGGACATGTTGGATGCGGGTGGAATGGATCCTGAGCGACTCTGACAAGGGCCAAATCATTCCAGCCACAGGACTGGGTCACTGTATCTACGAAGTGGCAAAGCCACAGAACGTAGACTGTAGACTGGATGTTGGGCACCCAAGGTTGATCGATCCACAAGGGCAACAAAAGGTATCGTCTGAATGGACAGAACGGCTACTGTGGTCCAGGCTGCACCAAATTTTAATGATGCTTACAGTGGGTTTAAAGGGACATTTTTTGCCCACAGTATTTTCAGCTTTGCCTGTATCAGTTTAGCATTGTTCATCTGGGGAATAGATGGTACCACGATACTCTGTGGTATGAAGTCAAACTGTAGGAGGGAGTGGGATAGTCTGATGGTAAACTGCTATGAATCCGTGGGCCAGAATTCTAAGCCCGCGGTCATAATGTTTTGGCTCATCAGCGTTTACGACACCCCTCTCCCATTGCACGATCACGCTCCTGTCCAAAACACTCCCCCTGCTCTGAGATGGACAGCCATCGCTATGACTACGGCATTCGCTACTCCCTCCGTCCATGGCGTCAGTGGCAGCACTGGCAGGTGTTGTGGAGAGCGAC
Source organism: Gymnothorax reevesii (assembly GCA_029721435.1). Lineage (NCBI taxonomy): Eukaryota > Metazoa > Chordata > Actinopteri > Anguilliformes > Muraenidae > Gymnothorax > Gymnothorax reevesii. The sequence continues at coordinate 9,976,698 of CM056586.1, forward strand.
TGTTTTGTACCGGCCCAAACCCGTGTTTACTTCGGTGAGAGAAACAGAAGTTTCTCGAAAGACGAGCATTCAGTCAAAGCAGCATCACACCACAATGGTCTGTGCGCGAACAACAGTGTTCACTTGAAAGTCATGCCGTACCTCCAATTTGAACCAATCTTTTAGCTTTTTCGGGAGCTTATTTTGTTTAGAAGTATTCGCAGCGCTTTTAAATGACTGATAATCTAGGGAAAAGATGGGAAACCTCAGGTGTGTTACTTCATCTCGTTCGCGCAGGGATGCTAGTTTTCTCTAGTGGTGGTAAAGGCACTAATCAGAATCGATGGCCATGTGTGCTTTGCCCCGTTCGGTAGCTCCACCCAGTGGCCAGAATTTGAAATTGCGTCCTCGCCTTGCCAATGATGTCATCTCCCCCTCAGGCCCTCCTGAGGAAGAGGCTGCGAGAAGAGGGATCGCGCAGGTCCCCAGGCCGTCTGTTTTCTTTTGTTTCACTGCGAAAGTGCATCACAGCGCTGCGGAAGGGCAGACCCTGCTGTATCATCCACCAGTGAACGGACGCAGAAACTGAATCAACTCGTGAAGCCGTTATTATTTTGTGTATAATGTAAGTCAGTGGACTCACTTGTTGCTGAAAGATGGTGTTCCATTCAGTATTCCTCTAAATGTCTTTCCCTCGGGAGATATTCACCAATAAATTCACTATTTGAAACAGTTTCAAATTGACAAGACTATATGAAAGAACTGTTTCGAAACACATTGGCTATACTTTTTTTTATTTATTATTATTTATTCCTGCGTCATGCTACGTAAATGTTTTTATTTTTTCAGTTCAGAAATCTGTGTAAAATATAGTTTTTCATTAATACTGGAATAGGACTTTGTTTAATTTTTCTTTTAGTATTTTAAGCTACAAAGAAAGCACTGTGACAAAGATTATAATTTCATGACAAGTCTTAGAAGGGAGAGACTTGTCATGAAATTATAATCTTTGTCACAGTGCTTTCTTTGTAGCTTAAAATACGAAAAGAAAAATTAAACAAAGTCCTTTTCCACTTAAAAGTCCCTAAGTTCAATACTAGTTCACAGCCTCATTTTACCGCCAAATCAGTTTCCATAGTGTCTGTATTGCTGTATGTTTTTATATCTAATCGCGGAAGAAATAAAAATTTGGACTGCAATGGCTGAATAATGCCACCCATAAGGTCAAAACTACTATCTCATTTTTATTTCGGACGCAATTCATTGGAACACGTTCCTCCCCTGTATTGCATATATAAAAATAGCACATTCTGTACATTTTTTTAAACCGTATTCATTATAAACGGTGGCTGAGATTATAAATTGTGAATTAAGACTTGAGAGAGGACCGTGGGATAAGTGAGCGTCGAACTAACGACCAAATGTGAATCACTAGCTCCATCTAGTGTATGATGTTGCACATTGCTAGTACGTTGTTCAGATCAATGTAAGATTGTGATGTAAATGACTGTTTCCGACTAATTTTCGTGCTTTGATGTGAAGTTTAACTTTGGACATATATGGTTTGTTTGGAAAATAGCGTATCCAGTCTTCATCTGTTTGTTGGTTCCTGACAGGCTATCTGCTCTTCTGACTGTCATTATCTCTCTGTTCTTCGCTTATTGAGTTTACTGGTAATGAGATGAGCATTTGAAATAATACATGAAGTATTATGCACCTTGTTGCTTTTCAGGTGGAAATCTTTATAACATGTAAATACAGAGCTAAAGAATTGGCTAAATTCATCGAAAATCTAAAGCCGGAATTGTTGATTGCTTGAGGCCTTGCATGAATGATGGGAATCGATATGAAAATGGTTACCAAACAGATGAAACCAGTTCAAGTTGCCTTTCAACGTCCGCTATATACATTTTCTGTTTCCTCGTTTCGTATATGGCTTAATGACGGGTTTTCAGGGTTTTTTTTCTTTCTCCACAATGAGATGTGATATTTCCAGTGTTCACTCACAATAAAGGGCGATCACTTTTAAGGATGAGTTATGTCCGCCTAAGTTTCCGGCGCATTAGAGTTCATTGCATAAATGTTCTTCTAATGTCCACTGTGATATCCATTGATGTGCAGTGATGCGTCTGGGACCAAAGGGCAAAGCCTGACATAACTGGTTTAGCCCCCGCATTAGGGTATCGTTTTTCAAAGCTTTTGTGTTGTCCGAGAATAAAGTGGTCTAGAACAGTAAGTACAGATTCAGTGCTTTTGTTCGATTACTTCTTCGTTTGAGCAGACAACAGTTTAGAGAGAGCGTTGTCAGTGTTTTCCGGATCAAGGAAGCCTCTAAATGAATCATTAATGAGCATTGTAGAAGTCATAATGGCCTGTCACTAATATCCATTAATGATCTCAGAACACCACTCGCAGTAGATTGATTGTTTCGCGAAGGTGCCTACGAGAATTCTTTAAATATGGCCAAAACTTTGGCGTATCTTCTAGTCTCCTTTACGCGGTCCAGGAACGGCACGCACAGGGTAACCGGTTTTCTTGTCTCCCTGTGAAAGCATGGCTTTTCCTCTGAGGAAATCGGCGTCAGGTATGAAATTTCTAATGTCCCGCGTGGTTTAAAATTAGTTTAGATTCATGTACTTGTAAAGCAACTAATTCGGTGTATGTTGTGCTTTTCTTTGTTTTTTCTTAGCTTTTCAGTTATTTTTGACATTGAATTGTTTTTTTTTTTAACTGTACCGCACCAACCTACTGAATATCGCAGAACTCTTGTGGAGCTGTCCGTGGTCCTGTAATTTACTGCTGATTGCTGAAATTTTGAATGATGCTGACCGCGTGATCTTAAATCAAATTGCCCATCTTTCTGAAACTTTGTTGATGTCTCGACAGTGCAAACCCGCGAGGAAATGTCCTTGGTTCAGAAAATGATATTTTCCCATGTGGATGGGCTCCCCGCTCCTTTTAGTTGTAACTCTTAAATATGCTGACATTATGCAATTGAATGATGTGCAGTGCTACTGTTCACGAGTTAAGTGTTGCACTAGAGTTGAGTTTGTTGCGAAGAGTACATTGATATTCGCCACTTAGTAGTTTTTGCAATCCACAATAAATAAGTGAGTATAATTCATACTATACATGGACATTGTGTCGCGGAAGTTTTTATTCTAACGTACATTTCTGAGTATTTAACACGGTAATTATTTTGATCCAATTAACACTTTAAGACACGTTCTTTCAAACATTAGTTTCAAAGTGCATAAAACAATGGAGAAAAAACGTTTATGCCAGTAGCTTTGGGCGTTGGCTTTTAATGTTTTCCCCTTTCGAACCGCGTAGTTCATTAGAAGAATAATTGTATGTTATAAATCTTAACATTATTGCGGTGTACATATTTGATAACTCTCTTGTAATCAATGTATTATACCCTGTCGTTACAGTTGAATGAACATCATATTTCTTCAGTATGATACTATATAGCCTTAGAGTTTCGTTAGATTTACAGTTGTGTTCTGAATGGGTTTGCAACTGTAGGTGGCACCATTGTGACGGTTTCCCCGTTAATGATCAACAATTAAAAAAACAAGTTAAAAAACACTGTAGCCTACTACTAAAGCACTTGATGACATTACATTGGCATTATCATTACATATTTATACGCAGAATTCCGCAAGGAAGTAGGTCATTTGCTTTATTTTTTGTTGATTGCATTTGCAGCCAGGTAGTTCTGCCGGCTGCCACTATGCAACAATACACATGGCAGCGCCTGTGGAAAGACGCTATATGACGAGTGCATGTCATACTTTGATATAGTTCTGGGAGAATATGGAATGACGTGTCTTTTTTCCATTGATATCACGTTTTACCCCGTCAGCTCTTATTTGAAACCACTTGGTTGCTAGTCCTAACACTGAAAATATTCTTTGTTTTTGCCAGTTTCATAACTTTTCTGTGTTGCTGAAATTTCTATTATATACTTGTTGTTGTGAATCCGTAGGCATAAGGCCTGCAGTTGTTATCATACTGTTTATTATAATATTAGTATTTTTTATGTGGTGGGCAGTTCCATGAGAATGCACTAGACTCAGGACAAGAAAATCCTAATTGATTTTAATTGTAATTTTGATTTGTTCTAGGCAAAACTAGGATACCAGAGACTCAGAAACTGATGTCGCTTTCAAGTACCAAATGTTTATACATTAATGTTATTTTCAGCATCTTGGAGGCACAAACTTTGTTGAAATTGGGAGAGAGCCTTGTCCATCGTTAATTGTGATACATCTCCAAACTCAACACATTTAGATAATTCAAGTCAACCCTTTATAGATATGAAGTCTATTTTCATTGATCCTTCGTCATTTTGGCATAATAGGCCACAAACTAAGCAAAATTGAGAGTAACGTGAGTTACCAAAAACAAGGTATTTTTAATCTCCAGCCCACACCTCTGTGAGTTAAATCTACCTCTGCTGTAAATGTAACCTTTATGTTGGTTCCTAAAAAAACAAAGGGTGTCGGAGCAGCACTGGCCCTATGTTATTAGTGTGTTACGAGCTGACCTTACAGTAACATGAGACCCTCCTGGACTTTCTTTAGCCTCAGTCCATAGATAGTTATGTCAGTGTAATTCTATTACTTGCAATAGAACCTTCAGAGTGATGGTTATCGATTTCATGATTTTCAGTTTTGTGTCAGTTCTATCTTTTAAGAAATTTTGAATTGAAATGAAGTGGTGTTTCTTGGTGCGCTTTTTGCGTAACATGAGTCACCAAGCTGTTGTTGCCTCCAATTCTCTCATTTCAAGAAACAGCACTTTTCTTTCCCACTGGTGTATGTATATGGGTGGGATCTACCAATGTACAGAAAAACACTTGTCACAGGTGACTGACAATGACATGACAGCTGATTGAAAATTGATATTAGCCTTAAAACCTAACTTGAGTTACCATGGAATTGCCCTGGTGCTTGAAATTTCGATGCAGGTTTCTCCTGGTCAGACTGCGTGCCTAGAAACGTTAGACCAGACGTCGTGTTTCTTTGTGTGATTACATGCGTGTCCCTGTGCACTTAACTTGAGAAATGAAGAATATGGAGTATAAATCTGACGTGTTTTTTGTGCCCAGCGGTGCACGAGATTTCATCTGCCGTTGCTGTCCTGAGGGTTGTCGCGCCTTATAACCGTGGGTAGCATAAACTAAGCCCGTAGTATGTTATGAGTGTAGTCGAGCAGCCTGTGAAACTGCCCTGTTCTGACGGACGGTACATTCATAACCCCGATCACATTCGTTATTGTATCGTTCAAAATCGTCCATGTGCCGCGTGGCTGAAGGCTTCTGAAAAGCTCTGACTGTCGCGCTGTACAGTAGCTTGAGCGTCACGCAGCCAGTGGTGTTTCTATTGTATTTCATGTTTGAGTGATTCATAGTTTAAATCCCCCTGAGGTTTTCTATTTATCGATCATGATAGTAACAATTTAATTGGCTAGGAAAGCGAATCACTCTATCATTGCTCCTCGAGTAATTCTGAAGTTCTGCAATTGTGAATTTTCGGGATATGAATACCATGTATGTTTTTGTTTGTTGTTTTCTTTCCCCATTATTAATGTCGTCGTCATTCCCTTTGATGTCATCTCAGCAGAACTTCCAAGACGACTAGCTACCCCTACGTCCTTAAACTCTTCGTACTATTTTGCAATTTCTGCTGCAAGGGAGGGGGGGATTCATATGAAACGTGGCGGAGAGCGCCCGTATAACTCAAGCCGGACACCGCGCTTGAAACGACCACTGTCGCGTTATTTTCTTTTGACATAAAATCAAGTGAAATATAGAGAGAAGTCTCAATGTGTCGGCTAATTCTATTTTCCGTCTAATTGTCCTAGCTATTTTTCATGGTATTTTCACCCCTCAGTAATGTGTATTTTCTTTTTGTTTACTGTGACGCCTTATTTCGGTTGAGAGACATAAAAGGGCTACGTAATAAACTGCTCTCGTTCCGTCGACTAACAGGTGTTTTCCAGTCCGCGCCTTCGACGCTTTTTTTCTGGGCACCTGCATCTTTTGACGTTACTCCACATGTGCGGTCAGATGTTCTTGGAGAAATGCCTTTGCCTACATGTTCGGCTTCTGTGGGAGAAACACCGTCATTTTTAGTCTAGAGCATCAGATGATTGCATAGTGGCGACCAAGTGCTTTTGTTTAAGCAATATTACCAATGTTTGATCTGTATGCATGGAGAAACTACATCTTTGCTTATTTTTCTGAATTCTACTTTTCGGAGGAAAAATGCACCGGTACCAAGAAACGCACAACGCGGCAAGTTTTACAACCAATTACCAGATAATGTAATCTGGCAGTATTTCATTTAAGTTATATTGGACGCTCCAGAGAAACTTGATTTCCCATGCGGTATGCACATTTGCTAAATGAAGAAGAAATGACTTCTGTACGCAGTTAGGTAATTGCGGATTCGTTAGTTCCGCTAGTTAATTATCTTTTGTTCGTTTGATCACGGAAGGATATTCGGCCATAATTTTTACCTCTGGAAGTTCTTCTCAACAATTCTACCGTCAAACTGGCTATGGCTGCAGCGATCGCCAGCTCCCTCATTCGGCAGAAGAGGCAGGCTAGGGAGCGGGAGAAGTCGAATGCTTGCCGCTGCGTTAGCAGCCCTAACAAAACTAAAGGGGCATGTGAGAAACCCAGCAGGCTAAGTGTCTTCTCACGGGTGAAACTCTTCGGCTCCAAGAAACGGAGGAGAAGACGACCAGGTCTGATGCTGACTGCGTTTTATCACATTTTCATCACGATCATGTCATCATTGTCATTCTCTCATCGTAATCATCATTCCCCATTCCAGCTTATGTTTCCAGCAGAAAGTATTGACTCTAATCTGCTCGTTTTACCGAGGCACAATAGTGATACAATTAGGCTACTTCTGTTACTCCCCCTTTCAAGTAGTAACGGTGAGGGACAGTCTGTCCGAGAGGCAGGTATAGCAGCGCTAATAGTTTCTAGGTTGCCAGCTGTTTCATCGGAAGATTTTGATGACACAAATTTAGACCTGAAGAGAGTTTTCGAATCGCGAAGTGGGTAGGATATTAAATGAGTCTCATTTTCCATTCCAATCTGTCTGATCAAGTTATATTCTTATTTGAAGAAATCCCAGCGGTCTTATTGTCCACAGAAATGTCTGATTACATTAGCGTGAACGTCTCCAGATAGCTTAAGTTTGAGCTGTAGTTACTGTGCAATCGCGTCATATATATTTACTATATATCACGAGGGGTGACCATTGCGAATGCAGTTTATTTAACCTTGGTTGCACAAAAATGTTACTAAGAAATATCCCCTTTTATGTTGCATATTACTATGGTGTATGATGTGTAATTTCCCATCTACTGGCTGATAAACATTTGTTGGCTATATTAAGTTCAATAAACTCCGCCGAGTTATTATCACTGCTAGCAGTGTATGTAGCCTAATAACAGCATTAATTGTTTACAACTCGCGCAGTCGAGAGATTAATTTTCACATGTGAAAAATTAAAGTTTTCAGATGTTGTCAAAGGAAATGATTCCAAAACTGTTGTACATTTTGTTGTGTAATCGCGTACTGATATCTAGGTCAGATGATCTTAGGTTATGCTTGTTGACAGCCCATCCCTGAGAATACTCTGTGGGTTACTGTAGCCTGAAACACCACTGTTTTGCTCCAGAAACTGATGCATCTCATTGCAGAAGTGCGCACTATCTGTTTACTAAATCTAAGTTGGCATCCTTTCCCAATGTTTCATTTGGCATAAATGTGTGCTTTAAATGTTATGTATGTACCACTGCATTACATCAATCAAACCTGAGTATATTCATTATGGCTTCCACTCGCGGTTCCCCCTTCCTCTGTTAAGCAGTTGGGGAGAAGCATGAGGGGGGTGGGGCTGGATATTTTTACATAAGAGATGCGAGCCTCAGAAATGGTGTGGAACTTTTCTTACCCAGTCTCTGATAAAATACCCCCAAACGGCCGCTTATTGCTCTAGTAGTATGAGCTGAGCCAAAAACCCCTACACAACTTGCTCAAGTGCCACCCCACCAATACCCAGCCCTAATATACCCTTTCATACACTCCCAGCCACGTATATTCAGTCTTCCATTTATCCCAAATAAACAGCCACTGTACATTCTGTCTTCTACTCATCCTTAATGCACAGTGACCATACACACGGTCTTCCACGCTTCCTTAAGGCACAGTGACCATACACACGGTCTTCCATGCTTCCTTAAGGCACAGTGACCATACACACGGTCTTCCACGCTTCCTTAAGGCACAGTGACCATACACACGGTCTTCCACGCTTCCTTAAGGCACAGTGACCATACACACGGTCTTCCACGCTTCCTTAAGGCACAGTGACCATACACACGGTCTTCCACGCTTCCTTAAGGCACAGTGACCATACACACGGTCTTCCACGCTTCCTTAAGGCACAGTGACCATACACACAGTCTTCCACGCTTCTTTAAGGCACAGTGACCATACACACGGTCTTCCACGCTTCCTTAAGGCACAGTGACCATACACACGGTCTTCCACGCTTCCTTAAGGCACAGTGACCATACACACAGTCTTCCACGCTTCTTTAAGGCACAGTGACCATACACACGGTCTTCCACGCTTCCTTAAGGCACAGTGACCATATACACGGTCTTCCACGCTTCCTTAAGGCACAGTGACCATACACACGCTCTTCCACTTGTCCTTAAGATGCAGTCACTGTACATGCTGTCTTACTCTCAACCCTTATACACAGTGCCGGTTCATGCTGTTTTACACTCATCCCAATTGAAAATTTGCAAGTCATACTATTCTGCGCTCATTTCAGTTGCACAGCGAAAGGGCGTGCTGTCTTACACTTGTCTCAAATACACACCTTAGCTGCAGTGCTCCCTGTGTTGCACTTGTCCCAAATATGCAGACAGAGGACATGCATTTTACACTCATTCCAAAAAATGGACAAAGCGCATCCTGTCTCGCACTCATCCTAAATGAATACCCCATTCTCACTGCAAGAGGCTTTACGTTCATTCCAGAAAATGCAGGCGCAAGACATGCTGCTTTATTCTCACTCATCCCATATTCTCACTGTAGTGACATTATATGCGATCTTGCATTCATCTCAGAAACTTAGCCGCAAGACAGGCTGTTTTACACTCACTCCAAAAACATACTGTAGCATCAATGCATGCTGGCTCACACTGTTCCCTGGTATGCAGACACAAGACCACCCAGATAGCAAGCTCGTCCGCTCCGGATCTGCCTTGGCTCTGAGCCGGATCAGCTGGAGCCGGGGCAGATCCGGAGCAGAGGTGCTTGCTATCTGGGAAGCTATTTTACTTCACTTTTACATTACTTTTTACTTTACTACTTTACTTTATTCCAAACAAACAGCTTGACTGTGTGTTGTCTTACAATTATCCCAAATGCAACTTCTAATCAGAAAAAAGCTGGGATGGTATGTTTAAGTGAAAAGAGAAAGCTGTACTATTTACTTATCATTGCGACCCATTTCCGGAAAAGTAAAGTATTTACCACTTTGTAATGTTTCCATTCCTTTCTTCTGCTTTTAATAAACATTTGGGGGATGGAGGATTTCCATTAAGTGTTTCAGGTGTAATTTTGTCCCATTCCCCCTGCAAACAAGTTTTAAAGTGAGCAACTGTATGGGATCTTTTTATTGCATTTTGCATTTCAAAAAATCTCACAAACTGTTCTCTATTAGGGACTAGTCAGGACTGCAGGCAAGTCCGTTCCGCAGCCACACCCTCTTCTTGCGTAGCCACGCCTTTAAAATGCCTGTAAAATGCAGTTTTGCATTGACTTGCTAAAATAAATGTGGGCATCACTGGAAAGGATGTCATTTTGAAGTTAGCACATGTTGCTCCTAAACCACTTTGCACCTTTCTGCATAAATGGTGACTTCACAGAAGTGCTAGTTACCCCTGCCAACAGCACTGACTCCCTACACTGTGACAGAACAGGGCTTTTGTACTTGTTGGTGGTAACAATCTGGATGGTCGTTTTCTTCTTTGGTTTGGTGCACATGGCATTCATTCCTTTGGGGGGGAAAAAAAACGTAAATATGACCTGGAATATTAATTTGTCTGACCACAATATACATTTACTCTGTCTGATAGCCCGTTGTAGATGAGTTCAAGCCAGAGATGTCAACAGCACTGCTGGGCACTGTTGATAGACCCTGTCAGTTTAAGAACGCGAAAAAACGAGGTTTGGAGAGTGCATGAGCACTGAACATTGTGTATGGCAGGTGAAAATCTGGAGACCATTAACAAGCCTGCAGTCAGCGAGAGGAGAGCAGTCTCTCAATTCTTAAAAAGGGAGAATTAGTTGAAGCAATAATTGAAAAACGTCTGCTGTCAAAACAAACATTTGCACACAACAGGCTAACTATCTTCATTTACAACCTGCTCTTTCTCAACTACCACGATAATTGGGTCACTTAGAACGTCAAACTAGGTTGACATGGTTTTCATTTTGGCTGTTTCAGCACAGATTTCATGCAGTAATCATTTGGTTTCTTTGCAATCTTGATTGCATAATTACTTGACGACGTCAAGGACCTACCTTGAAAATAACTTGCGATATAGCCTTTAAAGTCTAGCTTGCGCTGAGGAGTTAATGTTTGTAGTTCGTAGAAGACTGATCATGCTTAGTCTACATTATCGGGGCGAAATAGTTCTTTATCCAATCTCCACTTTTTTGCAGGTTTTTATTTGCCAGAACGATTTTAAAGGGGGGTGCCAAGATATTTTGGGGAGTTTTATTAGAGAGAACAAATTTAATATCACAAATGCATATGCTGCACATGCCCTAGCAACCCGATGTGTCATCAGTGACATGGTTGCCGCTGTGATATGCTAGTACCATATACTGTATAGCGACACTAGAAATGTTACTCAATTTTCTTGAATGGATGTACGCTTGATGGTTTTATGCCCAAATGTTTCTCTGGTTACCCAAACATCAAGGTAAGCAGAAAAAGTACTGATTTCATTTTATAGTGGTGGAGGTTGAACACAGAATTCTTTCCTCGTCAGGGTCTATAAAATCGGGCCTTCCAGACACAAAATGCAGGCTGCACATACTAGAATGTTCCTTAGGAACAACATTCTTCCTGTTCATAGCCCGAGTCCACGGTATTTGTTGACTATTACCGTGGGGAAAGTAATCCTTGACCCATCTTTGCAACTGAAGTATTTGACCTTTTCTGGATGCTGATTTTTGTACCAAATCATGATTACGATCAGCTGCTGACAACAGCTGTTTCAAATCACATCATTATTCATATACTCTGCCAAAATAAAAACTTCACACTTGTTTGGAGGTCGATAAGTTGAACATCCAAAAAATTAGGTTTTAAATAATGATTTTATTTAATTCTGTACTCATTAAAGATGGTGTATCATAAAAGTAATGTCCATAATGTAACCAGTTCCACCGGAAATGCTACGGAAATGTCCAAGAGTAAAAATGTAAGTTACAACTTGAATAAGAGCACTGCGCAGGCAATTACGTATGGTTTGGGCAGTCACACGACCTCTAAACAATTCATTCCTAGTGGACGTTGCAGTGACAAATCGATTATGCAAATGAGGTAAGACAATTTGTCGGACTTCTGCTTTTTACGTCACACGTGGGCTACCAGAACGAGGTCGGTCAGCTGTGGTGCCAGTTTGTTGGAGACATGTCCGAAGATCATGGATAGTCCGACGACTGCATCCCATAATCCTTGCAACATCAGTGACGGACGTTTCCGTACTCAGCATGCCAATGGCACGTTCACGCTGAATGTTTGACAGCCATGGCAGTGAAAACCAACGAATAATTAACTGTAAAAACTTGTTTTTCCGAGATGTCACTCTAACGTGCTAACGTGAGCTCAGTTGCACATCTCTCATATGGTCACATGACTAGGAACACGAGAAAACATGGTTTTAGCTTAAAGTACGCTCGCACGTGCTACGTACCTGTGCACGTCGGAGTTGATGCGTGTCATGATGTCTTTGACAACGCATTTACCCCTAGTGATAATAAAAACTCTTTTATTAAAAGTTTCAAGAAAATATTTACAAAGTTATGAGTGTGAAGTTTCTTTTTTTGATTCAGTATATGTTTTACTACATATTTTTTCCTAAATTGCACTCATTCCATCTCTTTTTGTCTGGACCAGCACGGTCCAGCCTTACACCCGCAGATGCCCTTGGCTGAGCGAGTGAGTGAGTGAGTAAATGGTGAAGTAACGCCATTGGTCAGCCGGGCTGGGTGTACGTTCCCCATTGGCTGTTGAGGATCGCCTGCAGTTTCATACGTAAACGGTCCAGCCATGTACTTTGTTTTGTTTGGATTGCACTGCAGGCCTGAAAGGAGGGAATGGATTTCTATTTACAAGTAAAATGAAGTTGACCCAATAAAACATTAAATATCTTGTCTTCACACTGTCTCAAATGGAAAAAAAGTCCAGATGAGTCTAAGAATCACTGCTGATGTGCATTTTCCATACTGTTCCAACTTTTCCAGAGTAGGAGTTGTACATACTGATGCCACCATGCAGGTTGTCTTACACTTATCCCAAATATGCAGCCGTGAGAGACATGCAGTTTTACTCTCATCTCAAAGTACTGCCAATGCACATCCAGCCTCATTCTCATACCAAAAATTTACTGTAGCCAAAGTACTTGTACATGCGGTCTCGCACTGATCTCAAATAAGCAGATGCAAGACATGCTGTCTTTCACTTATTCCAAATACACAGTCTGAAAAAGGCATCCTACACCAATCTCAAATTCGCACTGCTGCCACAGTACAGGCTGTTTTAGACTCGTTCCAGAATTTAGCTACACGACTGCTTATCTTTGTAAAGGCCTCAACATATGAAGGTGCTTTATTTATTTCATTAATACAATTATGTTGAGAAAAATTATTGCACAGCTGACTGCTGTTCTAGTTAGCCAATTTTGTCCTTTTATGGACTGGACCTCTGTACTGTTATTTTTTTTTTTCCCCAGCGTCTTACAACTGATTCATTCATGACTCAACTGTCAACCGAGTCAAAAGCCAAACGCGTGAATTGGAGCACTTGAAAAGAGCATTCATCTCTGGCCTTGTTAAGTTTGAAACTAGAAGCAAGCCCTTCAGAGAATAATCAAAGAACACGTATTGCCCTGGTAACCTTTGAGTGGATATAAAAAGGGGTGGACAGAAAGGTAGAGTGGATGAAAGAGAAGATGAAAGGTTTGCTAAACTGATATAAAGGACAGATGCCAGTTGCTGAGCTCTTCAGAAATGAAACAGACTTGAGTGAGTTTATCACGTGTGGCATTAATTATGCAGTGGGAGTGAGAGCAGGCGCAATCCCAATTTACTGGATTTGTTTAGTTACAAACACTCTAGTTAAATTGGTCACACCGGCAGTTACACCTTAGGCCATTTCATTATCAAGCATGTTTTATCACCTCGCGGCTTAATTTTATTAATCGATTGGTTACATTGCCACACCCCTTATTGTCAAACCCTGATTCAGCTTCTGGTTAAAAAGAAACCACAACAATCTGGCAGCTTTGTTTTAAATACTGGGCAGTATTCAAGTGTGCAAAATGCAAGTAGCTACAGTGCCTTGAAATTTCAAAGGAGGGCTTTATATAAACATGGTTTATTGGTCCACGTGATCCTTTATTTTCATGCAGTTCATTACTTAAGCCTGATTTGGTCTTGTCAGTGATGTACACTCAGTGCAGCCATTTCACTCAGCATTTAGAATCTGCTGTAAGACGTCCTGTAGATTTGCATGTGTGTGAGGTGCTCGTTTGTGGTCCTAATGCCTGTGTGCTGGCAGTACTGTGCGGTTCTGGGAGTTTGTGTCCCACAGAAGTGCGGTACTTAGACTCTCTCTCGGTCTCTTGTCTGTGCAGAGCCCCAGCTGAAGGGGATCGTCACAAAGCTCTACAGTCGGCAGGGCTTCCACCTGCAGCTGCAGGCCGACGGGACCATCGATGGAACGAAGGAGGAGGACAATGGCTTTAGTAAGTGCGCTGACAATGCAGCTACTTGGATTCCCTGCAGAGATTCCCCTCCTGTGTTTGTCTCTGCCCTGACTCTCTGCTTTCCCAGGAGTCCTCTTGTATAATGCACTATTGTTCTTATTTCACAGATTGAATATCCACAGTAGCCGTCACCTGCTGGAATGTATATTGTATCTCTGTCTCATTTGTTCAGCCCTTTCATTTCATTTTATCCTTGCTGCTTGTTAGCCAGCTAGCCTGTTAGCCTGCTTGCCAGCGCTCTCTTGCTTTCTCTCTCTCAATTCAATTCAAATGTGCTTTATTGGCCCAGCCAAATATGAATTATATATCGCCATAGTGTGCGATGACTGTAGCAACAGCTATTCAAATAATTACAGTAAATGGCTTCGTTGTCACTAAAATGTTCCAACGACTAATTTTCGTATAAACTTGTGGGAACTCTCAGCATTATCAAAAGTGGCCAGTTTTCATTTGTAACACATACCTGTCAACTGTCACGCATTCGGTGTGAGTATTAGTGGCATATTTACGTTCTTCTGCTGTTGTCAGCAACTATTCAACCAGCGCGTACGTAAGAGATTCTCACGCAGAATAGAAGTCCTTGTGCACTGGAGGGGTTGGAAACAATGGAATTGCGTAAAGATTATTTCATTTAAACAATCATGAAACACATGCATTGCTTCCAATCCCTGAATAAAGAAAAGTGTGAGAAGTCCGGAGTCATAATCGGTATGCGTTATAAATGAACACTGGCCGCATCTGAATATTGAGAATTATTGGAGTTTCTGGAATGGTGATTTAAATGAATTATTGAAAAGAGGGCGTGACCAATCATTAATTTTAAGGGATTGTTTTGAGCCTCCCCTATCGCCAGTTCGCCAGCCACCACTGATTATTTATTTTTAAATATGCATGCATGAATACATGCATACATACACACACACACACGTACACACATATATATGCACGCATATGTACTTAAAAATTCACTAGCCACTGTTCCGCAGGCCATGGCACGCTGCTACACATTCAGCGGCTAGCTATGCGGTGAGTCTTTCTCCCAGTAGGACTAATAATTTTTCTGATTCTGATAGTTCTCCAAATTTTGGGAAATATGTTTTGAAGTTTGGGAAATATTTCTGACGGTGTAAGAGGAAGTGCGTCTCCGCTTCCACCACACCAGTCTCACAGTGACCACAGAGCCTTTCATTTTTTGGCAACTCTCTCTCCCTATTTACTTCTTTCTCTCTCTCCCTCTCTCTCTCTCTTTCTCTCTCTCTCTCTCTTCCCCATTCCTGCTTTCTTTTCTTTCTGCCACATTCCTCTGTTTTCAGCATTGGTTCTTCGTACTGCACTGAACATAGTTCTCATATTTCCAAGTTCTTGTCTTTTTCTAGTTCTTTCCATCTCTCTGTAAAATTATTCAGTTACTTCACCCCCTGCCCTTCACATACCTGAAAGCTCCCTAAACCTCAGCCTGCGGTGAGACTGGAGCTTTTTTAATGGACTTTGATTGACTGAATGGAAAATGGAGGGTGAATCTGGGGAAAATAGTGGCTGCCAAGAATGACATATGTAATATTGCTGCATAACGCGCATAAGCTGTCCTCAACTGACAGTCACATTCACTGCCTGGGCAAAAAAAAGTTGTACACGCTAATATTTTATTGAGCTGTTTTAGCTTTGATTACAGTGTGAATTTGTTGTGGCACTGTTTCAAGCAACATCACAATGTTTATTTCCATCCCGAGTTGCATTATTTTCAGCTCTTATTGACAACTGGAATTCAGTATAGTAAACTCTTCTCCACCACATCACTAAGACTTTCAATGGGGTTAACAATATGTTATGACAGTTCTTAACCCAGCTCCTTGAAGTTTAGCAGTCCCTTCATTGTTTTCAACTCAACTGGCCATTGACCTGATGAGTAATTAAGACTGTGTAAACTTTGTAGTCTGTTGTCATCTGTTATATGTCATCTGGTGTCTGTCGGTCACTTGTCGTCCATGAAAAATTCGGCCCGTATCTTCTAGCAGTCACAAATATTGATCAACTTTGCCAAAGCTTGGCATGCTACATTGTTAGCTCAAAGACTACTTAGTGATTGCATTTCAGACCCAGCCCTCCAAAAGAGGGCATAGCCGAATGATCATATTGTCAAAGTTAAGTTCTCAATTTTAGACCTTTCTAATATTGATAAAGAGCTGAAACTTGGTATGTAAGAAGAATAAAACATGCTTCAACATATAGATGACTAGTTTTGATGATTTCATAAAAATGGCTGTTTGTAATCTTGGACATTCTATCACCCATAGTCACCTATTTGAACGACCCGTAGCCTCTAGTAGTCCCAAATATTCACCATGTTTAATGAAACTTTGCATCCAACCGCTTTAGGAAATTAACTGGTTTAGTATTTTAATTAAGCCTTTTGCCCCACTCCCTAATGGACATGGGTAGCAGACCAGTTGAGTTTCAGGTTCACATGAACCTCTACTCTTTGCTTGATGCAATAATTTGCCCGTTCTGAAACTCTGTTACATCTTTTCCAGAAACACAGGATATGTGTTTTGACTTGGTTATTGACGAAATGAGAAGCTACACGCTGCATCTGTTAGGGTTATAAGAATTGTTGCCAGCTAAAACATATCAGTCACTGCGATAATGATCAAATGGTAGGCTTTTAAGTAGTTACTTTTTTTTAATCCAAACGATGACTTGTTTTTGGCCGGGGAGGGTATTTAAACTGAGTCTCCCCCTGCATCTACAAATGGACAAAAGCAAACTTACTAGCCTAATGAATGCGGCTGACTATTTGCAGCTCAATTAACACTCATGAGGTTAGACAGATATTTGGTTAAACTTTCTTGCTCGCCTCAACATGCTGTCCCAGTAAAGCACTGAACTTTCAGTTTTGAAATGGCCTGTATCCCGACACCATGACCTGAACTGCCTTCCCCTTGATATGTGGTAGATATTTATGCAGGGTGATAGAGCATGCACTGTGGCTCTCTGGTACTGCTTGTCAGATTGCTCATCTAATTCAGGCAGATGGTTCACCAAACAGATGGGCTGACTCCTGTTTCCTTTGTCAGGGCCATAGAGAGACTGCTGAAAGCAGACTGTCTTTAATACTTCCACTAATGTTTATGGTTTCTGTACAGCTGTCTACTGGCTGTC
Organism: Gymnothorax reevesii; assembly: GCA_029721435.1. Taxonomy (NCBI): domain Eukaryota; kingdom Metazoa; phylum Chordata; class Actinopteri; order Anguilliformes; family Muraenidae; genus Gymnothorax; species Gymnothorax reevesii. Next base: position 9,993,942 of record CM056586.1, read on the forward strand.
AGATGGACTATTTCATTTATTCCATTAAATTTTACTGTTTAATTTTTTTTTTAGAGAGAGAGAGGTGTAAATAAAAACTAAATGGAATAAACATACAACGATGCCTTTTATTCAAATTTGTGCACTTTAGTAAATATCCTGTCACCAATTACTGTGGTTTTACTGTAGTCAAGTGACAGTTTTTATTCCCTCATTAAGCTTCTCTCTCCAGTTATTTTCCCTCCAAAAACTCATCAGAATGCCAACTGATTGGCCAGCTATATTTCAGCAGAGTGAGTTGCCAGAGATGATGGCTGAGGAAACAGCTTGGAGAATTTCTATCTGTGGAAAGCATTCATTTAGTACAGGGAAATGAAGGTATTTCAGCCAGAAACCCTATCACTACTCGATGTCCTTTGAAGTCACTACCAGAACAGCTCTACAAGAACTCACATTGTCATGTTCCAAACTATCTGAATTCACTTAACCTTTTGAACAGCAGGTTTTTTGGAATGTTTCAGTTTTTCAAAGTCAAACTTTTTTTGTTGAAGACCTGTATCTTTTTGACAAATAGATTTTATTATTATTTTTTTTTAATGTCAACATGTGTTATGTCTTGGTTCTGGGGCTGGATATGTCCTTTAATATGTAATATACAGCCCCATCCATGATCCATCAATGGGAGTGGTTCCTCGGAGTGCAGTGTATTTAAACATGTGTGTACGCTATACAATTGCCCCAAGTAAGCAAGATAGGAAGTCCACTCTGGAAGTCTATTTTGTGAACAGATGAGTCCAAAACTGAACTGTTTGCTCATGACGAAAACCTCCACGTTTGGCTTGGTCAAAACTGTGTAGTACTGAAAGAACCTTTTCCTTACAGTGAAGCTTGTTGTCAGAACATTAAGATCTGGGTCGGTTTTTCATCCTCTGGGACTGGATAACTCCGCCTAATCAGAGAGAATCATGAATTCTGAGGAATACTTTAAAACTGTGGAACATAACCTCATATTATCGGTTGAGAAATTGAGGCTTGGCAGAAAATGGATCAAGAAGCACGATGATAATCTGAAGCGTCCAGCAAAGCAGTCAAGGAATGGCTGAGGAAGATGATGATTTGTGTTCTGGATCGGCCGAGCCCAATTTCGGACCTGAATCCAATTGAAATGCCATGGCAGGAAGGGGGCAGTTCATGCCAGATGTCCATCCAGCCTCGTCTAACTGGCTCAGTTCTGTGAGGACGAGTGCGAAAAAAATCCCCCAAAGCAGATTTTAGAGACTTAATAGTTGCTACCGAAACTGTTTGGCCATGGTTATTGCTGCTAAAAAAGAGGTGCGGTGCCCTATTAACACAAAGAGTTCTCATATTTTAGCCCCTGTTAAATGTACATTTTTTTTTTTAAATCAGCCACTTTTGTTAAATTAACAATGACAATATATAATTTTCTTTTGTTTGAGTCCATTAATTGGAATGTTATTATGAATTAGGGTATCGATTAACATTTAATAAGGTTATTTCTCTCTACGTTTGACAAACTTTTGAGCAGCATTATATTCTGAAAGCCCTGACATGGCAAACTTCAGTGTGTGTTAAATAATCTGTCAAATGAGCATGACTATGACGCATGAAATGATAAACACTACTTGTCAGACAAAAAAAAAAAAAAATCGCCATCGAGTGAATTTACTTACAGTAATCCAAAGCTTGGGTCAAACTGCGCTGAAGTATGATGTATTAACTTTTTTCTTTTTTTTCCTGAGTTCTGGTAAGTGCTGCATGCTGGGCAATTCCACGGTAACGGAATTACGATCGAGTAATTTTCATGTCATTTTTACCTGCCATCTATTACTCTAATGCAGTAGCTACTTCAGGGTTTCCCACAGAGAATCGGTTAGTCAAGGTGGTGACTGGGGGGGGGGGGATGCAACAGTCAGCGTTTATTTGTTTATTTACTCTTTATAAATAAACAAAGCAGTTAAAGTGCAATAACACAGTGACAAACAGTCTTGTAACTTTATTCTTTGAAACTCAGATATAATGAAGTGTATGTATTGAGATTTCATGGTGGTGAGATCAAAAATTGCAGTTTGAATGGGTTTCTGGATTTGATTTCAATGGTGATTTCTTTGCGCTTAACATTCTGAGTGTAACACTTGCTTGTACACCGTGCATTTTAGCCTTACTGTAAGAGCTGAGCTGGAAATAACAAGATGTACTAAAAACACACAATCTTACCAAAATTCATGCTACATGAATGAACACAACCAAGCTTATCAAAAAAAGAAGAATGAAAAGCGTGTAAAATGCTCACAACCGTCCCAAAGGGTTAAACGAAAATTAATATAAGAACGGAAAATGTATGTCATCTGTTTTGACTTCAATTCCCCAAATGCTTTGCGGTTGTGGTTATGTTTGGGGAGAGGAGAATGGTATTATGTACGGAAGCGCATTGCTTTCGTAGGATAAAAAAAATATAAACCTTATAATATATCTCGTAATTACGAGATCTAATTACGCGCAGATGGTGAAGTGGGCCGGCTTCTTTGAATAAAGTACCCTGATATTTTTGACTGCTTTTTCCCATCCATTACTGTACGCTAGAGAAAACCAGGTACAATTGTCAAACATAGCAGAAAGCCACACGCAAACACATCGGTAGCCTTGATAAGAAACTAAACGAATCGTATATAGCCTATATTAATGAAACAGAATATGTGGGCAAGCAGTTGATAGGAGACACTATTCTAATGTTTAGTTTAGTTGAATAATTATCTTACCTCCACATGTCCTACCCTCGACGATGACAGGTTATTGTATGTACGGATAATTAGCTTCTTCCCGACACAAAAAATAACGTTGGCATAGCAACAGGTGATAGATGGCGCAGTAACATATTTAACCAACAGATGCCAGCTGCTATTCGGCCTCAACGCAATGCGGCCTTATTTTACTACACATGCATGCATGGATGCAGCAGAATTTTTTATTTTTTTTTCCGGGGGGTCGTAGTCAAGGCGGCCGCTCTAAGTATAAAGTGCTGCGGGAAACCCTGTACTTGCCTGTGCTTTTATCAGTTCCACTGGCATGCCTACTCAGCTGCATAACACAAAGTTGAGGTAATCGATTTTGTAAAAGGCTATACAAAGGTGTGAAAGGGTCGATAACGGAATTACGGCAGAAAAAATGCCATTATTTTTGCCTTTACTTTGACAGGCATTTCTTTGAAATCTGGCAATGATAGCCAGTAGGCTTAAGCTTAAGTTGGTGGCCTTAGATGTTGACCAGGCCATGGTGAGTTTATATTGACTGGTATGTTCACAGATATTTTGTAGGATACCATTTATGAGAAAGAGACAGCAGTTGCAGAATTACAAAATGGTAACGGAATTACATTTTCTGATAATCTACTAAAGTTATTGCACCACCCCAATTCTGAAATAGTTGGGACAAAGTGTAAATTTTGAATAAAATCAAGATGCAATGACTTTCAAATCACACCAGCTAGTATTTTATTTACAATAGAACAGAGATAACATAGCAAATGTTGAAACTGAGAAATTTTACTATTTTTATCCACAGCATGAGCTCATTTCAAATTTGATGGCTGCTACATGTCTCGAAAAAGTTGGAACAGGGGCCTGTTTACCCTGGTGTAGCATCCCCTCTTCTTTTTGACAGAGTGGAGGCGTTTGGGCATTGAGGAGACAAGTTTCTGGAGTTTAGCCATTGGAATTTGATCCCACTGTTGGGAGCTTATGTAGTTCTAAAACCTTTATGTACCTTTCAGCATTCACGGTGCTTTTTAAACCATGCAAGTGTCCCACATCATATGCACTAATGCATTTCCATACAATCAGAGATGCTGGCTTTTGAACTGAACGCTGGTAACAGGAGGGGTAATCTCTCTCTCCTCTTTATTCCGGAGGACATGACGCCCATGATTTCCAACAAGAATGTCAAATTTGGACTCGGATGACCACATGACACTTTGCTACCATCCATTTTAAATAATCCTTGGCCCACAGAGCACGGTGGCACCTCTGGATCATGCACAACAGTGGCTTCCTTTTTGCATGATAGAGTTTTAGGTGGCATCTGTGGATGGCACAGCAGACTGTGTTTACAGACAGTGGTTTCTTGAAGTATTCCTGGGCCCATTTAGTATTGTCAATGACACAGTCATGCCGGTGAGTGATGAAGTGGCGTCTGAGGGCTCGAAGATCACGGGCATCCGGTAAAGGTCTTTGGCCTTATCCCTCACGCAGAGATTTTTCCAGTTTCTCTGGATCTTTTGATGATGTTATGTACTGTCAATGATGAAACCTTCAAAGGCTTTGCAATTTGAAGTTGAGGAACATTGTTTTTAAAGTATTCTACAATTTTTTTACGCGAACCTTCACAGGTTGGAGAGCCACTGGGCAACTTTACTTCTGAGAGACTCAGCCTCTCTTAGACTTCCCTTTTATAGCTAATAATGTTACACACCTGATGACAGTTAACTTAATTACTTGCTAAATGTTCTTTCAGCTGATTATCTCATATATTAATTGCTTTTCCAGCCCTTTTTTGCCTGCGTCCCAACTTTTTTGAGGCCCGTTTCAGCCAGAAAATTTTAAATAAGCTCATTTTGTGGTTACAAATGTAAAATTTCTCAGTTTCAACATTTGAAATGTTATCTATGTTCTATTGTAAATAACATATCGGGTCATGTGATCTGAAAGTCATTGCATTTTGATTTTATTCACGATTTACACTTCTTCCCAACTATTTCGGAATTTGGGTTGTACTCAAAACAACAAAGCAATTAAAAATTCGTATCATAAATGATGTTTGTGTTGCTAACCTCATTGAAAAATGACAAATTTCACAATTATCCACTGGAATTGTGTGTTTCAATTTCCTGCAGTGACTTACAATCTCAAATACTTCGGTTACCAATGTATGGAAAAACGGTAAATACCAGGAAATGGCTAATTATCTTTTAGGAGTTGTCGGCTTTGGAAAAATAACCTTTGATCTTTGTCCTGGAGCAAAAAAAAAAAAAAAAACAACAAAATTCCAATCTAAATTTTGAGAAGACCGTCTAAGATATTTCAAAATGGTTTTCAGTGTCTGATTTGGTAATGAGTCATCTACATGAAAACCCATATATTTATAATATTAAAACACTTTAAAAAAATTTCTGTTTTAGCAGCTCTCATGTGGAATTGTCCTGCTGTATCTCCTGATGCAGTTTGGCACATACAAACTTGTATGGGCACAGAGGAGCTGCCGTGTTACTTTTGTCTGGTGTTACTTCGAACTGGTTCTCCCCTACATTACGGCTGATGTAACTCACTTCAAAAACACAGTTCCGGATATTAGAGAAGGGCATTCAGTTTCCACGGCCTTCAGTGAAGCATTTCTCTGTCACTCCTCCTCAGTTCAGCTTGCAATACCGACCGAAAATGTGCCTCTGCCTCCAGCGTATTCTGCAGCCTATTCTACTCCGTCAATCTTTGCAAATGTAGGCTGCAGTGCACATTCTGCATGCCAAAAATTACATTTCCAAACTGAGTGGGTTGAACAAATAAAATCAAGGAAACATAATTTTTGAGTCTTCAGTGTCACTGCTGCCATGTCGCTCTGAATATTATTCAATCATGGCTTTATGTAACCTGCAGGAGGGTGAAGTTGGCTGTGAGAAATGGAACACTGAGTCAACAGTTAAGTTAATTTATTATCAATGCCAAATGTAGCCTGCCTCCAAGTAATACAAATTGATGGTATAATTAAACACGATACGGTCATGATGCATTATTTATATAATTTCCATTAATTACTGTGAGATTATTCTGTTAGTTGGCTCCTGCTAGTGAAATTGGAAATAGGTTGAGTTTGAGTACTGACATGGCTCAAGCAAATCATTTGCAGCCGGTTTTATGCTGCATATGATGAAAGATGCCACAAATCGCCTTGTGCAAACTCATTTAAATAACATGACCAGTGGTTTCATCTCATTTTCATGGAAAATACCCCCTGCAGTATATCTGCACCGTTGTGAAAAAGTATTTGCCCCCTTCCCGATTTAGAAAAAAAAAATACATACTTTTTTTTGCATGTTTGTTAGGCTGAAATGTATTAGATCATCAAACTGATTTTATTTGCAAATGTAACCTGAGTAAATGCAAATAATACATTTTAAATAATAAATTCTCTTATTGAAGCAAAAAAGCTATCCAACCCTACTTGGCCCTATGTGAAAAAGTTATTACATTCTTAGGGCCCGATTTACTAAGACCTTTAGCACATGCAAAATCTTTTTGCCTGTGCAAAACCAATAACATTGCCCATGATTGGGGGGCGAGGAATGCCTTTTTTTTTTTAGTGGGACTATCGCACTAATATTGCGCACATTACCTAATTTTACCTTTTTTATTTTTTATTCTTTGCGCGCACGCAGATGAGAATGCGGTGCAGTAAATCGCATTGGGGCGGAATCAATTTCTGGCGGTCCGAGTTGATTCTGTGGCGGCCCGCCACATAATGGTCTAAGTGTGGGAAACCCTGCTGGGTTCCCTAGAATGGGGTTCTACCTGATGTTGATGTGAATATCCACCTCACTGCACCTGAAAGCGCGTTGGAATCACTGGGAACCCCGTAAGCCACCCCCTGAGGAAAGGGGAAATGCTTGTGATGTCACTGAGGGGTAATGGAGTGCTGGGACTCTGAGTGCCTGAATGAAATGCGGTCCAGCTGAAAACAGCACCGATATGTAGGCCAGCCCTCTGTCCACAGGCTGCGCCGGGTGAGTCCGCAGTCAGAGAGCTTTATTCTCTTATGTTGTCAGCTGTTTTTTATATGACTACTTGCCTCCTTTTTCACCCTGATCATGTTTATTTCTGAAGACAAAATTAAACAGCCACTGGAAAAGAAAAGGGAAAAAAAATTAGATTTTTTTTTTTGCGCCGTTACAAAAATAGCAACATTAGGAGCCCTGGTGCTCTTGTCTCCATGGTGACGGCAGCACAGGTCATTTCGGAGCTCTTGGTGTTGGTTGGTAGCTGTTTGATGGTGGGAGAGGGTCTTCTCAAACTGAGTCGTGCCAACACACACACACACACACACACACACACACTCACTCACTTTTTTTGTTCACACCTGCACACACATGCAGACGCGGGGAAAAATATTCACTTACATGCAGTCAGAGACATGAAATTGGACTAATCTGTCCATTAATTGTCCTTCTAATGATTGAGGGACATTCTGAAATCAGCCATTAGCATTAACAGTGAAGTGCTACACAGAAAACAAAAAGCAGTTTCTGGATAATTGGTCTCCAGTTTTACAGAACAGTAGGTAAACTCATAGTCAAAGGTGAAATAATCGCTGCCAGCACAGGCATTTTATGATGTGCTCATGCACTACTTTTGCTCATATCACTTCAGTCAGTGTTTAAAAAGATGGTAGGTTTGTGCTGTTATTTATCTACTGAAGTAATACAGATTAAATCCCATTTGAGGGTACAATTGCTGTTTCCCCTCCTGGGGAGTAAGTGTGAAACCCATCAGTTATAAGCTCCAGTTCTTAGCCAGTGTACTGTGTTGGTGCTAGAATATGATGTATTTGTCTTTATTTTATCATAATTACCATATCAAAGTAACTTATTTACTTATTTATTCATTAGTTATTTACTTACTTCAATGACTCCTGGGGTGTCTCTTGATCTCTTGCGCATGCTGTGACATATAATGATGCTGTAAAAGATGAAATATAATGGGGGTAGGGGGGGTAGTAAACTGACAGTTCAGGGTTTTTTTTTGTTGGGTTTTTTTTTCAGTTTGTTGTTTTCAGTGATGTTTGGATATGGGTAATGATGTGGGAGTTGAGAAGTGAGAGGATGGTGCGACAAATCTCAATATGAAAAAATAAGGGGTTCAAACTACTGCAGTGGCAATGGATTATATGTAATTGTTAAGAAACAGGAAGCTGGATGTGTGTAATCTCTGTTGTTGTGGTCTTGAGGTGGAACTCTGCAGTTGTTCAGAGGGACGTTGTTAATCAGTTTGTTGGCTGTTGCGTCAGAGGTGGAGCAGTGGTTGTTAGTGGGTCCTAGTCCATCAGCGCAGAAAGTGCTTGTACTGTTCACAAATACACCACTGGCACATTGCACATTTAGACGTTGTTGACAGTCAAGGATGTTTCTACAGAAAAGGGCACGATCACGGTAAAGATGGTCCACCCATTTTTTTCACAGTGGACCTCAGCTTTACTATTCATTTGGGGGCTCGAAATTTTGAGCATGATATTTGCAGTTAGGGGCAACTTTAAAAGGGACACTCATTCCAATGACTGTGACATCCAAGATCAGATTATGACGCAAATGTCCACACCATAATCATTCAAATTTGAGCCAACAGAAAATTAAATTGAAAATTAACCCTTTTCATTGATGACTCAGACATGCCACCGAGTCTTATTTAGTATTTCAAGTTATACTGAGCAAAAGTATAAATGCAACAGTTTAGTCATTTCAATATTACGCATAATTATTTGAGGTTGGGTTTAGTTTTGTGACCAAGGTTGTGTGCCACTGGTCTGTGTGCATTTCAGTCACCTTCTCCATATCATTGTCAAGTACATGCCCTTTGTCAAAATTGGCCTGTCAGACAGGTGGGGCATGATCCAGAGCTGTTGAAATCAGGTACAGTCAGCCCAGGCACATCCTGCACTCTGGTCAATAAAAGGTCACCCCAAAAGTCCCAGTTCTGCCATTGTTCAAAATGCCATAAATGACTCGAGCCATCAGGGAGCCATTGGCATGCTCAGTACAGGAATGTTTCTCGGGAATGTTGAAAGGGCTCTTAATGTCCATGTTTCAACAATAAGCTGCATAAAACACCTTGTTGACTAATGAGGCAAGACGGCAGACCGCTTGCATGCATGACGTCCATGTGTGACAACCCCCACCCAAGACCGCAATATCTGGACTCTTTATCTCTGTTATCGTCTGAGACCAGTAACTCCCCCTGCAGATGAGACAGCTGGTCCCCACCATCACCCCATTTTTCTGAAACTGTGAAAAATATTCTCCAGAAAGTCCATATCTTTATGTTTTTTGCCCTTTGTGGATTGGACCTCTCCTCAGCTCGATGAAAAAATTGGTTCCACTGAGGCAATAGACTCATTTCATGGCCAATGGCACAACGGTGGACTGTTTTCTTTGAAGAAAAGTCACGTTTCCAACTTCACAAAGCGGATGGACGGAGAATCGTTATGCTGACATCATTGTGGTGCGCAAGGTGGCACCTGGTGGTGGAGTGCTGGTTTGGGTGGGAATATTCCAAGGACATTGCACCCAACTGCAATTGATGAAGAGCAACTTGAATGCAGTGTTGTTTCACGATGAGATGCTGCTGCCTATCGTCCTACCATTCATCCATCAAATCAATAACCATCCAGCATGACCATGCCAGACCCAAGTCACCCTTGTTTGCGCCGAATTCCTTGAGCCTGAAAACATTTGTGTGCTTGAATGACCGGCTTATTTCTCGGATTTGTCCCCTTTCCAGCATCTTTGGGATGTCCACAAGCAATGTGTTTGTCATTGGTTCCCATTTTCAGCCAATAGCCACCAACTCCACACAGCTCTTGAAGAGAAGTGGGAACATGTCCACCAAGTCACCATTGACCATTTGTTACAGTCCACACAGCAGAGATGTGTAGCAATGCAGCAGGCCAAAGGCGGACATACCCAATATTGATTTGTGAGATTTGGACAATAGACCCCATCCCCTTTATCATCATGCCATCGCAAGATTCTTGTTTGTCTTTTTAAATCATTGATCGAAATGCATTGTAATATGGTCATGCAATCTGTCAACACTCAATGAAAGTACAGTGAGCTTCTGAACATGGTCATATTTCTCACAAGAAGAAGTGTTGCGTTTATATTTTTGTTCACTGTACATTAGAAAAGCTGTTGGTTCAGGAAAGAAGGGATTAACCCTTTCCCCCCCAACTAAAAGCAAGTGTCCGTTAAGTTTGGTTTTCCCTGTCTTTACCGTAATCAGTCAGCTATTTTAGTTCTACAGCTGTGCACCAGATGTCAATCCTGCCCTAAAACAAAAACAACAATAGCAACAACCCAAAAGGAGGCCATTTTGAAACCTGTTGGGTTTGGTGGCTGAGCGCCAAGGCTCAGGTACTATCCAAATTTTTACTTGTCGAACAAATAAAATGTCTTTGCCGCAATCATAAAAATATGTTTTTGTAGCTAGTGCTTCTTTATGAGGTTACGCTTGATCAGAAACCTTTTCAGAGAGGTAGAAAATAAGGGAAACTTCAGCCCTCAGGTTGGCTGCAAATTTCCATGGGTCTGCATTATATGTCCTACCGTTATCTTTTGGAATTCCGGTAAAGACGTCAAAATTACGGTAAAGACAAGATCATATTAAAGTCAAATTTTGATGCCTGAGGCCTGCCTAGCTGGCCTTTTTGCCCTTTTAATTCTTTCATCACACCAGGCCCAGTGCACTGCCACCCACTTGACTCTGGCCTTAAAATCTGCTGCCCTTCTAAAATCCAGACCTGGGAGGGGTTATGGAATCAAATTAGGGCCAAAGGTTTTGTATGTGTGCAAAAAAGTTTTGAGCTTCTGAAATAGTTTTGTGCGTGTAAAAAAAAAAAAAAAAAGTTTTGAACTTGTAGAAATATTTGGTGCGTGAGTAAAAAAGCTTTGAGCTTGTAAAATAGGTTAGTGATTGAGCAAAAGTTTTGAACTTGAAATATAGTTTACTCCGTGTGTCAAATAATTTTGTGCATATGCAAAAGTTTTGAACTTGTGAAATAGTTTTGTGCGTGTGTGAAAGTTTCCTACCTTCCAGCGTGACAGTGTAGTTGCTGATACGCTCAAATTTCCTACCTTCATGTGGAACTAAGGCTGGGCGGTATGGCCTAAAATTTATATTGCAGTATATTTTGAAGCACAGACGTAATGAAGTATATTGCAATATGTTCTTCGGTGTGTGTGTGTGTGTGTGTGTATATATATTTCAATATAACAGTTTCTGAACATACACCTACAGCAGATGCATTGCAGCAGAAAGCTGTATTCTTAACTATAAACTCACTTAAAAATAGTATAGAATGCCATTTTAAGAACATTTATTGTGCGAAACTTATTTTAAAAAATACAAAACCTTACAAGTATTTGAAAGTGTAATTGGATGTGTTTCTCCATAACAATGCAACACAAATTTCAAAATGAAACATCACTCTGTCCTGCTCAAGATACCAGACACCACTTCTTCCTGAGCTTTCTCACATAACAAAAGTAAAGGTGGAAATATTTTAAATTAATAAAATGAAAGAAAAGATTAATTTTACACTAAGAAGTAAAGCAAGAAAATTTGGAGCACCCCTTTCCACTTCACTGATACAGTTTATTGGCCCGCGGACCAACCAGCTTACTACCCAAGTAACAGCTAGGGTCAAGACTGGCTTCACATCGTATCAGTTTGATTATTTAAAGCCACTAATCACCGTTGTTCAAGCTAAATATAACTTACTTCTGAAAAGTTATTTCGTCCACGATCCTTCTCTCATGACTGCGATTGACAGCGACACATTTCCAGAAAGAAATCGTGGATAGAGACATACACCTTGCTTTCAAGGACGCCCATCCTAAGGTAACTGCCAGACTTGCATCGTAACTTTGCATTTCTAGTTCACATCGCGTGTTGGTTGAAAGTATACTTAATTAAGAAAAACAATTGCGAACAAGTCAGGACTAAAAATAGTTGTAAAGGCATTTTTAAGTTCTGGCTATGCCACTGCCTAGTATTAAATTTGAAATCCAACATAGTTGTATGGCAAACGTAAGGCACCAAAATATATTGCTGAACTACGACTAAAAAAAAAAAATTGTTTTAACCTACCAATGGTGGAGTCTGTGACTTAAGCATTGAAGTCTTGTCCGGTCGTTCAGTTCCACTGCTACCACAATATTTGCGCCAATGTCAGTGGTTATGCATACTTGTGACTCTTTAAGGCCGCTTTCACACTATGCACAATTGTCCCCCCTCCCACCGCCTGTTAGCTGGCCTGCTAGTCATGCATAACGGTGCCCGAACAGTTGCAGAGTACAGTTGTTGAGAATTTTTAATAAATGAAATGTACTGAATTTGTCTCCATTGTTGAAGGTACTGTACCCTGACTCTCTGCCATGAAAAATACACAGAATTTATTTGGCCTATGTAATAATCAACTGCTCAGTGCTGCCGGATAGCTCGCTCGGTTAAGGCACTGCGTTGCACTGCAGAAGTGACTATCACGTAGCGGGTACAAGCCCTGGTCGTACCAATCGGCAGTGGTTGGCAGCATTTTCAGCACAATTGGCCATCGAGCTACAGGGTTTCAAATTGGGAAGGGACTGCCGGGAAAGGGAAATAAATAAATAGCTTTTTTCGTTGCTCAAGAGCCTCCTGTTGGCCAGACGGGCGCTCGTCAGGAAGATTCTAAAGTCTGTTCATGTCTGGGTATCCTCCACCCTCATTCTGAGCTTGCAAAGATTCAACCAATGAGTGTATAAGAAGCAGTGGCTGTGACAGGCACATGCTTCGGAGGAGAGCTGTGAACTGTCTTCACTCTCCTGAATTGGCAACAAGGGGTTGCAAACGAGCAAGCCTTATACATAGTTCCCCAATTGGGCATTCCAGATTTGGGTGGGATTGGAGATGCCAGAAAAGGAAAAAAAAAAAAAAATTATTATAATCAACTGCTCTGCCAAGTTATCTGGTGTTTTCCATGTTAAAAATTTGTATGTTTCCTGCTTGCATTTATTCAAAATGAACAGAATATTGATTCACTTGTATATTCACTGTCTTGACGCATGCATTGATTGCGAAATATTTGAGGCTCTGGAAAAACAGACCATTTTGGAACATAAATTACTGGTACTTGACAGTATAGAAAAATCATGCAGGGGCATTTTGGAATATAGTTAATTTGGCATTTGGGCCCCACCCCCAAAATAACAGTCTGCAAAAATTCCTCACCCTTCACAGCTAGTGCATGTTTGTACAGCAAAGGTGGAGACATGCCTTCTCACACTAACACTAGAGTTAACCACGAACCTTTCAATGCCTTTGACATGTTTGAATGACCAGAGGATTCATAGAGGAAGTATGATACTCCTTTCTTCAGTGCAATTTGCCAAAAACACTGATTACGGTGAAGAGGTATGTCACTTCATCTTTATCGTAATTGTTGATTACGGTAAAGACACCTGACCATCTTAAAGTTTGTTGAAAAAACTGAAACCAGCCATAAATCAGCTTTGCCATCTTAATACTGGCTAGTGCTTTGGAAGTCCTATTAAAAGAACTAAAAAAGAGGAATCCCAGGGAGAATTTTTGGTGGACATGTCTTTACCGTAATCGTGCCCTTTTCTGTAGAAACGCCCTTATGTACTGTACTGGTGCTGCAGGTTTTCCAAATTAATGCTATCTAGCAATAGAATAAAAATACTGTTGTGAGGTTAGCGTGAGGTATCAGACTGTTAAGAGGTCAGTGTTGGACATGTTTTGGGTCATTACTCATAGTCATTTGTGTCCTCAGCATCTTTTTATGTCATTTTCATTTGCTACTTAATCAGACACTTCCATAGGCACTTCATGTCTTGTTGTCAGCTATCAGTCTCCTTTCACACAGTTGCTTGCTAGCGCATTTTAAGGCAGGCAAGCAGGTTTTAGCCAGCATTTCGACAGTGAGGCTAAGTTCTGCTGTGCTTTGGCACTGTGCACCGTGCTGGGAAGCGCCTGATCTGAAAAGACTCCTCCCTCCCTGACCTGTTCCTGTCTGTTAAAGTGTGATGGATGGTAGTGGGGTTACTGAAGAGGGAAGATTACAGGGTTTGTGCTATGAAAGCTCAGCATCATTATATGTAGCAGTGACTGTTCGCTCTTTTTCATCTGTGCGTCCTGTGATGTAACGTACACGTGCATCGTTCTTCTCTGCGGGGTGTCTCTGGAATGGAGGGACCCCCTCCTCCTTATAACAGTCTTACTGTATAATATTGCGACTAACGCAGTCTTTGTGTCCTCTCTCTGCAGCCATGTTCAACCTTATTCCTGTGGGGCTCCGAGTGGTGGCCATCCAGGGTGTGCAGACCAAACTCTACCTGGCCATGAACAGCGAGGGCTACCTGTACACCTCGGTAAGCCCCCCTGAGCCCTGGTTAGGCCTATACAGACGAGGAACTGGAAGTGTGGCTCCAATTGGCCAGTCAGAACTGGTGTTGATTACGGAGTCGTGTTGGCAGTATTTTTGCAGTGAGGTGGTACTGCAGTTGCTCTCTGCTGTGCCGAATGAGCCTGTTTATCGCAGAGGTCCCAGCTGAAGGACGAGCGTCTGGTCTTGTTCAGAGCCAGACACACTTCAGAGCGCTGGCCTTCAACGCAGCAACACACACCAGACTCCTCACTGGGTGTATGCTTTTAGCAGATGTGCCAAGGCAGTCCTTACCCTGCCTCTGTGGAGCTCTGTCCTCCAGCACCTGACCATCTGCCCTACCATTCTTCTTTCACCCAGAACATTCTGTTTAATTACTTGAGCTACCAGTATGGTAGCATGAGCCGAGGTCTATTGTTTGTTCTGTCTATCTATCTGTCTGTCTGTCTGTCTATTTGTCTATATCAAAAATTGGAAATTACAGGGGCGCTCCAGTGGCTTATCGGTCTAAGCGTGCGCACCATAAAGGCTGTGTCCTTCCTGCGGCGACTTGGGTTCGATTCCGGCTCGGTTCATTTGCCGCATGTCTTCCCCATTCTTCTCCCCAGCTTTCCTGTCACTCTCTACTATACAACTGTCTAATAAAGGAGAAAATCCCAACAAATAATCTTTAAAAAAAAAAAAAAAATGGAAATTACCCAGAAGCATTTGGATATTGCATCATCAAAGCGAGGCTTCACACAATGCAAGATCATTTGACTGTGTTGGGTGGCCAGAGTGAACACCTACTTGGCATTTAGTTATTCATGTTATTATTTTCTCTCTATGTTTTTAGTGAAGTTATGAACTTATTTTAACTAATACTGTTGTAGCACATTTTATGTTCTATAATTGCCTGTGATAGATGCTGATACATGCGTACACACAACCTCTTCGTCTGTTTGTCTCTGAATTTGCTTCAGAACAGAAATCCACCACTTTCCTTCCAACACCCACTCAATTGATTTGTAAAGCGCACAGTGCATAAGCTTTACCTCTGAATGCGCTTCGTATAGTTGGCAGGAGTGGCTTGTCCATGTTGGCTACCTTTCTGGCTTGTTATACTGTACTTGGACGACAGTCTTCTGTAAGTTCACATGCCAGCCTTCCATGTAGGAGGAAAAAGCACAGAGTGAAGCTGAGATGTGACTCAGACGCTCATGTTTCTCATCTGAGCAGTAATTTCTTTAAATGTGTTAAATATACGTGAGATTCTCACGCACATATATCGCCATTTGGCAGATAGTGTACAGATTACATAAATCACGTTTGGCTCTTGGATTTTTTACTTACGGTTCAGATGAACAACCCAATGCAATCGAACAACAGTAGGATCCTATCCGGAGGGTGCACTATGTGAACTGAGATGTAACGTGCAGGAGCCAAAGATCTCAGAATGTGTCTCTTAGTCCAGTGAACTCAGCCGGCTGATCTGTTTACTGTGTTTTTCAGCCTGGCTGAAGTATTGTGCTAATTACCTAATGCAAGTGATTAGACCAAATTATGGGGAAGGGATTTACTCAGATTTTCCACCCCTGCTTGTGGATCCAGTTCAGTTCTGAGATCGTTTAGTAATGGAGTCACAGAACCTGAGTCATCTCTCTCTCTCTCTCTCTCTCTCTCTCTCTGTGGCTCACCATCTGGCTGCCTTTATGAGACGAAATGCTTGTGCTCAGATGATGCCATGGTGACATGAGTGACCAAGAGGGAGCAAATAACTGGAAAGGAGTTCAGCGTCCCTACTACGCCTCCTGTTTGCGAGCGAGAGGCAGAGACTCGCAAATACACCACAGGGAATGTCACTTCAGTTTGCATTCGATAATGCTGCGCTCTTCAGGCGCTCAGCTCTGTGTCAGTTTTCTGTTTTAATGACCACAGCCCCTGTTTTCCAATTAAATACCCCTGCTGTACCTTGGGAAGACATCAGCTTGCACTTTCTCCAAGCCTGCGCAAATCCTTGTGTAATTCAGCATTATTAAAAGGAATTATAAATGTAATCCTGCCGACAGTTCTGACTGCTCGCTTCTCTTGCCTGTTTGAATGTGTGAAGTTATGAATAATTCAGCCGGCACCAATAAATCGTGCCATTGCGGACGTCAGAATGTGACAATATTGCTGGCTGTACAAGCAGGCGATAGGTTTTATGGTGTGTGCTGCGCATGTCCCTGACGAGTCCGGTACCGAGCCCGGGATCACGGAACAGAGCCACTCTTTGAAGGTTGGGAAATTATGAAAACAGACCTGGCAACCTTTGTGGTTCCTTGACAAGGAGTGTTATGACTCTGCTTAAAAGCAGTTACAAGAAGGAAGATGCATCTAAAAGGCAAAACTCCGTGTATTGCAGAGAACCAAATTTAGCAGAAAGACAGTGCTAATATAAGATGAGGAGGTCAGTAGCATCAGTAATGTGAGTGAGTGGATGTTTGCGGAGAATAGTGAAGCAGTGTTGCGCGCAATCCAAGCAAAAAGAACTGACCCGCTGCAAAAGTTAAAAAGAGGAGAGAGAGGGCTCCCCAAGTTGGGAGACGGGCACATTTTATTAGCTCAGTGAACGAGACACAGGTGTTCTTCATTGTACCAATGACCCCTAGCTCTGCCCATCAGGAACCTACAAATGAACATCACACACCATCAGAGCAGGGGGCCATAACAGGGCGTATCAAAACATGACCTGGTGACCCGTGATTCCCATAATGGAAAGAGGAAGGCAGGTGCTTTTCATGGGAGCAGCCTTGTTTTCCCATCAGAACATACTCGCAGGCCGCGCCCGATCTTTATTTTATTATCCACAGTCAAAGATGCTGCTCCCAGTTCTGAGGCTGAAGATGTGTTTAACTGTAGTAGTTTGCTGTAGATATTGCAGACGGCCAAGCCCTGCCGGGAATTAGCACAGCCTCGCCTGCGAGCGGAAGAGCGGCGGGTGGACCTTTTGAAGAATGCGTATAATTAGATTATAATGAACAAGATTACATCCGAAGGGAAGGCGCTGGGATGAAAATAGAGCAAGTGTAAAAATAAAATGTTCTTTTTCCATACGGAGCATCTACTCCCACCCCTTTGCTTTTAATCATGCACAGAGAGCAATATTTGTAATTAAAATGTCCGTACTGGGGTTTGTTTAATGAATTCGATCCCATAAAGACTCTTTCAGCTGCTTGCACAGTAGGCATGTTATTTCTTGGCTTATCAGTTGGGCGATAATATGGAAGTTGTGCGATATCCTCCTCAGTGCTGTATATAGCGAACTGTTGTTGTCTGCCAGGTGTTCTGTTTAAGTAAATAGTGTTATTGTTTTATTGTGAATCATATTGAACAGTGAAGCCCTGCCAAAAGTTCTTCAGCTGGCAGTGATGTTCTCCCACAAACAATTATATGAACATCTTGAACACTTATTAGTGTCTTATGACGAACAAATAGATGTGTTGTTCCAGCCAAGTGAATGCGGTTTTTGGACTGTAAAGTTTTCCTTGTCTGCTGATTTGTGAAATAATGAGAACATGGCCCTAATTTTTCATTTGCTCGGCATGCAGGAACTCTGTGTGTGTGTGTGTGTGTGTGTGTGTGCGCGCGTGTGTGTGTGTTTGTGTGTGTGTGTGTGTGTGTGTGTGCATGTGCATGTGTATATTTGTATGTCTGTGTCTGAGTTTGTGCTTATACTTGTGTGTGTGTGTGCATGGATGAGTGTATATGCGTGTGTGTGTGGTCACGTGAATGCACTTGTGGGCGTGTCTGTGTAAATGCATCTGTTGGTGTGTGCATATGTGCATGCGTGTGTGCACACGTGTGAATGTGTGTGGGTGCGCTCTCGCGTACATGTGCTTTTATTCGGGCGTTGGCAGGTGTGTAGGCTTATGTATACGTACGTGGGTGGGACTGCGTGCGTGTGTTTGTGTTAATGTGTGCGCGTGGGTGTGTGTGGGCGGGTGCGCGTGTGTTTTAGTGCGTTGTTTATGAGAAGCAGGAGTGTGTGAGAGAGGAGAGAGGACATGAGTGGGAGATTAAAGTGCAGTGGTGAAAATATATTCACCCATCAGCGTCACACTGTGTGGGAGAATTCAAATCAATTGACAACCTGCCAATTCCTTCTGTCATATGTGCTGCATTCATCCATTCTGTCTCAGTTTTTTAAATGTGCACTTCATAATATATACATTCATTTCATCTGGCGGCTTTTGGTAAAGACAATCTGGTCTAACATGAAATACAATTTGGCTTGTTACCCATGATGCCATTTTTGTCCTTTTTTAGTTTTCTTCAGGTGGTGTTTGTATTTGTAATTGATGTTCAGCATATACGATGCAAAACATGTACATCATGGAGCTGTTTCAGACTTGATACTGCCTGTTATATTTGACCCAGTTAATTTTTCTCTTGATCAGTATTTTTGAGTAGAAATGAGCAATTGGGCTCACCCTCTTGCTTTTTATGTTAATACATAATGACAATATTTACATACTTTTTACATAATGGCAAAGAAACTGATTGCGCTGTAGATTTTATATGAGCATTGAATGAAAAAATATCTAGAAGTCAAGAAAAAATAATCCAGAGTTCCTGAGGTGGCTTTGAATTTGCATTTATAAATTATTTACTAGATTAAAAAAAAAATATTCAAGTGGTTGAAAGATTGATATATCCCCCATATCCTGGTTACATTACGACTGATATGAGAATCCTCCATCATATTTGTATGTGTCGTAAAACACTTCATCACTGTAAAAATGAGGGCGACATGCTGAGGGGCGGCTGTATTAAGTGCTGATTGATTTAGTGAAGTTGAGGTGTTGGACGTGGCTACATGCAGAGCAGTTATACTGTAGTCAGTAATAATTAGTAAAATATGCAGAGCCCTCTCAGGTGAAGAGTCTGAATGGGCTTTTGAAAGAACTTGAAATATCAGAACGGTCACCCGGTTCACTTGAGCTACAGTGAATGGATGTAATTATGTACTGTATATTGGGTCATTCTTTTAATATTGAGTGTAATAACATACTACAGGGTTGTGGGAGGAAGAGGGCGAGAGAGCAGTTGTGGAAAGAGAACTGAGTGCTGTTCAGGATTACTGCGTGTTCTGCGCAGCTGTGTGTGTGTGTGTGTGTGTGTGTGCACGCGCGCGCGCGCGTGTGTGTGTGTGTGTGTGTGTGTGTGTGTGTGTGTGTGTGTGTGTGTGTCGGTCTGTTTGTGTGTGTGTGTGTGTGTGTGTGTGCATGTGTGAGCGCTTGCTTGTGTGGGTATGTGTGTGTGTGTGTGTGTGTGTGATAGAGAGACGGAGCGATAATGACAGTTTAGACTCATCACCATAGATTGGTGGCTGCATTAGCACATACGGTACGAATGTGCGGTTTAATGCCCATCAGGGGTAGATCTGGCTCTAAAATGAACCTGATTATGAGCCAATGTTTTGACTGCGCACTGAAATAATTTTTTGACTAAGTCCCCCAAACTGCTCGGGAAATCCTCACATGTGCTTATGCAGAGCATTTGACATTTTGCGTCAACAGTGCCGGTCATGCATGGGGCCACCAGCCCACCACAGCATTGGCAACGACGGTGGCGGTGGCAGCAGCCGGAGGCTCACGCACTTCAGCCTACCCGAGAAAATCGGCTCAAGACTCCCCTGCAACAAGGCTCTCAAATGAGAGCCAATCAGTGCTCGGGAACGCAGGGAGTGACAGCTCCGCAGGCGAGGAGGGAACGCCCTGCTCATGAGCTAGTCCGTGTAGAACAAGCATGTGACTCTGAACCCCCGTTAAGAATCTCATGATTGTTATTCGCTGGGAGGTCCTGTGCCCCTGCCAGGCTGCCTGCGTCTGGACCGTAGACCACAGGAATGAAAAGCAGGTGATTTCGGTCTAAATGCTAAGCGAACACGTGATCCCTGCTCGACGGCGCATCTTGTTGACATTGCCATGTTGCAACCAGTGACATTTTATTATGGCATCCTTGTCAGGAATAATGAATTCTGTTGAGGTGCTTTCACTGAACTACCATCCCTAATTTAACATGATTTTCTTCTGAAATTAATGTCGTAAACTTTGCATTCAATGCTTTTGGCAGTGTGTCAGAAATACTGTTAGTGCATTATTATTTGAGTAGTGGGAAGGTGTTAAGTTAAGATTGATATAGCGGGTTTGATTTATCTGCACTTGTATAGATGTGCCGTCCCTGTACTGATGAAGTGATTGGGTGGTTGGTCTTCAGTTGTCATTAGATGAAGCACTTTATGATCGCTTTGCAGCAAATGCACCAGGCTTGATTGAAGACTCTTAATTACACTTCAGTTTATCGGTTGGGAAATCAATCCTAAGAGCTTTACATTGTTCTTGTGTGCTGCTACGAATGAGTCATCCATTTTCTGCTTATTCAGTATGTGAACATTGTGTGTGAGAGGGAGAGAGAGTGAGAGAGGTGGAAGGAAGGAAGAAGTGTTAGTCTGCAGACTGCTGAATCTTATAATGTTTCGAAAGAGATCATTCTGATAGCATTAGTGGTTGACCACGGTAATTTCCAATTCACATTGTTGCATTAACCTTAAAGTAGCGATTTCCAACTTGTAAATGGCGTTCAAGTCAACATCCAGCTCTAAATATAACTTGGAATCTTGTGTTCTTTGAATTTCAGATACTTCCTGCTTGGAGGTAAATTAAGCAGAAGTGCTGGAAATTAAGAATCTCATATCAGTCTCACACTACAGTTAAAGTAAATAAATCTGCTGTAATACTTTTGTTTCATGCCTGCTATTTTAACCACAAACTCTGCTTGTAATAAAAAGCAACATGTTATTAATTTATTCATTTACTTTTTTTAAATTAATGGTTTAACTGTATAACTGTTTGATACGTCTCCCCGATCCATCCGAATACAGACTACGATTACACTACGCCCCTGGGTTCTGATGTTCAACCTTCTATCTGATGTCGTATCAATGAGAATTGTTCCAACTTGACCTTCCTTCCCATATTAAGTGAACGCAAGCTTGCACTTAACAGACGCTAACCGCTAGCATTAGCAGTAACTGATTATGTTCAGCTGCCTCTCTCAGTTGATTGAGATTATTGCTGAGTACTGTGGGTACTGTGCTGTTGCCCGTGTGCTTTTGGCACTACCTGTTAGAGAAGAGATTACTTTGCTGCCCTAATTTACCACAATGTCGTGCAATGAGGATGAGGATAACTTAAATGAAGTCAACACTGTTATTTGAGCTGAGTGTCTGAAATGATTCAGGTGGGGAATCCCTCCAGTTCCTTCAGTAGTGAGCAGTACTCTTGATGGAGAATGAAAGAATTAGGATGAATGTGGATGTGAGAGAGAGGAGATGGGGAGACTGTAAAAGATGGACCAACTGAAGGCCTGCGTGCAAAAAGTACTAAAGTCACATTTTTCAAAAAATGAGCTGACGCAGGTATTAAAAGCCACAATGGCCAGAGCATCATCTGACACCAAAGATTTCTCAGAAGAAGCACTCAAGTCTTGTTTATTTGGTGCGTTTCCATTGTCAAATTCGCTAAGCTCTAGTGCAAGGAATACCCAAGTTCGTAGAAGTTCACGACTGTCCAATCAATATCCTAGGATGTGTCACGTGACTAGCTGTGAAAATGGCACGCAGGGGTTCAAATTTGGCTTCCTCTGTTGAAATCGCTCAAATCCAGCCATTTAGCGGTAAAAAGTACACAAGTCCAGGCATTCATCAGAAAGAAGTACTTGAGTCCAAGTCTAATTTTCTGATTAATTTTGTTTTTTCCCACAAAAAAAGGTCTGTCAGCTCTCTATAGCTCCTGGAAGCAGCAATGGGCTCCACAGTATGCAGCCATTACAAAATTATCTGCAACTTGTTTTGAAAACTTTGACCCCCAAAATTTCAATAGTGTTATTTTGTGACGTCGCCATTTCTTGTGCACAGATCTTCAATTTGAGAGGGAATGTATATGATATAAAGGTGGAGAGCTGGGGAGAGAGAGGGAGGGAGTATGAGGGAGGGATGTATGGATGAAGGGAAGAGTGGGGGAGGAATATCAAGCAGAGAAGATGGAGACCAGGAGAGGAAAAGGCAGCTGAGACCCAGGAGAGTCCGTATCACACAGTGGGACTGATACAGTTCAGATACAGGCAGCGTACGGACTTATCCACCCCCACGCCTCACACACACACACACACACACACGCATGCAAACGCCAAACCATGCAGCACGCACTGACACACACAAGCGCTGATTTGTGCATTGCGCACGTGAGCACATACTCAAACAGTATTGATTGAACATTATAAATGTGCAGGGGTGCATGCTTATGCAAATGCAGACTTGCTTCCCCACACACACACACACACACACCCTGACACACACACACGCACACACACACACACACACATACATACAGCTGCCCATGATACGCTGCCTTTTCCTCGCTCACATACAGTAAATGTAAAAAAAAAAAAAAAAATACATGCATTAGCACTCATAGCCGATCCCCATCCCCCTCCTCACAAACCCCCTCCTCGGCAGGAGGTGAAAAGGGAGGCTTTTTGTGGGCGGAGAGGAGTGGGGAAGGAAGGAGGGTGGGGTTCTGTGGTTTCCAAATTGGTAAAAATGCATCACAGTGCTGCAGCCCCCAGGTCCCTACACTCTAAAAAGTACTTCAGAGGACCTTTAGCCAGTGCTTAAATACATGTATTGTTGTGAGAAAAAAAAATGAGTTCTATGATATTGTTAGACTTTTTATTTTTAACTGTCATTTTATTGAGTTCGGTTGACACCACACTTGCAACTATTGTTTCAACACACTATCATGAGTCAGGTGAACTTAAAATCTTTGACA
Organism: Gymnothorax reevesii; assembly: GCA_029721435.1. Classification (NCBI taxonomy): domain Eukaryota; kingdom Metazoa; phylum Chordata; class Actinopteri; order Anguilliformes; family Muraenidae; genus Gymnothorax; species Gymnothorax reevesii. The sequence continues at coordinate 10,016,987 of CM056586.1, forward strand.
CAACAATAAAGAACAAAATTCACATCCTGGTAACTTAATTACATTTGTTGGGAACTACATTTTCTAACCTTCGAATTTTCCCCGCCCACGTCACATGCCTGGAAAAGTTTGAATAGCTGCAGACTGAGTAAAATACAAGCAACACCAAGCGCGATCTTTCTCAATCAAGGTGAGCGGTTATTACTCAGTGGTGCCATCAGATGTTCAGAAAGTCCTCTGTGTCACCCTTTACCGATCGCCCTCAAGCTGTTTCAATTTAAAATCGTCGATTAACAATCAAACTATTTATTGACTGTACCGCCAACACCAATAGGGTACTTCACCAATTAATGAGAAATCATATTGAAAAAGCATTTTATTTGGCATTTTATGGATGGCAATTAATGCAATAAATTAAAAAAAAAATCCAGAACGTTCGCTGACTTTGCAACATTCATTTTTGCCATGCTTTCAACTTCTACTCCGCTGTGCATCGTGCCTAACCACGCCCTGTCTGAATGTAGAGCGGGATTCTCTTGGCGTATTGCTTAATTAGCCTCGGTCAGAAACTCTTTGTCGTTTCGCGTGCTGCTTGTGCGCAGAATTTATAAAAGATATATTGATATTTGACGTCGTCAGAAATGTGCGGAAGAAAAAGCCTCCGTTTTGTGGTTCAACGTATAACCGTGCAATTAAAAACAGACATCTGCCATTGACCTCGACTAATTAGTCTGAACAACTGCTGCTAATCGGCAAGAAACCTGCGAGAGGTTTTGGTTATTCAGAATTGAGAGGTGAGGTTCCAGAGGGCCTTGTTTAACTGACAAAGAGCCGCTACTGTTATCACAGTTACATATTTTCTATGACTTCAACGATGTGGGGATTTTTCCCCCAATGGTGATATGATTAGCAACACGCTCTTCATTTTGTGGCTGTGGTGAATGCTGGTAGACACGTAAGTTAGACACTGTGCGCTAATTCGCTTTTTGTAAACCTGCCATTGTCTGACACTCTTAATCTAAAATTGAGGGGGTCATTTTTTGCTTAAAACAGTTCAGCAGTTCTGTTTATTTGTTGTTCTGGCACAAGTACTTTACAGTGTTCCAATGGAGTACAAAACGAGAACAAAACATCCACCAACGTTAAGCTAAATAATGTTAGCCTACACGGGTGCATAATGAAGGAGATGAAACGGCGATATATTTAACCATATCATCGTAGGCTTCCTTCAGTCTTTGTATTTTGAAAGTAAACCGTTTTCTTTGCAAAGCATGTAATTGTTAAATAATGTTACTGTTTGGGGCATAGGCTGTATTTTGGTGCCACGGGAAAGTTCAGTGTATCACACTGCTCCACACCATCCTGCTTTCAGGTTGTAACCTTTTTACAGTTTAGTTAACATTAGGCTATCTCACACCAAACACATCTTGACATATAGTACTTAATGTGATTTGATTTTGAATCTGAAATTTGAGCAGAAAATTGTCGTCATTGAATGGTTAAATTTGGCAGTATGGTCTTTCCTGTTTAAAATAACACCCCCGTTTATGGTAGGTCTACTCCATAAAATGTGTGTGACAAACCTGTTTCCAATTAGCTACCATTTCTTTGTAATTGCAGTGCACACATTGTGAAGTCAGCACATATGGAACAAAACATTTGCTGTTTTTTTCAGTGACTCTCAAAATGCATTGGGCTTGTAAAATTTGTACTTTTGAGACCTCCACCAAAGCAGAGCTGTTGAGACATTATAGGTTACGTCACAGTAATGGTGGGCAACCTCTGCCCTGTCCTCATCCGGATTGTTTTTGTTCCTTTACAACATGGGGTAGCCTCAGATCACATCTGTCAAGAAAACACTCAACTCAAGAAAGGGTCAGATCTTATGAAATACTCAATTTCTGTTGCCAGTGCTGCAGTGTAGGCACAATCTCCACTGAAAGAGAGTATTTTGAGCATCTTGGTCGGCATTTGAAGAGGCAAGAAACTATCACCTGTGTTTTCAAAAACTGCTATTTCAAAACTAACATCTATGGAACATTTGCTTCCCACAGAAGCCGCAAGCATACTCCTCACTCACTGGATGAGTTCAAAGAACACCTGCTAAACAGGTATGTAAAGGCTTCAAACACAGACACTTACAGCAATCCAGTTAATCAAGAGGGTGAGCAGTCTGATATTGATGTTGGAGGCGATGATAGTAATGTGAGTGAACTGCCAGCGTTGATTGAAAAAAGCTTGGCTCACTTGTTGTTGAAACTAGAGAGCATCTATAATGTACCCAACAGATGCATTGATGAGGTTGTGGAGGAGCTGCATTTTATCTCTCATTCAGCCTCAGCTCCCATTATGAAAGACACTTTGCAGTCTTGCTTGAGAAGGCACAACTGTGAAATTGAAGAGGGTGCTGTGTCAGAGATGGTGAAGGAACTTTGTGGTGCCAACCCGATTAGTTCTGCCCTTGGTAGTGGTGGTCATCTCTCCTCTGCCTACAAAAGAAGAGAGTACTTTAAAGAGCACTTTTCTGTGGTAGAACCCATTGAGTATGTTCTCAGCAGAGAGAAGAATAGCTTCCAGTATGTCCCCATTCTGAAGTCATTACTGCAGATTTTGAGCAGGAAAGACATCCAGGGTTTGATCTTGTGTGAAGGAGAAGATCAGTGTACTATGTACAAGTCATTTCGTGATGGCACTCACTACAAAACCAATGAGTTGTTTTCAGGGGATGATCTTAGCGTTGCTCTCATTCTCTATGTGGATGACTTTGAGATATGCAATCCTCTTGGTACATCCAGGAAAAAACACAAGATCACAGCTGTGTATTGGGTATTGGCTGATGTCCCCTCAGTGCTCCGATCTGCACTATCCTCAATCTTCTTAGCAATTCTGTGCAAGGCTGAGGATATGAAGAAATTTGGTTACAGCACTGTATTGGAGCCACTGCTCAAAGATCTTGTGGTCTTAGAAGGGGAAGGATTGTATGTTCCAGCATTGGGCAGAAAAGTGAAAGGGACAGTCTTTTCTGTTGTTGCAGATAATCTCGGGGCCCATTCTATGGGGGGATTTGTTGAGAGCTTTTCCTGTTCATACGTCTGTAGATTTTGTCTGGGTGAGCGATCACAGTTTCAAACAGGAGAAGTGAGGACTGGGACATTCCCACCCAGAACTAAAGAGCAGCACACGCTACATATTCAGGCTGCACAGGAGACTGCTGCTTTAACTCATGTGAATGGAGTGAAGAGCCAGTGTGCACTGACAGGAAAACTGAAATATTTTGATGTTTTGACTGGATATCCACCTGATCTGTTGCATGATCTCTTTGAAGGTATAGTGCCTCTAGAAATGGCTCTGTGCCTCAGAGTGTTCATTCAGAGTAAGTATTTCACCCTTGAAGAGCTAAACAAATGCATCAAAGAGTTCCCCTATAAATGGTCAGACAAGACTGATGCACCACAGCTTGTCCCTCTGAATTTTGCTGCACGGAGAAGTATTGGAGGGAATGCCCATGAGAATTGGACTTTGTTGCGTCTCCTACCACTTATGGTTGGATCAAAAATCACTGAGGGTGACCCAGCATGGGAAGTGCTTCTTGTGCTCAAAGACATTGTTGAGCTTGTTGTGAGTCAAGTCCATACAGATGAGACTATTTGCTACTTGGATAGTAAGATATCTGAGCACAAGCATAGGTTTCTCCAGGTTTTCCCACAGGAAAAGCTGATCCCAAAACATCATTTTCTGGAACATTATCCAGAACTTATCAGAGCTTACGGTCCACTGGTGTCACTTTGGACTATGCGGTTTGAAGCGAAACACAGCTTTTTTAAGCGTGTTGTCAGGCATACTCACAGCTTTCGAAATATTCTGCTGTCACTGTCCATGAAGCATCAGTTGATGGTTGCTTATAACCTACATGATTCCAGTGTTGTCAGACCTCTTCTACAGGCCACAGCACTGTCTACAGTGGATGTTTCTGTGCTAAGAGAGGATATCCAGATAGCACTGCAGGCTAAGTTCCCTGGTGTGACACATGTCCAAATAGCTAATAGTGTGTGTTACAGTGGCACCAAATTCACCAGTGGGATGATCTTGGCTCATGGTTCCACAGGTGGTCTGCCAGATTTTGGGGAGTTGATCCAGACCGTGGTTGTGAAGGGGGCTGTTGGATTCTTGGTGAAATGCTTAAGTGCTTGGTCAATTGAGCACCTGAGGAGCTATGTGCTTGAGAAAACAAACACAGTGAAAGTCCTAGAACCAGTCGAGCTATCAGACATGTTCCCTTTAACATCTTACTTGCTTGGTGGAAAAAGCATTATTACTCTAAAGCGCTACATTTATGTTCCATAGATGGTTACCAAATTTGTTGTACACTGGGGTCCAAAATTATTGGGACACCCCTATCTTTCCCCATTGTAACAAGTCTGTTCAGTCTTTCTTTTTTTATATATATATATATATATAAAAATGATACTGGATATAGGTTATTCTATTATATCCGTGAATAACATACATTTGACCATTTGCAGTCCGAAAAATGATTACAACATTGAGTTGATGAGAGATACGCTTCATATGTGAAATACTATTTGCAGACAATGTTAAGTGAATGGGAGAAAAATGTGTGCACACAAACTTTTGAATTGCCCCATAATTTGCAGTAACAAACGTGTAAGAAATAATCAACAAATCTCATACCTATTGCTGACATATTAATTCAGATTTATTTCTAGTTTCCACCAAGAATCCACAATAGGAAAACTTTAAGATGAGTGTGTTAGCATGGGAAAAGAGGGGTGTCCCAATAATTTTGGACCGCAGTGTATGTTCAAGTCATTGTAGGGTAAATTTGCACCTTGCAATTTTAGTTTCAGGACTGTCAAAAGGTTCTATGTGCTCTTTCTGGAGACTTTGAGATGTAATGACATGAACTGGTGTGCCTTTTCTCCTCCTCACCAAAGTTTGTTGCCAAAATCTGTGCTAGACTCAAGCTCATCCCGCTGCATCACCTATTTTTATTCATATTATTTTTTAAAGAAGTTATTCCCTCTTCCATTTCCGGTAATACGTAATGACAAAATCCTTAAGGGAGCATGACAACCGAGGCAAGCTGGGGCACTGAGCCAAACCGTTCTGAGTAAGAGGGAGAACATGAGAAACGTAACAAAATACACCATAGTTGGTTTGGCATAGTAATTAGCCTTCAGACACAGAGCTTATTGAAGTTTGTCTGAACCATTTTGCTGACACTAGAAATTACAGAATTATGTGAAACCTATTTCTCTTACAGATCACTTTTAATGTCACAACCAGCCCAACTCAGAGTGGTCCTTGCGGATCATGATGTCCGGAAGCTGGCATTACCATCTGGAATCCCTGGGACAGTGGATGAACTTCACTCAGTCATTCGTGCTACATTTGGGATTTGTGGGGACTTCAGTCTGCACTATAAAGATGTTGATTTTGGTAATGAGTATTTCTCCCTGTGTTCAACAACTGACATCAAAGATAAGGACACAATCAAGATTGTGTACATAATGGAGCCCCCTGCAGTAACTTTCACCTTGACTGATGTCACAAATATGACTGATGGTGCTCAGCCTTTTGACCAGCCTTCATATCAGTCTCCTGAAGAAACCTCTTCATCTGGATTGTCCAGTGACACACTTCCTGTCTCATCAGCTGAAGATAGCCCAGGCCACCGTTCACAGCGTTGGCCCTCTGAATTTATAATTCCTCGCTTTGCTTCTAACACAGAGATTCAACTTCAATTAGCCAATGAAAGCTTCAGTAAGGAAGGGAGTCTTCTCAGTTCTAAGGACCTCATCTCGCTACTCCCGGACATTCTTGGAAAGCTAGCAGAGGCTATTTATGAGTACACCGCTTATCCATCAAGTCTCCAGATAAGTCAAGCTGCAGAAGCCCTTGTTCAAAAGCATCCCTGCCTCAAAGAGCCTGGGTCCTTTAATGGGTGTTATGGGTGGATACAGCGCCTGAAATACAAGATGAATAATTTCAGATCCAAACTCCGTGGTCTTGGCTGTCCTGAACTTGAGGTGAATTCACTCAAGAGGAAGGCGGGACATGAGAAGACTCCTGCAAAGAATGTGAAAAAACCAAGGAAGGCTGAAGTAAATTACCTACCTCCTCATGCTTCAGGTGAAACTGCTGAAAGTTTGGAAAAAGAGAGAGTGGAGCTCCTAAATGAAGTGATGAAGAAGGATAACTCTAAAGTGGTGGCTGAGAAAATGTTGAAAACGTTCTCACTTCGCAGACAGGAAATAGTTAATGAGGCCCCTGCCATCAGAGAGTTCATGAAGCGATGGCCTGCCCTTTTTGATTCAACACAGGTAAAACTGTACTCTTACATTTGAAAAGTTTTATTAAAGTATAGTTTTTGTACTATGGCTTAATACCGTGTAGAGTTCTCTGAAATCATTTCTCTTTTGTGTTCCCAACAGATAAATGAAGAATTCAAGAGGGTGACAACAGTGAGCCTTGAATCAACCTTTATGGCCAAGCTTGACCAGTGCACCCCGAAGCTGATGACTGTAGTCCAGTCAAAGGGAGGAGCTGCAGGACTGAAGATCAGGCAGATTAAGGACATTCTTCTTGAGGTATGCTTATTAATTAAACTTTTAAATTGCAAGTTTATTAACAGTAATTAGTTCAGATAAATTGCTATCATTAAGGTATTTGTGGATCTGGGCCCGGTTGTTCAAAGCTTAGTTACCTTTAACCGGTGATTAAGTTTAAACCACAGTATCTATATCTCTGAATGAAAGTCCAGATGTTTGTATGTTTTTGATGCATTTTGTAGGTTTCCCCTTGATTAGTTAAAGTAGTGAAGAGCATTCGCGAGAGTCTTATTTAGAGAGTGGTCACAATGTCATGTGTTTAGCGCTAACCAGCCGTTAAATTAACGAGCTTTGAACAACCGGGCCCTGATTTTTAGTGAACCCTTGGTATAATTTTGTCATTAATCAGAACAACACCGTTGAGCGGCGCAGAGAAGCTGCCATTCGCTGCCTTGTTGTGTGTCTTGGAGAGAAGGAAGAGGACCTTTTCAAAGAGTACAGTGTAAGTAATTCAGTACCCTTTAACTTGAACCTTTAATCCATAACTTCTTTTGATGTTGACCCAAATCACTCAAATATTGTTTGAATGTTAGGTGTGGGTCATTCGATATAAAATCAACCAATTCAGAAAAAATTTCCACTTGACCACTTCAGAATCGGCTTTTTTTTGGACAATATTGTTTTCATTTTCAGTGAGGCCATGTAAAATTATACATTCTTACTATTAACACTTTCTGAGTTATAGCTCCTTAAAGTATATCTAGGTAGGTCCAGATTTGCCTCCCTTTTTAAAAACTTTTTTTTTTTGGTCCCCCGCCGCAACACAAAACGGGGGACTATGTATTCAGCTGCGTCCGTCCGTACGTCCCGTTTCTTGTTAACAGGATATCTCATGAACCGTTGCACCTAGAGTCTTCAAATTTGGTATCGGCCTACATTGGGGCATTACACAAACACCAGTTGATATGGGTGACCTTATTTCCAAGGTCACCACTTTGGCCACTTTTTAAACTCTTGTTAATACATTTAAGTATGTATTTTTACTGAAGCGATATTTCATGAAGTGGCGGGGGACATGGCCACCTTTTGTGGCAAACAATTCTTTTTATTTTTTTTATTTATTTTTTTTAATTCATGTCAGTTTTTTCCCAGCATTTTTGAGCCTCATAACTTCATTCCTAATACAGATAGCCGCATGAATGTTTCAGGGCTGAAAAACACGTGAGCTCTGTTCAAAACTGCAACCAAGTCCATTTGACATCAATCTCAGGTGTCACAATCCTAAGCCAAAGTCTATTTTGTCTTCAGAAAATTTTTTCTTTTATCAACTTTGAACATCAATATCTTGGGGAAAATGAAAGTTTCAAAGCAAAACGGCACCAATTTCATGTCTGTGACACAGTAGAATAGGAACAAGCATTGGTATCCTGGATGTGTCAGATGTTTTCAGATAACTCAGAAAAATTAAAGTTCGTTTCGGGATAGGTGGCTGGTTAAAACAAGTTCTGGCAGATGAAAGCTCTCATTTTTGGCAGACGAGGCTCATCTTCTAGCCATGATTCCTTCTGTGTCAAAATGATCTAAAATAGGCATATTTTGAAATAAAATTGAAGATTCTATTCGTTTTTGAAAGGAATTACAGCCATGATCATCCTCAGCGAGTGAACACTATGTACATTGTAACCAGTATGGTTAAGTGTTGAGTCTTGAAAGTATGAAAATCTGGGCTCAGGATGACTGTGTGGCTCTCAGCATTGTATCAGCTTCACAGGCTCATGATGCGCAGCTAGGAAAACCCTGGACCTGCTGCTGCTGCTGACATCAGCATAAATTGCAAGGTAAAACTTGCAAACTATACAAGTGCATGTTGTATGCATGTACAATGTAGTTGTATAATCTGTGTTATATACCAATTAATTACACAAGAATAATAATAACTAATTAATAATACATTATGCATACAACATGTATAGTTTGCAAGTTTTGCCTCCCAACTTATGCTGGTGTCAGCAGCAGCATGCCCAGGGCTTTACCAGCTGGACAACATGAGCCTGAGCTGACATGTAGTTAAGAGCCATGGAGTCCGTCTGAGAGCAGATTTTCATATTTTCAAGTCAACACTTTATGTACCAGGTACAATCTACATAGTGTTCACTCCCTGACAATTATCATGGTTGCAATTCAAAAATCTGCCCATTTTACAAAATAATTTCGACACCGAAGGAATCATGGTTCCAAGATGAGCCTGGTCTCCAAATGGAGCTAAGAATGAGAGCTTTCATCTGCCAGAACATGTATTAACCACTATGTCACAGACACTTATCTCCTGCAGTTTTGCTGTTAACACTTATTTTCCCCAAGATATTGATGCCCAAAGTTGGTTACGGGAAAACATTATGTTGAAGAAAAGCCAAATTTTGGCTTAGGATTGTGACACCTGAGATTGATGTCAAATGGACTTGGTTGCAGTTTTGAACTGAAGTGCGTTTTTCAGCCCTGAAACATTCATGTGGCTATCTCTATTAGGAATGACGTTATGAGGCTCAAAAATGGTGGGGGAAAAAAAGTGCCAAATTTTGACCTACCCGTTCGAACTTTGAGGAGCTGTAACTCGGAAAGTATCCATAGTATGAATGAAAGGTTTTGCATGACTTCATTGAATATGCAGAAGATATTGTAGAAAAAAAAATAAGCTGATTCTGAGGGGGTCAGGTGGGAGGCACTTTTTGAATTTCCATGGAATGACCCTTGTGCTCTTTTTAGTGTCTGCATTTAGTTTGGATGTTTTTCTTGGGTTACTATTAAATTATGCATGGTAAATTATGCATTTACCTTTTTTCCAACACCGTAATGCCTATCCATTTCTTCTATAAGGACAGGGAGGAGCTTGAGGCAGACCTTATGATGCAGGTGATGAAGATTGCCATCATTGGTGACCGGTGTGCAACCATTGTCATTGAGGGAACCAAAATCTTGGAGGGGATTGATGTTGCCAGATCCTGTGCTTTGCTGATGGGCATAATATATGCCCTTAACATCAGCTATCCCAAGCAGTTGAAGTTTACCTTTGAGGTATTTCAGAAGCTATTCCTGGAGCTTGATGGACAAAAAGCCAGCTCAAAAGTAATGAGTCTCAAGTACAGCATTTTCTGACTGCTCTAAAACCTCAGCACTCTCAGTGAGTTGGAAGTTTTGATTTGTCTGAAGACTTCTCTACATTAGTCACGGCCAAAAGTTTTTGCACGACATTGCTAAGTGCATCTAATTTGCAAATATAAAACCTTTTCCTGCCCACAGAAACTGACCCTTGAGAAATTTAACTACCTGTTACACAATGAATACTGAGTAAAGTACTGAATTTTACTCACTGAACATAATTTTATGGGAACGTCTTGGCTCCAGTAAAATGTCATATTCATGTACTTCAGTCATTATTGCAAACTAATATTATACTCAACAGCACTTTTGAGCATTGATTGTGTGGGAAACCATTACGTATCATTTGACAATTTTTTTTTTTTTCTTCCACTCTTATCCAAATTATCCAACTTGAAAAATATTTCTCATCAAACAGTGTGCAAAAAGTTTTTGCCCTGACTGTATGGACAGTGTTGACCTGTAATACTGGTGTTACCATTAGTTATCAAAGGTTGAGTTTTTAATCAGGTTATACACTTGATGTTTTACATGTAAGAATTGGCTTTAGAATCGGTGCTGTCTTGAAGACTAATCAGGCCCTCTCTATTCATTCAAAATTTCAGGCTCTGTTGGATTTTCAACCCTTTCTTAGTATTTTTTTTACTCAAACAATAGGATAATCACTTACTGGTCTTATTAGTTTGACACTCTACTGTGCAAGATATTTCTTACATGAGTGTCCTGATATTGTATTTGTGCACAAATAACTGCTGTTCTTTGGAGAAATTTGAGAGTTAATATTGAATACTCTTTATAATATTTAGGTCTGCCTTCTCTTAGTCTACCACTATGCTGTTGGTAAAATTTAAAGTCAATTACAAATTTTACATGTGTAATTGTGTAATATGTGTTTTTATAGTGAATCAGCTATTAATAATCCAGATCTGATAATTCATGTTTTGTTAATATACTGGATATACTTGCATTGTTTCACACTGCAAACAGTCACAATTTTGTAATGGTGAACCACAGACCAAGTAATTAATTTTCTATTGACATTTGTGATGCTTTTTCATATTTTGAGTGCAACCTGGAGATTTTGTAGAATCGCAGTGCAAAATAAAGGCAGCGTAATTGTCTAATATTGGCTTTGTTTGACTTCATTCAGAAAGGTAGGCTTTACTGACAAAAGAAAAAGATGAGTTGGGATGAGAGAAATTTTAGTTGGGAAAATGCAATGGTAGAGGTTGGTCAACAAAGAAATTTAAATTCATATGGAAAAATGTTAGGTTACAGTTATATTTAAAATGCATTCAAATATTGAAAAAACTAATTTGGAAAACTTGATTTTTAAAATAAAGTCCACTTAAAAACTTGTTCATGTTACTTAGAAATGCTTATGATTATGACACAAAAAGCTAATTCATCATAGTTAAAATATTGTGTTGGACCAATGCAATTCTACCAGCAGTTGGCATAACTCAAAAAGGGTAATGCAACATGTTGCCTTAATTTTTTTTGTTGGCCCAATGCTTTATTTTTTAGAGTGTACGGGTTGTGCGGCTGAGCAAGTCCAGAGGGAGGAGTTTGGTGGGCGAGATGCAGGGACACTCCTATTCGCTCCCTGCTACGTCACATGCAGAGCTCAGAAAACCGCCTCAATATTAACCGCTGCTAGCGCTCCATAATTCCTAAAGTGTACACTGTCGGAGGCAGTGACTGGAATCGGGCAGTTCACTGTACTGCCAGCGTGCATATGCTTTTAGCCCTTATGTTGTTTCTAAGTTTAAAAGCACTGAACGCGGTTGAGAGACTGCGTGTGCTGAACGCTCTGCATATTTATGGCAGAAACATCAAAAGATATGAGGAAATTTCCTGAAGGCTTTTGGATGCGCCTGGCACTGCTTCAGTGAAGCTGCTGATCTTTAATATGTGCGAACGTTAGCTCTTTCGTTACTGTGAGGTATGTAGTGTGGCTGCAGCTTTAAAATGAGCACTTTCCCTCCTCCTCCATATGTGGGGATGTGGTGACGGCTGCGTTCGAGGCCTGGAATGACTGCACACGCTCAGGATAATAGTGTGCTGTACTGGGTTCAAGGCTCCCTCAGGGCTGCATCGTGGCTGATAGTTGTGGGACATGAATTTCTGTCTTAATGCACCTCTTAGCTTAAGGAGAGAATGCGTCTTAATGGGATCGTTTAAAGTCCATTTCCAAAAAAGAGCCCTGACCCCCCTCCCCCCGACCCCTCCCGCCAGGGAAAATGGCTGCTGGCTGTGGGAGAAAGGGAATTTGTTTAGATTTGTCCACTAGTACACAATTCATACTGAGATCAACTAAACTAGCCACAGTTTGTTCACATTTATGTCCTGAGGATTTTGGTAAGTTGAATTCGTTCATTGCCAACCTCTGCCCAAAGCCCCAAAAGGCTTAGACTGTTGTGCTGTAGCGTAATTCTCCTTCCTATTACTGTCATCAGTAATGAATCTGCTTACAGTTCTGTTTAGCACTGAATGGTTCTGTATTCAGCAGAGTATGAACACACAAAAATAATGTTACCTTCTACAAGGCACTTATCCATTCTCCTAGAACCGACTTATGTTTTTTCACTAGGTTTTGTTATTAGTGGTGTGTGTGTGTGTGTGTGTGTGTGTGTGTGTACTTCATTGATATATGAGGGCATGGTTACCGTGCAGGTGAAGAGGTCCCTCTAAGCTTATCTGAATAGAGAAGGAACATGTGTTCTGTTCTGAATCTGCTGAGTTGTGCACATTGTTTAATAACGCCCATTTTATAGTGCAGTATGGGGGCCAGAGGGCCCGGGTTCGGAGGTGGTACAGTCGATTGTTTTACTCACTTTATTTTTACAAGCTGCTTTCTTACAGAAGGTGATAACCTTGGTGATAATTAGGCCTCAGTTCGATGTGCTGGCGAAGGCACAGTCAGCAAACTAAAAGACTGTGTTATTAGAGCAAAGACACTGTCATTACCACCTGTACGGCCCCAAGGACTTCCATCTGGTTTGAATCTGCTCTTGCAGATTTTCTCGGAAATTTGTCCACTAATGCGAAGTATTCAGCCTAAGTATTCGTTTATCCTGCCTATTTCCATTGTAATTATTTTAAATTATCTTTTTTTTTTTTTTTTGGTCATTATCTGTTACAAAATGGAATTTAGGGTTTTAATCCAATCCTGCTGGAAAGCAGATTAGCATTTTGTTTTTGCTGTTCATTTGGTTTGAATTAATCTGACCTTCCGATGCTGAGGTTCCTGTTGTAATCAGCCATTACGCAAACCCCCGCACTGCTCCTGATGTGCAGGGCGGCGCCTTGCATGGCAGCCGCCGACATCAGGGTGAATGAGGCATAGATGTAAAGCGCTTTGGGGTCATATCATGTGACTAGAAAGCGCTTCCAGGGAAATCATGTCGGACCGTGACCATGTTTACCGACCTGTTGACACTGTCCAATTCAGCTAGTTTGATGTGTCGCTCATTACCTATATACCAATCCCAGCTGTCATTTGAACATTTCATGTATTTACATATTTTGGTATTTTGCAGATGTCCTTATGCTGCTTGTACTTCATATGCACGTTTACGTTGCATATTTTTTGAAAGCATAAATGCCTGCCTCTGGGGTAAAATGGCTTTGCCTCTCAGGGCAGTGACCTGTAAGCTCAGAGTGACGTGCTCAGTTATTATTTATTTTTATAACTTTAATTGCAGGGAGTCCCTCTGAGAGTGAGGTCTCTTTTGCAGAGGAGCCCTGATTACGAAGTAAACATTTACAATGGGAGTTTAGAGGCAAATGATACAGATACAGATTCACAAACATTACATACAGCAGCACAGATAAAAGGAAAAACAAATTTCAAAAATCATTTAAAAAAAATAAAAATAAATAAAAATATGTAAGGACATAGGACAGAGAATTGTTTGCTTAACCAGTGAGCTGCACTTTAGCCCTGTCCTGATGAGGGGCTGCTCACCACATCTGCTGGACTGGTTCTGCGTTGAACCCGTGTGATGGTTTGAAGCAGCTCATTAAAAATATAGTGGCTTTATTCCAGCAACTGATTTATTTTAAGCAGTTAATTACATTGAAAACGGGCAAATCACTGACAGGTTTCTGGCTTATTAATTTCCATGGTATTGTGAGATCGTTTTTAGAGTTAGTGGCTGAAAAGGTAGTCAGTTTGAGATGCCTGGTTCTGCCATGGTGAAGTGTGAATGAGTCTTCCTTGTTTCAATGCAGAAAATGCATATATCACTCCTGGTGCTTTATGCTAAAGAGTAGTTCAGCTGGCAGCATGTACCTATGGTGGTGTGATGTCAGAAGCTGTCAGAACGCTTTGTCTCACCTCGCGCTAGCGCCACCAGTCAATTTAAGTGAGCGATTTAGTGAATAATTCAGGAGAGATGGTGAGTCAGATCTGAATATTCAACCTCCTCCTGGATCATAGCCACACGACAGGATCCTAGTCCCGCTGGAGTGGAAGTGGGAAAGATCTTCAATCCCTCTGAATTCAGGAGTTCTGCTGCATAAATTGGCCATAGTTGGCTCCTGCTGAACAGATAACGCTGTCGCTCTTTGTTGAACATTCAGTAATAATCAGTATTTACATATTTCCGACGTGAAGGAATGGCGTCAGAGAATATATGAGAACTAATTAGCACTTCGGTGCGAAAACAGAATAGCAAGCCTGCCATATTTGCCTCCAACAAAATGAAGTTGTGTTTAAATGGGCTTCCTCTATAAGGACCCATCCCAGTCTCCCACATTTGTGGCGGCAGATCGATATGTCGATGTCACACTTGACGTGTGGATTCCCTCTGCATTTGGTGCAGTCGGCCAGCATTTGAAACCGAACATATTCCAACGCTCAGAAGGACTGAAGGGGAGATTTGAGAGTCAGGATGGTGGTTGGGACGTGGGGGAGAAGGAGAGGGGGGGGGGGGGGGAGAAGATATTGGGAAGGGAAAACAATAGAAGTGAGAAATGGAGGAGGGGACAGAGAGGGATGTGAAAAGGGGGGGAGAGAGGGATTGAGGGAGAGCGCTAGCAGAAGAAAAAAGCAATCAGGCTGAGCTGTGGAAAGCGTGTCCCTGGTGCCAGTGTTGATACTTCAGTGTGTGGTGCGCCTCAGATCCGCGGATTCATTAGTCTGAGCCCTTGGAAGGGCCTTGTTAGATCTGCAAATGAAAGAACAGAAAATTATGTACAGAAGCATATTGTTCTGCGCACACAGGAGAAGCTGGTTTACTGAGGAGACGCCAGCAGTGCGTGTGCGTGCGTGCGTGCGTGTGCGTGCGTGTGTGTGTGTGCGCACGCACACATTCAACCATTAGTCTTGCTCATTCAGGCCGATACTGTTCTCATCTTCCCTCAGATATGTCAAACATACTTTGTTTTTTTTTTTTAATATGGCTTAACATTGTCCCTTGTTGCTTCAGTGGATAATTCAAGCAGTTGTCAAAACCAAAAAAAAAGATACCCGGATGTGGCTTTTTCGCCGAAATTTACACTTTCGGGACTGCCACACTTCCGATGCGCGGCTTGCATAGCGGCATGACAATAATTCCGCTATACTTGAGAAACTGCAAACGATATAAATCCCATAAAGCAGCGGATATGATGCTTGATTGCAACATTTTGTCCCGTTCATTCTTTGCATGTCTTTTAATGCTCTGATGTCCTGGGTCTTCATTCTTGTTTTTTGAGTTTCTGAAAGACGTATTCAGCAATTCTCCACAAATTTCTCTGTGCAAATTTCTCTCTTCCCCTCAGCTGAGCGGAGGCTGAAATGGCTCTTAGCTGCCTCCAGCAGAACAAGAGATGCTTAAGCTTTCTTTGTGGTAAAGCGATAAATTACCTGAATATTTTTGGTGTGTACTGCCTATCTAGAATGAAAAAAGAAGTCCGAGACGGAGATTGATTTGAGGAAAACATGTCAGACACGAGCTCAGAGTTAAGTTTGCTCACCTATATGTATTATGTGAGAAGCATTGTTAGGTGCTGCATGAAATAATTGAAAACTACCATGCCAAAGTGACCTTGGCTAATGAACTTAAACTCGCTGACCAAATTCAGGTATTTTTTAGCCTGGTTGAGAAGTTGGTGCTTTAAAGACAACTTTTTTTATTGGGTCAGCAACAAATAGGGAGAGGACCTAGCTAGATGGAAAACGAGGAAGTTAGAACTTGTTTTGGGAAAGTAGTAACTGCATATTGCTGAGGTATCTAAAGTAGCCTGAATCTACACTATAGCCACAGTTCAAAAAAATAAAGAAAACGATCCCTATTTGGTAATAAATAGGACTTGCTAACCCCAAGAAAAGACCGGAAAATGCAATACAAGCAATGTTCTTAGGATACTGTTAATTTGCTAGTTTTTTCCCCTACTGTATGAGATGTCCATATTTGTGGTCAAGTGGTTTTAAAATACCCTATCCTATTTCTACACTCTGTGGTTATAATAGTAATAGTGATGCACGATATGAAAAATTTCTACCGATAACCGATAATTTGCTGCTTCTCATGGCCGATACCGATAAGTTCATATTTTCATGCCCCCAGAATCAAAGATTCGGGCCTTATCGTTTTTCACCCGTCCGTCTGTCTGTCTTCTACGGGGAAAAAAACTTTAACCTGCAATACTTTAACCTACCACTGGGGGCATCAGTGTTCCACAACAGCTTGTTATATTTAATATAATCTTCATATAATCTGCAGTTTGTGCATCCAGGAGAAAAACAAATCTAGGATGCAGATGAAAAGCTGATATTTTACTATTAAAACAAATAATGATGAGTTAGAGGAGAAAATTGATGACGATGTTAAAAATTTAAGGCCAATTTTATTATTTAAACGATGATGGTAAACACAAACAGTGGGAAATGTACTGTGTTCGGTTATTACAGAAATATGCCCAAATCCTTCAACCGAAGTTGAATAGGTACGATATAATTTTGCGACAGCAATGATCCTATTAACAGCTGCGACGAAACAAGCCAGGTAGTGTCCGAAAGCCTTTCTTTCCTCTGCCAATGAGCTCACAGTACAGTCACCTACAGTCAGTAGGGAATAGTGAATGAGTGAGTGATTTCGGACACAGCCTTCGTTTCTGTGGCAGCACTCGGCTACCATCTTGTGTATGTACACTGCTCAAAAAAATAAAGGGAACACTAAAATAACACATCCTAGATCTGAATGAATGAAATATTCTTATTAAATACTTTGTTCTTTACATAGTTGAATGTGCTGACAACAAAATCACACAAAAATTATCAATGGAAATCAAATTTATTAACCCATGGAGGTCTGGATTTGGAGTCCCACTCAAAATTAAAGGGGAAAAACACACCACAGGCTGATCCAACTGTAATGTCCTTAAAAAAGTCGAAATGAGGCTCAGTAGTGAGTGTGGCCTCCACGTGCCTGTATGACGTCCCTACAACGCCTTGGCGTGTTCCTGATGAGGTGGCGGATGGCCTCCTGAGGGATCTCCTCCCAGAGATCCGCCATCTCCTGGACAGTCTGTGGTGCAACGTGGCGTTGGTGGATGGAGCGAGACATGATGTCCCAGATGTGCTCAATTGGATTCAAGTCTGGGGAATGGGCGGGCCAGTCCATAGCATCAATGCCTTCGTCTTGCAGGAACTGCTGACACACTCAAGCCACATGAGGTCTAGCATTGTCTTGCATTAGGGGGAACCCAGGGCCAACCAGCATATGGTCTCACAATGGGTCTGAGGATCTCATCTCGGTACCTAATGGCAGTCAGGCTACCTCTGGGGAGCACATGGGAGGACCGTGCGGCCCATTTACGGAATTTTGCACAAATTACACTTCGTCCCAACTATTTCGGAATCGGGGTTGTACTTAATGTCTGTCTGTCCTTGTTGGAGAATTTTGCCCTAATAATTTTTTTTTTTTTTGCTGCAGTTTCATCACAGGATAATTTTGCCTTTTTTTAACCAATTAATGTACAGTTCAGGGCAGGCTCTTAATATTTGGCTCCTTTAATATTATTTTATTAACCAATTTTATCTTTGGAGATCCACCTACCAACATGTTGCTGGTTAGACTTGTAAAGTTGACATAAGCCACTATTGAGGATTAAAATTAATAGGAATGACCTCTGAAGAGGCTTTTATGATTGTGATTTAAACACGCAAAAATTTTTAGCTACTTTTCGGGGTGGTCTCATTATTTTGGCTATCCCCTGTATTTATGAAATTAGAAGTTGGACTCGAACGAATAACTGTCGACAGGTAATGAATTAATGGAAAAACTTGAATAAATGCGCGAACTAACATAATACATTTGGGTGTCTTTGTTCATTTTCCTGGCATGATTTGCCTCCACTCGTCCCTTTCAAGGTGGAAGGATCACAGCGAATCAATGGAGAGTTACTCTGTGTGGTCACCTTTATATCCTATGATGAAGCATTTCTTCTATGATGAGTGTGATTTCTTCCTGTCAGACGATGGACTGACCCTCCCCCATATGCCACTGACATCAGTGACCAGCTCTTAAACTAGCTGAACTCATAAAGTTGATTTTTTTTTTACCATCATCAAAACACCAAACACGGGAATGTCTCTTGGAAGAAAGGTTCTTAAACACTCCGGTTTACACGTCTAGTCTGTATTCTAGGGTGTATTAAGCAAATCTGGCAGCTTGGGGAGAACCACCACCTTACTCGGGCAGTTTATGTTGATTATGCATCAATTTTTCACCTGTCTGTCTACTTAAGTATAGATCTTACACTTGTGTCAGGCTGATTTTTGGAAGCAGTTTAAAATGTATGTGTGAATACCTAATTGGCCCTCACTTGATGACCTAAACGCAGTCAGCGCAAACAGTCGTATTGAGGATCAAACTTGGGCGTGTCTCGGTGATGGCACAATTCTGGCGCTGTTGTCAAAAGGGATGGAGTAACACGAATTAATTGCCTATGGGTGTGGTTAGGATTTGGCTCCATTTAGGCAAATCAGGTTGGCTGCTTTCCTTCTCTTTAAAACCAGTGAATTAAAGCCATAGCAAACTGGCAGGTTTGTTTCGAGGTGAATTAGCACCTTGCTAGCATTTCTGCCACCTACATCGGTCCTCTGAGAGTCGTGCTGCAGTGTGGCAAACGGTTCACTGATGCCAAGTGAAGAGGAAAGTAAAGGCGGTGTCAAGCAGGCGAGAAACCAAATCCGCGGCGGGGCGGGGTCATCCAACAGTGACGACCGTATGCCAGCAGAGGACAGTGGCTGAGGTAGCTTCCTGTACCCTCCCCACGCCGCTGCATATGCTGGGGTTTGGGGTATTGGTCGATTCACCAGTTAATGTGACATGTATAAAAAGATAATTGGGCATCTTAATCCGTAAACAAAACTATACTCATGGTATTAAAGCAAGGGGGAGACTGAAGTTACTTATTTGTATTTCCTCCCACACAAAGAAAATATTCACATGTATAAAAATACTAGTGTCGTCTCCAGACTGGTAATGTCAAAGCAGGGGCTTATTAATATTCATAAATATTAATGAGATGCAAAGCAAGCAAAAATGATAAACATACAACTGCAAATTATAGCACTGCAATTTATTTACACACCTTGGGGTATTTACCCATCCAAATAAAAACCATTACAGCGTGAGAGAGTTTATATTTTTCTGGGTTTTTTTTTTTTTCTTCCATTTTATAATGCATCACTAAACCTGTATTGCTCACTGTCACTTGGTGGATCTCAATCTGCTCAGGGTAAAAACATGGATATAACAATTGTTTTGTCACAATTTCAGAGCCTAAATTAAATTTAAAATTTTCAGAAATTTCCAGTGTTGCATTTTTCTGTGCATGGGTGTATATTACAAAAAAGGAACAAATTCACACTATTTTCTGCTCATAGTGTGAATTGATTGTTTAAATTCTTGCTAGCAGTTTTCTTGGTAATTGTAAAGTGTTTATTTGTGACAGTTGAGAAAACTTTAAAAAGCATTAGAAATCAAACAATTAAATTATCAAATAAACTAATATGAAAATTAATGTTGGGCCTATTTAATATTCTAGAAACCTGCTAAATGCTGAGGTAGCGGGTATTAAAATTAAATTTTCCAAATCTTGCCGAAGAAGTTGCTCTACTGTTATAAACTTGCACCTTTTCTTGCTTGTTCATTTAATTGGCACTTTTTTGCCAGTCATTTTAACTGTAATTTTACAACAAGTTTACATCAGAGTTCTTTGTTTAAGTGCAAACCACAGTTAAATGTGCGCAGGACTCCACTTACAGTTAAAATAACCAGGCTTTTCCTGAAGCAGCTTGATTAAAACGAAGTACAATGGGCCTTAAAACTCCAGATTTTAATTGATCACAAGTTCCTTTCGCCATTTCCATAAAATTGATCTTGTTGCTCTAAAAGTGACGCTACTGACCAGTGTCGCTATGCTCATCGTAAGCAGCCTAAGAATCCTCTTAAACCCTGTGGTTTCCTTCACAGACATGTCATACTTCATTTTGTTTTGACAAAAAACTGTTACCTTCCCTTATGTAATGTTCTTTGGTGGTTATCAAAGACATATTCCGGGCACGTGCATTCCGGTAATATACAACTCAAAAGTATTGCATCTTGAGTTAAAATACAGCGTCTCTTGAAAATTAGTGCAGATTTTGTACTCATCTTTGTCCTTTGTAATAGAAGAAGATAATCACGGATTTTCCAGGATTATCAGGGTACAGTAAATTTAACGAAGTGATTTGGGCCAAAGATACCAGCAGCTTTCTGTTTTAAAGGCGCATTACAGGATTCGGCTTGGTGATTGTTTATCTCACCCTTCTGTTTTATCATTCACCTGATCAATGATTAAATGTACTATTTCATTGGTCCTTGCAGTGTGGTACGTGTCGTGCATGAAGGCCGATACTGATGAGACTGCATCTGCATGAGATGACAGTCATTTAGCATGTGAGTGTTCTGCAAGAAAGGGGATCCCTCATTTTGTTTTGAAAGTTACAGAACTGTTCCATAAAATTTTGCATACAGATCAGAATTTTCTATGGCTGTCTAGTTTGCCGTTGGTATATTTGTGAAGAAATTCGTAATTGGGTTTGAATTTCCTTTTATTTTGCCTGCTATAGTCAATTTGTTTACACTGCTTTGTTTGGTCGATTAGGGAAAATGCAAGGCCAGATCATGACGCCTCGTCATGCATTCACTTGCCTTCATGACTGAAGTCATGTGACCTATTGGACTGAGAAAAGAGGAATGGGACAGAAACTTGAACGAAAATGGAGATTGATCAAACCAAACTTCTTTGGAAGGCTTTAGCAGAACTTGTTGATTTTTCATTGGGAAAGTACAAAATATCCACTGTTACTGAAATGAAAAGAGCGGAGATATGCACAAGCAAGGGCAGAGCGGTGCAGTGCCTTGGTAACGCACTGTGAAAGGAACCCTGAATACCTCTCCACCCTCTTCTTCCTGTTAGACCCCACCACCACTTTGTGTGCATTATTTATGGGGTTCATAAGGAAAATAAAAATAAAAAAAAAGTAGAAAAGCAATATAAACAATATGCGTATATTTGCCAACAGCTCTGCTGGTTGGAATTCAGTCCCATTAAATTACCCCAAAGCAACTGTGTTTGCGTTAAAAAGTGGTCTGGCAGAGTCAAAACGCAAAAGCAGTCTGTGACACAAAATTGGCGTAGCGCCACCTTTTATTCGTTGAGATAATCTATACTTTGTGATGTGCTGTCTAACCCATTGTGACACTAACGGCTGTAATTCAGAGGATGAAAATACTAAATTGGGCAGTGATGATAAATATGACGTTTGCAATGAACAAAATTGTGAATTACCTTATCACCCCATGCGTTTGTTTGCAATGGCACAAAAACAGCCTAATGTGTGTGGGTGTGTGTGTGTGTACATTGAAGTACCTTTATGTCAGTTTTCTCTTATCCTATTGCAGTTGTTGATGAATAAAAAAAAATCATATACCATTTTCCTTCACCTTTCTCCACCTTTTTCTCTTTCAGGAACACTTCACACCGGAGTGCAAGTTTAAGGAGTCGGTGTTTGAGAACTATTACGTGACGTACTCCTCCATGATCTACCGACAACAGCAGTCAGGCAGAGGCTGGTACCTCGGTCTGAACAAAGAGGGAGAGATCATGAAGGGGAACCACGTGAAGAAGAACAAGCCGGCTGCCCACTTCCTCCCCAAGCCCCTGAAAGGTAAGTGACAGTGTTTTTTGTGCTGGTTCCCTGTAGCTGTTCCGTCAGGAGACAAACTCAACCACAGCATGCAAAAGCCTGTTAACATGAGGTCATGACTTGGAGCTGCTGTTATGTGTTTGTTTCTTTAGAGGTGATTGGCTTGCACTGCTGAAGGCTCAGGACCCCTGGCCTTTGTAAATGGAGGGGAGGGGGTATGGGGTGGGCGATGCATAGCTCACTACTGTTCTTTTTTTTTGGGGGCGGGGGGGGGGGGGGCTGTTGGTTGAACAAATTCAACTTTGTACAAGGTAATATGATTATGGGACAATGCTTGAAGAAGTTCCCACTTTTCAGGATCAATTACACTAGATATGTATGAGTTCTTTTTTTTACTCTAACTCAGTGGTTGGATGGATTAATCTAAAATGGTAAAGGGTAAATGGACTGCGTTTATGTAGCGCTTTCTAGTCACATAACATGACCCCAAGCCACTTTACTCACATTCACCCTGATGGCAGAGAGAATTTGATATATTTCATCTCCAGCTTAGCTAATACTACTTCTATGGGGCTGGATTTTTTCTCTGCAGTATTCTTGAGGAGGAACGCATCAGAGGTCCATGCTGTGTCCCCGCATTATAGCAGCCTTTTGGGATATTTTCAGCCAGTTGTCATTAGTTGTTCTGTAGCCAGATGCTGTCTGCCTGTTCTTAAGAACAGCATATCTGATGGGAAAAAAATTCCAAAGTTTCTTTGTTCAGGAAAAAGTTGCCTGGTTGCAGCTTTTAGTTACTTTTTTATGTGAAGTATTTTAAGGTCCTTCTGGGTGACTAACACCTACCGAGGGACATTTTGGCAAAGGAAACATGACCATCTAATGGAATAGTTGTGTTCTCTAGAACAGGGAACTTAACTTTAACTCATTAAAAAGTGCACTAAGGATTTTATCTTTTGGCATTTGTCCATTTCAGCTGCTTTAGATAAATTGTTTCTTTAGCTTTACTGTGAGACAATTTTGTTATTCATGTTAGTTAATTGCTGTGCATCAAATTCAATCTGTATGCATGTACTAGTCATGGGTCATTCATGAATATGAAACACTTTTCCACTCTGTTTTGCTGATTTGTTTGACTTAGAATGAGGACAAGGCTGATGATGCAGATCAGACAGAATAATGGAATGCAAGACAAATGTGGTCCCTGTGGTGACGTGATCCCTGTACTTGTCAATTACAGTAGCTTAGATTCCTCTGGGAAGCTCCTGCTTTGTTTGAGTATCCAGACTCCTCTGCTGCTCAACATCCATCTGCTGATAGTCAGTTGTGTCTGTCTGTCTTTGTCTGTAGGCCCATTATTTCTGTTGCTCCCGGTCCATGACTCGGGTAGTGAGCATCTCGCTGTATGTGGGTGTATTTTCAGATTGTGTAATTGTTTTGTTAATCTGGTTTTAATTGTTTTGCCCGTCTCTCCCACATGTTTCACGTCAGTGTTTGCACCGTATGACGCATATGCAGTCTCTGCTATTACATGCAGCTGCAGTTGTGGGTTTTTTTTTCCTCCCTAATTAGGCAGATTCCATTTGTAAGACTTTTTCGACAGTGTGTTGTAAATAGTGGGGTAATTATCTGCGTGTCTTGTATTGTGGTCGGGTAGAGTTAAGAATTAGGACGTAGGTTGGAACACTATTATGGTTAGGGTTCCAAATGTAATTTATTTGGCCTTGTTGAGAATCAGGCAAATACTTTCAGGCAGGTCTGTCTTTGCTCTGAGTTGGGAGAAAGAAAATTGCTCAAATGTTTCAGGGAAAAGCTTGCAACATATTGCTGATAAATGTTTGTCTGCCTTAGATTAGATGTTATCCTTGTTCGCATTGGCTTTGCAGTATTCCTTGCAGAGACGAATTACAGATCCATGGCTAACCTGAGACTGTGAAAGCTCAGCAGTGCTGTCCAACTCCCGCTTGTGCCGAAATGCGATGGAGACCAAAGCAGAACGTGTGTTTAGGGAGGAAACATTCGGGAACATTAAGTTAGGGCAGCGCTGTAGCCAGCATGGAGTGTGCCCGTTCTACATGTGTAGTTTGTCTCCTAAGGCTTGTTAGGTTTCCTCATAAAGCACAGACTTATGTATCACAAAACATGGCAACCTCAATATCACCACTGTGGTTAAACCTCCCATCCATCTGCCCATGCTTTGTTTAATCCATGACTCATGGCCAGGATCTCAGTTAGGGCTCGAGCCTATCTCAGCATCCGGTGGTCCAGAGGCTAGAATACTCGCTAGACTGTTCGCCAAACCAGCGCAAACCCACTCCTACGCATTTCTGTCACACATAGGGACCTGACTTACTCTCGGCTCAATTTAGCTGAACATGCATGTTAATGCCATACAGTAGGAACCCAAAATGCCCAGAGGAAACCCATACGAAAACAGAGAAAAGGCGCAAACTCAGGACCAGGATCCACACACATCTTGCTATGAGGCAACAGTGTAGCCCACTGCATCACCTGGCCACCCTGCCTTCGTTTAGTAAAGGTTGAGTCAAACATGTATAGGAAAGAAACCTCCATTATTGCACCAGCAGCCGAAGACCAGTAATGATGTTCAGAGTACCAATTACCACGCTGTCTCAGCACTGGGTGGTGGTTCGCTGTTTGAGTTCGTTCGGCTAAAGTGAGCTCATCCCACTGCGCTTAATTTGCACCTTCTCACAGGCTCAGCCAGGATCATTAGGGCCAACCAATCCTGTCCAGCCACATCCAGCACTATAGCCAGATATCCAGAGCGTCTGCAAAGGAGATTACATGTGTACGCATCCCTGTGTTCATGCGAAAAACATACGGTACATACACTGTAGATATTTTGGTAGAGCTAGCATGTGAAATTCTGACTCCATGATGTAGCGACACATACGAGAGGGACCGCAGTGTGTGATTGTGTGGGTGTGTTTGCGTGTAAATGATAGAAACAGCCTTTATTCCCGTAATGATGAAGTATTGCAGCAAAGATTATGGGGGAGGCTCGCAAAAGTACTGAAGTGTTTCATAATTTGCTTTGAAAATTGGAATAAATGATACCACACTATAACCAATGCGGCGAAAACATTGCCCGACTGTTCGCTATTCAGTGGTTGCAGTTGACGAGAGGTTTAATTTGTGTGTAGATTTTTCATGATTTTGAAATAATATAACTGGAAAGACAGGTTTAATGAAGCTATGTCTATGGTGTGCTTTTCAGAACATTTTGTAGAAATTATAAATCTGCTCCCACCCCTCAAGCATAACTATTTTATGCAGTTTATTTAACCATGTTCTCATCCATTATCTCATATCTTATTATTACTTATTCCTGAGCATGTTTTCGGTGGAGCCTGTTGTACAGTGGGCGAGAAGCAGTCTGCCGTCCATCGGAGGGGTCGTACAGGTCATTCACTTGTACGCAATAAAACCTGTGGGCAATTTAGAGTCTTGACTTAGCCATGCATGCAAGTTGTTGGACTGGGAGAAAATCGTATGTAGACTTCACACAAGAAGGCCTCAAGCTGGATTTGAACTCACAACCTTCTTGCTGTGAGGCAATAACATTATTTGCTGCACTGCCATGCCGCCCCAAGTTTGTTTATTTAATCTATAAATGCACATCAGGTCATTAAAAAAAATCTATGTTTTTACACTGCTGTGAGCTTTTTATTGGTCCCTGGGTCCATATGAAAAGCTTATGTGCAGTGAACCGCAGGCTTTATGAATTTATAAGGCTGTTAAATTTAACCCTACTTAAGGGCCTCTGTAATGGGATAAACTGCAGAGGAAGTGCAGGATGACATACTGCCCATTCAGTGCAGTTTTTAATCACGGGGAAATGTTTGCTGGTCTGAGAGTGTGAGCCTTTCATCAGAGTCAACACCGACACTACAAAAGAGAGATTTAAAAAAATCTTATCAAGTATTTTGGGGTCCGAGAGCCACACTGGTGCAAATCCTTTTTTATTAGTACCAAGCAAAATTTGGAATTTTTCATCAGTGTACAATTGGCTGTGGATGGCACAAAATCCTATAATGTGGGTCTTTAGATCGGGCTCCTTCTGATTAACAACTTTGCCTCTTGAACCAGTACTGGCATTCCTTCTCATCTTCCAGAATTATGTTTTTTTGTTTTTTTTCCCCAGAGCTGTCTTTTTGGCACATCTTTCTGAAATTACGCTTGAAGGATTCTGGGTTAACTGAACCTACGTAAATATGAAATAAAATGTTGACTTTTCTAAATGTTATGGTGGCCACACATCAATAAAATTGAGTAGGCGTGGTTAATTTTATTAAACCTGCTGTAACTCGTAAACTCTTCGGCCAAACTGGAGAAAATTCTGTTCCTTCAGTATGATATTCCTTCCATGGCTCCCAGGTTTGGTGCCTCTCAGACCCTGGTGGTACTATAAGCAACAAAAAATGTATTTGTATCTTTTCAACTCTGTGATTCATTTGACTGAATGTATACTTCACATTGGCGTTCTTTTTCACCAAGGCTGCAAGTGACATGTCCCTACCGATGTTTAAAAGCATTCAAATTCTCAGCTGTCTGCTTAGAAACTCGCCAAATTGAAGCTCTGCGAGAGAATAACTGTGGAAGTTGTTTAGGTTCTGCCTTTAAAAAAAAACTGCCCTGAAAAAATTGCAAATTTAATTGTCTTGATCCAGGTCTCACTAAAGGCCTTTGGTCAAGACTCAGCCAATGCATAAAATTTGATATTGATTGATTTAAATAGGCCTGGCTTTTTACACACAGTCCAAATATTTGCGCATTAGTTTGACTCATCTTCATCAATGCAAAAGCATTTCTCAGGCTCTGAACCCATGTCATCTTCATCACAACTTCACACTTGCGTCACAGGTTCATTCTTGGAGTCCATATACAATACTGTCCATATTCATTCATCCAGCTGCATTACACCTCCAGTAATAAACTGATTATCAGCCAGTTTCCATTCACCTCCCATATCTGGATGATTGATGAACCGAAGGGCGATTCATATTACAGCTTTCTGATGCAACACAACATACGTTGTAGTTTTGCAGTACTGTTATACACCCCAAAGCATTCACAGTATCTGTGTGTATGAATGGATAGGAAGAGGATGACTGATTTTTCAATCATGGTCTGGAAGGGGCAGCTCAAGGCTCATTTGCAGTTCTAGATTTCTTTCCTTGGGGGGGAAAGTTATTTCCTGTGAAATTATCATTCCGTGGCCTCCCGCACTTCCCTATATTACTGCAACCAAATACCCGCCTGTTTATATTCATGTTTGACTGGAGAGGAAATCACCCCTGTTCCTTGAATTTATCAGTTTTCATTATCTTGTTGAGCGCAGGTTGGGTGAACTGAATTCACCTCAGGATTGAGGTTTGGTGACTGTGTGGTCCAGTGTTTTATCTGATTGGTTGAGTGCTGAACCGCAACAAAGCAGGAATCACGATGACTCTTCTGAGACGCTGCTTGGAAGCCTGCCTGTGACTGAAATGCTGTGGGGTGTGTACTGGAGATCTGACGCATCTGTCTGTCTGTCTGTCTGTCCCCCAGTGGCCCTATACAGAGAGCCGTCCCTCCATGACCTGACCGAGTTCTCCCGATCCGGCAGCGGCACGCCGACCAAGAGCCGCAGCGCGTCAGCCGTGCTGAACGGAGGCAAGGCGGTGAGCCAGAATGAGTCCAGGTAGCCGCCGTGCGGGGCTCTTCCCCCGGGACAGACTTGCTCGCGCTCCTCCGGACTCCTCTCGCCTTCACCATCCCCGCATCGTGTCAGGACTAAAACAAACGAACACCAGCAGAACAAACAGACCCCGCCCTGTTATCAGGAGTAACGAGGACCAGAAAACGGAAATGGTAGAGTACCTGTGTGTGATGCACGTCCGCTGGCCTCGCGTCATGCGAAAAGTGGCCAGTTACCTCTTCACTGTAATGGGGTTTCACTGCCTTGTGGAGCCACTTCACTGAAGCCCCGGTAAGGCAGAATACGCCAGGATGTGTTTGTCAGGGCTGTAGGGGAGAGTCTCTGCTCACTGCTGTGGGGGGGCAACACTCCTCTTCCCTTTGCCCACGCACTGGAAGCCAAGCAGTTCTACCCAGTGTTACAAACTGTAGTGTTGCAATTTGGTGGCATTGCAGCTCTCTTGTATTATTTATCAGTGCCCTTTTGTTGAGTTTTCCTGTTGGTGAAAGAGCCAGCTTTCAGCTCAGATGAAAGATTTGGGGTTTGTGCAGGATTTGGAAAGGTTGGCAGTGCCTAATTTTCTGAATTTTGGAATTAGCTGGGAAGGTCCCCCCCCCCCATACCCCTTGTTTTCCCCATGTTCTCAGTGTTTGTAATATCCTGCTGTTACTGAGTGAAACGGAGTCCCAGCGCACCAAAGACAGAACCGTCAGTGTCCCTTTAAGTAGCCACGTCAGTTGGAAGTTATGGGATTCTAGTTCTTATTGTACATTTTGACATGAGGGCATAAAGAGTGGAATGCGATGCACGGGATGTGAGCGTTAATGTTTCACTAGTGTCAGTATCGGCTGTTTCCTTGTTTTTGTTTTGTTTTTGACTTGTTGTGCTGGTAAACGATGAGACTGGATGAGATGACTGTTACTGTTACATGTGCAACTCTTTTGGTTCCCTCTATCTGTCGCCCCCGTCCAATATCAGTTTAGCAGTTGTGTTGACCCCCTTCTCTCTTTATGTAAAATGGAATTGATGTCTAATCACCATGGGAAAATGGTTTACCAGTGCCCACGAGGACCCTTTTTAGTGAATGAATAACTTATTTGTGGTGATTTTGTATTAAAAAAGTAAAAAAAAAAAATAACTGTGGACTTTTAGGTGGTTTAACATTTTATAGGATGTCATATTTGTAAAAGTGAACAGATGTATGAACAAAGACTTTCCCCTTTCTTGCACAGGGCGTGTACAGCTGGCAGTGTAGGGCAAAACCCTCATTTTGTAGGCAAAGTACTCTTTCCCCCTACTGCAACATATCTTAATACCGTACATGCTGCAGGGAGGTTCTTCTCCTCTACGGACTTATTTTTGTTTTAGGTGAACATATCTGTTGCATGGAAGAGAGGTAGGACTATTGGGCTACAGGCTGCATGATGTAGGTTATGTGTATTAAGCCATGTTGGATCCAGTGTTCCTAACCAGGATGATGAAACTTGTATGAGCAGTCATTTTACCTGGTACCCTCCTGTTGTTTATTAATTGTTGTATACACAAAATGCACTGAATAAAATATTTATATTAAGATATACTTTTAAAAAAAGTGCCTTCTCGCTTTTTTTTTCCTTCCTTGTACGAAGCCATGCCGTCCAATCCTTGACCAGTGACTCCTTTGCAATGCTGCGCTGTTTTGGATTTTGATTTGGGTGGCCCACACAGATTAAAATACAGTTTTATTTACTTCTTTAAATGGCAAGCCTGCCTTTATTTTCAGTACATAATAGCTCTACATTCAGAAAACTGTTAGTCATATTTTTAAGGAAAGTCTGTAAATTTGATGTATAATAATGTGTTGACAACTAGTCATCAACTGTTTATGAACTTCAGGCAAAATTGAGTTGGCTGAAACTCAACTCAACTCATTACAGGCTGAAAAGGAGGTCAGCAGTAAGAAGAAACTGTTTTACCTTAAATCCTTAAAAAGAATCGGCACTTACTTACCTTTTGCTGACCCACCAACTGAATTTGAAGGAGTAAAAGGAGAATTCCGGTGTGAAATTGACTTGGGGTGTATTGAAACATGACAATGAGTACTAACTATTGTCAAATACCCCACCTCCGTACGCACACAACACTTCGAAGTACATGGCTTTTTAGCCGAAGCTCCCAACAGGCTTACAATGGTAGTGAATTGGGCATACCATTGCCATGCCAAGAAATCATCTTTTTTTTCATCATTTACGGGAATCAAGTAGTGAAGTAAGTAGCTCCTTACTTCATTGGTAGAATTCCAACGAATGAATTGGAAGGATAGGGGAACAGATCACAATCTATTCGTTCGTTCAATCGACTTACTGACTTCAAAGATGGAGGCGACTGGAAACTACCTCAAGGTGCTGTCAGCATTAACAGTCTTTTTTTAATAAACTACCGGTGCATTTTCAAAGTTCTCAGTGCCTCGTTTTAAATGTCAGGGCCCTCGGAATTCTACCAATGAAGTGTGGAGCTGTGTTGAGCCTTGTTAATGGAGAGAAAATTGCGATTTCTTTGCATGGCAACGGTATGCCCAATTCGCTACCATTGTAAGCCTGTTGGGAGCTTCGGCTAAAAAGCCATGTATTTCAAAATGTTGCGTGCGTACGGAGGTGGGGTATTTGACAATAGTTAGTACTCATTATCATGTTTCAATACACCCAAGTCAATTTCACACCGGAATTCTCCTTCAATGTCCACAACTGTCAACAGTATTCAACTGTGCAGACTTCGCTAATCTCAGATTTCTTTGTCGTAATTTAAACAATCGTAAAGTGTGGGATGTGTTAAAAACAAGCAATGAAGTTAATAGAGAAGTTTTTTTTTTTTGTTTATTAAAACATTTTTAATAATAGGATCTAGTATTTAATGGCCACAAAATTGCATTAAGAAGGAAGCTGTGTGTTTACTTGCTGATGTATTCTGTTGTATTTCTCTCATCACTGCATGACTTGTTCATCAGGAAAAATGATGTAAGATAAGTCAAGACTACTTATTACTGAAAAGCAATTTTCTTTGTTCCTCCTCTGTTGTCAGCTGACCAGCTGTCACTGCAGCACACGTGCTGCTGCCTCGTCGTGTATAAAACTGTCTGCCTCGCGTGTGGATGGTTACACAAGACACATTGCTGATAAATCTGACAATAAATATCCTATGGTCATATTATGTAATATACCAGTATTTTATAGTTCCAGTAAGGCCAAAACCAAAATATTACATTAAATCCAATGATGCCAAAGAGCTAAAAATAAGCATTTCTTTAATTACTTCTTTCAGCACCTCTCTGAGATCTGTATTAAGACTATAAATTCTGCCAACACATTCATGCTGAAATGTTCTTGCTTTAAACTGATGTTGGCTGGCATTAGTTTTTTTTTTTTTTCTCTCTCTCTCTCTCTGTTATTGCTTATTAATATTGCAAACCCCAGCTTTGAGTCTTTGGTTTCACAGGGGTATCATGGGAAAAGGTGCCCTGGGACATGCTGCCTGTGCAAAAATAAGAACAAAGAAAAAAATCATTCTGAAAATCTGTGAAATCAAAAAAGTGAAAAACTATGCGTAAGCATAATGGTCCTATCTGAGCATTATAATACCGTAACACTCACTGTACGCAATGCAGTCTTAGAGAACTAAAAATGTTAAAATGAAGACCTAGGTGCTCAAAGTACTTGATTCACATTTTGGGACGATTCATGTTTAGCATGACAACATGGTGCTTTTGTCTCGACAAGGCCACGCGATAAATATTTTCACAGAAAAGGTGCATACGCTTATTTTCCTTTGGTAGGGAAAAAAAATGATAATTGTGAACTGGTGCACAGGAAGTCCTTCAGTCTGGTGCTCTGGTGCTAGAAGTGCCGTAGTCAGGCTTGATCAACCGCAATATGTGACTTACAAGCAAACTTGCTGATGATTGATAGCCTTGTCAGGATGCATCGAAGAGCGAGAAAGAAGAGATTTACACTAGCGAAATTGAAAATGAACAAGATGAGTGTTGCTGGCAGTAATCTATTGTATATGCCTTTCATGCACACAATACTTTACCTATTACCTATTACCTGAAAGTGGATATGATGACCACAATGGAAAAATGATCAGAGTCACATTTCCATGTTGTGGAGAAATGATGAATTAAAAATTCTAAACGATCTTCGAAACAAAGCACTTAAAAGATATGCAAAAAATATTAAATATTAAATATTGTAATATATATAAAATATACAAAAATGCAAAATTTGGACTCTTTTTTTGTTTATGATCTTCATGTGCACAAATGCAGAATGGTCTAGCATGGCTGGACAGGTTTATACTGTGGCCAAAGTAGCCAAATAATGCAGCGGTGATCTTAAATAAAAAAAATGGGAGACTTCCTGGTGTGAAATGCCTCTCTTCTGAGGGAGACCTCATTCATCATAAACGAAGAGTTGAGTTCTCAGCTAGTGGGCTGGTCCTGACATTTCGCTGGACAGAGATTAATTACACCAAAGACAGTTTATCTGTGGGTTACGTCCCAATGGCATAGACCAGGAGGAACCATTTTATGCAATCCTAGGTGGAAAAAAAGGTCCTCTCACCCTTATTTTTAGAGAAGAATCCTTTCCATTGGTGATGCTCCACCTATGATGTCTGCTTGTGTGATGAAAATATCACCAAGTATCATCTAACCTTCTCAGATTTCATCATCACATAAGTCATTGTGAGATGATTTGCCATTTCACCCTATACAGATAGTATACAAAGCTTACATTTAACAGTACAATCACACTACACTGTCAGATTTTTATTTTTTAAAGGCCGACGTGTTCTTTAATTTAAAGCTACACACAAGCAGATATAAGATTATACTTTCTTACAATTTTAACACAGCGTGTACAAATCCTTAAAGGCTTAAAATTCAGAATTTTCTCTTTGAAAATACTGTGTAACAACAATGTCCAGTCAATACTTTGATGAATGGGGAACCTGCATTGGTTTTCAGCTCTAGTTTTGCCTTACTTGCCTACTTGTATTCAACATTCTCAAAAAAAAGTATGAGGGCATGACTGTTTGTCCACACCCCCCCCCCTGAAAATCACTGAAAATCCTACCATCACCTACAATTTTTTTTAAATACAAAGCAGTTCAATCAGTATGGCTGCAGCAACTACACTTTGAGCAATGATGCTGGTGGAGAGTCCAGCGGGTCTTGTTTCAGAGATTCAGGGCTATAGACGATGCAAAAATCAGTTCAGATAATAAGTGTGAACACACTGTATGTCAATGAGATTACAGGCTCTTGTTACATAATTAAGCTTTGCTTTTATGCAAGCAAAGGAATTGCTGAAATCTACAGGCTGTAAAATATATCGTCTTTCGTAATTGTGGGTGAGCTCTGTCCTCTCAAGGGTGTAGGCCAGTTTGTGAATGTAGGATGAGCGTACACTGGTCAAATAAAAAGTTGAATAAAAGTAAGGCAATCTCTCGCAAAGCATTTTTAAGTTAGCTTCACCTTCCAAATTCTTTCAAAAATCAGTTTGTGTGACTACTGGAAGTTGAGCAAACTCAAAAGTTTTTTGCAGCTGGTGGCCTTACTTTTTAAGGTTTTGTGAACTTATTATTTTTTACAGTGTTGGGGAGGAGTTGTTTTTCACTGTAAACACAGCAGCATAGCAAGAAAATAAACTGTCAATGTTTAAAATTTCACTTTCAAAAATCTCCTTTGTTCATTTGGTTCAAAAACTTCCCTTATCTGACGGCTCAATCGCTGCATTGCCTCTTTATAACCCTGTCCTAAATATACATTTCTAAAATCCTCGTGATCATGTAATGTGATTTTTATCTTTTATTTTTAAGTAACTGAACTGATTTTTTAAATATTTTTGCTCTAAATGCATGTTTGAAATGCATGTTTGTTATTTTGATAATTGGTCTCCTTGTGAACGTGCACTATAGATAGAAGTTACATTCTCTTTGAGAATTTTTGTTTTAGGTGAACATATCTGTTGCATGGAAGAGAGGTAGGACTTTTGGGCTACAGGCTGCATGATGTAGGTTATGTGTACTCAGCCATGTTGGATCCAGTGTTCCAAACCGGGATGATTAAACTTGTATGAGAAGTCATTTTGCCTGGTACCTTCTTGGGCTTCCAGGCAATTCATCATGTCAGAAACAAGCTCATTAGCATCCTAGCAAGTGAGGCACAACACAATTTCAACATCAGTTACCTCAGGAACCGGACGTAGGCACTGTTGCCTGATCCTCTTGTTCCAGTGTAGCAGGGATTTTTGGCCAATGAGATTTGATGATAATAGGACACTGACTCAATCATGTCTCTTTCACTTAAGATACATGGCCAAACTTCAGTCTGTTGCATCAGGAACAGAAATGGAGATGATAACATGACATGCTTTTATCTAACCACATTTGGACCAGTGCAATTCTCTCTTTACCCGCCTTATTAATTTTCTTTGGACTGTTTACAAACCATACAAAATACCGCCGCAAAGCTTTTAATACAAGTTACAGATGGTCACACATTACTTCCATTTTGAAACCTCCTTGCACTGGCTCGCTTTTAATTTTAGAATTCATTTTAAAATCTTAGTGTACATTTCTAGAGTCTCAAATGGCCAGACTCCTCATAATTCTTCTGCACCCCAACACCATGACCCGAGCATTCGTCCCTGAAACGCATTTTAAAACTCTAGATTGGCTGCACAAAGGTCTCGGGGCTTGATATACTCTTAAAAAACATTTAGAATCCAATCTGTTCTGATAGTCATTTAAGTAGCATGTGGATTTGTTTTGTTTGTTTTATATATATATATTTCCTCTTGTGTTTAATCTGTTGTTCATCTTTGCTTTACTCATTTCATTGTGAATCACTTTGCGACTGGTGTCTGTAAAAGGGGCAATATAAATTAACTTTGTTCACTTTCTTTCTTTCTTACATATTGATGTAGTATCTCCAACACCAATATGTGATGCTAGACAGCTAAATGAATGACGGCTTTGTCTCTGTCCAAATATTCACTGACCTGACTGTGTGTATCTTATACCTGTCCTTGGATGCCAAATACCCCTGCCTGTGAGCCAAATTTGGCCTCATTTCTCCTCTCAACCCAAACAAGTCTTCTTCACCGAGTGCAGGAATCGCATTTGAGGACGATCATTGGGGTGAAATCGGATCTTTAAGGATGTCAAATTCCATTTTCCTGTTGGACCTCATGCAGCTTGTATTTACCGCATGCAAGATATCATCCATCTCCTCTCCCGGCACCTTGAGAAGCTCACTCAGTCTCACAAGCAAATACAAACAAACAGTCACTCCACACTACTAGTGAGGATTTACCCCTGCTTCAGTAGTCTGATTTATTCCTATTTATAGAGATGCTGCGGCAGGTATTTATGATGTTGTCTTTATTTGAGGACACAGAATTATGTAGTCTTTTCAGTGAAGAGAGCTTTCATATACCCATTCCCTTAGGCCTGGGCTGAAGCTCGGGGAGGAAAGCTCTGTGTGATCATGATGGAATGTTATTGTTGGACCTGAGTGCAGATCATATTTGTGAGAGGGTTACACCGGAGAATACTGACGGGAGCGTATGAATGCAGGAGGGGGCATGAGAGCCATCGTGCAAAATACACACACTCAATCACTCACCTGCACCGCCTCGCAGCTCAGGGGGACTGCGGCGCAGGGAGAGAGTGAACGGCAGGTCTGCGTAATTGAAAAGCCGCTTCACGCTACGCACGGCTAAGTGTAACTCTTTTCGCTGATCCCCCAGGAGGTTGTAAACACAGTGGTGAGCGCAATTCAAATTTTTTGCTTCACTGGATGAGCTGTGGATAAACAAGGGGGTCCTGGCTTGTTCTGTAATCAAAACAAACAAAAAAGTCAATTTCGCAGCAAGATAGCTGCTGGTAGCCCGCAGAGAGACTCAGGGTTTTCGTCATTTTCCAGTGTTTTAAAAACGGGCATGACTGTGTACTTGCATGTTTATCGCAATCCTCTTCAGTTCGGGATTTTGATGCTGCACGATGCATTCATGTCCGCAGAGGGGGAATTACATAGAGACTCGAGTCCCTCAGCTGAAATGACCATGAACTCGGGACTAAAAACACAAGACTTTCAAAATGAAATATCATTGTTTGTTCAGTATTTTGACCATTTTTTTTTATTATTATATCTTACACTGATGAGTAAGAAGCTAGTGTTTGTTTCCACGTAACATGAAGTTTTGCTCTTGTAAAATAATTTGGCATTCAGCCTGGGTATGTGTTGGTCCCATTCCCTCCATTATTTGTAACGGCCAGATGTCACCCAGTCAGGGTCCGGGAGCAGCCCCCACTGAAAAGGACATGTGACTATCGGACCTTTATGATTTAAAAAGGAGCCAAGCACTTACACACTGAGCTTTAACACCTTTTAGGTTAAAAAAAAATTCTACTGGGGATTTTTCAGTGAAAATGTGGTCTTTACTTAGCTGATTAAAACGGTGAAAAAACAGAACAAATCTGTAGGGAATCTTTTTGAGAAAATTTGATTTTTTTGAAATTTGCTATTTTGACATATTGCCAGAAGCCCTGCCTCTTGAGACTCCATTTCCGCTTTCTCTAAAGACGACCAAGCCACCCAACTCTTTGTGTCATTCCTCTGATTCCACTTCATTTCATTCTACCTCAAACTCCCTAAATTACTGTTTCGCGTCAGTTTGTACTGAGTCATAGCAATGCCACTGTAATTTAATGCTATGCCTTATCCCTTTAATAGACTAGCCTCATGTCGCGGGTACAATATTAGGTGTGAATAATTAAGTTTATTCTGCTTTGTGTATATAATAAAGTTTATATTGCTTCGTGAACTGGCCCAGATCAGAAAAGAGGTACTCATGTTAATACCTGTTGTATCTTTATAAGATTCAGCTCTTGCCAATCAATACGCTTGACAAACCCTTGAAGGGACTTGGGTTTAGGTGCATCAATAAACAGCTCAGTCACAGCAAAAGGGATGTCGTCCTCCAGGTTCTTCAGACCTGAGAATAAAAAAAACGAGCACATGTTGCATTAATAAGGTCAATATTCGGCACGAATAACAGCATCAGTTAGGAGTATCTGAAACAGTCATTGCCACAGGGAGATTCAAAGGTTGAGCCAGCTGGGATCTG
Organism: Gymnothorax reevesii; assembly: GCA_029721435.1. Classification (NCBI taxonomy): domain Eukaryota; kingdom Metazoa; phylum Chordata; class Actinopteri; order Anguilliformes; family Muraenidae; genus Gymnothorax; species Gymnothorax reevesii. Next base: position 10,053,752 of record CM056586.1, read on the forward strand.
CATGTGATTGCTCTTTAGAATCTCCCACATATTAAAAGGGCACATGCAGTCCGCTCGTTAAGGCCACATGCAAAGTCTTGTCCTCTGACTCCTGACTGCAAATGTAGTAGCTTGTGGACAGTGGAGTGAAAAGATCCCCCTGGGGACCTTATGATTCACTGTTGAAGATTCAAAGCTACAATCACTGCAGAATTTATCACCACTCGGGTGGTAGATCATTTCACGTCACCATTATAAGCGAGCGCTCTGAACAGTTTGTAGGTGCAGCAATTGATACTGTTAACATGGGCCTCTGCACAAGCCAAACTTCGTAGGTGCAGTCATAAAAACTGCAAACATGCGCCAGCGCACAGACTGACGTTAGCAGATGCAGCACTGAACCCCTTAACATGACCTAGCTCACAGACCTTCATGGGTGAAATGTTTAACACTGCTAATGCATGCTAGAGAACAGACTTCCCAACTTTCAGCATTGCTATTAAGGGCTAGCTCTCAAACAGATTTAAGATGCAGCATTCAATTCTGCTGAAATTGACAAGCACACAGGCTTCCCTTTATCAGACCAGCATTGGACCCCGATAACGTTTGCTAGCACAGGCACTGAACTTTATAGCTAGGTAACCTGTTCAGCACTGCTAACATAACCTAGTACACAGGTCCTCATAGTAACAACATTTCACACATCTATCATGAGCTATTAGTTTTGTAGGAACAAATGTTGACACAGCAAACAAGGGCTACTGCTCAAGCAATTCTTCATGGCAGTTTACACCACTTAGTTGTACATGGAATAGTACACAGGTGGGCCTTCATAGCTTCAGCGTTCATCACCGATAAAATGGGGTTGCAGGCCCATACCATTGTAGGTACAACATTCAATATCGCAATCACAAGCTAGCACGCAGACTTACCATCAAAGGTGCATTTGATGACAGTAATGTAGGCGAGTATTAAGCTCATCTTCATTTGTGCAGCTTTCAATATGACCGGCTAGCGCGTGTTTGAGCTGAATCTGATAATAAGTGCAGAATTTGACAGCATTACCACTGGTTAAGGCACAGACTAACTTCCAGTGGTGAGGCATAAAGACCTTCGTAAGTGTTCAGGAACTTATTCTTAACAGTCTTCAGTAGGGCATCAAGATCTGGGGAGTGACTTTAGTGCAGACAAGGGCGAACAACTTACTTTGCTTCCGCTAACTACTCCTTCATGATCTTATGAGTACCCAGCACCCCTCCCACAGAGCACTGGCTGTCTGTCAGTCGCCTGAGAGGTGAGAACAGTGAAGCAACACATCTTAGGGGTCCATCCCAGCCATTATACTCTCCATTCAACACTCAAAAAAGAAAGCAGTTTTCGGTCTGGTCCTGCTGTAATCCCAAATACAATCCTTGATTACATCTCTCAGGTGGGCCCACTATTTGCAATGGTTGCTGTCTTTCTGTTTGACAGGTAAGTTGTTTTGTTTTTGATGGAGGATTAGTTGTTTCCACGAATTGCGAAGCCAAAGTAACTGTTTTTGTTACATTAGTCATATTATCCTAATGCAAACATTAGCTTCCCTGTCTATCCAGGCTCATAAGTTACATTAACTATTGAATGTTTGCATATACTTTTCCTGATAAAATGTGAACTTGTGTTGCGTTAGTTGCTGGTGTCAGAATGTGTTGTTTACATATTAGCTTTTCACAAATGTGCTGTGTGCTGATACGGGGTCTGTTTATTATTATTATGAGAAGGACCACACGACTGAGTGTGGGGTGTGGCTTTGGACGGAGCTCCGAGGGCAGAGGGTGGGTTTAGGCAGACCCCTTAGGAGATGCTACTTTCAAATTCTGCCAACTTAAGAATTGTGCCTGCCCTGGCTTTAACTGCTACTGTTGCTTTTGAACAGGAAACTAAATAAAAGTGTCTGAAGTGCAGGGAGGTGGTCTGTAGAAAATTCTAATTGTTGGTGCTGCGTGTCTGTTCAATGGAGAATTAAGTGAATGTTAAGTATCACTGGCCACAGCTAATCCTTTTTCAGTAGTAACCAAATAGACATGTAACTGCTGAGTATGTGCCAATCAAATACATAATCACAGGAGCCTAAAAGAGCCAAGACAAGAAAACAACTGAGCAGAGCACTGAAATCCAAAATGGCTTTAGTGTATACCAAAGGACTGTCTGAGCTGTTTGGATAGCAGGATTAATAATTTATTATCCTAACAAAGCGGACGCCCAATCCATTGTGGGATAATCTACAGCTGATGGTCCCTTTCACGATGACTCCCTGCCACAGTATCACCGCTGTAATATGCATTATGAAATCTGAATGAATTATTACGGAGTACATGTTGGTAGGATTGGGCTTGTCCTGGGAAGCCTGCTGCCCGATTACGCAGCATGCTGACGTCATTACCAGGAAATCCAATAAGGTTCGTTCTTATACGAGAGGAAGATTGGAGGACTTTGTATACAAGCATATAAACTGCATGCATCATAATTGGCCAAAGTCAATATTGTCTAACAAGCCTTCTAAATTAAACACAAATAGTCACTGTAATCAAGGAGGTACCCTGATTTGAGAGTCGCATGAACATTGATTTGTGAGCAACTCAGAGATACCAAGTATATGATATACGACTGCAGCCCTTCAGCCTTCAATTAACCCTGGTTTAGTGACTGCCACCCATCAATCCTCCACGTTAGATTTCTTGGGAAAGTCCATTTAGTGACAATACAATTTTGATTGAATCACCGCCTGAGGAAAAGACACGGAAGTCTGGAACACAATAAGTATATCTGTGAACATTCAGAAATATCCACCTCATCTCAAGACCCTTTCTCCCCTATGAACCACATTATGGCATGATTTCTCAGCACTAGAGAAATCCCTCCAAACAAGGATTACGTAACTGCCCATCAGACGACGAGCACTCAAAGACGTTGTTTTCAGCGAAAACGAGAGCATGCAATATTTATACCGCTCTCTACTTCAAAATGGATTTTATTCTCCCATTAGCCTTGCCTGAAATCTAGTATTCAGGGGATGTAAAAGAATCATGTTGCCATGGAGATCCACACCCATTTTCCTAGCTGTCAACAGCTATTGTTTGTCCAGACGGTATCCATTCTAATTGTGAGACTTCACAGCTTGCTTCAATGCATTCACATCTCCACAAACATATACATCCATACTAATGAGGAAATGTTATAATTAACCCTGTTTGGAGCGTTCAGCATCCAGTTGTCTTACCTTGTATGAAATTAACTTATTAGCGACCGTCACCATCCGTCAATCAAGTTCAGACCAAATCTCAGACTTAAATGAGCACTGACAGGACATTTCCTCAGTAATCAATGGTCTAGAATAAAGGAAATGGCCTATGTTTGGAGGTCAATGGGTTGACTAGAATTTATTGAATTGAAAATTAACCTGTGAGTTCATTGAAGAAAAGTCATGGGTAAAATGCATTCAGAAATACGCAAATGGCGGACATTGAACTAAACGCGGAGCAATGTGAAGTCAGTGGGAGAGGTTGAATGAGTTAACAGATTTCACACAACACTTGAACTAAAATTGACTGCCTAAGGTTTTTCAGCAGTAAAACTAGTCATTGTAGAGGTTTGGGATATTATACTGTATGCATCTAAAGATGAATAGCAGCGTCACTCTCTCTGGGAATTTTGCCTGCTGGGGAAGGACCAGCCATTTTTCACATCCCATTGAACACATGACACAGAATGAGAAGTTCCCAAAGCATGCTCTCTTATTATTACTTACTGAATGTTTCCCTCTCATTCTGTTCCATACACCAGGTAACTAGTGTAAAACGTAAAATGAGACCTGCTAACATATGCATTACTGTGCATTCCGCAGTAATGCTGAAGCCTCATTCGCGGACCCTGCAGAGAGGTAATGGATTTGCGAGGTTTGCAGGAGTATGATAGAAACTAATCCTGACCAATTCTGCAGGAGTATTTCCCAAATTGGCACCTTTAAGATCTTCATTTGCATGTGGCATCATGTTTGCAGGAGGTGTCTGAGAATCTGGATGAATTTCACCTGCACTTGCCTCCCGTTTATAGGCGCTGGCATTGGGCGGCAGTAACATGGACAGAACGCTCTCTCCGCCCTCACAGCACGGACCATTTAACTGAGCTCTGTCTTGTAATCCAGAGAACTTCCTCAAAGGAAATAGATTTTCTGAGAGATTTAGGCAATGACTCGACTCATTTAATTTCTCCTTCGCTCACTTGCAGAAAATGTCGAAGCTCTCCTGACATATTCACTGCATGGGGCAGAAGAATAATTGCTGTGTAATTTAAAGGCAAGAAGTCAACAACATCAGAGCTACATTATTTCTCAGTTAATGCCTCTGGACTTGAGTAGCTAATGAAAAAATGTTAAGGATACACTCGGGGAATGTACCGCACAGAGAAAAGGAACATGCATGCTTACAGAGGAGAGGCCTTTTACTGCCTTTTTTTCATGGTGTACCTACATCACCATTCAGGCAGTCAGTCCAACCTTATGAGTGGTGGTCTATACTCGTTACTTCCGCCAAACGAAGTTGGCAGGAGGTTATGTGATCAGTGCCGTTTGTTTGTCTGTCCGTGAACAAGAAACTGAAATTTTCTTTGTCTGAAATTTTGTGGGTGGGTTGCTATTATGTCAGGGATGAATCCTATCAATTTTGACTGCGATCTCTCAAATAATATGGCCGCCACAGTAGCCATCTTGAAATCTTATGACACGCGATAACTGAACTTTGCTCCCACTCACCAAGATTTGGACTGTTGCCTTGGCGGAGGTTTGCACTCTCAGAGTGCCTCTTGTTTATGGATTTAAAACTTACTATGTGTCTTTTTGAGAGAGAAACAGGTGAGAAAGGGGAAAGTATTTGTCTTATCAGAGGATAAGCTACATCGCGACCAGGGTAGAGGTGATCCCTGATTTTGCAATGTAAATCATTTTGTGGAGAGATAGAGGAGGTGACAGTTTTTTGTGATTACAAAATCAGTTGTTTTGCCGACCAGACACAGGGGAGAGCGCACACACATTTGACACACTGAACTGGGCCTAGCAGGGCTACCAGGCTGGGAGGCAATCATAGGTGGGCATCGGACCAGTCAGTTGGAATGCCGGTTGCCATGGAGCCGAAGATTATTAGCACTCCCATGGCGTTCTAGTTAAACCAGCATTCCAGCCTCAGTTTTTGACTGCCAGATGGAAGATCCGGAGACTTCTGGGAAATGAGGGGCTTTGTCCAAGGGCTGTGTGCTAATGCTACATTTTGCACATTTGAACAATGCAATCTGTTTCGGAGGTGGAGGCAACTGATCTTGTTCAGCATCTCCTGCATCACCCACCACTTTCGGCAAAGCCAGATTGGACTGCCGCAGAAACACGAGGTGCTGGTCTGAGATATTGTGTTATTTTTGTGGTATTGGACCTAAAAGATGGGACTTTGCATGTTTGGTCTCAATAACATTCAGAAAAAAAAAAAAAAAACAAACTGTCACAAAGTCATGTCAGTCTTTTTTGTGCTCATATCATTTGTCATCTGGAAAATCCATGAAATGAAATGTTAGAAGAGATTTGATTCTTACTGCCCTGATGGTGTAAAATATACTAAAATGCTCATCTAGTAACTGTGTAGGAAAAGGGCATGCTGAAGCCAGATATCCAGCAGGGCGTCTGGAGCTCACATAACACAGAGCTGCTTCACACTCTGACATTTCAATGTATCGCAGTGCTAAAGTGAATTTACATTTATTTTTTTGTTTGCCTTGAAGGACATCAGAAAATTGGAGTTGAGGAAAAACATATCAGCCAAAATAAGGGTTACAGGACTTTTCGTCTCTATGACCTATTCGTCCCCGGACTGTTCGTGCCGTAAGGGGCAAAATATTTTGGGGGACGTAGGGTTCTCACTCGGTTTTTAGGATGGAAAGTCAAAATCAGCTCTCATAGGAAATTGAAGGATGTTCCTTAATAAATTCCAGTAACAATCTTTCTTGCCTGAGGAAGAAAAGTCCATGTGGACGAAGAGTCTGGTGAGGAAAAGTCCAGGGATGAAAAATTTGGGGACAATAAGTCCAGGGACTAAATTTCTGGGGAAGAAGAGTCATATATAAGCCAAAGAGCAGCAGGCATTTTGGAGATAAAAATAACTTACATAAAATCAAGTGATTTTGCACTTCTATTTAACCTTTTTCATCCAGCGTCCGAGCGAAATGCAACAGTGAGTGTACTTTCGCTATAAACTCTACTTCACACATCTCTGTGTGATTGTGCACATCTATGGTGGATGAACGCATGGAAATGGGGCTTGAAATTGAAGACTGGTGAAAGAAATACTTAAGTCACAATATAATTATTTGAGAAAAAAATGCTAATTGACGATTGTGCTTAAGAAGTTTAAGTTGCAAAATGTCCATTTTGAGAAAATTGATTAAAAAAACTTTGGTTTGATTAATTCTACTAAAAAAAACAGCCGAAGTGTTTCTACAGTGGTATGACAGAGGACTCTCCAGAAGTGTTTGGTTAAAAGTAATGCTCAAAGTGTTTGCCTGCTGCCAAAGGTGGCGCGACCAAGTTATTGAATGCAGGGAGCAGTAATTTTTTTCACGAGTGATATAGATTTTGGATGACATTGTTCCTTCAACAAATGAGATGATTTATAAAAAGTATTTAGGTGGTGCAAACTTTTGACAACATAGATTTCATTGGAATTGCACTTAAGCCCCACACCCAAAAGTGGGCGTGGCAAAGAGGTCATGATGAGAAAATTTTAATCTACATGATGATGATTTTTTACATTCTACATCATGACCCAAACGACAAATATTCAAAAATAGGGCACATTTCAAGGGGCAACAAAGAATTTTTTGTGACACTGTATGAATGCTTATGTGGCTGGTCAAAGGAGGGCCCAGGCAGGGCTTGTAAGAGTCAAACACGCTGACCACATCGCTGAAGAACCAGGCTCATTGGCAAGGTAGCCAGGGCGCATACTTATTAGGAGGCATTCCTAGTGACAGTACCCTTCAACTGTCACATCTCTCCTCTCATTCAAGTGCGCATCCTCACGCTCCATGCTTCTTCAGCGATGTGGTCAGCGCATCTGACTCTTACTCGGGAGTCTGGGGTTCAGTTCCCCGCCCGAGTCCTCCTTCGGCCTGCCACAATCTGGAGTAATCGTCAGGATCTGGAGGATCCTAATGGATGGCAGGCTGCGTAAAGCATGGAGTGTGAGGACACGCTCCCGAAAGAGGGGGAGAGATGTGACAGTTGAAGGGTCCTGTCACTAGGAATGCCTCCTAATAAGTATGCACCCTGGCTACCTTGCCAATGAGGCTGGCTCTTCGACGACGTGGTCAGCGTGTTTGACTCTTACCAGGGGAGTCTGGGGTTCAATCCCTCTTCCGAGTCCTCCTTTGGCCTGCCACAATCTGGCATAATCGTCAGGATCTGGGGGATCCTAATGGATGGCAGCATTCGTAAAGTATGGAGTTTGAGGATATGCTCCCAAAAGAAGGGGAGAGATGTGACAGTTAAAGGGTACTGTAACTATAAATGCCTCCTAATAAGTATGCCCCCTGGCTACCTTACCAACGAGCCTGGCTCTTTGGTGATGTGGTCAGTGCATTTGACTCTTACCTGGGGGTCTGGGGCTCTATTCCCTGCCCAGGCCCTCCTTCGACCTGCCACGCCTAGGATATTAACTGCTGAATTACAGCCAAGTTTTATACACCAGTAAATTCCAGAAGATTTCTGACTATTAAATCCAATATCTATTTTTGACATGTATTTAGAAAGAAATTTCTCCTCCATACATTTGTACTCGTAGCAGTATGTTCCTTTTTGATCCTTCAAGAAAAAAAATCTTGTCTCGAACAACATGAAGTAGTAAGAAGCACATCCTCATGAGTAATCTGAGAATGGGTGATGGAAGATATAGACCTGCTTTAAAATTTTCAGCGTAGTTAAACATCTTGTCAGCTTCGAAAGAGATAAAATAGTCCAAAGAAATGTTTGACCCAGGTCTGGATCACAGGTGTGTTCTCCTTCCATAGGTGTTATAATGTAAGTGGGCAGCTTCAATGTTTTGCATTGCACACCATGTCTATGTATTAAAACTTACCAATAGGACTGCAGAGTAAATTCTGAAACTGTGAAGACTATTTATTGGCTTCAAATTTCTCTAAATTCAAGCCAGGCTGATGACACTGGCAACTGAAGACCCGGATGGATGTGAATGAACTTTGAGGGTATGTGTCTGTGTGTATTTATGTGGAAGCACAAGTACTACATCTGTCCTTTTCATTTGTACCGTGGTCATTGCTAGAACCCCATTTAACACCATGTTGACATCAATGTTTCCTCCCAGCTCAATGAGACTGGAGGACCTGTGACTGACAGACGCCCTGCCCCCACTCCATTTCCAACCCCCCCCACATTTAATATCTGAAGGGTTCAGTGTGACTAATGAACGTCTCCACTCTCACAGATGTAAACAGCTACAGGGCAGGGCTGCAGCACAACGCACTGATAAACACCCACCAATCTCAGTACAGAGCCAAACGCATGCGCAAACACACATGCTTCCAGTGCTGTTATACAGTTTATTGTGTACACCATGAGCGTACACCATGAGGTCCAAAATATAAGGACAATCACTTAATTTTACGCAGTAGTAGTTCTTAGTGGTTCACTCGCTACAAGTATTAATACCTCCAAATTAAGGCTTATTGTCTCACTATTTCCTTATCAAGTGATCCAAGTAGGAGCCGTAAAATTACTCATAAAATACTGAGAAAAAAATGAGAAACCTCATGATAAAAACAAGTACACAGGTTCATAAACGCATCGATGGTCCTCAGCAATACATGATGCACACCGATCTTTCACTCTTTAGGTTCATTTGATTAATTCATGTGGGCAAAATTCCCCAGTGTTCACTACTGGGCCCGCAAAGACATCTGCATTTTCCTCAAAGCCACCATGTCCACCTCTGTACCTCTGATCAGCAAAATATCCTTCATTTGCCTTTTTACTGTCTGTCTAATCTTCTTTGCTTCCTTATTTTCTCATTAGTTCCTGGATATGAGAAGTGATCATTGACACAGAGTAACTCCAGATGGTGTTCTACTGAGTTGGGTTTGAATGGGTGAGCCTGTAGAGAGAGTCGGCAGGCAGGGAGTTGAAAATGTTGAAAAACATCCAGATAGTATATTTTGAGCAGGAACCATGAGATACTGTAATTGTATGCGAGTACGCCACAGTCTAAAGATGACATCTGAGCATTTAAAAAAGATGTTTATTTAAATAAACTGGCCCTGGATCTATTGTTTGCATTGCTGAGTTGACATGCTGCAGACGGACCAAATGTGGTGAAAAAATGCAACAAAAAAAAAGAAATTCAGAAAGATCACTCATCTTTCAAAAAAAAACCTCTTTGCGTCAGCGGTTTTCCAACAACAGGGACCATTGATTTCTACATTAAGAAGACATTTATACTAATGTGGTTTACAGGCATTGTCGAGACAGCGTATAGATTTTTGTGGACATGTAGACACAAGAAATGTATTGCCAATTAGCGCAGCAAATAAACATGGCCGCACAACAGAGTTGACAATGAGAGCTGGAGAGAAGATGACAGAGCGCCGATGAACTGTGATCAATTAACTGCACAGAATGAAGTTGGGTCTGTGTAGATGTGTGGATCAGTACTGAGCGCGCTCAGAGAGCCCATTACACCCACTCAGCCTCCTCCCCACCCGTCAATCTTCTCCATATTTCCTGGGGGTAACATGCTGGAGCAAATTCTGACAGGACAAACAGGGGGTGAGGGCACTATTTTAAAGCTGAGCAAAATTGCTGCAATGCTGTTGTCTTTGATATTTCTTCATGGATAGAAAGATAGATGGATCTAAGCCACTGCAACATTTACTCTTTTTCACACCAGCAACACTGACCGGCATTTCAAGAAAAATGAGAAAAAAATGCTGCAAATGAGGTGCATTGTAGAGCACCTCATTTGCCTCCAGGAGTCAATGCAGGTCAACAGCATGTTTATTTGTGCATGGGTGCACGGGTGCACGACTTGCGTGTGTGTACATGCATGTGAGGTATAAATGCAAGGATGTATTTATGTGCTTATTTGTATTTGTGTGGGAACGTGCTCTTGCGTGCAGATGTGTCCTTAAATGTATGCACGTGCCTCAAACTTTGTATGTGTCCTTGGGCTCTGCTGTGTGGAGCACATTTGTGTTTGCGGGTGCAGTGATTTTTGTGCATGTACACTGAATGTATGCTTCATGTGCAGACATGTATCTGTTCTTTTGTGAGCCCATATCTGCACACTCCTGCAGTACATGTGTGCATACGTGCATACTTCCATATGTTGTGTGAGGGTCTGTGCCTGATTGCGCACACGTCTGTGTGTGTGTGTGAACACACACAAAGACATGCATGTGCTTGCAGTCCTGTATATGCCAGTGTGTGTGCATGGGCATTCCCCGGTGTTTATATATGAATGAGCATGTGCGTACACTTACCCTGGGTGTATGTGTGTGTGTGTGTGTGTGAACATACACTTACAGGACTGCATGCACATGTATCTATGTGCCAGTGCGTGCACATTGGCATTCCTCGATGGTTATATGTGAATGAGCGTGTTCCTACATTTACCCAGGGTGTGTGTGTGTTTGTGTGTTTTCTGCGCTGCGTGATTAACCGTGCTCTAGATCACTCAGGTCTCAGGGACTCCGCTGTGTGGAGGGGATAATGGGCCGTGCATATGGAGGACCCCCCGCTGCTCCCCTGCGCAGTGTATTGTGAGGCTAAGGTGACGCGGTGCGCGCTCACAATAATGGCACCCTGGCTGGGTAATCTCCATGAGATCCGCACGTCTCTGCTCAGCCGCTCCCCTCACAAAGGGGCTCTTCAGGGGGGACACGAGCGTCCCTTTGTGCTCCCAAAACACCAGTTAGCTCCTCTCCAGGGGTCCAGAGAAGAGCAGGGTGTGCAGATTAGTACTGAAGGAGGGGGTGAGGGGGTGTGTTTGTACACAGTCTGGGGGACCTGAGGGGGAGGTTTTTATACACACTCCTGCAGGAGGAGGGAGTTTGAGGGTATAATGTAATACTCCATGGGTGAAATGCTGAATTATTGCGCTGAATGAGCAGCCCCTTGTCGCGCTTCGCTGGCTTGGCACACAGCAAGACTTATTCACCCTCCTGTGGAATCACAAGGAGGTTTGTTCATGTAATCTCAGTGCTGGGCTGCTGAGGACTGGATTGTGAACACAGGCGAGTTCAGGTTGTTGAGGAAGTGAACATATATCAGTAATGGACTGATGATGGTGTGGACATTGACTTGAATATAAAGATGACAGAGTGAACAGGTTCTGACTGAGGACAGAGTAAATTTAGACAAGTACAGACTGATGACAGTGAAGACAACTAAAGGCCAATGAGAGTACACACAGGCACGTACAGACTGATTATAAAGTAAACACAGACGATATCAGATGACAGAGAGAACACAAACACAAACAGCTGAAATGAAGAGGAGTTATCTAAGGATATGACGGCAAGATAGCGCTGTCAGATTTCCCTCCACACTGCCAATTTCTCTCTCTAATAAAATATTTTCTAATATTTATGTAGCACAGCGCACGGAAGTATGGGTGGGGGGCCGGGGATTTCAGGCCCACAGGTGGATGTAGGATGTTAACTAGCAGCAGGCAAGAGTGATGCGACAGCAGGCAGTAGGCAGAGGTATGTTTTGCCACAAAGGCAGGGCAGAAGGGCAGCTTAAAAAGCCCACCTTTCAGAAGGGCAGAGCAATGCCTGTTGCCTGGGAGTTTCCATGGGAATGAGGGCGTGCCTTGAGTTGTCTGCCAGAACTAGCTCCACAAGCTTGGTTCCGTATGTCACAGTGTTCTTAATTTTACAGAAAAATCATAAACTTTAAATTACTTTGGACTGGCAACATAACTGTTATTCTTGAGGCATTCCAAGCATTTCCAGTTTTGACAATGTTTTCTCTTACCTCCTTTGCGCAGAATACTAATAAGGCAAATTATTCTTGTTCTGCATGAGCCTATTTAGCCTTTATAACTCAGTATCTGTGTCACAGAGATTAAGGAAAATTACTCCAGTGATTCAAGACATTTGGAAATTAAATTGCAGAATTATTTAGGAATTAAATTTTGAAATTTACGGACGCTGGCGTCTATATCTGCACTAAGGATTAAACAGTTAAAACACCTCATAGTGTGTAAGTTGTGAAAGTTATTAACAGATAATAAATAATTAAAACTTCACTGGGTTTCACAAACATGTCATACTGTATCTATAATTGCCATCTTTAGCTTAAAGCCAGCTTTAATTTCTGTCAAATGAGACATCAGATCCAGCGGTACTTGTGCTTCCCAACTCACCCATCATATCCGGTGGAAAATGTCCCCAAGGTTATTTTCAGCCTCAAATTGTCACATTTTAACAAAACAAAGAGGTTGATGAAAAGGAAACAGGATGAGTGTGTTGTCAAAAAGTGCATTTAAAACTGTCATTTAAAAAGTGTCTGTAATACCTCAGGGTGTAACAAAAAAACCCTAACTGGAGTGGAGAACTAATTCAAATGCACTTTGAGGGGTCCTAGCTGGATTTAACAACTGACTCGACCACTTTTCAGAAAGACAAGAAAGCACAATTAGGCGTACTCTCAGCTCTCCTGGCAAGCAGCGTAAGTGACAATAATTCAATTTTAAGAGGTTGGATTGGGGCCACTACACACAAGAAGCAGCCAACAGCAACTGCATCTTCGCTGCACTGTTAAATAATGCAGCCGGGGGCGGAGCGAGGGTGAGGAAGCCTGGTGTGTGGCTTGGTGAAATGGGGCACTGCGCTTACAGAAGTAAGGTCCCTTCAGAGGTGACCTCAGAGATGCTACATGCTTGTTTCTGATTATTAGTTTATCTGAACTGCTGAGGAGGTGAGATTTAAGGAGTCAAGGAAGCATCTACACTCTCAGAAATAGGGGTACAGCAGGAGTCCATTTCTGTTCCCCCAGGTATTATGTACCCTTTAGGGCTAATTATAGGACCTCAAGGTTCCCATGTGAACCTTTTAAGGGTCTAAAAGGTACTTTTATCATATTCCAAGACAAATAAAAACCCACTTCTAAGGTACAACAGCAGTACCTTTCAGGGTACTGCCCCAGTGACAAGCCTTGGTTGTCACTGGGGCAGTACCCTCAAAGGTACTGCTTTTGTATCTTAGAAGTGGGTTTTTATTTGTTTTGGAACATAAAAGTACCTTTTGGACCCTAAAAAGGTTCACACAGGTACCTTGAGGTCCTATAATTAGTCTTAAAGGGTACATAATACCTGGGGGAACAGAAATGGACTCCTGCTGTACCCCTATTTCTGAGAGTGTAGCTTACTCACAGTGCAGAAGCCAAATGCTCTATTATTCCCTTTTTGGTCTTTTTTTGGTCTACTCTTTTTTGGTCCCCGTGAGAGCATCTGGTCACAAGTTTTTTTTTCCTCTCTTTTTTTGTGTTTGTGTGTTCACAAAAACAAATTTCCAGAAGCGTTGTCAGGGTGAAACACTTGAGACAAACAATATTTCAGTTGCACGCATGGAAAAAAGTCACAATCCAATGTCAAGAAAAAGCACAACTTCATGCAAAATGAAACTCAACAGCCGGGATCATCAAATCTGGCCGTCGAATCCAAATCTAACCCTGCTTTAATTTTCTCCCACGTAATTAACGAATAAGTGCTTCTGATTGGCCAGACCTGATTCCCAGGTTTGGAGAGGGTGGAAAATGTGCAGTTCAAGGCCCTTGAGTATGTGAGTTTATAATCTCTCTCTTAGAAGGAGCAGACAGATTGGAACAAAGGAATTACAATGAATCAAAAGCCAATCTGGGATTGCACCCGCCACAACAATGATGCTAGCGTTGTTTTCAGTTTAGATGTTCACATTATAATGCATATAATGAGATCACACCCATCCTCGAGCACAACCTTCCTTTTCATACCGATTACACACCTGTAATGTTTTGTGACAACATTTTCTAAAGGTTGTGTGAATTCCTACATATATAAATACAAAAATACTCAAAACATCTTAGTTTAATGGTAGTTTTAAAATAGTTTCTCTGTAGTATGCCCTGAAGACACACACCCGCACGCATCAACTAAAAACAATACTAGCTTTGCTACTGTGGTAGGTAAAAATAGCACAAGCTATGATAACCTCTATGGCTCCTGCATGCAGTGTCAACATCATATCTGTTCTGTACTACAGGCCAGAGTAAACGCAACCTGTATCATAAAAGCACAAAGTCTTTCAATTACTCTCTCCTTCACTTTCTCTCATTCTATCTGCCTCTCCCTCAGTCTCTCTATTCCTCTATCCTGCACATGGCCTCATGCCTACACACAGTCAAACGGCTTTAAAAATAGATGTGAACACTTTCTCAGAGACTGTACCACCACCTCACACATCTGCCCTCTCTTTCTTACATGTGAGGCTGATGACAAACTCCCACACATGAACGCACTTTCATGCCTTTACATGAGTTTGGAGTCTTTCTCACCCATAATAAGAATGTGCACACTTTTCACACCTCTTTTCCTCTCCCCTCGTCGGTCTCCCAGACACACAGACACACAAATAATGCTGAGATACAGTCACACAGTGTACCATCCACCTCAAAACAACGTCGTTTCTGAACGGAAAATAGATGGTTGGGTGATTCGGAAAAACAAGAATACGAAGTTCGATTGGACGCCAAATCCATTAGAAACACAAGAAAACACATTCAGAATAGAATTAGCATGAAATTGGCTGAAATGGAATTAAATTTCAGACATACTCAGTCTTTTGATGACATTAGAGAATCGGTTCCTCTGCAGCTCAAGGACTTCGTTTAACTGCATTAGCCTGCAGTATCTCCCTGCTCCGTCATCCAGGACTAAAGCCTCCACTAGCTATTCTTCGAAAACAAATATTTGGATTAAAATTTTTTTTTTAAAAACCCGCCTCTGTGGGATTAACCGCCAAGAAGCCAGGTTTCCATTTAGAAGAATTATCAGTACAATAATTATAGCATATATTTCATAAAATCACTACAGTGAGTACAATTCAACTAGACCAATGCAGTCAGTGGATGACAGCAGGGCATATCCCTGAAACTATAGCGTTCTCCCCACGGGCAAAATGCATAGTTTGGCCACATGGCACTATAGAAAAGGGTACAGGCTCAAGTGGGGTACAGGAGAGCTTCTCCAGGCTCCAGGAATGTTCTCTGCAAATTTCCATAACACCTGTTTGACTTATTGCATTTTTGAAGAAGTTGTTTGGCCTAAATGTGTTACAACAGAAATGGTCATAGCAATAAAGCTATCAAAATCAATATTAACAACAGACTTGACAGGATTCCAATGAAAACATTTAAAAATAAAAAAATTGAAAAATTCTGGGTGGTAGAACAACAGGGAAGGTTCTAGACTCACCTCCATACACTAGGAACAATCACAGAAATTTTGATATGATCCACACAAAACTGTCAGAGTTGCTGCATTTGGAAATTTAAAATGTCGTCAAGTGGT
Organism: Gymnothorax reevesii; assembly: GCA_029721435.1. Classification (NCBI taxonomy): domain Eukaryota; kingdom Metazoa; phylum Chordata; class Actinopteri; order Anguilliformes; family Muraenidae; genus Gymnothorax; species Gymnothorax reevesii. The sequence continues at coordinate 10,069,372 of CM056586.1, forward strand.
GATGCCAAAGGAACATTCCAGAGCCACCACAATCAGTAACCTCCTCCACTGTGCACCAGGAACGTCAAAAGAAGATTTGGCATGTTTCCCATCAAAGTTGTTCGACTCATTGCAATTTTTAAAAGTTCAAACTTTGGCCTGGTGGTGGCAGTACAACGAAAGTAGCAGAGTGACTATTATCAATAACAACCCTTCTCTATGCACCAGAGGTGATCACAGTTAGTGTGACCAGATCCATATCCAAGCTGTTAAAGTCATTGTATTTGCAAATGTGAAATTTTACCTGGTGATGACGCAGCAGGAAACATTATAAACCTACGACAATCAGAAACTTCTTCCTTTGTGTTCCAGGAATACTGCAAGCAGATTTTACAGGATTCCCATTAAAGCTTCTTAAGTTACTGTCTAAATTACTTGATAAAATACGTAAATAAAGTTTTGGTCTGATTTTGGTGCTACAGCAAAGGTCATAGGATGACCAGGATCATTTGCAGCCTGTCGTGATGCATCCGAGACAAAGATGTGTAACATGTCTCTCATCAAAACTGTTTGAGTTATTGTGTTTGGAAATAAAAAGTTTGACCTGGTGATGGCAGCACAGGAAAAAGTCAGGGGGTCCCAAAAAATTGTGTTCATCTTCTGTGCATCATGAAAGGACATAAGAAGTAATTCTCATAAAAACTGTATTTTTTTTTTTTTAGCTAATTAAAAGGACCCGTGTCAGTTTCAGGGATATAATGCATTTAAGCATCTTCATTGCAATTATAACTGTAAAATCGAGCTAGAGTAATAATGACATGCATTGTGTTAACTAAATTCAACGTAATTTTTGGGACACATCTCAGACAAATACGACCAACCGTTGCAACCACCCCCGTGCAATGTTTGTGCACGAAGGACATGCTTTGCCATGCTGATGTGGAAAAAAAAAAAATACTTAAAAGCAGTTGCTTATAATCAGTGAAGGTAAACCAATGGTTGATTTTACTGACTGACTGACTGAAATGTTGTAGTTCAAAGCAGATTTTTGTTCTTAAAGTCATTATACTGGAACTCATTTTGCTCCAGTTAATATCTGGCTGCAAAAACAGATAACATGTAAAACACACGGTATGCCAGTCACCCATGATAAGAGGGTCTGCTCAGAAAATAAATCATTATAATGACTGTTATTAATGTCTTTTACAGTGGAAACAGCCGCGGTTAAAGGCAGTCAGAGACACATCCAATTTGCCTGTAAAACAGCAGCCACCCGATGCCAATCCACCGCTCAGTAAAGTAAAAGTGCTCAGAGCCTGCTCATAAAAATAACTTCATGTTTTGAATCAAAGACACCGTGCTCCTGTCATCAGGTAATTCCCAGTAGAGACCACACCGCCCACTAAAGTACACAGCTTTTACTCAGGAGAAGGGGTGAAAAGAAGAGCTAGTCGTGACAGCTCTCAGAATGGCACCCTTTCTTGAATTCCTTCATAATAAGCCACTACCATTAATATTTCTGTTGGTAAAACTGTTTCACCAGCATCTCAGAAACACTCTGTAAAGAGAAATTCTATTTCTTTTTGCCAGCATTTCCCCAAGGGTCGGAAGTGTACAATCATATGCAGTGTAGTCAACCCAGTGCGAATAAAAGTGAATCACATAAATTAGTGGAAAATAATATTTATGATAATGTTTTCATTCAATGTATTATGTTACTTATGTATCTAGTATTCACCTCCAGTAAAGGCATATGCATGAGCAGAGGCAGGGCACGGCAGCTGCTTAAGATCCTATTTTTCTGCCCCCTCAGTCGCAACTCTCTCTTTTGTTTCAGCAATTTATGTACCGATGTATTTGTTTTCTTGTGAAGCTCAAGTTCTGACTTGAATCAAATTCCCCATACTGGTAATGGCTGTTTATTTTATAGCAACTAGAAGAGAACTCATTCTCACTCTCAAAGCACTGAAAAAGTACTATCCATATTTTTTGTTTTTAGGGAAATGTTTCCTTATTTGGGCACACCTATCAAAAAATGAGTGGACATAATCTTATAGAAACTTGGGAATTCGAAAGGCGCAGGCCATTGAGACTAATTAACACCGCGTTTGCCGGTGGCCAGGTGCCGACTGAGTGCCAGGGGCAGCGTCAGCGCTGGGGAAGGTTTGGGGATGAGCCATCCCGTCCATCACTGTGAACAAGAGGTCATTTTGGAAGCCTGCTGCTGTGATTATTAATAACCCCATGCATCCATTTACATTTGTGCCTCTTCCCTAAAATAAATTAGCCTAATGGGAATAATTCCATTGTCTGTCTAATGCCTCCCACACCACCATTGCTAAAGATGGATGAGTGTCTTTATTTCTACAAGCAAAAAGAATGGATGTTGTTAAGAACAAGCCTGAATAGACTCATATAATTATCACTGATCACATCCAAACAAATGTAGATACATTAAATATACTGTATTTGCAGTGTCAATCTACTGTAATTGCAATACCGTTCCATAAGCATGCTGAGAATAATTATTCCCAATTGAATGTATAGTTCATCAAGTAAAATGGCAGAAAGGAACGGATGTTTTCTATATATGTTCAATATTACATTATCATTATTATTACTATTATTTCATTTTTTCCTTTTTTTGAAATTTATTTTAATTTTATTTATTTTTTTAGTAGCCAGCAGCATGAACCTTGGTTTAAAGCCCCTCAAATTGTCTCACAGTATTTTTGGACTTTTTAATTACTTTTACTGTCATAGAGTCACTTTCTTTGTTAAATATTCAAATTTTATTTGGAGGTCAGTTGCTGTAGCTTGGATGGACTATGCCTAAAAATTCCTCAATGGATTGACAGTCAAGGTAATTGTACTTCAAGGTAATAAATGTTAAAGGGGTACTCTGCTTGTTTATCAGATTTGAAAAGGCACAATTATTTGCTAGATTATCATAATCCCTACCAATCCTGAAATTTTCAGTGATTTCCGAGTTTGTTTACATTCAAAATTGATTTTTATCACATTTACGATGAGCACCGCCGTTCTTGATTCCAGAGGAAGTGACGACCACAGTGCTGTAAAGAACCGGGCAGGGAGACTAATGTTCGGCTAAACTTTTAGGTTCACAATAAATCAAAATTCATCATTCCCTTTTCACATAACAGTTGTTGCAGCATGTTAAACTGTGGACACCATAAGTAATAGCGACTCACAGCAACATGCTGGAAGACTTTCCTGGCTGAGCAAATGTGTGCACGGAGTCATTACATCTCAAGTGAAACAAATCAATAAATTGATTCGCATAATCAAAGAATAGAAATTAAAAATCGTCTTTGGTAACGGTGATGATTTACTGGACATGCAATGATTTTTAGTATTTGTGTTAGTATTTTTCAGAATACTTAATACTTAACATAAAAATAAATTTTAGTGGTTGAATGCAAGAATGCAAGTTGTAATCAAGGCCAAAGGAGGCCATACAAAATTGTCTTTTTTTGTTTTGGTTTTTATGTGCGAATAAGGACTATTTTGTGGTTATGATTCATTATTTGCCAAAGAAATAACAAAATAATTTCTAGTTTTACATAAGTTTTTGACAAATTTCTTAAATATTCATGTTCTAGTGGAGTGCCTCAGGGATCAATTCTTGGACCTCTCTAATTTTGGAATTATCTAAATTACCTACCAGGGTTTGCAAAATTGTACAACCTTTTTATTTACTAATGACACATCTTCAAACATAAATTTTTTTGCATGCTGACTTGAGATGCAAATGAAGAACTGTCATCTATTTTAAAATTGTCTCAGACAAATTGGCTTTCTCTAAATATTAGAAAAAAACAAGTTTTATGATATTCTGTAATAAAAAGTAAAAAATTATTTCATAAAAATAAAAATTTCTGGGGAACACAGTTGGCAAAAAATGAAAAACATCAGATTATATTCATCTTCAAAAAGAGTATGAAGTCAACTGGTATATAATAGCATTCATTCTCCAATTAATCATTCCTGTATTTCAACTTTGTGTTACGGTTTAATGTATCCTTACACTATCTCTTGCAATACTGCTTTGGTTGTCTAATGTTTCAATGCCTCATACTTCAATTTCCCAAGACATTTTTGGGAAAGATTAGCTTTTCTAATAAATATGATTCATCTGCACCTCTTTTTAGAAAATACATTTTATTTTAAGGTGAAAATTTTCCAGACTAGTGTATTCATGCATAAACTGATTCACGGAATTTAAAAAAAAAAAAAGGTTTTCTCATATTTTTTCTCCAAAAGGCACTCTAAGGATTTCAGTCTTCCATTTTGTCGAACTTCTCTCAATCAATATTCTCTGCAATTTGGATTACCTTTTCCCATGCAACAATCTACCTCAATCACCATGATCAATATCTTCATTCACGTTATTCATAAATTAGCTGAAAAGGTTTTTGAATGACACTAACATCTTGAGGATCTTCTGTCGAATGTACATTATCTTGTGCACTCTTTGAAATTGCAGTTTCAAAATGTCAATTTTGTTTCATGGTTGTAATTTTAACACTGGCTTTTGTTTCGTTTTGCTTTGTTTTGTAGTAGCTTGTTAATTGATAGTTTATTGGGGTGGTATTTTATAAGCGTTTTTTTGCTTCAAGGTTCTAAATGCAAAATGTGCAAACCATTTTAAATTTATTGCCTATTTATACATTATGTGTGAATAAACACAGAAAAATTTTGATAAATAACTCAAGATTGAAATTTGTCCTGCGTAAAAACTAAAATAAATCTGGATATATGTGTAACATTTCAATTGCATTGCAGTTCATGCTCTAGGAAACATCAAATTGAATTTAAGATAAGTAGATTTCTCTCTTATCATAACATGATGAATTTGTTTCCAATATTTGCACGCACAGTAAATTCACAGCATGGCCTTAGCAACAACCAGGCAGTGAAACATGACCTGACCAAGAAAGTGGAACAAATCTGCCAGTGCAGAAGCACTGAGAGGAGGTCAGAGCTCAAGCTGTATATTTTCCGAAGAGACAGTGCAAGACGCACATGCCGAGCCACCTGTGGAGCTCCTGTTCAGGAAAAAAAAAAAAAAAAAGGAGAAAAAAAAATCTATGCACTGTAGAAATGTCTGATTTTATGGTAAAGGTAAGTAATACTGCAAAATTAAAAAAGAAAACAGAAGGAAAACCTTGTATGTATTTTTCAGCAAAACGCTGCTGAACATTTGTTTGATATACAACTTGCTTGCATCCAGTGTTCTCTGTTGTTGCCATCATTTTAAGGCAAAGTACTTCTATACTACAGTATTTCCTCATAGTTTACCAGAAAATGTGCCATTTTAGAGCGCACACAGTGTAAACAGCCTGTAGTATAACAGACTGTGAGAGTACAAGGGGAAAGTCAGGCATTTTATTTGTTCCCTGAACTATGTACCGGACCAAGAAAAGTCCAGGACATGTCAGGCTGTAAAACTACATGATTTAAGATCTCCTTTTAAAAAGCCATTGAAGAAAGTATTTAAGTACATTCTGGATGATTTGTTTGAAATGTAAATCAATGAAATTTTCTGGAGCTCAGTCATCTTTCAACATTTGATTGCGTGTGTGTGTGTGTGTGTGTGTGTGTGTGTGCATCTGTGTGTTTGCATCTTTGCATGTGTTTGTATGCTCATGGATGAAATATGTTAAATAACTACATACTCATGCTCAAGCAAAAGTACAGTATATGCTGTTGGCTGACTGTTGATTTGATTCTTTGGTGAAATTACCGCCAGCACTGTGGGGCAGAGCAAATATCCAAAGCCTCAGTGAGAAGGTCTAACATTAGACTGCATTTCACACTTGGGGTTTCTATAGTAACTCTTGCCATAGTGCACATAGATACCCAATTAAAAAAATTTTCATATCCATGTATGGCCATAAACCTCTTCACTGCCTCTCACCTCAGTTGACTCTGCCCTCTAACTGCACCACTGAAATGTTGATGAGTGATTGTGGAAAAACTGTCACATGATGACAGGAAGAGAACTGATACCCATTACCTTAATAATCAAAGACCATATGAGTGTGGCTCATTTCTAGCGTATAAATATATGTTTGTCTGCGGTACAGAAAATAAGCTACAAAGCCATTATCAAAACATTACGCAAAAAATACCCATTTAAATTGCCCTGCCCATTAGGTCCCACCACAATAATGATAATAATACTAATAATTACTTTGATGATCATCATCATCATAGCACAAAAGCCACTACAATATACCTGCAACAAAACAGTTGTCTTTTTTTGTTTGTTTGTTTGTTTCTCTGTGTTGCTTCGCGGTTTTTTATTGTTTAGCCATTGAGGTATATATTTAACATGGAGTCAAGGCTTTCAAATTGATGGATGATCTGATTCATTATATAAATAGCACTTTCTTTGACTTACATTGCGTAGCTGTTCCAATGACAATTTTGCCTGCACTATGTTAGCTGAAGGATAAAGTGTGATTGCAAAGAAACTCATATTTTCCTTTAAAGGTTTCTAGCTTGGGAAATTCTAGAGTAAAATCTGGAGCAAAGCATTCAACTGAAACAGTTCAGTTAAATATTTAGCAGAACAAATTGACTGAGGGGAAGAACGCATGCAATTTGAGAGGCTCCTGAAGCGAAAGTTTACTGTTGCACTGATGAATGCAATTTATTTTCTGGGGAAATTTTGTTTCCAGAGTTTTTGACGTACAGTACATGACTTACATGAGGTAATAGTTGACTTTTATGTAGTACAATTCACCAGATCCAGTACAGGTACTAGGACTAGATATTGAGGGGACACGGAACATCCCTTCAAATCAATTATTAGTCCTGAGTTGTTCACAATAATTTTCTAACTTAACAATACATTCACTGTGAAAACACTCCACTGTATCAGGTGTTGCTAGTTCTCCCGGTTAAAGTAAAATGACAACCAATCATTTGGCTGCACACTTTGCTGTATTTAAATCAGCGTTATTCACAATTGCATGAAGCCATTTCAATTGGTATTTTATTTCATTTCAACTTTTTTATATAGAATGTGTTTTTACTCGCAAAAACGTATGCCTCACCCCCGGCCCCCTTCCCTGCCTAGCCCAGCAGATGGACAGACGGACAGACAGACAGGCAAATACCAAAAGGCAACACTGCAGGACATGAGTAGTAAGTATACACAGTTTTGTTAAGATCATGCAAACGGTTTAGGGGGTTGAACATAACTATCATGAAGTGAAGGTTAGATCGCCTGATGTGCCGAAAAGGTAGCGCGGAAGATCCAGAGCAGTTTGTCTTTTGTGGAGCATTGGCCAATTGAGGAGGAAATTATTTTTCTGTGCTGAATTTAGCCTATTATTTCATCGCCGTTAGATCACATGGGGAGTGAAGCCGTGTCTTCAAGTGCCAATGGATTATTCCCATAATTGGAAAATGTGTCAATAAAGGAAAACGATTGAGAAGTAGCCAGAACTAATTGTTATAAAGGGATGTCCTGTGACCCTCCAATTTCCAGTGACTTACCAAGTCATACAGTTGGAGATATACCTTGACACAGTGATGGTCAAACAAACTGACAGATTGAAAAGATACAAATGCTGCATTCTCGTGGATTCAGGCCGACCGTAGACAGCGGATGGACAAAGCTTTCCGGACAGCACTACAAAAACAAACAAACAGTCCGACAGAATATCACTACAGCTAAACGAAACACGAACATCAATAATATTTGCCCCTCATTGCTCAGATTGCCCATGTCTTCTGCTTGCGTGAGGGGGCTACGTAACACCCAATTGTACATTCGGTTGCAAAGGATTGGAAAAAGTCTAAATATTTTGTCGTCTACCGTCACCTTTGATGGTATCCTCCGCCGGCCTTAGCTAGTTTTACTGTTCTACTCTTGTCCACTAAACCGTCTTGCCGTCTCCCTGACTCCATTTGATTGCAGCATTAGGAGGGTTGAACCACCCATTGTTGTCTGCCGTCATTGTGATTCATGATCAGTGTAAGCTGATATTGACGTTGACACTTACCAGAGCTGAGGGCAGAAAGCCACCAGCACGTGTCTAATGCCAGCGGGGAAGAGGTAGTCGAGGGGGGCCAATGCTATCGCTCTGATTCCCCTGGACAGCAGTGTTAATCCTGCCCATCAAGCATCACCAAGTTACATACTGCGCCTGTAAAAATAAAAGATTCCATTATCAGCAATGACAGAGTGAAAAAATCAATAACACTCAGCACACTTCTCCTTTGGCTTCCTTCCATTTTCTCGCCCTGCATGTGTTTCTTTCGTCTCTCAGTCCATTTCATTTTCTAAAGTACTCTCTTGCCCTGCATCTTGCAAGGCAGGAATTCACAATGTATAAAATGCATAAAAGTGAAAAAGGGAAAATGTTGGCTTCACCAGAATTTCTCCTCCCCGCTCTCCTATACAGCATCTCAGTTGCCGCAGGCATGAGCTTCCTCAGCGACCCCAGTGATTGCCAACCAATCACAGAGACCCCTCCGGGTCTGCGGCGCATCCTAAAGGTCAAATGCACTGCTGTAGGTTTCAATGAAATTATTTTCAGCTCACTGATGGGTAGCAGAAACATGCTCATCTGTAGTGAAAATCGGTCTCTGTGCTCCTCGACAATCCTTTCAATCTGTGTCCTCCATCAGCAACAAGAAACCAGCCAATCGTGTCCATAGCAGTGCCAGCCATTTATTATCAAGCCTGTACTTTCAATTAACTTCAGTCATGCTCAGCTGCCACTTAAACCGTCAAAAGTGTGTGTGTGTGTGTGCGTGTGTGTGCATGTGTGTGTGTGTGTGTGTGTGTGTTTGAAGGGGGAACAGTGAGTTGGGGGCAAGTATTCAGAGGACCATATGGATGTTCTGTATAAGATAAGGCTTTGAGTGAGAAAGAGAACACATTTTCCATATTTGCAGAGTCAAATAAGAGGCCATAACTGAATGCATAGGTTTATTTCAGTCACACACACACACATGCAAGACTACAAGAACACTGTCATCCATCACATTTTTTCTTTGTTGCCAAGACATTAGGGCAGTTGTCGAATTGACCGCAAGAGGGCACTATACTAGGGTGTGTTGTTGCGCATTCTCAGCAGCAGTAATGGAGACCAAAGCTGACTAACCGCAGTATGTAACAGCGATCGTGTGACTCTCTGCCTGTGAAAGGGTACTACACAGCACCCCATCAGCACTTCAACCAACTTTAATCTGCTGGGTGACTCTCAACTATCCTCTCCAAAGTCAATTACAGATGAATGTCTCTGTGTAATACTGCTTTCACAAGTGCTTCGTGAACAAAGAGCTCCTGAGAGGTCAAGAGGGCTGGAGGTTCTTTAAATCAGTCTGTGATGAAGCCATAGTGGTTGCGTACGCAAAGCCAAATCAGAGTTCATTTGTTTGGCTGACTGATGATGCTGGAGTGATGAGCTACACTGAATGAAGAAAAAATAACGATGGCCTCAAATTAAACCTGAGAGCCAAAGGAACCCATTATGCTGCTTGCTTCTTAAACCATTCATAGATGGAGGTCTAAGTATTTTGTGAATCGTTAACTATTATTTTTTCCATATTGCAGTGAATAAAATGAATATAAATTGACCTCAACACGTGAATGAACAGAAATTCCACACTTTTCCAAGGATTCTAGATTTTGCTGTGATACGGAATTAATGCATTTGTTGTACTGTATTGATAGTTATTACTAGTACTAGCAGTAGAAATCCACAGTTCTTGATTTCCATTTCAAAAGCACAGAGGAAACAATATCCCATCGATTATATTATATTGGTTATCATGGCCAGGTAAGACAAGAGTTGCTCTTGCTCTTTGTTACCTCCGCCAACGAAGTTGGGGTGGAGGTTATGTTTTCGCCCATTTGTTTGTTTGTCTGTCTGTCTGTTTGTGAACAACATAACTCAAAAAGTAACGCACAGATTTGTCTGAAATTTTGTGGGTGGATTACTATTACATCAAGGAAGGACCCTATTGATTTTGACTGCTATCAGTGAAACAATATGGCCGCCACGGCAGCCATCTTGAAATCCTATCACGCGCGATAGCTCAACATTGCTCCCACTCATGCACATTTGGAATGTGCTGCCTTGGCAGAGGTTTGCGCTCTACGAGTGCCTCTAGTTCTTATTTCTTTTCATGGTTGCTCTCAAAGGCAAATTTTAAAAAAGGGAAGAAGGGAGAGATTGGAGAACCCCTGCATTAGGTGGCTTTTTTTTAAAGTGTGTCTTTTATGATCACACTGATTTTCATCCTTACAAAGAATAATTTTTGATTTTCCTAATACTGAAAGTTGCAGTATCTCACAATCACTATTATGTATGGTCAGTAGAGTGATCATTTCTGATATAGTATGCTAATCAAGACAAAGGTTATGATATGGCTTTAAATTCACTTAGCTAAAGCAGTCATTGTCCTTAAACCTATATGAACGTGTGTTTTTTTACACTGGAAGATCCATGGAACCCTTTTCACTCCTTTTCCTGTTCTATTCCAAATCTTCCCTTCTGAAAGTCAAATGGAGTGTGATGAGATTACTTAAATAAAGTCTAGAATTAAATATATTCGAGATGGTAAGCTATAAACAGGGGAAATTAGTACAGTGTGAAGCACTGATTTGCTACTCAAGAGGCACTTTATTACACAGATTCTGCAACAGCCGCAATGATGACTCTACACTGCCTTTGTGTGCTTACACTGATACTAGCTATCTCTGATTGCAAGCAAACTGACAGAAGCAAGCTAGCCAGCCAGATATGTGAAAATCTGGCTGCTAAATGAGGGCTACGGTTTTCCTGTAACGTTACTAGCCAGCCAGCTAGATTGCTACAAAGGTAACGTTAGTGCAGCATCCTGGAACAGGTCCAGAAACACAAAGCAAACAACATCGTTTACATTATAATTGGTAAAATCGAATGAATTTTCTGAACGACAGACAACATTCAAAATCAATGCAAGAAGCTAATGTACGCGAAATGCCTGTCTTGGGAAAAATTCGTTCCGCGTCCGGTGTGAAAGTGTCTTAAATGAAAACGTGGACATCAGTAAGAGCCGTGGACTCTTTTTTGACCAGTGTAGTTATCGACGTATTGACACATTATTGACTCTGGAGGTGCCAGAGAGTACTACTCGGTTGTTTGCATTCTATTAGCGCACCACTAGATGGGAGTAATTCTCACACACTGCGGCTTTAACGTTACATCTGTAAAGCTGGCTGGCTTACTGTCAGTATCCACATGCATACGTCCTCAAACTCAAAGAATTTTAAAAGCTTTATTGCAATAGTAACATACCGAGACAATCACATAAAGTGTCACAATGAAATACGTGTCGGTGGTTAAGAAAAAAGTAAATAATGTTTAGTTGTTACCAAAATCGATGCTAACGCGTTGAATCTCTGTACGCTTAAATAGCCCGCCAGCGAAAGTTTCATTCCCACTTGAGTTCAGGACACCAACAGAAATTGATTTGCGTACTGCCAATCAGCAGCCTTGTGCCGGACCTCTTACATTTTTTCTCTCTTCACTGGCCTTGCACTAATAATGTAAAAATAAGCGAGATCGCGTCAGTTTATCCTAGAAAATATGAATGCTCTGAACTGATGATTTTTATAAATCCTAGCTGGAGACATTAAAAACGATTGGCAGGTTTGGAAACGGCCACCGCATTTTCAAGGACACGAAGATTTATTCAAAACCTCTAAGTTTCTAAGTATAAAATCATTAGGCTGTATCACACCCCTCTGCCTGAGTATAGCCGTCAACTTAAGATTTTGTGTCTATGATACAGAAAGAAAGCACCTAAATCGCGAAAACCTATATATTAGCAGCCGACAGCAAAGTGCGAATACAAATCATTAACGCCACTTGCCAAACCTGCCGATATATAACTTTCAGTAGCGAGGCTAGATAAAAATAATCTGTAGGCCTACAGAGCATTCATATTTTCGAGAATAAGATGACGCAACCTCGGTTATTTCTACTGTATATTCATTGGATTTTGTTCGGTGTCACTAACTAGTTTATTATTAATATAAAATTCATTTATCTAAATGGCAGGATAGACGAATGATTTGGCCAACTGTTTTGCAGAGTGCAAGGCAGGCGCCTACGATGTAATTTCAGAATTCTGTGCTTCTGAGACGGTGCGACGGGCTCGTAAAGGCAAAAAATGTCTCAAGACACTCCTTCAGGGGTTCGGAACAAGATCGCTGATTGGCTGTACGCAAACGAGTTCCTGTTGGTGTCCGGAACAAGTGGGAAAAAAAATTTCGCAGCCCGCCAAGCTTTGTTTGAAATTATTTGCAGTTTCCATTTACCACGTGACCCTCCCGCTGGACGCGCCGAGGAGGAACTTTTTTACTGCCGCGCAGTAGCGTGCCGCATTAGATAAAATCTTTATTGAACATTGATGCACTAACTTCTACCGAAAGCAACTTTCATACCAATAATTATGGCTGAAATTGATGCAAGGAATATGCCCACCCCAAAACCACAACTCGATCGTAGCAGCCATCCTGACAGAACTGCATTGCCACCAGTAACCTATAGCATGATATTTCATCCAATAAATGAACAAAAATCGGTGTATGACAGCCATGTCATACATGCTTGTTCTTACACGCGTGTAATCCAGATTTCTTGCATCGCGACCGGACAGATGACATTCCAAGGTTACCTTAGGTCTTGCTTGTTACCGCTTCTAATTGGCCGTCTGATAAGGTCAATGCGATGAATAATTCGCCAGCTAACATACGAAGGCTTTTCCCCATTAGAGTAATAAGTTAAACGTGAAACAGTTGTTGTAGAAACTTTATTCATTCAATGGTGAAAAGCGCTGGCATGTTGGCTGGTAAACTATTCATCACATTGACTTGAATATATCGCCCACCAGAAGCATATTCGGTATTTCATTCGCTGACCTATAAGGGATAAATTTGATCTCAAATAGGAGCCCGAGATATGAAATTTATGAGACTCGAGTTGTGATTTTTATTTCTTTCTCATCGATGCGCTCATTTTACTGTAAAAAAAAAGAAAAGAAAAAGAAAATACACAAATAATTGAAAAGAAATACAGTTAAAAACCCAAATAAAATCATAAGTGGAATTTTATATTTTTTAAACAGAAATGGCAATTTTCATCAACTTTGATTTGTTGTTAATAGGTTAGGGAGTGGAATAAAACTTTCATGCATCTTGATTTTATAATCAAACAGTTTACTCTCTCACTTACAAGTCGCCGTGTGTGTGGTTGTCATCAAAAAGTGTTCAGTCTTAGGCTGACATTTGAGTTTATTTTGAGTTTATAGTTTGGGCCAGATTAAACTGGTCATCTGTTAATATTAATATTGTGGTGTTTTCCGGCTCAGAAAAGGAAACTAATACGTTATGCCCTTTGGATAAATGCAGATGGGGGTTGAGCTACAGAATCTTACGGCAGGTTAAGGCAGGACTGCTCACTCGGTTAAAGCACTGCATTGCAGAGCAGAAGTGACTAATATCGCATGGGTTTGAGCCCCAGTCGTACCAACCGGCAGTGGTCAGCAGCTTTTTCTGAAGTAGCGCACAATTGGCTATCGCGCTACAACAGGGGTCTCCAACCCTGTTCTTGGAGGGCTACCATCCTAAAGGTTATCACTCCGACCAAAGCAAACCACAGCTGCTCTCCTAGTTAGAGATCTTGGCGAGCTGCTAATGAGCTGAATCAGGTGTGCTGAATTAGGGTTGGAGTAGAAACCTACAGGATGGTAGCTCTCCAGGATAAGGGTTGGAGACCCCTGCGCTACAGGGATGCAAATTGGGAAGGGACTGCTAGGAAGGGAAATATAGAATGGTTGCTTGATTCATTGCTGAAACGCTTCCTGTTGGCCAGCCAGGTGCTTGTCAGGAAGATTCTAAGCTTGCGCATGTTCGGGTATCCTCCACCCTCGTTCTGAACTTGCGAGGATTCAAGCAATGAGTGTAAAGAAGCAGTAGTTGATGGGCGCGTGCTTCGGAGGAGAGCCGTGAGCTGTCCCTCTCTCCTGAATTGGCTGCAAGGGGTCACATACAAGCAAGCCTTGTACATACAGTGCCATTTAGAGGCAGGGTACATCACGCCATATACCCCCTTGAAAGAGCTGTACAACGTTTTTATCTTACCGTTTTTATCTTACGGTGGCAACCTATATATTGTTCTTAAATCCATGTAAAAGTGACTCAGCGTCTCAGCCAAGCAAAGGCTGTCGAAGCATTCAAAGTCCACATCTCCTTTTTCTGTTAGGTATTCACGCAACATAGACAAAGATAAGTTATTTGAATTTTTTGTATTTTGGGGGATCACTTTTGCGCGTTTCTCAAGAATGTCGTCGTCTGTGTGACTAGCGAAATGTTTCGATGCCATTTTGACAGCTCTCAAAAGCAGACGAAACGTGGTAAACAATTCAGATTTACGTTCCGTTACATCGGCAAACAAGCGGTTGAATCGAATTCAAGGAATTCAAAATCATACTCTCACGGGGTATATGATCATATACCCCGTGAGACTCACGGGGTACATGGCAAAGAATTAAATGTCTGTCAACCAATCAAAATAAAGGATTTTAGCGTTAGGTAAGATAAATGTTAATATTAGACAAAGACAACCTGAGTAAATAAAAAATGCTGTTTTTAAATGATGATTTCATTTATAAAACGGGGAAAAAATCCCAGATAGCAAAAGACGTTAATTCAATTTTGGATTTTGGTCAGATTGGTTATTTTTGGTTGAGGTTGAAAAATCTATGTTGATTCAATGTTTTATTACAGTTACCATTTCAACGTTTGAAAAGCTGTTGTTGAATCAATGTAGTATAGATGATGATTTTTCAATGTTGAAATGCCCTACAAAGAATTGATATCGTTTCAATGGTGCTGATGGGGGGCCGGGGGACCGGGGGTGGGGTGTTCATAGATATTATATAGACGGATCGGAAGTTTGTAAACACCCCGATTCGCGCATGCTCATGGATTGTAAGGCAAAAACTCATTCCACTCAGCGCTGCACCAGCAATGATAACGTGGTTTTGTGTGCTTGTGTCTATCCGAAAAGGTAACTTGGATTTGCATCTAATTATTATTATTCGCCGTTATACATTTTGGTTAGTTAATAGAAGTCATTCCTGGTTGAATTCTAATTGTATTTACGTGTGCTGATATATAATTGATGTGACTCCGCAAGGATGACAATCTACCAAAAAATCAGGAACATTCGTGGACTTCGCAGCAACTATATTCGCCATGGCTCAGCTGTGCATCGTACCGAAAGGTGCACTTTAGCTGTCACTAAATTCTGACTATAGAGAGGATTGTCATGGCTTATTGCTCAATGAGCCTCGCAAACTAATGTGCGTAATGTGCATCATTTCATAGTGCAATGTATAACAAGGCTTTCAAATTTTACGCCTGATGCAACAGGATGCACACCTTCCAAAAAGTTAAACTTTTGTCTCGATAGTCCACAGAATATTTTCCCAAAAGTCTTGGGGATCATCAAGATGTATTTTGGCAAATGTGAGACGAGCCTTTGTGTTCTTTTTGGTCAGCAGTAGTTTTTGCCTTGGAACTCTCCCATGGATGCCATTTTTGCCCAGTCTCTTTCTTATTGTTGAATCATGAACACTGACTTTAAATGAGGCAAGTGAGGCCTGCGGTTCTTTAAACGTTGTTCTGGGTTCTTTTGTGACCTCCTGGATGAGTCGTCGATGTGCTCTTGGAGTAATTTTGGTGGGTCGGCCACTCCTGGGAAGGTTCACCGCTGTTCCCAGTTTTCCCCATTTGTGGATGATGGCTTTGCCGGAGTCCCAAAGCCTTAGAAATGGCTTTGTAACCCTTTCCAGACTGAGAGATGTCAATTTCTTTGTTTCTCAACTGTTCTTGAATTTCTTTAGTTCCCAGCATGACATGTTGCTTTTTGAGATCTTTTAGCCTACTTCACTTTGTCAAACAGGTTCTATTTAAGTGATTTCTTGATTCAACAAGTCTGTCAGTAATCAGGCCTGGGTGTGGCTAGTGACATTGAACTAAAAAAATGTGGTTAATCACAGTTAATTCATGATTTAAGAAGGGGGCAATTACTTTTTCACACCGGGCCAGGTAGGTTTGGATAGCTTTTTCCCCTTTATAAATGAAATCATAATTTCAAAACTGCATTTTGTATTTACTCGGGTTATCTTTGTCTTATATTAAACTTGTTTGATGATCTGAAACATTTAAGTGTGGAAAAATGTGCAAAAAAATCAGAAAGGGGGCAAATAATTTTTCACAGCACTGTAGTTCCTCAACTGGGCATTCCAGATTCGGGTGGGATTGGAGATACCAAATTTCTAAAAAAAAAAAAAAAAAAAACCGAATCACACCAGATACTGTCCTCACCAGTGTCAGGCGGCTCAGACCTGGCCAGGGGTGGGACTGGGAGGGTGGGGGTGGCGATGTGGGAGTATACGAGGGGCTGTAGTGCTCCTGGGAAATGCGGACGAACATAAACCCTGCTGAGGGAGCTGGCGACTGCACCGGGCCCATTTATCAGGGGAGCTTCTGGCTCACATTATCAGCACTGATGGGAGGGAAATTGGATTGTGCAGTCTAATCCATTGTTAATGATCCTTTCCTGGTCGCACACCCAATGAGCATGCTGCTTTTTAATTGCAATTTATGGTCTTTTGCTCAAAGCAGCGCTGGAAAAAGCAGACACAGACCAAGAAACAAACAAGAGAATTCAACTAACTTAAAAACAAAAGGGAACGCCCACAGGCCTTGCCTCTGTGCTCGTATATTTTAGCTCTGTTCTCAGTCACCAGGAAAGTGAATAAATTCCAAATCCGTGTTTAAAACTGAAGACAATTTTTCAAACTTTTAGACAGTGATGAGCTGGGGAACTTAAATCTCCACACAAAGCGCAGTCTCATGCAGTCACAAGGAGCAGCAGACATGAAGTGTGTCTTTCATTCATGAGTCACAAAGACAGGTGAAAATCACAGGGAACACAGACAGTTCTGAGTCAAAGAATATACCTTAAAGAGCAAGAATCTGCTCAACAAAAAAGGCAAGAATAAAATATCGAGTGCAAGGGTTTAGGCTTAATCTGAGAGCCGGTAGGGACATAATGTAATGTGAGCGCGCACGCAGCCCGGGAGCTGAAAATTTTTTTGCAATGATTTGAAGGCAAATGTTGCCTTTGCCGTCAACAGAGATTGCTGTGTTTCTTTTATGTTTCCTAAGGTGCTTAGCGAGATGCCTCTGCAATTTCCAGAGGTAGATATCATTTTCATAAACTTGTTTTTCTATTTTGTATCCAAATACTTTTGATTGGGTTTCTGAATCTGGCTAAACAACTGTTATTTATGTTTCAAACATTTTTATGAAGTTTAGCAAAACTGAACAAATGATAAAACTTTTAAAATTTATAAGTTACAATTACATGATGTTATGTAGTATTATTAGCGACTGTTACAATCATTATACGGTAATTTATCTGCTAGCTAGATAGCTCTTCCTATTGACTAAAACAACCGCACCTGATCATTTTGTTATGGCCTCGGATGCAAATTGACAACGAATGCCCAGCACACGCGGGCTCGGGTTCAATTCCGGTGCATCAGCCAGTAGTAAGTAAGTTTTTCAATTTCAGCTAATGTTTGAAATTTGTTCACTTTCCGCAACCTTTACCGACAGCAGCAAATGTCCTCACAAAATCATCTCTGCGCAATCACGTTACTTACTCAGTTCTGGTAGACGGTGTAACAGGGAACTGCTACTTTAGCTAGTTAGAATAGCCAGATCACAATCTTGTCTATTCTGTGCGCTGTACTGTTTTCTTGAAACAATGTTGGTTTTTGTCCCAACCACAATTGCAATCACTGGATTTTAACAAGCAGTCAGATTGTCTCAACCAGGCGCATTTATGTTATGCTGTTATTTATCCTATGAAGCCACATTTGAACGAAAATCCATACATACCATGAGCTAGGAAATCCACTGTCATATTGAGATATATTAGAAACAGCAGCATAAAAAAGAAGGGTAAAAATGAAGCCTATTTAAGTGAACAATGACTGCGTTTACATGCACACCAATATTCCTGTATTAATCGGAATATGGACCTTAATCGGATATATGAATATGGTGTGCATGTAAACGCAGTCAACCAGTGGGTTCCTGATTTGTGAATCTGTCAACACATGATCGTGAAAACTAACAGCTTTTCAGGCAAGCAAATGATAGAGTCAAACCTTCTTTGTGTCAGGTTAATGTCATTAAGTTCAAGCAAATTACAGTATTTAGACAAAATGCAAAACACCAGTCTTCAGCAACCTAATTTGGAGCAGACTGATTTTCTCAGTGTCGAATTTGATCTATTTCAAAATGTTGACCCCTTAACTGGCTTGCAATGTGGTAAAATAGATGCAATATGCTGACGAGTCTTTTATTATTTATGGAAATCATGGGTTTTTCCTGTCAAAATGTGGCTTAAAACAGTAAATGAGTGCTTTAAACATGAAATGTACCTAAACGGGACAAATTAACGGCTTACTAATATTCTGCAATGCAATCTTGGTTGGGTCGAAAACCAGCATATACAGGGGTGCCCCAGGACCGAGATTTGGAACCACTGGATTAAACCACTGACTTCCTGTGAATTGGACAAAACCACCAACTGCGGATGCACTAACGTCACATTTGACCGGGGCATGTTACATTTATAATTTTGTGTTTCTTCCGTTTTCCCCATTGATCAAAAGTTGGTTGGGATATTTTTGCCATGTTCGAAAGTTGTTCGGCAAATGACCTGACCATCCCTAGTACCAAATCTGTGCCTAGTATTAAAAGCAGAATTTTTATAGACCTCGTCTTTTCCTGCTTTTTTGCCAATAGATGGTAGCACAGCTGCTCTGGTAGCTGCCATGGTATTCCAAAATTTCACAATTTTGAAACATTGATTATAAAAGCCACAAAAGCTGAATAACCCCATCAGTCACTTCAGTTACATCAGGAACATATTGCAATAAAAAAAATTACTTGAGTGAATTTAGCATTTTGTTTCTTTTCAGGAAAATACTATTTGATAATATATACTAGCTGTCAGGTTGCCAGTCTGTGAACCAGATCTTGCTATCACGTGAGCCTGTAGTAACCATTTCACACATTAGATATGTCAGTTAGGTGAAAACATTTTAAAATGCTGTACTTTCTCGCTGAGACCTGTCGCTCACAAAGATTCTATTGTCGCCCTGGAATATTCCTTTCAATACCCTTTAGCGGGACACTTTGTAATGATATGGGACGTTACAAGACTAAATATCAATGTATCACTTTCAAACTGCTGCTCCTGAAATTTAAAAAAAAATTTGTTTGATCCACTGATTATTTTGTGTTTATGTGAAAGATAGGCTACAGAAAAGCATGACAATAAATGTAGTGAATACAGGGTTCGGCATTTTAAACTAATCAGAGTTAGCCCGAAGATATTAAGGCCAACAATTGTTCAGAGATTCATATGAAAGGCAAAGTTAAGAGCTAGAGGAACATAACAGTCAGTGCTTAACAGTATTTTTGCCCTCTCTGTCATTGTGGGGCAGGAGGATGTGTCATAATGGCAGTCGGTCGCTGTGTCAGCCCTGAAGGCTAAGGAAACATCCTAATTTCACTTAAAAAGTTAAAGTTGCATGATGAGGAGACCAACAGAGTAATGAGCTGGAAAAGCATTAAGGTTGGAAGCCAGCCTGCTCCCCAATGTCTTCCTTCCCTCTCTCTATACCTCTGTCTACCTCCCCTCTCATTCTCTTTCAGTAACTCTCTCTCTCTTTCTCTATCTCTCTCTAATAAAACACTTGGACTGTCACTACCCCCCTACTCCTGAGTGAGCAGGTCCAGGTTTGTGTCTACAGCATGGGACAGTGCTCCCCCAGTCTTAGCTGACCCCGTTCATCACAACACACGGCTGCCCTAATACTGGTGATTAATAGCCCACGATAATGTTGTTAGACATATCTGCGTAGTCATTCCTGTAATTACTGGAATAGAGTATACTTTGCTTACATTGGAAGATGATAACTCCCCCCTCCCAATCCCCTTGCTAATGTCCCTACACCCCCCCCCCCCCCCCCCCCTTTGCTGTTCCCTCAACAGTTGATGCGAAATCTGGATACCAAATGAACCTGAATGCAGGTACTTGTGTGGCTTAAAAAATGCTCCTGAGCTCTGATTCCAAAAAAAGCTGGCCCCTAAAATGATCACACCGGCAAAGCGGTCACAAAAACCTGGTTCTGTAATGCTAAGGCAGTCTATTCCATTTATTCAGAAACGGTGGAGACAACCCATGTAAGCTGAGGCACAGGGAGAGCAGAGCCAAGGAGAGGGAGTGACGGAGAAGTGGAGAGGAAAGGAAGATGGACTATGGGCTGAACAGATGAAGGGGTGAGGGATAGGGTAGGATGACGAGATAAAGAGATGAGAGCACGTAAGGGGGATGAAATGGAAGGATAAGGAGAGAGGATGGATAAATTTATGCCAGAGGTTCCCAACCCAGCTCCTGAAGAGCTAGCATTCAGGAGGTCCGGAGGTGTTCACTTCCACCAAAGCAAAGCACACCTCTTCTCTAAGTATGAGATCTCGATGAGCAGCAAATTAGCCAAATCAGGTGTGCTGAATTAGCTGAAGCAAGGTTTGAGTAAAAACTTGCCAGATGGAAGCTCTCCAGGAACAGGGTTGGGGCCACTAGTTTAGGCAGTAAAAGTCAGAGTCCAAGAGTAACTAAAAAAGGATGGAGGAAGTTGGGCAGTCGGTCGAATAGAGCAGGAATTAAATGTCATAAATTGTGTGATTAACCTCTTTGCTCAGATATAGATGCCAGTGTCTGTAAATTCAGAAATTTAATTCCTAAATAATTCTGTAATTGAATTTCCAGATGTCTTGCTTCACTCGAACAAGAGTTGTCAGAAAGACAACAAAGCTTGCCGGGGGGCAAGGTTAAAGTTTTTCTGCACATGGACGGACGCGGACGGACGCGGACGCCGGGGGTACGACAATAGCTCTCCGGACATTCGTCCCGGCGAGCTAATAATTTTCCAGAGTCTCTGTTAAACAAATACTGATTTACGGAGCCTAAATAGGCTCATGCATAACAGGAAAAAAATTGAATTATTTGTATTCTGCGCAAAGGGGTTAAGCAACCTCATACAACTCCAGGATTGAGCACAATAATATTCTCTGAAGTATTTGCGTCCTTGTATGGTTTTGAACATTTACCTGCTAGGCTAGTCAATATGTAGATATTTTTGATGTCGATGGACAAGCCATACTGTCAAACTATGTCACAATCCAGCAAAGCCGCCCAACTCTATATTGCCAGATGCTGGTGGGCAACTGCATTTATGGTGCGTTCCATTAAAAAATGATGGGCATTAATACTGGGTTTGACTGCCATGGGCTGATACGACCTCCTCCACTCTGCTAGGGAAGGCTTTCCACATAATGTTAGAGTAATGTCGCGGGAATTCATTTTCATTTAAGCCAGATGAGCATCAGAGTGACTCGGGCAGAAATACTGGCTAATCAGACCTGACTCAAAGTCTGATTTCTCGGTGATTCCAAAAGATGTTTAATGGGATTGAGATCGTGGCATCGTGCAAGTCAGTAAGGTTCCATCGTATCTCAACAAAAGATGCAGGGACGTTGCTTCATCCCCACACCCAGGTGTGATCCATCGTGTGCACCACTCCTTTTTTGTGTAATCTGTGCATTAAACCTACTTTCTGTCTTGTATGTCTGCTGGATTGTAACACTTGGGGCTCTAATATCTTGACGCAGCGCAGGTGGCGTAGCGTGGCGCAGCTCACGCAGTGGTAATTTCGTCCGGCGCAGCCCGCGCAGTGGTAATTTCGTGAGGTGCACAGCCTTTGTTGACGTACTTGCGCCGAAATGGGTGTGGCGGCGTAGTAGGGGGAGGTGTCACATATTCATCTAGACGCAGTGACGATTTCGAAGAAAAAGTCTCCGCTGGAGTTGCGCAGGAAACTCGCCAGCTCCAACCTGGTTTAATTTCTGTGTAGTGGTAATTTGGCTGACCGCGGGCAGTGCGCACACGTCACTGAAATCTCACAGGCAGGTTTCCAGAATGTCAGGCACATTTCAATGCAATAAATAATTACAGGAAGCACTATTTAATGTGACTATCTGAATAAGGACATAAATTATTGTATCTACATCGATTGTCCTGATCTCAGATTAAAGGCGGTTGGCACGCGTAATGGAAACTTGACCTGGCTTAATGCAGCTGAATTTGTGATGCAAACTAACGACTTCACGTCTTTCTCAGCCAAACACAAGCATATATATATATATATATATATATATATATATAGCATGCTTGCGTTCTGTGCTCAGTAAAGCCGCTTGCACACTGGACACGAAACTAATTTTTTCGCACGACTGATTACAGACAAAGTCAATGCAAAGACTCGATAGTCGGACAGGGTATTAATATAGCTCCGTGTCCAAAAGTCATAAAAGTTCTAATTTTTCCTAGTATTCCAGGAATTATTAGACGTGCAAACTTGGCCATGTTTGTGTACGACCTTCACAGAATTCAAATTGATAGCTATCGACTTTTCTTGGTATTTTTAGCCTATTCGTCTGTTTTCTTCCGTTGAAGATAGACAACAGTCTTTATTCGGTCTTTCTTTTGAAAATTAGTTAGATGGATCGAACAGATTCACGCTTTATTTCCACACCAGAGATAAAATAGTAGCCTACTTGTAGTCAGTGAGTAAATCAATTCCATGACCATTGACAGTGTGAATAAATTATCGTATGCACGATCAAGACTGTCCGACGCGAAATGCAAAATAGGCCTACTACATGTCCAGCAGCCAGCAAAAAGTAAAAGTATTGATATGAGAACAGATTTATAACGAAATAAAGAATAAAATATATCACCAACACACGGAACATCCAAAAAGATGACCCGCAAATAAATAAATCGCGGTGTTCATTGGATGTTCTGTTGTTAAAATGTTTATTTTTATTCTTTATTTCATTATCAATCTGTTCTAATCGTCCTCTTTTTCTTTCTTTCTTTTTTTTTTTTTTCGGCTGTCAGACACGGAGGCATTGTACATGGTCTCAGGCCAGTGTCGACTCACTTTATTGAGCAGCTTAAACAGAAACATTGATTGAAATTCTCGGTACTCATCTTGAAGAACTGAGCCCTCTTATCAAAACATTCACGTTTAACATCTAAAATCAGTAGATTTGAAAAAATTAAAAACAATAATAGACTGTTGGACACGGAGATATATTAAAACCCTGTTAGACTTACGGACACAAGACTCTGCTTTCAACGCAATCTGTCGAGCGAAAAATTCGTTTTGCGTCCAGTGTGCAAGCGGCTTAATACTAGGCTACTATTATTGTCACTTAGGTTTTATCGTCTTTAGTGGGGGAAAGGAATACAGCCTGATTGCTATGATCTCGTACTGAGTTAAGATCTCATATTGAAAATAAATGTGTGACGTATCTTGCATTGTTGTCCATGCATGTTAATCCCAAAATTTTAAGCAGCAACAGTTTGTATTAATAGGAACACGCTATCCATCGTTTCTCTTGCCAATGAGCAAGATTTGACTCGGCTG
Source organism: Gymnothorax reevesii (assembly GCA_029721435.1). Taxonomy (NCBI): domain Eukaryota; kingdom Metazoa; phylum Chordata; class Actinopteri; order Anguilliformes; family Muraenidae; genus Gymnothorax; species Gymnothorax reevesii. The sequence continues at coordinate 10,093,033 of CM056586.1, forward strand.
TGTCGTCTTCTTTGCCAACTTGCGCTGGAAGGCGGGACAGAGGCGGGACAGAGGAGTTCTTGCGCCAGGCTACGCCGGGCACAAAATTGCAACATACGCCTGGACACACCCCGTTGGCGCAGCGCATCCCCCATTCGCCACGCCTGTGTCTGGTCTACGAAATTAGAGCCCTTAGACCTACTAGCCTACCAGTCAGTTTAGTTTGAAGCGAAGCTCTTCTTTCGTGTGCTTATCAGTACTTTAATGAAGGGGAAAAAAATGTAATCAGGTCTTATTAAAATGAACAAACTCCCACACCTTCATATCGGTCTCCAGGATTGGGACTGCGTTCCTGATAACTGTCCGCTCCAGTCTGTTACCTGCTGTCAGTTTATTAGGAACACCTCCCAAGCCATCCTCGATCTCTAGGATTGGGACCGTGTTCCTGCTAAACTCTTTGGTCCTGCCGTCAGGCAGTCAGTTTCAGCGAGGGGAAAGCACCTCCTGGCTTCTGCCAGGGGACGGCCCTTGGTTGGGCGCAGACATGGCCCCAACCGTGTCCAGTCATTACCAACCAAGCTGAACTGAACCTTCACAATCCTGAGCTTTGGCTGACTCCACAACTATTACCATATTCCCATCAATAAGCACTCCTCTTTGGATTTTTTATCCTGAATCTGCATCTGGTTCCTTGTCTGAATCATAACTGTATACTGTACACATTTCAGTAACTCTGATAGAAATTTCTCATACATAGATATGTACAAAATTTATTTCAACATATGAAACCTCAATGCACTAGAGATTAGAAATGAATGATGCTCTTGCATTTGCACGCAGAACGCTGCCTAAACATTTCAGTGAAACATTAATCTCTACAGGAAAATTAGCGTATCTAGGCCAAGTGAATCACTAGGCTGTAATCACGCAACAGTTTTAAGCAAACGGATGTGTCATCACTGGCATGGAGCCCTCTATTTTCCCTTACTGATGAGGACAAACTGTACATACAGTACTGGGAGTAAAATGTTGGTACATTGAGTTAAAACATTCCTATTTCTTCCATGTCTGCTTTTTGTAATATGAGAAAATGTTTTTCATCTGAATCCATGACCTGGATGCTTTTTGACACGCAAATACAGGAGCTATCTGTTATAATTCACCATGCCCGAGTGAACATCCAGTACCTTGTTTACATTGTGCCAGATTGCACCCCCACACCCCTTTCCGCGCCTTCTATCTGGTGTGGACAGTGCTATACGCACGCACCCCTACCCACACCCCACTCTCAGCCCACTGTGTGACATTTATGTCTCCAGGGACATTATTTCAGTGAGAGCAATGCGAGTGTCTGGATTAAAATGAAGTAAGGTAATGCAGAAAATGGGCACCAGAGAGAGAGAGGCACATTCAGCGTCTCTTTGTTCAATTGTTTTCACTTTACTAACCTGATTCCCACCCCTGCCCCTATCTTCAGTCGAAAACAATTAAACCTCCCAGAGATTATACATTAAAGAGAAAAGATGGGAACCACAGAAAGGTGTAAATGATGTTCATATTTTGGGTATCAGATAGAGGTTTTGCATTGTTGATTGAGACAATTGATATTGTTTTATCTTTCGTTATTAGATCGCCTGTGAAAATTTAGAATTTTCGTTTGAATGTGGTACAGAAAATGTCTACTCCTCTACAAAACAGGACCTTTAACCTCGCAGGTTTTTAGCTACGGTCAACCCTTTTGCACTTAAAAACAACTTGACTTGTTCAGGAATGTCCTTACATTATGACAATTATGTGATTGTACCATTATCTTTGCAACTGAGACAGGAAATACAACGCATATGCCAGGATTTGAGCAAATCTTTTCAGACAACCAGATCTGAGTGGTTCTGAAGCAATAAAGGAATGGCTGTAGCGCATTGAGTTGGGTGTAACCTGGTAATAAACTTGGCCAGAATTGCTCATTCATCACCTAAATCAAAGATGACGCTGGCGAAATTACAACAACCATTGGTCAGGCAGTTGTGTAGGACCTGCCATTTATGGTTTCCATCATGGGCACTAGCCACCAGAGAAAAAGCCAGCAGCTCAGGCTGGGTCAGAGTCCTACAGGCCTGTCGTACGAGAAAAGAGAGGACACCTCAACATCCAGGCTGTCTTCCTGAAACTGCTGAGCACTGATCCTGTCTTCCCTCCTGGGACTTTTCAAAACGCAAAAAAAAAAAAAAAAAAAACACAAATCACAGAAGTTTTCTGGCTGGGTTTTAAAAAAGTTCCTCAAAGTAAAAATACAAATGTTGATTAGAGCGTGGTAAAAGCAAAATATGAAAGTCCTTCCAAAACTTCACGTCCAAATGGATATCATTCAAATAGCTCGTTTCTACAAAAAAAAAGCTTATTCTAAATATAACAGCACTGTAAATGTTTCTATAAATCTCCTCGGCTCTCTTTGTGCAGCCTCTCCAGGCTTTCGACAGTGAAGCTGTCAAATTTTTACTTTAGAAGTTAGAATTCAGTTGTCTCATCCTTAAAGTGTTGCCAAAAATAAATACTTCTGTCCCCCCCTTACATTCTAACCCGGTAATACCTTTTCAGGCCTTTTGGGGGGTAAGAGCAGGGCTAGACATAACATAACATAACTAGAGGCACTAGTAGAGTGCAAACCTCCGCCAAGGCAGCAGAATCCAAATCTTTGTGAGTGGGACTAAAGTTCAGTGATCGCGCGTCATACGATTTAAAGATGGCTGCCATGGTGGCAATGTTGTTTCACTGATTGCTGCGAAAATCAATAGAGTCCATCCTTGATGTAATAGCAATACACACACAAAATTTCAGACAAATCCATGCATTACTTCTTGAGTTATGTTGTTCACAAACAGACAGACAGACATGCGATAGGTGGAAGTCAATAGGCCAAGGAAGGCAGTAATTGCTTCAGACTCCAGATCAGCTTTGTTCAGCATCAAAACCTTTCAGTCAAAATCAAGGCAGGATATTTTATTTGAAATAATTCAAGTTGCAAACAATCTGTTAAATTCGGGGATAAAGACAGCTCTTGTATTAGTCTGAGCTCATATAGGAGTTATAAAGACAACTCTTGTATGGGTCCCAGCTAATATAGGAGTTATAAAGACAGCTCTTGTATGGGTCCCAGCTCATATAGGAGTTATAGAGACAGCTCTTGTATGGGTACCAGCTCATATAGGAGTTATAAAGACAGCTCTTGTATGGGTCCCAGCTCATATAGGAGTTATAAAGACAGCTCTTGTTTGGGTACAGCTCATATAGGAGTTATAAAGACAGCTCTTGTATGGGTACAGCTCATATAGGAGTTATAAAGACAGCTCTTGTATGGGTACAGCTCATATAGGAGTTATAAAGACAGCTCTTGTATGGGTACCAGCTCATATAGGAGTTATAAAGACAGCTCTTGTATGGGTCCCAGCTCATATAGGAGTTATAAAGACAGCTCTTGTTTGGGTACAGCTCATATAGGAGTTATAAAGACAGCTCTTGTATGGGTACAGCTCATATAGGAGTTATAAAGACAGCTCTTGTATGGGTCCCAGCTCATATAGGAATTATAAAGACAGCTCTTGTTTGGGTACAGCTCATATAGGAGTTATAAAGACAGCTCTTGTATGGGTACAGCTCATATAGGAGTTATAAAGACAGCTCTTGTATGGGTCCCAGCTCATATAGGAGTTATAAAGACAACTCTTGTATGGGTCCCAGCTAATATAGGAGTTATAAAGACAGCTCTTGTATGGGTCCCAGCTCATATAGGAGTTATAGAGACAGCTCTTGTATGGGTCCCAGCCCATATAGGAGTTATAAAGACAGCTCTTGTATGGGTCCCAGCTCATGTAGGAGTTATAAAGACAGCTCTTGTATGGGTCCCAGCCCATATAGGAGTTATAAAGACAGCTCTTGTATGGGTCCCAGCTCATATAGGAGTTATAGAGACAGCTCTTGTATGGGTCCCAGCCCATATAGGAGTTATAAAGACAGCTCTTGTATGGGTCCCAGCTCATGTAGGAGTTATAAAGACAGCTCTTGTATGGGTCCCAGCTCATATAGGAGTTATAAAGACAGCTCTTGTATGGGTCCCAGCTTATATAGGAGTTATAGAGACAGCTCTTGTATGGGTCCCAGCCCATATAGGAGTTATAAAGACAGCTCTTGTATGGGTCCCAGCTCATGTAGGAGTTATAAAGACAGCTCTTGTATGGGTCCCAGCTCATATAGGAGTTATAAAGACAACTCTTGTATGGGTACCAGCTCATATAGGAGTTATAGAGACAGCTCTTGTATGGGTCCCAGCTCATATAGGAGTTATAAAGACAGCTCTTGTATGGGTCCCAGCCCATATTGGAGTTATAAAGACAGCTCTTGTTTGGGTACAGCTCATATAGGACTTATAAAGACAGCTCTTGTATGGGTACAGCTCATATAGGAGTTATAAAGACAGCTCTTGTATGGGTACCAGCTCATATAGGAGTTATAAAGACAGCTCTTGTATGGGTCCCAGCTCATATAGGAGTTATAAAGACAGCTCTTGTTTGGGTACAGCTCATATAGGAGTTATAAAGACAGCTCTTGTATGGGTACAGCTCATATAGGAGTTATAAAGACAGCTCTTGTATGGGTCCCAGCTCATATAGGAATTATAAAGACAGCTCTTGTTTGGGTACAGCTCATATAGGAGTTATAAAGACAGCTCTTGTATGGGTACAGCTCATATAGGAGTTATAAAGACAGCTCTTGTATGGGTACCAGCTCATATAGGAATTATAAAGACAGCTCTTGTATGGGTCCCAGCTCATATAGGAGTTATAAAGACAGCTCTTGTATGGGTCCCAGCTCATATAGGAGTTATAAAGACAGCTCTTGTATGGGTACCAGCTCATATAGGAGTTATAAAGACAGCTCTTGTATGGGTCCCAGCTCATATAGGAGTTATAAAGACAGCTCTTGTATGGGTACCAGCTCATATAGGAGTTATAAAGACAGCTCTTGTATGGGTCCCAGCTCATATAGGAGTTATAAAGACAGCTCTTGTATGGGTACCAGCTCATGTAGGAGTTATAAAGACAGCTCTTGTATGGGTCCCAGCTCATATAGGAGTTATAAAGACAACTCTTGTATGGGTACCAGCTCATATAGGAGTTATAGAGACAGCTCTTGTATGGGTCCCAGCTCATATAGGAGTTATAAAGACAGCTCTTGTATGGGTCCCAGCCCATATTGGAGTTATAAAGACAGCTCTTGTTTGGGTACAGCTCATATAGGACTTATAAAGACAGCTCTTGTATGGGTACAGCTCATATAGGAGTTATAAAGACAGCTCTTGTATGGGTACCAGCTCATATAGGAGTTATAAAGACAGCTCTTGTATGGGTCCCAGCTCATATAGGAGTTATAAAGACAGCTCTTGTTTGGGTACAGCTCATATAGGAGTTATAAAGACAGCTCTTGTATGGGTACAGCTCATATAGGAGTTATAAAGACAGCTCTTGTATGGGTCCCAGCTCATATAGGAATTATAAAGACAGCTCTTGTTTGGGTACAGCTCATATAGGAGTTATAAAGACAGCTCTTGTATGGGTACAGCTCATATAGGAGTTATAAAGACAGCTCTTGTATGGGTCCCAGCTCATATAGGAATTATAAAGACAGCTCTTGTATGGGTCCCAGCTCATATAGTAGTTATAAAGACAGCTCTTGTATGGGTCCCAGCTCATATAGGAGTTATAAAGACAGCTCTTGTATGGGTACCAGCTCATATAGGAGTTATAAAGACAGCTCTTGTATGGGTCCCAGCTCATATAGGAGTTATAAAGACAGCTCTTGTATGGGTACCAGCTCATATAGGAGTTATAAAGACAGCTCTTGTATGGGTCCCAGCTCATATAGGAGTTATAAAGACAGCTCTTGTATGGGTCCCAGCTCATATAGGAGTTATAAAGACAGCTCTTGTATGGGTACCAGCTCATATAGGAGTTATAAAGACAGCTCTTGTATGGGTACCAGCTCATATAGGAGTTATAAAGACAGCTCTTGTATGGGTCCCAGCTCATATAGGAGTTATAAAGACAGCTCTTGTATGGGTACCAGCTCATATAGGAGTTATAAAGACAGCTCTTGTATGGGTCCCAGCTCATATAGGAGTTATAAAGACAGCTCTTGTATGGGTCCCAGCTCATATAGGAGTTATAAAGACAGCTCTTGTATGGGTACCAGCTCATATAGGAGTTATAAAGACAGCTCTTGTATGGGTCCCAGCTCATATAGGAGTTATAGAGACAGCTCTTGTATGGGTCCCAGCTCATATAGGAGTTATAAAGACAGCTCTTGTATGGGTCCCAGCCCATATTGGAGATATAAAGACAGCTCTTGTTTGGGTACAGCTCATATAGGACTTATAAAGACAGCTCTTGTATGGGTACAGCTCATATAGGAGTTATAAAGACAGCTCTTGTATGGGTACCAGCTCATATAGGAGTTATAAAGACAGCTCTTGTATGGGTCCCAGCTCATATAGGAGTTATAAAGACAGCTCTTGTTTGGGTACAGCTCATATAGGAGTTATAAAGACAGCTCTTGTATGGGTACAGCTCATATAGGAGTTATAAAGACAGCTCTTGTATGGGTCCCAGCTCATATAGGAATTATAAAGACAGCTCTTGTTTGGGTACAGCTCATATAGGAGTTATAAAGACAGCTCTTGTATGGGTACAGCTCATATAGGAGTTATAAAGACAGCTCTTGTATGGGTACCAGCTCATATAGGAATTATAAAGACAGCTCTTGTATGGGTCCCAGCTCATATAGGAGTTATAAAGACAGCTCTTGTATGGGTCCCAGCTCATATAGGAGTTATAAAGACAGCTCTTGTATGGGTCCCAGCTCATATAGGAGTTATAAAGACAGCTCTTGTATGGGTACCAGCTCATATAGGAGTTATAAAGACAGCTCTTGTATGGGTACCAGCTCATATAGGAGTTATAAAGACAGCTCTTGTATGGGTACCAGCTCATATAGGAGTTATAAAGACAGCTCTTGTATGGGTCCCAGCTCATATAGGAGTTATAAAGACAGCTCTTGTATGGGTACCAGCTCATATAGGAGTTATAAAGACAGCTCTTGTATGGGTACCAGCTCATATAGGAGTTATAAAGACAGCTCTTGTATGGGTCCCAGCTCATATAGGAGTTATAAAGACAGCTCTTGTATGGGTACCAGCTCATATAGGAATTATAAAGACAGCTCTTGTATGGGTCCCAGCTCATATAGGAGTTATAAAGACAGCTCTTGTATGGGTCCCAGCTCATATAGGAGTTATAAAGACAGCTCTTGTATGGGTACCAGCTCATATAGGAGTTATAAAGACAGCTCTTGTATGGGTCCCAGCTCATATAGGAGTTATAAAGACAGCTCTTGTATGGGTACCAGCTCATATAGGAGTTATAAAGACAGCTCTTGTATGGGTCCCAGCTCATATAGGAGTTATAAAGACAGCTCTTGTATGGGTACCAGCTCATATAGGAGTTATAAAGACAGCTCTTGTATGGGTCCCAGCTCATATAGGAGTTATAAAGACAGCTCTTGTATGGGTACCAGCTCATATAGGAGTTATAAAGACAGCTCTTGTATGGGTCCCAGCCCATATAGGAGTTATAAAGACAGCTCTTGTATGGGTACCAGCTCATATAGGAGTTATAAAGACAGCTCTTGTATGGGTCCCAGCTCATATAGGAGTTATAAAGACAGCTCTTGTATGGGTCCCAGCCCATATAGGAGTTATAAAGACAGCTCTTTTATGGGTCCCAGCTCATATAGGAGTTATAAAGACAGCTCTTGTATGGGTCCCAGCTCATATAGGAGTTATAAAGACAGCTCTTGTATGGGTCCCAGCTCATATAGGAGTTATAAAGACAGCTCTTGTATGGGTCCCAGCCCATATAGGTGTTATAAAGACAGCTCTTGTATGGGTCCCAGCTCATATAGGAGTTATAAAGACAGCTCTTGTATGGGTCCCAGCTCATATAGGAGTTATAAAGACAGCTCTTGTATGGGTCCCAGCTCATATAGGAGTTATAAAGACAGCTCTTGTATGGGTACCAGCTCATATAGGAGTTATAAAGACAGCTCTTGTATGGGTCCCAGCTCATATAGGAGTTATAAAGACAGCTCTTGTATGGGTACCAGCTCATATAGGAGTTATAAAGACAGCTCTTGTATGGGTCCCAGCTCATATAGGAGTTATAAAGACAGCTCTTGTATGGGTACCAGCTCATATAGGAGTTATAAAGACAGCTCTTGTATGAGTCCCAGCTCATATAGGAGTTATAAAGACAGCTCTTGTATGGGTACCAGCTCATATAGGAGTTATAAAGACAGCTCTTGTATGGGTACCAGCTCATATAGGAGTTATAAAGACAGCTCTTGTATGGGTCCCTGCTCATATGGGAGTTATAGAGACAGCTCTTGTATGGGTCCCGGCTCATATAGGAGTTATACAGACAGCTCTTGTATGGGTCCCAGCCCATATAGGAGTTATAAAGACAGCTCTTGTATGGGTCCCAGCTCATATAGGAGTTATAAAGACAGCTCTTGTATGGGTCCCAGCTCATATAGGAGTTATAAAGACAGCTCTTTTATGGGTCCCAGCTCATATAGGAGTTATAAAGACAGCTCTTTTATGGGTCCCGGCTCATATAGGAGTTATACAGACAGCTCTTGTATGGGTCCCAGCCCATATAGGAGTTATAAAGACAGCTCTTGTATGGGTCCCAGCTCATATAGGAGTTATAAAGACAGCTCTTGTATGGGTCCCAGCTCATATAGGAGTTATAAAGACAGCTCTTGTATGGGTCCCAGCTCATATAGGAGTTATAAAGACAGCTCTTGTATGGGTCCCAGCTCATATAGGAGTTATAAAGACAGCTCTTGTATGGGTCCCAGCTCATATAGGTGTTATAAAGACAGCTCTTGTATGGGTCCCAGCTCATATAGGAGTTATAAAGACAGCTCTTGTATGGGTCCCAGCTCATATAGGAGTTATAAAGACAGCTCTTGTATGGGTACCAGCTCATATAGGAGTTATAAAGACAGCTCTTGTATGGGTCCCAGCTCATATAGGAGTTATAGAGACAGCTCTTGTATGGGTACCAGCTCATATAGGAGTTATAAAGACAGCTCTTGTATGGGTCCCAGCTCATATAGGGGTTATAAAGACAGCTCTTGTATGGGTCCCAGCTCATATAGGAGTTATAAAGACAGCTCTTGTATGGGTCCCAGCTCATATAGGAGTTATAAAGACAGCTCTTGTATGGGTCCCAGCTCATATAGGAGTTGCGGGAAATGAGTTGGCAGATGAATATGCCAGGCAAGCTGCTGGAAAGAACAGGAACATGATCAGAAGCAAGGAGGAGGAGGATGTATTTTTTAGAATGAGGTATGGACACACAAGACTAAATAATACTTTGCTCATAATGAAGAAGCATGCTGATGGCACTTGTGAATTCTGTGGTAATCCAGAATCAATAGAGCATGTAATTTTACACTGTCCTAAATATCCATAAGAAAGACAAACGCTAATATTGCAATTGCAAAGAGAACAGTTTAATCCTTGAGGACTGTTTAATCCTAGTGCACATTCTGCAAAGAAGCTCAGGTGAAATCTGTTTTAATTACATATTCAGCTTCCTAAAGAATACAGGACTAATTAAGAGAATTTCGTTTTTTTTTCTTTTTTTGGCATCATACTTGGAAGGTTAGACTCTAGTACCACGCCCAAGTCCTGCTTGTGGCAGTAATGCACCACTGAAGTTTATTGCCAGCTGCCATAAAATCGAAAGAAGAAGACAAACAGACGGGGCGAAAACATAACCTCTGCCTCAACTTTGTTGGAGGAGGTAATTAGCAACTAAGCTTTTGGGAAACCAACCCCTGGACATATTACTGATTTATCAGAAGACATTGCATTTGCTGACATAGTCAATTCAGTCTCTCAGTCTCTCCATATAGCCGAACATGCATATCTTTGGACTGTTTGAGTAAACCAGAGCTCCCAAAGGAAACCCACATGAACACTGAGAATGACCAAATTTCTGGCTGAGATTAAACATACTATGAGTCAAAAGGGCAATTCACTGCACCAAAGTGCCACAAGATCACCCCATCTCCATACAGCTGGGAAAGAAAGCAACCAGTGAAAATGCTTGACGCCAGGGCAGCCTCAGGTTTGTGCCTCTTCAACAGAGGGACTCTAGCCTCAGATTACATCCAGCATCCATTTAAGTCTTCTCTGGTGGGGAAAGCAGAAAAACAGGCCTAAGCGTGTCTCTCAGATGCCATCGGCAAAGTTTCCCCAAAGCGCAAACATGAGGTCATAAATTATCTAAACTACTTCGTAGTGCTTTAAAGAACACTGAAATATAGCCTATAAGTGTTCCAGACTCCCCATCTCCTCAGTGCCAGTGACCTCACAGACACACACTGGCGTGATCAGGGGATTTACAGTGCATTTACATGAAGAAACTATATGCAAGTGGAGCATGTGACGCAGGGGTAGTGTAGACATTGTTGACTTTAACATGTTTATAAGAACAAGTTGATAGGCACAGGAGAGTCTGTTTATGTAAAATTTCTGATTTTCATAGGAATATGTTTATACAAACATACACAGACACATGCAGTACACAAAGAAATTTTCTTGCATTGCTGACGAATTTGAGTTATTGTGCCATCTTTGAAACAATTAAAAAAAACTGTTAATTTAGCTCCTGACAGTCTCATCCCAGACAATAACTTTACATAGTTTAGTTTTTAGCTCTGTTCCAGCACTGATAAAACAACAAAAGAGAAGAAGAGAAGTGACTTAAATGATAAAATTAAAACTTGTTTTCAATGTGTCCATCATTCAAATTCTTTTTTCTTTGTTTCTTTTTTTTTTTTTACAAATAGAATCTTAAATGTACCATGACTACATCAACCTGCTTCCATCTTCCAAGGAAGTATTCAACAAAAGAATGCAGGTATAAATACATCAGGTAGATAGATGGATTCAATTACTGCGCTCCAACCACCTAATAGATTTTTTTTTTCTCCCTCAGTGGGGAGCACTTCCTTTGGACTTTGACATCTTGAGAGAAACAGTGCCACCTTTTGGTGAATGACTATACCTGCTCTGAAAAAAAAATCTCAGTTCTCTGTCAAAGAAAATAAATGAGGTTGAGCTTTCCTACCAAATGCAAACATCCCAGATACAGTGGAGCATAATCGCCTTTGAAGAAATTGTCGGCCAATAGAAAGGACCAATAAAGGAGGTTTTGTTTGATTGGAATGGAATGAATTTTATCGTCATTTTTACAGAATAACAACGAAATTGGTATGGAGAGAGAGTGCTCCGGGCCGCTGCAACGTGTCGCGCCGCCAACTCCACTTTCTTCTTCTAAAAATTAGCCGGAATCAGATTGCCCTGCTATTGCATGCTGATTTATGTATTTATATCTGACTTGCAATATTTACCTAAACAACCAATGAGACAAACAAGCAAGGGCTATTGTGAAACTGTCTTTGGTCCGAAAGATGTTATAGTTGTGTGTTACATGTAAACATGTGTCATGGAGAGAGGCCCACTCCACTGTGTTGCTTTTGTTCAAGGCCGTGGGGATGTAGAAAAGAAAGATCTGGAAGGTTTGAGAAGCTGTGTGCAAGAGGCTGATTGATGGTGTGCAGCAGTAGAGCGGTGTACAGTTATCACCTGTCAGAGGTGTAACTGTAGACAGCGGGCCGCTCCCTAAACGAGGGGAGACTGGATGCTTTTAACAGGCTTTGCTGGCACATGACAGCAATAAAGCCCCTGTCTACCAAAACAAATAAAACCCTGTTTATAGCCTGGGCCCCAGGGAAGTGCGGAAAAGCTTTTTTTTTCTCTTGTTTTGGAGGTGACTGTCAAAATTTTCACCCGCTTTAAGGTTTTACCTTTCGGAGTGTATCGGAGAACTTTGGGGCATTTGAGTCATTTGTAAGTTGCACCTTAAACACTGCGGAGTGCTCATAAAAGAACTAGGCTTTCAGGAGTCGTAAAGTGAATTTGGAGTATGTGTAACGATCATCAGTACCTGATATGAACAGAGAGGTTGTAAAGCCAGGCCGACAGCCAATGTACATGTCTCTGTGACATTTCAAGGGGCCAAAAGGGAAAACTACTTGTTTTAATGGGAAACCAAACTGCGTAAGCAGTTTGGAACATTCTGACTTTTCCCTTGTGACAATCTAGCCACTTTTCACCACAGCGGTTAACTGAGCATCAACAAACCCTATTGGCCCCCTATTTTTTATATCAGGCACATATAGCTTACACCATGTAAAAATGTGTCTTCCCCAAAGAGCTTTGGAGGATCTTCATTGGTTTTTTCCTCCAGTGGGTTGGACACTCAAAGGAGCTTTAATTAGGGCGGAAAGTAGGCCCTTCTCGCCGCTAAAGTGCACTGCGTTGAGTTTGCTTTCCTGCAGTCCCCAGTGGCAGCTAAACTCCCAGCCAGAACACACCGTTCCTGGGAAAAAAACAAGTGAGTTGCTTTGATGTGGTAAATGGATTCGTTAAAGCAAGTAGGAATTGGGAAGCCGAGCCCCTGTCCGTCGCTCGGGACAGGCAGGGTATCTCCTTCCAGAGGGCAGACCTCCCGACTCCGCGTGGTCATAAAGATTCACCTGGCCAGCCTCACACATGGGTGGTGTTGGATGGGAGGGCAGGCAGAGATCTACTCACACAGAGAGGGACACTCCTCTGTGGTTTTTTTTTTTTTTTTTAACTTCATTTGGCATGGAGGAAGCCGGCTCCATATCTGTAAACTGCTTGAGTGTAGGGCCCCTTACCAGTCTTCATAGAGTGTTGCTGAGATTAAAAGCATAGAATATGCAAAATTGAACAAACAATAGAACGTGAAAGAGACAAGTTTAAGTATGATGGGACAGTCCAGGTCCCTGTAGACAGCATAGTTCAACTCTTATGTAAATGTTGAGACTGGTAATTGCTGCAATCTACGTTGTACCTCTGAATCTTTTATTTCTGAGAGGTCAGAGTCTCATGCATTGGGAAGAAAGATGCATAACCAGATTAAGATAAGGACTTGCGGACAGGACAGAATTACTGGCGGAAACAATGATGTTCGTGGGCACCTCCATTCCTGCTGTGCCCAAACAACTGAGCTGGGCTTTTTCGGGTGCTGCCATTTTCCCCCCTGTTGGGGACTCTCGGACATGGCAGCTCTGGTTCTGAATATAGTCCTTTAAAGTCGGGAATAACTGTCCCTGCTAAGTCAAAGCAACCATAAGTCTCTTTTGATTTAAAAAAAAAAAACAGCTGTCATATAGCTCACTGGAATGTAATACAAATTTCAATGTTTGTAAGAGGACCAAAGTAAATGGCATATTGGGCGAGGTGTCGCCCCAATATGCCATTTACTGACCCCATATATTTCCGTATCAGCCCTCTAACAAACTGTATAACGAATTTATCGCACCGAAGACCTTTTTTCACATACATGCCATTTCTATTGCCATCCGGTTTTCATGCGTCTAAGTAGAAGTGCGACAGGACGCTCATTCAGAGCGACGGCTTCTAAAGTTTCAAAGTCTTCCGGCTGATGTTTTTCACAGATGCGCTATAAGGATCCTGCTAATCTTGAAATTTGCTTCGATTGTGTTTTTCGAATTTATATTATCACGCTTCTCCTGAATTTCCTCATTGCTTGTCTCCGCAAAGCGTCCTTTCGCAGCTATACCTTCAGCTGCTCCCGAGATGCCAAGCAAAATAAACTACTCGCATTCTGCGTTTGGGCTTGGAGATGTAATATGGGAATATATGGGGTTTCCACGTGACAGCTTTCGACTAATGCCATACAAGTATTCTTGTCTGAGGTGGGATAATGTTACCTACATGAGAACTTACTCCTCAAGCCCCACTCGGCACCCGAAGACCCGAGCCTGAGGGAGAAATAATGAATGAATGTGGCAGAGATTAGCACATCCCACCCCGGCACATCAGTGACGTCTCCCTGCCAGTCAGCCAGATGGAGGAGGGAGGCCTGTTTTTGGCGAGGTGTGCGCGGCAGCCAGGCTGCGTGCGGGCCGGAGCAGCCGGCAGTGAGTCAGCGAGCGTCTGGCGAACCGCAGGCGTCTGGCTACTGTGCCCCGCCCTTCTGCGAGCCTGTCTCCCGTTCCTCCCCCAACAACCTGCTCACGACTGCAGCTGCACTCAGCATAAGGCTCCTGGGGCCTGTCTTTAGAACCATACCCCACGAGAGACATTATTCATCACTCTTCGTTATTCGCACTTATTAACCCCTTTGCGCAGATATCGACGCCGGCGTCCGTAAATTCCAAAATTGAATTCCTAAATAATTCTGTAACCGAATTTCCAAAAGTGTTGCTTCACTTGAAGAATTTTCCAGAGACTCTGTGCCGCAAATACTGGCTTATAAAGCCTAAATAGGCTTATGCAAAACAGGAAAATGTTGGCATTATTTGTATTCTGTGCAAAGGGGTTAATTTAGCTGTCCTCTTCAGAGCCTACTGTACTCACTGCACATAGTGTATGTGTTTGCATTGTGCTATTTATTTGGCTGGTTACAATTACGGTGTCCTGATGCAATTACAAATAAGTACCACGACTGCACCTGACTTGAAAATAAAACCTTACAACCCCTGAGAAACATTTTGAGACCTAAGTATAGCCATTATACTGCACTGTCACATGGAAACCCATAGGGGGATCCCTCATCCAAGATGTCTCGGGCCAGTGTAAGACTTGAATTAAGGGCATATAATGCAGTATGATGTAACATTGTCTCTTGTATTGGTATGGAGCAGTGTTGGGTATAGGAGCCAGTCTGAGACCTCTCCGTTACAGGTCTCTGAAGTCCTCTGATGCTGCCATCTCCCTTGAGTAGGTATGGAACCGCAATGGGAACAGTGTGGTAACAGCCATAGCACCCAATTCAAAAGAAGAGAGAAATATCCAAAAACAAGGCAGAATCATTCACATTAGCATTCTGCAAAACCCCAGTACCCTTGAACACACAGAAGGGCTTGAAGTGCTACACTCATCCATAATGCAAATAGCATACTCAACCAGAGAGGCAGCAGAATGTACATAATGGGGAATAAATGATCATTGTGATAAAAGCTCTATCCTTTTCCTGAAGTAATATGGATGGGTGGATTTACTGCTTTTTTAAGTATAATTATTCTCTGTTCATTTGGAGATGTTCGGCAAACAGGGTGAGAGGGTACATGGATGTGTGGGTAGATATACTTAACACCCACGCAGAGTTGATGTGCTTAGTGCTGCTATCGATAGCAGGTTGGGCCACTCTGCAGTACTCGGGCTTCATGTCAATTCACCATATATATAGCGTCTAGCAGTAAAGCTCCCTCCAAATCATCTGCCCCACCCCTTAACTACCCCCTGCCCTCTGCAGCACATGCAAACCCAAGGAACAATCTGACTGAACATAAATATCTGGGTGACAAATTGAGATGCAGTGTATTAGCTCAAACAGGCCATTGTCGGACAGGTTTACTGTAGGACTGACATATGCACACTGTGTACACGTATGCACAGATGCAAACATACACTTGCGCATGCATTCACACCCCTGCAGACGGACATGTACTCTCATATGCACGCAGCCACACACACACACACATGTACATACATACGCGTACGCACATTCAAGCACGCAAACACACATACACACACATGGTTAGTCCGACAAACAGAGATCAGTAATGACCAACCAGCAGCCCGTTTAGGCCCCATGCTTAACTCTGCGGGAAGGATGGAGAAGATTGGTACATAGTATAGCAAGGATTGCTTTGATTGACACATTTGAAATCTACCCATGTAAACTTTCTTGTGACTGCTTCTCATGCTCCCTGACTTCCTGCAGTACAGGACAATATCTCCCCAAATGACCTGGCTAAATCTTTTTGGAATAAAAGAGCTCCCTCTAGTGACGTTCTACAAAACATTCAGCATGAAGGTCTTTTTTTTCTTTTAAATAATTTCATATGCCATAAAAAATAAGTGCATGCTTATTTTCTCTCTTGGGGCAGCAGTCAAAATGCTTAATATTCATTCATAATTCATAATTATGAAAATACATAAAATGTATCATACACAGCACTATATTTTTTGAATACCTAATCTTAGATGTGTCAGTCTGCATGTGATGAATTCTCTTGCCTGCATGTCAAAGTCCAATATAATAACGGAGATTCATGACCCTGGCATTAAATGATGATTCAGTAAAATCTCTTCTGAGACCAGAAGGCCAGCCACCAAAGAAGCAGGAATGCTCCCCTAGTCAATTCAATAATTTCTCAATTAGTTACATAAAAGGACAAGAATTTGAGCGATTAATCCAGGTCACCTTTCTGTTTGAACCGCAAAGTTATTTGATGATTCCAAGATCAACAAGCTCTGTAAGTGGAGTGTATTTAATTAATCAAGCAATTTATTCTCCTCAAGCATTTGCACTGGACAGCCCTCCCACAGTAAACAATGATTTTTAATGATTGATTACCTTTGCAATTTCTTCAAGGTCCCACATTATGCAGATATTACATACCTTGATGTCCAAAAGGCAGGTTAATTAACTTTTTACGATAAATTTTGTTCCTTTTCTCCCCTTTTTTAGCCACAGCATGCAGGTGATCCATCATAAATTGGCCATAAATCCTTGTTTGTCAAATAAGATCATTCCCAAATTGGCCCCCCGACCTAGATACCT
Organism: Gymnothorax reevesii; assembly: GCA_029721435.1. Taxonomy (NCBI): domain Eukaryota; kingdom Metazoa; phylum Chordata; class Actinopteri; order Anguilliformes; family Muraenidae; genus Gymnothorax; species Gymnothorax reevesii. The sequence goes on from CM056586.1 coordinate 10,109,820, forward strand.
GATTTTGTGGTGCTGCATCGCTTGTTGATGTCACATCTTGATAGTGACATGTTTCAAAGGACAGCATGTTCCAATCAAGAATCTTCCATGGGATTATCCTGTCACAGCTGCCATATACACGTGATATTTGGCGCTGACCAGTGGGGAAAATCTAGACTTTCAGAGAAGATTTAAATAGTGCAACAAGTGAATAGCTGTGATAAAAAGGAAGGCAGAGTCTAAAGATGGGCTTTAACGGCCACTTCACTATCCCAGATGGTGTCCAGTTATTAAAGTGTTAAAACTCATTGTAAGAGGGTAAGATAATTTGCTCCAAGGCAAGACCTTTTATGAGACAGAAAGGTCATTTTCCCCTTGCTTGCCCTTCTCGAATTGTTGGCTAGCAAATAGTCTGTTGGGTAATTTGACCACTTTGGCAACGACGGGGGTTTTTTTTTTTTATTGGTCTTTCTTTTTTCCCCTCACCCTGAACACAGCCAAACTGTTCAGCCCACTGCAGCAACCTGCCCACGTTGACTCAGGAGGAAGATGCCATGGCATGTGATTCCTACTGTTCGCAGGAGCACTAGCCTTTGGTTCTTTCATACTGAGCAGTTGCACCACCAGTTACACAGTGCCTATTCTGTTGGAGGATAATGCAGTCAGTTACTTGGGCACGGCAAATCAGGAGTGGCCACTAGAGAGCGATTTTGACCTGCTTAAGCTTCATTATCCCTGGCTTGACTGAGGCTATTGTTGCCTCACCCATGCATACCTCAGGTCATAGCAAGTAATGGCGTGGCTGGGATTGAAACAACCAGCTACAGGACTCCACGTCTTAGCTGCAAGACACATGGAGGCCCCCACTGTCAATGGTTTTTCTCTCTCTCAGGAGCAAATGGATTTATTAAAGGAAATTCTTAATGCTGCACATAAGTAAATGAAATATCCAGGGATTTGACCTCTTCCAGTTTTTGGATTTATCCCAACATTAAGTCCACCTGATGTAGATTCCAATGTTGAGTTCTACTTGCATGGGTTCTCTTTTTGTTCATTAATTAAATAAATGAACATATATCGGCAATGCTACTGCTGCTGCTCCAATTGTATTGTTGTCTTCAATAAAATCTTTGATGCTGGTTGTTCACTGCTCATCACTGTCTTCTTAAATTTTGCAACCAAGAAATATTGAGTTCCTATGTGACATATGGCCACAGTTATCACAATAAATTTACGAGACGCATGGATATGTTTTTTGCTGCTGTGTCAGGTGGATCGCTGAATAGCTTAAATGCCCCTCATGACACTCATTGCAAAGTATGTTTCTTCAAGGCACATTCTTTTAGAACAACTCCATGGCCTCTTGGCCACAAATTCCCACATGGGAATAGACATTTGACCGCTGGTATCTGGCCCACACATAAATAGGTTCTCTGAGGTTAGTGGCGGCATGTTCTATTCTCCTCAAGCCCAGTTGGCCACAGGGCCTGTCAGGATCAGAGCCAAGACATCAAAATGTCATTATATCTATTTGTTTATATAGCAATTAAATGTTTACATATGAGTTGGATTACTGAAATGGGATGCAGCTTGCAGAGCTAATTCAAGCAGACAGGAGATAATTCCTGATCCCATGCATATCTGACACTGCCCTGCCTCTCTGTCAGGAGGCCTTTTTAAGCTGCACTTCTACTCCATCTCAACAGCAAAAAAAAACAAGGCCCAGCCTGCTGCTCACTGCATCATTCTCTGCTGCTGCTATTCCATGCTGCAGTATCAGTCTCGCCTGCCACGAATAAACATTCCATCTCCACCCAATCATCCACCTGTGGGTTCTGAATTTCCCACAGAGAATTTTCAACATGGTCTCATCTCCTCAAACTCAGGAGACGACATGGCAGTGGCTTACCGTCAGAAGTACAGAAGCTCTTTAAGATTCTTTCGTTTTAACACCCTAAAACTGTCCCTGTTCAAGTTCACCTCATCTATAATCAAACATTTTATTCACTGAATAATCAAGACCGATACATGGCCTTTAATAATTACAAAATGATTTTGACAAATTTGCTAAATTTTCATGATGGACATGGAATCGAAAGGTTGGCAATAATTCACCTAGATGCAAAAAATCCAAACTTCTCACCTACTTCCTAATTAGTTTTAACAAATTTTCATAATTAATCATCAGATGATTTCATCAGAATGTTATAAGTATTCAAACAAATACATTGGGGGGGGGGGGAAATTCAGCATATCAAACCATACCTAATTTTCAGGCTTTTCATGAGCTGCTGGAATTTAGAGCGTTTGGAAGACAAAACAACATTTTAAGTTGCCATTGATGTGGATGGGAAAACACTTCATAACTTTGTAATTTAATGTACAATAATAAATTGGCCAATTCTACCAAGTACTCATAGCAACTGAGCGAATAAATGTTTGGTAGCTATTCAGACAAAGCTAAGTGTGAGAGGTTAAGCGTAATTCAGCATTGATAGGCAAGGTAAGCAAAGGTATTTCATACCACAAATGTAGGGTCAAATCAATTTATTATTGCATCCATTTGTTACTACTGAAATTACCTGTTTACGTGTCAGTTGGCTGACTCAACTAATAATATCAGCCTGCAAAATAATTGCAGATGGTGAGCAACTAGCTGTCAGTAGACTACGTAACTAACACCTTTCTTAATCTTGATTTTAACTGTCTCAATTCATAGCGTTTTACTTGATAGCAAGGCTAATGTAACTATGCTAACATCACAATTTCAAGCAATTTATATTTACCTCCGCCAAGGAGGTTATGTTTTTGCCTGGGTTTGTTTGTTTGTTTGTTGGTTTCCAAAATAACTCAAAAAGTTATGGACAGATTTTGATGAAATTTTCAGGGATTGTACAGATTGGTATAAGAAAGAAACGATTAGATTTTGGAAGTGATCCGGATCTCTGTCTGGATCCAGGAATTTTTTAAAGGATTCTTTAACATTGGGAGATGGGGCCATTTTCGACATTTATGCATATAACTCCACCAAAAATGGTCAGGGCACTTGGAAAAGAAATACAGGACAAGTTTCGAACATGTTCTACAATATATCAAAGACTGATCCTGAAAATGGAGTAATTCCGGATACTATGACACTATGATCCAGAATACGAAAGTAGGGGACCTTCGGAACTTTCATTATACAAAAGGAAGAGAACAAATGAAGCTACAAACATGCGAGAAACACCATTATATAGGCAAGATATTGCAAAATTAGGAGGGTGTCACCGGATTTACTGTATCTTCAAAAGCTAGGGAACTAGATCCAGAAGAAAACCACCATTACTGAAAATTTGATTTTCATGAATAGCTACTGAACTAATATTGATATCATTATGAATTCAGTTGCTAATGGTATGTTTTCTTGGTCAGGGAATCTGAAAAAATAGATGAAATAAATGTAGGACTAATATTTATGTGTAAATCACAACGAGGGGAAATGTTGCATCATAAGAAAAAAAAAAAACAAATGAAGCTAGAAACATGCAACAGACATCTTTAAACAGCCAAGACGCTGTGGAACTAATATTGATATAGCATTATGAATCAAATTGCCATGTTTTCATGGTCAAGGAATCTAAAAATGAAGATAAAATAAATGTAAGACTAATATCTATGGTGGAAGTCGCAATATGGAGGGAAATGTAGTGCTTGGCGGAGGTCTGCGCTCTCCGGGTGCTTTTCTAGTTATAAATATCTTCATCTTTATATTTCTAGCATAATCCTGTTTTTTTTTTATGGTCACATGCATTTTAATGTCACAGAGGTTTTAAAGTTCCTGGGGTAAAACTTAATTATAACAACGACAACTTAATTTTACATTACATATTTGCTTTTGCCAAACCCCGCTCCTTTATATGTTGACAATACTTCTCAGAACCATGTGCTGTGGACAGTTAAACATGCGTTGGCACTTGGCACAGCTCTGAGCCTGAGCACCGAGTGCTTCAAACCCTGGTCTTCTTTCAAAAAGCCTTCTGTGACTACTTTATGGATGTTTAATTAGAGCCAGTAATACAATGCTGAGTATTGTGCTACAATATCTAAAGGATGGGAATCTAATCCTCTAGAGTGGCAAATACATCATTACATCATAGACCTTGATGGAGAGCTGACTGATGTTAGCATTACCTCTTGGTGTCATACATTTAATTTCCTGTCTTTTAAGGCTTTTTTTAACAAATGCAAACTCTTCATTTGAAACAAAGATTTTGTGATTAATTGATGTAAAAAAAAAAAAAAAAAAAAGTTGAGATGCTGCTGTGTAAAATTTAGATTTTGTTGTGTTTTAACACCCCCACCTGTTTCACATGAGTGACATACTCTCAAAAAAAGGCAACCAGCTTGTGCCATGTCAGTTCAAAATAAACAGAGAGCAGTGACTTTTCTTCTCTTCTCATGTGCTGCGCTTTAAGGCCTCATGCTGTTCTAAGCTTTAAAACAATGGCTGTTCAAATAGAGCAAGCTTACAGAACTTCCAGTACTTTGTGGGAACAGAACAAAGCATAACCTCCACCTTTTATGCTACCTGTCAAGTTTAAACTACAAACTCTTAAACTCCCAGGAAGAAGCATTACTTTTTATCCTTGCTCCGCATGTTAAAAATAATCATGCTAAAAATATATATTTTCTTCGGTCACAAATTGTACCAAACTCCCCCTGAGTTTTGAGAACAGGATAAATAACTCATAAAGTACCTTAATTAATAACTGAATATTAATGGTTAATGAATCCATCTTTATAAAGAATTCCAGTGCTGCTTAAACTAAGTTTGGTAACATACTGTTTATAAAAATGTTATTCTTAATCATAATGAGAATACATGTAATAGCATGCTGGAGACATGTTATAACTCTTGCCTGTGCTTGCCAAGCACGCTCCAATTCATGTTCAAATCTATGGGAAGTGGACACATTGTAGAGGGTGTACCTTATCTGACTTGTATTTTGTAGCTGTCTCTGTTCTGTTGAAATGCATTTATTGTATGGTGTTTTGTATGAAAAAAAATGTAATGTCATGGCTGATTGGGGGGCTACCCCTGGAAACAGAAAGGTATTTGGAACATGTTATTAAGCTGCACAGTGGTCTCCCCCAGATTGTCACCCTGCTGAGAGAAGTGATTGGCTGCGCTTATGGGTTTGGGATTCCGCAGCTCCTGGGTGGGTTTAAAACAAAAGCCAGATTGCCAGGTGGAGAATGAATGGGAGTTTAGCAGCGAGAATGTCCCACTTCTTTGTGTTTGCGCTTGTAAACAGCCTGTGAAAAATCAAGCCTGTCCCCGCGTGCATGCGAGCGAATCGCCACACAGTCGCACACATCATGTATTTTCAGAGGAGACCCAACGTTAGACGAAAGCCGGTCTCCGCCTCAGGTACGACTCCACATCTGCACTGGATGAAGGTGCTCGGCTTCCGGAGGCGAAAGAAGGGCTCCCCGTTTCATCTCTCATTTTATTCCTATGGCCAAAATAAAAGAGGAAGCCCCCCCTCCCCAGATAGTTTCAATGCCTTTGTAGTTATTAACTCACTTTGATATGAAAACAGTACATTGGCTTCAAAAGACACCACTGAAGAACAAACGACTCGCAGTGATCTGCCTGCTTCATTATCTCTAATATTCCAGAATATTGCTCAATTTCAAATGTTTCATCAGGTCAGTGCCCAGTCAGTAAGGCTGTCACAGTTACTGTCACAGAGTCACATTGTCTGCCCATTAAGCAGATGCATATATTCTATTTTGGACCCCAAAAAAGCCTTCCAGGTAGCATAATATTTTCTAAAACCAAGTGTGTGTGGTAATATTGTTGTTGTTGTTTAAAAAATGCAGTCAGTATTCCAGCTGGAAGAAAGCACGGTTACATTCCTCCACCAAATGAAAATCAGCCAGCAGAGGGCGCACAAACACTAGGCCTCTCAGCAAATCACTCAGGAGGGGTTGAATATCTCCTATTTTGGCCTGAAGACTGCAGTCCTGCACAGCACCAAGAGGGCCACAGGCTTCTGGATTCTATACACAGACACGTATCCTTCTGTTAGCCCGAGTCGCCCAGCCGGCACGATGGTGCAGCCAAGGCTGCGACACACCGTTGTGCTCAGCAGGAAAACCTTGTGTTCCAGCACCCTTAAAACCCTGGCTTCTGTTGGAGTAGCAGATGACACCTGGGCCGTCCACAGAACACAGAGCCCCAGCACAGCACTCTCCCTCTGCACTATCACAATCATTCGCCCAGTGTGAATTGAGCCCCAGCAGATGATTCAACTTAGAGGGCCTTAATCCTGGCTTCTTTCTAGGTCATCCCAGAGGTTATTTTCATTACCAACGATGACATTTCTTTTGAGAAACTCAGCACAGAAAGTTATTTTTAGTGAAAGAAGATCACAGACTGGCTTGTGAAGTGTATCCAAATTGTATGGCGCTATTGATATGAGGCATCAGTGAGCTTAATTAGCCAGATGTTCCATATGAAAAATGATATTAATACAAAATGGCAAATACATTAGAGGAATCATTTAATTCAGCGCTGCTATGACATTTCAGCATTCATGCAGTGCAAGCATATTTCTGCCGCACATCGCGTGAAAATGCACATAATGATTGAACGGAGCTGTTCAGCTGGCAAAGCTTTAGAGTAAAACTGGTATGCCAGTTGATCTCCAAAGGAGTCTGGGATTCATAGTCGTAATGAATGGGACAGATATAAAACCACAAGGAGAGGAGACATTTTTTTCCTTCTCTTGGGGAGTTTCAGAGTTGGGGTGGGGGGATTATGGTTTTGGGACTGTACCGGGGCTGCACTACGAGTTAAACAGCACTCACTGCTCCACCCAAAACCGCCCCCCAGGCCCTCTATCCTCTCACACCCTCCTGCCCCACCCCATTATTTGGCTCTTTGGGAAGGAGCTGTTGTAAATGGGGCTTTGCTGTGGTGTGTAAATCTTCATAAAAATGTTAGAGGCCTAAAAGCAAAAATAATCGGTTCTCTCTGAAGGCCTAGGATCAGCCAATCACCCTGTAGTTTACCAACAAAAAAAAAAAAGAGTTGACATTCAGTTTTCCTGGAGTGAGATAGATGTCTTGAGTTTGTTTCTCATGAGGAAAAAAGTGTCCGCAATTTTTTATTTTTTGGGTTATTTTTTGCATTTGCAGATTGATAGATAAGCTCATTTTAAATAAGGGCAGATGTGCACAAATCATCAGACACAATTCCTTAATTCCAGTCAGCCCAGTGAAAACAGAAACACACGGCATTTGTTATGACTGGTTCAGATATGGACTGATTAAATTCTGCAGTGACTTTTAGAGCTGTAGTTCTGAGCTTATTAGCAAATATCCTACCAAGCCTCCATCTGTCCCTGTTGAAGAGCTTTGACTTGTAGCCACATTCTGTCTTTTTCTTTTTTTTTGTTTTTATTTGCAGTTACCTGCCTTTTAGCATGCGTTAGCATGGGTTAGCATGGGTTGTCATAACTTTTGACAAAGTTCTCCTGGCTACTTAAAAATCATTTTGCCATTTTTTTTGGCTGGTGCATCTGCAGTTTGGGCACAAAGTATTTTGCTCCTCTGGAACTCTGTTAGTATACTCTTTTTACTATCAAGCATTACCAAGAAAATTGCTGCTGGTTTGACCTCTATTAGCAAACACATGCTGTTAATTACCATTCAAATTAATTACAATGACCTGTGTGGTGTTTTAGTGATTATGCTTTAGAGACCACAGAGTTAAAGCCATTTTTCCAGAGTGCTTTTGATATTTTATGCAACCTCAGAGTATAAATCTTGCACATCAATGATAATGTATACACATAAATGTAGCTTTTTTGTGATATAGACATGCCCTGCTTAAACGTTTCTGCCAAAAACCCATTTTGGATTTATGTACTTATTTTGTCAGTCCTTTCAGTTTTCCTGAGGAATCTGCAAGTTGAAAAACCTAGGTGCCTTTTTTTGACTAGCTCTAAATGAAGAGTTTGTTTCCAAAATGCAATATATCCATTTTACTCATTTTGAGTAAATCATCCTTTCTTTAAAAATACCGATTGCATTTTTCAGAAAAACACAAACTTTGGCCAAGGAAATTTACAGCTTACACTATGCATTAAAAAGTATTTTTGCACCCTGTGTAAGAAGCACAGGCCTATTGCTCTATGGAATTTATTATTTTATTTGTCTTTTCACACTGTGGAGGCATACGCCGCACATGAGTCCAAAATAAATTTCACTATGGGGACAATAAAGTATATTATATCGTATCATGTCAAATTGTATCGTATTATCTCAATTTTTGTCATTTTGGCACTTTTTGCATTTTGTAAACTAACTCTTCAAATGTTGCATAATTTTTTTACATAACCAATACCTGCATTTCTCACTGATCAGAACTGATAGTTCACCAAGTTTCCCTCTTTTACTATAAGGATAAGCTACCCTTCCAGACCCAAACATAGTTTTCAAACCCTTACACAATGCATGCAGTGAGACACTAATTCCTTACAGCTTCAATTTCAACTGACTGACAAAAGCAATCAATTGAGGAAAAGTGCAAATTCTCTTAGAAAAAGTTATCAACTCACCATGAAGAAAAATGAGCTACTCTAAAATTAAACCTGCATGTGACACATTATTCCTCCTCTTAATTGCCGACACAAATCATCAACAAACTACTAAAAACATTAATCGTGTTACAAACCAGCAAATTATTCTTCACAAAACAATATTACATTAATGCAGTATTTATTTAAAAAAATATACAAATACATTACTAAAATAGCTTAAGAATCTTAAACAACGGCGTAAATCATTATTGATTTATTTCCGCAACCAAACATGCAAATAATTATTGAAAATTCATGTTGTGATGAATCTCAAACTTTGAATACCTGTATTTCTTAACTCTCAATCACAATTGACACAAAAAATACCGTGCACTCAACATGCCTGTCCATTCTTATTAACTACCCCCTCGCAATGCTAATTACAGCAAATATATGAGGTGCGAAGAGAATGTCCATTACTTTCCATTACAACATACATACCAGAAAGGATGTATGATGGAGTGGAGAGCCATTCCTCACATAAGCTTTTCTGAGGCCCAGAGGATTACGTTCGGGCTGCAGTCGGAGGTGGGGGGCGGGTGGGGTGTGTTGGTGCTGTCAAACCCCCAGGCCCTGACCCATAAGGCCCATAATACATAGTCCATAAGTTATAAGTGCTGGAAAGGTACATACTGTGTAAACTGAAAAACAGCACATGTTGGCAACCAAGTCAAGCAAAATCATAACTCACTCTGAGCCATTCTTGCAGCAGAATTAAAACACCAACATGTAATCTACTGTAAATCTGTGAACGTTTTTGGCCACTAAATGCAGTGTTAATGTGTTGAAATTGCTCATATCCAATCTGAGTCTGCAAATCATATTTCATTTTGATGTATGATCATGACTTTTACCGTGATATACGTACACTAAGCTGCAGAGCTGATATTTTCTTGTATTACGGCGAGAATTAATGACTCCTCAGAACAAGAGGCAAATATAAAATATCCTGACTCAAAGTGAGACACAGTGGGACCAAAACGAAAAGACATGGTTCAGGTCAGGATAGGTTCAGAGAGGATGTTGGGGCATGATTTATGAGGTTGATATGAGCAGGGACCAAACAGAGATGAAACCTTGCTTTAATGTGGCAACTGTTTTAAACGCAGTCCCTGCATGTCTTTAATACAGGTCCTTTCTGACTTTCAGATGGAGTCTGTGTGACATTAACACAGTGTCTGTGTGACTTTCACAAAATTGCGCTTGTGTGTTTCTAACATTGCATCAGCCAATCTCACTCATCACCTTAGCAAGGCGACTGAGTGCCATTCACTTAGAGTCTGCCTGTGCCATCAATGTGACTGTATACAGTGGCTGAGTGACTTTAACATGGCGTCTGCGTGACTTTGACATGATGTCTATGTGACTTTAAAGGGAACCTATTATACTGTTTTTTTTTTCTACAGTATTTTTAGATGTCTAAAAGGGAAGTTTATAAACTTTTTTGTAAAAAAAAAAAAAAAATCAAAAAACATTAAACTTCCATGACTTCTAAGCAAGTTAATAACTGTCTTTCCTAACCCACTGAAAAACGAGCTGTTCTGCGAGGGCATCCCCCAATATGGAATGAGCTTTGTCCTAATTGGCCAGTGAACAGAGTATTGTGTCAACATAGAGTGATGATTTCATAATTCCCCAGCTACTGGCAAGTCTCTAAATACAGGAGAATGAATAAGTAGCTAGCTAGCTATCAAACGACACAATGAGTGCGGAAATGTAATGTCTGCAGGCAAAGCAAAAACATGGACATGAAATTCACAGAAGTGTGACATGCAGTCACTAAAATAGCATTACTACGCTTATAATTCAGTCTCTGATGTTAAGAATGATCCATAGCCTGCATCTGTATTGCAGCAATCGTTAGTTAACATTCCATTTACTGCGCTAGCTGCTCCATTAAAAATGGAATAAATTCAATTAGAGTGGTCACCCATTCTATCTGTTCCCATTGATTTGTCTCATACATTGCTTCTGTCTTCACTAATAACAGTTTCCAAATTCACAGTCAATTTAGTGACTAGCTGGCTCATTAGCTAATAAACCACACTGTGATTATAGAAATGTAATGTGTGCATGCTGGCTTAGTAAGTCAGTTTTTGGAGTAGCAGTTAGCAAGCTAGCCAGGGACTTGCCGGCAGAGAGATTATAGCCCTGCTCTCACCTCACCTTTAAGCATATTACCATCCAAACCCATTCCTGTACTGCCCATTTCCCCTAAGCTTGCATTATTTTTCATAACAATAGACATCAAGCATTTTCCGATTCACATTTGTAACAACATAAAATGTCAATGTCTTTCGAAGCTACTTAATTCCTGTAGCTCACAAAACAGTACATTTTTGTACTATTATTTATTTATTACGGGCTGATGCGCCTAAGAAAATGTTTTAGAACATGTAGTTTTACTGATTCAGGTCTGCATGCAAAGTTTGCTTATGTAAAAACAAAACTCCGCCTACAATCAGGGACTTTACCATAGTGAAGGTTAACTCTCAAACCATTTTCAATTAAGAATCAGAAAATAAATTGAATTAATTTACTGAGCAAATAGGCTACCAATACGCTGCGTGACCATTAATGATTAAGACATACAGCTTTGTGTCAAAGAGGAGGGCTTACAATTTGAGATTGCATGGACAGCAATCAAATGACATTTCTTAAAATTACATCTTGAATTAGAATGTTGCGTAGTAAATGCTGCAGAAGATGGTATTTTGATAAGGTTTACATTGCAGTTCGAATTAATTAATTATATGATTGCCATTCATACAATCTCGTATTGTTACCTTCCCACAACTTTCCCAGAACCTAGACTATAAAGACATCATTAATGATTTTGCAACCATGAACGTTCACGCGTTGAACTTTCGTGATGCACTAATAACTAATTTAATAATTCAATCACAAAGGTTCCAACTTTAGAAGCTCTGGAAATTTAATAAATTTCCGCATCGTGGAATTAATTAGTTAATTAATTATTCGTTTTTTTTCATTCCTATTGTATCACTATTAAGTAAGCTGTCAATGTAGCCCATCGGTGGTCTCTTTCATTTCTTTATGATTCTGTGAATAAATTGATTATTCTGTAAATAAATTGTGTGATTATGAATCAAGCGATCTTAGACTGGAACAGCTTGAAAGCAAATATGCTTTTAAGGGTCAGAGGCTCGCAGAACATCGTTGAAAATCCCATAATGCTGGTGTTACCGCTAGGAGGATGTTGGGCTTCAGGAGGTTAATATAAATTTATTGGCCTGTCCCTTGAAGCCGGGATTTTTGCCTTGAAAAATAAGCTGTGGGTGGAGATATTCAGACGAGGGGCGGAACAATTCTCATGAGCCTGCATATGACATAGGCAGGGGAGCCATATCTGAACACCATGCCGAATGCCATATTTTAAGAAAAAGGCAGCCATGGATGTAATAGTCAGCCCACAAAAAAATGACTTGGTTGTTTACTTCACAGTTGGTGCATGATATGCAAATAATATACTGAAATGTATGTGTACAAGAACTGAAAAAATGAGTTTTTCATAATGTGTCCCCTTTAACATGATGTCCTTGAGACTTTAACACAACATCTGTGTGACTTTAACATGACGTCTGTGTGACTTTAGGATTGCATCAGTGCGACTTCAATATGACAACTGTGCATCTTTGACAAGGCAGCTGAACAATTTTGACATCTGAGTGACTTCATCAAGGTGTCTGTGTCTAAAGTATTGCCATACTGCTCTTTGTCGGTCAAGACAGCTGTTTTACTCATGAATCGCCAGTACTTTCGGCCTTTTCCTTCTGCAGTGTGTCACGAGACAATGTGTCCCTGGGTCCGTAAAAATGTGCAGTGTGTCTGGGACTCATGAAAACTGTCTCTCTGAAATATGTGCCTAACAAGCGTTCTCACATGAATCACATTTGCAGAACTGGTCACCTTTTTACCGTCACATTTTTCTTTGTTGAGGCAAAATTACATGTGACACTATTCAGGTTTCCATGGAAAAGAGCGTTTTCCAGGTTGAGGTCAGTTAGCAGTTATGTCAGATGATGTCTGATGATCTGCCCTGATCTGACTGCTGCAGTATTTATAAAAACGCAGCACTGCCATAGCTCTGAACTGTAAATGAAGATATTAAACTGCAAAGCTCCACTGAGAATATGTTGTTCCCATTCAAACTTTATATCAAGCACAAGTTCATAATGTCATAGTCTTGTTTCTTCTATTTGTCTGAGTGTGTAGTTCAAAACATCAACTATTGCTGGCCTGCCATTATTTGACTTGTATCTTGACAAACCAGCACCTTGCGATATCTCCATGTATACAAGGCTCTTCTTCTCTGGCTAGAGAATTGTTAAGGTTGAGGTTAAAATGTTTTCAATATGGGTTCATGTTGGAAACATGCCTGGGAATCAGTAATGTAATGTGTCCTGCGATGCGTGATGGCAAGTGTGTGCACATCTGGTGTTGGAGACTAGGCCCCTATAATCACATCGGTGAGGTAACCTGTTGCATAATTTACCAATAAATTTAGGAGACCGAAATCCAAATTCTCTCGTTTGGAGTAAAAACTTAAAGTACCTGTTGTGAACTAGACTGTCTTGCAGAACTGTAAAGCAGTACGGCTCAAAATCACTGCAGTAGGCTTTAATGCTAGGTAATTGTAGCTTTGAGCAAGTAGTTTAAACTCATTAAGTCAAGGGAAGGCCAACGTGCATCACAACATGGCTGAATAAAGGGAATTTTAAAACTCATTTCACGGTTTCCTAAGATTCAAAAGGGGGCAGTCCGCTTTACAAAAACCAACGAAGCCCTGCACACCACGACATGGCCGCAAGTTATATTTGTTGTCTGATTATCAGCATTCTTATCTGTTCTTATTTTCATTCCATTCAGAAAACTCACTTTGAAGAATGCATTACCTGGTATTTACACCCGTAAAAAATTAGTGATCTGGGTCTGAAACTATAAAATAATGTTTTGCTGTAATTTTCAAAAATTATGCAACATTTATATTTATTTTGCCCTTTTTATCAAGCCAATCTTGCTCTCGCGAGAAAATTTTGAGATTTTGACTCGGCCGGAAGACAGAGGCGTGGCTGGGCGGAGGGGGCGGTGCGAGGGAAGAGGGTGGGAGGAGTGGCTTGAAAGCGTAGCCATAGCAACGCCCGCATAGTTACACCACATGTGATTGCAGAATCTATCGACCCTTAAGGGCATGGGTGGCTTTGATGAGGTCCTGCCGTCTGAGTATGATGCACTGGGCCCTGCGTGAGATGAGCTAGCGAAACAGCCTAAAAACAGGGGTAATATAAATGTCACATGCAAGCTAACATCAGAACATCTAAGTTCCGTGATCATATACTCAAGAGTAACACGCTGCGTTTGGACAGCATAAAAAGACAGAAATATATAGCCACCCAACAACAAATTAACAGAATGCACAAGCCAAGGTTAATGCTGGCCCAAATTAACTCAGTTAGCTAATTTAGCTTTTCGCTTGCGGAGATTTAGCATATGTTAGAAGCGTAATTTCGCCTGCTTATCAACAACATAGCAATACGTTTTTGACATCCGTAGATTCCTTAGGTTGTCTAGTTTCACATGAGGTGTGCATCTTCACTTAAGCGGAAAGTGAGCCCGCAACAGCTACGGAAATACAGCATGTCAGGCGAGCCCTCGGGCTGTGAGGGAAACCTTTACGTATCTGGTACAACCTAATGTTAGTACATCTAAGTTCCATGATCATAAAATCAAGAGTAACACACTGCGTTTGGACAGCATGAAAAGACAACAATACAGCTACAGCAACCCATCAACAAATAAACGGAATGTGCACAGTTATTGCTGGCCTAAATTAACTTGGCTAGCTAATGTTAGCTTTTTTCTAGCGGAAATTTAGTGTATGTTAGGAGCGTTATTTCGCCTGCTTACCGACATCATAGTATACCGTTTTTGACATCTATCGATTCCTTGGGTTGTCTAGTTTCATAAGGCGTGTGCATCTTCACTTTAGCTGAAAGTGATCCCGCTACAGCAGTGGAAATACGGCATGTCAGGCGAGCCTGAGGGCTGTGAGGGAAACGTTTCCGGATTTGGTATACTGCCCAGTTTCTTTAATCTGCACCCTCTCCAGTAGCTCACGGTAATGTAATGATAACACTGAAGTTGGAGGAACAAAGTTGTCAGCTAATGCCAAAGTTGAAATTTTTCAGACAACATTAAAGTGGCGGGTTCCCTAGTGTTGGAACAATATCTTTCTGGAGGTGCAAGTTTCTAGCTAAACCAGCTTTGTACTGGCCGAGGTTGGAGAAGGAGTCTGACGTGAAATGAGCATGCAGGAATAGGTTTGTGGCAGGGGCTGCAGGAACATCATCAGCAAAAATAAATGCAATCTGTTCTTCTGCGATTCATCGCTCAATGGAACGTTGAAAAGGTTTTTATGTGGATTCTGGCGGCTAACTATAACGATGAATGTAAATCATTCGCGTAAACGCTTGTAATGCTTATTTCCCACTGTCGTGCGCTCTGTTACGAACACTGCGATTAGCCATTCGCAGCTGATTGTGGAGTTTCCCTGAAGCTGCTTACACACCGGCCGCGAAATTATTTTTCGCGTGACAGATTACATTCAAAGTCAATGCAACGACGCAAATTCGTGTCTTTGCGTTGACTTTGAACGTAATCTGTCGTGCAAAAAATTCGTATCGCGTCCAGTGTGAAATTGGATTAAAATTTCAGGTTTGGATACGAAGTGATGTGATGATCACTATTGATCATTGGAAATTTTTGAACCGTCCAAAACTTTTCTAAGTTCAAAACGATTGCCACGACTGACCTCAAGATCTGATAAGGTCTGATAAGATCAACACGATTACCGTACGATTAAGACCACGATTTCAATTGAGCTGCGAATTGAACAAATTGAATCGTGACTGTGGGAACCTAGCATAAAGTGGGAGACTTACACAGGGGTTGACACCTCCTAAATGTGGCCTATTCCTCCTGCAGTAATATGCCCTCATCCATCCCTTCACCACTTTTCTGCGCTTTTCAATTGCACTTCAATTATTTTTTCAATTCAAATCTCCTTTTTCTCACTTCGTCTCCGTTTAGCCATTTTTATCCTTCTTCTGTAATTTTACAATCAATCCATTCATTTCATGTCTGACAACGTCACATTGCCGCATTTTTTGTCCTATGTTCTATTCCATTTTTTTTCAAATAGGCTTCATGAAACTACGTGTGTCCACAACTAATCTAATAAACTTTTTTTCCTTTTTTTGGTTCTGTGGCTATATCATGCAAGTTTTTTTTTTTGACAGCACACAATTATTGTCTTGTTTAATAAATCACATTTCCTGTAATAATTTGGCCTGTGAAACAATCTTTAGGAATACAATTCCTACTCAATTCATTCCATATAGACGGAAAAATCGAGAAGTATTTTTCAGCTTTGTGACATTCCATATCAGGAATTACAGCTTTAAAATGTTGTCACGCTTCTTAAAATAATCAATGATCTAGTAAGACTTTTACCAAAAATACTTTTTACATTTTTATACTTTATTTTCTAGGGAATGTGAATTATGAATTGGCAAGTGGCAACCTACTCAGAAATGGTGTTACACAAAAATGCAAGCTGTGAAGTTTATTCCTTTTTTTTATTCCTAATGAACATCAAATTTTGAGCAGCTTGTGCTCAGTGTTCATATTTATGTCCATAGTTGAATTCACTCTACGCAGTTCACAGAGGTTTCTATGCATCCAATAAGAATTAATAGCGTGATAAGAAATATGCTTAATCTAAAACCTTCAATAAAAATTTGTTTTTAGCAGGAAAGCCTGGAGACAGACAATAGTGTAGTTATCATGTGTCATTGGGTGATTGTGCAAAGACTCTATAGTGCAAGTTTTCCGATGTTATGTATCACATCATTGTTATGGGAGCACTGGCATTTATTCATAAAGCCACTTTGGAAGGAGACCTCAGAACCACATTTCCGATTTCCATTAGTCTGCTGTTGTATTACATGTTACTGGTAGAATTATTCCCACATGATCATTGAAGACCAACACGAAAACTCAGATTTTGAGTGCTCAAACTTGTTTACTTGCTCGTTGTTACATTCAAGCTCCCTTTTTCATTACAATTAAATTCTTTATTTTTCAAATATTTTGTTGTTCCTCTCCCAGCAATTTTGCCTGTAATTGACTGTTTTAGCCGATGCATTAGGTTGGGATCATAAGCCCAAAGTCTATATGCTGAAAGTGGCTTGTTTTACTCTGTACACATTAAATAACAACAGCTGCCCAATGCTCCATATTTTCAACGGAGGGAAATTGCGGCACATAAATATGGATTTCTAATCAACTGCCACATTTATCATAACTCACCCCCACCCCTTAATCTGATGTATTCCTGCAATCTGGGAAGCTCTAAGCTCAGGGATATTCTTCCAGCCTTCATTTTTAGATTGCTAAAGACTCTAATGTTATTTTTCCTCAGTTTTTTCCCCCGCATTTGTAAATTCACAGCTCTCATTATGCCTTCATTAGTCCGGCCAGAATTATGCTCAGTGATGCCATTTGATGTCAGTGTGGGCTTTTAGAATCCCAGCTCCCGTCACATTCTCCAGCCTTTATTTTTTCAGAACAACGTCTATTCCATGTACCCAGAACTGACTTTTCCCATAGATACGGCTGCACAGACAAAGAGGCAACGGGGTGTCCGACAGCACAAGCGGCAGCCGCATTAAAATGTGCCCTGTAAGCTCCCTCAACTCTTAAGAAAAAGGGGCTTGAGAATTCACGACTGGAGGCGATGTCCCACATCTCTGGCCAGGCCTCTTTTGTAGTTGGAGCCACATTTGTTAATTGTCACTCAATTCTCTGGCATCATCTACACTCATCAGTCACAGAGTCTATTTATCTTATTTATTTTGTCTCTGTCACTCCTCCACCCTCCACCCCCTATCCTTTCGTTCTTTTTTTTTGTTTTTGCTTCTTTTCTTATGTCTGGGTATTTGAGCAAGCTGTCAGTTTTATAGAGTGGGGAGAATGGGCCCGATGAGGCGGGCCCTCAAAGGACAGCATGTGCCCCATCTGCCTGAAACTGCCTTATAGATCCCCTTTGCTTTTGTGTTTGTTTGTTTTTGTTTGTGTGTGAAAGCACTGTAAAGACCACACCGCTGGGGCACGGCCATACGGCAAAAGTTCACCACCTTTGCTTTGCTGCCGCTATGCATGAGAACGCTCTTTAGAGAGCACTGAGGTTAATCGGCAAAATGTACGAAACAACCTGTTGGAATCAGTGAGTTAGCCAAAGTTGGGGTCAATTGCATAGCAATTAACTTAATTCAGGAAATTGACCGAAGTAGAGTTCACTAATTGAAAAAAGTTCATACAAAAATTAAGGTGTTAATTGAATTGAATCAGTTAATTTCCTAAATGGTTGCAAAGACATGGCATCAACTCCAGAAGGTTAGTTTGAAGGCCTCAATGAACAAAATTCAAAAGCCATCCCTTATCTTACCTGCTTAAATCCAGGCAGAGTTACAGGAGGTCTGGAGGGCACACCAGAACATTCAATGGGCAACAGGCAGTTCGGATAGTTTTCCAATCCATCAAAGGTCGCTCACATTCTGGTATTCATTGGCTCATACAGTCACACACACCATTAGACTTACAATGTATACTGCATTTCTGGACTGTGAAATCCAAAGTGTCTGGAGACACCCCAGCAAACACAACGAGAACGTGCGAACTTCGCACAGAAAAGCCCAGGTTGGATGTGGACCCACAACCTTCTTACTGTGAGGTGACATCACCCCCCCACTAATCCGCCATACTACCCATCTATAAATGAAGAGGGGCAGAGATTTTGACATAAACAGATTTGGATAAATCCAATATTATATGGATTTTACCTGGGTCTGGCCTGGCTACATCCCATTTGACAGGAAATTTTTCACTTTTCAAGCTTAGCCAGGTCTGAATCTGAATGCCAAGATGGTGGCTCCCAAATTTTCTTCATCCAAAGAATGAGCCCCGGAGTCCTGGATTGTGGGTTTTAATAGCGCTTCACTCTGGACATCAGAACTTAATTGGCACTATGTAAATCATCATCATATTCGTTATCTAACCAAACACAAGTATGAAATATTTTGTGACTGTAATCTTTGTAACCTCATTGGTTTAAGATCATTGTGAGCCCATTGGTTTTGAGTTTTGGGGGAGTGGATGGGCAAACTGAGGGGGTCAGGAGCTCCCTGTGGCTGCAGTCATGGGGCCTACACACCCTCAGACCCGCCTCTCGTAATTTTCACCTCATGGGGTAATGGCCAGCACTGACCATCCTCTTCAAACCTCACTAACTGATGAGAAAAGAACTACATGCATGCAGAGACGAGTCCTTGCTTCAGGCAAACAGGACAAAGCCCTCTGTAGGGAGTGCAAAGTGGGTGGACAGTCAATAATATGCATTCAACAGTGAGTGAAAACTCAAAATCTGTAAACTACGAAAGGCCAGCACCCTGGAGGCCAGGCAGTCGTGTCAGCTTGAGATGTTGTTCTATGCAGGCCATCTTCACTGGGTACACAGCCTGAAGCCGAGACCCTTGATGTTTAGCGCCACTGTATCATGCCTGAGGGGCTCCTTAATCTCTATTTCTAAAAGAAAATGATTGTAACTGCAAAGGCAGAGGGAAACTCCAGTGAACACATTCTTAAAGGAGCTGTGTCACGATTACTGCGCGTGCTCGCAACTTTGAACAAAGTGAATCCGTTCAACCTCAAGTCAAAATCTAGAAGGTCTTTTATTTCTTCTATGATTATTGGTGATGAAAAACCAGCTTACATTCCTCGTATCCCTTGGCTACAGCTTAAAATACCGATTTGAATCCACAAATTTCCGCTCCTTAATATAAAAAGCACAACACTCAAGTAACTAAAATATATAAATTCAATGCAAAACGAAGATGGATTGGCAAGGACGGAATCAGATTATGACTTGCAGCAAAGCAGATTAATTTTCCTGGGATGTACATTCAGAGTATGTGCAGTAATTGTGGCGCAGCTCGTTTAACCCTCCTATTATGTTCTGGGTCAATTTGACCAGACTCCATGTTCAGTGTCTCTAAAATCATGTTTAATATACTTTTTCAGCTAGATTTTTCTCCAAACTTTACGGGTGAAACATGAAATTAACTAAAAAAATAAAAATAAAAAAAAAAGATTTTTTGTTGGGTACACATGTTGTAAGCATCGGTATTGTTTTGGTAATTTTGATCCAAGGATCAATTATTACATAAAGCCATCATTTTGATTGCGTTTTTGTAGTGATGCCTAAGACTGGGGGCATATTCTAAGTAATTTCTTATTCATTTCACATTTGGTCTCATTCAATTTGCGATGCTTGATGTACCTTGTATGAGGGGAGGATGAGGGAGTCGTGTTTTATTTACTTGGTTATTAAAATGGACAGTAGAAAGGCATAGATGAGCTGAGAGGAGATTGGGTCACTCTTACAGTTACAAACAGTTTATGTAGGTCTTCATTACAGGGATCAAACTGACCTCAAACCACAATTGGTTTATTAATTTGAACATAATAGGAGGGTTAATGACTAAAAAGGACGAAGGTAACATAAACCAACTTATCAAGTAACTTAAGGTTTCAAAGGATTCCTACTTATCGCTTATCGTATTGTATGTACATGCAGTATGTGCACATGTATAATATCTGCAGAAAACCTGCATACATTTTCATTTTGTCAGAATCTAATAGCTATTTGCAAGTTGTAAATATCATTATTCTCGATGGCTATTTGCTAACTTTTTAACACAGTTGAAGCTGCTGGCTGACAAAAGATTGAGACTCCCTTGGTTACGTCTCCACTGTGCTGTGCCGTGCCGAAGCTGGCCGATCTCTTTTACCGTACAACGTGATCTGGAACTAAAAAAATTAAACTGAAAAACTCATTTCTGTCCCGGATGAAATTTGAGTTCCCCGGAGTCAGTGGCGTGCTGGGCCAGGGGGCTGGTACAACACGCTGCAAACTTCTGAAATTCAAAATTAAATTGGAATGCAAGTGCTCTAGTGAAAAATGCTACCATTTTTTTTCTGAAAGTTTCGATGTTTGTTCCCAGTTTGTTCTGTGAAACCACTATGCTATTATGAGTCAAACTAGCCTGTAGCTACAGGCTTTAAGCTCTAAGCTCTGCTTAGCTCAGTTCTGCACTCCAATCCTAAAAGTCCAAAGCCTAAGTATTAGGGTTTTAAATGGCAACACATTTGGGGGTTCACACTGCTTATTTTCCCAAACAAGATTTATGGTTTTATTCTGAACAAAGTGGGCTCATGAAGACTGAGAAAATGCACTTCAGGCCCAAGAAAATGTTTTCTTTCCTAAAGATTAAACAACGTACTCGCTCCAGAGAGAATAAGAAGAGCCCCCCCCCGTGAGCACAACACTGCCGAAAAGTTTGTCGTAAATAGTGTTTTAGTCTCGTAATGAGACGTAAAGTCATTTCTCCCAAGTAGAAAAATATTAGGTTGTTTTGAGTTAACGTTTCCTTTACGAGTAAAGCAGTCTTTCCCCCTCGGCAAATCTTTTAATGAGTCAAACTGTCTCTCCTTCTAAAATAATTGTTCTAACTGACGTATTGTTTTGGTTTTGCAGTGTATAACAAAGGTGCTCAGGCACACGTGCGCAGACGCACAGACACACACACACAAACGCACACGCAAACACACGCACACTCCATCTTGTTCTTTCTTATTCTCACAGTCTCTCAGCTGTACCTTCGCAGTATGAGAGAGAGTCGGAGGAGATATGCAGCATCAGTATTTGCTTAGACTCTCAAGCCCATTTGATAGGCGGTCTTAGATTTATATGACTCACAGAGCATACACATCTAATAACACGCAGGCCTTTGATCTGCAGATGTATTTCCACCGGGTGATTTACAGGGCCTGCTATCTCCTCCTCTGGCCCTCATATGTCTGATGAAGCTCCGCTCAGCTGCACTGATCCATATGGAACCCTGAGCCGCATACTTCAGGGCTGAGAATTCAGACGCTGCTCTCTGATTGGCTGGTGGATAAAGAGGCCTACCTTTTCCGCATATTTCCCTGCAGAGCTGGGAACCACAGCCCTGGTCCCACTCCGCCACCCCTGTATTTTGCGCAAAAAAGTTAAGGGAACGAAAGGCCCGCAAACCCATATCCATTCCTCCTGCGCCTCCCATCCCTCTCATTTTCAAAGGCAAAAATAAGGGACAGAAAAAGAAACGAAAAAATTAGAATGCAATTTGGATGAGATCCAGATCCAGATTGCGAGCGCAGAGAATATTTTTGGACAATTTCCACATTTCACAGACTGTTATGAAGAGCTTAGTGCTGGTAACTAGTCTCCCTCATTCGATACTTTGCTGGCAGTTGCTTGGATTAAAAAAAAAAAAAAAAAACAGCAATGTTCTATATCATTGTTGACTTACAGAGAATTTTGCAAAATCAGGCATTTACTTGCCTTTGAAAAAAATCGATAAATGAAGAATAATGATCATATTAATAATTCGTTTTTATCCTAGGCTTGCCTCGCATTGGTCGCTGGAGACCTCTTTCATGTCTTTGGTTAAAAAGAACTGGAAGGAGACCATACAGAAGGTAAAAGAAAAAGGATTGCTTCTGTTTGTTAATCTTTCTTTATACATCTTTTCATATGACCCGACCCCCTTTTTTCATCCCTTTCACCTCAAAAAGAAAAGAAAAAAAGTTTGTCAGTCCCCCTGTTCCCTTTTGTTGCGCCCTCTCTTCTTCTATCCCTTTATATTCTCCTCCTAATCCCAGCCATGCATGAGCGATCAGTTGTGTCCTGTTGTTCTGCCGTTTCTGCTAGTTTTCAGTCAGTAGGGTTCCGTCTTTGTGTCCTTTCTTTGACGAGCACAGAAAAGGTAAGGAGACGGAGGGGTAATGAAACCTCTTCTGCAGACCCTGAACCCTTTGTATTCCCCAACAGTTCTGCATGCTTTACACATAAATATGCTCTCACTTATACATATAAATGTACGAATGCGTATATTTGTACATATGCATGCCCCCATGCATGTGTGCATACGTATGTGCGTGTCTGGGCTGTATTTAGGAAACAGTGCTGCCTTGTTGCTGTAGCTGGACTTTGGAGAGACGCTGGAATGCGGGTTTGAGACAGACTTATGGAACCCTGGAGTCCGTGGAACAGAGTATTATTTTTGATGTCCAGGAATTGTGTGAGTATATTCCACCCCCCCCCCCCCCCCTTCCCCCAAAAACATAAATAACAGTTAAATATTAATTTTTGGAAACAAAAACGTAGGATTCTGGGTATTGACTCAATTAAAAATGTGAAAGTACAAAGACCTGGATGCGTTCGCAAACTTGCTTTGCTGAAATATGACAAGAAAAAGTATATTTAATTTCAAGCAGAAACATGCACTTGACTTGTTTTCAGAGGAAGAACCTGTTGATATTCACGCCACAAAATGTTGTTTCTTTTTATTTTCTAAATGTAGCTCAGAAAAAAAATATTTTAACTTCCTTTCTAAAGCATAAAATTATTATTTAATTTATTAGATTCAGAGTGAAGATTAGATTAATTCCTGACTTATCAAATTTATATCTATCATCTGGTTAAAAGTCTTGAAATGAATACAGTGGATATCCTTTCATTTCACTGTCATAAAGTTTATCATTATTTTTATGATGTTTATACACTAGCATTTTCCTGTCAGTGTCTCTGTGTGAGTCACAATGAGAAAAGTCCGAGCCTCTAAGGCCTCTGTTAAAAGGGAATCGTTATTGTTCTGGACAGGTCACTTCTCTCTGTGGTTGTCGGGCCTAATTAAGAGTATTCTGGAGGTGTTGGGGGACTCGGTGGGGGCTGGGTGTAGCCCAACAGGAAATTATGATCGCAAACGTCTTCCTGTGGAGTCCTGCACTTGGCACTACAAAGTGACTCCCACCGCCATTACCTGAATGGGCTTGAATCGGAGCAGACAGCCGCATCATCCCGTTTCTTTAGTCTATCAGGCCTCGTGCACAAGTGGTCATTGTTAACGCCAACGGCAGGATTAAGAGGGGTCTTCAAGCGGACCGATTTTCTGGCGGCAAGAAAAAAGAGTAGAGGCAGGGGTCTGGTCCCCAAATCACACAGCCGGGGAGAGACTCATGAAAGGCTGGCTGCTCAAACAGAGATTAAGGCAATCCACTTCTGCGCCCACTCCCCCCGCCCCGCCACCATCTCCATCTCTATCGCCAGCCCCGTAAACACACAGGTGAAAGCCTTTTGAGGTGAACTCCTGGATGACAACACCAAAGACGAGATAGCGCGAAAACGTGAAAATGATGAGGGAGTCAAGTGGTTACCTTTTTCTGGTTCATATCAACACCGCTCCTCAAATCAAAAGGCCAGCGAGTGAGTACATGATGCATCCGGGAGAGGCAGTGAAAGAGAGGGTTAAGTCCGATCTGACGCAACAGCGAGCGTATACCCCATCTGGGGGCATGGGATGCAGGGCGGGGAGGGGTGGGGGTGGAGGGGGGACCACTTATTTTGGGGGGACAAAAGCAGGGCTGAACATGATGAGTCGCGAAGAGGGGATCAGGGGTTACAGATGAAAGAGTAGAGCCGCCTGTGCCGCCACGGACTCTGGCTCCTCGCGCGCAGCTGCGCCCACCATTGTGCCGCGCTCGCATTACCATTCGCTCGCCAGGCCGCAGGACCTCGGCGTGACCGAGAGAGGGGAGCGCCGCTACAGTACTGACTCTCAGGCAGAAAACAAGCAGCCCCAGCTAATGGCTTCCACTGCTCATCCCAAATACATTGAGATTAAGCAATGATGTTTGTTTGTGGTGGTTCACAAAAATCAGGGAATACTAATAAAACTTCAGCATACAATAACAAAATGGGCAAAGAATGAATCTGACTATAAAATAACGGCTAAAGCTTGATATATGGTAAAGATATTTTTTCTTTACAATTTATTTTTGTGAGTGAATTGTACTAATATGAAAATGCATCAGCTCGCCCTGCCAGTGGATTACAACTGAAAATCAGCTTCCTAAGTACACTATTGTTGGGCACTGACATTCGCAAATAAAGTCACAAAGTACGAAGAGACGGATGGCTGAGCGAGAGTAGCGATCCCTGAGCGGGTCGCGGCTAATAATGCCGTAATGACGGAGGGGGAGGCCAAGCAACTGCAGGAGGAGTGACTGGAGACAGGTTTGTTCAGCTGATGAGCGCTAAGCCTGCTGCCTCCGTACAATGAGCCCTGTGATCTCCCTTTGTGTGTCTTTAGGAGCTGCTGGTTTGCTCCAGTGGCCCTCGCTCTGTCATTAAACAGATTGGAAACAGGCTGCGTAAGGCCCAGGCCGGGTCTGAAGGACCCACCAGCCACTTCATTAAGGCCATTATGGAGAGGGAAAAAAAACTGCACTCAGGTCTGTTTAATCACATAATTCTCCTCAAGTGCTGCGAATAGCTAGCTGGTCATACGGCTTGAGGCCTGTAGACATGTGATGACTTGGAAAGATTAATTATGAAGTATATTTTATTATTAGTCATATTTTTTTTCTGCTAATTTGGGCTCAGAATGGGGGAAGGTGTGCTGATACTGGCCGCCTTGTTAATTGATTTGGTGTTTTGTCCCTGAAGACACCAGTCTCGTCCAGCAAGCGTACTTTTGCCCCGTTGCTTTATTATTATTATTATTATTATTATTATTTCTATTTATTTCCATTATACCTTCTCATGTAATCAACAATCTCAATCTCATCTGGGCCTTTCACGAGCTCCTGTCTGTGACTGGGGACGTCCCTCACATCGCACTCCTCTCTCCTGACTTTGATACCTCTCGCCGGGTTAGGGGGTGGTGTCGCAGAGGTCTATATCTGGGACATCCGATGTGCTCACGCTGAAAGGGGTGACCTCTGACCCTCGGAGAGGCATTGATAGAGACTCCAAATGTGGCGCTGTGCCCTTTGAAGTGGGCTCCTTTTCAGCGTGGCTAATTAGCAAAAGTGGCCAAACGTTTAGCTTTGGGAGTGAAAGGATTCAGAGAGAGTGGGTGTGTGTGTGCATGTGTGAAAGTGAGCGTGTATTAAATCCACTGGCTGCACTCTGTGTGCAGGAACACAATGGAGGGCAGATATACAAGCTTGTTTTGGTTCGGTGGCCAGCGCATTCAACAGCCTGGTAACATGAGCGTGTCCTGCCACGCCTACAGGGGTAGTGTAAAGATGTCAGTGACATCAGCATCCCTGCCCTCTCCACCTTCCTCATTTACTTAGTGGCTAATGCTACATGCCAAAGAGTTGCACATGGGTTAAGCAAGGGGAGATACCATGACCTTGTGGGGTATTGTGGTCCATTGACAAAAAAAAATCTGATATCTTTCTATACAGATGAAATTACAAAGTATACTGTGTCTATGAACATAATTCAACACTCCAAAACAATGTAACTGTTGATGATACTTACTGTAGTTATGTTTTTTATATGTCTTCATTTGAGCTGGCACAATTCTCAGTGGTTAAGAGAACTCAGAACAATAATGTTAATTCATACTGACTTAGCCAAAACTTACATAGTGCATGTAATACGAAATAAATCAGCACCTTCTTGAAATATCAGTTTTTTTTTTTTTGTTTGTTTTTTTACCATCCCCTGCATTATTAATTACCCATCGCCTAATGAGAATAGAGATAATGCTCTACAATGTTGATTGTTGAAATTTGAGTTGTTTTTTTGGGAACAAATAACAAACAAGTAACGACTAACTGCTAATAAAGCAAATTTAAAATAATAGTCAACGATTAGTTAATTCAAGAACAAATGAGCAATGAATAAGGAACTAACTGCCAGTAATCATGAGTTGATGATTAGTTCTTGAGTCAGTTTTGATTAAATTGGATTATGTAGCTAATTATTAGTTAATTAAGGGACAAGTGAGGAACAAATGAGGAGCTAACTGCCATGAGTTAATAGAAAGTTTTTGAATTACTGTTAATTAAATTTGTTGTTGAGTAACGATTTCACTTAACAATAAGATACACAAAATGGTCACAAGCTGTTAGTTCCTCATTCATTCCTTATTTGTTCCACAATTAGCTAATCATTTGCTACTCTAGTAAATGTAAATCGGGGTTACTGAAAAACTGCCCATCAACCAATGGTTTGCAAGATTTCAGGTCTTTATTAGTTTCTAATTTTTTCTCTGGTAATAACTTTTTCTGTACCTTATTGTTAAGAGTCACCAGGATCAATAATTTTAAGCTGTGGTACTATCTATTGTTGAGCACTATTTCTTACTTTTTTTGACGGCGCAATAGTTGACTGGCTACAAACCTTAAACATCCCATTAAATATGCCTGTGCTCTCAGCAGTGATACTCGCATGTTACTAGGCAACGAAGCAGGTTGACTCACCTTGCAGACTAGTGATGGCCAAACGACGCTTTATGAAGCTTCGGACCCTTTTGGACCTTTGTATTGAAAATGGGTTCACTACTCGAAGCTTCATTCATTGAGCACGTGGGTGACATCTGCTGGCACAGAGATTGTTGTACAGCCTTGTTAAGGTGACGCTGACGCACCTTGCGCGTGCACTTCGAGTATGTTGTATTGTGAAAAATACTTAAATAAAGCTGAAATCTAACTACGTCTTTTATGAATGAATGGATACGTCGCTTATTTTTGGCATATTCATTTTTTTTTTTTTTTATGGCCTGGCTGGGGGCCTGTACAAAGGTAGGGGAAACACTGGAGTTTATGACAAACAAATCCTAGCCAGCTAGCTAACATTTATCCAAGGCTGGCAAGCAAGACAAATAAACAAACTTGCTAAAAAAAAAAAAAAAAACGGCCTTTCACCTCCACCTATGCCCACATCACCAACCAATGCCTAAACTTTATCTTTTGCCCACTTTTCTTTCTCCGTTTTCTTCTTCTTTTGTTTTTCCACCCCAAGTTCATTTTGATGCCATTCCTGTTTTTGCTCTCTCGCTAACGGGATTGATGGGTGGCTGTCAATTATTCCCATCATACCAGTAGGCGGCGCGCTACGTCACAAACTGTGTTTGTGACATGCTACAAAAACACCAGCCACAGCTTATCATTTCAGTTCATTTTCCTCCATTTATTTTCATGCATAAAGGATGTAATAAATACACGAAATAGATACAGATAAAGACATGACATTTTAATTCTCCTCAGATGTGGCTGCCAGACAGGCAGCTTTGGGGCCCCCTGGTGGCTTGGGGGCCCTAAGCATTTGCCTAGTTCGCCTATAGCAAGAAACGGCTCTGACTGTAAATGAGCAAATCTGTGTTTTTTTAAGAGGGAAGTCTCAGCAGTCCACTGAAACAGGAGGGAGTGTCCATTGAGTGCAAAACAGGGAACAGCATAAGCAGATGACAGGAGGTTCAAACTAAGGTTTTGTGAGAAAAATATTGGCACATACTAAACAAATTCCAGTGTGTTTTATTTGAAAGAGCTGTGCCTTTTTTAGTAGTCCTTCTGGCTATTACCAAATGAAGGACATTTGAAGTGTTCAATCTATTTCAAAAACCGCTCAAGTGTCAGGATTATTTAAAGGCTTATTGACACTGATAGCCACAAGGACAAAACACTGCACCAAGGAAATGAGACAGGTATAGTTTCCTAATTAGTCACGCAACCATACGTTCTTCATCATCATTATTGTTCTTGCCAAGAAAACTACCTTTTCCTATATGAAAAAAGTGAAAACCTCAGTGAAACTGATTTTATGAATGCTTCCCAACTTATTTCCACTATAATTGCCACTTTGCCTCAGGAAGAACATGCCAGAACTACGCAGGAGTTTTATATAGTCAAATACATAAAATATATTTTGCTAACAGTTTAAACTTCAAAGGGCCCCTGGTTCATTAAATACCCAGCTGAGCCAGAGAAAATGAGAAACTGCCCTGAAAACGCTCTGTATTCTGGAACCCATAAACAATTTAACACACAAATTTCAAGTATATAGGTTCCATACACACACAGTTATTGAATATATAGGTAATTGATAGTTCATGACCTTCGACCTTAACGTTAAAAGGTAAAAATGAATGAACAGGAATATGAGAGGGTCTTTCCAAGAATGATGAGAAACAAATATGCCTTTTATTTTTTGTTATTAAATTGGCTTGACAAATCAAACAACTTCTTCTTCTTCTTATTATTATTATTATTGTATGCCAAATTTTGAAAAGCGACTGCTCCAACTGCTTTGAAGATACAAGCGCAGACATTGTAGGGTGTCTGGCCATGCCTCCAGCCGTCCAGCTCACCGGTCTACTAAGACCTGTACCGCACTTCGCCTCATTATTCAATTACAGCGCCCTCCATAATTATTGGCACCCCTGGTTAAGATGTGTTAAAAGTCTTAAAATAACTTGACAAGAGAAATTCACTTACCCCATTGGCAAGGTAGTCAAAATTACCTAAAATCAAGGACAAATTTCTTGCTTTACTAAGAAAATGGTGATCGAAATAAGTGATTTAAGTCTTAAAATAAGCAAATTTTCATTTCTTGAAAATCACTTTTTGCAGTGTGCAAAGTTGATCAGAGTATCTAGGAACATTTCATTAGTAAATCATCACTTCCTGTTTCCCTGGGGTATAAATATGACGTGACACAGAGGCCATTTCTCTTATCCACTCTTAAACATGGGAAAGACAAAGGAACACACCATTCAAGTAAGGCAGATGTGTGTCGACCTTCACAAGTTAGGCAATGACTACAAGAAAATAGCCACTCGCCTGCACCTGCCCATATTTACTTTTAGAGGAATCATTAAGGATTTTAAAACAACTAGAAGAGTGGTAAACAAGAGAGTGGACAAGGACGCAAGGTTATTTTGCCACCACACACAGTGAGGAGGATGTTAAGAGAAACAAAAAGTTCTCCAAAGCTTACTGTTAAAGAATTGCAACAAATGGTACCATCTTGGGGTCACAAAGTCTCCAAAACAACCATCAGGCACTATCTACATGCTAACAAGCTGTTTGGGAGGCATGCACGGAAAAAATCTTTTCTCACTGACAATCATAAACACATAGGTCTGGAGTTCGCTAAGCGGTACTGGGACTTTAACTGGGACCGTGCGCTTTGGTCAGATGAGACCAAGATAGAGCTTTTTGGCAACAAACACTCTAAGTGGGTCTGGCAGAACACAAAAGATGAGTATGCAGAAAAGCACCTCACGCCCACTGTGAAGTATGGGGGAGGATTGGGGATGCTGTGGTCCTGTTTCTCTTCCAGAGGCCCTGGAAACCTTGTTAGCATGCATGGCATTATGAACACTTTGAAATACCAGGACATTTTAAATCAAAATCTGGTGGCCTCTGCCCGAAAGCTGAAGTTGGGTCATCACTGGGTCTTTCAGCAAGATAATAACCCTAAACATGTGGCCAAATCTACACAAAAATGGTTCACCAGACACAGAATCAAGCTCCTCCCATGGCCATCTCAGTCCCCAGACCTCAACACCATTGAAAACCTGTGGAGTGAGCTGAAGAGGAATGTGCAGAGGAGAGGACCCAGGTCGCTGGATGATTTAGAGAGATTGTGCAAAGAGGAATGGTCGAGGATCCCTCTTTCTGTATTCTCCCATCTTGTGAAACATTATTGGAGAAGATTAGGTGCAGTTTTGTTGTCAAAAGGGGGTTGTACAAAGTATTAACATCAGGGGTGCTAATACTCGTGGCACACATGATTTGATGTAAAAGAATAATTTCTTAATGTGGGATTTTTTTCCCACTGAATAAATGCACTTGAATTACAGGTTGGATTTTCTTCCTCTTCCATTGTGGTCCTGTATTATTCAGAAAACAACTGAATTTATTAGAAGCTAAAGAACACATCTTAACCAGGGGTGCCAATAATCCCAGTGCCATTGGGTGGTAGCAGTGTGTATAAGACCTAGCCTCACTCTGTCTCATTGTGAAGTCTTGTAAATCCACGCTTGTACGGCACTGATAGTCTTGTTTAGACTAAATGACATGTATTCACATATCTAAACTCATAATTGTTTAAGCTTAGAGCTGTTAATGTTTACTCCAGCACTTCATTTAGAGGAACCTGGTCTCCTTCCGTTTTTCTGTTTGTAATGCATTGTTAATAAGCCCAGACTCCATATTACTGATAGTGTTACAGGAACCTCATTTACCTTTTGTTTTGTATTGCAATGTTTGTGCTTCTGTTGTGCAGTAGACAAAATAAATATGCAACCACGTCCATCTTTGCACCTGAGTCAAGTCCTCAACTTCCTGTCCTCCGTGCATCTGAACTTTGCACGCGACACTAACCTGACATTGGGGAGCCACAGGATATTCCAGATCTGGTTGTTTCTGCTCTTTGAGTGGATTGCTTACTTTTCTTTCTTTCATTTTTTCCATCCCTTTTTTCCATGGAATTATAACGGGCCGTATATTAAAACTGCTCATACTTCAGCAATTGAAGCACTTATTACTAAAACCCCATAAGTCACTCTTGACTGACTTGTGAGGTTTTAGTAATCAGTGCATCAATTTCATGGCTAGAAACATCAAACTTGCTCTGTATCTCTATGATGGGTCCGATGTCATTTTTTTTTTGATGATCCCCAATTCCATCTCCCCTTTTGCAGCTCTATAGAATTCAATTCATTTTTGGAAGCCCCTATGCTTCCGCAGTTTGAAGGTTAGAGCTTCCAAACTTTGTATACAGCTTCATACGAGCCCTAAGGATGGATGCTGATGTTTCCTTTACTGGGGCCCCTCTTTCTTTCATCAGTCATTCATGCATTAAACTGCATTCATTTACCAAGTCTCGCAACTTTCCAGCAAAAACTTTTGAACTTCAAACACTCCAGACTTTCCCAAAGGATATGTGTTGATGTTAAGCTTTTATTTATTTATCTTTCTATTTATTATTTTATTAATTTATACAGCAAAGTGAAGCATTTCTGGCAGTCAAACAGTGGCGGCCAATGGACAGAATTCAGAGAGGGCGTAAAACATGCCTTTAAACTCATAATTAGTCCTGATCATTTTTCAATGATTTTCCCTGATTAAAAATACTTAAATTCAAACTCACCTCTTTCAGGTGCCGCCAATTCTCTTTGTTAAGATGAGACATAAAATGCATCATTTGAATGCGAAAACGTGTGCATTTTAATTTTCGTTGTCATTTAAACAATAATAAAGCCTAGGAAGCCTAGGTGTGACGTCAGGTTGAGTTGCTTGTGCTTTTTGAATGGATAGTTCAGCTCTATTCTTAATTTTATTTGTTTTTATTCCCTACTTTCATACACTTATAATGGACCATTTAGCGAAAGTGCTCATACTCCTGCAATTTCACAGCTTGAAATATTTAAACTCATTTTGTAGCTTCATGCTGGACCAGATTTTCACCCAAATGGACAATATATTATCCTTAATAACCTCTGAACCATTTGTCATAGAAAGTTAGGGACTGGGTTGTTGGACCAAAGAAGTGAGGATCACATGTTAATGCTGCAGTACTGCATGCTTTCCTGATTGGTCAAAATTTGATTATTCATATCTTTTGATTCATTCAGAGTTGAGGTTCTCGTTTTGGAATTGTGGAAGGGTGTCATATTAAATTGTACAGCCCCACTCCCTTTCCTGATTACTGTACTTAGGAAATGATCATGAGTTAATTATCAAAACCATGCCCCCATGTCTGATTGGCTTAGCTTTTATACTTTACAACAGTTGAATCATTTTGAGATTGGCTTGTTCGACTCAGGACAGGAGTATACGTGATTTGGCAAAGTTTTACCCCCTTTCCTGATAGGCCAATATTTCATCATTTATAACTACAGAACTGTTTTACATACAGAGTTTGGGGATGGGATTTTGGATTAGGAGGGCATCAACAAGTTAATTCATGAAGTCCCGCCCCTTTCTTGACTTGTTTTGCATTTTTCCTTCGTAACTATTGATACTTGTGTCATGGAGAGTAGCAGATTGAGTTGTTGGACTCAGGAAAGCATAACATAAGTCACATTCTAATTTAAAAAGCCCCGCCTTTTACCCTTCAGAACTAATGAGCTGCTTGTGGCAGAGATTCAGGGATTGGGTTGAGATTTATGCATCATTCTAATTATTGCAGTTTGGCTTTGTCGAGCTGACTCAAACTTTTCATTCTAGTTTTCATACAACTTCCTACACTTTTTACACACCTTAGCAAAGAACTGTTCCGGACTTTCACACCATTTAATGACCAACCCAGTCATTTTCTACCTTAACTGCAGAGTTCTTGAACAAAACCTGGCACATAAAGGGTTTACTTTCTGGGTGAGATTTTTATAAATAAGCACAATCAAGCTCCATTATTTCTGATGACCACACATACACACCGTTTTGTGCCCACAAACGCAGTTTGAAGCACTGCACACACATGCACTGCACACAGGTCAATAACCAAAGATCACTTTATCAAGTTGGAGGTAATAGGAGAACGTAGCCTAGAGAAACACAGATGTCTGAACACAGAGAAAACATGCACATCCCCAAGCACTCTAAATTCGGTGTGCCACATTCAAAAAACACAGCACAGCAGTTATACAATAGTTAGACATGTACAGTTTGGTCCATAAATATTTGGATATTGGCAACTTTATTATTATTTCAGGCGTCTACCATAGCATATTGGAGTAGAGATTATAAATAGATATGAGTTCAAAGTGTGAACATTCTGATTCAGTTTGATGGTTGTTACATCAGAAATTGTGTAGACAGTGCAGGAATTACAGCTTTTTTTAAGAGATCCTCCCTCTTTCAGGGACCAAAAGAGTTTGGACAATTGGATGCTCAGCTGTTCCATGGCCAGGTTTATTCCCTAATTTCATTTTAAGCAACATCTGTCCCAAGCTAAGTGGCTCCTCGGGCCAGAGCTTAACTCCGGTGTTCAGAGCATGAAGCAACTAGGCGTACTGCTACTCCCCTTGAGTGGGATGCCAGTCCATCATAGGTCACCCCCAGAACTTAGTCATGCTCCCCAATAATGTTCTGGTACACAATCATACACCTGGGCAGAGTGAAACAGTGTGGGAGTGAAGCGTTTTGCTCAAGAACACGCCGCAAAAGCAATAGCAAGGACTTGACCTTTTGATCCCAAGCCTGGCTTGTGAAACCACTGCTCCACCACGTCCCCCCAATTTTATTTTAAGTAAATATTTAAAAGGTCTACTGTTGATTTCAAAAGTAACATTTCCATTTGGAATCTTTTTGCTGTTGACTCCCAGTATGAAATCCAAAGACCCGTCAGTGCCAGTAAAACAAACCATTATTAGGTTGAGTTATCAAAACAAGCCCATGACATCAGAAGAAAGAAAAACCATTAGGTGAGGCCAACTTAACCTTTCGGCATAATCTTAAAAGGAAAGAAGCCTGGTTGAATTCAGGAATACAAAAATCCCCAGAAGACCACAGATAACAACTATGGTGGATGACAAAATAATTCTTGCCCTGGTTCTGAAAAACCCCTTCATAATAGTTGGCCAGATCAAGAATATTCTTTAGAAGGCAGACATATCAGCGCCAATGTGAACAATCCAGAGAACTTCACCAGAGTAAATACAGAGGGTTGATCTTAACATATAAACTATTGGTAAGGCTCAAAAACAGGAAAATTTCAAAAAATATAAAAATCCCAGTATTATTCTGGAATGACATCGCATAGACAAAAGAAATTAAGCTCAAATTATATTGGAAAAATAGAAAAAGAAGAATATGGAGAAATTAAGGAACCGCTCATGATCTGAGGCACACCGCCTCATCTGTGAAAAGTAGTTATGTATGGGCATATAAGGCTGTTAATCAAGCTGGTTCCCTTGTACCTACTGGTGATGAGACTGTTGAAGAAAACTTGAGGATGAATTCCGAACTGCACAGGGCGATATTATTTGTTTAGATTTAGCCAAATACATCAGAAATAGAATTACAGTCCAGATGGATGGTGACTTAAGTGCAAAAACCCAAGATTTTTTAAAGCAAAGAAGTGGAATGTTCAACTAAAGGTAAGTCAGTCATATGACCCGAATCCAAATGAGCATGCATTTCACTTGCTGAGGGTCGCGTTTGGTGGAAACATGGCTTTAGGCACCCTGCATTAATTCAAGTTTAAATCTCTCCTTAGATGTTTAGTTTTTGTTTTCCACATTAGCATTGCTGAAGATAAAGAGAAAATATGAAATTATAAAAAAAATTTTATATAGCTTCATACATGAATATTTTTATTTCATTCCAAACAGTTACCAGTGATTCTTGTAATATAGTCATGACAGAGCCCATATCTTAACATTACCACGACTGTCTGAAATTACTTGGAGGGACAGATGTAAGTGACACTTTGATTCTGCCGAAAAATGGTGGCAAATTTTCCCCTCTGCTCAGCGCAAGCAAAAAGCCAATCTTCTCCTAAAACTATAACACAACAAGCCAGTGGCACAAATTTTTGGGTAAGGAGTAGTGGCACCAAATATTGGTTTGATTGAGTTTTTAACTGTTTTCTGCTCTGTATATTACATTTTTTCACTAATTAGGAATTATAAATTTCATTATTTTTGTGAGCAATTGCCTGAGACTTCTGCACAGTGGTGTAACTGTATATGGTTCACATCAGATGCTCTCAGAATGACACAGGCTCATTCCCACTCACAGTGAGCCATCCGGACAGAAAAACCACATACTAGTCAGAATAGTAGCCTTTTGATACATACTGTATTCATAATTGCTGGGAAATCAGTTTTTAACCCTCAGCCCAACAAGGGCACAAGGGGTATTGTCGTCCCTTCGGCGGGCGGGCGGGCGGCGGCCGGATGCCAATTTTGCCCAGGCTATTTCTTTGTAACCACTTGGGTTAGGAAGTTCATATTGCATATGTGGACTCCCCATGGGAGGTGGGTGTGCCTTTTCGAGGTTTCTCCAAGTTTGACCTTTGACCTTGCAGCAGTGACCTTCGAGGTATTGCCCGCTTCAGTGAGGCCAATTTTTTTTAACGGCAGCACACTGAGGTTAATAACCTTCGTGTGTTTCAGCTGCAGGGGGCAAACAGTAAAACAGCAACAGTCAATGGAAAAAATACACAGATTTTAATGCTTCACTGGATTTTCCGCTCTCATTTTAGAAATTCATACTGCTTTCATTTGCTTATTATAAATCTACAGGATATATTAGTTTAATGACCACAAATCAAACAAGCGCAAGCAGGATCTAATTAACATACCCTTATTGTTTTAATATTCTGACCAATAAATTTGCATTTCAGAAGGAAAGATATGGTTAACATATGCATGAATCCTGGGAATAGTCTTTTAGCCATTATGGGTAACTGTTCTGATATCCTTAAAATAATTCATATTCGTTAGTCATAAAAAATGTTGTAACCCAAAAACTCTACAAACCCCAAATTTTTCACAAAACGAATTTTCCTTGAAATTTTATGAAAGAATTTTCACCGGTGAAACGCTTCAAGAAACTGACCAAGCACTAAAAAAAGGCAAACACTGGGCAAATTGCGAATTCAAAGGAGGGTAGTAGCGACTGTTAACATGTCATAATATATAATCCTGAGATCATTATGCCCCAAGGACAAAGAGGGTGAGTTTTTGCCAGTTCACCCTCAACAGGGCATCATTATAATTAAATAGATGAAAAGAATCTGATTGAATCTTGATGCGAAAAGGGTGAGGCAGTCTCAGACACATCAAGAGAGTCTCAAGATTTTGCCAAATTCAGCAAAGATATTGACAAATTTTGGAGTAACATACACTGATCAGCCACAACAGTAAAAAAAACAAAAACCTACCTAATACTGTGTATTTAACCCTCATTTTTCCAAGCAGCTCTATTAAACTGATCTTCATTCAAATTTTGAGATCCAGGGTTTCCCAGGGAAACATTTCCCTGAGCATCACCCTCCATCCATCTGGTCTGCAGCTACAAAGAGCGATAAGTAAAGGTGCAATGCACTGCGTGCTGTGACACATTCCTCATGTAAGTATCTTTAAACTTCTCTGTGACTTGTGCCACAGTAGCCTCTTTGTCACCTCAGACCAAATAGAATAACCTTAGTTACCCTCATGCATTGATGTGCCTTGGGCACGGAACACCTTGTTGTCGGTTTATGCTATGTTCCTCATTGGTACACTGTCAGTAGGTACTCACCGCTGCTGACGAAGTGCAACCTAGAGGTTTTGACACTTCAGAGTTGCTCTTAACCCCTCATCAGGCCTTATCAGTTTGGCTTTTGTGAAGTATGAACAGCTCCTATTGCTTCCACATATAAAATGTCAACTATGTGTACTAATGTCCGCATCAAACATGAAAGTACTCGGTCAAAAATTACAGCCTGTACACCGTCCACAAGGAATTGTGTATGTTTAAGCAGAAATTTGCACATTATTCTGCCAATGCTGTCACCATGGCAACCAAGATCGAAAGGTGTCATAAGTGAAGTGTAGCTCATGTCCCTACTAAATATGAAAGTAATCAGTCAAAAATTGCAGCCTGTACTGTGTCTATGAGAATATCTGTATGTTTTACCACTAATTTACATATTATTCGGCCAAAACTGTTGCCACGGCACACAAAATCGTTTGTGCCATAAGTGAAGTACAACACATATCCATACCAAATATGAAAGTAATCGGTCAAAAATTGCAGCCTGTATTGCATCCACAAGGACATCTCTATGTTTTGCTACTAATTTGCATATTGTTCGGCCAATTCAGTTGCCATGGCAACCAAAATCACTAGGTGTCGTAAGTGAAGCACAACACACGTCCATACCAAATATGAATGTAATTAGTCAAAACTGATGGCCTGTAGAGCGTCCGCAAGGAAGTGACCACGGATGTGGATGCAGCAGCGGCGGTGGAGACGACGTGTGAATCCATAGTTGCCGCCTGACTTCGTCGGGGAGCTACAATAATGTCTTTTGGAGAGAAAACGACAATATCATGTATGGCCATCCTTTGCCTTGATTACAGTATTTAATCTTTCCGGCATAGTTTTCACATTTTTTTGAATTTCCTTACTTGCTAAACCATTCCATATGGTTTGAAGTTCATTCCAAAGAGATTCTCTCGGTGTTCCAACAGATTTGTTAAATTGGATTAAGGTCTGGACTTTGAGCAGGCCAAGTCATAACTTTTACATCACCAGATGTTTCTTACCAACAGAGATGACTCTAGCAAAACTTAAACAATTCTTGCAGGGTTAAACAGTCATTTTTGAAACTTTCTCCAACTCTACGGCACACATAAGTTCTGCGTTTGTTCGAGAAAATTTAGAATTTTTATTCATCAATCCAAAATTGATTGGTATCTAATCCTTGAATTTCTTGGCTCCAGTCTCCAGTCTTTTCTGATGTTGCTAGCTCTTGGCAGCAACACAACCAATCAGATGATTTTCATGCAGGCATTTTTAAATAGTTGATCTTGATACTTACATCTCTTCACTTCTGGCACATTTAATATCAGTTGTTGTGCTGTCCATCTCTGATTTTTTTTGCTTGTCATACAACAGATAACAAACATCACAGGCACTTAACTTCTGTTTTGTACTTCTATTGCCACTGGTTTTCAGCAAACCGGTTTCTAAGAAAAGCTTGATGGAGTTTCTTTCAGTGCTATGGCAGCATTTAACGCCTTCAGCATCCTGTGAGGCCACAACGCAGTTACAAACAAGATCAGAGAGCTCCTGCCATCGAGCCATCCTCTTTAACACAGTGATACTGCTCAAAGTTCAAGCCACTCATATACTGGAACAACTGGCCATCAGAGGTAATGTCACAGGAGAATATTGCCTCAAACCAGTTTAAATAAATTTTTCAGCATCAATAAACAGGGAATGAGCCTTCAAAAATGCACTCGTGCTATCCAAGAATAAAAAAAAAAAAACAATTGCAACACCTTTCAATTGTTATAAAAAAAATTATGTTTTCAATGTTTTTGTTTATTACCAATATTTTTCCTCAACATACTTGTGGGAATTTTTTTTTTTCTCATTGACTACAACAGTATTTTTTAATGCAACCCAATTCTGAAATAGTTGGTACAAAGTGTGAATTGTGAATGAAATCTAAATGCATTGACTTTCATATCACATGAGCCAATATGTAATTTTCAATGGAACATAGATAACATTTGAAATGTTGAAACTGAGACATTTTACATTTTTATTCACAAAATGAGCTTATTTCAAATTTTATGGCTGCAACAGGTCTCCAAAAAGTAGGGACACAGGCAAAAAAGGGCTGAAAAAGCTATTGATATAGAAGAGAATGAGCTGAAAGAACATTTGGCAAGTAGTTAAGTTAACTGGCATCAAGTGTGTAACATGATTGGCTATAAATGGGATGTCTTAGAGAGGCTGAGTCTCTCAGAAGTAAAGATGGCCAGAGGCTTTCCAACCTGTGAAGGCTTGCATTTAAAAAATTGTAGATTACTTTAAAAACAATGTTCCTCAACATCCAATTGCAAAGGCTTTGAATGTCTCATCATTGACGGTGCATAACATCATCAAAAGATTCAGAGAAACTGGAAAAATCTCTGTGTATTACTGAATGGGTCCAGGAATACTTCAAGAAACCACTGTCTGTAAACACAGTCCTCTGTGCCATTCACAGATGCCACCTAAAACTCTAACATGCAAAAAGGAGGCCATTGTTGTGCATGATCCAGAAGCGCCGCCGTGTTCTGTGGGCCAAGGCTCATTTAAAATGGACTGTAGCAAAGTAACAAAGTGTCCTGTGGTCAGACGAGCCCAAATTTGACATTTTAAAATTTAACAATCATGAGCATCTTGCCCTCCAGGCTAAAGAGAAGAAAGACCACCCCTCCTGGTATCAGCATTCAGTTCAAAAGCCAGCATCTCTGATGGTATGGGGATGCATAAGTGCATGTGGTGTGGGACACTTGCATGTTTCAAAAACCACCATGAATGCTGAAAGGTATATAAAAGTTTTACAGCATCATATGCTCCCCTCCAGATGACATCTATTCCAGGGAAGGCCATGTGTATTTCAGCAGGACAATGCAAAACCACATACTGCAGCTATTACATCAGCATGGCTTCATAGTAGAAGAGTCCGTGTGCTGAACTGGCCTGCCTGCAGACCTGATCTTTCACCGATTGAGAACATTTGGCGCATAATTAAAAAAAAAAGTCCGACCCAAAACTCTCCAGCAGCTGGAAGCCTGTATTAAACAAGAGTGGGATCGAATTCCAATGGCTAAACTCAAGATACTTGTCTCCTCAATGCCCTGGCGCCTCCACTCTATGTCAAAAAGAAGAGGGGGTGCTACATCATGGTAAACAGGCCCCTGTCCCAACTTTTTTGAGAACTGTAGCAGCCATCAAATTTGAAACAAGCTCATTTTGTCGATAAAACTGTAAAATTTAACAGTTTCAACATTTGCTACATCATTTCTGTTCTATTATGATTAAAATACTGGCTGGTGTGATTTGAAAGTCAGTACATTTTGATTTTATTCTCAATTTACACTTTGTCCCAAGGACTTCGGAACTGGGGATGTACATTTTAAACAAAAAATTATTGAGAAGTAACATATTAGATGAATGTGGTGGTGTATAATCACCACTGTGCACTACTGTATATGGTGCCACGTACAGAGGACGTTTTCCGTTCTAAGGACATCCCTGAATTTTCCAGCATGACAACTCCCAACCACATTCTGCATGGAATACAAATGCATAACTGTGATGGAGACTGTCTGGAGCATTTTGAAGCCAAATATATGGTAACAAAGTCCTTGTACAATTGAATTGCTGAAGACCGGCTCAGTGGGGAATGAGAGAAAATTCTGCTTGCTGGACTAGATCAACAGGTGGTTTTCGGTGCCCAAATGCTTAATGAGTATGAATAAATTTCACGGCACTGTTACACAGTGGTACATAGCAAACTGTGCCAAAATATTTTTTTTTTATTATTGTGTTGAAGTCATATAAATAAGCAATTAAATATGCATGTTCGTGCATCAAATGTGTTTTCTATATCGTAGAGGGTAAATTGACCTTTGAAATTAGTCCTCTTCGATTTTATTTCCACTCTATAAGGTGTACCAACTTTTGAGAATTGGGGTTATACTATATATATGTATAATATAATATACAGCGCCCTCCATAATTACTGGCACCCCTGGAAAAGATGTGTTAAAAGCCTTAAGATAAATTCAATTTTTAATGCAGAAGCATACTCTCACACTGAAAATTGTAGAATAATGTAACCTTCAACTCAAGTGAATTTTAAGGGGAAAAAATCCCTGACTAAGAAATAATCATTTTTCATAAAATCACCTGTTCCACAATTATTGGAACCCCTGACAATTCCTAGGAATTAAATGTAATTGAAGTATTTCTGTCATTTCTACAGGAGTTTACAAAGCTGATAAGAGTATCTAGGAAGATTTAATTAGTATATCATCACTTCCTGTTTCCCTGGGGTATAAATATGAGGTGACACAGAGGCCATTTCTCTTATCCACTCTTCAACATGGGAAAGACAAAGGAACACGCCATTCAAGTAAGGCAGATGTGTGTCGACCTTCACAAGTCCGGCAATGGCTACGAGAAAATAGCCACTCGCCTGCACCTGCCCATATTTATTGTCAGAGGAATCATTAAGAAGTTTAAAACAACTGGAACAGCGGTAAACAAGCCTGGACGAGGATGCAAGGTTATTTTGCCACCCCGCACAGTGAGGAGCATCAAAGAGAAATAAAAAGTTCTCCAAAGCTC
The DNA here is from genome assembly GCA_029721435.1 of Gymnothorax reevesii. NCBI lineage: Eukaryota > Metazoa > Chordata > Actinopteri > Anguilliformes > Muraenidae > Gymnothorax > Gymnothorax reevesii. The sequence continues at coordinate 10,151,264 of CM056586.1, forward strand.
ACTCTTAAAGAATTGCAACAAATGGTAGCATCCTGGGGTCACAAAGTCTCCAAAACAACCACTAGGCGTTATCTACATGCCAACAAGCTGTTTGGGAGGCATGCATGGAAAAAACCTTTCTCACTCACAATCATAAATGGAAACGTCTGGAGTTCAGTAAGTGGCACTGGGACTTCAACTGGGACCGTGCGCTTTGGTCAGATGAGACCAAGACAGAGCTTTTTGGCAAAAAACGCTCTAAGTGGGTCTGGCGGAACACAAAAGATGAGTATGCAGAAAAGCACCTCACGCCCTTTGAAATATGGGGGAAGATCGGTGATGCTGTGGGCCTGTTTCTCTTCCAGAGGCCCTGGGAACCTTATTAGGGTGCATGGCATCATGAACGCTTTGAAATACCAGGACATTTTAAATCAAAATCTGGTGGCCTCTGCCCGAAAGCTGAAGATGGGTCGTCACTGGGTCTTTCAGCAAGATAATGACCCTAAACATGTGGCAAAATCTACACAGAAATGGTTTACCAGACACAGAATCAAGCTCCGCCCATGGCCATCTCAGTCCCCAGACCTCAACCCCATTGAAAACCTGTGGAGTGAGCTGAAGAGGAGAGTGCAGAGGAGAGGACCCAGGTCGCTGGATGATTTAGAGAGATTGTGCAAAGAGAAATGGTCGAAGATCCCTCTTTCTGTATTCTCCCATCTTGTGAAACATTATAGGAGAAGATTAGGTTCTGTTTTGGCAAAAGAGGGTTGTACAAAGTATTAACATCAGGGGTGCTAATAATTGCGGCACACATGATTTGATGTAAAATAATTATTTCTTAATGTGGGATTTTTTCCCCACTGAATAAATGCACTTGAATTACAGGTTGGATTTTCTACTTTTTGTCCTTGTGGTCCTGTATTATTTAGAAAAAAAAAACTAAATTTATTAGAAGCTAAAGTACACATCTCAACCAGTGGTGCCAATAATTATTGAGGGTGCTGTATATATACACCACTTAGCTCTGTAAACACAAAAATCAAGGAATGCATCATGTTTAGAATAGTAGCATGATGGGGTGATGGCATTTTATCCCATCAGAACCCAAGGATCCTGGTTTAAGCTTTGCATTCATTAGCTTTATCTTGGAGTAAGCAGGTCTCATGATACACATATTTGACCATCCATGCTATTGGCATGTTCAGTGAGAAATGACAAGATGCATACAAGCAGGAGTGCCTTATACCTACCCTCAAGTATGGAGGAAGGCTTTTGATGACTTGGACATGTTTGGACATGCTGCAAGTGGTCCAGGGTTAAGAACAATGACATAATTTCACTATGTACACTGCATAAAACAGAATCTTACCAAGCAATCAATATTGTATTTCCGCTTCAGAAACTTATTTCAAGTACCTTTTTATCCTCAGAAAAAATGAATAAACAAATAAATACAGTTCTGCCTCTGAATGTGATATTATTTTGACTTATTTCTTGATTTGTCCATGGGGTAAGTGAAATTTTCTTACCCCATACACAAATACAGAAATGAGTCAAAATACACAGCTAAATGCTAGATAAGGTTTTGTTTTGTCTGGGTAAAGTTAGGTCTTTCTGCTGAAAAAATTTGTCCGGAGGAAAAGGACAAACATGATGCACCAACATCCATGTTCTGCGATGCTCGTCTCAATCTCTGAACTTAAATCTCTTCAACATCCTGCTGTCTGAACTGGAGAGAGCAACTCATCGGCGCAAACCCATGGGTACCAGTGATCGCATCACAGTTCATACTCATCACAACTCACAACAATTAACACAGGTGCTGTGCATGCAGTTGCACTTGCGTTCATTCTCACCCTCCTGCAGTGGAGGATATCTGGATTTAGCATTTTGTTGCTGGCAGGAAAAGCTGGCACAATACTGAACACTAGCTGGCTCATTAGTTCTACAGTGAGTGTTGTACAGTTGCAAAGGCTTGCGGTGCAGTTACATCATATCAAGTGTTCATTGATGCATACTGCAATTTCTATTGGGCACCAAGAATTGAATCAAGCAGTGTCATATCAGGACACAGTTATAATGACAACATTTTTTTTTATCCCAAGTATCAGGCTGATCCATTGATACATTCTCAGAGATAATGACAACACAGATCGTGATAAAACTTCACACAGTATGTCTCACAACTCAATATAAGATTCATAGTATTGCCTCAAAGATCTAGGCTAATCGTAATTGTTCATACAGAAGAGGTCTCAAGGGAACAGACCGTACATTTATCGTGCAGTGTGCTATTTCCTGATAACCACTGGCGATAGGAGAAAAAGTGTGTTTATTCTATTAGTGAATATTTCTTTACAGGATGAAAGGAAAGTCTTGGTAGGAGAATTCCGGCACTGAGATACAGTTACACATTTTGACACTAGTTTTCCTCTGGCAGTGCTGAAAGCATTCAGCACTTTACCTCACGGGCTGAACAGCATCGATGAGAATTTATACATAAAAAAAATACCAGAAATGGAGCCATGTCCTTATTTTGTCCTTGTAGGATTTTAATAGAGTCCTATCTGAATCAATTCAAATTCTCGGCACATATTTCTGAGAGGATTGTCAAGAACTGTTTATGGGTCAGTGCAACGCAGTATTGCACACATTTCTCCTACTTTTGATATTGTCAAAAATGAGCAGGGGCCTTTTTTGTGCGTAGGCACTTTCACTTTCTTTGCAGATTTCTGATTTATAAAAACAAACTTGGCATTTAAAAAAGGGAAATTATTAAGATAATGTTCAATGTCAATAATTCCAAGTCCATCCTGATTAAATACATGAAAATTCCATGCAGTTTATTTTACCCATAGGCTTGTAAATTTAGTTATTACCCTTAATATGTCATTTTTATTTTTTGTGTGTACGTATTATTATATCCCCAAACGCTGAATGGCGTTCCGGGGATATTATGTTTTTGGTCCGACCGCCGCCACCGCCGCCGCGCCGCCCTGCGTGTTAACGTGATAACTTCAGTTTTTATTTCAATTAGAAATTTCAAGTTTTGCATACAAGTAAGTATCATAAAGAGGAAGAACTGATTTGGTTTTGGACAATTTGCAATTTCTAGATTGGCCACCAGGGGCCAAAAACTGAAAAAATCACTGTTTTTATCATATCTCTGGAAATATTTGTCAAATTCACCTCAAATCAAGTGCAAATGAAAGGTCATGACCTGAGGATGTGTCCCACAATGACATTATACCTGTTTGGTTCAGAATTTTGACACATGGTGGAGCTTTGTCACATAAAATTCACCATTTTTGCCATATCTTTGGAACTATTTGTCCAATTGACATGAAACGAAGTACAACTGCAAGGTCATGACCTCACAACATGTCACATGATGACATCATACCTGTATGGTTCCCTGTTTTGCCACCAGGTGGAGTTTTGTGATGGAAAAATTACCATTTTGGCCATATCTTCAGAACCATTTGTCCGATTGACCTGAAATTAAGTTCAAATGAAAGGTCATGACCTGAGGGGCTTTATATTGTATTGGGTCTATTCAAGGATTGGGGAATTGGAGGATTGGGGGCGTTCGGGGATACACCCCAAGCCGTCGCCTCCGATGGCATAAGTCTAGTTTTAATCAGTATGAATTCTTATATGTGCTTTATAGTAACTAAGTGGCCATCTACAGTAGTTTTTGAGATGTAAGTTAGGCAATTCAGATCAAAAACCTTGACCCCCCCCCCAACTTTGAGACCATACACTTTTTGCCTTAGCAAAGGATTATGGTTTACATGTTAAAAAAAAGGAAACTTTAGGCTTTGGTTTTATGTAAATCTGACCATTTTGATAGACTTACGGTCAAAAAACAATTTTGCATTTTTCAGTGAGCTTGACCCAATCCATTCCAAAATTTAATGGGATCTATTCTTGGCCATGGCTCAACTTTTGGCAATATTTGGTATAAATTGAAGCGGTGATTCTCTCGTAATCTTGCTGACAAATAAATAAATAATTTATTTATAAATTAATTCAATAACTAACGCACTAACCAAGACGATTACAATACCCTCGCCCCACCACTTTGTGGGAGTGGGGTAATTCATGGTGTTTCATGTCTGGATTTTCTCTTGGTGTATTGGTACAGCCTAGCTTTCAGTAAACTTGCAGTGAAGCATAGATGCTGTTTATCATTTGGTTTTGATGTATACAGCTGAAAACTAGACAAAAACTAGTCCTGGCTGGTACATAAAATGATGCTCCTCACCAGGGGTGTAGTGGGCGGGGGACGCCGTCTGCCCACCTCTCCGTCATGAAAAAACTAAAAATAAAAGAAATTTGTAGTCTAACAGAAGAGAATAAGGCCGAATGAAATGTTCGAAATATGGTTATATTTGGGGTAAATTTCAAAAACCGAAAGAAAAGGAAGCAGAGTAGATAGTTAAAGTTCGTCGTGTTGTTATTTATAAAATCTGCTGGGCCCTAAGACACATTCTGATGATAATGCGCGGAGGCTGCAGATGCGGGTGAATTCTAGCTGGAAAAGCCGTGTTGTTTTGTACCAAAAGTCTATACCCGCTATCCCCCATTTATGTTATCCAGTTGCTATATTTCTCCAAACAATATTTCTAATCTACCTTATTCCTGAAAAAAAAGAGGCGAAAATAGGAAAGGCGAGAAATTTTGAACACATAATCGGTGCGTTTGACACCATGTATAGCAAGACAGATCATTGATCCAGTGGTTATACCAGGCCAGCATCTAAAATCAGGATTATGCACGACACGTCATACGACGTCGACTATCTCTACCTATTGCACTCGCCAACGTTTGCTTACTAGCTTCTCAACCAACTTCATCCTCTTCAAATTCCATAAATAAAATGTAAAGGTCTCCAAGAAACTGGTACAGTTGGCCATTACAGCTGATGAACTGTACTCAGATTAGCTGGCTACATGAGACCAATAAGATGATCCTAACGCGCCGAGGGCAGGTAATATATTCACGTAGCGAGCTGGCCACGGTGAATTACCACTTCCTCGCTCTTGGGCCATCAAGCTGGCCATCTTATAATACGTTTCAATAACATAACCTAGCGACTCTAAGCAACAAAAGAAACACAAGTTATAGTTAATGTACGCTAATGGTTACTCAGTCCGCAAAACAAAGAAAAGTTTGATGAAACGAGTGTGCACCTGCAAGTAACAAATTTGATTTTCTATAATAATTTTGCGCAAACTTATTTTCTGGTCTCTCTTTAATTAACTTGCGTTTCTTTTGCTGCTCAGCATATAAACTGACCAAAACTTTCAACGCAACACGTACAATTTTGAAATATTTGGTGTACATAAAATGGGATATTGGTTTTGAGCCATGATACATCAACTACAACTTAAAAGCTCGGAAAATTGTTTTGATTTTGTCGTGTGGGCAGCTCGTTCCGCTTGATTGCACATTGTTTCAAATTTTGCCTATCCCGTCAGGTTGAGTAGAAGTCATTTACCAATCCTTCGAGAATTTGGTCAATAAAGAGCCGAAGCAATGGGCAACTTTAATATTCCTTTGCATTATCATGGGTCAACGTGCGACCATGCCGCGCCTAGGTCAAAATCAGCGAGAGCGAGCAGTTGGTATGCTCACTGGTGGAATGTCGCAAAGACGGGTTGCAAGGAACCTGGGCGTCCGCGTGACGACCATATCACGTCTCTGTATAATGAAACAGGAAGCACCGGTGATCGACCACGTGTCACCACCCCTCAGCAGGATCGCCATATTCGCCTCCGGCACCAGGACTGGATTAGAGACCAAACCGTACGCAACCGCCTGCGTGAAGCCGACTTGCACAACCGACATCCCCGCCTTGGTTTGGTGTTGACTCCTGCACGTCTTCGCGTCCGTCTGCGATGGTCAAGGGCACATTTGGGCTGGAATGCTCTCAGGTGGAACAGGGTGCTCTTTTCCGAGGTTCAAGTTGAGTGTGTCTGACGGAAGACACATGGCGTAGGTGACGGGAACGTTATACTGACGCTACCATCCTGCAGCGTGACCGCTGGGGTGGACCCAGTGTGATGGTTTGGGCTGGAATAAGCAGTCGACACAAGGCAGACCTCATTTTCATCGATGGAAACAGTGCGGCCTGTTACCGTGATGACATCCTTACCCCTGTCGCGGTTCCACTCGTCCATCGCTAACGCCACATGTTACCTGAGTCTGTTAGGACTACCTGAGGCAGAATAATGTTGTGTCTTGATTGGCCTGCATATTCCCCAGATTTAAACCCTATAGAACATCTATGGGATATTCTGGATCGCCGGGTGAGAAGGTGTGATCCAGTACTAGCCACAGTCCAACAGTAGCGTCAAGCACTCCAGGAGGAATGGGACCGCATCACACAGGCTGAAATTCGGCATTTGATTGACTCCATGCATCGCAGAATCCAGGCTGTGTGTGATGCCAGAGGAGGCCATACAAGATACTGACTTCGGTGATCCAGAATTGCGCCTTCAACTGATGGAATGAATTGGAAACCAGGAAAAATCTGTTCTTCATTCCTGACTCTAAAACTGTGTTTTTGATTTGAATCTTAATATGTGTTATGTATTGTTAAATTTATCGTAAAAAAAATATGTGTTGCAGTACACCCGAGTGTTGCGTTGGAAGTTTTGGTCAGTATTAGCAAGATAAGACCTAACCGACTTGTGGGTCATGATACCAGCTAAGCCAGCTCGCTAGATAGGCCTATTTGAAGTCAATTTCTATTCATAATACATCAATCAAACGCACGAATATGTTCTAAGTATTTTAATATGACGTTGAACGAGGTTCTGGTTTTGCAGACACTGTCTGAAAGATTTTGTTGTCGGTATACCTTGCGTGTGTGATGGCCTTTGGATATGATTTTTGTATGTTTAGTTGGAGAAGGAACACTGTCTTTGATTAAGCTGGTTTTACAAAACTAACTTTAAATGTAACATTTTTCAATTAAAGTGAGAATGTGTTGTGAACTTGCAGACCTGTATGTCTAAGGCCTAGAGCAGGGATGGGCAATGAGGGCCGTATCTGTCCCTGGTTTTCACTCCAACTACTGGGCTTTAATTAGTTGATTATCTAAATTAGCCAAACTATTCATGAATTCTGGCATTTATGGCACATTTCTTTAAATTATCATGAATGACCACCAAAGACTGTTCTTGTCTCCATACATAAAACATTTTTCTTTGATCAAACCTTTGCACAAATCTATATTTGTGTATGCAACCAATTAACTCAATTAGTCAGGGTAATTGACAGAAATAAAAACCAGCATTCACACCGGTCCTCCAGGACCAGAGTTGCCCATCCCTGGCCTAGAGTGATGCTCAATGACCATAACTTGTTTTGGGCAGTAGCGTCGTTTGACTTACGTGTTGTTTCTACGCCTGCAGTGTTGAAATATAGACTGAATTTTATAATGATAACGCACGGGCACACTTGCTGTTGTTGATAATTGAGCCATAGGTCCAGCAAAGAGGGTTAATTCAGAGGTTTTTCCACATAAGGATCTTTGGTTCTAGTGTATATCTCAGTTAGGGCGCATTTGCGCGCGCGTTCAGTAATGTTTTTTAGTGACGTCATATACCCGGTGTACCCTGTCAAAGTGCGACCCCCCCGCCCCACTTCAAAAATCCCCACTACACCAGTGCTCCACACAGTACTCAAAATATCATTAATTTCCATAATGAATAGTTCCATAAAATCCCCGCACATTTGTGCTGAAACCAAAAAGGGTGGGGGCTCAGCGCGTGATACCGTGGAGTACTGACCACAGCAGAGAGAAACTGCTCTTCCCAGTAGCGAAAAAGGTGCGAGAGCCACTTATGGATTCTTTCAGCAGGCTGTCCCCCAGTATGTGTTCTCTCCGCCTGTTTCTTAATGCAGAATGGGGGGGCTCTGAGTGGTGGTTAGCAGTCGGCGCAGGTGCAAGACTTCGGACTCGCTGTTCTACAGAGTGCCCACCTGCGGGGGGGTTATTGATCGGCGCGGCGGGGCTCCCTTCTATCGGCTTGAAGTTCTAGCACAGCGCACACCTCTTCCACCACCCTTCCCCCGCCCCAAACTGCTGGGGGTCATGTCCCCGGGAAACGAGCCCTATATCACTGTCTTTCACCTCTGCCAAACACCAAGCCCTCCCCCCCATCCAAAAGCCCACTGTAATGACAGTGTACATAGGAGCATCAGGGTCATCTGCCTGACTTCAAATCAAACCCAAAGCCAACGTGAAGAGGACCCCCAGGATTCAGAACAGTTAGCAACATCCGCTCGTCCCACTCAACTGTTCTGACACCCAGGCAACAACCAAATTAGCCGGGCTCTGTTGCATTGACGCATGCTACAGTGCTAACGCATCCAGGATACCAAGTGCTAACACACCCTGAATCCACACCCTGTGTCTGTAGTGCTAACACGCACTGGATCTCCAGCACTAGCAGTAACAGCGCCAGAATATCTCGCGCTAACATATCCAGGATCCCCAGCATGAATGCTCATCGCTAACGCACCCTGCATCTCCAGTGCTAACACACCTCCGAAGAAGCTGGCTCTCCTGTTTGTTGCTCCAAAGATAGTCAGGCAGAGCAGGCTCTGAGCGAGTCATTCAGGCTGAGGGATTTCAGGCTTTTTTCCTTTACCTTCACTTCCTCAATCTCACTGTCTCTGTTTTTCTAAAACTGCCCTTAATGGGCCATAAAAGTTTATCAGTCCTCATAAAAGATAAATACAGATATGGTGTATTCATGAACGCACATGGGAATGAAGCTGCATATCGTTGTGAACTGCACTGATATGCCACTCATCTCCTGACATAGTTTTATATATATATATATATATATATATGAAGAGTTCTTACACATGGTCCAACAATCAGTTTTTAGAAATTAATACTATAAGGTGTATTTTTTACGGTCAAAGTTTGTGTTTTTCTGTAAAATACAATAGGCGTCAACGCAGAATAAGCTGATTTAATCAAAATGAGTAAAATGGATATATTGCATTTTGGAAACAAACTCCTCATATATATGGAGCTGCTTTATCAACAAGTAAGTATACCATGTTTGCAAAGTTAAGCCCAGCTAGTCCTGAGCTGACCATGCAAGCGCCTCAACCCGAGTTCTCCTCTGCCTCTACATTGCTGGGATGGGGCGACTCGCTGATCATATGAACGTTCGGCAGACCTCACCCCCACTCCTCCCCCGCGGGCCCTCCTCACTGTTCTGGCAGTTCTTTATTTCCACCCAATTCCCTGTATGCTCCTATATTCAGCACAGAGGGGTAGTTACAGTGGGGGTGTAAAGTGGCGCTGACTTTACCGGACATGTAGTAAATTAAAGTGCCGGTGGGGGGGGCGGGGGTGGGGGTGGGGGTGGCATCGAGGGAGAGAGAAAATGTCTCTCATTCTTGCTTTCTCTTTCCCTCATCCTCATTCACCCTGTCCATGCCATCCTCCCTCTCTCTCCCTCTCTCTCTCTCTCTCTCTCCAGACTCATGGGTATGAGCACAATCCCATTCCGTACTCATAGTTGGTGGTAGCACAGTGGGATATATCCACACAAATTATGCCCATAAAACTCATGGAGCTCGGAAAATATTTTAATAGCTTCCGTGGCCCAGCCTCAGCCAAATGCAGGGTCGCATGTGCTGAGCTGAGGAGCCTCGGCACTGTTATTGCTGCAATTAAATGTGAAACGGGGAGAGGAACAAGGGAGAGAAAAAATCCCCAAAAAAGGTTGTAAACATGAGAAATGACACTTGACAGCTTGTAATTTACGAGAGCTCTTTTCAAAGGCCAAAGACATAGCCCTTTTTTAACGGGGGAAAACGCATATAAAATACAGGGCACCAGGCATTAAAGAAAACTATTCACAGAATTTAAACACATCACAGCTGTAAGAGGAATAATAAAAAAAAAATTTTTAGCATGGCTCCTTCAAAGTCTGTGTGCTGCTCATGGTACATGCTGTGAACACTTGGTGTGTTGGGGTAAATCCGAAAGCAAGAGGAGACTCACATCTTCATGTGTGCATTCCTCTTCCTCAAAGAATTCTGGGATACCACGCACATGGGTCGCTCTGGGAGGTGAAGAAATAGATTATGAATATATCTCTGATCCTCACTGACTTTTCCTGATTCAAAGATTTCAAGAGGTACAAGTTTTACATTTGGAGGCAACAGGTCTGTTTTCTCTACTGAAAAATATTGCGAAAAACATTACTCTTATCTAAAGATATTTGGGGAACAAAGTAAGAAGTCAAAAGACAGTGAGTAAGTGTGTCAGAAAGATAGGCTAATATTCCAGTTTATACTACGCAAGTGTAGCCAGACAGGAATATTATCATAAATAATGGCCTCAGTGATACAAAATTATCCAGCCCAAATGGAAATAGCGGATTGAAATAGCTTTTTATTTCTGATTGCATCCTTATTGCAGTGTGACAGTATATCAGAGTTACTTGGCAAATTATTCATTTTCCAAGCTTTGTGTTAAGGCTGCTATTTGAAAAGAGAATCAAGGTTACTCAATTGCGAGATAACACATGCTGGGCATGGCTAATTCCCACATGAATTGCTTTCGTGGATCTAGAGAAGGTTAGTGCATTGAGGGAATGATTTTGCTTAAAGAGGTGGCAAATAGCTTGCACCAAAAACCATGAATAACAAACCAAAATGTTGATCCACTAATTTTAGTGTTGAATGTTTTCAGGATGAAATGGGGCCTTGGGAAACATTATTGTGAGAATCAGACAGTCAGACTGGATATCCCGGAGTTAATGATTGTTCTCTAATAATTTTCCTCTGGATTATATAATGATTTCCCCAAATTGATCTGGTGTTTCCTTGTTGTGTGTGGTCAATGAATTACTAGTCTGAAATACATAGCCATAAAAACAAGCATATTCTGAACCCAATTTTTTCCTTTTTCAGCACTGCCAGGCCAAAAAAAAGTACCCATTTGGAGTTAAATGCGAAAAAGACCCCACAATTCAACCATTAATGTATTGATAAATATGTTTCAGCAGGCAACAATTCTTTTAAGCTTAACGAATGCAGCATGTAGCTTCTCATTTCTTAAACAGCCCTGTTGGAAGACATGCCTCGTGGTCGTGGAGAGGATGCTACTGTTTTTCAAAAATTTTTAGCTAGCATCAAGAAAAGAAGAAAACAGCTGAAGACAGTGCTGAAATCACTAGAGTTGGGTTTAAAGCTGTCTAACGCATCATTAACCCTACTGAAAGTCCTTGAGATGTGTCGGAGAAGGCTTTACAGAGTGATTCAACTCTCCCGTCGTCAATACAAGATCTCAGCCAAAACTTTATTCAACTATGGATGAAAATAAATGTTGTGACATTGCATAAAGTTGTCAGTAACAATGCCATGATGAATGCACACCGTTATCAAAGCTAAAGGCAGTCCAACAAAATATTAGAGTGTTTGACTTTCTGTTTTGGCCCAACAGTGTAGATGGGTGCAATATGCATGTGAAAATAAACATTAGCAGGTACTTTTTCCAAAAGCAAGAATACGCCAGTTTTAGCCTGAGAGGGGTGCATGCCAGCAAATAAGTTATTACCATGTTCTTGAGGGAAAAAAAAAAACAGCAGGTATTTGCTCTCTTTTGCTTCCCTCGGGCACGGGGCGATGTTGCTCTGTCGAAACCAAAATGCTTAATCCTGTTAATAATGAGCTGAGTCGCAGGAATTCTCTCTGCAAGTACTAAGTGGCTGAGTCCTCTGCCATAAAAGCACAGAGACTTTGAGGTAGAACAGCGTCAGAGGGAACTACATAACACAGCTGAGCCAGTTTTATGTGCAAATATTAAAGTGTTGTTTATCATAGTTGTGGAGCAGTTTTTTTTTTATTTATTTATTTTTTTTGCGGCTCACCGAATCTGCATTTCGACAGTAAAATTATACATTCTGTTACAGTAACAGATATTAAATGTCCATTTTAACATTCCTGGTCTTTCATTCAGCAAAACAGATTTTTTCTCGAAGCAGAGGCACATAAATGTAGTTTTCCTGTGCGGCGAGAGGACCGAGTAAAGAAAGTAAAGCAGAAATAAGTGGGCAAGATTGTGCACTTCCTGAAAATTTAGGGTTGACATCTCATCCATTCTGCTCCTGTCCAATTTTCAATTCTGAACTCATTTACTCACTCAAGGGGAAAATGCTTCTTCTGTCGACGGGTGGTTTGGGAAGGGGAGGGGAGGGTTCAATTTAAGAGCGTCGCATTAAAGGTAGGAATTATAAATACCCCCAATTGCAGCCAAAGTGTCTTCATTTTGACTCAAATGTGGGATATGCCGTTGTCATGGCGACAGAGAGCCGGCTGCGGCCCCCCTCCCAGCTGTTGGGGGGGGGGGGGGGGGGTTTGTGCGTGCATTGAAGCTGCCTCCTTGCTGTGTCCCCTTTCAGGACACTAGAATAGTGTCTCAACTAATCCGTGAAAGTTGCTGCGCGCTATGAGCTGCCGGGCCCAAGCTATTCTCACTGCTCCCTGCTTCACACATGATTGGTCCCTCCCACGGCAGGACCGCCAACTGGCCCCCCCACACCCCCACCTACCCTGCGGGCTGTTCTTCCAACACCCCCACCCCCCAACCCCCCTTCATTGCACGGTAATCGGCTTCTCTCTAGCATAATTACTAGCGCCGAGCTGGCGACGCTCTATGCATGGGCCAAGGGCACCTGTTTCTATGATTGTCCTGACTGTAGTGCCGCAGGCTCCACCCACATGCCCAGTCTCCCCTCCCTATCCTGGGCGGCCACTGTTTGAGCCTCTGTGACCTGTCTGGTCTGGTCATCCAGAATCTTCCGCAGACAAAACAATGGAGAGGATTGGGATCGGTGCATATGGCATGGCCGAGATACTCCACAGCATCCCTCCTCCTCTCCTCCCGGCCCGGCTGGAGATGACGTGTTTATATTGGCGTTGGTATAGCGCAGATGAGTGTCGGGGCGGTGTTCGGAACCCGCCGTAGCAGGCGGGAGAGTTAGAGGCATGTTCATCGTGTGACTTCATTAGCCTCGCCTCCACTTAGCAATCAGGCAGGCACTGTTAAATATACACCAGCACCAGTGATTACTCTCTTTCTCCCCCTCTTGCTTAAGGTGCTAAACTGATAGTGAAAGCATTGCTTTTAATAAGCTGAAAATGTCAAAACAACCACAAGACAGTTCCTACAGCGCAACTAGAGAAAATAACTCCCTCTAAATGCTATACAATCTGTCTCTGTTTAATTTCAGGATTCTTCTTATTGAACGGCTCAGGGCCAGACAGGTAAAATATTGCAGCTTTGGGGAAAAAATTAGAAGACTTAAGCAGAAAAGCGGCTTTTGGTTTACACAGCGAGGCTGACCGTATACACGCCGGACCGTTCTTTCATGGTTCTCATATCAAAGTCTTCCAAAAACAACAACAACTTCACAAATCAGGCGATAAAATTCCATAGTGCGCTCACCAGCAAGCGTTCGCCCACAGGCCGATCAAAAGATATTTCCTCACTTTACATCTCGAGATGGAAAAAAAAACTCACCAAGAGAAGGAAAATGAAAAGACCAGAAGGGGGCATACGCTCTCTCTTAATGCTGAGCCTCCGTGAAAGGGGATTTTTCAACACGCTCTCTCCCTTTATTCTTCTCAAAGGAAAGAAATCTCTGAATATTTAAAAAAGAAAAACAAACAAAATAGAAAAAAAACTCTCACTTGATTTACTAACAGTTCCCATTACATTTGTCTGAAAGTGTTTTTTTTTATTTTTTATTCAGGTTATCATTTTCAGATCAAATGCTTTGAGTGTGAAACTGAACAAGTTTAAAAAAAGGAATTTTTTTGAAAGAAGGGGAAAAAAAAAAAACATTTCAACAAATCTGACTGGCTTCCAGAAGACTGGGGAGAGACCCCCTCCAAGCAGGGATGAAAAGTGTAACTTTAGCCTCTCGGTTGTATGTCTCAATCCCAGAGCCTATCTCCAGAAGCTGGCCCAGACCTTCTGCCACTCCCACACTGAGCCCTGTCTCTGCTGGGCCGGATCGGGCCTGCAGGAGCCGGGCCTGATTTACGCCGGGGAATCCATGCAGAGACACGGCCTAGCGCTTCACCCTGCTCCCACTCGCAGGAGCTACAAACACAGTGAAGAAGAGTGTGAGTGTGAAAGAGGATACCCCAGGATTCCCTGCCACCGTCCTGCTGGAGAATATCCCTTGTTCTGCCTGAGTGCTGCCAAAAATGCCTGCTGGCCATACTGGAACAGAGGAAAAAGAAGGTGAGTGATTGGACATCAGGTCTGCTCAGACCAAACCCAGCCAAAGAAATCTCCTCTATCGCCTCATGGACCTGCATGTCCAGCCAAAGGCTTTACTTGGTGTCCTAAGATAGGTGATGTCTGCATTTAATCTGTAAGGCTTTGAAGACAGCTTGGTCATAGCTAAAACTATAATGTCAAGAGTGAATTTAATACAGTTATTTTTTAATTCATTGGCAGTTTATAATATTCTGCTCCTCTGTGTTTGATCTCCCATTACCAAAATATGCTGCAGTTTAAAAACTGCCGCAAATTATTTTCACATTTTTTAGAATCCAAAATTTATATGGATCAGATATTCTCAGGCTACATAATTCCCCTGTTGCTTAAGTTAAAAACACATTAAACATGCATAGATCATGGAAAACAGAGCCGTAAAGTTCATTACATTTGCATACATGCAATTTAATGAAATCATACAAAAATTGTTCCTGGGCCAATTTTCAAGCAGAGTTAAAATATACGGATTCATTAAAAGGGTAACGAAAAATGTGAGTGCCAAGAACGTACAGATATTGCACCATTCTTTCATTTCTTCTTCCTGGGAGAGCTGAATCACCTGTTGCGTAAGCCCCTAGCTTCCTAATATCTTAATGCACCTGAAAGTAAACCTCTGGAAATGGTGTGTCCACCAATTAAGGATGCCTGAGTGTATCTCATTCCTACGCAAATTAGATGTTGTCAATGGGCCTGGGTCCGCGCACGCGTGTTGTTTACAGTTGAGTTCATCTGTTTGAGAGTAAACACATGCCAAGGTCATCTCAGTCACATAGACGGTGCGGCTGCTGTGGCTGGTTTTGTGTTGTGGGAGGGAAAGAACTGAGGCTCGGAACGGGGTAATGTGCTGAAGCCAGTGTTGTGTGTGAGGGTACATACCGGCGCTTGTGTTGCATTCATCTGGGTGTGTTTGAGTGGGTGTGGATGTGGGTGTGGGTGTCAGACAGCCATGCGATGGATTGGAGCTCAATTCTGTCTGGAGTAAATTCTTGGCAGGACCTTTGGCAGTTTAAACATGGTCCACTTTTGACTTGAACCCAGACTCTCCTAAAAATGAACACCCGCTATTTTTTATTTTTTGTGACGAATTTTGGATGAAATTATACGGTGAGCAAATGTATGTACATGCACATCGACTAAATCATACAAAATCGCATACAAAGCCACAAAAACAAAATGGCTGCCACCATGCGCAGTCACTAGGGCGATAGCCCAGCTATGGTACATTGAGTCATACCTTATCACTGTTGTCTTTACACGAGCGATCACCTCAGAAGTGATCATGTGACTGCTTGATTGAGGTGTGAAGCAGAATTCTGCATTGCAGCAGAGATACAGCTCGTGGTACATCACCTTGTTTTACCCGATGCCTATAGCACCCATCCACTTGACGTATTCATCCTGTTCAATTTATACATTTCTTCCCAGAACGTGGCTTTAGACATGTACGGCAGGGGCAAAATCTGACAACTGCACAGAAGCTACTTCCAACTTTCTCTCTCCATTTACAAGTATTTTATTTAAAGGAAGTATCTTTTCATATCTCAGTCATTTCTACAATAGTACAAACCACATACCATTAATTTCCATAAAGGCATAAAAATTTGAGACAAACTATTTCTCCACGGTAATTTTATCCTTCTCCCCAGTCAAAAACAAGCAATTGACGTAATATAAATTGAATTAAATAGGATCATTTTCCTTTTTTTTCCAGATATTTTGAATCTCAGTCCTTGTATCTTTCAGAGTCTTCCGGAGCACCTTCACTGGACAAATACTCAAGTAAAAAAAAATTGTAATAATTATATATATATATATATATATATATATATATATATATATATATATATTAAATTGTTCTCGAAACCTGACAAATGAATAAGAAGACATGTTTCTTTTAGTAATTGCACATAAATTTACAGTTTCATAGCATTTGAAACCTGTTTTCTCGGGCAATGAAACGGCATTATTATGAACTTTTCTTACTCTGATTTCAATAAGCCTGATGATTGAGTATCACATATAAGAAAGAACAGAAGTCATACCGTGTTCTTTGATATGAAATGTTGCCAGCTTTTTTCCTTTACATGAACTTTTAAGCTTATAAGTACCGTAAAAATTAGCAGTTGGGCATTTTTGGGCTATTTCCAATCACAACTTCATCCAAGTCACCAATGTCCCCAGTTTAGTCACTAGGCAGTCAGAGGCAATAGCATGTATCGCAAAAGCTTAATTAAGTAAGACTTAAGTTGTTTTCTGATGGAAAAAAAGCTTATATAAGAGCATGTAAAATTGTGACTGTTGACTTCAAAGGAGTCAATCAACATTGAGCTGGGAAAAAAATGCTAATTTCTGTGAACAACAAAGCTATAACTAGGATTCACACACTATTCACGTGCCTCTTACAGCTCAGCAAACAAATCCACTGGCCTATCACAGACTTAGTCAGCTTATGTAAAAATATTACAAAGCAGAACACAACATAAATCACATTACAGATGTAATTTCTGCCATCTGTTCACCATTTTATTTATCACCTCTTATTCACTGATTTTCAGCCGGCAGAATAAGAACAATTATCACTGTAAAAAGACAAACATGTTTTAATGATGAATGCTGCCTTTTTCTTACAACTGCCAGTTACAGCGCGAGGCGAGGACCCACTCCAAATGATCGGCTCATTAATCATCAGTTGTAACGCTCAAAAACTGTGCTATTTTTCAGAGTGCAAGTGATCCTGTAAAACCAGGATTGCTGTGTGCAAGATGTTTCCTTGAAAGTGACCATCTATTATATCATCCATTAAAGAGTTTTGAGGCAGTTTTAGGAATAATTTGATTAGTGAATGTTAATGCATTAATTTAATGGAATGGGGAAACTACAGATTGTAGTTTTATCAGTCTTTTTTTCCGGAAACTAGTGACGCTCAGTTGGTGCATCAACCGGACTATTCACTTATTCCTGATTTGACACTGAGTATCCAGAGGACTGCAGTGATTTGAGCATGAACTGCACGTAGCAAATGCTACGTTTTCTCAGACATTTATAAAAAGAGAAACCAGCTTTTTGAATATGACAATTTGTAAACAACTAAGAATACTTTTTTGATGACTCATGTTGTTTTAATATACACACTATCACGACCAGCATCTAATGCGCTCCATGCTTTTATCTATATGTAGTCTTCTAAAGCGATCACGCAAAGCAGTTGCCGCATATTTAAGAAAAAGAAAATATATCAAATCAAAATAAATAAATAAATCACACTAAATTCCATTGTCACTCTGCATCAGTCTGAGTCAAATTGACATTCACTGTATTTGTTCCATTTCTTGTCATATTGCATTTCCCTACTGTTTAATATGTGAATGGATATTGTAAATCAGGATGTGAATATGTGAATCAAGATGCAACCAATGCATAATTCAGTTATGATTTGCAAGTATTTTCTGTTGAACTCATTACAGTATTAAAATATGAAATGCACCTGGAAATATTGAAAAAGCATAGTTTTCACCATGCACCATTAATCTTCTCCCAATAACAAGTTTTTCTAATAGACCACATACTAATGAATTGCAAAATATATGAGCGAATTTATGATACATTACACAAAGCTTTGGGTTGATTGTTACTTCAGACAAGCACATATGGTATCCATTTACATACAGAAAGCCACAATTGTTTGAAATAACATCATCAAAGGTTGTGTGGGACTAAATACTCAGCAACCGATATGTTTCAAAAATTATATTATCTAGTTCCCAGAAAAAAAAAGGAAAAAGAAATATATATATATATATATATATATATATATATATATATATATATAGTACAGAAAAGTAGTTTTCTCAGAATAAGAAGTTTTTCTGCATAAAGCTGCAATATCTAAAGGAAAATAAGCTTTTATTTTACAATCATTTTCACTAATCATCCATCCATCACTGGACATTCTGTCTTGCACTAAAAAGAAAGACAGCTCATAATTTCATTTAAGACTGCAGAACTTCATTCCAGACATTATTCCAGAGTCAAAAAAGAGAAAAATTATGTATTTCCATAAAGCAAAACTTTTTAACTAATGGTTTAAAAATAATGTTATATCATTCGAACATAAACACATCTGAGGAAGTTATACATTAATTAAAATCAATGATAAAACCTGGACGTGGAATTTATTTCTCAATATTCAGAGTTCAGGAAAAAAAAAATAATTGAAAGCATATATCAAGGTATTGTATTGGAAAGGAAAATTGTCCGAGACAATAATACATAGATCACAAAACACAGAAGAAGTTTTTGTTCATAAACTCTCCATTTTTCAGGTCACAGCACTGATTTTGCCCTTGCATATATCGCAGTGGCTGAAACTATCATTTGCCGTTAGTCTTTTTTATTTATTTTGCCTTCAGCTCATTAAATAAAAATATTAACATCATGCTTTCATCTGAGCAGTAAACACAGTTATTTCTGTGAAATAAAATAGAAATAAAATGAAACAAAAGATGGCGGTAATGAACAGCCACAGTCTGGCCCTCTGTCTGTTAGTCAATCTGTGCATCTATCTGTCTATCTGTAGTCACCTCCAGATGGAGTGTTTTTGGTCAACTCTGTGGCTATGCAAAGTTAAATTTAAAAAATGCTGGTGATTGATTGGCCAATGTTAATATATAGGAAGTCAGGGTTTATGCAGTGTACACCCTCCTTATATACAGGTAACATGCACTTTTTGTAGAACAACATGGCCACGCAGCACTTAACACTATTATTTCCTTGATTTCAGTAGAAAGCTTTCCCATTATTTTAAATATCTTATTCCTCTTTAAACATTTGTTTCCAAAGCAGACCACATTTAATGCGAAATTAGCATCATTGATGACATTTTCACTTCAGTTAATATCTAATCAAAATATGTTAAACAAAGTTGTTTAAAAGAGACAGAGCTTAAGAAACAAAATTGATTACATAGCCATGGTAAACGATTTACTTTCTGACCACTCAAACTGTTATTTTTAATTGTAAATCAAATCATGAAGCAACAGTTAAAGACACACCAGTGATATTAAGTATCAGAGTTGCAGAATAAAGAAAAATAGCCTTGAGGAAGTGTTAATGTCATGGGTGGTAATTAAGAGGGTGAGGTAGGCTAGAAAGGTCAATAAACTGTACATTTATTCCTGTACTTTTGGAGAATCATTTTTATAATGAACTAATAATGATCTATTATTAATGCTGATTGAATGTATAAAATCGTTGTCATGCAATTTTCTTTTTTTATTTGCCACTTTAATTTTTGCTTTTCACCTTGAAAAGGGCCCGCGATCTGTCACTTGGAGAAAAGAGGGCCATCATTATATGACCAGGAAGTGTCCGAACAATGTCTACTTAAGCTTGTTTGTACTGATGTTTTGTCGCCACGGCGATGTGGGGCCTGCCAGTACATGTCTTCATTAACCCCTTCCCCTATGACTTTTTAACCTCAGTTTTCCCTCACGAAGATTCAATACTATTTTTTCTTTTTTTTTTCATTTTACCGGACAATGTCACAGACAGCACATATTTTGTGTCTGCTGGTTGTAGTGCTTCGCTGAAGTTATATCACAATTATATTGAGAGAAATATTCAAACCCAGAATGCCATGTTTTTATGGCCAAAGCATTACCACAAATGGAAAATATATAGATCTTGCGCATCATTTTATACACATTCCTTTTAATTCAACAGGACATATTTGGTATCGTTGAAAACCTTGGGATTTCCACTAGAATTTGAAATAGGACAGAAGTTCTACAGGTTGGAATACAGTAGCTGTATTTGATAGACCCATATATGGGTTCATAGGCTTTATGGGGTTGACTGTCCCGCATAACCGATCTGGGCACTTTGACCGTGGTTTGGGCAATGGGAATCCTGTTCCTCAGTCTGCAAAAGTAATGCCATATATGTAATCTAGAAGCACTGCTTTCAATGGGGGTGGGGTGGCCTCAAACACCAGGAAGGTTCCCCTCAACACGTATGTTCCCAATCCGCACAGATACGATATACTTTTTTTCCAATTCAATCTCCATTGAACGAATAGCACAACAATTAGTTTTCTCGATCATCCTGAGATCTAAAATCCAAAATAACTTCAGAAATCAACTGAGGCATTTATTTGTTCTCCTGAAATGGTCTTTACGCACCGTAATGGTGCAATCGCATCCATTCAGTTGCCCCACACATACCATTTTCACGGAGCAAACTGTGCCGGTTTATCTGATTTTCTTGATGATTTAAGATCTGCTGCTCTTAGAAATATGAAAAGTGCAAAAAAAATTCAGCAACAGATCACCCTCCAACGATATATATCATATCTGGCTGTATTTGGTCTAAATAAACTGAAATGACGATTTCATGTGGTAATCCCAAAGAGCATGGCTCATTTTACTAAATAATAAAGTGATAAATAATAAAATTGTAGAGACAGTGGTTATCTTTTAACTTCAGAGCAGAATTCCAAATTAAAAGAGCTTTCCTCAAGAGGAGCAGTAGGAGGCGCTGTCAAGAAGCATTCTTTGATTATAAAACGGGGGAAAAAACTTGGTTGCCTTGGCTGACACCATATCTTTTAGTACCCCTGCAAGTCAACAGAAAATTTCTGCAATACAGGCCCTCGTCATTCCTCTCCTTACACAAGGACGAGCAAAATTTTTACATTTTATATTTTAAATTAACAGGTGTTCACTGAATGCTTTAAACAAGATTTTACAGTGTCTTGTCTGACTGCTGGAGCGTACCAATCATGAATATCTTACACTGACATTATCATTTCTGCTGATAAATTATAACGTTTCCGCTTCTGACACTCTCCTCACTACAGGTGAGAATGCATGCATGCCACGTCATTTGTTTTTCTCAACACGCTTGCTGTGACATTTCTGTAAAGACTGAAGCAGAATCTGTGACAAAGGATCGTTCCGCATACAGTAGCTCAGTTTTAAGCCATTTATACCGTTGTTTTTCCGTTTTTGTAGCGTAAATCATTGACAGTATACTCCAGCAGAGGGTTGCCGTTATAAACACAGGGGTTTGAAGCTTGCCTGGTTCCTATATGAATTGAAGGTCAGCTTTGCAAGGTACAATAACTTACAGCACAGCAGAGCTTACCGGTTTTACCTCATTCTTATTCAGCGCATTATGTCAAATCTCACCCACCTTTAGCAATGCTTATCCCCATGAGTCACAACTGTGAAAGTCTGAAGCCATTAAACTCTAATCTGCAGGCAGGCTGAATGTGATTACTATCTGATGATGAGGAAAATGAACCACATTAAAGCATGTTTTTAACACACAAACATAGCAATATAACCTATCCTACTGCAAGGATTTATTAAAAACATCTGATGTTTCTCAAGCCCCGGTTTAGTGGATTTTCTTTTTTTAATTACTCAATTAACAAACTGCAACAGGTTTTTTTTCCCCACAAGGGGCACAAATTTGGCCTTCTAAACATCAGAAACATTATTATTTAAGTAAAGTAGTAAATATGCTCTCTATCGGGATGATAAGCAGCCCAGCAATAGCAAATGAAATCAGCTGCAGATTTATTGGCACCTTGATAGAAATGAAAAAAAACAAAACTGCACATAATAAACAATGCGGTTGATAATGTGAATGTAATGTTCAAAAATTACAACTGTATACTGCATTATGTATTGCACAACATGTTTTCGCATGTTTCAAAGTTTTGATTGAGTGATTTAATTTTTTGTAAAACTTTCGAGGTCACAGTTATGGGCATCGATGGTTTAGTACTTTGTGTAAAAAGATCCCGGTCTAAGATTAGAGTATAATGCTTTGTCTATAATTTGGGATGTGGGTTGAGAGTGCATTTGGATGGCTTTCTGACTGTTCTTCCAAATATGGGTGTGCAACAACTGGGCGTCCTCTACAATACAGACCAAAGGTTTTTCAAAAGATTTTCGGGACTTTGCTTTCATAAATCCATTTCTTTACAGATTTAGATTCTTGGATATATGTATGTGACCATTTTCCAGGAAAATCCACTTTGGTCAAGTCTCAGCCTTCTTGACGAGACAATAAGATTTTCTGCCAAAATTTTTGCTATTTTGTGGAATAATGTTGATTTTAATTAGCACCCATGGTCTAATGGTAGCAGGACATCCTGAAAACATCAGTGGTCTGTAAGGCCACTGCATCCGCTTCCAAGTTTCTGTCACTAATCCAAATATTTCTCATTTTTATTGCCTTATTGGGCTACATAAGACATTAAACATTCATTAATTTTGTACGAATTACCTCACTTGAGAAGATCAATTACCATTATTCAATTTTGAATTGAGAGTTCCTCATTTATCGCATATAGGAGCTGGAACTGATGGAATGACTTATTTACATAAAAAATGGTAATTAACTTTAATTTTATTCACAAGTGTTGTTTAGAGTGCCAATAATTTTGACACTTATGGTATTCAGAAAATAATAGGATTTCTTATTTTAAAAAAAACTGAAGCGCAAGAATAAACAATGGTAACAACAACAGGACACCCCGTCCATTCTGCAGACCAGGAAGTGTGGTGGGTGTTCCGAGGGGTGCCAATAATTCTGCATCAGTCTGCAAAATGATACCTGGAAGAGCAGGACTCCCCATCCCTTCTGCAGACCAGAAAACATGGTGGATGTTCTGCATTGCGGCAGAAACAATGCATATTTAGGGCAGTGATTAGGCGCAAAATGCCAGGCTGTGTGGCAGTTAGTAGGTGGAGGCCACAGATGGTCCCACCCAGCCTCCATGAGATGGAAAACCTCAACTTCTGTAAACTACCCCACTGTCGCTCCAACTATCCATGCCCCACCCTCGCCAAAAAAATGGAATTTCAAAGCTGAGCAAATGATTGCTAATTAGTCGGGAGACACAATGTTACATTTACTGTACATACCGAGCATTATATTTGCAATAATTATCCAAAAAGACAGCAATTGCCCATAGGTGCTGAAAATGCAACTTAGACATTGTTATCATATTAAAATCACAATTAAATGCAGAATTTTAGGGATTGTTATAGCACACATCAGTACCTCCCTGACTTGATTGCTGGTATTGTTGATGGTGTCATAAATGGAGTATCAAATATCTAATGCTGATAGAAGTTAGTTATAATATTGCTTCAAGAATTCTACAGCATCTAACTGGAAACTTCAGGAATGATATTAATGACCAGATTCAATTATTCAGGATTTTTCAGTGATATAATGTTATCGAGAGCGACAAACTAAAGTGGCGACCATCAGAGATCAATAAAAAAATGGAAGAAGGCACAGAAGGCCTATTCATAATAAATAACAGTAAATCAAGCCAAACCAAATGATTAGTTTTGTAAACTGACTGAGCTAAGACACTGCATCAGGTGTGCAATTATTTAACTTAATTCCCATTGATTCAATTGTCTGGTAGTAATGTTTGCAAACCAGTTTATTCATTCCACTGGCATCTACGGAGTTAACAGTACTGAAATATTTGCAGGACCCAGAGCTGATCCTGAGTGCCATTCACCACTTAAGGTGCAAAAGTGAGTGAACTGACTGTGTCACTACTACACAACCAATGTTTCAATTTGTTGGGGAAGAAGTGGCAATGTGCACTTGGAATATTAATGACTTATTTTACAGTAGGATTGGTTGCTAAAGCTGTGATATCTGGGGCGCCGTTATCTTACTCGCTCGGGATGTGCCACTGGGGTTCTCTGATGTACCGAATAAAGCATAACTCACAACTTCAGGGGGACTTTAAAACCAATTCCAAGAGGCAACTGGGCTTGGAATGGAAAAAAAAAAAAAAACACCAAATGAAATCACCCCAACGGCCTCCCTCTTGCGCCACGCTGAGCCTCTCTATGAAGACATCTGCTGCTTACGCTGTCTCCATAGCCCAGGCCGAGGAGGGAGGCAGGCTGGCCGAGAATGGCGCAGAGAGATTTCAACTGCAACGCCATAGCACCGACGAGGCAATGCACACAGGCGCCATGACAAATAGCCGTAAAGTAACTACGTAACTGCAGAGCCAAGACTCGCCCGTGCTCTGTTCTAGTAAACATGGCCAGGATGCCCAGAAAGTCAGACTTTTTCCTTGAGACTGCATACCCGCAACTTTTTTTTTCTTTCCTTGGAACATGGAACAAAGTAAATGCAGACTATAAATCAAAGTAAATCAAACTATAGCAGGGATACTGTTTTATTGTCATTTAAGCTAGGCCTATAGCTTATGTTTAGATATTATTAGCCTTTGTAATATATTAAGCTGCATGTGGGTTAGGATCACTTTGCAGTGCTACTTCTGGTTTATCGTTACATAGCATGTATAGTTCGAAGATTATGACTGTAACAGCTGATAAAATATGTCACTCAATATTATGAAGTCAAGTAACTCTGAGGCCTCTGTTTATACTTTGTTTTACCCATGAAATTACAAACTGAGCTACTCTCTGGAATGTGGAATTAACATCAACATGAAACTCAATTCAACTCAAAACTAGAAGTTTTCTCAAGGTCGCTCATAAGTGAGGGACCTGCTCCTAAGCAGACGAGTTGAACATCAACATGCTCAACCGCTAGCTGGTTTGGTTTGTTCCTTTGTCCTGAGTTAAGTAAGTTTCACCTCCAGGTATTTTCAATATTTTGTTGGCGTATGTTCACAGTGTGAATAGCGAATGTGGCTATGCCATAATCAGATGAGAGTAACAGGTTTTCATGCCTTTGAACCAGTGGTATGAGGGTGAGTCAACAATTAAAAAGTAGGAACACAGAGTGAAGCTTTGCATCGCAATTTCCAAAAGAAATAGATACATACATGGCATCAAGGCAAGTGCTTACTCTTGGAACAGGAACGCAGATGTCTTCATATGTCTTTGATTTGAACATCCTCAATAAGACAGCATGACAGCATGAGAAAGTGACGGGGCCTTTACCAGCTGGCTTTGATTTTATATATTTCCTGCGGACAGAATTAAGAGGAGTTGACGGATGGGGAGGCTGATATATAGCCAGAGACAGAACCCTTAAAAAGCCAAGATGCTCTCTTTTATTCTGGAGGCAATCCGAAAATAAGATTCATTTTCAAGTTTCCTACCCTTGCCAAAGCTCCACATTTTCTCATCCATCAGTTTTATTGTTAATGACATTTTGTCTATAAACCCTATATCAGTAGAGTACAAAGACATAAATTATAAAAGATTCGCAAGGCTCAAGAGATCTACATAGTCTCAGTGAAGGTTTAAAACATATTATCAGTCACATACATTCAAAATGGTGCTCTACGTCTCATCTCCTTCAAGGACACCCCGCAAATTTTCTTTGTAGTGAATTTTGTCATCAATCATACAAGCCTATCTCCACGGTGAAAATCTTCCTGAAGTTTTTTTTTTTTTCTGAAGGAGGGGGGGGGGGCTGATAGTTATTCTTTTTTATGAGACCAAGACAAGCAATTAATGATCGATTTTGTACACTGATGTTCGCGGAAACATAAGTCAGTCAGAGTGCCAAAATGTAATAGCCGTGTCTGACAGGAGTATACTCAGTTCATTCAAAACACCAGAAATATAACCTACCTAAGAATGAGTTTACAATAAAATTATTAGCATAAACATTAAATAGGAAATGCTAAACATAGTGCTAATAACAATGCCAACTCCTTGTTAAACCAAATTTTTAACAACAGCCGGCTTTAAATACAATAACAACAGCAGTTACACTGAAGTTCAAGTTTGTTTTGGGTTTATTTGGAAAGGATAAGGTTGTTTTCAGGACAAAAGGAGGGTCTTTCCTACTTCCTCTTTCTGGTTCTTCATGTTTCTTTTTTTACCTTCTTATCTATGTAAGCAGTACTTTTGTACCTGAATTTTAAGTTGTTCCCTTACATAAAAATTGAATGCATGTAAACTGCCACAGAATTTACTTTGGTTTATAACTATCATAAGAGCAAAAATAATGATTCTGGTTTGCGAGCGTAAATATGCGTAACATACTGCCTGTTACAGTAAATTACTTCCATACCTCCCATACCCTTAATGTTAGCACTCAGGACTTGTTACATGCTTTTATGTACAATACGTAGATTATCTTGAGACAGTAATCGAGAATATAAAGTAAAATACCACAGCTGAAAACTGCTTTCAACCAATTAAAAGTGTGCTATTTAAGAAACCTCATTTGGTTCCATTACTGAGTAGTTACAGCTCTCACAGTAAATATCCCTGTTCTACCTCACTTCTCACTGCTCCCGAGAGATTATTTTGTGAGCCAAGTTTCCCTTTCGGTAACTGTGGGAACACGAAATGCTGACTTTTTCTGTTCTTTTTTACAGCTTGTGTCTTCAGTTCCTGGTGAGCATATCCATAAATTTTATCACCTTAAAATGCACTCAGCAGAGGATTCCCCAGATGGAAGGAATACCCAGGCAGCAGGAATACTAACTAAATTAAATATCAGTTTTGGGAGGAATCCTCCAGATTTGGTAAGAACACTTTTTTCTTTTTTCAGTGCATTCATGGCTGTGTTACGTCATTCCATTAAAATTCAGGTGAGCAATTTTGGAATGTAACATAATATCTTGTTCATATGGAATAACAAGCTTCAATTTCTCATTTTGATTTATTTATTTACATGGATATTGCCCGTTTTCTACCTCTGGAGATTATTTGCCTTGACACATTACCGAGCTATAACATTTATTTGAGCATCTTTGTTAATTTCTTGGCTTAGCTTTTTGTTTTTCTTTGCTCTCAATACGCTGCATATTTATACATAGGGAATAAAGTCAAGTTAGAGTAAAGGTTCTCAGTTTTCTACAGTAGGTTTAAATGTAGCGGTTAGCTAAGGTTATGGCTTTTGCTAATGTGCTTCCACAATTCGCATGAGCAGCAAATGCCTGGTCGGATCACCTGCCTTTTGAAGGGAAGTCTTGTTGTTCCCCGAGTTCTTTTCTTTTCTCGCCTCTTTGATGTGAGGTTAGCCTCATCACACTCTGTGGACTGACTGCAGATTAAAGATCAAATGTGACTTACTGGCTATGCTGGTACATACAAGTATGTGGTGTCTTAAACCTAACAGCCCAACAAACACTGTAGATTATGTATCAAATTGCGCATGAATCCTAAATGCCTGAAAATGTGTATTGGCCGATTTCGTTTGCAAAAAGATGCTACACTTTGACCTCCCCGAGGCTCATTAAAAAGACATTATAGACACAGTATATCTCCGAAATAAACATATATTAGCATTTATGCAACATAACCTTGACTCAAAGGGTTGTGCCCTAATCATGTTAATGCCAACCGAATATGCCTCGTGTGTAAGGCTTAAATAAAAAGAAAGGTTATCTGCTCATTAAACTCTCACACTAAATTTGCACATTAAGATAGAAAATAAATAATGTAATCAAAGATTTATACACTATACTCCTCCACGCCTTTTTTAAAAGCAGAGAATATAAGACCAATCACAGTCTGATTTTCGGCCAAAAAACTCCTTAGCATGCCAGAGTCATACTCCTTCAGCAGTAGTAATGAGAGAAACCTGTACACTATTGGCGTATGCGGCCATTTTGTTTTATGAAGCTATTCATATATGGGGGGGATGACAAAATATCAGAAACACTGACCAAAAAGTAACTAATAATGAGTAGGGCCACTGTTGCCTTGGAAACAGTTTCAGTCCCTCTAGGAATTAAGTTGTTAAATTTAAGATTTGTATGTAGTGGGATACTGGCCCAGTATCTTGTTCTTTATTTGGTGAAGGAGGTGGAAAACTAATTGACATTCTGTGCCATAGAACCTCCCATAAAGGTTCGATTATGTTTACATCTGATGATTGTGCAGGCCATGAAAGGGATTTGACTTCAACATCATGCTTTTGGAGCTGTTCTTTACTGCTTTTAGCCGTCTGTACGGAGGCGTTATCATATCAGACCTCGGGGACTTTATGAGGGAACAGTTGTTACACTGTAGGGTGCACCTGGTCTTGCAAAATGGTTGCAGTTACACGTTCATGGAGAGCAATCTTTGGTCCAAAGAAGTCCCGTAAATACTTCCCATCCGCAGAATCACCACCATATTTAACAGTTGGGAATAGACATTGTGGATTGAATGCCCCCTTCGGCTCTCTCCGAACATAACCCCATCCAGTTGTATTTAAGAGTAAAAGATGACTCATCAGCCCATTTTACTAATTTCCATTGCTCAGGAAATGTTCCCAATGCCATGTTGTATGTTTTAGTCCTTCAGCCCTGGATACAAGTGGTTTCTACCTTTAATACCAACAACCTGTTTTTGTTAAGACTGGTTCAGATATGGACATACCAAATTCCATGGTCAGTTTTAGAGCTCCTACCGAGTCTGTTTGTTTCTGTTGCAAAGCCATGACTTGGGGGCCACAGTTTTTTGTTTGTTTGTTTTTTTTTTTTTCTTGGCTACCATAAATAATTTTGCTGTTTCGAGACCAACAGACCTGCAATTCGGGCACAAATTATTTGGTTCCTTTGACACTCTATTTATATCCTCAGCTTACTTTGGAGACTTTGGAGATTCACTCGCAAAGTTAATTCATTTCGCGCAGAATCATGCTGCTGCGTTTCATTCAAAGTAATAAGAATCATCTGTGTAAATGAATCGGTGTTTGAGATTTCCACAATGAAATCCATTTTTCAGTGCTGTTTCCGATATTTTGCTCCGTGCATTTATGTTATTACATGCATGTTAATAAAAATATTTTGTATGATCAGATTAGGTCTAATACAACTGTCAGTAAAAAGTTATTTATCTTTACTCTTTAAACCATCCATGAAAAATAGAGTTAAAAGCTGTTTCTGGAATGTCTCCAATAATTTGCCTTTTACCAGTATTGTACACTCATGTTACTAAATATTTATTTACATTAATTTTGTATTTCAATATAATTTCCAATAGGACAGTGTGCATAAAGTTCTCATTCTTTACTTTATAAATGATCTGTGAAAAATAGAGTTGTACATGGCAGGCGGGTTTTTATCATCCTCAGTTATTTTGTCAGAAATATTACTCCTTGGCGATCATCCATGCAAAGCTCTACTCTCCCGAATAAACACATCCATCTGTTCATATTGTGGATGAATACGGGACCATGTCATTCAGACAGTGTTCATTATATTGTACTGAGCTGCAGCCAGTTGTTTGTTTGCACCCCGCCCCCATTCCCTCCTTTGCCCAGGTTTGATTCCCTTCTATAGGAAAAATTCTCGGCATACACTCCTGTGAAGGAAGGCCAGGCCTGACCTGCACCCCAGTAAGACTCTGACCCACCCCGAGCACAGGCCCCGACGCTGGCCACATGGTTCCCGACACCCCCCTGAGATGCCCTTCCAGGCAAGTGTCCCGCCAGTGTTTGATGTGGAGCAGAGTGGGGCTCCATTACATTGCCTTTAATTAGCTCCAGAAGCCACGATTTCCTGGTCTCCCTAGTGCCGCCTCACACTACTGTCTCCATAATCTGTTACAGGTGACCCTCGGTAGCACATTGACAGGAGGAACACATATTAAATAGCCAACTGACACACTGTCAGCAAGGCAACTAATAGAATGTTATGACTCCTTAATACAATTCCTCACAGTGTTCCTGCATGGACCAGAAACTAATCACAAATTAATCATAAAACAAAATATAAAGTAGCCTAAAATTTTAACTGGCTAACATAATAGATATGGGCCAATTTGGGGAAGGAAGATCTAATTTAGCTGTGTTATACTGCATCTGCGAAAAATCACTGAATATAACAACTATTTCCTCCAGCACAGAATGCTCAATACTTCCTGCCAACTGAATTTTAATGATGCAAATAAAAGGCCACCTGACCCATTTTGTCTGTCGCTTGTCATCCTACTTTGGTTTTATTACCCCCTAAAAATGGTAACAGGTTTCAATAGCAGGCAGAAAAAAAAAGCTTGTGAGAAAATTCTCTCAATGACAGTAAATGTCTCACTTTATCTCCAAGCCTGCCTCCCCAGAATGCGTTCTTAACTGTTGGAAATTGCTCTCCGAGGACTGACAGTTGGATATTGATCTCAGATTAGCAGCACACACTCCAATGCCAGCTCCCCTTGTCACCCCGCAAGTTAGTGGATAACTCCTTAAAACTCCTTGAAAGATGAAAAAGCAGGCCAAAGCAGGCATTGGAATACTAATACCGTCCCTTACTCATTAAGCTAATGGGCGGTCAGATTGCCCTCACTGAGCATGCTCCCGTGCCCCTTTGAGTTTGCAGGGGCTAGAGGCTGTGCAGCGCTTTGAACACCCTGACCGGCATATTGAACGCGCTTTCATAGAGCACTTCTGAGGTGCCTGGTTGGATGTGCAGGGGCTCTACTCCTTTAAGTTCCCACACCTCTCCAAGTGATCTCGTCAGATAGTGATGCCAGCACTGGATCAGACCTGGATTGCACCAGGGCCTGAGCGGGTGGAGGGGGGGGGTCGGGGCGGTGAAAATTAGACCAGTGGTGTCGGAATCCCAGCTGAGGTTATTCTTGCCCCCAAGACTGCAGGCATTGACAGCAGTACTGCATCTCTCTCCTTTGATGTGGAAAGGTGCCTGGTTTAGGACTGAAACAAGGGGGCTTTGGGAGTAAGATTGAGGGGGATTTCCCCCATTGTGAGCAGTCCGGAGAGTCTGATTCCTTGTTGGTCAACAAGGCTAATATGCTGATGTAATTACAAGGCTAGGTCCTCTACTCTCCAGTCTAATGCCTAACCATGCGAGACAACTGTGGTTACTATGCCCAATTCAACAAGAAGATGCCAACCTTCTTAACTGAGGATCAAATTAAAACAGAACAATACGAACCAAGATGAGCGCCATCAACCAATGATAAAGCAAATATCTGCCGGTGACTGGCTTTTTTTTTTTTTTTTTGAAAAAAGAAAACAACCGCAGAGTTTTTCCAAGGGAAGCACATTGTGATTTGAATTTCAAAGAAGACTCCCCTCCCCCACATCCCATAGTAGTGAGATATACTGACGAGGAGCCTAAACTAAAACTGTAATACATGAATTTACATGACAAAGCCTGCTTTTTAGCACTAATGAGCCATTCTTTAGGTCACCCCAAATACAAAGATTGATTTAAAGATGAGACGAGAAATATTAGACAGCGTAATTTGAGTGACGTGTAGGCAGGTGTTTTGCGCAGCTTTGAGTACAGCTGATATGAACAGCAAGCAGAGTGCCATCAGATGAGCTTTATGGCCGCTGCTTATGAGTGAAGAAAAGCGAGGAATAGTTTCCATTCACAGCTCTTCTGCTGATTAAATTGTCTGCAGGTACACTACCGCTGAAGAACAATATGAGCTCAGAGGGGGCCTAGTCCCATCCTGACTCATATAGTGACGCTACCTGACCTTCGTCAATATCGGACGAAGAAGGAGACTTTTGCTGTCCTTATTTGACGCTACATAAAACAAGCCCTACCTCCTTACCCCAAATCTAAACCCGCACCCTAACCCAAAACGTCAAATGAGGACTTTTAAAGTTTCCTTTTTCATCCTATATCGATGTTTGGCCTGGTAACGTCAGTATATGACGAGTTACGATGAGACTATGTTGTCAGAGGAGTGCTTACTGATGATTGGTCTTTGCACATAGATTGATTTAAAGAGGGAAAGTATTTTATTGGCGCACTCCCAGACCATCTCTTGGCTGCACCTGCGCATTATTGCACAAAGCTTGCTTTACAAAACAGTAAATCAGATTAGATACAAGTACACATATGCCTTCCTCAAGTAAAAGGGCAGATACTTGTGTAAAAAAAAGATGTGGCACAATTTCCAACAACTCTTGTCTTAATTAAGTTTTTAAAAGTGCAGACTTTTAAATTTCCTCAGTATACCAAAGTAAATGCAACTCTGTTCACCATTGCATTTCCAGTGCTCTTTCCTAGCAGCCTACTTTACTATGACATAAGAACAAGAAAGATTGTACAATTCAATAATGCATTTGCTAATAATCATTGTTACAACCAGCAACTTGAAAAAATTCCTCCAAATAGACCAGTGGATTTTCAGTATTGTTTGCAGCACGCATTCCGCTGCCTCATCATTAATTGATCTTTCATTCTAATCACTGCTCATCGTGACAAACGGGGCAGTCCTCATCAATTAGCTCTCCTCGCTTTTTCTTCATTCTCCCTCCATTTCCTCCTCTGAATTGTTACGTCTGTTGTACGTTCGGTGCACCGGCAACAACGTCACAGGATTCTCCACATCACTAAATCTAGTGTTTGATCAGTCAGCATTAAGATGTACTGCGGCTCTACGCTTGATCAACTGCCGGAGTAGCGGGTGAAACACATAATGTTACACAAAAACTCAGTGGATAATTTCACAAGAATATGTGTAATTGAGCCTGTTCTTGTGAAGTATGGAACAGGAAGAACGGATTTATATGTTTAAATGTCAGGAGCAAACCCTCAGGTAAAGAAAAGATAAGTAAGAATTCTACTTTAAAAAAGTGACACTGCTTTTTTGTTACTTTCCACCTCTGCAGCGAATCATTCGGCAGTATGTCAATACATATTACATGCATGCATGATGAAATGGTTTGATTTCTCCGTATGAAGATTAGTAGGGGCTAAGATGGGATAAATTTAGGACCTTAGATAAGTGTGATTTTCGGTTTGAGAGATTTTGGTTCCAGAAACTTTGAAGTAGCTTGATTCATATACACTACACTCTCAAGTGTTTACATACAATAATGCAATTAAAAAAGACATCCAGTGAGCGCGTAGCGCTGAAGACAATTTGTTAAAGAAAAATATTAGAAGAGAATGAGGCTGCTTTTTCAAGCCTCCAGGACAAGGGAAATGCTCAAATAACTCCTGTTTACTACAGTAGTGAGCGGGGCAGCACATCTGAACACAATACAGGCTGAAAGTTGAAGCAGATGGGCAGAGGATCAATCCAGGTTCCACTCCTGTCAGCTATAAAAGGCAAAAATGAGCCAAGTGATCTCCAAAGCTGGAGAATTGAAGATGGGAAATATGTCACCTGGTCAGCCAAATCTCTATTTCTGGTGCAACATGCTGGTTGTGCAAGCAGAGTTTGGTGTATCCAGCTTGAATCCATTGATCCATCCTGTCTTGTGAGTTCAGTGAACATACCCTGTTAATGGAGTCTGAACTGTATGTTATTTGAATGTGGTGGGGCAGCATCCCTTTATGACCCTTTCTTGGTCAAATTGATTCTTCTAGCGAGATAATGCATCATAATCACTGAGGACATCTCAACATCTCAAGCTGGTCCCACAATGACAGTTGCTTCCAATGGCCTGCAGACAATCGACTATCTAAGTCCAACAGTGCACCATTGGGATGGATACAGACTTTCAAGCTGTATGACAGTATTCAGTTAGCATTGACCAAAATCATTGTACTATGTCTTCAGCACCTCTGTGAATCTATGCCATTAAGCAGTTGCCCTGCAATGGAGGATAAAATGATGCCCCATGGTGTAAAGGTGTATCTAATAAAGTGGCCAGTGAGTGCATGTCCTTTGAGACCACAAACAAACCAATGGGTGTTTTTTTGACATACGTCTCTTAGATAAGAAAAATTATGTTGCTGATTTGAGCATCACTCTTTGTGTTGGTTTTAACACAGTAGAATATGATTCTGAAAATTAAGATCAGACTATCTCATGTAGGGAGAACAGTGAATTACAGTCTTTGTTTCATGCATGTGTATGGGGAGTTAATGTATGAGCATGAACGTGTGACAGAGATATGATGATCACCCAGGTGCTCCAGCGGGTAAGTCTCATGCATTCAAATTCAAAGCCATCTATATGATTATAATGTAGAGGCAAAGAATCTAAAGAAGTTCTTGCAAGATCTGAACTGGAGCCTAAGGTGCATGCCTTAAATCAAAAAGGATACCACTGATATAGAGGAAGTACATCATAGGTTATTTGTGTGTAATGATGCAGAACACTGATAATTACTACAAGATTTAGGGAAGACAGGATTTGTATAATTCCTCTTTTTGTTATTTTGGCTGATTATACAGGTTTTGAAAAACGCAGCTGGCTAATTTTAGTTTGGGGTTCTCTATAAGCAGTTCACAAGGCACTGTGATTAACAGATGAATGTATATGTTATGAACTCACGTTTCCATCCTGGCAGGTTTGCTCCACACGGCTGGCTCTCCTTCTGACATCGATCACAGAGTGACGAGAATCCATCTTCCTCATCGCTGGCAACAAAGGCAAAAACCAGAGGGGAGCTCAGTTATTTCTTGCCTTCCTCTGACAGAGTAAGAAAGGGCGGGGCTGCTGGGGAAGGGATACATGATACAGACAGGGACAATGACAGCGGAAAGTATGTCCCAATTTCATCTAGCAGGCAACCTCCGCTACCCCCTATGCCTCTCAAAAAAAAATCCCTTCACCCCCCTCCCATTTTCCCTCATCCGTTCTGACTTCACATATCTCAATCAATCACCCTCTGCCCTTACATATATATATATATATATATATATATATATATATATATATATTTATTTATATATATTTTTTTTTTTTTTTTTTTTTTTTTTGGGGTAATCTCCAGCTAAAGCGTGCTGTCACTTATGCTGACATGAGGCTCACAGGAAGCAACTCTCAAATAGAAAGTCAGGTCCCATAACAACGATCGATGATGAACCACGCAATCTCTACAAGGAATGTTTAAAATTCTAAATTGCCATATTTCCTCGCTGTCATTCGATTGGAATAGCTCCATAAATACAGACATAACTTAAACAGAGCGAAGTAATTTATGTATCTTAGGGTGTAAGTAGGCTAATCAAGCCCAGCCCTCAAAAATTCCTCAAGGAGCGTTCAGATATTTAAGGTTAGTGCGCACAAGGTTATACGTAACTTACGTTGCAACGGAGACAATTGCTGGTTGGAGTAGCTCGCTGTTTCCCACATTAAGATGGAAGACGAATTCTGCTTCTTGAAGAAATCACGACCCACGTTTTCTTTTGAAAACAGATTTTTTTTTTTTTGGTCTTTGACCATTCGTGAGTGCGTGGATCACAGGTGGGAGTCTGTCCCCATCGAATAAACCAGTTCACCAAGGACGGGATTTGGCGCTGTTATTTTCTATTAGGTCAGAATTATGCTAAGCCTTTAGAAGCCATTTCTGTGTTGCTATGGCAGCCCATATTTCCTGCCGGGTTGCGACCTTGAATGACTACAGTGCAAAGCCAAGTGCCACCGAGACTCTTTGAGGATTAGAAACGTGGGCTCATAGTTATGCTAAATACTCCCAGATATGATTGAACCTTGTAAGACTGAATGACAAGTTTATTGAGATCGCCGCTCTTTTCATCTGATCATTATTATGCGAATTTTCCAGACCACTTGTCCTTCTTTGCTCGTTTTGTGAAGCAGCTTTGCTTTCATGCTCAACCCTATAGGCTGGCCTAAGTTGCTTTTTTTTATAGCCCATTTATGCCCAAATGTTGTGTGGTGTTATGTTAGCTGGTTAAAATGATAGGCTACTTAATGTTTATTTTTATGATTAATTTATGATCAGCCTAAAATATCTATTCAAACACGTTTGGCTTATAATCAATTTGAGTTCTTATTTTGAATTCATTCGATTAATGCTTTGATCTTGATTTGTTTGTCATTGTTAGCCGACTATACCAACACTCAATCAAACATTCGCAAAAAAAAACGGAAATCAACCGAAGTCTCATAGCAAGGCAATGCTTAGACACGCGGGCGAATTGTTGAAAACTTGGTCTATCTGCAGGCTCCTCCACCAAATAGCGCATCACTGCAACAAAAGCAGGCAAAGGCAAACGACCTCATGCACGAGCTGCAAAATCCAAGACAAGGAAAAAGAGCAATGGCAGCATTAATTGTTGAAAAAAAAAAGAACAATCGCTCAGCAGTTGGCACATAGGCTACCATTATTTTAAAACTCCTTATAGAATCAACTGAGGCGTCTTTTGCGCCTGTTACTGTCACCAGATGACGTAGTTTGCCGCGTAAAAAAGTACTTCCATATGAGAAACCGAAGAATGCACGAGTTCCAGGCCAGGATTTGTTCACTGGGTTACGGAATAAACGAGCCCCTTTGGAATTCAACCAATAGCAGTAGCCGACACGTCTGAAATTTTGATCTGAAATTCAGAAATAACGCATAACCTAAGAAGACGTAGGCTTAGGTTTAACATGTGTTGGTCTGTGGCAACTGCTGTGTCACAATGGCCGGCTCCAGTTTAAATTTGTTGCGCCATGTTTGACTTTTTCATTGAGCAAAGGAAACTGGATTTGGTCGTCTCGCAGGTTGGTTTGCAGTCTTTATTACAGCAAAACTAGAAGTCATTGTTTCATCATGGTCATATCAAATATTTTGCGTGATGTCATTCTAATCGCTGTCTGTCCATTTTGAGGAAGGCACGCATAACATCGAGGTGAGGAGGAATTTTGAATTTTGCATTTCAAAATCAAACACTCATTAAAAACAAGCCGGCCGCGAGGTCCGCCGTCTCCTGTCGCCAAAATACATATTACCCTGTGACCTTAAAGGAAGTCAATTCTGTTCAAAGTGAATGTGGATATTTTGTAAAAGATGGCAAGGAACTGGATCCATAAAATTTGACCATCAGGTTAAAGAGAATGGCGCAAAACACCACAGTGAATGATTTTAAGCTTGTAAATCAAGTTAAAAAAAAAGAGAAGGTCAAGTGCCAATATTTGACGTGCTAATTGCAAGGTCAAATAATAGGTCAAGGTCACTGATATTAAATAGGAAACTGGTTCATAATGTTATCTTCTTATAAGCACAACATGGGGTCTGTAATCCATTTTCTTTGTGAGTTATCATGTTAACGTCACTTTTCGGACTGGCGGATGGACTGACGGACGGACGGACACACGCATGGAGGGGTGCATCCCTATATCTCCCTTTCACCAGAGGCAACAGGAGACAATAAGTGCGCAGTAGCTTTAATTTTTAATCATCTTTTTATTTGCACGGTAAAGACGTGTGGTAGCTAGCATAAAACTTTCGTTAAGAGTTCGGGTGGGGACGGTTGTCTCACTGCAATGGCGGTTGGTTATCATGCTTGTGAAAGACCATGAGAAACATTTTTCAGTCATTGATTTGTGGGTAGTGATGTTTTTGTTTTGATTTTCGCTTCTGTGTTGGCAGAAGCTCGAATGTTTTCAACACAGTAAATTCCCTCATTTACTTGTCCAATAGTCAC
The DNA here is from genome assembly GCA_029721435.1 of Gymnothorax reevesii. Taxonomy (NCBI): domain Eukaryota; kingdom Metazoa; phylum Chordata; class Actinopteri; order Anguilliformes; family Muraenidae; genus Gymnothorax; species Gymnothorax reevesii. Next base: position 10,188,850 of record CM056586.1, read on the forward strand.
GGTTTACATTCACAGATTAAACAAATATACAAATAATAAGGGGCTTGATGAGGATTATAGAGATTGTGATTCTATTCATTTTAAAAGTTATTTGTTCTCTTCCAGCTTTAAAAACTAGAAAGTTACAAATGTTTAATAAAAAAAACAAAATTTCAACATAATCAAGGTTTTATATGATCTGCACCTGTTGTTTAGTACTTAGTGCAACTACCTCTAGCAAATACAGCAGCATGGAGATTCCTCCTGCCATTTTTGACAGGGTTAAAGCACGCATATGGAGGGATTTTGGATCATTCCTCTAAACAGATCCTTTCAAGACCCTTCTCATTCTTGGGTTTGCGTTTATCAAATGCCCTCTTCGACTCAGCCCACAGGTTGCAATTGGATTGAGGTCAGACGACTGAGATGGCCATTGCAAAAAGTTGATTTTGTTACGGAACCATTTCTGTGTGGATCTTGAGGTATGCTTTGGGTCATTGTCTTGTTGGAAGGTCCATCTACGACCAAGTTCCAGCCTCTAGACAGAGGCAACCAGATTATCAGCCAAAATATTCTGATGGTTGATGGAATTCATACTGCCATTAATCTTAATCAGTGCCCCTGGACCTCTGTGCCCCAAAGCATGACTGACCCTCCATCAGCGTGGGTATGAGGTGCTGCTCCTTGTATGCATCTCTGTTTCAACGCCAAACATGCCATTGCTGTATCTGACCGAGACGTGCAATTTTGGTCCCATCTGACCAAAGCACCTTGTTCCAGTCATAATTTAAATGATGTTTAGGAAATTCCAAGCACTTGCTTCAGTGTCTTCTGGTCAGAAAAGGTTTTTTTTGGCAACCCTTTCAAAGAGCCTGCGGTTGGAGAGGTGGCACCTGATAGTGCTTTTTGAAACCTGGTGACTCCAAGATGCCTCCAAGGCTCGCAATTCCTTCACAGCGATTCTTGGCAATTTTGGTGCTCCGCTCATCACCCTCCTCAGTATCCTGGGGGGAAAAATGTAGTTGCATGCTCTACCCTTCAAGTTTTCAACAGTTTCATAGCTTTGGAATTATTAGAAATGATTTGATAATTGCCCTGACAGTTCTCAGTGGCATATTCAATCATAAATCTGTTAGTAGCCATTACCAGATTTATCAAGGTTTATGACCATCTGTTTCTTTGTAACTTGTAGTTGTTTTGTTTCTTCATGATGTTGGAATGGAATTTAATACCTGGCTTAAATTTGGTAAATATTATTTACAATAGTTTGTAAATATACGTTTGTAAGTTTTTTAAATGTTTTTTACCTTAAACCTGAAACTGCACTGATGACTTCAGAAACAACCAACCACATACACTGTGACAACCAGCCTTGTCATGGGGTTTGTTGTCACAATGTATCAGCGTGTCCTTGATGGTTAGTCTAATAACTTGATGTTAAAATAAGTTATTCAAATGAAAGGGATACTCATTTCAACTCAAGACCTTAAGCTTCACACTTAACTGTTATAAAAGGATGAGCATGCATGCGACAGTAAAAAGAGTGACTACTAACCCTGGTCTCCCGTACCTCTGCTTAGGTTTTCAATTATAGTGATCCAATTAGGCGCAGCAAAATATAATGACAATTATCATAGTTTTCTTGCTTCTTGGGCTGGTAATTGACTCAACAATGGGGCGTGGATTGGCCGGACCGGCTTCACACCCGACTCCCAGGTAAAGATTGAGCGAGAGTAAAACCAGCTGTCCTTTGCCTTTTAAGGGCACGATGAAGCAGGTAGGACCAGGAGGGCCGTATGTGCTTGATACTATTAAAGGCTGCTTAGTTTACCGGCTGCCGTGCAGTTCAAATGATTCAGCCAGATATTCAGTCTTCAATATAATGCGCCGCCATTGTCAGAAAAACAGGTCATTTTTTTACGAGGTTATTACTCAAAGATGTATTGATATAGAATCTAATTCCGCTTGATTGGATGGACTATTGATAGAGTGTCACCTGTAGTAAATATACAGCAATAAAAGTGAATGGACCTTTTCACTTTTCACGGAAACTGGCTGCGATGACACCAACTTCGTTGATAGTATTTATGTGGGAGTGACGAAGGTTTCTTATTATTGTATGCAGTTCCTGCGATTTTAAAAACAAAAACGGACAGCCTTCATTTCCGGCAAAGAGATGAGGCTTTGAAAACGCAAGATTGACGTGGTTGTGGTCACATAGCGCAACGGGCGATTACTTTGAAGAGATAAGTTCTTTGAGTATCACATTTCACTCTGAAATGCTGACGGAAGACAAGCTCAAGAGTAATACCTGTTGAATCCGGTGAACCAAATACACAACATTGCAGTTCTGACTCGCGGAAGCTTTCTTAACTGTTCCCAAGTGAAGAGAAATCGTGGTAAACCAACTGTCTTTCAACGACCTTTCCTTTTGGAATCAAATAAATCATCCCGGCCTCAATTTAGAGAGACTGGGACACGGAATGTAAAGGGAGCTTCAGAGAGAAAGCAGACGCATTTCAGTGAATAGACCTCGGATGTGGGTGATATGTTTGATATGACACTGAAAAAAACTTTGAGCGTCGTGCTGCCCACAGCCTGGGGATTTATGGAATTTCGCGTTTGCAATTCCTTTAATTCCTTGCTTGCACTCGACCCCGATGACCATGATTTTTATACACGCTCTTTAATTTCCATCGGGAAAAAAATAGAAAAAAATCCAGTAGAAAAGTGGAATCACGCATTCGAGGGCCAACAAATGCCCATAGCCATATAAGTTAAAAGCCTATTAAGGCCTGTACTTTTATCTAGAAATAAACAGGCCAGATGTATTAGTTCTCCGGTGCTGTAAACTGTTTCTTTGTCATTTTTGAGGTGTTGTTAAATCAATGAAATTGATGACGATACGTCACCATTTTCCATTACGATACAACTGTACAATTGTTGTTTGGTCAGACACCGTTTTTTCTTCGATTCACAATATTCTCTTTGGGGATTTAGTGAACTTTGATGTCGCGATCTCTGGAGCAGACTTGCTGTTGATTGAACTTGCCTGGATTTCCTAAGGACAGAATTTGATACACAGGACACGTGAGAGCGGGCAGAGCTAAGGTACACTCCTTTATTTTCTATTCTATTCTACTTACAAAAACTACCAGACCTTGTCCAAATGAACGGAGCCCCCAAGCCCCCCCATATCTCCTCTCTCTCTCTCTCTCTCTCTCTCTCTCTCTCTCACACACACACACACACACACAAAAACAACAACAACAATAATAATAATAATAATAATAATAATAATAATCTACTCATTCCGGGCATAAGGACCACGGACAGCTCCCTTACTCTCAAAGGAACAAAACTCACCTGCGACCTGAACTCTCCTCGTTTTCCAAAATTGCCCCTGCACTGGCTCATTGACTTCTGAGGTATTTCACGTTGCATAATTCCAAAATAATATAACAGTTAAAATAACATAACAGTCGGCCCTATTTTACAAATAGAACATAAAGTTAGCCGCGTTTGAGACGTGTTTGAGTTTTTCATCACCTAAACAATGTCATTTGTTTTCTCTCAAATCCAATATCACTCAAATCTTCCAGTCTAAAGTTTTTTAGGTAAATTGCGAATCAAGATGGGGTTTTTTAAACAGTGCTTGACATTTCACCGCGGCTGTGTCCAGTGGCGTTTAGAATGGTTATCGTTGTCCATAATCAAAGCAGTCGTATGGATGATAATTTTCTTTTTTAAAGGAGAGTTTCGATTCCAGCCGAACATTTCTCGTACAAATAGTTCCTCGATAACGCGTTTTATGTAGCCTACACCCAATTATCAGAATTATTTTTAACTGATGGCTTGTTTAATCAAAGTCCATATAGCCTACATAATTTATACGCGTATGTCATCGGCCTACGTTCTGGCTAGAAAAATGAGAGCACAAAATATGTCCAGCTTCTCTAAATCCATACGAATCATCGGTTATATGATATATATTTGTGGTAACAGTAATTGGCGACCTGACGTTGAATGTGAGAATTACCTGATGCATTGTTTTAAAATGTTGGCAATTAGACTACGTCCACAATGGAAAGTAATGGTTATTATTCGCTAAGAAAGAGAAATAACATAATTTAGCTTGTATTTCGAGGATAATGGTTTATTTGGCCAAATGTTTTTGGTGGATGATCATTAATTTTTGCCTATTGGCTATCTCAGCAGGAGAAATGTTGGCTTGAAAGAAAGAGTTTCAGTTAGTACTTCCTTACCTACTACCTTATTTACTTTTTCATTTATTTACTCATTTATTAACCTGCTTCAAGATAATCAGTCGGGCGCAAATTATACACTATTTCAAAAGGAAGTTCAAACTGAAGTTCAACGCTAAAGCAAGGATACATTAAACTTTACTTTTGAAACTTCAAGACAAAATTTTAGATCAACTTAGAGCTCGTACACCTGCACCGTTGAATAAGCACTGCGTGTGCATCTGCTTAGTTTTTCTTCTGAAATGTCAGAATTGTTCAGCCCTGAAAATCAAATGGAGCATGGCTTTAGATATGAAAGTGCAACAACTTGCCTGTTCCTTGATAAAATTCTTAAATATTCTGACTTTTGCATGTACCTGTGAGGGGACTGTTTTCAATGGAAGTGATAAAATCCGCTGAAGCGTTCTCTGTGTCGCCTGAAAGACCCCTTTTTTCCCAAGATGCTCCACTTCAGCTTTTATTAGAAAAAGGAACCTACCCTTTTTCCTCAACACCATGTAAACACAGCCCTGTGCATTGTGTGAATTACTTGGATTAACTCCTCTTTGTTGCAAGAACACTGGACTCCCAATTTACACAAGAGGGCCCGATTCAGTCCTCGTGCAAAACGCTTCGGCCTTTTACTTTGAATGATAAATTCCAGGAAGTGTTATTTCTGTCAGCTCTCTGTATTCTGTTTAAAACCAAATAAAAGCATGTAGCTGAAAATTACTGAAAGAGCATGACATTCATTAATGTGTTTTATTGAATGTCGTGGCCAGTCCGTTTTGTGAGGAGAAACCTTTGGGTCGAATATAGTTTTGATTTTCCCGTTGCATTTTCGAGGCCTGAGGCTTTTAAACTTAAATTTTAATGACCTTGACCGTCAGCGCTTGAAAAAGATCACAGTCTTCTCATATTTTACCATAAGCCAACTACGATAATGCAGCAGTGGTTTGCAAATGTTATCAATATATATAGTTGGCAGGATATATTCTTAAGTATGATTTTATTATTAGGCTATTATTTTAATGTTTTAATCAAATGTCCATATTAATTATGGTAATTCAGGCATATTAGGTAATTATTGCTTTCATGCTTTCATGATGATTTAATATTTTACCCGATAAATTAAATTTAGTTAAAATGAGAAATTCGAGTTTCATTTCGAATGATTTTAATTAAACAAAATTGAAACAAACTACTAAGGGCAACAGTAGTATATTTGTCTGGGAACATTTTCCACAAAATGCAAGGCAAATGATAGTTAAAATTCAAGCAAATGACCTTTATGTGACATTATTATTATTTCTTGCATCCTTTTAAAGAATAACGAAAAAGAATGAGCGTCAAGTTGAAATACTGAATTCGATTTATGAGTTGAAGCCACAGGTGTAAAAATGAGCTGAACATGTATGACTAGAATTCACCCATAAAATTTATGCACGGCTCTATCACTCGACAACCTTCCTTTGGCTGAAAAAAGAAAAAGTTTATCACACTGAGATCATGGGATATTTTATAATGCATACATTTATTTGGATTTTGCATCGAAACTTATACTTCACCTCATCCAATTAATCGTGATGCATATCAGAACCATGTAGAGCAGCATTTGCCAAAACTCTTTCGTACGTTTGGACGACCAACGACTTCACTGAATTTCGTTAGAAAGTAAAATATCAATTTCTCCCTCATGTTTACATAAGAGTGCTGTGATAAGATTGCATTATTATTCGTCGGCATTCGAACAGTCACTGTGACTTTTAATTCAAAACTTGGCGTTTTAAACTCAGTTACATTTTCACCTCTGCATGATTTAGTATGCTTCTGCTCATATAAGCAATCCGTAGGCCTTGCTTTCACCACCAGTATTAGTGCTGCATTGCTGTTTTTACTCACCAGTTCTGCGACTGATAGCGACCTTTCCTGTTAAACGAAATTGTTCCAAAATGTCGTGATACAGAGCCCCAGGTTTTTCCGCAATGTTGTTCACAAGAGCAGTATATTTCATATCGGCTGTCCAATTATCACTATTCTTTGGCAAAGAAACGTGATTTTGCGCAATATATGACAGTAATTTATACGTTTATTTTGTATCATTCATTCACTATGTCCTAAGTAAAAAGAAAAAATAATCTCGACGTGAAATATGTGCCTTTTTCAAAAAGAACTCGTTGATCAACATTATAGGTTGCTGATTCAAATAAGTGAATTAGCGTAATTACTCATTGGCAAGTTTTCCCGATTATTTGCATATATTTATTAAAATTAGGCAAAACTATGGTGCCCAGAATGCGTATTCACTGTAATTCCGTCTGGAAGCTTTGCAAAAAAGAGACAACCATTCAATTTAACTATTTTAGACGTTTGTCTTAAACAATTTCAAATCTATTGATAAAATGAAAATATAACATTTTCATTGATATGTAACCAATTTCATTGATATGTAATCAATTACTTCTCAATAGAGGCTCAAAAACATACAATGTCCCTCAGTTAGTAGCCTTATTGATGTAGCTAATGTGATATGTACACCGAAGGTTAACATTTCATAAAAGGCAAAAAGATTTAAACTTAATTTCACAGCTTTTAGAATTAATATCCTCCAAAGCTGTCCTGTAATGAGTTATCTACTGTCAGGGTAATGGCTGCTTTCCATCGATACACCTGCCATCACACATAATATCAATGCGATTGTTTGTCACTTTTTATATTTTCAAAACCAGGACAATTTGTATTCAAGTTATTTTTGACTTGCTGATCTGGTCAATTCGAAATAAATATAATATCGTTACCCAGTAATAGCTTATAGGATAGCGTCAAGCGGTTAAATTGAATACACCCTAAAGATCCATATTGAATTAAATCCAAATATTGTTCGTTCTTCAAAACTCCTTTCACTGAGTGAAAAATAAGAAAGTGTTCTATCATGTTTCATTGAAAACTTTAATTGCACGTCAGTACGTGGAATCGCACAGAAGAGTATCAAGAAATCAAAATGACCAAAATCTGGCCTATTTACTGTTCAAACTGCAGTGTCATTACGCTTAACCTGATCATTTGCTCAATTCATTAAAGGACACCAACGAACAGAATATATCTAGCAGTAATTTCTGTGCAGTTGTAATTTCACGCTTGAGGTTGTGCCTATATAGGGTTCAAGTGCACCTGGAGGTTACCATTAAATCCATGCTGGTTGAACCCAGTCCGAATGTTCCTTTTTCCCCAAATTATGATGACCTAAGAGTCATCATGATTATCTCCGCCATAACAACGGTCATTATCATTTATTATTTTCAAAATAGTCGTCATCGTTGTGTTCATCGCTAGCCATCATCCTCAAAATCTATTTTATTTATCAGGTTTTGCACATTTAATACTAATCTGAGACCAATCACACCAGCCACGATTATTTTTCAGTTGGTCTGTGCGTGGCACCAGGGCAAACTTCAACAATACTAGTCTAAAACCACAATGCAACTGATAAGAAAGTTTTTTTTTTCTTCATTTTGAATGCGTTTTTTTTTCTTTTTCTTTTTTGCGTCCGTCAGTTTGTCTGTGTTTTTGTTTGAGCAAAAAAAATTGTGACCACGATAGCACGTCAAACCTTTAAGATACAGACACGAAACATTTCAGGTGAGTCGGTGGGATAAAAAGGAGGGCTGACTTCGAAGATGGGCGTGGTGGGAGTGCGCGCTCACTGAACGCGTTCTAATGAGGACTGCAGTACTGACAACAATGTCAGCATCACCATCGCTGCTGGTAATAAATAAAAGTATTCAGCGAATTTATTACTGACAGTATTGACATTGTAAACTTGTTTACTACCCTGATAATCTCTTGATTGCACAACATATTAACTGAAAATAGGGAACCCTAAAATTACTTCCAAAGAAAACTGGCGTTTCCTCAACGAAACGCAGGGATGTCAGAAGGTTTGAGGAAAAAATTCATGCCACAAAAATTTATTCTACATGAAGTGAGTTAGCGGTTTCACGTGGCTTATTAGCGATTTTATAAAGCGCGAGGAAAATATTGAGTACATGATCTTTATTGAACATGACTGAATGATAATCGTTGATTGTAACTATACTGTGCTGAAACGGAGCTTATATGCTTCGAAGGATAGGATAACCAATTAAACTCAATTCTAAATGTCAACAATTGATTTATATTTAAAGGCAACTTAGCTTAACAGGATTTTTAAAAGTACAACTCCGAGAGTAGTCGGACTCAACAAGCTCATAGTTTTCCACTGACCGAGCATTGCACACTTTTAGAGCTTTATAGAGCTTCTGTCTCTGCATTAAACCGGGTAAATAAAAATGGCACATTCAAAGCAGACGAGAGATTTATCAAGGCTTACTTCAAAAGCCTATCATTTCAGATTATACATAGGCAAACTCATTCACGATCACTCGTTTATAATAGCAAAGCTTGCTTTCCGAGAGCAAACCTTTTTTTGAGTTACGTTGATTTCACATGGTTTTTATTTATCACTTGTTGAACATTCTATGCCAGTGGAACGGAAGACGTCGACCGAGGCGCAGAACAGACTTCAAAACCCTTTTAAAACGTTATTATATCATTTCCCAAGCTCTGCGTTTAAAATGCGGTTTGTGTGTGTGTGTGTGTGTGTGTGTGTGTGTGTGTGCGTGTGTGTGTGTGTGTGTGTTTGTGTGCGCGCGCGCGTTTGGATGTGTATATGTGCATGTTTCTTTAAACCTCCTTTTCTGAATAGATAGAAATATTATACGTCACAAGATTTTGTAACTTACCAAAAATGAAGGGGAATTAATTCATAAGCCGAAGTGATACTTAAAATGCATTAATGACATAAACATGTTAATTACAATACCTTATGCAGGTACAGTGATGAACCCAAACATTAAAACCATTCACAGATGATTCAAATTACGTTACTCGAACCGACAGTCTTACTTGATATTTTGGATGTAAGAGAAATGGGACCAGAGTCATTTTGATAAGGACCAATTTATTATGGCCATATCAGTGGGTCAGATCATCTCCAAAGCAGCTACTGACAATGGCCCAAAGAGGGACAAACCATAATCAGGCGAAAAGGTGCACTGTTATAAACTGACTGAATTTAACAGTTAAATTAAAGAATTGCTCTTGTTGTTATTTTAACTGAAAGTAGAGTCCTGCGCGCATTTAAGATAACATATATGCCTAAGGGGTCTCTCTTATAAACTGATTGTAAAATTACAGAGTAAATAACTGGCAAAAAACAAGTTTATTACAGTATTACAGGGTGCCCAAGGCTCATCAATGCGCAGAGACTATAAAGGCTATCCCGTCTGGTCTGAACCAAAAAAAAGGGCTACTGTGGCACAAGTCGCCGAGAATTATAATTATACTTCCGCAATGAATGCATCAACAACACACTGTGCATCCCACCTTGCACTGCCTCATAGCTGCGAACCAGTCGGAGTGCCCACTTTAACCCTGGTCAGCTGCCAAAAGTGTCTACAATGGGCATGTGAATGTTGAAACTGCACCATAGAGCAATTGTCGAAGGTCACCTGATCTAATGAGTCCCATTTTCTTTTAAATCCTGTGCATGAACCTGGTGTGTGTGCACAATGTACTGGGGGAAGAAATGGCACAAGGATAGACCATGGGAGGAAGACTAACTAGAGGGACAGTAATGGTCACGTACCGGGCGGATCGTTGGTGCTTTGCTTTCGGCTTTATGCCGGGGTTAGAAGAGAGAAACGCATGTGTCACATTGCCTCTCAGGGTCGGGCTAAACATTTTCGATGGCCACCTGGTTAATTATCTTTACATTTTTAAATCCCTTTTAACAGGACAGGGGTGGCTTTATATTGGGAGAGATATGAGCAAGATTTCTTATCCCCTTTACTGCTTTATGGGTATTGACCTTATTAATCAGTGTTTGGCTTTGATTTTGATGAAAGCATCCAAGTGTTTCATTTGAAAGCCTACTACCAGCAATCACATTACTGTTCAAATGGGGTTTGTGAGGTACTTTCAGAAAAAGTACACCATAGTATCTTTAGAGGTTAAGTTGCTTGTTACTCGGGCAGTACCCTCTCTGGTATGCCTCCTACACCCTTAAAAGTGTGTATGTACTCTTTTGATGAAGATTGTACCTTGAGGGACTGAAGTGGACTCCTGTTGTACCCCTATTTCTGAGAGTATGCAAATCATTATTAATTGAAGTTAATCACAATTAATATCACTATAATATGAATATCTTATCCCATTTTTTGAAGTAATCAGTTATTTTTTATTTGACATTAAAAATAAACATTGAACCCTGCTCTGATGATCGATGAAAGCAGATGCAGTTATAATGAGTAATCAGGTGTGCATCGTTGAGAAAAATGATTGAACTGTGTTTGTTTGCTGAAAAACAGTGCTTATGATTGATGAAAACATTTTCATTTGAAAAAAGAAGGAAACTCACACTAAAAGAACAGAAATTCCATGAGTGTAATCTTCACAAGTACATGAAAGTCAAGCAAATCTGACTTACTGGAAATGTGTTGATACTTAAGTATAACTGGTGCTCTTTTTCAGAGAAAGATGTCATATCCATCTATATGTGCACCGTTTCTGTAATAGAATGACAGACTAGTGGGACATAGATGCATGTAAGAGTGGTGCTCTGGTGTTCTGTGTCAAAGCACCGCAATAGCAGCCTTATGCCATACCTGCCAAAGGGTACCTTATAAATGGTGCAGCGGGCTGAATGGACTGCACAGTGCTGAGTTGGCTTAATGTATTAGAGGTGCACATTACAGCTGATTAAGGCAACCCTTACTGGATTGTCAGGGCTGTTTCCATTCAAACCTCTAGCTACATACCTCAGTGAAATTCCTGACAAGGTCACAACTTCTGTTCATCGATGTACTAATTTATACTTTCTACTGATGTCTACTTGGAGTATTCCAGATGTTAAATTCTGAAAGCGTTCTGATAAGCTAAACTTGAATGGGGACCATAAATATATGCGAAATTCCCGGAATTTTTGCCCATCCCTGAGCAACCCAACTACTTCTAAAGTAATATTTCATAATTGTAAGTTTGGTCATGAGTTTTTATTGGCATCTGTAAGGGCAACTGGATTGCATCAGTGTTTATTCTGATTATTGAACACTTCTTCTATAATGAAAACATGGCCTGGTTTCAGGAAGTGTTTACCTTTACCACTGACCATTATGCCACTTCAGAAAATAATGCATCTGAAGGAACATTTTTTTGGTTGAAAATATTTACCAAAGGGCCAGTTTTGCCTGAATCCAAGATAAGTAAGATAGGCGGGATCTGGATGTCAGCAGACTTAGTGATTGGTAGAATGCAGATCTGAAATCCTGAGTGGGTGTTTCAGAATAAAGCAAAATCATAAGGAAAGAACCTGATAGCATGTTGAGGGCACCACTAAAATTTCATATAAGTACTATCTGTAGTAGCAAGAGTTGGCATGACTCATGAGATAAATGGCATGACTCATGAGATAGAGCCTATCAATTAAACAAGCATTGTTTAATTTCAAATAGCAAACAAACACATGAAATGTGTTGCACAGTCACAATTTATTAAAATTGGTGAATTCCTAATAATTAAAACAGCCCCACACACTTTTGATTTGCTTACACACCACAAGGCCTGATGGAAAACCATGCCGTACCACAGCAACCTTTCTTAGACACCACAGGTCTTGAACCATGTAAATGAGAAAGATGAAGATGGTGTGTCTGTTAACATCAGTCAAATGCGGGACTACATACCTGTTTCATTTGTATACCATCGGGGTGCGCATGATATTAAGCAATACATCACAAAGTGCATTCTTTATTTGAGCTGTATTCCCATGCGGTAACACGTATGGCAACCTTTGAATGTCTCTCAATATTTTCTGTTTTTTTGGGGTCGCACCAACAAACCAGTCTCATAATCCATTGCCATTGTTTAAGTTATTGAATAGGTATCGAACGTTCCATGTTGTCACTGATAATCAATTAGCGGAGTTTAACCTTTGCATTCAATGCGCACTATCAGCACGTGTGCCAGGCCCTCTCCTCCTCCCGCACGTGAGCGTTTCACTCTATTCTTCTTCTTTTTTAAACTCCCCTTCACTTTTGTCCTAAGAGGGCAATTAAGGAAACAAACGTTTTCCCCAGATTAGCCCACTGTCAGCTTTGCATACTAATGCAATGCCAAGTGGTTACAAATAGCATGCGCTCTAATTACAGGCACTGTTTCAATCAGGTCGCCTTATTTCACCGGATGAGACTCCTTCGGCAGTGAATGAGGGACGGAGAAATAGGGGGGAAAAAACCATTCCGACTGAACTGAGACACAATTTGACGCCGTGCCCGTGCGCTTTTAAACGAGCTCATCTGCCTCCATGTGTTCCGATGCGAGCGCGGTGGTTATCATCACAGCTGCCCCTCACAACATGGGAAATTGATTCCGCGCCGAAGCTTAGTGTTTAGCACTGCAATTATCCCCTCCCAGACTGCCTTCATTAATGTAAAACATGCATGTAGCACGGCGTTACTGAGTGGCGGCACGGTGGCCGTGCGATTTCGTTTAACTGCACAACTTCTCCGATTTATTTTATTTTTTATTTTTTTCGTACGTTGTCGCAAGATCCAATATTTCATCAAGGAACCACTGCGCAGACAGGCCATTTGGAATACGAAATACTGTGACTGAACACTTGAAATCTTTGCCATCATAACTGGCAGCTAAGACATCAGCGGCAGTTGAAGGTATATTTCTCTAGACCCGAGAGGTAACCTACAGCCTGCGGGAGCGTCTGTCCGTTTGTAGTTTACTGACTGACTGACAGTTTGTGAAAACACGCCTGCGCGTGGCCATGCCTGTTTGCATCGCTAAGGAGCAGTTAGTGTTACGTCCTGCAGAGCAAGCTTAGAAGAATTATCCAGATCTTGTTTATGTAAGTGTGCAACGCAATAGCCTACATATGAAGTGGTCAGTGAGTTTATTTGTATGCCTGCTATGGAACTGGATGCTAACTGGCTGAAGAAATGTAATCACCACCAACGCTGTTCCATTTTAACTTAGTTAATAAATTGCTTGTTTTGTTTTCATGTCATTTTTGAAATTAAGACAGTATTCGCCTGCAATAACCATATAGCCTGTAGACCTCCTGGTCTCAGCGGAATGATTTCAATTTATTCAGCTAGGAAAGCCAGCTTGCCAGAAATAAATACTACCCAGCCAGTGGCGTGGCCAGCGGGGTGCTAAGACATGTCCCTTTTTGACTGCAATTAGTAGTTCTCAATCATTTTCCTTTATTGACACATTTCCAGTTATCTTAATTGGCAACTGAAGACACGATTTCTCTCCATATGCGATCTAACAGCGATGAAATCATGGGCTAAATTCAGTACAGAAAAATAAATTAGCTATGTAATAGGCCAATGCTTCGCGATGATTGAACTGGTCTGCATTCTACTGAAACGTGACTTTCATTCTCGCTATTACGCGGGTTGGGGAAAAAAAGTGGCATTCGGCAGTGAAATAGGTTATAAAAAGCCTGCGGCTCAAGCTTTTTGCATGGGAGTCGACAGGTATGCAATTTTGAACGACATTGATTTAAATACAGCAGATACGCGTCCAGATGAATGATTGTAATCCAGTAACGTGCGGTCGGAGGTTATTTTGGTGAGGCACAATCCTCCCCTTTGCTTGATTAGCAATCAAACGATAAACTAGTTTAGTCAGACTATTCGGCAGAATGAGTTTCTGCAGCATTATTGGTCTGTATATCAAACCTGAAATGCTCACGAAACTGAAGATTTGCACGTACTTGCTTAGAGGAAGACAGAGACGTGCGGTGAGGTGATCCAGTGACCCAAACTACAGGATTTTATGAACCTGTTCCCATATAATATGCTTGATTGACAATCAAAACAATTAAGATCAAGCCTATAGGAAGCACGTATACTGATATAGGAGATAGGGTAGAGTGGGGTTACTTCAGCCATGGAGTGAGGTTTGTCACTCCAGTTTTTTTAATTGCAAACACACTGACAGGAAAACAAAAATGTACAAATTATGTGACATCCCAGCGACGTCATCTCTTGGAAAGAAGAAGGATTTATAGTGTCATGTAGCTAAGTGTTTTCTGCCTAAATAACTGAATTTTGACCCAAATTGTAAACTTTAAGTTTCTGAAAGAAATGCGTCTGGCTTCTTTGAAGACAAAGATTTCCACGGTGTTTTTACAAAATCAAGACTAGGTAACCCCGCTCTCCCTTAATGACGAAATGATTCATTCACGTATACGCTTCAATTCGAGACTGCAAGTATGGAAATTTAATCAATTCGGAAAAATTCTTGGCTCTCGGTAATTCTGTATATCGTTTTAACATTTTGTTAATCGGATTATGAAAGAAGACTGAAAATAAACGTCCGCTTTTATTGTTTGGGTGTAAAAGCGCGTATTTAAAGGAGAATACAGTGTATATTGATCAAGCATTGAACTCTGCATAAGTCAAACTGTTTTTGTATTTGTTCATGAAATTGCTTTGGCTTCCTGTAAGCAAGTAGGCCTACGTGCAAATCCGCAGTTTAGTGAGCATTTCAGGTTCGATATACAGAGTAATGACATTGCGGAAGCTTAAACTGGCCCGTCATTCTGCCGAATAGTGTTACTAAACTAGTTAATCGTTTGATTGCTAATCAAGCAAAGGGGAGGATAGTGCCTCACCAAACTAACTTCCGACCGCACGTTACTGTTGTCGTTTTACCTAATCAGGTAGAACAAGCAGCACCTGTTAACTGCGGAGTGCTCTTGGAGTGAACCTTCTGTTAATTGTGAAAATAACTGAGAACAGGTCAGAACTAATAATTGTTTTAAAAGGAAATTCTGTGAAAACCATTTCTCTGTTCTTGTTCCGCAACTGTACTGAATTTAGCCCATGATTTAATCACTGTTAGTTCGCATATGGAGAGAAACTGTGTCTTCAGTTGCCAATTATGATAATTGGAAAACGCGTCAATAAAGGAAAATGATTGAGAACTACTAATAGCAGTCAGAAGGGGACGTGTCTTAGCACCCCCGCTGTCTACGCCACTGCACCCAGCTGACAATCACCACCTGGTTGCTTAGAAAAATGGTGGCCTATCTAAACGGATAGGATAGGATCAGGTAACTTTATAGGTGGGGGATTATTAATCAAGGATAAAATGGTAAAATAATAAAATGTAGCTGAATGAACCATCAGGATGCACTCTGATCAGAATTTAGTTACCTCATTATGAAGCTACTGCCAAAAAGTTAAAAGCCACATCTCAGGAGAATGATCCATGCGTCTCCCTAAAATGGCATTTAAACTTGGTAACTGATTGCATGGGATAAGGCTAATTCATATACTTAACAAAAAGAAGTTCAGGACCTCTGAGTTTTTTCTCTGTTTTATCTTGTTCTGAGCTTCCCAAGATGCTGTCAAGCTGTGGTTGAAGTGCATGGTGGTCACAATGAAATAACTTTAGACAATTTTCGACAGTTTGATTTAATGGTCAGAACTCGGTGCGATTCTGGTCTTCCCGGTGGATACCATGTTTTGTGGTAATGAAGTTGATCAAATGTTTTGGTGCATTTTTGTGTTTTGGATTAACACCAATGACAAACAATACTTGAGATTAACATTCCCTTTGTACATTTCACAGACTCGGGTTAAAATACAGTGCTCCTTAACTTTTGTAGAGCATATTTAGCGGGTGATGGTGAACTGGGGTTGGTATTAATAAGTAGCAAGCTGCTACAATCTGGATTGGCACTCTGCTGTTTGAGTATATGAGGCAGTCATAAACATCATTAAATTCTGGTTGTAAAAACCAAAAAATCACATGCACTGATATGGTCAATGAGTTTATAACCTGTTATAGGAATTCTTAATGGTTTAAGAATAGTGACGTTGAACATCCTAGAGTGGTGTTTGGTTTCTATGTTTAAGATGTCCAAGCCTAAGCTCTTTATATGGTTATATTACACCTGAGTTGACATAGCTGTGAATCAATACAGCTGATATTTCCATTCCATAAAGCAAGAGGCATAAAGTTAAAAGAGTGATCAGGGGAGAATTTTAGTTGCACAGTGGTTATAATGATAATACATTACATTAATGATAATGTATCAGTGTTATATAGCACTTTTCTGGACACTCAAAGAAGCTTAACAATGGATACATTATTCATTCACTCACACATTCACGCTCTGATGGTGGTAAACTACGTTTTTGTAGCCACAGCTGCCCTGGGGCAGGCTGACGGAAGCGTGGCTGCCAGTACGCGCCTACGGCCCCTCTTACCACCACCAAACATTCACACACAGCCATACAGTGTTCCTATATTGCATGTTTTGTGGGTGGGGGAAACCGGAGTACCCGGAGAAAACTCACGCGAACACGGGGAGAACACGTGAGGCAGTAGTGCTAACCACTGCCACCCGGCTCACTAAAATGATATTTAATATAGTAAGCTAACAGGAAAAAAAGGATTAGGATATATGATATTTGGGGGGCAGGACGTGAGTGGAAGTAGTCCTAAAAATGTTTATTATGCATAATTTTGTGGTCAATGAATCTACGTGTTGGCCTGTATAATGTTACCTCTTATAGGAACAGTTTGTATTTGGCTCAGGAATTGTAATCTAGGGGATTAACTCTGTTAATGGCTTGTTTATCTTTTCCTGTAAGTTTGGGAATTAAGGCTGAGTTTGCTAGCAAGTGCTTTAACCATGTAGCTAGTTGCCAGTCTGGTTTTGATCTCAGGTTTGGCAGAAAATTACAATGTAGCTAAGTAAGCTGGTAGAATGCACTTGTGACGTAGCGTTCAGGAACCATACGCAAGAGATAGAAATCCAAAAAAGTATGCCTGTAATGAAGTCCGAGTCAAAGCCAAAAAACACAATTGCCAAGCCACAATACGGAATCCAAAAACAGTGTCGACTAGACAGGCAGGGGTCAGAACCAGGAAGACAGATGAGCAAAAGTACATAGACGGTAGGCAAAAAGTCGTAGTTGATAAACAAAGCCAAGGGTCACACATGAGGCATCCAAACAGAGAAATCGTGGTCATACAAAAATGGGTCAAAATCCAAAAAAGACAAAATAATACAAGAAGGGTTATGGCAAGAATCAAAGTCGGACAAACCAGTAGAAGAAAAACAATACTCAATGGCATACACCGTGCTCTGCACAAAGAAATATTGATCAACGCTGTGACAAAGCCAGAACTGCAATGAGGACTCTTAAATAGACGAGAGGGAAGTCACATGCTAAGCAGGGAACAGGTGAGCGGGATCAGACTAATTACAATGGGAGAATCACATGAGGGAAACCCTAACCACGAAAATTGGCGGAAGCCAAGACACGGACGGGAATCACACAGACAGCCTATGACATTTAAACAGCTCCGGTCAAGGAGTTCTAAGTGCACAGATAACAAGTGCAGGAAAGTAATTAAGCACGTGCGAGAGATCTCACAGAAACGCAGGGGGAGACAGGTAAAGCTGAGCAAGAGGCGGAGACTAGAACAGGGTGATTGCTGAGAGGGAATTAGTATTAATTAGTAGCAGTGCAACTTTACAAATTTATCTAGAGTGCTCGTTAGTAAGTTAGTAATCTATATGCATGGATTAGTTGTGTTAGTTGACCGCAGCTTGTTAAACACTTGTTAAACACTGCCTCTCACTCTATGCACTTTACAACTCCCTAACCGGAGTCGTTTGTTTGTCATAGGTTGTCTGTGTAATCCCTGTCCGCGTTTTGGCTTTCGCCAATTTCATGTGGTTAGGTACTTCCTCTAGTTCATTTCTACGTTAATTAGTCTGATCCAGCACACCTGTTCCCTATTACAGCATGTGACTTCCCGTATGTGTATTTAAGCAGTCATTTCACTACCAGCTCTTGTCACAAGGTTTTCCCCGTGCTGCGATCGTTTAT
Organism: Gymnothorax reevesii; assembly: GCA_029721435.1. Lineage (NCBI taxonomy): Eukaryota > Metazoa > Chordata > Actinopteri > Anguilliformes > Muraenidae > Gymnothorax > Gymnothorax reevesii. Next base: position 10,207,046 of record CM056586.1, read on the forward strand.
GCTTTGTACACTTAGTGTTATACTTCTGACTGGAACATCCCGGATTTTGATTTAGTCTTTTTGATATTCCTGTGCCCGTGTACCGTACCTGTTTTGCCCGACCCTGAGTTTTGTCTTTGCTGCCCTGTTTACGAACTGGATTACGTCTCTCTGATTTTCCTGTGCCCGCGTACCGAGCCTGCTTTGCCCGACCCTGAGTTTCGTGTTTGCTGCCCCGTTTATGTATTGGGTTACAACTACTGGATTCTGATTTTGGATTGTGGACTCTGTACTGTTGATTACTGCCCTGCAGGGGTTTCCACCCCTGAACCAATAAAGAACAAGTTTATTGGATATTTTTGGTCTTGCTTCTGGTTCCTGAATGCTACCTCACAGTGCTGTTTAAATAAGGTAGTGTAAGGAGATTTGTGGTTTTCAGATTCAGATGAATTTATTGTAATTTTACAGAATAACAACAAAATACTTAAAGCAGACTGCATGTGACTTCCCTAGACTATGCCTGAATAGAAGCGCAGCCTACTACTTAATTTCACCAGAGGGTGCTGACAAACAGAATTATCGATCCATATATTTCACATTGTGTAATTCATAGTATATAAACGTATTATGATTGTATTTTGTTTAGTTGTACCATAAATTTGTATTGCTTGCAGGCAGACAAATTTGGCATCGATAATGTAACAACTGTGGAGGTGTTGTGCCATTTCTCACCGCCAATGTCTCCCTACTTTAACCCTATCTAGACCGGGGGGCTTTTTCTGCCCACTCCAATTTTCATGTATAATTTCTGAACAGCTTGAGCTAGGACCACCAAACTTGGTGACTTTTATACTAATAAGTCAAGTCCACCATCTTTGCAGTTTCCATGGCAACGGTTTTCTAACAGGTATGTCTGACAAAAAAAAATCGCCGATATCGGTTTCATCAATGTAGTTTCCAGATTTTCTTTAACGTGTACTTATTCCATTATATTTACAATACCTTGTGTAATTTAATGTCAGCTTTAAGTAGAATTAATTTATCCTAATTTGATGAAGTTATTGAGTTTAAAGGGCCAAAATCCAAGATGGCGGACTACATCTTTGACTCAGGTACATTTTCCATCAAATTTCATCAATTCCTTTCATTTTCCTATGACGAAAGCTTCTACCAACACAGACATTTTTTTTTTCCATTGTTAAGGTACGGTTTCCATTAAGGCTCTGTATTGAAATCCATTTACTAAATTCAAAGAAATTGACGATAAGAACAGAGCAAGTTTTGCTTACGCAAACCTGTAATCCTTTATATGTTTACTTTCTTTCCTTCCTGACCAGAACCTCTCAGAAAAACATTCTGAGTAAATGAAAAACTATTTTCACGAAACATAAATAGAATTTTGTGTATTTTATGGGCTCATGGAGCTGGTGCCCTATGGGATAAAATAAGAAAAGCATTCTAGGTAACACAAATCAAAACTTGATGTCATAATGACATCATAATAGGTCATAATACCAAAATAATTGTAGTGATTTAGTTATCTACATCATCCCCTGCAAATTTGGTGGTCATACGCCATGTCGTTTACGAGTTACCAGGTGGGGGCGTTAAAAATCCTCCCCACCCCCAGCCCCAGGAAGCCCCAAAAAGCCCAGTCTATATATTAAGTTCATATAAGGGTATGCTTGAATAATTTTCAGAACGACAGGTCTGTTGTGGCATGTGAGATTCAAAAAAAATGTTTACTTGATTTTATTAGGTCTATCTACTGAGATTGGAACAGGAATTAATGGCCTACAGAATGTGTACTGTCGCCTGCATTTGCGTACATTGACAAAGTGTAGAATAGAGTATATAGAGCCATAGAGTCGGAGACAAATTTTTGGCCCGCGTTCTTAACTTACCCGAGGAGGAGTGCTGGAAATGTTTCACTGAAGGTCCTGGACTTCAGTCATCCAAGCAATCCAAACGCCTTCTGCTCTCCAGTCAAAAGAACAATTGCCCCGGCTTTATTTGCCAATTTTTATTTCATTCGATAATTATGAATTGAAATTTTTTGCAAATTCCGGGAATGTGTTTTGGAAGCAAGTTCCACTGGACATCACATAGTCTACACAACAAAGTTCACAATCACGTCAACCAAGAAATCAATTGCTTTGAGATACAAAACATTTATTTGGAATAAAAATATCTCTCCGCTTCTATGCGACACTAATTTTCCAGCAAAAGTCAATCCCGATGCTTAAGACAACAGTGAATCAAAGAGTTCACTTTATACTGCACAAATATTCTTTCACTAAAATCTAATTTATTTTGCGAAAACATTAGATTATTTCACATCCATCAATACAGTCATGAACATAATTAGCAAAAACAATAAACAGCATAAAAAGGAGAACTGGAGCAAGTGTAACATGGAACAGTAGTAACAGCGATTTTTCTCCAAGCTCATGCAAGTCTTATAAGCCAAACTGCTTCAGCACGTACAGCACACAAAATTAACCAGAACAGCAAAAAAAATCACGAAGAAAATCATACTTTCGCACAGTTTTACCAAAAAGCTGTTTTGGAGTAAGTGAATTCACTTATGCAGTTTATTTTTTGCTTTATGATTTATTTTTATTTATTTTTTTAAAATGAAAAGTTTTGTTCATCATTTCATGTCTCATGGCTGTGATTAGTTGGCCGATAATTTAGAGCTTAAAACACATTCTGATGCTTGTCATGTCACAGTTCTTCAGTATTGAAGCTAATCAGGTTGAACAATCAGGCGTCATAGTAGGGCAGATAATAACAGATGTTTCTATTGGCCCTCTACAGTAAAAATGAGCCTATCTCTCACATATCTCACAGCTGTGATAGTGAATATAATAATAGAAAAATTTGTTAGTTATACAACCTCGAACATGCTGTTCTTGCCTTAGCTAACATCCTGCATGCATTTCAATTTTTTTTATATGGCAAAAATGCACAAAAGAAGTTTCTTAAATAAAGCAGATAATGTAAATAAAATGCTTTAAGAATAACCATAAAATAATGGTGAGTTCCTTACCAAAAGTAAGCAAAATCAATTAGGCTACGTGTGCTCAGTCCTTTTGCACATACGCTGGATCCCAAATGTTGGGTACCAGTATTAGTATTGAATTAGAAGAACCACTCCCATTGACAGGTCACAGATGAAGTTGCAGTGGTTCTTGCATATATTGCTTATGATCGGTATAATTAGCCCTTATATTTTTTGGGAAATAGCCTATGACATAATTTGGAGAAATACACTTTAATTCCTCACCCGCAACAGAGTCAGCAGGCGAGATATTTTAATCAGTGGTGTGTTACTTGCCGAAATGGAAAGATTTTGGCATTTATTTCAGTCGGTAGCGGGAGACATTTGTTTGTCTGTCAGTTTGTTAGTTACACACCTTTTTACCATTTATCCTGCACCAATCTTAACAAAACTTGGAGTCATGTTAGCATAGGTTACTCGCCATAGACCTATACCTTTTTACGTTTCTAAGTCAAAGGCCCAGGTCAAAGTCATTTTGATCCTAAACTTTGTTCCAAATTAAGCTAAAGACTTGAGACTAATGCCATTTGTTTCATCAAGGTTATGCAGTTCTTGCGATTTAGGGTTGGGATGACGTCACTCTGACGTAAGTGCGAGAAAATGTAATCGCTGCATGACGTCATTTTTTTTATGTTTACCAAAATGATTTTTTTTTTTTATTGTGTCCTTTAGATAATATGATGTATCTTTTCACCTCTTTAAATTTCAATTTCAGCAAATCATTCTGAGAACAATCTTTCATTTCTCTGTTTGTGTGTCTGTGTGTTAACAAGCTAGTTTGATGGTGGCATTGATTGGCTTCGAACTTTCAGAGTAGGTGTGCAATGGTGCATAGATTACCTTATTATCCCCCGCCAAAACGAAGTGGGAGGGAGATATAGGTTTGACCTCCGTCCGTCCGTCCATCCGTGCGCCCGTGTGTGCGTCCGTCCGTCCGTCCGAGATAAAGGGGACAGCTTTACTCAGAAACTACTACAGATACAGTAACCAAATTTGGTGTGTAGCTTCAGACCATAAAGGCCTTGATTGAGTTCGAAAATGAGAAGCGCACGATTGGCGGGGGATGTTGTAGACCATGTCGACTTGTTATCTCCCGCCAACACGAAGTGGGAGGGGGATATAGGTTTGACCTCCGTCCGTCCGTCCATCCGTGCGTCCGTGTGTGCGTCCATCCGTCCGTCCGAGATAAAGGGGACAGCTTTACTCAGAAACTACTACAGATACAGTAACCAAATTTGGTGTGTAGCTTCAGACCATAAAGGCCTTGATTGAGTTCGAAAATGAGAAGCGCACGATTGGCGGGGGATGTTGTAGACCATGTCGACTTGTTAAATTTTGGGGGTGATCGGGTCAAAGTCAAGATCACCAGAGAGGTCAAAAATCTTTTGCAATAACTTTCTTCAATATCGTCATATCGATTTCAAACCAAAAGCAAAATATGCATCTTTCAATTTCGCCTCCAACCATATGCTGTATGATGAGGTAATTTTGATATTCTCCTTAGTGGTTGGGGGTTAATGTCAGGAGGGTCAAGATCATTAGTGAAAATAATATATTTTCAATTATAACTCAAAAACAGTTGCAGATAGACCAATATTTACTATTGTGAGCAAACAGAAGCTCCTACTGACACTATGGCGTTTGACCTTGAAAGGTATAAGTCAAGGTCACAGATTTTCAGAGGACTATTGAAAACAGTTGAGGTCATGCTCGTAAATTGAGCCAGTATCAAAAGCACTAAAATAAGAGCTGGCAGGCGAAGTTTGTTTTGCCTGGCAACACTTGCTCTTTTAAGTGTGTTGCCGCAGCAAAGAGGTTCCACAGCCGCATGTCTTCCAGGGAGACGCTTAATGAGATCTAGTTAGCCCACATTAGCCCTGCATGCAATAGTGAATTAAAACACCATTCCTTTTCCATGTCCTTCTAAAATTAATACTAATAAGCCTTTACACTTTCATCATGGATTATTATTTGTATAGCAAAGAGCATGCACTACGTGAGAGAGTAGCTAATTGCTTACATTTCGTGCATGAACACTCGGTGTAAGGGAGACCAGGGGTGTAATGGTAACATTTATTGATTTAGATGCTATTTGTATGCAATTTTTATCAAGGCAACTTGTGTCTGTGTTCTTCTTGCTGCCAGTCATCAAATTTTTTTACAAGCAATTTTAGAGTCACAGTATTAATTGTAATGCTAGAAGTCAAATGTTACATCTGCTTCCACGTGCAGAAGCAATTACAGCATAAAACAGCAATAGGATAAGCAGATCTATTGTAGCGGATTGACCTGCCCGTGCAGTAAAATACAGTTTGCAGAGTTCAGACTTACCAAACTTCAGACTCACCATTGGTATAGTGGTCATGACAAAGAGTTTCAAGTACTGCTGGATAGCTCACTCGGTAAAGCATTGCCTTGCGAAGCAGAAGTGACCATCTCTGCGAGGGTTCGATCCTTGCCTCCTACCATCCAGTAGTAGTCGGCAGCTCTTTTCAGAGTAGCGCGCAACTGGCCAATGCGCTACAGGGATGCAAATTGGGATGGGTCTGCCGGGATGGGGTATTGTAAATAACAAGTTCTCAGGTGCCTCCTTTTGGCTAGGTGGGCGCTCGTTAGGAAGATTCTAAGCTTGTTCATGTTCGGGTGTCCTCCGCCCTCGTTCTGAGCTTGCGAAGTTTCAACTGCTGAGTGTACAGGAAGCAGTGGCAATGCTTCTGAGGAGAGCCGCGAGCTGTCTCACTCTCCTGAGTTGGCAATAGGGGGCCGCATATGCAAAAGCCTTGTACGTAGTTCCCCAATTGGACATTCCAGATTCAGGTGGGATTGGAGATGCCAAATTTTTGAAAGAAAAAAAGAAGGTATCAAGTACTTGTAGTATATAGTTCCTTATGTGATCAACAAACATTTCCAACATGTCACAAATGGTCATACTTTTTGAGCCTGATTTCACAGTACACAGCCAGACCTATCTCCCTGGTATTTAATGATTCAAAATTGTACACAGTTAAAGGTAAAATCACACCATTACCAAGGTGATCTTGCTAGCTTGGTGGTCATATGTCTGTGTACTAGCTACATGACATGGTTGTTGTCACATTCCGGTTATATACTGTTATGGAGACAAGCATGCAGTAACCAGTATATACTGGTGCTTTATGCAGCATGCAGAAAACGTGCCATTACTAACAAAGCCGCCGAATTGGAAGACCTAGAGGCGCAGCACACCTTCCCAGTCTCTATTTCTGCATGCCTCACATAACACACATCTTGGCTATCAGTCCAGTGCGCGGTGCAAAGTTAATGTCGCGCCACAGCAAGCCTAGCTGCCTGTGGCCATGATAATTAAGGTTTTCCTATTTCCTTGGAAAAAAAGACTAATGAAAAAAGTTCCATTTACATGCATAAGCAACTATGACTTACTTCACTGAGTGAAAAAGTTGCCGTTTAGTATAGATGAGCGATATAAATGGTGCCCTCCATAATTATTCACTTCAGAAACAGGTATACTCGTACAATAAGCTAAGGTACAACAATACACCCAAATCATGCTTTAAAAAGTTCAATGATTGAGCGTTTCCTTCGATTATATGTCTGTAATCCCCATGGGATGAAAAATATAAACAATGTGCAACACTATACAAATTATGGGTGCCACTAAATTCTGTTACTGCACCACTTTTTTATTTTTCTAACTTGAATTTTTCAGTTGTTGCAGTAGTGCTAGAGCTATCAGTGGTATGGGCTGATATGGGCTGTTGCTTGTTCATTCATTAATCTGGTCACAGCAATCGGCCACAATTTTGTCAAGAAGTTTCTGACACCATCAAACCTTCATCAGAGATAATGATTTATGAATTCAACCATCTGAGAATATCCTTTGGCCTAATGAAGACAGATAGATTTGCCTATGTGCTACCAGTGGCGGCTGGTGGAAAATTTTTTAGGTAGAGCTGTTCCTGCATCCAACCAATTTCAGAAAACATTTAAGTACAACCCCAGTTCTGAAATAGTTGGGACAAATAAATTAATAAATTGTGGTTCCTCAGCTTCTGTCTCAGCATTAGTAATTTTCTTTTATCTAGGGTGAGCGAGGTCATTAGGTAGGGGGTTCAAAATGTGGCCAAAACTATGTGACGGTTGCAGGATGATCACATTTTTGGAAAGAGATTTCCAGGGTGGGTTGGTCTGCCACCGGTGCCAGCTAATTGAGCAAGATCCCTGATCTTCAGGGCCAGTTGGCGGTGCGACATAGTTCGCAATTAGTAGAGTTCCTTAGAGGAACTAAGTAATATGTTGCAGAGATGGGTCCAAGTACTTTCAAGAACTTTTGAGAATTGTATGTAAGCATTTTATTTTTTTTACATACCCTAGTGCTTGTATTTGTGTCTGAGGACTTCTTAATAATGCCTAATATTAGGCATTATGCCTAACAATATTATTAGGCCTAATGCCTAATAATACTGAATAATGAGTAAATGTACTTGTATCCAAGTACTTTTTAAGTACTTAACCAATCTCTGTCCACACTTAGGAGAGAGATTGCTTCAGAACTTTGAAAAGTACTTGAATACTAGTGCAAGTACTTTAGGCATTAATAGAAAGTACTCTGATACAAGTGCAAGCACTTTGATATTTCAAAAAAAAAATGCTTGCATCCAATTCTTGAAAGCACTTGAAAGTACTTGAACCCAACTCTGGTATGTCCTTTAGAGAAATGGTGTGTAGGCCAAAGCAGTGTGGTGTGGGGACCCCAGAGCAGGCAGGGAGAGAAAGTTGGGTGACGGTAGGAGGTCAGCGCAGGAAAGGGTGTGCACACCGTACAGCGACAGCTTCTCCAGTGGTTGAGGTGTCCAACCAATTCCAGCCCTTGCAGAACTCGAATTGGCCCCTGACCCTGAGAGTGGGGGGACTGATAAGCATCAGGGCACCCTGTTTGCATCTACCCCTCAGAAAAGAGAGTTGGTGATAGTGGGGGATTCAGTACTTAAGAGGAATAGACAGTTTAGTCTGTTCACACGACAAGGAGTCTTGTACGGTGTGTTGCCTGCCTGGTGCCCAGGTAGGATACCCCCTGGAGCGTGTGGACAAGCTCCTGGCCAGGGCGGGGAGGGATCCAGTTGTCATAGTCTATGTTGGGACAAATGACATAGGTAAGGGTAGGTTTGAGATTTCTGCAAGGCAAATTTATGGAATTAGCTGAAAAGCTTAGTAGCAGATCCTCCACGGTAGTTTTCTCCGGGATTCTACCGGTACCACGTGCAAGTAGAGGGAAGCAGAATTTTATCTGGAGGTTTAATACGTGGCCAAGAACCTGGTGCAGGAAAGAGGGGTATAGGTTGATGGGGGCACTGGAACTACTTCTGGGACCAGGGTGACCTGTTCAAGCCGAGTGGGCTACACCTGAACCGGAGGGGTACCTTTGCACTGGGTCAGCGTATGTTAAGGGTCGCACGGAGTTATTTAAACTAGGGACTTCGGGGGCAGGGAGGTTAGAGAGTGTTATACAGAGGGAAATGCAGACTGCCCTGATGGAAGCTGACAGTGTTACATGCACTATTGATGATATATTTTTTAAGTAACAAAGTGTAGTGAGGGGCTTGGAGCTTCGGGCACATGGGAAATTGAAGGGGAAGAGCGTTCTTGATAACCTGAAATGTTTTTATCTAAATGCAAGAAGCATAAAAAATAAATTTTCAGAACTTGAGGCCGTTATGATTAGTGAAGGCTATGACATAGTTGAGATTACAGAGACATGGCTTAGTGCAGAAGATGGAGATGAATATAATGTAGAAGGTTATAAGCTCTTTAGGAAGGATAGATGCAATAGGCGAGAAGGGGGTGTAGCACTCTATGTGAACGAAAACATAAATATGCAGGAAATTCCTGAAATTGAACATTCCTTGCCCTGTGTAGATATCTGGGTCAGGCTCATTGGCAAACACGAGACAGGTTTAAACATAGAAGTATTCTATCGACCTCCAGCTTTGGACAGTATTGTGAATGAAATGCTCTTTTAGAGGATTACACAAGCTTGTAGAGGAGGAGGGACTATTATTGTGGGAGACTTAAATTATCCTGGTATCGATTGGGAAATGGTGAAAGGACAGGGTAGGAGGGAGGAAGAATTTCTAGATGTTATAAATGATAATTTTTTGATGCAGTATTTTAATAAACCTACAAGAGAGAAGGCATTTTTAGACTTAGTGCTCTGTAATGACCCAGATAGAATTAGCAATGTTGAGGTACTGGAGCCACTTGGGACAAGTGATCACTCTACTGTTAATTTTGACGTTTCATGGGAAATTAAAAAGGTGTCTTCAAAAACAAAAATTTAAAATTTTAGGCGAGCAATCAGACAGGATGCACTCATATCTAAGTGAAATAAAATGGGAGACACTCATTGTGCTGTGAAGAGACATCTAATATTCACTTCAGGGAGGTCACATGATAACAGAACACAGGTGGTAGCAGTGAGACTGATTACAAGAAGCCACACATTGGGAGGAACCTAAACACATGAAATCGGCAGAAGCCAAAACGCGGACAGGGATCACGGGACAGCCTATAGACAGAATAAACAGATCCGGTTAGGGATTTCTGAGTGCACAGTGTGAGGCAGAACAGTGATAAGACAGGTGCAGAGAATCTGCAAGAAACACAGCAAAGTAGATTGAGTGAAGACAAGAGGCGGAGACTAGGACAGGGCGAGTACTGAGAGCTTGTTAATCAATTATCAATCCCGAGTGCTCGTTAGTAAGTTAGTCTTATATACACAATGTTATTCTTGGTTAGTAAATTAACAAAACAACAAACTGTTAGTATGTGTTAGTAAGATAGAAAAAGTAAGGGGAAGGAAGTAAACGAGATGGGGAAGGAAGATTGAAACCCAGAAACCATTTAATCACCCGAAGGAGTGGCACGCATTACTGGGGCTGTGAACAAAAACAAGACCAAGGACCAGACAGGGGGAGACAAAGTGCAATGCATGGAAAAATCAAAACGTGGACTGGAATAAAACTATGGTTCAAAGTAAAACATGGAAAATCAAAACTAAGGCAATGCATGAAATGAAAAACCAACCAAATACACAATAAATAATTCTAAAGAATAGTCAGACATGGCAGGGAATTAAAATACTCATGAGGCAGTCAAAACATGGAAAGGCAAGGCAAAACCTGAATCACAACACATAGATAGTATTTCAAATGTTAAAACTGAGAAATGTAACATTTTTATCCACAAAATGAGCTTATTTTATATCCTCTGGCTGCAACAGGTCTCAAAAAAGTTGGGACATAAAAGGGCTGAAAAAGCAATATATTAGAGAATCAGCTGAAAGAACATTTAACAACTAATTAAGTTAACTGGCATCAGGTATGTAACATGATTGGCTATAAAAGGGATGTCAAGAAGTAAAGATGGCCAGAGGCTCCCCAAGCTGTGAAGGCTTGCGTAAAAAAACAGTGAAATACTTTGAAAACAATGTTCCTCAACGTCAAATTGTAAAGGCTTTGAAGGTCTCGTCTTGAAGGGACACTTGCATGTTTTAAAAAGCACCATTAATGCTAAAAGGTATATAAAGGTTTTAGAGCACTTTCACTTGTCAAGTGAAATTTACTAACCCCATTGGCAAGATTGGCAAGGAAATATTTCTTGTCTTACTAAGAAAATGGTGCTATAAATAAGTGTTATTAGTCTTAAAGTAAGTAAATTTCCCTTTGTTGAAAATCACATTTTGCAGTGTGGAAAATTGGCAAGCACCTGTTTAATTTACTCCCTAAACATGGTACACAGTAAAAATCAGTGTCAATTTTACTCTTTAAGAGTTGAATTTAACTCTCTGTCAGATAACATTTGGTCCCACTCAAAATCAGTGTAAATTTTACTCAACAGCCAGTGTAAGATTTTTATAGTTAATTTTACTCTATTTTGTGTCAAAATTAACAATGGGGTGTGTAAAAATATTTGACACAATAGGGAATCATCACCCTGCAGAGTAGATTTCGTCCTTGTGTGGAAGTGGGAATTGACTCTCACTTTTGACACTTCCATTTAGACGATTTCACTCTGCATAGTGCTATAACTACTCTATCCAGAGGAAAATGGGTTTACTCTGGAATATTGACACTCCATTTTTTACTGTGTATAGACCAGTTCGACTTAAAAGAGATTTGGGTGGCACACACACTCTTTGCGGACTATGCGGGCCAGAAGATACACAAATCGCATTATAAATTCTTTTTCTTTCCCCATGGTAAAAGGCAGCTTACAGCGTGGATTCGGACAATAAACAGGAATGATTTTCGTTCAGGAACATTCTAGGGCCCTGGTCTTCAAATCACGGTCCTGGAGGTCCGAGTACTGCTGGTTTTCTACCCCCCCTTTACCGGGGAGTCAGGTGTAAAGACAGTTTGGCCAATCAGATGCCCAAAGTGTTAATTTACTTACCTGGGTTGAGAGAAAACCTGGGCTGAATTTGGATTTGAGGTCCAGATTTGAGGATACCAGTTCTAGGGTATGCAGCATACATATTGTGCCTGGATGTTGAGATTAAGAATTCTGTATCCATTGATGTTTGGGTACCCAGAGAAACATTAGGGTATGTAAACACATCAAGGAAGCGTCCAGTCAAGGAAATTTTGAGTTTAGTTTCAAGTGCTGCTATTCATGATGGTAGCATATCGTAACAGCAGCTGCCATATTACTGATGACACACCGGGTTGCTAGGGCAGGCGCAGCAAATGCGTGTGTGATATTAAATACTAATATTAAATTCTAAACCCCCTTCCCACTGATAAAAAAACCCCTAAAATATATTTGCATCCCTCTTTTAAAACCATTCTGGCAAATAAAAAGCTGGAGAAAGTGGAGGTTGGATACAAAATTCTTCCCCCTTGACGATATAGCTAGATTAAGCTCCATTAGTTTTCTCATACAAACTGAAAGCATTGTCTCCTTCATCGCAACATAGACCTGAAGGACTATATTGGCGAGATACTGTCAAGGTAAGTCCTCGACATTATTTTCAGCACAAATGAAAATCCAAAATCAAATGTGTAGCGTTCAGTCAAACCTTGTATTTTACATGTGTACCTGCGCACTTATCCGTGTTGAGAGGATATCAGGATCACGTGTGCTGAACGATTGTTTTGAACAATACAAATTTGTCACAAGAACACCGCAGCTATTAGCTGACTTATGCCGTGGGACCCAATCATCATGGTGTTAATGAAATTATTTCACGTCCGCAAAACTAACTGGCAGGCCAATTCAACTTTGATGGCTATATATAGCAAGTTATTATGAAATCAAAATCACAAGGAAACCAAATGATTATTGCAAGCAGCAAAATGAAAACCACACCTACACATAGCTCTGAGGGGCTAAGTTCTGTAATGTAAGCCCCTCAGAGCTGACCAAGACTGTAAATGTTCTATGGCACTAACATGCCCCCTTTGGCTTGATATTTGTTTGTGCACAATTTAAAATCTACTTAACGTTGTATATAGCCTGTGGGATTGAACAAAGACAGTGGATACAAAATGTGGATACCAAAACTGGAGACTGTAACAACAACAGCGTGAAACAACAAGAGATGAAATAATTCTTAGTCAATTAGTGGGCCAACTTATATAATTTTATATCAACAAGTACCTTAACTATAATTCTCCTTCCAGATCGCTCATTCCTTTTAGCTTGTGTTGGTTCCTGTGGTTTTCATTTGTTGGTGAAACACAGATGGAGCGAAGTCAACATCATTTGGGTTAACGAAGTCGGGACAGCCGCTGACAAAATGAGTACTGCAGACTCAAATGTGGTCATTTGGGACAAACTCCTTCCGATTTATAACTCGACAAAAACTCAACTAACAACAACGTGCTCAAAGTAAACAATGGCGGCCATTATCCCCATGAGTCCCTTCGCATATGTTATCACCTTAAGATTACCAAAGACGTTTCTTGGACGATTTGGACTCCCAAGTTGGCAGGTTTTGTTTACAATAAAATGTGAATTTCTCCAAAACTGTAGTTACTTGTCGGGAATCGATCATTAACATGAATTGTATATAGTGAGTTGTTTGAATGGACAAAACAAAGTGTTACCGCCTCCTGGCGCTTTAATGCCACAAAAAATGAAGGTATCAAAAACCTGCTGCAATTATGCCATTAAATATTTAACAATTATGTCATTCCAGCATGAAAAGGGATTAAGAAAGTATTGACAAATACACTGCAAAAAGTGATTTTCAAGATAGGGAAATGTACTTATTCTAAGACAAGAAATTTGTCCTTGATTTGAGGTAATTTTGACTACCTTGCCATTGGGGTAAGTAAATTTTCACTTAAATTACCTCAAATCAAGGACAAATTTCTTGTCTTACGAAGAAAAATTCCAAATTCCAAATTCAATTAACAGGCCAGACATTTGTCATTTGAAATTGAGGTTTCAGAAAGTGTCCATATCAATTTGGTTATGTGGAGTCATTCATTTTGCGCCATAATCTTCCCAGACGAGCTTGACAAATAATGTACATTTTAAGGTGCTCCTCCAGCAATGTCAAGTGAAACAAAATCCTGTAATCCCCTTACAATGGCGCGGTTGTTGGAGGAGTCCGTCTCGCAAGGCCAGCTTGGTGCCCCACAGAATTCCATGTGATCGATTATTTGGGATAAAATGGGTCGTAATCATCATGTCATTATTCACCTCCAGGAGTTGTTTCCTCAGCACAATCGTGTGGTTAATTGTCCAGCTGGGTAACAAAGTTTTCTGTACTTAGCTCGCTAGGTAATACAGCTAGCGTGATAGAATTATCCATGTGTGCTATAGTGTTCTCATTTTTCCTTACTTTCTCCCACTGATGCTGCATATCTCTCACTCCTGTAATTGTCCATGCTGAATCTGCCCCTGTTGTCAAAAAAGCAAGCACAAAAAGCAAACTTAGGCGTTAATGTTACTATAAGTGCATCCAGCTAGCCAGACTTTGCTAGTGCAACAGCTGCAAGCGAAGCCTTAAAAGTACCGTTGCCCTTTCTCGCAAATCTGCTTTCTGATTGCGAGGTCTGGTTGATTTGGGCCCGGCTCTTTCACCTGTGGTTAGCTAGTTTCTCTGCCGACATATCCTTTCAAACGGATCTTGTTGGATAGATTTTACAATGTTAATATTAGAGTTGGGTCTGAAGGAATAATTGATCGTGTTTGTCATCATTGTCTCATTATAAGAACCTTCACCAGGGCTAAATGGTTCACTACATTCTGCTTGGGGAATTAAAATAATTTCCCTTTCCTGGTCAGATTTTAGGACACAGATTGGCTAAATTTATGTCATTGATTCCTTCTCATCTTGAGGCCACAATTGGCTACTCTACAGCACAAACCCTCCTTCTGCGGGCAATTTCTCAATCGCCCCTCAACTGTTGAGATGTGCAGAGCAGATGAGCACGAAACAGGCATATATTTTGGCAAAAATGATTTTCTGTCATATTTCACGCATACTTCTGGGTGCATACTTAAAATGAAAATCTTTGTTCAGGTAGGGCAGTGCCCTATTGCCCTCTATTGGCCAGCTACCACCGTGTACTACGCAATTCTTATAGCCAACAGTTTTCACATTTTCCCTGATTTAGCTGACCCACAGGGTCCAGCTTAAACCAGGTTTCACTTGGTTCTTGTTAAATATATAGTTACCTCATAGTATTGAAATGGACCTGCATAGTGAACATCTTTGCTTACATTTTTTGCAGAGTATACAGAGAATGCGGGGGAGGGGTGGTGGAGGTGTTGACAACTGAAGTAGCACAAGGATCACGTAGACATCAGCAGATGATTAAGAGGTTTTTTTTTTTTTTTTAATATAGTATCCATGTGTAGTATTAGAATTGACTGGCATGATAATCATCATTGTATCCATTTACATAGTGTATGCTTCAAACTTAAAGATTAAATATATTTTAATAAAAATGTAGTATTTTTATGACAGAGATGGTGTAGTCAAAGGTTGACAAGTAATTCAAAATTGTGATACCAGGAAACGGTGTCAAAACGACAATATCTGGGGACAATGTCGGACCCACTGGAATATGGAGAGATGCCTCACAAACCTGTGCCTGACCATTCCCTCAAGTAAAAATGACAGTGATAATTATTTGGCATGTATTTATTTCTCTGTTCAAAATTAACCTTTGGTTTTGTGGAAAAGCCAAACAATGATTGAGAAAATAAATCCCCAGCTGGACACTCAGTCCACCCATCAGGTCAATGACCTTTACAACGTTTCTCAATAGACTCTCTGTACCATAGCCCGGGTTTTTGTCAATTCATTGCACAACCCTGAGTGTCTTTTGAGCAGAAACCCTAGATAGACGTTGGTTTGATTCATGTGGTTTAATTTAATTCCAATCAGTCACCTAGCGGGGGGGGGGGGGGGTTCTGGGTAAGTAGAGCACAGTGGGCTCATGGGTGCCCAGGGTCAGTGAGTTCAAACTTTGCAGAATATTGATCCTGGGGTTAGTGGGGGTCATTTCACAGGATGCTGACACAGGGGCCCATTTGGGTGAGCCACCTTAACCTTTGGTTGATGAAGCCAATGGAGCCGGTCAATGCACTGATCGGTCAGCCTCCTGCATTCTGCCCTTTCTTTCAAAGAGGTGGCAAAAAATACCGCTAGAGACACGTCATAGGGCTATCGACCCTCTACTCTGTCTGGGTCTGGCAGCCATGCTGGCATGCCCACAGATAGCAGGCTGGCCGTCTGCCAAAATAAATTCCGTTAAACATAGGGACAAGCTCTGCAACTGCCTATGAGTGTAGGCATATAAGTGCTTACATAAATATATCAAAAATATCTTTCTAATTTGCTGACTTTTCAGTTGCTTCATCCCTTTAGAACTAATCGTTGGCATATCAGATCCATTTAGAGCGAAGATAGCATTTTCCCCTTTATTATTATCAAATGAATCAGGGTAATTTGTCATCCCATCTTATAATTTAGTGTGATTAATTAATTACATATTGGCATGAATTAGAGAATGCACGCATGATATGTGAGCATAGTAATGTATACCTGAGTCTGCGGTCCTTGAACCAATCAAAATTTTCTCCAGTAAATGAATTTAAAAATGGAAATTACCTGGAGGCCGAGCAGTGTGAGTTAAATGCGGTGCACTGGGTAAGGGCACCTGTGAAGACACTATGGAATAATGAGGGGAGAAGGCAATTTACCTGCATGTGCACGAGTAAACTACACTGTTCAGAAGGGACTGTTCATTAACAGAGAGCTAACGGGCAATACGTCTGCGGTGACCTTTTGAAGGAGCTCACATTTACAGATGAGTCATTCTTTAATGTGCCCATAGGAGCAGACGGTGTTGAGCAGCTCTCTCTACAGCACATGCGTCGCATACACCTGTCATGTGACAAAACTTGGTAACCAAGCTTGGCGAGGAAGAAATGTCACCACCATGGTTTTCTGCACCTCAATAACGTCGCACAAACCGCCATCACTATCCACGCAGGTGCTCGCGGCGCTAAGCCCTCCCATTCTGCTGGGTTCCAAAGCACTTCACACCAGCCAATGCCAGGTCAATCAGTCAGGACGATCTCCAATATTTCACGCGTCTGTTTCACAGCAGAGATGGAAAAAAAATTCCCTGCGCCACGAAGAGGTCTCTGCAAACACGGATCAACGTCCAAAATTCATCTTTGCACTTCTTTAATTTGTCAGGAGATAACTTTGTGTTGTATAAACAGAAACACACTTGCACAACAAAGAAGCCGCTCTCGACGCGGCAAGTTCCTCGTCAGTAGCAGCGGCGGATACCGTTGGGAGTGAAACTAATTGAAAGCTCCTTATGTTTTTCTTCCTCTGATACAAACGAATTCAGCGGTCTTCTCAGACATGCTTTGGCCCTGTATTTACTCAATGAGATTTTATACTCCAGTGCCACTGTGGTCCTTTTTCCCCATTCTTTCATTTTTACAATTGTCCCCTCCCAGTCTGTCAATCTCTGCTGAACCATTTACCCCTGTGGGCTAATAAACCTGTAAGATGATCCAGACACACCAAAAAAGAAAAAGGGATTTATATGCGTAGATACATTATGGAGTGGTGACAGCAGTTTTTCTTTTTCTAGTTGGTCATAGATGAGTGGAAAGCGCCAGGGGCCCTACAGACCGAGCAAGTGCTGATGGAGGCGCACTTGTGAGCCTCTTGGTTGGATTTATTGGAATGTGAGAGGAGGATTTTAGCACCATGTGAACATCGCTAGAGCTACAGACTTCGCGCCATCTGTCTCCCCCTCCATCTGTTCCTTGCCAAATTCATCAGACCTTTCTCCCCCTCCTCCTTATCTCTCCCCCTCTCCCCACTTCCCTGTTTATTCCTCCTCACATTTGGGATATATTGAGAGGGGAACATTCTCTGAAATAGATCATTAGAGAATATTTCATAAAAAAATGAAAAGGAAGTTTTTAAAGAAGTACTGTGCTGTTTCTGTGTCCTCTCAGCTTACAATATTAACCAGAGATAATTTGTAAGCAATACCAAGACCACGATATTAGCAAAATAGCTTGTTGTGCATAAATAATTGCAAATTGGACGCTTGCAAATACGACGTAAATGTGCTTGCGACAAAAAAATGTAATGTACTGTATTTGTTCTGGATATAAAGATGCAGTACACCAAAACTGTAAATATGTGAAATATATCATTGAAAAATATCCACTGTAGTAAAGTAAGAAGGAAAAAAAACAGTGACACAGGCATGCACCATTTCTGACAAGAGTATTTTAAAAAAAAATTGAAGTTTATCATTTTCAATGCTGAAAGAAAAGTTAGGATGACATACTGAAATTTAACAACGAATACTTCAATTATCAAAATTATTCTGTTTTTATGAAAATGACAGCTTATTTACAAAAATGATTTCAAACCAGGTTAGCAGCTCTGATATTTGAGCCAATAACACTTTTTCCGCATCATTAATCTCCTTATCAAAAACAGGCCTTTTAACTTCCAGCTTTATCTGCCAAGTCATTTAGCATATTTTTAACTCCGTCTTGGCTGGGCAGTCATTACATCAGCTCAGCACAATTAGAATATTCAAAAAATTATAATTTTTCTGAGGTCATACGTTTATTGAGTCATTGTTGAAGCAGGTGTTCCCTCACAATACACAAAGGATTTAATGTGTGGTCTCACCCACTAATATTGGCATCCTCTGTAAAAATGAGCTAAAAAGGCTTTCTCATCTGTTACTTAAAATATTTTTTAAAAATTGAACCTTGAATTTAAAGGAAAAAGCAAAAGGTACAATATATGCTCGTAAATGCAATGAGTAGATTTTCCATTTTCTAAAATGAACAATAATGTTTTTTTTTCTGATTTTTCACACCAAATAAATCAACAGTAAAAGGTGCCAAAGTTGGTTTTTGGACCTTTTCTTTGGGTGAAGCCATGTAAAAGCGTTAGCCAATCAGAATAATCATATGACATCAGCTGGATGCCATGTGAATTGTGAGTCACAATGTGATGTAAATTTGTCCAGTCAATGATCCAACAGTCCAATGTCTACAGAAAACATTGATGGTTTTTTTTTTTTTTTTTAATCGGCAAAAATTAGGCCCGTGATTAAATTAACATGTTGCTATCAATATGTTAAGTTTGAAGTAACAATTATGTGAAGTCAATAGATTCTATTCATTTTCTATGGAAGGCAGGAAATCCAGCTGCACTGCACATGATGGATACAGTGCGGTAAGTTGACTGACCACTCGCCATATTTGAGTTCGCATAATCACAACTCAACCTCAACTTTATGCAAATGAGGTCCATCCAGGGCAATGCAGCAGGCATGCAAAACTAAGTTAAAACTATTAAACTAGGCAGGGGTCATCAATATGAATCCGGTCTCTATTACTGTTGCCTATTTCTGGTCTCAAATGTTTTTTTAGAAACGTGTCAGCACTCTGTTTAGCTGTGATACGAGCAAGTTTGTGACCCAGCCACCATGTTGAAAATGATTCAGTGAAAACCGTGCACTACCTAACTTGCTGTTTGGTCACCCACCAGCCGGGGCATTTAGCGTCCCATTGCGTACATATGCATCCTTGCTGGATGTGATGCGTTCGCACCTTGAAGTTATGGTACAAACACACTGCAGTGGCGCGGCACAAAATTTCAGATGGTGGAGTCATATTTCCATTCATTTTCTAGTGAGCCCCTGTGCAGTGATTTATGGTAACAGTAGCAAAGCAAAGCGGCGCGAAGTGGGCAAAGCACACGGCCAAAACTTGAATCTCATTCAAATGAGGAGCAGTGACGGCGAGCGGCTGGCCAATCAAAATCATAAAAGAAGGGCAGAAGGTAGGAATTTCAAGGCTAAACATGGAGAGGAGGTTAATCACAGCCATTGCTATCAGGTTTTCCAATATGATATCAATTTAGTTTGCTAGCTAGCTAGCTTGCGATTCGGCTAGTTGTTGGATGTTGTATAAAAGAGGTAAATACTTAGCTAACAAAATTTACATTTGAAATAAAAGCTTATCGTGAATATCTGCTTATAGCTATGTAGCAAGCTAGCTATTTGGCTTGTTGTTTGATGTTGTTTAAATGCAGTAAATAAATATTTGGCTTCCAAGATGCGCTTGCGAAATAAAATGTTACCGTGAACACCCGCATGAAAAGCTATGTAGCTAAAGTTAGCTAAAAATTCTGCTTGTAGTCTGATGATGTTTAAATGAAGTAGCTATATATAATATGTAAATACTAAACCATTTATGTATAATATGTTTATCGTAGATATTTGCATATGGATACACTGCTTTGTAGCAATTTGGCCTACTGTATGGTGATGTTTAAATGAAGTGGCTAGCTATGGAAATTCTCAACCAGAAAATTTTGCATGAGAAAAAAAAAGGTTATCATGGATATCTACATATAGCTACTGAGCTAGCTAGCAATTCAACTAGTAGTCAGATGATGCTTAAATGAAGTTGCTCCACAAATACTTAATTAGCAAAATGTGGATGAAAAATTTGTGTGAGAAAGTTTATTGTGGATATCTTCATATGGCTACATAGCTAGCTAGCTATTCAGCTGGTTATCTGATTATGTCATTTAAATTAAGTAAATAAATACTTTGCTTGGATGTGAAATAGCTACATAGCATAGCCATGATAGCTACATAGCTACTGTTAGCTAGCTATATTTGACAAGTTGTTTGATAAAGTTCTTTAAATGAAGTAAGTAAATACTCTGCTCGCAAAATTTGCTCGTGAAATGAAAGATTATCAAGGATATCTGCATCTGGTTGCTATTTTTAATCAACATTTGGTGACAGCTTCCAAATCACAATGTAAGCAGCATGAATCCTGTTCAGCAGACAAGCCAGAAATGTAACATCCACAGGTAACTGTACCACTGCAGTGTGTTCATACTTTCAGGCGGTGTCTTCTGTGACAGTGCCCCTTCTGTATGAAGTGAAATTTTCAAAAAATCCTTGTTATTAATGACACCTGATAGCAGATAAGTGAAGTGCTATCAGCATCCTGTTGTTTATTTTCCAGTATCTACACCCACTCGACATGTACATGTGAGCATGCTGGGAATCGGGCAAAACAGTGGTGTGACACACAAGACTGAACATGATTGACAAGTATCATGTTGATGGATGAGGCAAGTGAAGCTAGCACTGTTATGATTGTTTGACTAACATTAATTTAATGTTAGCGCATTTGGTTAGTGTGCTTGTCTGTTTGTTTATTAATCTGTTTGTCACACCCTTAACTGCCCTTCATGTTGCAGTGATCATCTTTGAATTTATGTAAATTAGTCCAAAAGTGTCTCAGCTAAAAGCCTATTCTTTTGAGTGATCCCTTCATCAAGGCTGAGGTCAAAGTCATCAAAAAAGTCAAAAACACATTTTGGTTGATAACTTTGCTTCTATTCAATCCAGAGGCTTGAGACTAATGCCATTTTCTTCATCAAGTCCAGTCAAGTCATTGCAGGTCGTAATGACGTTACTCTGACCTAAGTGGTTGGAATTTTGGCAAGTCATCATTCTATGACCAATCTTTCATTTTTGCTTGTTTTTTTTTAAATGGATTTAAAGAGTCTAATTTAATTATCGTCGAAACATTGAACGAAAAACATTGAGCCTTAAAAAGCAGCAGTTTTAAAAAGTAGCAAAGCAACGGATGACATTATTGTCACCTTCTACAATTAATCCGGATTTCTTCCACAGAACCAACTTGACCTTCAATCATCGGCCAAGTGGAAGCAAATTTCTCACACCTGTTATATGTTATATTGTTAAAGGAGTTATGGTAACGTAATCAAAATAACATTTCTGAAATCAGAAATCAGGGCTGGTCTTGGTGCTGTGCTGTTACTGGCCTCTAGCTGTGCTGTAGCGCTGCTCGTTGGTGAACAATCGCTTGAGTTGAGAGAGGAAGAGAGGAAGTCTGTGGGATTGAAGCGGAGAATTTTAACTTGTCTAAACGGGTTTTTCTGAAAATAATTTGTGTGTTAAGACTCAAAAATATAGATTAGATCATTTGCTCCTGAGATTGCAGAGGGGGCAAAAACTAACCCCAAGCGGTTCTTTCAGTACTGTAGCAGAAAAAGGAAAGTCAAAGAGCATGTTAAGTGCATAAAGAAAAAAAACTTGCGCTGGAAGGCGGGACAGAGGCGGGACAGAGGAGTACTTGCGCCAGGCTACACCGGGCACGAAATTGGCACATACGCCTGGACACACCCCGTTGGCGCGGCGCACCCCCCGCACCTGGTCTATGAAATTAGAGCCCCATGAGTCAAAAGTTGATTTGTGTTGAGCATATGATCATTTCATGATTTGACTGTGCATACTTTGGAGAGCTCTGACAGCTTAGGGAGGCACTAGGAGAGATATCTTATTTGGCTCAAAATGGAAGATAACATGAAAAATGGCAGTCAGATGAAGAAAACTTGTGGTCAAAGAGTTTATGATGCTAGAAAGTTATCATTTTAACTCCCAAATCAGTTCTCTGTATTTTTTTATAATTTCATTGCTGAATTTTCATGAAGATTTTTTTTTGTGGCTCTTACTCAGAACCAAAATTATGAAAAGAAACTGAAGTACAATGGAATTTGAAGTGCTACAAGTGTCTTGTCTCATTTAATACATTTTCCTCCTCTCTGTGAAGCTCTAATCTTGAATTATAAAGGCTTACATCGGGTAACGCATAAATAGCCATATTTGGCTTCTGCGGAAAGGGGTTAAAGAAGGTTCTCTTAAAATGTAAGGCTCTGTCTTACACCCAATACTGAGTGGTGCCAGGCATGTAGCAAGTGGCTTTGATGGTTAATATCCGGCAGTTGTCACTATCCCATCCAGTGCCCGGTTTGAATTAATTGCAAACGTACTTGCACCAATCTTAGCACCCATGGTCATGTCGGTCTTAAAATGAGGTGTGGTCAGGCACATTGATGGCATGTTGCTATCTCGAGATAGTAGAGAGCGATCGTGTGATTGACTAATGAAAACCTGGTTTTAAGTCAATTGTCAGTTTTGGACTGCTAATTTAAGGGCACATAGTATTATGTGCCTTTGTAGGTGAGTGCACAGTGAGTCTACACTTTGTGTGTTACTTTCTACACAGGGACAAGCAGCAGCGTCCACACAAACATTCAAAAATAGAAAGATTATGATGAGACAGATTATTGTCAAGATTATTATCAACCTAAAAAATAGTTGTTATAATGGTTAGTGTGATTGACATCGCCCATCATGCACTACATCAATGCACTGATGTAGGCTATTTGAATTTAAAGCGAACTTATTCCATCCATGCGATTCAAAGAGTGCAGTCGTGCATGAAGGTGTTAGCAAAATATTCTGAAGAAAGCCACGACTCTGGCAATCTCTGTCATTCCTGCAGTCTTCCTGTGGATCCGCCTTAAAGGGATGGTTGTTCAGGGACAATGGTTAGCCTTTGACACATGGCACATGTCTAAAACAGTGCATGGATTTTTGTTCCATCTCATGAAACACAAACTGGAATAGAATGAATGTTTGAAGTGCTGAAAATGAGCTTCAGGTGTTTATATAAGTACGATCAGAGTCCTGCATGGGTCAACCCATCACCCACAATTACATGAAAAATTGATTTTGAATCTGACCTGATCCATGAATACCATATCTGCCACCCATCTGTCCAGCCTCTATTATCAAATACAAAATTCTGCATTTCTTTTTAAAAGGGTTATTTATTATTCACAGTTTGCCTGACAACTGAAGCAGCCTTAAAAAGCAGCAGTTTTAAAAAGTAGCAAAGCAACGGATGACATTTTTGTCACCTTCTACGATTAATCCGGATTTCTTCCACAGAACCAACTTGACCTTCAATCATCGGCCAAGTGGAAGCAAATTTCTCACACCTGTTGTATATTGTTAAAGGAGTTATGGTAACGTAATCAAAATAACATTTCTGAAATCAGAAATCAGGGCTGGTCTTGGTGCTGTGCTGTTACTGGCCTCTAGCTGTGCTGTAGCGCTGCTCGTTGGTGAACAATCGCTTGAGTTGAGAGAGGAAGAGAGGAAGTCTGTGGGATTGAAGCGGAGAATTTTAGCTTGTCTAAACGGGTTTTTCTGAAAATAATTTGTGTGTTAAGACTCAAACAAAAATATAGATTAGATGATTTGCTCCTGAGATTGCAGAGGGGGCAAAAACTAACCCCAAGCGGTTCTTTCAGTACTGTAGCAGAAAAAGGAAAGTTAAAGAGCATGTTAAGTGCATAAAGAAAAAAAACGGAGCGCTGCTATTTGATAACAAGGATATTGCGGATGCCTTAAACAGTTACTTTGTCGAGAATTTTACCTCAGAGGGAGTCTTTATTTGGCCTGAGGGCATGTTAAATGCTCAACATTATTTAGCAGAAATTGAGGTTCAGGATAACGAAGTATTAGACAAGTTGCATAAACTAAAGGCAGATAACGCGGCGTGTCCTGATGGCTAATATCCTAGAGTGCTCAGGGAAGTTGGTGAGATCATCTTTAAGCCGCTATCCGCCATCTTCAGGCAGTCTTTAGAAACTGGAGAAATACCAAATGATTGGAAACAGGGCAATATAATACCAATATATAAGAAAGGGGACTGTACCGAGCCAGGAAATTACAGGCCAGTCAGTTGAACTTGCATTGTGTGCAAAATATTGGAATCTATCATAAAAGATGAGCTGGACTTATTTCTTGAACGGAACAGTATCTTGAGGGATAGCCAACATGGTTTTCGTAAAGGCTCTCTAACATCCCGTCGTGCGTGGTTAAGGATCGTGCGGACTCGGAGTGGCGTGGCGTTGTCGCAGGGTGAAAATTAAATTGGAGAGGAAGTATGTAGTAAGTACTTAATGAGTGGGTGTGTCTTGCTGTAAAAGTGAGGCCCGCAAGTGGTCTGTACGCCTTTTTGTTAGTATGAAGTAGTAAGGAGCACGTAAGATCTGTACTTCTGTCGCACACAATGAGTGGGATAATCTAACGTTAATTGCAAGTGAAGTGTAGGTTTTCAGAAATCGTACTTACGAAGTAAAAGAAATGTAAGAGAAACGTAAGGAGCATGGAAGTGTTAAGCCAGACAATTGTGCGTCAAATTGGAATAACGCACGGATAATCACAATAATATTAGGGTGCACTAAGTCTCTTCATCATTAACTGTTTCAGCATCCAATATGGCACTACCTAGAAGGATGCGCCATCGTCTTCTACAGCTGCTGTTGCCAGAGGAAGCGGAAGACCGTGATGCAGTGCTGGCAGTAGTTGCTCGGGATCGCCTGCAAGAGAGGAAAAGAAGAAGGAGGCGCACTTTTATCGTGCTGGTCACGTGCGTCGTCTGAGTGTTACATACTTCACAAGTACGGTAGTAGTACTAACCACGCACTTTGGAAGTAGGTCATACGCACAGAGGACATTTTTTGAAGAGGCCACCAGGACTTATGACCAGAGCAGGGCTTATGACATCACATACTTGGATTTTCAGAAAGCATTCGATACAGTACCGCATATGAGACTAATTTTTAAATTGAGCTCCATTGGAGTTACAGGAGGTATTCTGGAGTGGATTCAAAACTGGTTACAGGACAGAACACAAAGAGTGGTGGTCAGTGGTATCTCATCTGTGCTAGGTATGGTGGGGAGTGGTGTCCCCCAGGGATCGGTGTTGGGGCCCCTGCTGTTCCTCATCTACATTAATGACCTTGATAGTAATATTGAGAGCATATTGGTTAAATTTGTAGATGATACTAAATTGGGGGGTTTGGCAAATAGTTTAGGGTCCACTAAAGTGATTCAGGATGATTTAGCTAGAATCCAGAATTGGGCAGAAATGTGGCAAATGAAATTTAATGTAGCAAAACGTAAAGTTGTACATGTAGGTAATAAAAACATTAGATGGGATTACTTCATGGGAGGTTTAAAACTGGAATGTGCTGTACAAGAGAAAGATCTGGGAGTGATTGTTGACCAAACCCTCGCAGGCTCGAGCCATTGTGCCGTAGCAGTTAAAAAAGGCAATCGGATGCTGGGATACGTTGCCAAAAATATTGAGTACAAATCTAAGGAGGCGATGCTCCTTTTGTACAACACATTCGTCAGACCACATCTGGAGTATTGTGTACAGTTCTGGGGACCATACTTTAAGAAAGATATAGAGGCTCTAGAGAAGGTTCAAAGAAGAGCCACTAAGCTTATTCCAGGTATGAAAGATGAAAGCTCTGAGAAGAGGCTGAAGATCCTTAGTCTCTTTAGTCTTAGGAAAAGGAGACTCGGGGTGATTTGATTGAGGTCTTTAAATATGTTAAAGGGATTAACAAAGTGAATTATGTAGGATTCCTTCGACTAAGTGTTGTGAGTAGAACTCGGAGTCACAAATGGAAGTTGACCAAAGGTAAATTTAGCACTGACATTCAGAAATATTTCTTCACCCAAACAGAAATTTCAATGTGGAATAGTTTGCCTGACCATATTGTTGAGGCAGAGACCTTGGGGGTTTTCAAGAGCAGGCTTGACTTAAAGCATGAGCAGACCCGTTTCCTTTGCAGCGAAGACTATTTTTTCCTTCTTCTTGGCAAATCTGCCTTTATTATTGCTATTCACCAAAGAGCAACCCCACCTGGCGTTTAAATGGAATGTGGCATGACTTTTGATTTGTTTATCTCATGCTATGCCAAAAACACAAGAATGATTCATTAAGAGATTAAGTGCAACCCCTTTGAACCATGCGCCTTACTTTGTACTCAGACCACCTGCCGTTAAACTAGAAAAAATGTCTTTGGACACCTAAATGTATTTTCCCCACTCTCATCATGACCGTGTGCTTAGATCATGAGAATGTGGCCTTATTGAAAGGGCTGCATTCCCAAAAGAACCCCATCTATGGTGGTGAATCTTTGATGGTGTGAGGCAGTGTTTCATTCCAAAACCCCAGACAACCTGGTAGGATTAATAGTATCATGGATGCCATCAAGTACCAGCAGATACCAAATGAAAATCTGATTGCTTCCAAAACTTGAACTGGGCCATGGTTGGATCTTACAACAGGATAATGAGCCAAATCGTGCACCGAAATCAACACAAAAATGGTTCCTCGACCATCAAGGTTTTGCTGTGGCCTTCCTTGTCTGACCTATGAAAAAGCTTCTCAGATAAGTTGAAGAGCAGAATCCATAATTGCGGAGCTTTGAATTTTAAGGACCTGTAGAGACTCTGAACAGAAGAATGGTCTGAGATCTCTAGTTATGTTTTCTCCAACTTAATTTATACCACATCGGTGGTGACTCAAAGCTTTATGTTAGCAAATGGAGGCTGCACAAAGTACAATCCCAATTCCGAAATAGTTGGGACAAAGTGTAAATTCTGAAAAAAATCAAAATGCAATGACTTTCAAATCACACCAGCCAGTACTTTATTCACAATAGAACAGAGATAACATTGCAAAGGTTGAAAGTGAGAAATTTTACAATTTTATCCACAAATTGAGCTCATTTCAAATTTGTTGGCTGCTACAGGTCTCAAAAAAGTTGGGACAGGGGCCTGTTTACCATGGTGTAGCATCCCCTTTTCTTTTTAACACAGAGTAGAGAGACAGGTTTCTTGAGTTTAGCCAATGGAATTTGATCCCACTCTTGTTTAATACAGGCTTCCAGCTGCTGGAGAGTTTTGGGCCTCCTTTGACGGACTTTTCGTTTAATTATGCGCCAAATTTCTCAATCGGTGAAAGATCAGGACTGCAGGCAGGTCAGTTCAGCACACGGACTCTTCTACTACGAAGCCATGCTGTTGTAATAGCTGCAGTATGTGGTTTTACATTGTCCTGCTGAAATGCACAAGGCCTCCCCTGGAATAGATGTTGTCTGGAGGGGAGCATATGCTGCTCTAAAACCTTAATGTACCTTACAGCATTAATGGTGCTTTTTAAAACATGCAAGTGTCCCACACCATATGCACTAATGCATCCCCCTACCATCAGAGAAACTGGCTTTTGAACTGAACACTGATAACAGGAGGGGTGGTCTTTCTCCTCTTTAGTCCAGAGGACACGACGTCCATGATTTCCAACAAGAATGTAAAATTTGGACTCTTCTGACCACAGGACACTTTGCCACTTTGCTACAGTCCATTTTAAATGACCCCTGGGCCACAGAACACGGCGTTGCTTCTGGATCATGCTCAACAATGGCTTCCTTTTTGCATGAGAGAGTTTAAGGTGGCATCAGTGGATGGCCTGGCGGACTGTGTTTACAGACAGTGGTTTCTTGAAGTACTCCTGGGCCCATTTAGTAATGTCAGTGATAGAATCATGCCGATGAGTGATGCAGTGGCGTTTGAGGGCCCGAAGATCACGGGCATCCAGTAAAGGTCTTTGGCCTTGTCCCTTACTCACAGAGATTTTTCCAGTTTCTCTGAACCTTTTGATGACGAGACCTTCAAAGCCTTTGCAATTTAACGTTGTGGAACATTGTTTTTAAAGTATTCCACATTTTTTTTTACACAAGCCTTCACAGTTTGGAGAGCCTCTGGCCATCTTTACTCCTGAGAGACTCAGCCTGTCTAAGACATCCCTTTTATAGCCAATCATTTTACACACCTGATGCCAGTTATCTTAATCACTTGCTAAATGTTCTTTCAGCTGATTCTCTTACATATTAATTGCTTTTTCAGCCCTATGTCCCAACTTTTTTGAGACCTGGTGCAGCCAAAAAATTATAAATAAGCTCATTTTGTGGATAAAAATGTAAATTGTCTCAGTTTTAAAACTTGAAATGTTATCTATGTTCTATTGTAAGCAAGTCGACATGGTCTACAACATCCCCCGCCAATCGTGCGCTTCTCATTTTCGAACTCGATCAAGGCCTTTATGGTCTGAAGCTACACACCAAATTTGGTTACTGTATCTGTAGTAGTTTCTGAGTAAAGCTGTCCCCTTCATCTCGGACGGACGGACAGACGCACGCACGTACGAACGGACGGACGGACGGAGGTCAAACCTATATCCCCCTCCCACTTCGTGTTGGCGGGGGATAATAACATATTGGCTCATGGGATCTGAAAGTCATTGCATTTTGATTTTATTCACAATTTATACTTCTTCCCAACTATTTTGGAATTGGGGCTGTAATAATTGAAGAGGATTCGATAATTGTGGCACACATTTTTGAGGCAAAAATGTTAATTTTATGATGGCAATTAATGTTTTCTTTAAATAATTATATTTCAATTCTTATGTTTCATTTTTGCAGATATTTTGCATGAAATATCAAGAGGATAAACAATTTAGAAATTACTTGTAATTCCAGACCACTTTTGCTCATATTTACCAAGTGTGAGAGTATTTATGGAGAAAATGTGGCGATAATGCCTGTCAATTTGTTTCCTCTTCAAAAACTTCAAAAACCAATGTCTGTGCTCGGTCTTTGCTCAATTTTGCAGTTTTAGTGTCCTGTACAAAGGTGGAGAGAGCGAGGGAAGAACTTCAAGATGTCAAACTTTATTAAAGCGAAAGATAAGTAAAATAAAATTCAACTTCTTGAAGTGCATTGGTGACCAGTCAGTGATCTGAGTGGTTAACCTCCGACCTGAGCAGCGTGGGTGTAAGAGATCACACGATGGCTGTTATTTCTGCTCTGTGCCCACGATCTGCTCAGGGGACCAAAGTAGAGGGGAGAGGGGGAAAGGAGCAGGCTGGTGGGGCCTGCTCCATGACCCCTGCCCAGCTCCAGGTGGCCTGGGCATAGACAGGGGGCCTTTGATGGTGACCCTGGTCATTCTGCTCAGATGGACTGGGTCCATTGATCCTGCCAAAGATCTGAGGAAGCGGAGCCTGGTGCCCCCAAAGCGGCTGTAGAGAAACCAGGACTGGGCACATTGGATGCACACTCAGGTCCTGTGGTAATAGAGACTCTATATCACGCGGTGATGATATAAAGGGGATGTCTTGGAAGAATTTCCTCATCTAAAATGCCTTGACCCTTTAGACACAACTATGATACTGCTGAGCATTGAAAACTGGAACAGGAAAGCACAAATATTTCTTTATCTAAGTATCTTTTTAGAGGGCTTTAATTGCCACAAACTTTTCTTGATATGGATGTGAATGCATGCAAACTAAAGCTGAGAGACAGCTCTGCAATTTTATAGTACTGTACTGATCCTTATCGATGGACCCAGTGAGAATGTCTGTGCTAAAAAAAAATTGTCTAAGTCAAAATACTTACCATATTACCATCTATCCAAATTTTTCATGTTTTCTGGGTTTTTTTTTTTCATTTTAGCAGCATCTTGAAATGTTCAACTATTTCAAATTATTGACCTAGATGGAGGGACTGTACTTCAATAAATTCGGCTACTGCCACTCCGATGCTTATTCAATGAGAGACTGGAAGCCAGTTGGCTATCATAATTATCCAGTCAGTGATTATATTTGGATGTTTTCCAGTTGCAAAACTAAAGGAATTACCCTGCACAAAAATATAAAACACACAAACCAAAATGCTGAGTAAAATTGACCTATAATGAAATATTCCCACAAATAGTGTTTATGGGTGTACTGAATGATTTGTTTTGCTCTGTTCTGGTGACCCACTTCTCATTGACCACTCCCTGTGAGATTACTCACTCACCGAGTTATTCTGCCCCGGAGCTGCATAGAGCATATCATTGAGTTGGTCAGTCAGCGTGACCAATGCACAGGCACTCTTTGCACCAGGGTCAAATGTGCACTTTTGTCACAAGTCACAATGCCACAGATGTCACAAGTCATGAGGGAGCGTGCCATTGGCATGCTGAATGCTGGGATATGTGTGATAGCGGTGTCAACACACTTGAATGTGCGTCATTCCACTATCAGCTGGTTGAGAAGTTGATTCAGAGAGACTAGCGGCACTGTGAATCGTCCACATGCCCCACGACCACGTGTGACCACGCCCACACAGGATCGGCACCAGGGACGTGCGGTCAGTGACTTCTTTTTTATCGCTAGATTTTGTCTACCTGTTTCAACATACTATACCTGATTGTCAATCAATCAATTTGACCTTTTTTCTAGCCAATTAAGCCTGTAATGATTAAGAGGTGACCACAAAAAGATTAATTTACCTTTATGCTTTGATTCGAGACTGTAAGGAAGTAAATCTGAATAATTAAAAAGAAAAAAATCTCAACTCTCGCGGTAATTCCGTATATTGTTTTGATCTTTTCTTTATCGGATTATGAAAGAGGACTGAAAATAAACTCCCTATTTTTTAAAAATGGCATTAAAAGTATGTGTTTAAGGGGGGAAATATTATCGTAGACATATTGACCACGCATTGAACGCCGCATAAGAAAGGTTTTAATCTTTGTTAATGGCATTGCGTTAGCTTCCTCAAAGCAAATATGAACAAACTTGCCGTCTTGTGAGCATTTTAAGTTCGACGCACTGAGCAATAATGTGGATGGAACTGGCACGCCATTCTGCCATTTAGTCTTGTAAATTGGTTAATCAATCCTCAGATTGCTAATCCAGCAAAGTAATAGAGTAATCGTTTGTTTAACGGTGAGGATTTTGCCTCCCCTGACTGACTTCCGACGGCACGTCACTGATCGGCACAAGCGGCTCCAGCACCTCCGTGATCGGCTCCGACCAGCCACCAGGACAGCTGATGAGACCGTCGGACCGCACAACAGGCGGATATCAGCTCAGACTGTCCGAAACCACCTGAGGGAGGCGGACCTCCGAGCCCTCCGACCGTACCGAGGTCTGGACCTGACCGCCGTCCGTCACTGGTACAGACTCGACTGGGCCAACCGTAACCTTCGCTGGACGCTTGCACGGTAGAGGACGGTTTTATTCGGCAATAAAATTGCGATTCCAACTGTGCCGCGCTGATGGCAGACTACGTGTATGGCGACGTGTGGGTGAGCGCTACGCTGATGCCAGCTCCGAGTTGCACTGCAGGAGGAATGGGACAAAATTCCTTGGGCCACTACTGACAACCTTGTGAACTCCATTTGCCGGAGGTGTACCGATTTATATGATGCTGATTGTGGACACACTCGTTACTGGGTGCTGTGAACTCTGCCCGCTGACCCCTGTTGGGTTCAGGCTGTGATAACTCATGAATTGTGTGCAGTAAATTCTTAGTCATGTTTCTGTTGCTTGAATATTAAGGCAAGGCTAAAATAATAATTGTTTTGTTGAAATATTTCCAGATTGATAAAAAAATCACTTTGTGCGTTTATATTTTTGTTCAATGTAATTTCCTTTCAACAGAGTGATTTCACGGTGACCAGTTCATTGTTTGTGTGTCAATAAGCATTAAGGAATAGCACACAACATAGCAATTGAGAAATATATAGCTACCTAAACCTTGTCTCTTCGTAGACATCTCTTGGTACAATGCTGGCCTTCATATTCACAAATAATAATAGTGGGCTCCACAGGAAATCAAAAGAATAGATTCGAGACTTGGTACTCAAGCTGTCAGACCTGCATTACGGAATACAGCTCAATAATCAGAATTACTGGTGAAGCTATCTGTCCCAACTCTCTGATGGCCAGACATAGGAGAATACACACAAAAATTGCTGGATAACCACAGGTGAGTCAGCTCTTCGTCCATCAATTAATTGTTTGATTTGAAATCTAAAATTGAGGAGTTCACTGCCAGATGAAAAAAAAATATTGTCTGTCTGTAGACATGTGGACATTGACAAACTTATTGTTATTTTATCAATTAATTAATTAAAAGCTGAAAATGCAGACTTTAATTTGTGGTTATTTGACCTTATTTGTGTCACAACCCGCCTATGTCCTTAATCAGCTCTTCCCTGTTCCAGCGGTCTGTCTGTGTTTATGAGGTTTGTCTTCTTCGTTTGATTTTTTGCCTTAGTCCCCAGTGTTATCATTCCTGCACCAAGTCCTTTGCGTAAATGACCTGTCTATATAAGCTCATTATGGTGTCATTGTGATTGCTGGATTGTCATGGCTCATACCATACTCTAAACCTCCCAGTCAGTTTGTGTCTTCTAGTATTGCACTAAGCTCTTCTTTCGAGTTTTTTGGTATATGAATGTTAATGAAGAAACATTATTATTTGGAGTTTAACTGATAGGAACAAGCTCCCAACCCTTAAAGTCAGTCTCCAGGATTGGGACTATGTTCTTGCTACACCTCAGTTCCTGTCTGTTCCTCTGGGTCAGTTTATTAGGAACACCTCCCAAGCCTTCATTGGTCTCCAGGTTTGAGCCTGTGTTTCTGTTAAGCCGTTTAGTTAATCAACAAAGGGGATTCTCCCCCTGACCGCTGCCCTCGGACCGTCACTGGCCTGCATGCGGACATGCCCCGACCCACTTCATTTTAAACTTTGCTGAACTACAACTCCACAGTACTGGGCTATGGACTTCTCCTCTTTTATTACTGTATTCCAATGAATAAATACTCCCTTGTGCATCAGATCCTGAATCTGTATTTGGTTCCTTATCTTAGATCATAACAATTTGTTGGGTGAAAAGTGAAGGACTTCCGGTACTTTTGTTCCCCCCTCCACCCCACCAACACACCCACGTGCACACACACCACCAACACACCCACGTGCACACACCGCACCAACACACCCACGTGCACACACACCACCAACACACCCACGTGCACACACCGTACCAACACACCCACGTGCACACATCCCACCAACACACCCACGTGCACACACCGCACCAACACACCCACGTGCACACACCCCACCAACACACCCACGTGCACACACACCACCAACACACCCACGTGCACACACCGCACCAACACACCCACGTGCACACACCCCACCAACACACCCACGTGCACACACCGCACCAACACACCCACGTGCACACACCCCACCAACACACCCACGTGCACACACTGCACCAATACACCCACGAGCACACACCCCGCCAACACACCTAGTGGACACACCCCACCAACACACCCACGTGCACACACCCCACCAACACACCCACGTGCACACACCGCACCAACACACCCACGTGCACACACCCCACCAACACACCAACGTGCACACACCGCACCAACACACCCACGTGCACACACCGCACCAATACACCCACGAGCACACACCCCGCCAACACACCTAGTGGACACACCCCACCAACACACCCACGTGCACACACACACTGGATACACAGCTGCCCATCAGATGGCAAAAGCAATAGGTATGATCACATGACCTATAAAATGCATTCTTAATACGAATAATGCAATAGTGGGCTTAGGAGCACTTTCAGGCCCAGATGACCATCACTTAACACATGTAGTGAATGACAGAAGAATTTTTGCCCACAAAGGTCCCTTCACAACCGTTGACTAGATTAGGTACATCTTCCAGGAACTTGGCGGGTCTTTGTCAAAGTCAAAAATCAAGAGAAGAGACTGCTTGAGTATATGGGTTTACAACAAGATTTTTACATCTTAAAAGGATTAATCATTTGTGAGCCCTCAGAGCAGCAAGGGCAAATTATAATTTTCTGAAAAGAAAAAAACAACCTTGTTCAACCCTAATTCTGGAAAACATGAGTACCCCCCAGGAAATGCAAATAAAATTTTCTGAAAAGTCAACTGACCCTTCACTATATCGAAAACAGTGCCACAAACCAGTATTTCATGTTTTAAAGTGCAAATGTAATTGTTTTTCAAAAATATGCTCTGTGACTGCAACGCGAAAAAGAAAATGTGGGAAATAATCACATTTTCAATAGAATTTACAAGTTAAATCACATTTTCAAATCACTGCCACCTCCAGCAAGAAGGTTGTGGGTTTGAATCTGACCTGGGGCCTTTCTATGTGGAGTTTGCATGGGTTGCCTCCGGGTACTCAAGTTTACTCCGCCAGTCCAAAGACATGCATATCAGGAGGCGCTAAATTGCCCAAAGGTATGTGTGAGAGAGTGAATGGTGTGTGCGCATTGCGATGGGTTGGCGAGCTGTCCAGGGTGGGTCCCTGCCTTCGCCCATAATCGGCTGGGATAGGCTCCAGCTCCCCGCGACCTTAGTGAGGAAGATGCAGTATAGGAAATGGATGGATGGACAATCTGTCAATTTCTTTTGGAATAGGAGTCATAGAAAGTCTGCATATTTTGTTGACAACACCTACGAAGAGAGGAAACAAAAATCAAGTGGCACCAAAATGATGGGGGAAAGGAGTATAAAGGAGAAAAGCAACTGCTCAAGATTGAAAGTGGAGTGTTGCGGAGGCAGTGTTATTGCATTAAAATGTATGGCTGCCAGCGGGACTGTTTCCTTTTTTTATCAATGATATAACTGCTGACAAAAGCAGCCAAATGGAATCCGTATGAGGTTATCTGAGATTGATGCTTCAAAACTTATTGGTCGGCACTTCACAGAGCGGATGGGTAAAGCCCCAATGTGTACTGCGAAAAGAATGGAAGACATTCTCTGGTAAAGAAGCCGAGGTTCTGCAATGGCCAGGCGAATCAACTGATCTGAATATAATTTAGCGCACATTTCACCTGCTGAAGGCAAAACGCCCCCAGAAAAAGCTGGAACTGAAGGGAAGACCTGGCAGGGCCTCACTAGGGAAGACACCCAGCGTCTTCTCAGAGTCACGGAATGAAAAGTATTTGCAAATGAGCATTAAAAATTGTCATTTAATTACCTTTGAGCCCCTTTGGGCCAAAAACCTTTCATTAATGTAGAAAGTGTGCACTTCGAATCTTTCTTAGTCGCTTACAGGGCCACAGTGATGAAAATTTGGCCTCTTTCCAAATACATATGGGCCTGTCTGCAAGCAATAGTCCCAGATATTATGCAATGTCTAGTAAATAGGAATTAACACAGTCCTTTGATTGAAAATATTTCCTTCATACTTAAAAGTATCTGACATTAATTCTTCAAACTAAAAAAAGTAATGTACACAAATGGGACAGACTTTTTTTTTTTTTTTGGATACTAGATTGTTCACCATCGTCATCAACAATAATGTGAGATTCTGGAATTATTCATCAGAGTAATGAGTAAAGCACACCAGTGCCATAGCTAATATGGGCAAGACACAGGAGACAGGGAATGGGGGGGATATTTGGTCCAAACCCAGCACCTTCTGTTTCTAAAATGCTCACTGGGCACATGCAAAGGAAGCAGACAGGAGAGATGAAATCCAAATGCCACACTCTGGGGCTTGGATGTAAAAAATCAGAAGGGAGCTGTTAGAAGCAATTTAAATGCACAGAAGTCTTCTGTCTTTATTTACACTTCTTACGACTGAGTCATCTGTGCCATCCTTTTTGACCACTGCTGTCCAAAAGGTGCGTCGTCTTGTACTTTAACTCTGTTTTTTCACACTGTCATTGTGATGTGGGAGGGCAGAAAAATATTTTTGGAGCTGAGCTTGTGAAATGAATGCTGCAGCGCGGTTCAATCTCTTGCTGGGATGCTAGCATTGCGCACCTGAGTAAGGTACCTGAGGTGAACTGCCACATTCCTTAAACAGGATGCATGCAAGCAAAACATGATGCACATTTGCAATATAAGCAAATTTCTCTGGACAAAAGCATACATTGAAATCTTGCATCACACCCTGAACAACAATTTTCGAAAGCGCATAAGCGTGTTTGATAACAGAGAGGGATTAGGAACTAGAAGGAGAAGACGGCAGAGGCACTCTGAGGAGGATTTGTTGCTATTCGCAATAAAACCACTGAAGCAGTTATTACATCAAAGCTCAAAGAAGCCATGTGTCATACATGAAAGAAATATACAATGGTTTAATATCACCCATATCACCAATATGGGGATGGCGATTTGATAAGAAATGCATTGTGTAGAGAATGGATTTGCATAAGAGTTAGGTGGGGGAACAGGCTGGATCACAGACTGCAGTACAAAACCTAACGCGGTGAGCTGATCAAAGACTTTATGTTGAGGGATATTCAGAGCTTACCGATAAAAGACTGACATCAGTGAAGGAAATATGTGAAATCAAAATTCATTAAAAAAAAAAAAAACACAGAAAGCATAGTAATATTTTCCTGGAAACATCCAGAGACAGCAGCCTTCACAGGACTGCACATATTGGAACAGGTGGTGCAGAAGTATGCCTATACCCAATGAATCCTAGTCCCTAATGAACCACATTGCGCTTGTTCCTTTAACAGTTGGAGATTAGCTTCATATCACAAATCTCTCATTTCCTCGTGCCGTCTGGTCATCATTCTTATATACACACACCTTTTTTTCCTCTCTCTCTCTCTCTATCTCTCTCTCTACAAACGGCCATCCTTGCCCACCTCTTATCTATTCTGGTCTCATTATTACTTATTACCTTTTTAAAAAACTAATGGCGTTGGCTTTTTGACTGCCAGGCTTGCAGGGAACGTGACACCGAAGAGTCATAGTCACTCTGCGGAGGAATAGAGAGCAGGTGGAAGACGACGGGGAGCATCGTGGGGTGGGAAAGAGGCAAAGGGGGGGGGGCGCGGGTGAGAGAAGGGGGGCTAAGATGTGCAGTAGTGGGAAATCTTTCAATCATAAGGCTGGAGCCTCACTTCCAAATTCTGAAGAACAAAACTAACAAGGACAGGAAGGACGGAGAGATTTGTGGGATGTGACGAAACATGGAATAAGAGGGGAAAAAGCAAGTGGAGTAAACTCATGTAGGAGGTGGGAATGTCAGTTTTCCATTGGGATACAAGTGCATTGTAATTTCTTTCCCCCCAAGACCAAAAAGCACTCCCACCTTTCCACTTGGAAACAAACAAGCCATTCTACAGAAGGACTGGGGGTGGGGAGTTTGTTTCACTTTTCTGCGAATGACACCCTTGATAGTCTCCCTTGTTGGGGTCCCTGAACAGATTTCTCTGTTTTAAAAATAAAACGCGCAGCACCAATCATGAAGACAGACATTCCGCAGCATACTCTGATCCCCAATGAGAGCACTTCAGGAATGCCACCTCACCCCCTCTCCTTCTGTACAACAATTGTGTTGTTGTTGTCGTTATTTTCTAAATTAACACACATTACATGTGTGTTTCTTGCAGTACATCAAACATGCCCACTGCTCATTTTATAATGCATGTACGCAGATCACCCCCCTGCAGAATATTGCCAGTCAATAATCCCACTTTACATTCCTTAAATCAGTTCAACCCAGTAATTATAACCTTATAAATATTGCATTACTAGCTCTATCCTCCTCATTACTTATGTGCAGTTTTCACTTTTGCATAGTGTATGTTTCTTCAGCCTTTATGATGATGTTCACACAGTGCATATCAATATTGGTATATCTGCAGGGAGTGGTACAATCACATATAAAATACATAAATTGATAAGCAGGTATCGCACGTGGTTAGGTGGGATTTTTGCAATTCATCTGTTTGCTGGAGAACTGGCGAATGATCCATTCCATCGACAACTAATAATACAAAGATTCTCTCCTTCTCGGCTTGTGAGTTCACATTGGTATATAGTTATAGGCATATGGTGCTGTGAAAATGCATTTTTTCCCTTCCAGATGTCTTCAGTTTTGCATATTTGTCACACTTAAATGTTTTAACTTATACAACTAATTCTAATTTTAGACAAAGATAACCCGTGTAAACACAAAA
The DNA here is from genome assembly GCA_029721435.1 of Gymnothorax reevesii. NCBI lineage: Eukaryota > Metazoa > Chordata > Actinopteri > Anguilliformes > Muraenidae > Gymnothorax > Gymnothorax reevesii. The sequence goes on from CM056586.1 coordinate 10,245,212, forward strand.
TGCAGTTTTTACATGATAATTTATTTTATTGAAGGAAAAAAGCTATCCAATCCTACCTGGCCACAAGTGAAAAAGTTACTGCCCCTTAGTAACCTAATCAATGGATTTAAAAAATTAATATCAGGGTTCAATCTCATTAGACACACCCAGATGTAATTACTGCCAGCCATGCTGAATCTAAACATCACATAAGTCTCAGTCACAACCAGACGGACGGATTTTTTAATCGTGTGTTCTCTGGATTTTTTTGCCGTAGGTGAAATTCGTAGAGGACGTAAAGGTTAAAAAAAAAAGTAGCAGTCAACTCGTAAGACGGGAGTAAGAACGACATTATCGTGCCGTGCTGGCCTTGAGGGTGACGTAAGAAGTTCTCAGCAACGCTCTTGCTATGTGGCACGTGCGTGCTTCGTAGACGTAGTAAGGAGGACGTGCGGCAGTCTTGCGACAGCTGTGCACGCCTTTCTGCGCAGCCATGCTCGGATGTTAAATTTATTTCGTACATTGTGTGTGCGCCCGTCTTATTTCACACTCGCAAGAAACTTGCGGTCGACTTGCGTCTTGGACAAACGGCCCTTGGCCTTTCTCTGGAAATTGTTGAGGTTTTTTGTGCATGATCAAAATCCATTGTACGTGCTTATGGGCAGTTTGCAAGCTCAAAATTTCGCAAGAAGAGCCTGCGTGGCCACGAGTTGCTTGGCTGTAGATACGCTGTGGAGTGGAAGTATGGCTGGTTGTGAGGCTTTAAATACAACCTGTCTGACAGTGTGAAGTGAAGACAGTGTGAATGCAAAAAGCAGTACATGATGCAGCGATCTAATGAAGTTAGAGGACAGATGAGATACATAATCATGAACATCCAGTATGGTTCATATGGTACATCCAGTTCATTTCTAAGGCTCTTTGACTCCAAGAAAGTATGGTGAGAGCGATTATCTACAAATGGAGAAAACTCAGAACAGGGTTGAGTCTTCTCAGGAGTGGCCAGTCAACTGGGCAAACATGGCATCCATAGGAAAGCTGCAAAACGGAAACCACTGCTGACCAAATAAAACACAAAGGCTTTCTAAAATTTGCAAAAAAAAAAAAAAAATTCTCAAAGATCCCCAAGAATTTTGAGATAATATTCTGTAGACTGATGCGTCAAAAGTGGAGCTTTTTTGGAAGACATGGGTCCCATTATATCTGGCATACAGTAAATATAACACAGCATTCCACAATAAGGACATCATAACAACAGTCAAACAAGGTGACAGTCAAGTGATGGTCTGGAGTGGTTTTGCTGCTTCAGTGCACCGGTGATGAGCCATAATTAATAGAACCATGAATTTTGCTCTCGTCCCAAAAATACTGAAGCAGAGGGTCTGCCCATCAGTTCCTGGTCTAAAGCTGAAGTGCAGCTGATTTCTGCTGCAGGACAATGATCCACAGCGCACAAACAATTCCACCTCTGGATGGCTCAAAAGAAGTGAAATGAAGGTTTGGTAGTGCCCTAACAAGGTCATGATTTGAATCCGATTGAGATACAGCACTATGAATGTGCAAACCAATCAGTGGCGGAGCTAGTGGGGGGGCAAAGACACGTCCCTTTTATTCCTGGCTAGATCTCAATCATTTTCCTTTATTGATGTGTTTTCCAATTATCGTAATTGGCAACTGAAGACACGGTTTCTCTCCATATGCAATCTAACTGCGATGAAATCATGGGCTAAATTCAGTGCAGAAAAATAATTTACTTATTAATTGGCCAATGCTTCACGTTGATTGAACTGGTCCGTGTTCCAATGAAATGCGGACTTTCACTCTTGGTATTTTGTGGGTTGATTTTTTTTAAAAATGGCACTCAGCAGTTAAATAGATTATAAAAAGCGTGCGGTTCAAGCCATTTGCGTGAGAGCCGACAGGTAGGCTATGCAATTTTGAATAACGTTTATTTAAATACAGCAAATACGAATGATTGATGAATGATTGTCGTCTACCCTAATCGGGGAGAGCAAGCAGCACCTGTTAACTGTGGAGCGCTCTCGGGGTGAACCTTTTGTTAATCATGAAGATGACGGAGAACAGGTCAGGATTTATAATTGTTTTAAAAGGATGTTTTGTGCAACCCAATTCTCTGTTCTGGTTCCGCCGCTGTTCTGAATTTAACCCACAATTTCATTGCTGTTTGATTGCATATGGTGGGAAGCTGCCAATGACGATAATTGGAAAGCGCGTCAATAAAGGAAAATGATTGAGAACTATCCAGGACTCAGTGTTCTCAAAAAGGGACGTGTCTTTGCCCCCCCCACTAGCTCCGCCACTGACACCAAAAAGTCGGCCCATCATGGTATATGGAAATAAAAAAGAAAAGGACTCATACAAAAAGTTGATTCACCCTCCACTATAGTGAAAACAGCACAACAACACAGAGATTTAGATGTTCTAGCATACATTTAATTGCTTTTTCAAAAACATACAATGTGATGACTGCAACGGAATCCAAAAAGTCACAGTCAACTGTTTGCCAATGTAATACTCATCATGACATTCATTCACACTCGTTCAGTGTTTATGCACTGAAGACAAAAGTCGGTCAAGATTAGAATGCTGAATTTTGCCCCCATTCCTCCATTTTGCAGGTCCTCTGCTGTGCAGTTGTATGGGGCCTTCACTTTTGAATGTTTTGTTGCATAATGTGTCTTTCATTAAAAAAGTAGCAAAGCCACTGCACCCCCTTGACCAAATACGGCCAAAACGGCCGAACTTAGCCTAGATTTCCATCCCATATAAACGCATATAAAATATGAAAAGGATCTGTGAAAAACTGGAGGCTCTATAGCCCACGACAGACCACCTCAAAATCATCTAACTACAGCATAAGCCTGAGGCCAAGCAGGCTAAAAACCAGAGACAGATCAAGCCTGCACTCTCAATCTCTGCTCACACAGCCATGCACTTGTAATCCATGCCAAGTGTGGTTAGTCGGTTTCCTGTTGAACAATACGTGGATGTCCTGAACAATGTCTCGGTGGTAGCATATGTTGCTCCAAAATTTGTGCCTTCAATTTCTTCAATAAAGGTGCGCAAACAAATGTTCCAATTCACCCATGCCGAGCTTACTGACACATCCCCATACCATGACAGACGTGGACCTTCGTACCAAATGCTGATAACAGCTTGGGTTATCTTTGTGGTCAAATGTCTCAGAAACATGCCGGCTGTTTTTTTTTTTTTTCAAAAACCATTCAAATCTTGACTCATGGAATTACAAACCACCCTTCTATTGTGCTACTGTCCATCTCAGATTACGCTGAGCCCAGAAGAGTCAGCGGCGCTTTCAGACAGTGCTGATGCTTGGCTTTGGCTTTGCCCAATAATGCCTCTGTAGATGCAGCGGCAAATGGTGTTGACTGAAAAACGTTAATTAAATTATTCCCAAACTCAACTTGTCAGTCACATCAGAGAGATCAGGGATTATGTGCATTTAGAAGTGGTTTTGGCCTTGCGCTTTATGTGCAGACAGTTGACCTGTTGCACAACATCTTATCAAGGTAGCAAGGTAGTTATAAATATCGTTAAAAACGCTTGATGATCAGGAGTTCGGTGGGCATGATAGCACTTGTGGGCCAAGTGTTTCTCAACCCTTGTAAATCTACCTTCAAGGAATGGACACACTCACTAGAGTCTGATTGGACTCAGATCGGGTTTATTGTAAGTTGCTCCAAGTGAAATACAAAACCCTGGCTGGTCTGCACAAACCACATAGAATTCATTCTTCATCAATCACCCAACACAGACTGACCACTGACTGTTCGAACCCTCGTATTTACTACCCTTTCGGCACGTTTCTTTAAGTGAGATTAAACGTGACTCAACCTCATCAACCATTATTATAGGTTTTCCCGGTCAATTTCATACTTTTTTTTCATACTCATTCCAATTCATGAATGTGCATTCAAATTCACGCAGCGCACGCACGTGAAAATATTTGGGCATTCAAATTCAGAATCCAAGTGATCAATTTCATTTATGTGAACTCTATTTAGTTTCCGGCAAATCAAATTCACGCATATGCGTTCAAATTCCAAATGCAAGCATTGCATTTCCTACTTTCAAATTCGCGCGATAATCCCAATGAGCCTGTTTGAGGCGTTCAATTTCATTTTCAGGTGATCAATTTTCGACTTCCTGCACTCAATTTAGTGGAGAAGACAGGATAGATTTTTGAAGAAGGGGGTTATTGGGGAGAGAACATTTCTCATAAAACAAACACACATACAGAACCCATTGGCACACCCTCCCCCCAACACACACGCAAAATTCGTATTTCCAATTCCATAATCTTCTATATATATATATATTTTTTTTTTTTTTTAAGGTTATATATAATTTTGTTATTGTATCTACGTGATATCACAGTGATATCATGTCTTTGTATATGTTCAGGTATTCTCGTTTTCATTTCAAGAAATTTTAAATGATAAGGCCAAGTCAGCAGTACATCCAAACAACACAAAGCCATTTTCTAACTTTCACTCCGTGATAACACCACACATAACAAAGACAACATCCACAGAATGCGTCAATCCGAAGACCAACTGATAATCAACATGATATCTCAATCTCACTGGTGGAAAGTAAATAAGATGCCAATCAACAACAAATGTTCGTGTTATGACTTTTAACGAGAACATTTATTGTATAATTCTTTAAGATATTGAACAAAAACAAGAAACATAACATCAAGTATACACTGCTCAACATGTTCAAAGACGTCTCCAGCTTGAAACCCTCCTACGAAGATACGAACTATCGACCTGCCCGTTGCTTGATTTATTCCATGGGTGTCTGCCAGAGCAATGTAGTCAAGATTTTCGTTCTCAAAGGTGTCGATCAACCTTACTCATCCTTGTTTATAATGCCCCTGTAGTGTATGCGTTGAGCTGCCATTGTACCCGAATGAGGTTACACTTGAGATGAACAGATAAAGGCCCTACCCAAAGCAGCTGTATTGATGATGAAGCCAATTTATTCAAAACTAAATGGAAAAAAAAGCCATACATAGACCCCAGGCTCACAAAATGCAAGGATTCATTTAAATTGAATGCACTTATTTGGAACATGGTTGCCTTTTCACAAATATGAATGACCAACGAGATTCCGCCGCTGGCTTGAAGTGCTCCTATTTTGAATTTGAATGACGCTAATGAAAAACTGATTACTCGGATAGTGAATTTGAATGACCAGATCGGGAATTTGAAAGCTGATTCAGTGCTGCGAGCGTGAAATGCGTGAAATTGAATGCTCGGAATATGAACTTGAATTAAAAAATTATGAAATTGACCGGGAAAACCTATACTTTCTGATTGGTTCATTGTCATATAGCAACACTCCACCCTTAGTTACAAGCTTGCCATTATATAATAGTGTGAATTCATATTCAGCCGCCAGGGATGCTCAATGACCATATTTGATCCTCCCAAACCTAGGGTTTACTTGAAGGTCAGTTTGGATGCCCAAGTTGGCTGAATTCCTGGAAATTTCCAGAATAAACTGGAGTGAGCCGGCTCACTCAATCAATCAAGCTGCTTATTGGTTGACTTCTAATATGGTTATTCCGGAATAATAGCTCATCTAGCCAGCCTTGGTTGGCCAGCTAGGGGCTCTGTTATCTTGGGTTTTGGTAGATTTATGACTTTTTGTTTCTTCTCAGCTCCACATTCTTACACATTCTAAGAACTGTGATTATAGTAATACTCTGAATTTATCCTTTTGGGATATTTTTCCCACCACAGTCCATTTACCCAAATGGGCAAGAAAAGCAGCAAACGTATCAAGCCTCATACAAATGTACTTTGAAAAAAAATCCAAACTAGCTAACCCTTTAATATGCTTTCAATTGACCTATGGCTAAGCCCCGCCCTCAAAAGCGATGACCCAATCACGGGGCGTATTCTCTTCCCATATACTCGGACATTCTGAGCCTGAACTTCCATTGAAATGAATTATGGAAACTCTGAATCATTCACTTTTATGGGGTTTTAAAATGTTCCTAAGTTAAAAAAAAATGTTCAAACTTGCAATTGATCGCATTTGCGCTGGACCTGAAAATTTTACCTTCCAATTTAAACTGTTCATTGACCTTCTCCACTTGAAATTCATTAATGTTTCCCTCCAATGCATAGTGTAACCCTTTTTGCTGACTTCTTGATGATATTAGTGCCTTCTATAACCAAAATTCATCAATAGCATACTGAAAAATATCTCCGACTGTCATACCAGCCATTAGCGCCTGTTCTAAAATGTTGATTGTTTGTCCTAGTCAGTGGAGGGGTCAGGGCTTAGCCATAGGTCAGTTGTGGTAGAATAGAGCTTTCAAAATGCTAAACGTTTGGTTACGTTTCCTAACAAGACAATGTGGAGTGTGTTAGGCTAACAATGACGCTAGATGTAATTGAAAACACCCCAAATCTGTAGTCTAACATTGAAGCAAACAGCCAGGCCACAAAAAATACAGATTCAGAATACAATATACAGCGCTCCTCTCCTTGAATCGCCACCTTATCATGGTGGAGGGGTTTGAGTACCTGGATGATCCTAGGAGCAACGTTATCTGGGGGTTATTGCCCCTGGTAGGGTCTCCCAGGGCAAACAAGCCCTAGGTGACGGGTCAGACTAAGAGCAGTTCCAAAGCCCCTAATGGTTATAAATACAGCGAGGACATTTACGTCGCCCGGATTGGCGTCACCGGGACCCCACCCTGGAGCCAGGTCTGGGGTTGGGGCTGGCAGGCGAGCACCTGGTGGTCGGGTCTCCACCCACAGGACCCGGCCGGGCACAGCCCGAACAAGCGACGTGGGCCCACCTTCCCGTGGGCCCATCACTCGCTAGCGGGTTCAGAAGGGGTCAATGCAATGTGTTTTGGGTGGCAATCGTGGGCGGGGGCCCTGACGACCCAATCCCTGAACATGGAATCTGGTTATAGGGACATGGAATGTCAACTCGTTGGAGGGGAAGGAGCCTGAGCTTGTGCGGGAGATCGAGTGGTACCAGCCAGAGATAGTCGGGCTCATCTCCATGCACAGTCTGGGCTCTGGAACCTAACTCCTCGAGAGAGCCTGGACTTTCTTCTATTCTGGAGTTGCCTGCAGTGAGAGGCGGCGGGCTTGTGTGGGTTACCTTATAGCCCCCCAGCTTAGCCGTCATGTGTTGGAGTTTTGAGATGAACGAGAGGGTCGCTGCCCTGCACCTTTGGGTCGAGGACAGGTGCCTCACTGTCATCTCGGCTTATGGGCTGAATGGCAGTGCAGAGTACCCAACCTTCTTGGAGTCCGTAGGAAGGGTACTGGAAAGTGCTCCGATTGGGGATTCCATCGTTCTGCTAGGGGACTTCAACGTTCACGTGGGCAGCGACAGTGTTACCTGGAGGGGCGTGATTGGGAGGAACGGCCTCCCCAATCTGAACCCGAGCGGTGCTCTGTTATTGGACTTCTGTGCTAGTCACGGTTTGTCCATAACGAACGCCATGTTCAAACATAAGGGCATCCATCAGTGCACGTGGCACAAGGACGCACGTGGTCGGAGCCGGAGGTCAATGATCGACTTTGTGGTCGCGTCATTTGACCTTCGGCCGTATGTCTTGGACACTCAGGTGAAGAGAGGGGCTGAGCTGTCCACTGATCACCACCTGGTGGTGAATGGATCCACTGGTGGAGGAGGAAGTTGGACAGACTTGGCAGGCCAAAATGTGTTGTGAGGGTCTGTTGGGAACGCCTGGCGGAACCCTCTATCAGAGGGGTTTTCAACTCTCACCTCCGGGAGTGCTTTGACCAGATCCCAAGGGAGGATGGAGACATTGAGTCTGAATGGACCATATTCTCCACCTCCATTGTTGATGCAGCTGTTTGGAGCTGTAGCCGTAAGGTTTCCGGCGCCTGTTGTGGCAGAAATCCACGAACCCGGTGGTGCACACCGGAAGTAAAGGATGCAGTCAAGCTGAAGAAGGAATCCTATCGAGCTTGGTTAGCTCATGGGACTCCTGAGGCAGCTGACTGGTACCAGCAGGCTAAGCGTGCTGCGGGCGGTGGCGGAAGCAAAAACTTGGGTATGGGAAAAGTTTAGGGGGGCCATGGAGAAGGATTATCGATCGGCCCTGAAGAAAATCTAGCAAACCGTCCGGCGCCTCAGGAGGGGGAAGCAGTAATCTGCCAACACTGTTTACAGTGGAGGTGGGGAGCTGTTGACTTCGACTGGGGATATTGTCGGCCGGTGGAAGGAATACTTCAAGGATCTCCACAATCCCACTGACATGCCTTCCGTAGAGCAAGCAGAGGCTGGGGACCCAGAGGCTGATTCTTCCATCACTCTGGCTGAAGTCATTGAGGTAGTTTGGAAGCTCCTCGGTGGTAAGGCACCGGGGGTGGATGAGATCCGCCCTGAGTCGTCAAATCCCTGAATGTTGTAGGGCTGTCTTAGTTGACTCGCCTCTGCAGCATTGCGTGGCAGTTGGGGACAGTGCCTCTGGACTGGCAGACCGGGGTGGTGGTCCCTCTATTTAAGAAGGGGGACAGGAGGGTGTGCTCCAACTATGGGGGGATCACACTACTCAGCCTCCCAGGTAAAGTCTATTCCAGGGAGCTGGAGAGGAGAATTCGGTCAATAGTCGAACCTCGGATTCAGGAGGAACAATGCAGTTTTCGTCATAGTCGTGGAACACTGGACCAGCTCTATATCCTCCGCAGGAAGTTTGTGGGTGCATGGAAGTTTGCCCAACTAGTTCACATGTGTTTTGTGGACTTGGAGAAGGTATTTGACCATGTCTCTCGTGGCATTCTTTAGGAGGTGCTTCGGGAGTATGGGTCCGGGCCCCTCTACTAAGGGCCGTGCGATCTCTGTATGACCGGAGCAGGAGCTTGGTTCGCATTGCCGGCAGTAAGTCAGACCTGTTCCCGGTGCATGTTGGACTCCGGCAGGTCTGCCCTTTATCACCGATTCTGTTCATTATCTTTATGGACATAATTTCTGGGCGCAGCCAGGGGCCCGAGGGATTCCGGTTTGGGGGCCATAGGATCTCATCTCTGCTTTTTGCAGATGATGTTGTCCTGTTAGCTCCTTCGAACCAGGACTTTCAGCATGCACTGGGGCGGTTTTCAGCTGAGTGCGGAGTGGCTGGGATGAGAATCAGCACCTCCAAGTCCGAGGCCATACTTCTCGACCGGAAAAAGGGGGCTAGCCCCCACCGGGTTGGAGGAGGGGACCTGTCTCAAGTGGAGGAATTTAAGTACCTGGGGGTCTTGTTCACAAGTGAGGGAAGGATGGAGCGTGAGATTGACAGATGGATCGGTGCAGCGGCAGCAGTAATGCGGTCGTTGTACCAATCTGTTGTGGTGAAGAAGGAACTGAGCCGAAAGGCGAAGCTCTCAATTTACTCGTCAATCTACGTTCCTACCCTCACCTATGGTCATGAACTTTGGGTCATGACCGAAAGAACGAGATCTCCGATACAAACGGCTGAAATGGGTTTCCTTCGCAGGGTGGCGGGGTGCTCCCTTAGAGATAGAGTGAGGAGCTCTGTCACCTGGGAGGAGCTCAGAGTAGAGCCGCTGCTCCTCCAAGTCGAGAGGAGCCAGCTGGGGTGGCTCGGGCATCTGTATCAGATGCCACCTGGACGCCTTCCTAGGAAGGTGTTCCGGGCATGCCCCACTGGGAGGAGGCCCCGGGGAAGACCCAGGACATGCTGGAGGGACTATGTCACTTGGCTGGCCTGGGAGCGCCTCGTGATACCCCCGGAAGAACTGGAGGAAGTGTCCAGGGAGAGGGAAGTCTGGGCATCCTTGCTTAGACTGCTGCCCCCGCGACCCGGCCCTGGATAAGCAGAAGAAGATGGATGGATGAATATACAGTGCTGTGAAAAAGTATTTGCCCCCTTCCTGATTTCTTATTTTTTTACATATTTGTCACACTTAAGTGTTTCAGATCAGCAAATAATTTTTTATATTCGACAAAGACAACCCGAGTAAATACAAAATGCAGTTTTTACATGATGATTTAATTAATTAAGGGGAAAAAGCTATCCAAACCTGGTGTGAAAAAGTAATTGCCCCCTAACTCTAATAACTGGTTGTGCCACTTTCTGCGATAACTGCAAGCAAGTGTTTGCGATAATTGGGAATGAGTCTTTCACATCACAGTGGAAGAATTTTTGCCCACTTTTCTTTGCAGAATGAACGGCCTGTTTAAGGTCATGCCACAGCATCTCAATCGGATTTAAGTCCAGACTTTGGCTAGGCCACTCCAAAACTTTCAGTTTGTTTTTTTTAAGCCATTCAGAGGTGGAATTGTTAGTGTGTTTCGCATCGTTGTCCTGCAGCATAACCCAAGTGCGCTTCAGCTTGAGGTCACCAACTGATGGTTGGACATTCTCCATCAGGATTTTCCAGTAGAGAGCAGAATTCATAGTTACATCAATTACGACAAGTCGTCCAGGTCCTGAAGCAGCAAAGCAGCCCCAAACCATCACACTACCACCACCAAGTTTGACTTTTGGTAAGATGCTCTTTTTATGAAATGATATGTTAGTTTTATGCCTGATGTAACGGGATGCACACCTTCCAAAACGTTTAACTTTTGTTTCGTCAGTCCACAGAATATTTTCCCAAACGTCTTGGGGATCTTCAAGACGTATTTTGGCAAATGTGAGAAGAGCCCTTGTGTTCTTTTTGGTCAGGAGTAGTTTTCGCCCTGGAACCCTCTCATGGATGCCATTTTTGCCCAGTCTCTTTCTTATTGCTGAATCGTGAATACTGACTTTAAATTAGGCAAATGAGGCCTGCAGTTCTTTAGATGTTGTTATGGGTTCTTTTGTGACTTCCTGGATGAGTCGTCAATTTGCTTTAGGAGTAATTCTGGTAGGCCAGCCACTCCCGGGAAGGTTTAGCACTGTACCATGTTTCCTCCATTTGTGGATAATGGCTCTTACCGTGATTCGCCAGAGTCCCAAAGCCTTAGAAATGGCTTTGTAACCCTCTCCAGACTGATAGATTTCAATTTCTTTGTTTCTCATCTGTTCTTGAATTTCTTTAGTTCACAGCATGACATGTTGCTTTTTGAGATCTTTTAGCCTACTTCACTTTGTCAGACAGGCTCTGTTGAAGTGATTTCTTAATTCAACAGGTCTGGCATTAATCAGGCCTGGGTGTGGCTAGTAAAATTGGACTCAAAAAATGTGGTTAATCGCAGTGGTTAATTCATGATTTAACAAGGGGGGAAATTACTTTTTCACATAGAGCCAGGTAGGTTTGGATAGCTTTTTCCCCTTAATAAATGAAATTATCATTTCAAAACTGCATTTTGTATTTACTCGGGTTATCGTTGTCTTATATTAAAATTTGTTTGATGATCTGAAACATTTAAGTGTGGAAAAATGTGCAAAAAAGTATGAAATCAGGAAGGGGGCAAATACTTTTTCACAGCATTGTAGTAATAAAAGAGGGAAAAGCCATACCCTAGAGGAGCAGTCCAGCTTAAATGGGAATGACTGGAGAAGGTAGGGGCTTGTCAGAGCCCAGGCCAGTGGTCACTCAGGGGCAAAGGCCAGGCAATGAATCCTCCACGGAGAAGCAAGACTGCTTGACAGTATAACCAAACGGTTTAGCAGGAACACAGTCCCAATCCTGGAGACTGATGAAGGCTTGGGAGGTGTTCCTAATAAACTGACACAATCTAATTGAACAACTCAGAGGAACAGGCAAGAACAATGGATTTAAGGAGGTGCCTCACCAGCACCGCGCAATGCTCATAACATTGAACAAAGTGAATCTGCTCAACTGCAAGTCAAAATCTACTTCCATCCTTGCAAGTCCGTCATCGTTTTGCATTGTGTTTATATACTTTAGTAACTCAGACATTATACTTTTTATTTTAAGGAGTTTTCTTTGGAAATTCGAGATAGCAATTTAGCCAAAGGACATGAAGAATGTAAACTCATTTGTCAACTGCCAATAACCAAAAAAGAAGGTATTTTTCTTCTGCTATAATTATTGGCGATGGCAAACAAGCTTACATTCTTAGTATCCTTCAGTGAAAGCGCCAAAATAGCGCTTTGAATGTTCAAATGCACACAGTCAGGAAAGGTATTTCTCAAAGAGGGACTTTAAAAATATGATAAAGCTCTGGGATCATTAAACTTCAAAAATAGTAGTCATGAATTCTGTTTAATGCCTAATAAGAGGGCAAAAAAATCTATCCCATTCTAAAATCAAAAAGTTTCAGAATGGCATGAAGGAGGGTGGAGGTGTGTGTGTGATAATCATTTTTGGTCCATTTCAAGAAACAGATTGACGCACAGATCTGTATGCAGGAGCCAGTATGCAGAGCTGCAGTTCAACAGTGGGGAAAAACACATAACCATGATTACTCTGCAAGGAGGTTTTGCATGTGCTCAGTGTAGACACATCACTGTAAAGCATTTCAGGACATGCTGTCCTTTAAACTTTACTGCTTCAAAAAAGTGGCAAGAGCCTACAACTTCTGCACAAGTAAACAAACCAGTTTAACATCACTGATTTACAGGCATAGACACTCGTGTGACACATGAACATTCAATGGTTCCCAACTTATTTTTGAAGGGAAAACTGGAAGAAAAATGGCAATAGTGCTCACTCAGCTATTTTCCCAGTCCAAGATCAAAGGGGCCGTCTGACTAGCCGCTCCGCGGGAAACTCGAAATGTGCTTTGCCTTTGTTTGTGGTTGCTAGGAGACCTGCAGATGGCTGAAAGTGTTTTCGGCAGGCAATGAGATCAAAAACATTTTCAATATAAATTTTTAAGACCGCAGTGCATTTGAACCCGACTCCTTCAATTTACCCAGGGTCTTATTTAAAAAGTCCTAAAAACAATTATTATCTCTGCTCATGTACAGATAAGGTTGTGCATTGTTAAGTATGCAGATTAACATCGACTAAAATAAACTAGGAGTTATTTCAAAAAACACTGCAATCTAACCAGTTAATGGAGAGTAATCTGGCACTGCAATAACCACAAGCCACTGGGCTGCATATATTCATATTTATGGGTTACTTCTGAAGATGCTCCATTCATTCATTCTGAATCTAAAGTGGCGTGAAAGATGCAAAGGATACAACATACAATAGTTCATATTCAGATTTTTCTTTTGATATTTAACAATCTAAAGCTGAGGAAAAACCTTATTTTCATTAAATAAATACACACTCCGGACAGCCCAGTGCGCACTAGGACACTAATAATGGGAAAATTACAGCTGGTTTTTCTATGCTTACAATGAGGGCACAAACAAAGGGTACAAAGAATCCTTTAACAAAGTGCTCCTTTCTTCACTTATTTCAGAGATAATACCTTATCGAAGGAAAAATGAAAACATGAGTCAATTTTGTATTTTCAACGCAGGGCCAGGCATCCAGGTTTTTAAGACCTAACTTTTCCTAGCAGAGGTTTAGTTTGTACAAGGGTCTACATCAAAATTCTCTTGAACAAAATGAAATCTTTATTGTAGGAACCACCCTAATACCAAAGTAGTTGGCACCTCATGGAAAATACAAACAAAATAATAAAGTGATTTTAAAATTGCATTCACTTTTCACTACATTGAACAGTTCAAGTAAAAACTATTTGACGCATTAACCTGTCAATTTAATTGTTTATTAAAAATGTATATGGGAGAAGACTCCAAAAGAGTTTGTGCAGGGGCAATATAAAAGTAATAAAATGAGAAGTTGCAACAATAATGTGGTACCAAACGGATGAGCTACAAATAACTCCAAAAAAGGTAATCCAGCAAGGGGAAAGATGGACCAAGAGTCACCAATTCGCCAACAGATGTGTAAGTTAATCCAACACACTGCGAACAGCATTGACACTGCCCAAAGAAAAATCGGTAGGATTTTAGGCATTTCACCATCGACAGTGCGTAATTGAGCCTTATTACACGCGAGGGTGTGCTTGACCGTCATTCTTGTCACGACAGTGATGCAGCCAGCGCCGAGTTCCATTAGCATCAATTAAGTGACAAGAATGACAGACGATTACTAAAGATGCTATCTGCTACTTTCAAAAATTTGTGGTTATTAATGACACCAGTGGCCATTATTTGAACTAGAGGCAGCATTCCTTTGACTTTGCTCGCTCACAAGACTGAACATGATAGGTGAGGTAAAGTAACATAAAGCTACACGATTATTATACTTTGACTGCTGTTGCGTTTATTTGAAATTGGATTTACAAAGCGTAACATCCTTAGCTAGCACAATATTGGTCAGAAAAGCTGAAGGTATCCATTCTTGAAAACTGTAACCACTGTATGATATATATTGACCGCATCAATATGAATGTTGGCAGTAGTTAGTTATCCAGCTTTATCAATCACTGTTTGTCTAGCCTACCATTCCTTATTGTACTGATGTACTGTCGCCAGTCATTTGTTGATGTTATTGTACCCAATTTCTATGCTATCGGCGACTATAGCGGAGCTAAAGAGAGGCAGGCAAGGCACCTGAGTGTCTGCATAAACGTCACTTCCTTTGAATTTTCACAGAAAATTCGACCAGATACCTCCACCTATAAATCAGTCGTTAGACAGTTACAGGCAAGGAAGACGGACCAGAATGTTGTTTTTTTTTTTAAGTTTCAGCCCATTCACACATCAACAATAGAAAGCGATTAATACATAGGAAAAGTTGCACGTAGCACCTTTAAACAGAACTATTTCCTCAGAAATTTTTACAAATGTTTACAGACTTTATCAAGTTGTCAAACAGCAAAATTACTTTCTCGTTCAGCTCTGGGCTAGAATAGGGTGAATGGACTTTACATATCTGTTTACTTTAATTTTGCTTGAATTTTCCATTATGGATCTCCTTTTTCAGAATTGTGATTGTACATAAGGTTCATTGGCAGAACAGGAATTAATCATGAATATTCTGCCAAAGCCTCACAAGTGTCATTCAAAACAGGGATTCACATTCATTTTGGATGTCTATTTAATAGCCAGTTGATCCAAGAGTGCTTCCTCTTTGCACGGTGCGAACCTGCAACTTTAGCGCATTACCATTCACTCGCCTTATCCTTGACAAATTTCTATTTTGAGAAAAAAAGGGTCTGAATACATTATAGATACAAAAAAATCTGCTTATTGAAGAACCCAGTGCTAAAAGTACTTAGGCCACAAAATGTCCATCTCGCAAAAAATGAAAAAATCAACATAGATAACTATGTTTTTCCATCCTTACCTCATGGTGTGTGAAAATGTGACTTGAGTACTTTTAGCACCCAGCTCTTCAATTGTAACACAGACACAAAATTTACCAATACTTTGTTCCATACTTTATGAGTTCTCTGTCCAGGATGTATCGAAGAAAATGTTCAGAATGATTTGATTACTGATTACCCTGGTCTGCCTGTTCCAGGTAACAACTCAGCTGACATACTGAAATGTGCAGGATTGAGTTTTCCAAAATAATAATAACAATAATAACAACACAGTTGTGAAAGCCAAGTCAGTGACCTGTATGTCTGGAATGATTAAGGTTAGAACTGTGCTGTGTCTGCCTCAAAATCCCCAGCCAAATGGCGAGGTCCAAACGTATTCTCTGGGCCTCCATCTGCTGTGGCGACAGTAGCAAGCAGACACCGCACAGCGAGCGCGGACAGGAGAGAATGAAGGCATGCCAAAGGCTGCAAACCTCCAAGCAAATTATACAGGACTGATCGTGTAAATGGATGACTCAGTGAAACAAATCCTGTTTCTGAAGTGTGCAATCCCTACACCATATCCCCACACTCAGTATGTATGCAGGGAGTGAGGAAAATACTGGAGGTATCCCTGAAAATAGCTTTAACTTTGAACTCTCTAAAACGCAATTACACAGCATCTAAACAAGTCATTCCATGAATGCTAATGAGAAGCACGTGTCTGTTTAGAGGAGGTCTGACTGGTAGCCCCTTGCCAGGTAAGTTGCCAAAGCAAGAGGAGGATACTGCAAGAATTCCAAGGCTGCCAAACTGTTGCTTCCAACATTACAGATGCGAGGGTCACAAATGCAGCAAATTTATTTAAGGTGTCGAAGGGAGCCATCTCAAAATTATGACAACATACCCCAAACACCAAAAAGGAGCAATAGAAACAAGTAATTCTGGCTGCAGGTCAAAGCTTTCAAATAGGGACCGACAAATACTTGGAAGGATATTTTATAGGCTAATGCTCACAGACAAATTGACAAATCACCATAGAATTGAATTAATCCACATTTTTCAATTGCAACAGTACATTGCAAATTTAAAAAATCTGGTGCTCATGGCAGTGTTTCTGAATATTTTACCACCCACATGCAGTGTATATATACATCTCTGCAGCCAATCATGTGGCAGCAGAGTAATCCAAAGGGTCATGCAAATACCGATCAGAGCCCCAGTGAATACTCACAACAACAGCGGTCCCACGAGCTGAAACCCGTTCTTGATGAGTGAGGTTAAGGGAGAATGGCCAGACTGGTTCAAGCCAACAGAAAGGCTGCGATGATGCTGACGAAGACGCATTGCAACGTCGGTTAGCAGAAAAGCGTGTCAGAATTCACAAAATGTTTAATCTAGAGGTGGATGTCATGCAAAAGCAGACTGATCTTCTGAAGTGGAATCAATTAGGGGAACATAACTGGACGCAATACCTTCACTTCATTTCGCCACGAACGGGCTCAAGGACGAAGAGAAACACATTTCATGAATGTAGCAGCTTTGGTGAACAAGCGAAACTGTGTTTGAAAGGTAAGGCAACGCTCAGTATTTCAAGCAAGTTGCCTAAAACAATATAAGTCGATGATCATAGTAACTACGCTAATCTTGAGACTCGTCAATCTAACTCGAATGAGATGTACCGAAGTCGACTACGGAGTCGTCTTTCGCAGTGACGATTCTTTCTGATCAATGAGTGGGCTGCAATGTTGTCACGTCACATTTTGGTACCTACTAGAACCCGGTCGCCGGTTTTTGGAACCCCAGGAGTGCAGGTACCAGAAAAAGTGGTGCCAGGTACCAAGTACCAGGTACTTTTTCCTAATGGAAAAGCAAAAAAGGCGAGTAGAGTAGAGCCGGTACCGCGTAGTGGAAAAGCGCCATACCATTGGCCAGCATGCATCCACTATAGCTTTAATTTTTATTTTCTTGGCAGGATTGGAAAAACATTGTCCAGAAGCCCTGGCCTAAACAATGATTGACGGGAATTAATCATGCTATGCACAACTTTTTTACTTGTATTATAGTCGATGTGTGAACAGACTAAAACTTACCTTTATAAATAGTGCCATGGCACAATAGCTCACCCGGACACCTGGATTAATCAATGCAAGGGATATCAATGAGATTAAATGCAGGCCTGTAAATTAAGACATAACAAAATTAGCAAGATATGGAATTGAGCATGGTTTTTGAGGCCAACCTGTCAAGTCAGCCAATTTAAAGCAAAAATAGGTTACATAAATATGGCGCCCATGGCAGCCGTTTTTCAAAAGTTACCACAACATTGACAACTGATGAGACATCTTCATTCTTCATATGAATTTTCAGCTGTACTGAGTCAGATTTGAACAACAAAAATGAACTTTGGCAACCATAATGGAATTCATGTTTGGACCCTCCGAACAAATCCAGCTGTCCTGATGGGAAAGAAGATGCCTGTAAATTTTTTATTTTATTTCTCAAAACGTTTTATGGAAGAAGATTTTGTAGGTATTCATAACAGTTAGAACTTCAACTGATTGGCGGCATAAATAGTTTTCATATCAGTCAAGAATTAATTTTCTCGACTGCCGCCATGGCATCCATATTTAAAATCTGAACATAATGCCTTGATCCAACTTTGATGCACTCATGAGAAGGAGAATGAATGCCAAGTTTCAGCTTCCTTGGTGAAGTAGTCTTGGAGAGGAAAATTTGTAAAGATAAGTATTATTGAAGTTTAGGGGTGTGGCCTTTTGACAGAGGTCAAATGAAGGTCAAAATAGAACATACATCAAAACCTGTAATATACATGCAAGTGTCGAGTCTTCATACTTAGTATGTATATATCGCATTTCCTTCCTATGGATTTCAATCGCAACTTTGACCAATATGAAGCATGGAAAATTTCTAATTGATAGGACAATTTGTTTAAGAGTAATGACCGTTTGTTTGCTACAGTGCCACCTATGAACGGATTTACACTAAACTGGGCATGCTGAAGTTGCATGGCCTTTTGATGAGGGAGATTGGACATTGCATTAAGGCGATACAACACATTAAATCAATATAGGCCATGGCCTCAAATTTCACTGGCTTGCAGGAGCTACATCTTTCTATGTAATTTTCTTTATATTTAATAATAAAATTTTGTGACAATCAATTACTACTTTTTAAAAACACTTTAAAAGTAAAAAAAAAAAAAACATTTATTGAAAGAACACACTCAATGTTTTGACACAGCTTTAAGTCATTCATTACGTGAATGAGGTCTTGAACGATGGGGCACATAATTAAAAAAAGAAGAAGAAGAAAGTCAAGGGGATCACTGTCACATTCATGTTTACTTAAATAACTGCATGGCCAGAGTCTGATTGAATGTTCAACTTAGGTCTGAGTTCTTTTATAAAAATATTTAAAGATTAACAGTCAAATTTTTATTTACATTTCTCTAGTACTAAAACAAATGTTCATAGGTTTAGGCAATCCATATTCTAGAAACAGGTGCTTTCCAATGATGTTGTTTTCATGGAACATAATCTGCATTGCACAGATCACATGAAAATTTGCATACTAAGCACTGATTGCTAAAAATCCCCGGCTTCTTTTCTGTTTTAGAAATCTCTTGATTTAGGTGGCTGATGTAAAAGTAATCGCCACATGAATGGCAAGGTTTCCCAGCAGAACATTACTCAAATACAGCCTGAACTGGCTTGCCATCTTCCCACACAGCATCCTGGTACCATGTCTTCCCCAGGTAAGTGCCGCATACGCAGGCAGCCATCCACATAATGTAAAGGACTTAAAGCGTGACCAGGTCAGCTTCTTCCATTGCTCCATTGTCCAGTTCTGATGCCTATGTGCCCAGTGCACTTTCGGCAATGGCAAGCAGTTAGCATGGACACCCTGACCAGTCTGCTGATATGCAGCCCGATAGGCAACAAACTGCAATGCACTGTGCATTTTGTCACCTAAGAATGAGCTATTTCAGCAATTAGAGCTACAGTAGCTCTTCTGTTGAATCAGATCACACAGGCCAGCCGTCGCTCCCCGTGCTCATCAATGAGCCTTTTCTGCCCATGAAACTGTCACCAGTTCACTGGTTTTTCTTCTTGTACCTCTTCGGTAGGCACTGACCACTGCAGACCAGGAACACCTCACAAGAGCAGCAGTTTTGGAGATGCTCTGAATCAATCGTCTGAGCCATCACAATCTGGCCTTGGTCAAAGTAGCTCACATCCTGAATTTTTTCTTTTCTTTCCTGCTTCCAAAACATTAATTTTCAGGAAAACAAAAATTTACCTGCTGCCTGGTATAGCGAACAACAGACAGGTGCCATTGTGCCGAGATGTAATTCACTTCACCAGTCAGTGGTCATAATGTTATGGCTGATCGGTGTATTACGTCTTTTTAGCCTTTCAGTTGCAAAAAATAGAGCAGTGGTAGCGTTTGCGGAAGGCAGACCAATCCTGCAGGACGTAGAGATGGATTTGTTGGGACTCCAGCCCTAGCCTGGAACAGCCCAAGTGAAACTCCCCAGTGGACTTGAAATATCTTACATCTTATGATCTGATCCAGTCAGGGGTGCCACTAGCAATTTTGGGCCCTTTGACTGGAAATCGATTTTCAAAGCCTTTTATTCGGGGACAACTGTAGGCTATGTATCATCATATAGCCTGTAGTGCTCACCTTCCTCCCATTCGACTGTATCTTGTGTATGGGCTGTTTAAGGGAAGACTTCTTGGGGCTGCTGCATCTATGCATAACGGCATTCAATATTAAAGGTGCATTTCAGAAAAATACGTTTTTGTCAATTTTTGATCTTTTTTGAACATGGCCAATTATCAGAACCCCAAAGAAAATAGACTATAAATCTATAAGAACCACAGCTTTTCTCATCTTTATCGTATTCCAATGAAAATAAATCTTGCACTCAGACCAACCAGTCACCGATTACATATGTAGGGGAGAGCCGCCTTGATTGTAACGCGTAACAATTGTAACATGAACATTTCCTCTTGATTGGTCAATGCGGTCGTGATGTCATCACGTCAGCATGTGACAAGTACCGTAATGCACGTGCCCGGGAAGTTGCAAGTCTTTCATCCATGCTGCAGGGAGATATCGCCAGAGAAGTTAGTTTTCCACAAAATAAAAATTTACTCCCCCAGTATTTTTTGACTACAGATTTTTTCTTTAATGTTACAGACCTAAAAACCACTTGGGTGTCTGTATGTATATGTTTGTTACTAGTTTGCATCCTTTTAACACATTGACTGTTAGGTCCGTTCTGTAAACAACGCCAAATGAACGATGCGCTATGCGCAACAGTTGTAACACATTACATTTGAGACAACTGCAGACATTTGCAGGCACAGCTCAAAAAAATTTGGCTCTTTGTTTGATTCACAGAATGTCCTCACTGTGATGATGTGATCAGGAACCAGTCGTGAGAACCAAGCAATGCTGTAGATTTGGTTTTATTAATAAAGGGGGAAAACCCCCGCAGGGCAGAAGGCAAAGGTACAAAGTCTACACTCCAAAAATCAGAATCCAGTTGGGCAAAAATAGAAGAATCAAAAACCAGGGCAGCGATCACAGATCTCGAGGTTGGGCAGAAAAAGGGTCAAGAAACACAGATGCAACGGTAAATTCAAAATCACAAAGCCAAAAATCGAAAAGTCGGGCGGCCCAGTCAGAAAAGTATCACTAAGAAATCAAGGCGAGAGAAGCGTGGCACAAGAAGACTGAGGAAACGATCTGACGAGGAAGTGCTGTAAAAAGACTCCTAATATACACTCCGGGGGAATCACATGATACACAGAACACAGGTGTTGGAAATGAGACTAATTACAGAGGGTAGAACAAGAGGAAGAACCTAATCACATGATATAGGCAAAAGCCAAAACGCGGACAGGAAACAAGAGACATTCCTATAGACAAACATACGGCTCCGGTCAAGGAGTTCTAACATGCATAGATAATGAAAGAAAGGAGAGTGTGGAGTGTGGGGTGTGGAGATTCCACAGAAATGCAGCAGAGGAGATTAGGGAGAGACAAGAGGCGGAGACTAGAACAGGGCGAGTGCTGAGAGCTTGTTAATAAATTAGTAAGTGAAACTATACAATCCCTAAGTGCTCGTTAGTAAGTTAGTGTTATATACAATGTTAGTTAGTGTCAGTAACTTTTAGTGAAAACAACAAACTGTTAGTATGGTTAGTAAAATAGAAAAGTAAGGTGAAGTAAGCAAACAAGATTGGAAGGAAGGCCGGAATCCAGAAACCATTAAATCACCCGAAGAGTGGCACGCAATACCGGGGCTGAGAGCTATGACAAGCCAAGAGACCAGACAAGGGGAGACAAAGTGCAATGCAAGGTGTAAAGCAAAACATGGACCGGAATGAAAACTATGGTAAAAAGTAAAACCTGGAAAAACAAAACTAAATCAATACATGAATTCCAAAATACCAAATCACAAAACACATACAAAAGAATAGTCAGACATAGCAATGAATCAAATACCAATAAAGCAGAACATAGAAAACAGATCAAAACATGGCAAGGCAAATCAGAACATGACAGACAGCAGAATCACAACACCCACAAAAATGCACTAGATGCTGAACGGCACATATAATGTTCTTTGCACTGAGATGCAGGCTTAGTCCTACCTCGAAATTTAATAAGCTAACCTATTTGGTTCTGTCTGTAGGCAAATTTTTCCGTAGCTTATTTTGGATTTTTGTAATAAAACTTTAAAATAGACTGTTTTTCTATAGCATAGACTGTTAAAAAAAAGTTTGTTGCTACATAATTGGCCCTGCAGGGGAACCAGTGCAGGTATGAGAGGAACTTTTACAAAACTCATGTGTCATATCTGCCAATATTCTGTGTTCAGTCACTGTTATTCAATTATACTCTAAATCAAATTAGTGTTGTATAACATTTTTACGACTCCCTCAGTCAAAGTCGCTAATTTTGTAGGCACAATCAATGCATTTTCCTTTCAAGGAACTCGCACAAACGCTCCAACTGGTACATCTGGTAAGTTTTAATAATATACAATATTTTTGACAGGACATTCTTATCACATTATTGGTGTTAAAGAAACGTTAAACAGTTGCCTGAAAGAAATATAATTGATTTGACCAGAAAACGATGAGTTTAATGCTAATTTTTAAGCAGTGTTACAATGTAACTCCTGCGGTTACAATTAAGACTCAAACGCACTTCAGATGTAACACCGAACAGAGTCCGCTTTCAGTTATATTACTCAAGACCTGTTTTATCAATTGAAAAAATTAAAGTGGTTTATGATATCAGACATGTGTTGGTGCTTTGCCTAAAAATATAACATATGTCGGTAAAACGATCTCTTAGTTATAGAGTGAAAAGTGAAAAACGTTACAATTGAGGCGGCTCTCCATTAATCATGTAGGCTACATCATGCGGAACTTCAGATCAGAGTGGAGGTGCGCATCCAATCTAATCCATCAGGATAGAAGGTTAGCAATTGATGTTGAAATGAGCTAGCTGAATAAAATCATTGGCCACTAGACGCATGCATCCATAACTGGTATCAACAAGACTCAAAATAGGAGTCTGTGTCACGAACAGTGTACAGTCACAAAGCAGACTGTGTTTATGGGGTTAATAACGTCAGACATCGTCCTCATCCAGCCGGCACTCAGCCGACCTTCAACACAGAAATATGGTTGAAATGATGTCAGCTGCCATTTCAGCGTTGAAACGCTATTGAAACGTTTAAATCTGATGGTAGTAACCCAGCTGGAAAACAACCTACCTTCAATGAAGAAATATGGTTGAAATTATGTCAGTTGTTTCAACGTTGAAACGTTATTGAGACAAAATTTAACTCTGATGGTTGGAAAAAGGTTAACAAAATGATCTGAAGTCAACAATGAAATTTGAACAAGATTTGTTTCAACGTTGAAACAACGTTGAAACAATGTTGGGTAAGGGTACCACACGCAACCTCCAGCAAAGTAATCACAACTTTTTCAGCTTACCTTAGTGTTCAGATACCAACTGAAATATTCAGGTGTGGAAAACCGGTGAGCGCACATCCAGGTAAGAGAATTTCCACTTTAATTTTTAGGTCGTCTATACATGCAGCAAACGTATAAAGGTGGCAGCCATGACACTGTTGACCTAACCTTAACCGAACTCAAAGGGAACACTATCCCTATACCTAACCTAAACCAAACTCATGAGGAATGCTATCCCTATCCCCGTGCCTAACCCTAACCTTAAACCAACTCAGCCACAAACAATGGTTTGTTCTGCTCAAATTATTCTACCCTGGGTCAATGGATAAGCCGATTCACCAGCATGAAACACATCAAAATGGATATTCACATGACGTCTCCTAATTGACAACAAAAAATAAAAGAAAGAAAAATAAATGAATATATATATTTATATATACACCTTTGGCTGTCTTTCACCCGTCAGAGATGAATAGAAACTGATGCGCTGAGCTGGCAGCAAATTCAGTAGGTGTAGTAGTTAAGACCACAATGTATGGTAAGTTTGAAATTGCTTTGTTCCCAGGTTTGAATCCCGCTGCAGACACTAATGTCTAACTTAAGGGGTGATCTGGGGTTAAATGAAAAATGACACCAGGAAACAACTCAGAATTTATCTAAAGTACTGTATATGTAATAACCACCAAAAAAGATACAAGTTGGTATTTTTCTATTTATGCGGTTGCCATGGTAACCAAGCAAGCTAATTAAATATGCAGAAAACTTCTGGCACCAATTCCTCTTTAACTCTATGATAGAATTCAGTTTTTCTTTCATCATTCAAAAGCCATTGCTTATCTAAGTGCAATGAAATAGCCATTCTTTGCCCAATATATCAGTTTTGTGATTTTGGGCATTTCACTCAAATTTTGAAATTATTTTGTGCAGAATTTGACAACTACTCAAAATATTCAAAGTATGTAACCGATAGGCAATATTTCCCTATGTCGTTGCATTTCTAATGAAGTAAAGTACCTGCAGCCCAAATTTCATTGATTTTCAATGATAAATAAAGAGGTTATGGCTGCCAAAAACATGAGAAACGTGGAAAAAGTAATACCATAGGAAATCAATGGAAAATGCATTAGACTGCATTGGAAAGTTGAGTTCAGTTTTTAATCCTTGAAGCAATTAGTGATTATTAAAGGAGGGTTATTATAGAATATTTTTATTCAAAAAAATTTTTGGAAAAATAACTAAATTTTGCCCATTTAACCCCAGATTACCCCTTAACATGTAAACCTTTGTTCACAGCATCATCGATGGAGGAAAAAAAATAAAACACATAAAGAAAGAAGTTTAGGGGATGTTGCAAAGATCACACACAGAGTGAATGTCACGAGAGAAGAGCATGGTGGTGGAAACTGAAATTACCGCAAAACTTTTTTTCCTCGTGCCGCATCTACCGTTTCCTTTAAAAAATTTTTCCCCATCATTCTAAACCCCCTTGTCACTCATGAAAACCTCCAAAAAATATTTGTGGCCCCTTTTAAAATCGTTCTGGCCAAAAAATAAAAAATAGGTCGTGTAATGGTCGTGTCATGCCCAACGTTGAAAAAACCTTGCGAAATCTATGTTGACTCATCTTTCAAAATCAAAACATAGGGGAAAGTGGTACAAAACGGCCCCCACGGGTCATATGGCCCACCCTTGAAATATGTACTTTGCACCTGCTGCTATCTATCGGTTTCGTTATAGGAATGAACAAGTGCGCATGAGAAGCATATAACACAAGGGAGACTGTCAGAAATGCCGTTGCGCTTCAAGAACTAAGCTGATAAAATTTTCTGCACCAGATCAGCGGTCAGCCTGTCTGAAAATAAGTGTCAGTATTGACAGCGCGTGGCACTTGTTTTACTCTTATGGTGTATCGCATGGTCTGTTCCAAGGGTCGGTGGAGGACAGATCAAAAAGTCCACCACAGAAACGTCATTGACTTATGAGGACAAGATATTTTGTAGTCGGTCATGGGGCAAAATGACCCCTGGTCCGTTTTACCCCACCCTTGGGCCATTTTACCCCACATTCAAATTTAGTCACCACACGCATAAAGTTACCTTTAGTGATCTGAGTGTATCTGTCTGCTTATATATATATATGTGTGTGTGTGTGTGTGTGTGTGCGCGCGTGTGTGTTAGGTTTCAAATTTAGAAAAAAAAAACTCTTTGTTCTCTTTCTCGTTCACCACACGTTCCGTTAGTTGTGGGTCATTTTGCCCCATAAGCGGGGGCCATTTTGCCCATACCCTTGTAATGACCCCCCTCAAGTTATTTTTTTAATTGAGACTTTCTCCAGTAAATATCCGTTTGGGGCCATTTTGATTATGTGCGTTCTCATGGGGGTTAAATAAAGATTCGTAACACTATGAGTCGCATTGAATTTCTGCCGCAGCTTTGATCAGGTGAGGCCTAAACGTTAAGGAGCCCGTTTTACCCCACCTTCACCTAAGTATTTTCAAATAGGCTACCCTATAATCGTCGCCATTAATAATCGAGAGGCAGTCACAGCAATGTGCCAAGTGAACCGGGACAGTGCCACAGGACAGTGCCCAGCTCCTGCTGCAGTAAATGTCTGCATAAGACGTCGGCTAATTGGCTATAAAGTATATGGAGTCTACACCTTCTAGATATGGGATAGCGTACTAATTGAAAATTAGCTCATCAAAATGGCATAAGTTGCCAGTAGCCTCGGTAGCACAAAAGATGGCAAATTTGTTTTCTCTGTATAATGCGAAGAAACTATCTGGGTATAGTTTAGATAATCTGGAATAACGTTCAAGCCATCTTTTTGCAAACAGTTTGTATGGTGTGACATTATTGGAGTAGGCCTAGAACACATTTCATAAAGTAAACCATATTTTCATTAAAAAAAGAAGCAAAAGTAGTAGGCCTACGCAACCGACACATAACACAATCTGCACCGTGGTATCCACATAATACAGTCGGCGGAGGTTCGAAATTATGCAATGCATAAATGAGAAAACGTTTGCGATCATGTTATCTGAATAGGATGGTTGAACGTTTCCGCCTCACCAGCTAAATGCCAAGATCGACCGGGAAACTCTCATGGTGCTCTTCGGCTGCCATATCGCAACCAGGGAATAGTAAAACATTCTTCAACGACCTGTTGATTTCTCATAGTAATCCTGCGTGAAAGACTGTGCGCGGCGCCTCTGTCTGTCCGTCTGGCCCCCAGTCTTTACGGGTCTGCGAGGCACAACATTGCCCCAATCACCTTCAAACTTGCTGAAACAAGGGTCTAGCATAAGTTTGGTAGCACCAAAAATCTCTTGAAACGCCAGAAGTTACCGCGATTTAAGATGTTATCTTGTTTATGGAAATTCAAAGAGGGAGATCGAAATGTTTCTCAAATTCGGAAAGGGAATTTTCTCCGGGGCTTTAGGTAGGCAATGCTGCCCAGTAAATGGCTGGCTGTGGTAAATACAATTGGAATTGGCTTATGGTAGAAAATATAGAACGCTTATATCCAGTTATTCATCCCAGATGGCGATAGACTGCATCACATTAGAATCACCATTCTTTGTTTTAGTTTTCGTAACATGCTATTGCTGGGTCACTTAACTAGCCCCACTTCAGCTCGTCAAAATCTGAGAGTTCACTTCTCGTGACTGCTGCCTGAACTCAGTCCCCCTGTGGCGACAGTGAAATGCTTCGGTTACTCGGACTTAATTAAAGACCAAAAGTTTATTACGTTGTGCAGCCAAGGTGCCGTCAAAGAAAGTGATTAAGAGTCTCATTCAGAAATGGAATTCTTGAGTGAAAGGGCCGGTGGGAGACTAAAATGACCCCATTCATCTGTGGAAAGTCTTTTCACCAATATTTCAAATAAGCTACATCCTGCGTTCAGCTCTTCTTGGATTTATTATTATAAACCTCGGCGGCCCCAAACTAAACTGTTGACTTGACAACCTGGTTAATATTTTTGGTTATATGCATACCCACCTAAGTAGCGATATCATGGCATGCATTGTAGCATTATATAGGAATGGCATTCTGCTCAGTTGAGCTGTTAAAGGAATGGAAATTCGTAGTATTGTCCGAATATTGCCTCAAATGTTTAAAGTAATAACCTAACTTGACTAAAATCACATATTAAAACCAAAATCTAGAAGAAAAACTATACAAATTGTAATTTATTTACAATTTATTGACCAAAAACGGACGAGCGAAGCGCACCGGAGAAACGTGACAAGCGGTTTATCTGAACTGAAAAACTAAACTCAGAACTCAGATAGTGAGCATGAATTTATATTGCCGTGGTCGAGCTAACTTTAAGTGACATCTGAATTATTTATAACGGGGAGAAAACGGGATGAGAAAAGAAAAGATTTGGGTGTTGTTCCATTCACATGCTGCGTTTGGTGTGAAAGATTTTGCGCGTGATTATTTTCTTTTCAATCTGACGGTATTAAAAAAGCGCAAAGAATACTAGACAGAAGGGCGAGCCTGACGTCACAGTCCAAGAGTCACCCGCCGTGTGCTCGGCGTCTCCAAGTAAAGACTTTTCGACAAAAAAAGTTTGAATTGACAATGTGGGAGGACAGGGTGTGAAACTAGTATCATCATCAGTTTTGAATGAATGAAAGAAAACATATCTTCAACAAAAGGGGGGCTCATTCCAATTCAGCAGCGTTGTTAGGACAACGGGAACCATCCCTCAGATCATTAGTTCCACTTCAAAAGAATTTACTTTCCACGGTGGAAACGTCCCCTTTTGTTTCGCTTCGAAAAAGGAGAATCTTATGTTTCTTCCCTCTGTTTATTTTTCCTCTGTTCTCGGAACAATTGCATTAAATAAATATAGGAAACCACAATACACTCACCGTCTATAAATATGTTGAAAATACCTGAGCCATAAACATTGTAAAAGAGGGGGCTGAACCGGAGTCACCAAGTCTGGGTGAACAATGGTGAGCATCCTAAATACATTAAGCAACCAAAGCATAAAGGCAAGGGCTAAGATTGCAGTTGGTGTTTGTAGACACACAACAGTATTTCTGTCTGTATCCGTCAACCAAAATATTAGACGAACTGGTTAAGTATAGTTCTATCCTATATTCTGGCTCCTTGGACAGAGTATTGAGAAGTTCAGTGAGAGCGCAGTCCTCTAACAGTTGAAAGTTTCCATTGAGGAACTGCATTGAAACAGTTGATATGCTCACGATTATGATCGGTAGATGCCTTGTGCTGGATTTCCAGCCTATCATTAACTGATAACGCTCTGGCAAGCTGATATTCAGAGACCCAACATTCTTCACAATCATTCCTTCTAAAGACAATCACAAAGTTTCCCCAAATTGGTTTCCTGAGTGTCAGAAATAGCCTAGTATCCAGTTTAAAAGTAATTGAACTGGTCACCTGAACATTTTCCAATCGATTGTAAATTCTGTCAGCAATGTGGACACTTTTACAAATAATACTTATTGCTTATTGTTTAGGATGGGGCCCTGCCTCTCATCCGACTGCAGCTCATTAGCAATGAGGAAGTGTTGCCTGGATGCAAATTTGAATTGCTGTGTTGATGTTGCAGAGATAAATATCAACTGTACAATGTGCCATACTGCAGACACATAAGTCACATGCATCTTTCAAATTAAACATGAAATCGTACCATTGCCAGAAGCCAATGTCAGGGCAAGCAGCAAGCGGATGAGATTAGCATTAGTTTAACAGACAGTGGTTTTAAACAACAAGCACTTTAACTGCCTTGTTTTGTGTTGCAGAGACATAACAGGCCCAGTTGAAGTGCTAAGAAATGAAATGGCATAGCTGCCAGCTCTGAAGTTGATTACATTCTGAATCATTATATCTTTGATTTAACTTCTAAGCGCTTCAACATCTAAGGCCCTCAGAAATGGAATGAGCTTCCCACGCCAGTCAAAACGGCAGTGATGTTGGCCGTTCTCCAGCGCATAGTAAAGTCCCACCTATGCAGTCTGTTCACTGGCTCACCCACCCAGTGCCACTCAAGCACCACCTAAAGTTGTTCAAACACCCGATAAGTTGTCACTCTGTGTTTGTAGAGTCTGCTGTGATTTATTCTTGATTCAAATTGTGTACAATTGGGATAATGTTAAATAGGGTAGCAGACAAGTTGTCAATTGAGTCAGCACTTCATGCAGTTACTTTCTCTCCCAATCTTTTCCATCACTAGGGATCTACTGCACTACAATCACTGATCTTTGCACCCGTATTTTTGCATTGTAAATTTTCATTAAGCCCTGGCTAAATGCCTGTAATCTAAAGCAGCCACTCGCTCATTGTTACTAATACGCGTAATAAAATAGCTAACATAAAATAGCATTGCAATTTAATCACACTATTTAAGTGACAGCCTCACAAGCTTTCTTAATATGGCTCCACTAATATAATTCCGTATTTTTTATGCCTCTGAATTTTGAATATATATAAATATATCCTCAAAATTAAGAGGCAAATTGTCATTTTTAAGTGCAGAATGCACACACTGTTTGTGGTAACTCTGGCTGTTTAAGGAGAAAACCACCAGTACAGGACCCGTCTAGTTACTGATATGGGAAAGTTGTGTATGCTGAGAATCAGGATTATATCCAAACCCAAATTCTGTGATGTAATGTTATACTGTATACTTGGTAATAGGGTCACATTTACCGAGTTTTGGATGAGGACTCTGTCTTGATTATCTTCAATAACGATGCACACTGACCTTGCCTCACGCTCCTCATGAATGCTAAAACTGACTTTTCTTCCTACTTTTTGTCAAGTGATTCACCATAATGAATGGACCATGAACTAACTCCTGAGTCAAGCCTAATAGAGAGGCAGAGAGACTTGATTGATTTTGATGACGTGAGGCTCCATGGATTGTAGCTGATGCCTTTTTCCGGCTTAATGGTAAAGGCACCCCAGTGAGATGGTGATAAACTCCTTGTCAGCAGGGGTTCCCACGGAATGGCCTTGAGTAGTTTGGATTATGGCAGGCACATTTCTAAAAGGCTGAGGAAAGGTACACAACAGCAGGCAGGTAAGAAGGTTCTGAAGCCTACCTAACTACAGTTACCAACCATCAGGGTGGTGAAAGATTCATTGACCTCTTAATGTAGCTGGTCACTTAGGGGTGGGCTTTGGAAGCTAACAAGATACAACACTCCCAACTTCTTTGAGAGGAAGATGTGATATTTTGTGACGGTGGCTGGCATCAGGGATTATCCTGAGCATCTGCATGGTGTTTCAGAGAGGAAGAATTCTGAGAAAATCTCAAGCACACATTCATACGAGCAGTTCTGTGCAAAAACATTCTTCTCGTGTATAAATAGATGAAGATGGTTTCAAAAAAAAAAGAAAACCTTTCTAAATATCTAAATCTACAATAAAAAGCAGTAAAAAGGCAAAAATTTTATTAAATCAAGTCTATATTTTATATGACCACCCTTTGCAAAAAAATGTAACTTTAAAAACTGTTCTTCAACATCAAATTGCAAAGGCTTTGAAGGTCTCCTCATCGACAGTGCATAACATCATCAAAAGATTCAGAGAAACTGGAAAAATCTCAGTGTGTAAGGGACAGGGCCGAAGACCTTTACTGGATGCCTGTGATCTTCGGGCCCTCAGACGCCACTGCATCACTCACCAGCATGATTCTATCATAGGCATTACTAAATGGGCCCAGGAATACTTCAAAAAACCACTGTCTGTAAACACAGTCCGCAATGCCATCGACAGATGCCACCTAAAACTCTATCATGCAAAAAGGAAGCCATTGTTGAGCATGATCCAGAAGCACCACCATGTTTTGTTGGCGAAGGCTCATTTAAAATGGAATGTAGCAAAGTGGCAAAGTGTCCAGTGGTCAGACGAGTCCAAATTTGACATTCTTGTTGGAAATCGTGGGCGTTGTGTCCTCTGGGCTAAAGAGGAGAAAGACCACCCCTCCTGTTGTCGGCGTTCAGTTCAAAAGCCAGCATCTCTGATGGTATGGGGATGCATTAGTGCATATGGTGTGGGACACTTGCATGATGTAAAAAGCACCATGAATGCTGAGAGGTATATAAAGGTTTAAGAGCAACATATGCTCCCCTCCAGATAACATCCATTCCAGGGAAGGCCTTGTGTATTTCAGCAGGACAGGACAATGCAAAACCACATACTGCAGCTATTACAACAGCATGGCTTCGTAGTAGAAGAGTCCGTGTGCTGAACTGGCCTGCCTGCAGTCCTGATCTTTCACAGATTGAGAACATTTGGCGCATAATTAAATGAATAGTCCGTCAAAGGAGACCCAAAACTCTCCAGCAGCTGGAAACCTGTATTAAACAAGAGTGGGATCAAATTCTAATGGCTAAACTCAAGAAACTTGTCTCCTAAATGCCCAGATGCCTCCACTCTGTGTTAAAAAGAAGAGGGGATGCTACACCATGGTAAACAGGCCCCTGTCCCAACTTTTTTGAAACTTCTAGCAGCCATCAAATTTGAAAATAGCTGATTTTGCAGATAAAATTGAAAAATATCTCAGTTTCAACATTTGCTATATTATCTCTGATCTATTGTGAATAAAATACTGGCTGGTGTGATTTGAAAGTCATTACAATTTGATTTTTTTCAAGTTTTACACTTTGTCCCAACTATTTCGGAATTGGGGTTGTTAGAAAAAAAAAAAAACCTTAACAATACTGAACAATTGATGAAACTTTTCACAATTTATTGTTTTATAACACAAGAGGATGCCATATCATTGGTTAACGTTTCTGTCATTATAGCCAGGTAGATAGCCAGCTAGCTGGTGATCAAGCAATTGTCTGTTGAGCTGTCACCAGCCACACAATAACAGCTGTACAAATCATAAATTTAGAAATGCTTGGAGCAAGTTAGCTTTCCACGTGGCCCTAACATCTTACATAGTTCCCCAATGGAAAACTGTTTTGGCTCTTAAAATATTTTTGAAAAGGGCCCAGATTTGGCATTTTAAGGTACATTCCAATTTAATAAGTTAAACTCGGTTAGTCTCTACATCCAGTTAATTAGCTAGCTAAAAAGCCAGAGAGCACACAGGGCAGCTAAGGTAATGTTAACGGACAGTAAACGTCAGTTCACCAACAGGCATTTGGCATCTGTTGTTCTTCATGTGTTCTACAGTTGCACATGGCATGAGAAGACAAAAATAAGAACCTAATTTCGGCAGTTTATCCCTCGCTGCTTCCTCTCCAGCTTGTTTTTCTTCCGTCTGTTTTTTGATGCATGAATTCTCGGTGAAGTCACTGAGAAAGGATAGCTAACCAAAGTAGCCTACTTGTACATTTGATTGGTCATCATATTTCCCTTAAATTTCCACAAAGGGAAGGCAAGAGGTCAGATATTTTCCAAAATATTGAAAGAAAATATGTCGCCTAACCACAATCAATAAAAAAAAAAAAAATTATCTAGGTCTAACTCGGGCCTCTCCATATTTGAACATTGAGTAATAAAAAGTTAGGTATATTAGTTAGGATGAAGGAGAGTTGTTTGATTTTAGTGCTGTTTATAAACCTAGATATGTTCCTGCTCATTTAACAATCCAACACATTTGGTTGCTTTTTATTTTCCAATGACATTAATCGAAGTAAAGTCTAGCTGTGTCTTTTGGCTGTAAAAAACGAGTTTTCTGATGCTGTGCGAACTTCGGGTCACCATTACCCATGGGCTCAGGTGCAATTGCACCTCTTGCACACCCGGTATTTCTGCCACTGAGCATTATGTTATCCCAGTGAACCTTATTGATGCTGAGACTCTAAACAGATCACAATGACCACATCTCCCTTTGAATCTGGAAGATTTTTGTTTGTTTGTTTGTTTATGGAAAATTAGTGCTTTGAAATCTCAAATGCACTCTTTTCTATGACACACCAATGTAAAAACCTTAGAACCAATTCTATGAAACAAAATTGTATTTGCTTTAAAAATCTGGCATACCTATGACATATGTGCAGTGCAATATGCATGGCCATTCCAAAATGGTTAGAAGGTTGCAGTTTTCATGAGCAGATAAACTGAAACAACTCACAGAGAACTGCTCTGAGATTCCTCCAGGCTCTTCTCATGTCTAGCTAGACCTTAAAGAGTTGTGAACCATGAAGACCAAAGAAAATAAGGCCATTCTTGATAGGTAGTCACGACCTGCTATATAATTATAACCCTGCATGACCTTTGGAACTCATGGATCAACCATGAAAACTTAAAAGTGCATCGATTGTTCCAATGCACCCCACACAGCCAATCTAGCTGGCAGAATAAACTCTGAGACAAGAGGTGGAAGGTTGCATCTTTTTTCTGTGTCCACCAGCAACTGGTGGAGGCATCACCAAAAGAAATTTTTCTCCAGCTTTCTTTTTTCATTGTGCATGTGTGTACAAGGGTGTATGAGGGTGAAAGAGCATGCACACTCAGTACTAAGATACTTGTGACAGGCGAGAAAAGAAAAATTGTACCGAAAGGTGATGTTAATTAAATCCAGAAAGATTAATTAAGAGCTGAACTACGCTATGCTGAAGAGAGCCAGACATCCTCATCTGTAATCACCATTTCAAGCCCCACAAATATTGTGCTATGACTCCGTAACACGTGTTTGCTCAGAGAATTCTTTTTTCAAAATATTCACAGCGGGTTCTGATTGGTCTTCTTCAAGACTAATGAAAGATCTGCTCTCGCCGTGATAATTGCCACATTAAAATTAACAAATGCTAACATAGGCATTTTGCACTTATGAATACCTTGATGTGATTGATACTCGCCGGCAAGATTTTGATTTGCTGCATTAAACACTGTTATTTTTTTCTTGAATACAGTACAACAGAAGCACAAGTGGATCATCTCCATTACCGTCAAACCTTCATCAGTTCAGGCCTTTATTTGCCTTGGACATTTGTTGTTTTGTGCATTAAAAAAAATTCTTTTGAAAGTTTGGAGATCAAAGGACAAGTGACACATACAGAATTAAAAACAATTATTTTTTGTTTCATGCATCACAAAAATAAATATCAAAGCAAGCTGAGAAACATACTACTCTCCCTCCCCCACATTATGGAAGGGTTGTGTTGACTTGAGAAAGAGAGCATATTCTCAACTGAAGAGTAGCTAATTGCATCTTTCATCTATCCAATTAATGGCTGAATTTTTAACCAAGCAGTTAACTTCTTGTTTTGATAACTAATCAGAAGCCCTAGCCTTTTAATCAGTCCAAAAAATGAACACTGGATATTCATTCCTGGCCACTGCAGCCACGAGTACAGATCATTTTCTCACTGAACAGGAAATTCTTTGACATATATTTGCAACTACCGGACAGCAATTACAAAAAATGTGTAATGATTTAAAAAAAAAAAAATGACCTGGAAAACAATTTCCAGTTATCCTCTTCAGTGTGAGGTTTGATGTGCATGAATTTGGAGCACTGCTCAATGGCCAGAAACCAGAAGTGCCACAAGATCAAGCAAACTGCTTGATAAAGCCCGCGCCCAACAGCCCCTGCTCAGGAGGAAAACATTAAATACACCACAGCAGTGAACACAGCCCAGTTAAAACATACTCTATCCTGTTACCCGTGGAATGTGCACAGTGTTTATGGTCGCTTTTGCTTAATCTCCAATTGAGTGAACAGTGCCAGCTCCGCTCTCGAGAATATCAATGATGCAATGGCACTGTTCCTCGTAGTAATGTCGCGTCCCGTGAGAATCATTTCATCGGCTTTAGAATTTTCTCTACATTCATATTATTGTGAGGTTAATAAGGGCTACAATCCAGTGCACTGTTAATGTCTGCATCTTATTTTGTTCTGCCTGGCTTTTGCAAGTACTTCAAAAGTACAATAAAATACTTTCTGTGGTGATGTGAGAGGTTGTTCGCAAACAAGCAGAAATCAGAACGGAAGGGATGTGACGCTGACAACTGATCTAAGGGAATAGAAACTATTGAGACCATTATTGTGGAGAGCAATTTTACAGAACATTCAACAGCTCATTTAACTTGAAAGAACTACAGTCAGTTGCAGAATTATTGGCACCCTTTGTGAGGATGAAGAAAAAAGGCAGCATATAATGAGCAACACATTTCATTATCTATATGCTAAGTTCAAACATAATGGACGCTTTTTGTAGCTTTGAACTCAATGTGAACTTTCATAAGGACAGCATCAAGTTAATCAAAAATACGACAAGAAAATACAGAATGTTAAAAATCACGATTACACCTTCAAATGTGTAATAGATCAGTTTTTATATGCAGACGTCAGTATATAATTGAGCTAATGCATTATTTTGTTCTGGCATTTTTCATTTTAATATTCCATCATATTAAACGCAGCAAAAATATTGAATGCAAGAATATGTATCATTCTGTCTGTTTCTGCAACATTTAGTTCCTCAGCAGTTATAAATTACAATATAAATAAAAAATAAATTGATTGAGGAGAAGAAGGAGTTGAAACAAACATTTCAAAGAACTTCCAAAGTTTGGAGGAGTATTGTGTACAACAATCTTTGTATCCTTTGATATTACATATGCATTTATTCTCATGCGTAGAATAATCTCTCTTTTTTTCTGGAAACCATATGTCAAACTTCTCGTCATCACTGACTAATATTGTGAATAAAATCAAGCAAATAAAGGGAAATTGGCAATATTAAGTTTGATTGGCGAGTGACATTGGAAGTGATTTTACTTAAATTCATGCCGATCCAGATTATCTATGAGAGTCATTCCTTTGCTTCTTGCACCGATGTATAAATGAGGACAGTAGCGTGCAAAAATCATTTCCCATCAATCATCATGGAGGAAGTCAAAGACGAATCAATTCATAAGTGACAGATTGTAACTGACCTTCGCAAGTGATGTAATGATACAAAAATGATGGGTCCAACATATTCTTTGGCACTTCCAGACAATAATCAAATATGTAACGCATATGGAATGGCTATAGTCATGAAGGATGATGGGAAAAAGAACACAAGTGCACATTAACTCCAACGATGGTGAGGAAAATGTCAAGGAAGGCAATAAAGAATCCAAGCATCGTCGTTGAAAAATTACAGCAATGGGCAACATCGTAGGGTCACAAAGTCAGAGAAAAGTTTTTTAACATGCCTCCTCTATAGAAGTGATTTCTGGAAGGTCGAGGCGAGCTAAGCCATCACAGTAAGTAAACAAATCCAAGGAGTATTGGTAGTATGACTGGATGAAAGTATTTTAATGAGCCCAACATTATCAGTGTCAGTCACACACAATAACAGTGTGTTCCCTACTGAAGGTGGAAGACACAAAAGGACAAAAAAAAACTCATACCTTCTATCAAAAATGGGGGAGAGTCTTTGATGTTTTGGGCATGTTTTGGAGCCAGCAGCCCATGGGCACCAGTTAAGCACGAGGATAAAAGGAGTTCCACAAAGTGCTCAGAAAATTTGGCAAAATCTCATTAATAGGAGGCTGAGGCTTGGTCAAACCTGGCATTTCCTTTTGGATCATTACTTCAAATATACACCCAAATATTTACAGAAATCTGTATCTCAATCTCTAGACTTAAATCCTGTCAAAATCCAGCGGTTTGAATTTGGGAAAAGTAGTCCCTAGGTATAAACCCTAGGATTTCGCTGATCTTGAAAATCGCAGCATGCAGGAAAGGTCAGAAATCCTCCAAAAGAGTTCCTTGTCACAAATTATTGAAAAAGACGCTAGGCTGTCACCACCGCCAGGGGGGTTTGCTCAAAGCCTCGATTATTTGGACTTCTATGGATTTCATAAAACTATTAAGACTTGAAAACTAATAAGACTTGAAGACATTGAAACATGAGTTGAAATACAGGTCTGTCAGTCAAGTCACATGTAAGCTGTTATTTGCAGTATTAACAAATAGATACAATGATAGTCTGGCATCCCTGATACACACTGCAGCCCTCTGAGCTTGAGGAGACACCGAGAGCCAGGATATTACCCCCCAAGAGGAAATACTGAGCCCACATGTGGGTGCTGGGGCAGATGTCAACTAGCAGCAGCCAGAAGTCATGCAGCAGTACAGCCCATGTTTTGCTGCAGAGACAGAGCAGGAAAGTAGAGAGTACTACTGGAGAGTAGAGCAGCGTCTGATATTCATGGTACTGTCAATGGCAAGGTGCGTATGTCTCGAGTTGTCTGCCAGAACTAGCTCCACAAGGAACAGCCCATTAAAATAACAGTTAAATGTGCACACCAAGGTGTAAGGATGCAAGTTTGTGAACATTCACATAAACATTTCTTTCTGCTTGAATTTTTTTCAACCAATGAGGATGAGTCATCTGCATTGCTATCTAGTCTCTAAGAGGTAAGCACATCCGTTCATCTTTAGTGATTGCCTCATGAGTACTTTCAGTTCATGCATCAACAGTTATGAACCACATGAGTCATTATTCTCTAAAACTTGAGAAAAAATGATAACCTCCAATGCAATCAGGGTACTCGTTCTGATATGCAGATATGTTAATGCAGTCGCTTCTGCTCATTTAGTGTAATTATATTATTAAACAAAAAGGCACTTTAAGAACATCAAATAAGTAACCTTAGACTCAGTCTTTCCTGCCAGGTTTTATTCACAAACATACAAACATGCATTATTGGTGCCTGGTATTTGTCAAGCAATAGGGATTATGTTTTTTTTCTCACTTTTCCCCATTAATGCTCATGTACAGAGCCATGCTTCATATTTAACCTTTTAGCGCCTGCCCTGTCACGGCGCTTACATAATTCTGTCACTTACATAACACTGAGAATATCATAACGTGACATGAACGACACTCATAATGCAGGTTTATGTTAATGTGCAAGAGATCCGCGCTGAGCTTGGGATGGAAGTGCTAATTACTCCTGCTATATCCCACGCTAATAATGGGCTGAAAGAATTCACAGAAATACGTTCCGTCCTTTCATACAACTGGATCATTTTTTTTGCACAACTTTATCTATAGTATCTGAAACATGGATTTATTCCTGGGGAACATAAAAATAATGCCTGCTTTCATCTCTGGAGATGCTGAGACACATTCATGTTGAAGGATGATTAAAGGGGGTTATCTTTTAAACACATGCCAAAGTACCAGTCAGAAGATTACTGGTTAATTTTGCAGTTCAGACTTAACACACAAATTATTAGAGCAGGCAATGTGAACTGAGTTTCCATAAGAGGATTAAAACAATAAAAATTTTTAAAGACTGTTGTCAGTCAGGCACACTTGTCACACAAATAAAGGCCCAAAGCTGTCATATTTATGTGTCAGCATGTTCAACCACCTTCCATTTTTACTATGTCACTGTCTCCAGAAAAAACCAAAGGGCAACTTTGAAAAATATCAGAATTTGCGATAGAAGGAGAATTGTCATGAGTAATCACTGATGCAACGATGAAAACTCAAGTAAAAATTCTGACGTAAAAATATTTTCAAAAACCGGTAAATATAGCAGCATGAGACAAAAGAACAGAAAAATAAGTTTTACCATTTTATGAAGTCCCCTAGACCGAACGTAAACATGAAGACAGTCATCTCACGCTCTATGACTGTTAACCACAAGAAAATGTGAACAAGAAATTTATCGTGCGTCTGCTAATGGCGAGGGGAAGGGAAACTGATTTTCTTGTTCACGGCTGAAAGATGAAGCACGACTCAATTTCACATGTGCAGCCAAAATCAGCTACCTGGGCAGCTCAAAGTGGGACACCCCATCGTCCGCTGCCTCAGCCCCCTGCCCTGAGGTCACATTCCAGCAGAGACACCAAAGTGACTCCCTTTGACTC
This sequence comes from Gymnothorax reevesii, assembly GCA_029721435.1. Taxonomy (NCBI): domain Eukaryota; kingdom Metazoa; phylum Chordata; class Actinopteri; order Anguilliformes; family Muraenidae; genus Gymnothorax; species Gymnothorax reevesii. The sequence continues at coordinate 10,284,265 of CM056586.1, forward strand.
CTGACTACAAGGGATATCACATGCTCATGATGTAAACAGAAATTGGCCGACGCTCAACTGCTGCCAGAAGATGAGGCTATGATTATTTCCTGTCATCTGCTTTGTATTATTATTAGTATTATTACTAGTAGTAGTAGCTGTAGCAGTACTAATAGTAGTAGTAGTAGTTGTAGTAGTAAAAGTAATAGTACTAGTAGTTGTAATCGTAGTAGTACACTGTTAACCCAGTTAGCGCGGCAAAATCAAATGTTTTGTGGAAACCTATTACCTCACAAAAATTATGTAAGCCAACTTAATTGCATGAAAGGTTGGTGGCCACTCGTGTTTTGTTTGCAGTGAGCTTGATCAAAGCGGAAACATTCGGCCAAGGAGTTATCGAGATGGCAGGAACCATTTCAGTTTATGGGGAGCACAACCATACAACTCAAACAGAACTCAAAATAAAACCTACAGTCCATCCAGCGGGGTTTATTGCAAGCCTCCTGTGATGGCTGGCTTTCCTGTTACACTCAAGGGATCGTGGAGTAAATACATCCGATTCATCCCCGCAATAATGTCACGGTCTTAAAGCAACAGAGCATTGGGGCAGTGAGATTAGTTAAACTGTAATTGAAATGGCCCAAAGGGAATACACAGTCTTGCTCTGCCCTCTCTCTCCATTCCTCCAGCTCTCCACATCATACTGTCATCCATCACTGTAGAGGCAGGCCCTGAGGTGCTAGCTCAGTGCTGGGAGGTTAACAGAGAGATCACCGACACTAAGATTGCTCATTGTTTCCTGAACCATGGCCCCGCTGGCCTGTACACGTGTACGCAGAATACGTGTACACCAGCTATCCTGATGAAGCGCCCTGTCAAGTACACATTAATTTGGTAGCTGGGAGTCCTGAGACAGTGAGATGCTGAGAAGAGGATGGATAGACTTCAATGGCAGGGTGGAGGGGGGGGAACCAGAGACACTATCCTTTCTATCAGATGTCGAGTTCACAGGGTACATTATAAATTCCCCTTGCAATACAACCTGAAACAGACAAAATTAAACACTCCCGATTACACGCCGGCTTTGAAATAACCCTGGACCGTGATCAATGTGCTTGCATTTTTTGAGCTATCCCTCAAAAGGTGAGATTTGAGGATTTCAGAGCAAAGAGACGAGAAATCAAATGGCACATCTAACAACAACCAGAAACTATTATTAATAGAATATGATGGCATTGAAAGACAGCAAAGACAACAGGCACTTGAGGTGCCTTTGAGTTGTTTTTTTATTACGAAACAGAAGGGTTTCTCTATTGGGGGATTCTGATCAAAGATTCCTTTAAAAGTACGGAAAATGCACAGAATTTAATGTAAATCATTAACCGTCAACAAGAAATAGTAAAAGTGCAATTGCAAAAATATAACAGCCATTCAAAGAGTAATTAAGCTGAAAATAAGCTTAAATGTATCTAAACTGTACCCTTCTCTCCACCCCTCCCCCAACACATTCAGCGCTGATCTATACGGACTCAAAAGCTGCCAGTTGCTCTTGCCAATGAGCAGAGGACATTAAGGCAACTGCGTCAGTTGATCTCTAATGAAGAGGTTCTGGGAGGCAGATCAGAGAGAGAAGGGGTGTAAAAGCTGCGGACACCCCCTGCCCCCCATCCCTACGCCCCCCCCACCCCACCCTCCAAAGAAGAAATGATGGCAGAGCTCCTCCTGAGTCTCAGGCCAGTGAAACTCGCCTATCTTCAAACGGCGACAAACCTAAAGAGACTTGGATTTGGAGAGATGGGAAAAAAAAAGCAATCCCCTTTACCCGCCATGACAAATGTGTGTCCGTTCGCACGCGGTGGAAATGCCCACTCAAGAGGCTCGACCGGTCGTTGCATCCTGCCACCGCATGACTATTGTCGGTAGCGGGGTAATTCCTCAGCTGATTGGCTGGGAAGAGATCTTTAATCTCTCGCAGCTGCCCAGAGACTGCATCATCAGAAACTGTCAGCCGTATCTCTCATGTACTGCATGGATAATGAATGGGAGGAGAAAAAAGACAGAAACCGCCTTTTTAAGAACTTTGTCCACAGGGGGAGATTGGAAAACTAGCAATGCATCAAAAGACAAAAATACATCAGACAGAAAAAAATAGTTTTTTTTCCTCTTCTTCTTGTTGAAACTCAGCTGGCAGATGACAGGTTTCCGTGAAGACTTACAACAAGAATTTTTAAATACCTGTGTTGAGGTGGTTGTCACTTAAGTCAACACAGTTCATGGACCGGGAAATGAATTATGGTCTGTTTTAGTACGCTGGTACCACTGCAAAGGGGAAGTCACTGTGGGGAAGAAGGTATTGGTCAGATCTATACATCAGTCATAAAGCCAGGTTGGCCAACCCCAGTTATTCACTATCCTTTTATTGTCACATCTGGCAACCCACTTTGGACAAGAGTACGAAATTGACCATGCATTCATGTGGATACCCAAAGATTACCCAAATATGATTCATGCACATAAATATTAGTGTATTTACAACAATGGCACACTTATTGTTATACTGGACGAGGCTTTTCTTATGATGTCAATTTATAATCCCATTTGATAGCCTAATTACAGCCATCTCTCCAAAAATGTACTTAAATATCGAGTTCTGTGATCTCAACACGCTGGCCTTCAGATGAATGGTCATGCTGTATGTGAGTGCATCTTCCATGAGAGCAGATACAGCGCCCGTGTTCTATTAAAAAGGCCTCCTCCTCAAAAAGCCTCACGAAAATCCAAAACGCCTATGAAAAATTAGGTACCACGGCACCCAATCTGGGGCCAAGCAATCATAGCATGTAAGATGGGAGGGGATGTAGCCAGCTACTGGTGCGCCACTGATTGGACAGACCCCGCAGGCCAGTTTTGGGGAAGATTGCCTGGCCAGAAACAAGACTCAGCAGAGTGCAGTGCACCTGCTGGAGGTCAATGAGGAGTGGGGGGAGTGGGGGAAGGGGGAGGGGGTGCACCATTAGGAGCTGAGGGGTCAGTAGTATTCGCAGATTAAGGGGCCAATCCAAAGAAGTCATGGAGAGGGAGATAGGCGAGAGCAGGGGGAGAGAGACGGATGCAGGCGGGGGCGGATGAGGTGGAGGGGGGGTGATGGAGGTAGCCAGTGCTGGATGAAAAAGAGCGCAAGTCACCGAGCAACGTGCATGAGGACCATGTAGAAATCCCATACATTTAATTACAATCACAATTCATTTAGAAATGAACATACATACACACATGCACCCGCACACATAAAGCCAAACACATATGCCTACATGCAGAAAACTTCCATAATGCTTACTAGCTACAATTTAAGCTATGAGGGACTAGCTGAGACAGACCTGGGGTGGCGCGAAATTCCAAAGTTGACAAGGAACCACACGAATTGGGGGTGCGGGCTTGTCTGGTGGATGAAGCTCACAAACGAAACTTGCATCGTGGGAAAAATGCAGTAAGGGAAAGCGTAACGAAGACGGCCAACTCCTGTTGCCAGGCAAAAGGCGGGCTATGAAGATGGCGGACAATGAGAATCACATGACGATGAGAAAGCTTCCATCACTCAGTAGAGATGATGATGTTTAGAAAGAGCTGAGGAGAGGTGAGTGAGGGGATTTAGAATTTTGACTTTGCTTTGTCACTGCCAATACTACAAAAAATTGGCAGAATATTATCAGCTCCGGCGCTTGAGCGTTGCAGAACTGCAGGGTATTCAAATGTCATGTAGCAGAGTACATGGTGTCATTGGACACTCACAGCAAAAGAATCGCATAGAGAAAAAAAAGGCTTTAGAATCACTGTATGTATTTCACATAGTAAATCAAAGACAGCACATATATTTCCTACTTTTATATAAAATAGAGCGAAAAGCAGATCAGTAACCACAGCAGTGAGCCCTTGGATATGCAGTTAGATTTATTCAATCATAAAGCATTTCTAGCATTGTCAACAAACTATTCCTCCATCTGTCCCTGTCCCTGTCCCTCTCTACTTCTCGCTCTCTCAGGTCACTTGAGTAAAGTCACACAGAAAATTATTTTTTGGAAATAAACACATCTGTATTTTATATATCAGGAGTATGGTCTAAAGTGGCGCAGTCAAAGGGTATATCTGACACTGTGAGATCAACACAGACTCATGATTAATGTTAATGCAAACACTAGCATTCCTGGTCCCGCTGTAATGTTTTTTTGACTTTCGACTGACTGCGAGATCTTCACACTAAGGTCACATGGTTTAGTCTTTATTTGGCACTCAGCAATTTCTTTAACAAACAGTGATGATACAAATAAAGTACTCCCCATTTTCAAATCATACTCAAGTAAATAGCAAACAGTCCCACAAAAGAATGCCAGTCAACCGAAGCATATCTCTCCATTACATGTGATAAAGGTAAGCTTTTCTAACTGCTATATAGCGGCCATGGCCATTTAGAACTGCTGCACTAGATACAACCATCGACCATCTGATCAAAGGTTAGGTCTGATGCGAGATTCCAGCACTGTATCAGGAGCACTTAAAACAAAGTCCATCCTATTTATTTATATATTTACATACTTACTTACCTACATTATTCAGGCAGAGAAGCACCAAAGATAAGATCAGTGCGTGACCTGGAGACTGACCTGTATTCACAGAGGATAAAGGTGAATATGGGCTCCATACTTGCCTGCCTGTGGACTATGCCACACTCCCCAGCCCCCAAACACCCCCCCCCCCCCCCCAACCCACCCAACTTGCAGCAATCGATGCTTAGCGGGGCGTATACTGAGCAACTCCACATTGCATTGCCACACACAACTTTCATAGCATGAATTTAATTCAGTATGCTCAGATACGGAATAACTTATATATATCTAATATATTAAAGTAAGACATAAAATCTATGTTTTGGTGAAAAGGCCAATTTCAGCGAGTCTCAACAGGCAGGAAGTATCAGCCCGAAGGGTAGCATCACATTTCTCCTCCATTAAGGTACATCAGATCTTTGACAACAGCTATGTCTCTATATAAACACAGCCAGAGATCTGTATGTTTCGACTGCACTTCAAAGAACTTCCACTCGCCATGAGGAATATTTCTACTGCCGTAAGTATAATGTATTTTAGGACAGTAGCCACATTTGTGAGTGGCTAATGCAGTGCATCTATTTTAACGAGCCTAATGTTTAATTTACCTGCTGTGAACACGCAAGGAAAATATCATTTATTTTATAAAATACATTTTTTAATCATGTCTTGACCCGCCCCAACGCCACCTGTCGTGGTGTTCACACATCAAGCCACATCCACAGTTTGAGAAACACTGGGGAGCACAAAGATTATTTTTCACTGCATACATGATTTGGGTTTCAAATCCACTGTGCTGAATGTAACTGAACACAAGAAACTGAGAAAAAAGGGTGCTGGTAGAAAATTGAGAGCATTATTCCTGTCATCTCTATGGTCTCAGGGGCAATTGTTAAAATAATAGGTTTCTCTTGTATGCTGCAATCTACGTGAAACAACTCATTGCATTTTGTGTGTTTTTTTTTTTTTTTTTACCTCTCATCCATATTTATATGGTACAACCATTTATTGTGAGATTACTTCAGTAAACAGTATGCATAAAACAAAAAAGCTATCCGATAAGGAATAGATCAGGCAAATTGATCACAAAATAATACACAAGCATGTATAGAAAATTAGCAGCAATCTTTGGATGGTGAAAACGGGCCAAATTCGGCCGAAAACTCATATGCAAGTCAGCGAAAATTTTGTTCCCCAGCACAGTACTTGAGCTGTATAGCTTTTGATTTTCAAGCAAATCTGATCATTTCGCCACTCGAGGTATTCACATGCATCATTTTTCTCTCAAAACGGCTGGATCTTAGTAAAAGAAATGGAAATCCATTGCCAATGATTTTCGGTTTTATTTTCTAATCTGGAAGTAGACTGTGAGGCCAAAAAATCTAAGTATTAATCCTTAACAAGAGAAACTAGGAGGGAATGAGACCTACAGTTCTGACACTATAGCATGGAATTAAATGGGGCTGGTCAGCTTCAGTACACTGTTAGCCAATACTAAAAGGAAAATTAACTAACGAGGACAGTAAGAAAGCCTAAATTGAAGAGCTTAGTGCTTAAAGTACTTAAGCCATGTTTTCGCACACGTTGATGTAAGGATGGGAAAAATGTTTTTAATAGTCACCCAAGTCCATTTTCCAAATTTTCTCAGAAATTGTGACTTAAGTACTTCTACCCCTAGGGTCTTCAATTTTAGTTTCCACTCCAGCATTGCATTACCTTAACACACTGGGAGGAGCATTTGCAACCAAAACAGTCCTTTGCATTATATATTTATTTATAAAATTCAAACTTTCTGAACATATGAAGCAATCGTTTGGTTCGGAAAATCTCCAGTACGCTGCCCATGACCTCGCTTTTTTATTTTAAGTAACTTTTAACATTATCTTGGACGATATATTTAACATTATTTGCAAATAAGACGTTTCATCTCAACTCCAATTTCCATGTAGTCATCTTAAAAGTGGATTATAGTAAATGTGACAGGTGTTAGTTTCAGCTTTTACACAGAATGCCAAAGCCGCAGACTGACAAAACAAATAAAAATTAAAGATTTGGTGAAAGGTGAAGGTGAAATGCACCTAAAATATACACATAAGATGCACATCCTGGTACTGTTCATTTGTGTCACAGAATTCACAGCACCAGTTAGTTCCCACTTACTTATTCCAGTTTCAGATGAAAGTGTTTCATGCTTCGACATAAAATAACATGATAAAATGTTATTTGCATCATAAAATTGCCTATTATAACACTTAAATCATCTATTTAAAAAGCCATGTTTTGCCAATAATTCTTCGTGATTCCAAGAAGGGACTGTGGGTGGAAAGGTTCTAAATAGACAGGAAGGACTGCTGTTCAGCCATTATGACTGCAGATGGTTCTTTGTATAACCATCTGCAGAGGATTCTGTATTTGACCTTCACGAGGGGTTCACTGCAGCTCTAAAAAGGTTACCTCTTGGCCAAGTAAAATACAACACAGAGCCCAATAAAGGGAACTGTAAACTGTTCTGCTACTTAAACTCATAAGAAACATCTGAAAGTTTACGTTCAGATGGGGTGAGCAAAATAAATCAAAAATAAAATTGAAAACCTATAATGTAAAATAATGAAACTATAAAGCAGGTCTGCTGTATTTATTCACCTTTTAATGCCCCTGCCAGTAAAGAATACTCACTATAGTGTCTATAAATCATACAACAAAACATTTATTTATTTGTTTGTTTGTTTACTTATTTTAAGGTTTTTTTTCTGAATAATTGCTCGAAAGCAACATAAATTGGCGAGATTCAAAGCGAGACATAGGGGCTAGTCGCATGTGGGAAAGGGGAAGTGGACGAGTAACCTTAAAAACCTGGGCAGCAACGTGGATTGGCATAATGTGGACCAGGTGTCTTTCTGATTATCGGTATGCCATATGCGATCAGCCATCAACACTTGGTTTCCAAAATCACTAAGGATTTAACACTAGCCATTGGTCCAAACTACTGGCCAATACAAATCTAAATCATCCCTGGAAATGCAAATGAGACTACCGTATTATTTATAGCCTCATTATATCAGCCAATATTCTTCTTAATGTTGTTAACTGAGTTTAGACTCAGCTAAGTATATGGTCATGTTGCACCAGTAGATTGCTGAGGAAGTGATGTTTTGTCTCATCAAATATGTACGGTTTTCCGAGATGAATTTCAAGCATAATGAGCCAAAACTTACAGCGGCCATAGATTGTTTCTTGTGAGGACAGCTCACAATCCTAACGCAAAGTGCGCTATTTGTCCTCTCAATAAATAAACTCTACATCTTGTTCCCATCCCCATGAGCCTTCCCAATTTATTCAGTTTTTTTAAAATAATATTCACTTGGTGCTAACATCCGTCGTGCGAGCACCCAGAAGTTTAAGTGATAACCTATGGCTCCCCTTTAGGAAGAAAAGGGCCACCTTGATTTCATAAATACTGGGCCTAACAGAGAACCGTTGTAACGCGATATTCCACCAGATTTTTCATGCTACAGTTTTGTAATGTTTTTTTCTCGTGATCTCACTATAGCCCCAGCTTGACTAATCGATGAAGTGGACCTGTTGTAATAGACTATGTATCTGCGACCTAGAACTGAGAATGTTTCGTAATTTGAGGTGAATTACACTTCTGAGTGAGTTTTTCTCCCGATAAACATCACTTGACTAGTTACAATCGGAGCAATTTCATTGAGCGAAAGTCATTTCAGTAAGATTAATTAAAATAACTGCGAAACAGAAGATTAAAATTAGCCAACAGATTTCATGCGAAGATAAGCATTCAAATCTGATTCTTCGATTCCAAAAGCGGCCGAAGGCAACCAAAATTACTGTTATAAGCCTAATAAACGCTTATTTTGAAAACACGCTGATCACAAGAGATATCGCGCACTTCCGGAGCCAGGACTCCTCCTTTAGAGATTGACATAATTAATTGTATTTCATTAACGTGCTAATTTCATTCCAGGGAACCTATATGTAATCAATTGTAATCCAGTATTTGTGAAATCAACATGGCGCTGACGGTTTTTTTTTTTTTTTGTTTTTTTTTTAGTGTATTGGCTCAATGACGCATTCCCTGATCAAAGAGAATGGTACTCTTTAATGAAATGCTGTATTCATAATTAATGTTATTGTACATATAGTAGGATTTCATTAAATATTTTAATTTATATTGCAGAAAAAGCTTATTATCTCAAATGAAATTAGTCTTATACGAATACGTCCAAAATGCCAAAGTGAATTCAGGGTTCAGGGAAGTGGTAAATCACGTTAATCACGTGCCCAGAGACATGAGCATCCACATTTCCCACACTCTAATGTTCGAATTGTATAGGCAATATCGTAAGGGACAGGTTTTGTTTATACGATATATTCAGAGTTAAGAAACTCCTACAGCGTGCATACGACTCTGAAAAGGATGTGCCACGAAAGACTAAATTTAAGCCTGAATGTCCATTGCCTCAGGTTGCAAATGTACACTATTACAGTTATTGACGAATGCATTTCCACACTATTTTAATGTGGATGGAAGAACAATGCTCGAAATTGCAGATACGGAGGAAATAATAATGACCTTGAAGAAAATTTTAAAGAATGGGAAGTTGACGTCTAAATGTCACAGGTTAAAACACGAATTTATTTTTACATTAAATTGCAGACATGAACACATTTACATATCCTATCCCTCCACAGTGTTTATTAAATTAACCAGTCCATACAAAGATGAACTTCCATATTCCGTTTCTGTCTTAAAACATAGGTAGACTGACAGTCTCACGTAGTACGATGTCACTTTTTCAGAACAAATTAGCCCGTTTAAAATTTGAGCAATACACTGAACAAAATACAATAAAATGCGTTGCCCTTTCATTTTATACAATGCTGCTTAAGGAAAAAAAAACGTAATAAATAACATTCAAGATTATGCCGACTATTTTCACCAATACCGCGACTTCACTCCCTGTTACACGAACGTGTTCAAGCAACCCAAAAGGTCCAAAGAGGTGGGTGGTTCTCAGCACTTGTGGGAAAACAGGTCAAAGATGATTTAATATGGTCACACATTAGTTTAATTACATGAATAAACGCGCCATAGACACCAATTAAAGCTTGATAGTCATAATTGCACGGTACTGTACTACGTTCCATCATATTTACCCACCAAGACTAGACATGCAACGACATCGTTCAACACAGTAGGATGCATTTTTATATTCGGCCAACAATCTTCCATTCAAATTTTTATGTTTTAAAGGTTTCCAAGACACCTCATCCACTTCGGATGATTCAACGCGTAGCCTACATCAATTACCACAAGAATAACCATAAAAGAAATATAGGACCGGTTCACAGGATTTTAGGACCCAAGTCCAGGCTAATTTCAAACTTAAACGAAACCTCGTTTCAAAAATCATTTTAGACCAGAATTTCGTTACATCTGGGTCTGTGAACCCTACGCCTGCTTTAACAATGTTATACATCATCATTGCACAATTTTGAAGTGAAAGACTCCGAACCCTTATAACAGGTGTACCATCCATTGACGATACTTTTTTGGAGAGGTGAGCCAGTGTGAAAAGACCTGTGGCTCTGAGTGAAATTTTGACCAGACTGGTTAGATGAGTATTGTGCCGACTCCGTCCTAAAATGACCCCTTTGTAACAGCAGGGGGTCCAAGAGAGTTGGTGACCTATGCGTAGAATAGTCCAAACTGTTGTCATATGAATGATGGACGCGTGTCCCCAGAGTGGAAGCATTTTGAACGTTCGGGGATAATGAATCTCGCGAGGTGGCAGGCAGCATTGTGCGCGTCACTGTCGTTTTAGGCGAGGTTGCAGTTTGTTGATCCGTTACTTCGGGTGACGTGACCTCTGCAAGGTGTGCACTGTCATCCCCACACCCCTCGCTGGTTTTAGCCATGAAGGTCTTGCAATGTAACTTCATGTGCTTGCGAAGGGAACTGGGATGGGTGTAACACTTCTCGCAGCCACGAATCTTACAAATGTAGGGTTTGTCGCTGGAATGCACATGAGAGTGCTTCTTCCGGTCGCTGCTGTTTGCAAATCTCCGATTGCAGCCCTCGTATTCACATTTAAACGGCTTTTCACCTATACGCACAAAGGAGGGAGAAAGGCCTTGTTACGTCAACTGTAAAAAAATACAAATAGCCTTAAGTTTGAACAACCTTTACCCTTGTTCTGACCACATATCCCAGTGATTTCTAGACTCCCAGTCCTTTTTTAGGGATGGTAAAAAGATGAGAGGCTCATAGCTTTTCACTTCCAGGCAAATTTACATAGAATTAGTGAAATTACTTACTTCATAATTCAGGAAGTTTTTATTTTCGTCAAACAATATAAGCAAAAGAGCTTAGCATGCACATAAAGTTAAGTTTTTTTAAAAAGTCATTTTTAATTAGTAAGATTGGGATGTCAAGTTTCCATGACAAGGGATTCCACAATGCGACATTTAGCTCCTTTGGGTCAGGAAGTTTAATTTGAACTCAGGTTTATGATTATGCAACAGCAACCGCATTACTATCATGCTCATTCCACCTTGGTAAATTTTAATAGACTACATTTATCAGCTTGATAAAAATTTTAGGCCCGACAACAATTCCCAATGGTTTGGATTGGACTAAACGTTGAAATTCGTGAATAATGACCTTTCCTCAAATAAAATGTTCAATTCCCTCGGAATCTAAAAAGTAGCATGATAGTAAAAAAGACACCATAAAAACTTTATTGCTGACGCACTCCATAAAGGTCTAAATAAACCTGAATATGAAATCATAGCCTTTCAAGAAGGGTTTTTTTAAATAATTTGTGTCCCGTTGGCTTAGTTCATACCATTCTTGTTACAATCCATGTCAATTCCTTTCAAGCTTCGGCCTTCTTTTTTCTTTGTACCCTCGCAATATTTTTCGTTCATGTGATTTCTGTCCTTGTTGTAGGGCCTATGCTCCTTTATTATCAGAATGCATTTAAATGTCCCACTGTATTCACATACAGTATTAGACAGTAAAGCAAAAAAAGTCAGATTGATTATACTTTTCTCAGTAGTTGCGGCCTTGCTCCGAAGGGAGCGCAGCAAGACAGGCTACGAGTTTACCCCCACCAAGCAGCTGCTGCTGCGAGAGACGTAACTGCTACGTCATAGCTCTCTGGTGTCCCGAGCTTTACTTTCTAACTTTCCGGGCTCAACTAACTTGGGATGTCAAATACCGACCAGACAATCCGAAATCTCCAGGAAAATGTAAACATAATATTAACATGCTATTTTCATGGGACAGTTTCCTGGATAGCTTAACAATTCTTCAGGAACACTACTGTCATATTTGCAATTATTTACAACTCACTATAGAATATCATCGAGGCCAATACAAAATAGGCCTAGAAATTTAATTGAAAGCTTACTCTATAATAAAATAATATTTCCTGAGGGTAAATAGAATGCACAATTTTTTGAAGGTCTCCAATATCCCCACTGCAATCATAATGGGTGTAAATAGCTGAAAATATCATTACAAAACAATTATCTAAGAACAAGTATCAATTAAAAACTACCAACGGAAAGGGCCACATGGGCACTTCAATGTTTTTTGCGAAACGATTCCGAAATTACCACCGAAAGAAATGTCAACATCTCTGAAACTTTTTGAGAAGTATTTCCGTAACAACGATTTCAAAGTATTTTAGGAGGCAGTAGCTTTTTATTGTCTGAATACATAGTTAAATTGATGCATGAATTAGTATTTGTACGGTCAGAATCATCAGTTTAAAAGCGTAAAAGAATGACTTATGCAGCAGATGTTCCTTTCATTTCAGCGAATGGCAGGAAATTAATAAGTAAGCAAATAAAAAATAATAATAATGATACAATTAATTATTATTATTATTTTTATTATTATTATTAACAATAATATGCCATTATACGCTGTCAGTTAGCAAAGTGTCAGTGCGGTGAAACTTTTCCAAACTTTCCAAAGAGAAAAACGTGTCTAGCTGATTCAGAATAGAAAAAAAAACTTTTTGTACATTAAGTACGGTATGAAAAATTTACTCCGGAAGCATAAAAAACGGACGATAAGCCATCTGTTCTCCACTCCACTCACTTTCATAAAATTATTATTATTATTATTATCATCATCATTTTTATTATTACCAACCTGTGTGCGTTCTCTTGTGGATCTTGAGATTTTCTGATCTTGCGAAAACTTTCTCGCAGCCGTGAAATGGGCATGGGAATGGCTTTTCCCCGGTGTGGACTCTGACGTGGTTTACCAGCTTGTATTTGGCTTTGAATGGTTTTCCCTCTCTAGGGCACCCCTGCCAGTGACAGATGTACTCAGACTGCTCAGGTCCCCCAACATGTTCCACCGTTACATGGGTGACTAGCTCATACATTGTTCCAAATATCCGGGAGCAGGGCTGCTTCACGGCCCCGTCCTGATTGTCCGTCCACTTACAGACCAGCTCGCGCTTCAAGTCTTGCCTGGAGCACCTGAAAAAAGCATCACTTCCCCGTTGTATGGCCATATTTAGCGGCTTGTAGAGATCCAGGAACTGGGTAACTAATTGCTGGCCGCTTCCTCTTGGGCCACTGAGCGCCTGGCCGTAAGGATGCGTTCTTGAGAGAATATCCCCTGGTAGACTTAACATCACTTGGCCGCTGAGGTCTCGAGTTGCGTCGGAGGAGCCATGGGCCTGCTCTTGATATGCAGTGAAAATTGAGTGGCTTCTTCCTTCTCTGTAGCCAGAAAGGTCACGATACCTTCCAATAGCGCCATGCTGGGTAGATCTTGGTGCGAGTTGATCAGTGACTGGTGGCATTCTTGTTCCAGAAAGATTGGCTCCACCGATAAAGCCCCTAGGACTCTGCTCTAACCTGTAGCTGGAGTATCCCGAGTCTGAAGGATGGGGGACGGAATAGTCAACATATGTACTGGACCTCGTCTCGGGGTAGTCTCCTAAATTGTGCGAGGGGCAGAGTTTTAAGGAACTGCCAGTGGGGTGTCCCATGTGCTCCCCTGCCAAAGGTGGCAGCACCACGCTGGGTTCAGTATTGCTCTCGCCGGGGTAGACGCAGGAAAGAGGGCAGCCAGCAAACCTCGGAAGGCTTGTCATATTTTGTTGTGAATTTGGAAATGGACCTGCAAAATCTACCTGTTTCATGCGTAAGATTTACCTAGACATAGTCTTTCCCTTATCCACGTTGTGTATCATCTGCAAGTAAAATTCCTAACTCTGAATTTCCCAGAAAGAACAGGAACCGCACTCAAGTCGGTTGAAGTTGGTGCGAGTTCCATACCGTTTACTTTGCCCTCTTGATTTGTGGCAATAACCATGGTAGTAAAAATGCTTCGAAACAGGTCATGGTGCAATATAAAAGCACAGCAGGCAAGACCTGCTTTTAAAATGGAGCGCTTTGGGATTGGCTGGAATTCGGTATGATTGACGGGAACTTGGTTTGTTTTAAAAGGGACACGCATGCACTCGCTGCACGACTCCGTTCTCGAATATTGAAAAGAAAATTCTTTGAAATATGCTGGATATACACTGCCAAATACTGGCGACTCTTCGACACTCATTAAAAAAATCAAGGATTTTTTTTCCGAAATTCGCACATTCCTGCTTGTCAGTCATTGAAAACAATTAAAATACTCATACACAATTACGGCAGCAATGACAGAGTTGTGAATAAAATTGGACAAGTCTAAGCGTTCTCACCATGGTGCGGTTTTACAGCCTCTCGCAAGGGTGTAGTCAAAAATCATCCTGAAAGCAATACCACCCATTTTAGTTTGTGATATGAAATTCTCATTTCCGTTCAAGCTACTACATTTTTTGAAGTATGCACAGGTTGTATGTATATTGTGCATGCGTGTCTGTGTACGTGAGTGTGTGTGTGTGTGTGTGTGCGCGAGAGAGAGAGAGAGAGAGAGAGAGAGAGAGAGAGAGAGTGTGAGAGTGCGTGCGTGTGTGCGTGTGCGTGTGCGTGTGTGTGTGTGTGTGTGTGTGACTGCATACGAAAGAGCGAGCTTGTGCGAGTTCACATCATTTTGCACATTTTCCCGATTTGGTTGTTCTGTGCTGTAGGGTTATTTCACTCAGTTTCAGCAAGAAGTTCATTGGTATCAAGCAAAGCTATTTCCAAACGCATGAAGTTACATAACTGCAGTTGCACATAAAACTAAAAATTAAAACATTTAATTCGACTTCTGATAGAATTTGTTATCTTGTTTTTCATTTTGAGATCAAAAGATGACTTTAATTGACCAAATTATTGGCCTGTGTCAGACAACTGCAATCCTATAGCATCGATAACATACCTCTCCAGGAACAACACAGGAATCATTCCCGCAGCTGACCATGCCATAACAAGTTACTTTACCTCGACTAACTAGAAGCGATAGCATCCGCGAGCGAATGTGTGTGTGCGCGCACCCGCGCGCGTACGTGAGTTGCGCTATACATGTCAAGGTGAAATGCTCCTGTAAGACGCGTAAAATGGACTGGACGGAGTAAATGTGGGTTTAACATGTCCGTGACAATTTAGTATGGAATTAGAAGATAAAAAAGTTTAACTTTTCGAACAAGTTCTACCTGTCTTCAATACCACGTCGGGGAAGGGCGTGCCAACAAAATTATGCTTATGAAGTGCACAGCTGCAGAATCAAAAACGTGTAACATCGATTGAACTCCACCAGACAAAACGCAAAGAGCTAGTTTTCGGATTTTTGGGAGAAGGATTTTTAAAAAAATAAATTCAAATCTAATTCGAAACCAAATGTTGGTCTATCATATGATACAGGCTACATGTGAAGAGTTTGTTTCCAAAAAGCAATAAGTGCCAAAATTACTAAAATAGAGATACAACAATTGAGCGATAGCCCTGCGACTCCTTCCCTTAGTACAAAAAACAGTTTTTAGACATTCATACCATAAGGTGTATTTTTTTCCATGGTCAAAGTTTATGTTTTTCTATAAAATGCAATCGGCGCCAACATAGAAAAAGCTAATTTACTCAAAATGAGTAAAGTGTATATATAGTGGAGACAAACTCTTCGTGTGTAAAGGGAGATAAGCCGCTTTAAACGCCATTTGACTTCAATATTCCCAAAACAGCGACAGCTCACTTCAAGCTGAATGCGTCATACACCATCTGACGCGTAGGCCTATAATTCTTTGTACAATATTAACAGTACGAACGTCCTATAGCCTATTAAACTTATCTAACATTTTCCAAATCAGATATCCATTTAAAAATACCCTTTCCGTTATTTTTAAACTTCAACCTGCTTCATTGTATTCAGAAAGCGTGGGAGTAAAGGGCAAAGTTCATAGTAGGACATTCCGGGGCAATCACTTCGCTTCTACTCGGTTAAGATCGTGACCAACACTGCGCGCGTATCCAGGTGGGCATTTACCATAACATCTGTTGAATGCGCTTTCTGGGTCGTTTGACTAATGAAAACAGAGCAAGCAGCTAATGCTTCCTTTTTTCTTCGGCCATACAGTTGGCATATAGAGGCCCACACCTCAGTCTGTTTTTACCGGTCATTTTTATGCGGCCGAGGAGTGGCAGCTGAAAACCGAACCCAAATAGTGCACGTATTCAAACCGAATAACTATCACAAGTATTTATTACCAACATAAACATTTAAAATCTTGCATCATAATTTACTAAATCACACAGGTCATAAGTCTATAGTTTCCGTTTAGTAGCACCATCCAAGTTCAAGTGTGAAAGGCACCATAATATCGAATCTAATTAAAATGATCACTTCGAAGTAATTAATCTCTTCTTCTCTATAGCAGAGCAATGTCATGAATCCGTTCTAGAAATTAGCCTTTGAGCATATAGGCCTCCTGCATCAGGTAGATCAAAAATAACACATAAATAAAATCGTATGCCAATAAGCAAGTGCGTGTATGAGTGTAAATAAACAACAAGAAACAAGCACAGATATACATTATTAAAGGATACACAAATTACTTGATGATTGTTCATACAAAAACTATTTGATTATTCTTAAGTGCTTCATTAAATATTAGCTCACGTGTCTTTTAATGTGCTATAGGTAAGGTCAAATCGCAAAACTGACTGTTCATTAGTTGCTGCTTTGGCTTTTCCTCTTTCAAAAAACAATAAATTCCTCACACCTAGGATAACTTCTGGATTTCTGAATCCTAAGGCTATTCTTTGAAAATGGCTCTTTGTCTTCTTTTATAAGAAAAAACTTTGAAGAAGAAAAATAAGAAGTAAAGCAAAAGTGAGTGTTAATGCCACTCCCCCAACTAACTACATTTCAATGTATTACAATTTGAAAATTCCCAATGTGGTTTTGCTTGTGTATGTGAGGTGTATTCTTGTATTGTGCATCTATGTGTGCTCTTTGCAATCAAGTGAATGCATGAACGAGTATGGATAGGTATGTGCACGTCTCTCTGCGTGTATGTGTCTGTGCATCTGCATCTGTGCATGAGAACCAACAGCAAGTAGGTAGGCCTATTTGTGCTCTCTCAGTGACCCATGTCTTCTTTATTTACGAAGTCATGCAAAAAGCATATGCCTATGTTAATACTTCAAGATACCTGAGCATGATACACCCACACAGGCAATTGACGTGAGCCAACCAGAGACAACAGGGACTTGCTATTCATGCAATACCACCCTCTCCCCCCACCCCAAACACTATAAACTTACAAAAAAGTGTGCCTCTCTCTCTCTCTCTCTCCCTCTCTCTCTCGGTCTCTCTTTCTCTCTCAAGGCAAAATTTTGGTTTAATCCTTAACAATTTCAATCAGAAAACAGTCAAAGCTATGAAGTTGTGGAAAAGTTTTTAGTTGGTATTGTTTACTTTGAAGATTCAAAGCAAGTCACAAAGTAAATGGATCATTTCAATAAACAGTTCAACTAAAACCTAAATGTAGTTTTTATCGTCTTTTCATACACTAAATTACGCTGAAAAAAATTCTATGAAAACAATCTCACTATTTTCAATATATGCAGAAATGTAGTAATGCTAAAAGTTGCACTTCCCTCCAGCCATCAATGTAAATACCTTTTTATTATTTATTTATTTATTTATTTATTCATGACGTCCCATAATAATTGAAAAACCGGAAGGGAGTTTCCAAAATTGCCTTGCTTAATCCTTTCTGGGTTGATTAAGTTTGTGCCAGATATAAGACAATTGATTGGGATCAACACCAGAAGAACCATATTCTGTTTGAATAATCTATCCAGGTAATCGCAGAGGTGCCATCACTTCTCACAAGGTGTTTAGCTATTAAGTTATCCTCCCTTACGTTTCTTAAAAAATATTAAAAGTCTAGCCTGTAAGGCCCTCCATTAAAAAGTGCAGGTCATATTGTCAAGTGAATGAAACAAAGTTTGGTTAAATTTCTAAGTAACTGCAGAGAATTGGTAACTAGTGAGTTAAGTCATGCATAGAAGTTAAAATAACCTGTGGAGTCCGCGCATTACACAGCTGCATAGCCTCATATAGCTAGCTGTACGAAATTCGACAGTACAGTATTACGTACAGCATCTTGAATACAGTGTTGAAAATTATTTTTCGCGTTTTAATTTCGTGGAAGTTGAGGATAATATCATAACTGGATATTTCCTCAGTAAATCTCACAATTTGAACAGAATATATAGCCATGTATTCTAAAACAATACAAGCAATTCGTTTCCTTGTCATTTCCGTTCAATACATTTCATACATTTCAAAGGCAAATGCAACTCGTTTTAAAATGCACTGTTTATTGTTTGATATATCAATCTGCCATTTTGTTTGCAGTGTAATATCTGGTCATGTCGCCAACACTGATTGAATTCTTTGCCGCGCTTTCTACACTAGTAATGCCTAAGAAGGCTACAGCGAGGAACATATCTGAGTTACGTGAGGAATTTAACGGATAAAATGTAAAGCTTTGTTAGTCCCGTTATTTATTATCACTACGCACGACGCCAACATCACCCAAGAAGGCTTTTGCGCATGCTCAAAGCAAAACAAATTCCGTAGGCCGCAATATCGCTCAACAAATAGAAGGCATCACTCGATGCATCACTATTTATTTTTAAATGAATCAAAGAGCCAGTGTAAATAATTGACATATTTCCCCTAGTTAAAATGAACAAAATTTGCCTCAATATCACTTATGAACGCCGGGCAGGCACATTATAAGGAAAAATTACGTGAAGAATGCGAAGATAAAACTACTCTGAGCTCCTCCGCTGTCAGGTAAGTAACCGTGACCAGCATCTTTATCTTTTACAGCATGAGTTTAGACTTGTTAGCAAGAAACGAAAATGAAAAGCCGAGACAGCGAAGTATCATGCTTTTGCGTACGCGCATACTTTTTTTATCCGTAAAGTAATCACAGACCGACATATGAAGCAAACCAGAACATTCAATATTATCAAAGTTACGAGTGCTACTAGTATTAATAGTCAAAGCAGGCGAGATGAGCTTCATCAGTAGTCAAAATATTATCCTAAATCATCTATATTGGCGCAATGTAACATTACTGCATTATGCGTTTCCACACTGAAGAAACAGACGCCGAAACAGGACAGCAGAATAAAACCACTGCTTCATGATGCTGACAATTATCGAGCATATTGTTTATTATTGCTGATAAAATAATAATTATTATTGTAATTTTATTGCTAGCTGTATTAATAGCTTTCTTGCTTCTGCTACAGTTAGTGATAGTAAGAGTAGGCGACAATTACAACAGGAATTATAGGCCGAGAGAAAAGTCCTGCCAGATTGATTTTTTTTTCTCTCTTTTTTCCGAACATTCGAATTCAGTTGAATAGAATATA
The DNA here is from genome assembly GCA_029721435.1 of Gymnothorax reevesii. NCBI lineage: Eukaryota > Metazoa > Chordata > Actinopteri > Anguilliformes > Muraenidae > Gymnothorax > Gymnothorax reevesii. The sequence continues at coordinate 10,303,704 of CM056586.1, forward strand.
TGGAACATGGAAACTACATAGAATATATGGTAGCTATAGCCACCAATGATTATTAGTCGTATTGAATGTCCTATAAAATGTAACATGTACTCTACAAATACAGGAAAAAAAACATAGTATACAGGCCTACCTACAGAACGCAGATCATGTTTCGTAAATTTCAATAAGACTAACCAGTGGCGAAAAAATAGGTCATATAGGCGAATAATTCATAATTCTTCATGCTAAGTCAAAGTTTGACTGAAAGCCCGAGGACGGAATGACACTTTGATGTTTTAGGCTAAGTATGCTGCCTTTAACGGGATAAGATAAAGAAAGAGTGTAGGCCCAAATATTATTATTATTTGTATTAGTATTATTATTTTCTATAATTTTTATTATTATTATTGTTGTTGTTGTTGTTGTTGTTGTTGTGCTAGTTGATGGCTTTGCTGTTGCTATTGTATAGTCTTACATTAAAACCAGGTTTCTGCATTAAGCCTAATGCTAATGGAAGAAAAAACGAGAATGGTTGTTTTACACAACCGCCTCATATCGGACATCTGGCGGAATTTATTCCTCTGAAATCGAAGACGATAAGGAGAAGAGGCTGTTTTATGATATCTCATGATATGTTCTGAGGTCTTTGGTGAGCAACAGTTGCTTTAGATTATTTTCTGAAGACAGTAACCTGGAAAAACACTCGGTCTTTTTCCTGCCAAAGGTCACTGCCCTTGGTTTGCCCTATATAGCCCCCAACTGCATAACTCAGAATAGTAAATTGATGCTAAAATTGAATTATGTTGTGTAGTTGAAGAGACAACGGTGCACAGGCTTCATGTCGTTAATTATTTTATAGCCACACTCCTGACTGTGAACATAACATAGACAATAACCCAAGTGAGTTCTTCCGTTTCAACAAGCTAATAAAATATGGAAGAGGAAAAGTTAAGAAAACTTAACTGCCTGTCACTTGTGAAAGTTCAGGAAGGTCGCCATAAATTTCAAGATTTAAGACTTCCCAGAATATTTATCGCCAAACTTGTATGCTCTCTCTCTCTCTCTCTCTCTCTCTCTCTCTCTCACACACACACACACACACGCATACGCGCGTGCGCACACTAACACGTGTGCGTTAAAGACGGAGAAAGAGAAAGAGACAGGAAAATCTGAGCAGCTTTATCTGCTTTCCTTCACATCATTAAAATTTTTACCTCAAATCCTGAAAAAGATTGAATACATTGTCCCAAATCCCCTCCCAACATTAGGCAGAATAACTGATCAAGCTTAACCTCCATCAAAAAAAAAAACACCCGGTTAATTAACAAAGGAAAAGAAATTGACCACTTTCCTTTCGTAAAAAGGCCAAGCCCATAAGAAAGCAGCACCCTTACATTAGCTATAACTGGATATATTTTGTTTTTCTCGTTTTCATTTTTGCATTAACTCATTTTACTCCGGGCTGGTCGGTAGCGACAAAATAACCGTGACATCAATCATTAATCTTACGAAAACTGGCATACAAAAAAAAAAAAAAATCTAAACATTATACCACAAATGGAATGACCGTAAACTCACCTTGCAACAATAGACAATTCTCGAAGAACGACTTAGTTAAGACTGCATGGAAGATGCACGACTAATATATACAATGGAGTACTGATTCGAAAACTGCTATTTTTTCCCACAGATCTCTAAAGTAAAGAATGTGAACTCCATCCTGGGACAGATTGCAGGGGAAAGGGGACGTGAAAAGCTTGGAGTTAAAAAGCGCTGCTTGAAGCACTCAACGTGTCTCTGAACTTGATCAGATTTTACGTTTCCAGCAGCGAGTCGGCGGCAACCTTGTGAATCTCGCTCAATAGCGCGACGTTTCTGGCTTGGCCAAATTTCTGAGGATATTACAATTACTGCCATCTCTCTCTCTCTCTTTTTTTTTTTTTTTGGTCTTTCATTATCATGTTCAACGCCCTATAGAGCTTTGGAATAAAATTCCACCCTTCACTCTCCAATCCTTATGGCTGAAAAGAAACCACATTCGGAACTCAGCCAAACAAAGTTTAAAAGGCGATTCATTAAATTTACAAAATCTTTCCGATAGTGGAACGTATCACACACTCCAGACTAAAACTAAAATAAATAATCGAACTTGGGCTATTTTTCCCGTTGTCTTCAATTAAAAGAATGGGTTTTTGAAAACTTGTTTTCATGACTAGTACAGAGATGGATTTATCAATTTGTGATTTATATCTTAATTCAATTTATGTCGGCTATATTGGATGAACAAAAGTGAAATTAGTTTAAAAGCAACTGTGGAAGTGAAAACTATTCAAAAAGCACAGCCATGTTGAGGTCAAAGAGTTACTAGTTTTATTGTTCTCAACTTACCAATAATTCACGTAGCCTGGGTGCTTTATAGCTTGTTCCCTACACCAAGGGACATTTTTTGAGCATTGGTGGACATTACCCTACAGATTCGAAAGGAGAGATAAAAGTTTTACAATTAGTAATGTCGGAGAAACAGTAGGTTAGTGGTTTTAGTCACTTTGCAAGTATAGACTATAATAATATTTTTATAAGCGATAAGCCTAAATGATTTAATACTTTTAAAACTCGACATACAGCTAAAAACAGTACGCAGATGCATATCATAGGTAATCTTAACTTTTTAAGTAGTAAACAAATCAGGAGTAGAGTTTAGGCAACAGCCAGAAACTATGGCACCATTATTAAAGCGCGGTAATACCCCATAGCCTTACCTGAAAATAATGCCTCGGCTGACCAATCAAATTGAAGCGTTGAAATAAACTGCAATTTTCAATACTCAACTGTGCCAATCAAGAGACATCTAGCCAATTACCTCACACCGTCGTGATCACGTGCCAAAGAGGGAGTCCGGCTCTCATTGGATAACGTGGAGCTGCCTCCCGAGCTCCTTTATGTGCAAGGAGTGAGTGATTGACTTTATCAGTCCAAGGACATCATTCGTTCGGAGAGGGGGGGAAGTTAGATCCTCTTTCTCAAGGATCTGTTGCCGAAGTTTTTTTTCCTCCCCCGGTCTCTATGACTAGGATTGTTACGTTATTTTTTTTCCATTCTGTATTTCAATTCTGATAAAAAACCAAACAGAAGTGAATTTCAGTTTTACATTGTTTAACTGCCGCTTGCCTGGCTTAAGTATTGTTATTCGAGCTTTTCCCTCGCTTAACTTCTCAGTTTATTCTGATGACAATGCTTCTTGACAGCGGTCCACAGTTCTCGGCTCTAGGAGTTGGGGGCTTCGGGACGCCAAGACACCATGAAATAGGGAACAGAGACTCCGCTCTGGGGCTCAACCCCTTCGCAGAATCGCCACATTCTGCAGCCTTCAAACTTAGTCCGGTAACTCACGATTTAGCTTCTAGCCAAACCTCTGCGTTCACTCCTCAAGGCTCCGGGTACGCGGCTGCCCTCGGACACCACCACGGCGGGCAGGTGGGTTCCTACGGCGGAGCAGCATTCAATTCAACCCGGGACTTCTTGTTTAGGAACCGAGGTGCAGGCATTGGCGAATCGGCATCCGCAAATGCCCAGCATGGGCTCTTCAGTGCTTCGGCGGGGAGCCTGCATGGACCCCCTGGAATCTCAGAAAATCCGGGACATCTCCTGTTTCCGGGGTTACATGAACAGACTGTGAGCCACCCTTCTCCTAGTGGACATGTAGTCAACAGTCAAATGCATCTGGGTTTACGCGGGGACATTTTTGGAAGACCAGATCCGTACCGCCCGGTTGCCAGCCCCAGGACGGACCCGTACGGCACTGCCCAGCTACACAACTATAACCATCCGATAAATATGAACATGGGGATGAACGTACCGACACACCATGGGCCTGGAGCTTTCTTTCGATATATGAGGCAGCCAATTAAACAAGAAATGTCATGCAAGTGGATAGATGAGAACCAGATAAACCGGCCCAAAAAGACTTGCGACAGGACTTTCAGTACAATGCACGAGATGGTGACACACGTTTCAATGGAACACGTTGGCGGTCCTGAACAGAGTAACCACATTTGCTTCTGGGAGGACTGTCCTCGAGAGGGGAAATCTTTTAAGGCCAAATACAAACTCGTTAACCATATCAGAGTCCATACAGGGGAGAAACCATTTCCCTGCCCCTTTCCCGGCTGTGGAAAAATATTTGCCAGATCGGAAAATTTGAAAATTCACAAAAGAACCCATACAGGTTAAATATTTTTCATATTTATTTCGAGCTGTAGAGTAAACTGAATCTAGAGATAAAGAATTCTCCTCAGCAAAATGTGAGGTCTTGAATTATTCGTGTTCGTTGTTTTTGAATAAGTTTTGAAAAGTCTGAACATAGCGGGATGTTAAAACTAATACTCTATAAATGTAAAATTTTGTTAGAGGTAAATAACTCTTATTGGAAAAGGCAATCGATGTTTGCTCATTTGAAAATTTGTACTTAGGCTACTACATTTGGCTGGAGCCTATGGTTTGATTTGTGTATTTCCCGAGTACAGCCGTAGTGTGAAAAAGCTCTTAGTCGATCTCCTTCGAAAGTTCTTGATGAAATTAACACTTTGTTCCTCGGCAGAGGCCTTCCTTCTTTTATTCGTTTAAACACGGTCATAGTACAAAAAAGTTATCTTTGGTTGGTTTTCCAGTTAAATGTGTCTTTATGAAAAGTACATTTACCACTGCCAAATAAATAGCAGTAAGTGGGCTACTCCAGCCCGAAGTGGGAAAGGGCCTATTGAACAGATCAAGCGCGTTCCTGTGAATTTTAAAGAGGGTGAAAATCCTGGGCAGGCTCTACTAAATAGCCTCGGCGCAAGATCTGACCCCGATTAATATTTTACTCTTCCAGTAAGTGTTGTAGGCTAGTGAGAATATGCTGTTGCTACTTGGATTTTTAGATTATGTAGATCCTTTATAAACGGAAGTAGGCCACTCTAAACTCATATCCTGTATTTACTCTGTGTCTGTTATCTTGCAGGTGAAAAGCCGTTTAAGTGTGAATTTGATGGCTGCGACAGACGCTTCGCAAATAGCAGCGACAGAAAAAAGCACATGCACGTGCACACATCGGACAAGCCGTACATCTGCAAAGTTTGCGACAAGTCCTATACACATCCAAGCTCTCTCAGGAAACACATGAAGGTAATAAGCATTTTATCTGTTGAGCATTACAAATTCTGAGTCCTGAGTCACATTGGTGGGTCCCGAGATAACCACTTCAAAGCATGTTTTATCTGCATCGGTTTTATTTACAATTTGCAGGCCCTGAAAACAATAACTATAAAATATTCATATTTATACAGTCTAAACGAAAAAGTAGACTTAACCGCCATCCTTATGAGTTATTTGCTAATGTGCTCACCAGATTTGTGACTTACAGTGATAGCCTACTAGCCTATGGTGTGCGCCGCTCAAATAATAGATAGCCTATGTATAAAAACGAGCGCGCTGCTCTAAAATTTACTTACAAACAAACGCCAGTTAGGCTTCATTCAGTATATTTTCATGAAATGTGCCTACGTTGGCTGTAATTCATCATAGTGCTCTCTAACAGAGAACTGCAGATGCCTCTGCTGTATACTTATTGCTTTAAATGTTGTAGGTGCACGAGTCTCAAGGTTCAGAGTCTTCTCCAGCCGCAAGTTCTGGATACGAGTCGTCCACACCGCCAGCATTAGTGTCTGCCAGCAATGAAGACCCGACAAAAACACCGCCATCAGCCGCGCAAAACAATTCATCTCACAGTGACGGACTTGCGCCCAACTTTAATGAATGGTACGTTTGAAATTGAGAAAACAAGGTTCTCAATGTGGACCAAAAGATTGAGGATCATAAGAAACCACTCACATCAAGGTGTACATAATGGAATTGGAAAACATTTGTGAGAAGATGAGATTGCAGGTCCGCTTCCCAACAGCGGGCTTCCTCCTTTCTCAGGATAAGAAATTTGACTTTTATTCCAAGTTTGAACGAAACAAAATAATACAAATATTCTTTCTAAAATTTTAAAAACCTTTCCCTTCGTGGTTTTAAAATTTCAGATAGCTACTTTATTTTTCATTTAATGTTTTTTCACTAATTTTTATTTAAAAATAAGAGGGAGAGGAAAAATCTTTCACGGTCTTTTTTATAATGGTGACGCTTATGTCGCCTTTGAATTGATTGTTAAAGCTTCAAACAGTCTTAAGAAACGTGCCAAAGTCTTGTCTTGAACTTGAACAAAAAAGAAAAATAATAAATAAATATATACTCGTGAATGTATTTTCCTTGTTTGATGGGGTCGAGTCTGTTGTCAAAGTCTGTTTTCAGGTGGAGAATTGTGGTAATAGAATACGATTGTTACCGTTGCATATACCGTTGCCTTTTGTTAATAACTATGTAAATACATATCCATGATGCCATATTTATCAATTTGTAATTTAATTGCAAGAATAAGTTCCTTAACTGAAATGTTATTTATGGAAATGTTTTCTAACAAGACGATGTACAGTTTTGGGTCACAAACAACTTAATATTAATCATCAAATTTCAAGTTCACATCACGATTGTATCTTTTTTAAATAAATGTATCTTATTTAGATCACAAAATGGCAATTGCATAAATACTATGGATTTGTCTATATAATGCTGTTTTGTCAATGCCCTTCCCATATAACAGATTAAACTGAAGTAATCTAATGGGATGCGAAATGTCATACACATATTTTTTTCTGTCAACGTCTCTCACCAGTTAAATTAATTTCGTTGATCTGCATTTACTTTCGGCATCAGAGTGCAGCCTTCATCTGTATAAACGTCATTTCATAGCTCGCGTTCAGAGGACTCCCTGAGCAACCATATGCACAGTGCCCCACTGCACTCTGATAAAGGCAAACTCACGTTGTTATGCATTTCTCTGCATACAGTTCCCAGCCATTATTCTAAAGAAATGTGACAGCAGAGTTTTTTTGGGTCAAACACCCAAATCCACCAGCAATTTATTAATGGTTCCACGCCACCAATGTCTTTGTTGCTGCATAAAGTGTTTCAGTGTATGCATCATTGACAATTAACTGTCGCAGTACAGTGACTTTAATATACTGATAATAAAAAAAAGTTTTTGTCTGTCAGCTTGCATTGGTTTAAATGTAGTTCTTATGTGAAAATGAGGACGTAATTTGTGTTTAAGTAATGTTGTGTTACAAATAGAACGGGTTGATAACACATTTGCTTGTTTAGTGTAAATAAGCTTTCAAAAACGTGTTTGTATGAACATACTGGGTCTGAAGTACAAAATATATTATTTCGGAAGAGGGAAATGTGTTGACGCGGCGAAAAGAGTTACAACATTGCATTGTAATCTATTTTTACAAATTGACTCTTATGCAAATAAAAAATATATTGTGATTATAAAAATGATTTCAAACCACCAGCACTACTTTCAAAAAAGAAAGAGTACCTCGTATGTGACAGCGATATATTTAAAAAAATCTTATTTAAATGATTTATTGAATATATGTTTTATATACTATTTTCTATATACATTAATTTAAAAAGAAATAAACTTTATTTTAACCACCTGGATATCCTATGACATGAAGTCGCGCCAGAATGTATTTCCGCTGTATAAAAGCAACTAGAATGTGATGTTGTAACGCTTTCGAAGGAAAGGAGTCACGCGTGAAGCTTTTCCTGAAGAACAACCACTTGACTGATGAACTTTGTCACTGTGCCACATTTAAGGCAAATGATACGACTACACTCATTCGAAATTTAGTGAGAGGAGATTGAGGTTCCTTGTACTTTTTTGGAAGTAGCCTTATTGATTGTTGGTTTTCTTTTTTGTTTTTTTGTTTTTTTTTTGTTTTGTTTTACAAAACTTCATGAGAAATGTGGATACATTTTGACTGAAATTAAAATAATGAAATATGATAAAACCGTCAGGTGAAAATTTGTTATTTCTCACTTAAAAGCTTTTCTCGGGCGATAGTAGCCTATGTCGTTCTTCATTTCTAAAGATGTTTTCAGGAAAACAGCTGACAGTCGATTTGAACTTGACTGTGACTAGGCGCCATGATAGCATGCTGCTTAGAAGAAAGGGGAAAGTTTTATTGCCATGTTTGACTGCCACTGCATTCGCACGTTCAGTCGAAGGGACAAACACGCCGACACGTTGCTGTTATCCCTGCAAAAAGTGCAAGGCACGACAGCGGCAGAAACAGAACGCCTATTTCAGTATATGAAATTATCCATCATGCATTTTTTCTGGAAAGCGTTGGAAACTTGTGCGGCAGAGATACGGTAATTTGAAGTTGGTAAGTGTTGATGTATGCTGCCACGAGCAGCTTGATGTAAGCAGAGCATCGCAGAAACGTATAGTTTTACTTCTAAGTTCAGCGTTGTTTCTTGAGCTCAGGTTGTGCCATGAGCAAAAAGCGCAGATTTACAATCGGAGGGATGTGCTAACGGTCCGGGCTATACGCTCGTATGCATATGACTGCTCAATTAGCCTATATAGAATATAATTCATTTATAGGTCATATTAAGATAGAAATATTGGCAGATTAAACGCAAGGTAAATGAGAATTTCTGGTTGTTCCAGCTAAAATAGAAATATTATGCTGTACCACGAACGATACCCAAGTAGCTGACTGAGCATTATTATATAGGAAAATCTTGCCCTGAAATGCATAACTAGTCTTCGCTCTAATATTTGCGCAATGCGTTGTTTGTTTTATGTTGAACTGGCTCAAACTAAAGGTAACAATTTCTGTTTCGCACATAATTGTGATAGGGAAATAGACGGCTTGAAAAACGCTCCAGATGCAGTAGATACCTCCGATTAGTTAAAAATAATTTGGTTAGCTGTCCCGTTTTCACCCAGACCATGGGCATACACAACCTCCTTCAAGTGTAAATGAACGAATAAATCAACACACCATTTGTTTCCATTTCGTGCGCAGGCGTGTTCTACTATCTCCTCGAAGACTTCACCCCACTAGCTTAAGTTCTTCCTGACGAACTTAATGACGTCAAAAGATGGCGCAGAGTACCCCACTGAGTCGCAGAAATATCAGAGTAATGTAGCCTACGTAAAGTTGTAGTACCTTTAAAGACGATATGATGTGCCGCTGATGTATAACCAAATATGAGTTTATCGATAGGCCTACGTGTTCTTAAAGGATATACAAAGATCCCGAGATCAGGATACTCCTGTCTATTCAACACATGCAAGGCTGCATTCTGCTGCTTCTCAATGGGATTAGAAAGCGCTGCTTGTCACGTGGCAAGAGTTTTTATTGGCGCTGAGGTCTGATGGTAATGATGTTGACCTCAGTTCAGATAGAGACAGCGCGCGAAGAGCGTTGTTGTCCGTGGGCGATAGACTCCTTGCACCGTTTTAAATAAATACATGAATTAAAAATAAACTTCAAAGCATACACTAATAACACTATGCTGCAGGTAAGTAAGTAGCCTATCGCTATTTTAAAACTATTAATACAATATGTGATGTAAGTGGATTGTCAGAGAAATACATAACGACAAACTTATTTAACAAATGCATTCTTTGATAGTTTTATAGTAGGAAGTGATTTTCGCATATTACCCAAAATAGTAATTCTTCTGGCAAATAGACAAACGACTATTTGCAATGTGAGCTACCCGACACTCATCGGCTATCAGCCTCCCCTTTCGGCTGTACTCAATCAAAAAGCATTTGCTAGCTTAACAGATCCACATACTAAGAGGATAAACCCAGGCACACTGATTCCAAGCGCTTTATGTCACGCAACCGTACTGACGTTGTCTAAGTATTCTATCACTATTAAGATAACAGGCGCATGGGCGTAAAGTGAACTTGAGTATAAATACGACGAATTAACTGTAGGCTTTACATTCCGTGTTTAAATTCCTCTTGATTCTTGCGGTGTCTTTTGAGGAAGCTTCCCTCCAACCATTCGTCTAGCAATAGGAAGTTTATGACACGTTGCTAGCCGACTATAAAGCTGTTTTGGGTGCCTTATTGCTTTATTTCAAAGCCGTACAGCACACGTCATGTCATACGATGTAGGCCTATTTGACAATTTGTACTTCAGTGTGCAACGGGTAGTACTTCTGTTAAAAGCACAGTGCATTGCACGAACAACAAAGCTTGATTAATTGTTGATAGCAATCAGCCAAAAGGCCTGTGCTGGCATATTGTGATTAATTAGGCTATCAAAATAACTATTTAAATATAATTGGAGCTTTATGTAAAAATAAAATGCAAAAAATATAATAATAACCTAACCAATCGTGTGGTTCATGCACATCCATTTGGGGAATTAAATTCATAATCATTCAAAACCAAATTGGTAATAGACAAACAAGCCGAAGCAACCAAGCTGAGGGGTGAGTGGATTAGCGAAGTATGTTGACCCTAAATCTAAGGTTTTCAATGTCGCGAAGGTGGCTTTCTTTCAACTAACCACGGTAACCTATCTCTAATTAAGAGTTTAGGGTCTGTCGAGCCGGCCCTGGCAAAGGAAGCCTAGCTAATGTTGAACTTGCCTCTTAGTAGAGCCCATTTGATACTAGGCAAATATCAACAAGAGCTGCGAGTGCACGCTTCGTTTTAATAAATTTATGGTACACAGATAATAAAGCGACATCCGCAATAGAACCAAAACGCTATGAAACTACAGTTGTCTGATTCCCATCACTAATGGAAACGTGAAGTGAACATCCCTTTTGTTTTTCTAGAGTGGAATGTTGCTGAAAAATGTTTTCAAACAATTGAATTGATACCATCTTTTTAAATTATGAGGCCTAATATTTAGTTTTCGCTCAGTAAATTTTACATTTTGGCTGTTTTAAGGTCCGCAGCTTTGCTGGTTTACCGCACCACACAATGCTCTGCAATCCAAAACATTTACTCGCACTTTGAGTGACGAAGCTTATTTATTTATTTACTTATTGTTATTTTATATCCGTCTTAATAACAACCGAGGTAACGAGACCGCTCTAATGCTATTTGAAATCTAAACAATACAACTCAAAGGAAGAAAAATATTCAATCGGTAAAAATTAAACCAAGCAAACAATTTGCATTTAAAAGCAGTTCTTCCTACTAATATGGACATGAATAAATAAAGGCAAAATCAATTAAAGTACAATACGAATGTCTTAGGCTGGATCAAATGCATGCGTTTTGGTTTTGCAGATCAGTTGCGTTTAACTCCAAGTAGGGCATATCTAGCCTATGTGCATGGCTTTATTGCATTTAGTCTCTTAAAAGTATAGCTTTTCAATCAATAACAGCAGTTTAATCATTTGTTAGTCTAATAGCACTGGTATGTCCGATTCTATTTTGATCAAACTGTTCTCGTCGATGGTTGCAATGTTCTTAGAATGGCGAATCATCATGTCAGATTAAAAAAAAGAAATTTAATTAAAAAATTAAAAACATTTACCTTGTTGATTTGCAATATGCAGATATTGAATGTCAAAAAAATCCGGCTTGAATATGCATTTTGGCACCAATATCGTCAGTTTTTCCCCAGTATCCATAGCTGTAGATTTTGAGCTTACATCAATTAACCCAGCGTGTTGTTAACTGTGTTATTTCACTGGGAAATAGTTGCTAAAGCGATGATAATCAAACATTTTCCTCAAAGCCGGATGTGTCAGCACGAATCTTTAAATGAAATCTTCTGCATGACAATTGCCACGGTGAGCATGAAAAACAAAAGCAATGTGTTTTACCTCAGGAGTCAAGGGTTGGAGATTGAGCTTTCAAGAATATTACCATGTCAATGTAATTTGCAAGTGATCGGAAAACATTTATTTATAATGGCCATCCATTGCTCTTTGCAATGCATTTTGGCAATGGATGGCATTTCGTTTTAGCAACCATTTTAATTAAATCTTCACAGACGTCCTTTCACAGGTAGCCTACAGAACTCAACGAGAGTTCGATTGTTATTTATTTACTTTTGGTTGCGCACGGGATGTGGGGACTGGAGGTGTGAAAGACTTTACCTCTGTTCTGTCTGAACTTTTCTGTCATTCGCATTCAGAAAACGGGTTCATTTCTGCAAAGCGACGGAAATTATACACCAAAACAGAAACCATTATGAACCAGTCACTCACACTCTTAGGAAACAAATCCAGTTTTTGACTGTTTCATAACTGAATACAAGCAATGCTAAGAAATTGCACAAACATAATCTTTTAAAAGTTTATGTAAAAAGAAGCATCGAATGAGCATGAGGCCACATGTAACTACATAAGATCAAGCAATTGTGCTCTGAGTCCAACTGGAAGTTTAGGCCTACCGCTGGCAAATGCAGTTGACATAAATGTGGCAAAGTGAAAATAAATCGCCAAATCCTTTTTTTTTTCACTCTACAAGCATCCGCTGAAAACAAGTTTGCATGCTATTCAAAAACTCCATGAAATTCGTTTAATCGAAATCTTACCTGTGTCAGATATACTTTAATTTAAATTTAAAAATGGCTTAGCATGATAATATTGCCAAAATGTCACAGTTTCATTAGTCTTATTCTGTCAAAAATACAGTCAGTTACATTTATTATTTTGTGTTGAACTGTAAATAAAACAGGGCTTTTGGGGGTTAAACTTTTTCTCTCTCTCAGTTTCGCTCGGGGCTCACTGGTACTCCTGTGTGGACCCACAGGGGTCCCCATATCACAGTTTGGGAATTTGGGAATCGCTACAATAAAGAACCTATATCATACCAGCTCTAGTGACAGGTTCACCTTGACATTTGTTAACTATTCGTGAATTGAAAGAGAGAGAGCATTTTTTTTCTTGCTCACACAATGGTGTATATCAATGATATTCGCAAAGGATGTGCGATGGCTTTAATGTTAAACCAAAGTCGAACACTGAGCTTTGGCACTGCATTGTTTATCCTTGTAAAGGTTGTTAAAATGGGAAACTGACGCATAAGAATAAGACTTGTTGCTTGCCATTGTTGGCGATGTTCTCTGAGGCAATGTGCTCTTTGATTTTACTGAATTAGGGCCAACATATCCCAGGTTTAGTCAGAGAATGCAGCATCAGTAGTGTAATGTCTGTGCCGGTCATTTAAAAGCCCTATTGCTTGGACACAGACTGGAAAACCCAAACTTACTTTTATTCATTCATTCATAGGAAGTGCTTTCCAAAAGCCACTTTAACTTTGTGTCTTTTCCATGGATGTGCAGTGTTTTTGGAGTTTATCAACAATTATGAAAGCTGAAAACATTTTTAATATTTGGAATATTAATGGTCTTATGTCTCATTTTCCGATGTTCAAAATGTTACAGCAATGAATGCAGCGCGGTCTCGTGCCACAATTTCATGGAATAGTCTTTAATATGCTGAGTGATTTCGCAATATTCAATTCCGTTTGTCTTGCTTGAGGATCAAAACATATTTGTTTCAACTTTAAAAGGCTAGAGTCAGCACTGCTTTAAAATTTTAAATGAACATTGAGAGGACCTAGTATACTGCAATGTAAACTTTCAAAACGCGCAGACTAACAGTTCTAAAAGAAACAAGTTTTGTTACAGCATCCTTGTCTCATTTGCCTTGTTTTTCCTTGTATGTGGCTTTGGCTAAATGTCCTGGGGAAAAAAGACACATGAACCTTAGAGCGCGAATGTGCCAAATAACTTATTTTACTGTCCAATAGATTTTGAGGAAAAGAAAAAAAAACAATTTATGATAATTGAGAAGTTTAAAAACAACGTTTCGAAGTTAAAAAAAACAGCCCCTAACGAATACTTAATGATACTTAATGGCCTTTAAAGCAATGATGAGCGCTTTGTAAAATAAATTAATTAATCAATTCAATGGCAGTGCACCTCAGCGCTTAAGAGGTCCTCGATGAACTTCAGATTACTCCGTATATGTTTGCACACCCGCCATTCCTTTAGGAACGCAGAAATTGAACTCCGCTCAGTTCCATGACACACATTAAGCACATTGAACACATATTATTTTCCTTTGAAGATTTACGTTTCATTCATCTGAATTGCAACTTTACGTATATCCGAGCTGTGATGCATGAAGTTCAAAGACGAAACATCGTATCCTTTAGTTTAAATTGATTAATTTTGGGGCTTTTTTTCCCTTTTCTTTTTTCTCTTTCGCAGTTGGTGTCATCAAATTACCGTGCAATTATTAATAAACCATCAGTTACGGTGAAATAACATTTTCTTCACACACTGACGGGGAGTCCTAAAAGACAATCAATTCTGAGCTCAACAAGAGTAGTTTTTAATTCCTCAGCATATGGTAAGATGTCAAAAACGTGATGAATTCATTCACAGTGCTGCCATAAGAGTCGAACTTAATGGGTCCCCAGAGTGCAAGTTCAAGCAACCGTCTTTTTTCACTGAAGCAGATGTTCTGCAGTGGTAATGAAAGCAGGTCTTCACAATGGTGTTTTGTACTATGATGGATTCATTTTAAACACTGTAATAAAAACGCATTAATAGGCAGTTGACTTGCACTTTACTCGTGGACTGCGCCCACTGCATTCCTGAATATGGCGGCCTTCACTCGCTCAGCATCGACAGTTCATTGTGATTTCTGAATAATTTAAATGTAGGCCTATGCACATTTCTCTCCGGCCAAAGATAATAACTGAAGGTAAAAAAGCAAGAAGCGGTTTAGTCCACTGAACCATACAGGCCAACCGTTGAAACGTCAGTCTGAATGTCGAAGTCCTCAGTTTGCAGAGGTCTAAGAGAAAGTCTAACTTAAACAAAGCTACACTAATTGGTGTTAAGATCAGATTAGATAACATCTGTCGGCCGGCGCACTGCATGCCCATCACAGAGCCGATGGCATCGCGCTGTGTGGCCAGACATTTTATCAGCCTTTTTTTTTCCCTCGATCATCTTCGCAAGGAATGGTTGATTTTTGTTTAGGGAAGTCTTCAAATCAGTGCAGTGCCGATAGTTCAGTGTCAAATGAGCATCAACGCACAAACAAGACATATCATTCGGGTGATCTTCAACGCCCAAGGGTCATTCCGAAAGTTACACGAAGTGCTAGCTAAGGCATAGGTAGCATTTTGTATTTTCTTTAAAATCAATATATCGTAATACCGTTTGCCATTCGCAGAAATTCATTCAACTTAATTCAGAAGTTCGCGCCTCTCAAGTTACTTGATGTGTTCTTGTTATTTGACCATACAAATACTAGTACAGTGCTTTGACAGGGGGGCTGGCCGAAATGCGCAGATCAATGAAAAACAATAGTGTCTTTATCCCACTCATGAAAGGCAATAATGCATGTACGCAAGACAATACCTGTAAAAGCGCTTCATTTGAATTAGGGATTTTTGAAACACTGTGTTCAGACCATTTGTTTTAGATGTAGAATCTTTAAATTAGGCCTACTTTATTAATTGCCTATTCACAGAAGGTGAGATCAGCTAAAGAGCGAGAATCACTTATGCAATTTACCAAAGTTCAAAAGGAAGACTGTGCGAGAAAACAACAAAATTCAAGTCGATAGAAGTTCGATATTTGCTTTGAATACAACTGGCTTTGCATTGAATTTAAGCACTTATCCAGTATGCAGTGTGAGCACTTGCTAAGTTGCTCGGGTTCCTCAAACACAATGGCAAACTCTGTCGCTCGAAAACTTTGCCGATTCCAGATGGTGCCCCACTCCAGGAAACTCAACAGATTTATTTTGAAAATATCTTAATCAGCTGCATCTGTCAAAGTAGCTGCTATCCATGAACGATTATAATGCTATCCCTTTAATAAAATAAAATCGAGTGACTGAATCAATGTAATCATAAAAAGCTATGGGGAAAATAAAACTACAGACATAACTTTTCGAATCGTTTGTCTATTCGTGAAATTATTGCCGGTGTGCAAATTAATTTCATTACAAGATGAATAACACTAATTTATGATCAGTTAGCCAAAAATTGAGAAAAAAAAATACTTGGGAGAGAATTGAATATTGGAGTTCAATTAAAAGTTCGGTGCAGTCGCTGCGGAATGTGCAGTTCATATGACCAGACAAAAGCTGAACATTAGGCATACAGCAGTTCCTGGCAAAACGGTCGTTCTCAAACACGAGTGCGTGGGGAAGCGGGGAAGACAAGTTCCACTCCATTTGTGTTGTACAATTGTGACAGAATATGGAGACAGAATTGCGGGTTTAGAGGCAATGAGATCATTGTAAGTATTCCCGGTAATTTACATGCCAAAATCACCAGCTAGGGAGCTCATGGAATTGGTGGCCTTTGGGTTCCATAAGTGGATAAAGAAGGGTTTGATCTTTTTCGTAAGACTGAATGGCTAATTGCCTCAGGGTAAAAAATTCTTAAGTGTATGTTAGAACTTGACAAAAGACAACATCTTACGTGCAGTCGATTTAAACAGTGCCGGACCTCCTTCTAAGTGTCTTTTTCCACAGATCCTTTCCCTCCCTCACCTCGAGTCCATGGACCACTCGTGTCCTGTCTCTCACTCTACGACAGCCCTGATCTGATTCCACCCGTTTTGCACCCACACCTCACCACATCCTGGAATTATGGATGTTTCTGCATGGATTTATTAACTTTCATTACACAAGCTGGTTAGTAGAAAATCGACTCCTCCAATACAGCTGAGTTCCTCCAGAAATTTCTTTGCTCTGGAGAGTTTTTTTTCACCGCTGTTACAGGATTGGTCACCCTACTGAGAGTTTTTGTATGTTTGTTTGTTTTTAACCTCATTGGTTATTTTGGGGCTTACGTCAGGCTTAACGTATTTGTAGAGCATTTTTGTGACAATCCTTCACAAACTTTAACACAAAAACACAAAATTTAATTGAATTTCCTCAGACATGAATAAAATCATCCTTGGCTCAGTTGATCACGCAGGGGCTACGCAACACCAAAGACTTATGCCCTCTCGTTCTGAGTCTTCAGTTTCATGTATGACATATTGCAAGGTCCAGTATTACACAGTACATCTATCTATGGTCAGTCAAAAATTGTTCAAAGAAGTTTTTAAGAGGCTCACAAAGGAAATGTATCTGAATGGATCATGTCATGGTGCTTTCTATTTTTAGAAAAATGCCATATCATTTGGATTTTTAACATCTTATGTTTATTTTGCGGACACCTTGCAGGCTTTCAAATACACTCAATCAATTAAGCAACCAATGAATCATGTCAAATAGATTATCTGAACTCTGGATGCTTTACTTTCCTGTCTGTGTAACTCCACCTGTTGAGCTAACTCCACCTGTTGAGCTAACACAGTATCTGTAATTTGGTTGGATGTGATTTTTTTTTTCAGAAATAATGTAATCAAGCTAATGCCAGGTCAGCTGAGACCTTTAGCAGCATTTTGCAAAAATGTGGCAGTACAGATTCTGCCCCTTGTTGAGCAAATTTCCACCCAAACTAACATGATTAATGTTTTTCAATCACTTTGGCTATACAGGCCTTATCATGGTGTCTTTTGAAAGTTGCCGCTCAGAAGATTGCTTTCAAATAGTCAGAATCACTGAGAATATTGCCCAAATTGGATAACAACGCTGAAAATTTAAGTTTTAAGGCATGACAACTGCTGAGCCATAGTATTTCGGATACGTCGTCCAGGGATGCAGTTATAGAAGTGCTAATAGCAGCCATACCACTACTCGATCTGTTTGACCCATGAGGCTGAAGCTAAGCAGGTGTGGGATTGGATTGTACTTGGATGAGAGACCACTTGGGAAAACCTAGGTGCTTTCACGCGAGGTATGATTGTTCCATACTGTGCCACAGGGCAATTGTTCCCCCCCCCCCCCTGCTGGTCAGCCTTCACAGTAGTAATGTTATTCCTGAGTACACATTCGTATGCCAAAATTTTGATTCAGAAGGTGACATAATGCACCTCGGTGGTTTTGAATAGAGAAATATACACAAAGAAGAGGAGGCAAGCCCTTGCATCCATGTCCCGCACTTAGTGATGTCGCAGGCACATTTTTCTTTTAGTTTGTCACAGCTCTGTCCTATTGTTCTGTGATAACCACACAAATGTAAATATTCACAAATTATTTCTTATATCTCTGCATTTTTGGGAGCAGAATCCAGGGACAGACTTCCGTATTCAACCTCCACCAATATCGAATGAAATAAGTACTTTTTTGGCTTACCTGATGTTTGGGTACCCAGTGAAACATTCAGGTGCGTAAAAATGTCAAGCATTCATCCAGTCAATAAAATTTAGTTTAATTTTGAGGGCTGCTTTACTTGATAATGGCACATGATGGCGTCTGCCATGTTACTGATGATGCACCAGGTTGCTAAGCTGTCTATAGCACATGCATTTGCAGTATTAAATGTTAATATAAAATTGAATCCTTGAGTTTCAAAAGGGCTCAATTCCAAGAAACACTCCTCTAGAAAGAAAAAAATTATTTTGCCCATATATTTTTTGTATCATTGGGATGATTTTAACTGAAATTACAAGAAAGTTCCCCTTTTAGTGATAAGATATTCAGACCTCTAATTAATTGGAGTTGGGCCCTTTGTAAACTCAATGATTCAATTCTAAATGCCCCTTCTCACTAATAAAGCCCCCCAAATATATTGGTGCCCTGTTTTAAAATAAAAGTTTTTATAATTTTTTTTTAATTTTTCAAAAAAAATAAAAATATATAAAATTTTTGGCAAATAAAAAGCCAAAAAGTGGAGGTTGAATACGGAAAGATTCAATAAAAATTGCATATGTTCTGTATGTGATAGTACATTTTCGTTTGCCCAAATTTGGAGCCCAGTGCCCCACTGCAGTGATGGGGACACTGTACTGAAGGAAATGCTGTCTTTTGGATGAGATGTACAACTAAAGTCCTGACTCACTGTGGTTATTAAAGATGCCATGACACTCCTTGGTAAGACTAGGGGGTTATCCGGTGTCCTGCATGGCTAAAGTCCCAACCTGGTTCATTCAAACTGACACCTAAATATCCCCCGATGTAATTGGCTATGCAATTTGTTTGACCCCTCCTCACCTCATGCTGATGTGTGGTGAGCATTCTGGTGCAAAAGGGCTGCAGTCGCATCATCCAGGAGGTGCTACACAGTGGTGGTGGAGAGATGACATTACCCCATATGAGTGTAAAGTGCTTTGACTGTCTATGAGAAGGCACTATATACAGTAAATGCAATATTCATTCATTCATTCATTCATTAACTCATTCATTCATTCATAAAAGGTTCAGAAAGGTGAAAAAAAAAACATTTTTACAAGCTATAGCTATTCTGATTTTGATTTTTGATCTTTGTAAATAAGATACAAAAAATTGCTGAAGTAATGTGATGTATTTTGTGCATTACAAGCACTGTAAATCCCAGTTAAGTTTTTATAAGCAATTATGGAATTACCTGAAAGAGTGCAATAAATGGCGAATACAGTACCATGTTTAAGTATTTGCTGCACCCCTGACTTCCTCCATCTTGTATAGTTGTTGCAATAAATCATCTGACATCTTCATACAGAATTTAACACTGGACAAGGAGAAAAGGAGGAGACACAAAATACAGCCCTCGAATGATCATCTCTCTTATTGAAGGAATAGCGTAATCCAACACCAATATCAGCACTGTGAAAAGGCAATGCTCCCTAAATTAAGTAAAAGGTGGTGCCACCTTAAACACTCAAAAATAATTAAGAGACCTAGTAAACGTAAGAGTAAATACAAAGTTTTTTTCTGGATTGACTAAATCAGTAAACATCACAAAGGCGATTATTTGCGTTGGCCATACACAAATTACCAAAGTTCTTTTAAAATTAACTCAATATTTTTAAGTGCAACAATGTTTCGCCAATTAAATTAAGTAATACACAGTTACGCTGCTTAGAATGAGTAGTATCAAATACTCCATCCAAATGCTTTCAATAACAGGAGATCAGTTTTTCACGTTGCTGTGGAGGAATTTTGTGCAACTCTTCTGAGCAAAATTGCTGTAATCTGGTTATATTGGAGAGTTTTTAAGTATTGACTGCCAACTTAAGTTGCTGCCTCTCAATGGGATTCAAGACGAGTCTTAAATCTAAACTTGCACTTCACTTGTCTAACTGCATAACACGGAAGTGCTCAAGCTTGTGGTGATGAACTGATAGACTGATATTATCCCACATGATTTTCTGGTAGACAGCAGGATTGCTGGTGAATTCAATTATAGTCACCCAGAACCTGTACCAGCAAACCAGCCCCACCATAAAACTACCATCGGCAAGCTGGACGGTTGGTATCATGTTGTTTATGTTGAATGCTGTGTCAAATGTGATGAAACCCATGTCTGCAAAAAGTCACCCTTTTCCATCATCAGTCCACAGATCATCATCCCAAAAGGCAAGGGCGTCAATGAGGTGTATTTTGTTAGTTTTTTTTTTTGCATGTGTGTGATGAACTTTTATGTTCCATTCGGTTAACAGTGGTTTTTGACTTGCTACTCTCCAATGGATAAAAAAGCCTCTTTATGCTGACTTAATCTGAGGCAAATGAGGCATGCAGTTCCATAAATGTTTCTCGTTTTGTGACGTTGCGAATGAGTCATCGATAAGTTGTCTTGGACCAATATCCATTGACCATGCAGCCGGTCTGATCAAAAATTCACCACTATTCATAGTCTTCTCCATTTGTAGACACTGACTCTTACTGAGGCTCAAAGTGGCACTGTAACTCTTTAAGACTGATACATTTCTGGCTGGTATTTTTTTTTTCATTGCAACAGAATTTACTACAAATTGAGGCCGTGTTTTGAGCCTACCTCACATTGCTAGAAAGGTTTAATTAGCTGGAAAGGTTCAGCTACAGTAACATTTATAGACCCAAGATGACCGCAGATAGTAAGCAAACCTGGGTATTAATAGTCAAATTTAATCCAATCACCAAATAAATTGAGTGAATTGGTTAATTGAGTGACTATAAGGGTAATAACTTTTTCACACAGGGCCAGTTGATTTGCGTCAACATTTCTCTTCTGATGAATGAAAGAAATAATCATTTGAAAACAACACCGGTTGTCTTTGTCTTATATATAATTCAGTTTTAAAGACTGAAACAAGTGTCAAAGAAGCCAAAATTGAATAAATATGGAATCCGCAAACTTTTTTCACAGCACTGTAATGGTATGTTAGATTTATGTAATGCAATAATCTTTTAAATTGGGTCTAAGGAGTATGTACAACCCCAATTCCAAAATAGTTGGGACAAAGTGTAAATTGTGAATAAAATCAAAATGCAATGACTTTAAGATCACATGAGCCAATATGTTATTTACAATTGAACATCGATGACATTTCAAATGTTGAAACAGACATTTTGCATTTTTATTTGTAATTTGTAATTAATATTTCCACAAAATGAGTTATTTCAAATTTTCTGGCTGCAACAGGTCTCAAAAAAGTTGGGACACAGGCAAAACAGGGCTGAAAAAGCCATTAATATACAAGAGAATCAGCTGAAAGAATATTTAGCAAGTAATTAAGTTAACTGGCATCAGGGGTGTAACATGATTGGCTATAAAAGGGTCGTCTTACAGAGGCTGAGTCTCTCAGAAGTAAAGATGGCCAGAGGCTCTCCAACCTGTGAAGACTTGCATAAAAAAATTGTGGAACACTTTAAAAACAATGTTCTTCAACGACTAATTGCAAAGGCTTTGAAGGTCTCATCACTGACAGAGCATAACATCATCAAAAGATTCAGAGAAACTGGAAAATTCTCTGTGCAAAAGGGACAAGGCCAAAGACCTTTACTGGATGCCCGTGATCTTCGGGCCCTCAGACGCCACTGCATCACTCACTGGCATGATTCTGTCATCGACATTACTAAAAGGGCCAGGAATACTTCAATAAACCACTGTCTGTAAACACAGTCCGCCGTGCCATCCATAGATACCACCTAAAATTCTCTCATGCAAAAAGGAAGCCATTGTTGAGCATGATCCAGAAGCACCGCCATGTTCTGTGGGCCAAGGCTCATTTAAAATGGACTGCAGCAAAGTGGCAAAGTGTTCTGTGGTCAGACGAGTCCAAATTTGACATTGTTGTTGGAAATTATGGGCGTTGTGTCCTCCGGGCTAAAGAGGAGAAAGACCACCCCTTCTGTATTCAGCGTTCAGTTCAAAAGCCAGCATCTCCGATGGTATGGGGATGCATTAGTGCATGATGTACACTTGCATGATGTAAAAAGCACCATGAATGCTGAAATGTATATAAAGGTTTTAGAGCAACATATGCTCCACTCCAGATAACATCTATTCCAGGGAAGGCCTTGTGTATTTCAGCAGGACAATGTAAAACCACACACTGCAGCTATTACAACAGCATGGCTTCGTAGTAGAAGAGTCCATGTGCTGAACTGGCCTGCCTGCAGTCCTAATCTTTCACCGATTGAGAACATTTGGCACATAATTAAATGAATAGTCCGTCAAAGGAGACCCAAAACTCTCCAGCAGCTGGAAGCCTGTATTAAACAAGAGTGGGATCGAATTCCAATGGCTAAACTCAAGATACTTGTCTCCTCAATACCCAGATGCCTCCACTCTGTGTTCAAAAGAAGAGGGGATGCTACACCATGGCAATCAGGCTCCTGTCCCAACTTTGAGACCTGTAGCATCCATCAAATTTGAGATGAGCTCATTTTGTGAATAAAACTGTAAAAATTCTCAGTTTCAAAATTTGCTATGTTATCTCTGTTCTACTGTGAATAAAATATTGGCTGCTGTGATTTGAAAGTCATTGCGCTTTGATTTTATTCACAACTAGGCTTATGCCGTCAGAGGCGCCAGCATGGGGTATATCCCTGAACGCCCCCAATCCTCCAATTCCCCAATCCTCGAATAGACCCAATACAGTATAAAGCCCCTCAGGTCATGACCTTTCATTTGAACTTAATTTCAGGTCAATCGAACAAATGGTTCTGAAGATATGGCCAAAATGGTCATTTTCCATCACAAAGCTCCACCTGGTGGCAAAATATTGAACCATACAGGTATGATGTCATGATGTGACACGTTGTGAAGACATGACCTAGCAGTTGCACATAGTTTCATGTAAATTGGACAAATGGTTCCAAAGATATGGCAAAAAAGGTGAATTTTATGTGACAAAGCTCCACTTTGTGTCAAAATTTTGAACCAAACAGGTATAATGTCATCGTGGGACACATCCTCAGTTCATGACCTTTCATTTGCACTTGATTTGAGGTCAATCGGACAAATATTTTCAGAGATATGATAAAAAGAGTGATTTTTCAGTTTTTGGCCCCTGGTGGCCAATCTAGAAATTGTAAATTGTCCAAAATCGAATCAGTTCTTCCTCTTTATGATACTTACTTATATGCAAAACATGAAATTTGTAATTGAAATATTACTGAAGTTGTCGCATTAACACGTAGGGCAGCGGCGGTCGGACCAAAAACAATATCCCCGAAACACCGTTCGGCGTTCAGGGATATAATTAACACTTTGTCTCAACTATTTGGGAATTGGGGTTGTAATAAGTTCTGGATATAACATTCATATTAATGGATCACTATGTCGACCAATATTTCATTTAGACTGGTTCCTTAAATGTAGACACATTTAATGACATCACAGTCACTTAGAGGTGCAGCTTCAGTTTTTCTGTGTTAATTAACGAGTCCCTTGTGATATTGTTCTCAAACAGCAAGGCAGTACCAAGCACGTGGGTGTACTTAGAAGATCTGGCCGTCACCCAGTACAACTGTACAGGCAGTAGAAAAATCACACATCAGTGCATTGAGATATGTGCAAATTCAGCCGATATTTGTACTTCATTTTCACTTACAAATGTATTTAATTACGTAAATGCATTTAATGAAACAAATCTGATGCTGATACAGTTTTATAAAGAAACACATAGTAATAATCTTTGAAACAGATACGCATCCATCATTTTCATTAATGCAAACAGCTATTTACACACAGTCCAATACCCTAACATTATATTTTTTTCATTTACAAAGCATGATTTTCGCCCATGAGAGAGCATTTGCCACAAACTACGAAGCCCAAAACACTAAACTACGGGAAATTTTATGTAGATTCATATAGATCAACTTCACAAACCAATCAAAACTCTATCAACCTAACTAAAAATAGAACATATAGAACAGATAACCCTCAGAGGGAAATCCGATCACATTCTGAAAGGTCTGAAAGACATTGAAGTGATTTTGAATTCACCCTAAAAGAGCAACGTTTTACATCCACCTTAGTATATGAGGCAGCACCTCACAACAGACTTTATTACAAAAAAATAGGACAAAGGGTCCTGTAGCTTATTGGCAAGCAGTCTTAGTGATGTTATGTTATGAAAATTTCATGTGAAGTTTGACATTTGAATCAATTAAAATCAATGTCAAGGTCACTAAATAAAAGTTCACATACATTTATAAGACCCTCTGTAATACAAACACAATCCTAAGCTCTGAAGCAGTTTTGGTGATACAAGTCATTGAAAATTCAATATGTCAACTGTGAACTTCAAAGGTCACACAAGGTCAAGTTGAGGTCAGCAAATGGACTTCATAAATGACTTTCTAAATGTCTTTATACAAACCATGGCCCAGTCTGAGACCATTTAGGTGATACAAGTCATTGTACATTCACTGTCGAGTTTGACCCTCTGGTCACTGGCAGTCAAGTTGAATTTCACCAAATGAAAGTTCATATGTGACTTCCAAGATGTCAGTAAGACAAACTTAGGCTCCATCTGTCGCAATTTTCATGATACAAGTCATTGAATTTTCAGTAGGTCACATTTGACCAATACGAAGGTCACCAAATGGAAGTTCATATTTGACTTCCTATATGTCTCCAATACAAACCTGCACTCTATCTGTAAAAATTTTGCTGATATGAGTCATTGAAATTTCACTGTACAGTTTGGTCGTTGAAGGTCACTGAAGGTCAAGTTCAATGTCACCAAACGAAACATTGTTTCCTATATGCCCACAATAAAAACCTACGCTCTATCTGTAATAGTTTTGGTGATAGAGGTCATTGAAATTTCACCATGTGAAGTTTGACCTTCGAAGGTCACCGAAGGTCAAGTTCAAGGCCACCAAAAAAAAGTTCCCAATCCCAACACATATGTTCCCAATCTTCAACAAGCCTAGAAGCCTTTGAAAATCGTAACATTTCACTTGATCACAAGTTTGACCTTTCAAGGTCATCTGAGGTGAATTTTAACATATATCCAAAGTATAGGTCATATATGACTTCCTATATGTTGATAATACAAGCTTAACCTCTGTCTGCAACAAATTCAGCTTCTACAGGTAATTTTGCCCATTCTCCATAAGACCCAATGTTTAAGTACAGCACCCCCACTAGACCCACTTCCACCGATTCAAACAAAATGACACATAAACGCATATAAAGTGTACCAAGGTGAGTTGATTGCCAGATTTAGAAAAAAACATTTTTTTTTTAAAATTTGAAATCTTATCTTTTAACATGGTCAATATTTTCCCTGACCTCGAGTTTGACCTTTCAAAGTCATCTATGGTCAAATTTAACACATCCAAAATATAGTTTATATATGACTTCCTATATGTTGATAATACAAACTTAATCTCTATCTGCAACCATTTGGCCTCCACAGGCCATCTTGCATATTCATAAAGCATAGCGCCCCCACAAGACCCACTTCTGTCAATTCAATCAAAATGGCACTCACACTGTACATCAACGGTACCAAGGTAAGTTGATTGCCTGACTTAGAAAAAAATTATCATGCAGTTTTTCAGAAATGATTTTTTTCAAATTTCTCAGTTGTATCTTTAGCATTGGGGCCAAAGTTTCAAGGCCCCATAAAACGGACAAAAATGATTCAATCAAAAATCCGAAAAAAATGTCTGGAGATATGGTCTAGTAGTATGTTATGGCAAATTTACAGGAAAATTCATCGGGCCAAAAAAACAAAAAAAAAAATTTTCTGGACGACAAACGCCTCACCACGACGGCAGCTAATCGGCACATAGGGCCAGAAAGATAAAGAATGCGCGCTCATCGGAAAACCATGCACCCAGCTTTCACTTACCATAATGCTTTACTATGATTTACTTTTAAAGTTTGTGTGACAGTAATGAGCCAAATGTATTATAACATGCCCACATTACAGACAAATTTGCCAGGTAATGAGCAGGATTTTTTGAGGGAAAAAAAAAAAAACAGTTGCCAAAATTTCCATTACATTTGCGCATCTTTTTAAATAAGGTGGCGCTCTCCATCTCAACTAACCAAGCTCTACCAATCCCACCAAGACCCATTACAGATCTACACAAACATCCCCTCCACCTCCCCAGCCACCTCCTTTCCAACAGCACGGTCTTTGGCAGTACTTGTAGTGTCATACTCTTGTCTTTAAATGGTATTGGCATTGTTTTGTATGGTATCAGAATTGTTTGTGAACTGTATTGTCATTCATCTCATTTTAAATACGGTGAACCAGGCTCTGACATTCTCCTGGAATGTCTGTGACATGCTTGCTCAGATTGCTCCAGAGTATCACTTGAGCCAAGTCACCACCAAACTCAAATGTATGTCATTCCAAATTAATGGTTAAATTTGACATGAGCGTCCTGTCTGAACTGCATTTTTTATGCTGGGTGTCAGAAGCATATAGTCTAGTATATGCCAATACACATTCACAACTCATAAGAAATTAAATTTGTGTGCTAATATATGGCATATATTCTCTCTAAACCTCTCCAGCTCAGCTGATGTGTGGTGAGTACTTTCATGCAAAATGGCAGCTATATCACCCAGGTGGGTGCTACACATTGGTAGTGATTCAGAAGACCTTCTACATGACACATAAAGGCACTGTGAATTAATATAAAGCTTTTCTAACTGGGACTCAATATTCATTCATTCATTAATTCATTCATATTTAAAAATATGGACAGAAATGTTTTATTTGCTCATGGAGAACGAACAATATTAGATGGCCTGTTTTGGGTGCCAATTTAAATATGTACAACAACAGAAAAGAAGTCCAAAATCATCTCAGGTTGATTCCCCAAATGCCCGTGTATAAACTTAAAATAATTCGAGATTGTTTGGGATTCTAGAGTCCCAACCACTAGGGGGCCTAGGATAAATGTTTAATTTGCAAGTAGTCAGAGTCAAACCATTTTAAAAATAATAATGATAAAATAAACAAAATAAAATGAGACCAACTTAGCTTCGGGAAATTAAGTGCACTCTAACGGAAGCCAAAGAATTAGAACGTAGTAAAATAAACTAAGCTTTTAGATTCTGTGCATCAATAAATAATTTAAGGTGTGAACATTCATGACGGAAAAGGAGGCAAAAAAATCCTATTTGAAAATTATGCTCACGCCAAATGAGAGAAAATGTGAGCAAAATGATAGAAATTCCCAGATGTGCAATCCCTGTCACCTGACCAGAAACTGATACCAAGGAATAGTAACACTTGATATAATGTGTTTCTCAGAGTCAAGGACAATGTGCAATACATTTTTAATCTGGCACTCCACTCAGAGACATAAGGCAGTGTGTACGGAGGCCTTGGAGACTGCAGCACATCACACTTTTGCCTTTCAATTGTTGGATACTGTTGCAAATTGGAAATATACAGAGCCAATATGGCTGGCCTCTTCAACAGAAACAATCATTAGATAGATATTGGCTGCAAGTATGTAGATGAGGCATCTAGGATAACACACCCTCCTACCAATTCCTGACACACTGGGGGAGAATAAGGGTGGAGCCTTCCTGGCAGACAATCTTAACCATTGGCAACGACTTGTTTCTACGGCGGATTAATATTGCATTCAGAAATCCAACAGATTGAATTTTCTGACACAGGTAAGACACCTTCACTTGTCTGTATAATTATTTTGCCAGTTCTTCCACTCCGTAACAGTATATTACATAGTAGATGGAATGTTACACTTTGTACAATCTAATATACTGAATATTTAATATAATTATATAAGAACCTCTATCATACTAGAAATATCCTCCTTTTTGACAATTCAACCAGAAACATCAAATCCATAACTCTAAATTGACTGTACTACGACCCCATCTCCAAAAATAATTGCAATGATATGGAAAATGCGAATAAAAAAATAAAAATATGTATAAAGTTGAAAACAGATTATAGACAAGATGTTTAATGTTTGTCTTCCTGTGTATTATTGTTTCCGTGGAAATTAACACTCACTGCAAATTTTATGCCACTAACACATTTTTGAAAGGCGGAAGAGGCCGTGTTTCCCACTGTAATACATCACCTTTCCTTCTAACAGTCCACCAACTCATTGTTTGGGAAATTGAGAATGCAAATCATTTTTAAGAATTTTGTTTCCCACTCATTCTTGATAAAGGCTTTCGGCTGCTTAATAATAGTCATATTTTTGACTTCTTCAAGTCGTGCAAATTTTCAGCAAGAGACAAGTCTCACCTGCAAGTAGGTCGGTCTAACAGACTCTCGGTCACACTGTTCTAACACATGCGAAACATGGCTTGTCATTATCTTGTGAAAATAAGCAAAGGCATTACTGAAAAGATGTCAACTAGAAGTTGCTACGAGTTTAATACATGCCCTTCAGCGTCAATGGTACAAGTTACCCATGCAATAGGCACTAATGCCCCTTCATAGCATGACAGATGCTCGTTTTTGAACCTTGCATGATTAACAAGAGGGAGGATCCTTCTCTTCGCGATGTCCATGATTACCATAAACGAATTGAAAGGCTGACTGATCTGACAACAACATATCACCACCAAAGTTTCCGTTAGCCGGTGAGTATCGGTTTTCAACAAGTAAAATCTGTTAATGTTCAGAAAATTTTACACTTGCAAGTCAAAGCAGACTGCTTGCTGAAGATGTAACCAAGTCTACGCTAAGAACAAGATAAGACAGCAATCCTAACAGGCCTACAAAACACTTAGTTATTTTTTTTTTCCTATTTGAAACTGAAGGATAAGATGTATTTTCTTTTCTCTTAGATCGGGTGCTGAACAGTTCAAAATATCAGTACAGTCGCATTGCTGAACAATGGTGAAATTATGGCCTGTCCCAGCATGGTACTTATAAAATCTTATGGATGCTTTAGCCATTAAGCCACCTCCCTGAAGACACTCTTGATCAAGTAAGTCAACTCCTTAAACAAATACCTCAGATCCTCCAAATACTTATTTAAAGACATGATGAACTTAGGTCTATTTCAATTTGCTGATAAAAAAATTGAATTTTTTCTGGAACTTTGCTCTAAGCTAAACTAAACTAAAATATTATTGCTCCTGGAACAGGTTCCACAGTATTAAGTCAGAGGCCATCACCAGGTGCAGCTCCTATTCATGTCAAGAGTGGAATTCTGCATGCCATTCCGATGGTGATGGCTCTCCGCTTCTATAGGCCTTTTAGCAACAGATTGCGAATCCTCATATTTCATATTCAGTGAGTAGAACACTGAGTGGGCGATGCTGGCAAGAACTGCCAATATGCTCCCCACTTTGAGTGAGCAGGTTAAAAGGGGCTTCACCACGTAGTATTTGTCATGATCCAGACAACGAATCAGATGCAGAGATAGAGTACAATCCAGTAGGAGGGTTTATAGATGGTATAGATAGTAATACCGTAAGTGCTGTGAGGCATTGGGCCCAGAGAAAAAGGGCAAAGTTCAGTGCAGATGGTACTGGCTTGAGTAATGGTGTGTCCATGCCAATCCAATGGTATACCGGGGCAGAAGCCAGATTGGAAACGCTTCCACCAGAGCAGACATGTCAGATAGCAGGAACGGAGAAGTTCAGCAAGAATGCTGTGCCAATTCCCAATGACCAAAGCAGGCTTGAGAGGTGTTC
This sequence comes from Gymnothorax reevesii, assembly GCA_029721435.1. NCBI lineage: Eukaryota > Metazoa > Chordata > Actinopteri > Anguilliformes > Muraenidae > Gymnothorax > Gymnothorax reevesii. The sequence goes on from CM056586.1 coordinate 10,333,549, forward strand.
CTAAAGACTGAGCAGAGGAGGACCACAGCCAAATCCTGGAGACTGAGAGAGAGGCTTGGGAACTTGTTTCTATTAATAAGATAAGGAAGAGTACACATTGAACTATAATTAACATTTACAAATAATCCCCAAAGACAATAAACTCTACACTACGAAGATACTGATTAGTCTTAGGGCATATAACAAGTGACAATCTAGCAACTTCCATACTCAACATAAGGGGTATGTATATGCCACACACACAAGGGAATGGGGAACACAAATGTACTGCACCTTGCAGGGGAGGCACGTGGTGGGTCAAACCAACCAAAAGAGAAACTGGAGCTGGACTCGCGAGAGCCCATACCTCTGCCAACAAAACTGGATATGAATTTTAGCCTATATCTCAGCTGCACTTTGGACTAGATGTGCCAAAATTAAAACACTTGTTCCTCTTGTGCTACTTTAACATCTTGCAAAGTTTGGTTAAACTTTATGCAAGCATTTTTGAGATATCCTGCTAACAGACAGACAAACAAATAAATTAATTAACTAACGGAAGCAAAAACATAACCTCCTTGGCGGAGGTTAATATATCTAAAAGACATGCAAGCTGCTGGTTGGGACGAGACACAGAAGGAATTCACATGAGCGTTGTGACAGTGACCATGCCCCGAACACCAATGCAGGGAATCATGAGCCAGGAAGGGGTCTAAAATGTTCTGCTCAGGGACCCAGGAACACTTCTAGGCACCATATCCTTCCCATTTCACCAGGAAGTGGAGTTCGCATCTCCTATGCTGGACGTCCAGAATCTGACGCACAGTGTAGGTGGCGAGCAGACAGGAGGACAGCAGGGAAACAAAGGGGTTTGACTCTCAAGACTTGGAACACAGGGTGAATAGGCCAACAAATCAGGGGCGAGCTTCTTCAACGTCTGCTGGACTGGATTATCCTTTGTGGCCAGGGAGATTCTCTGTCCCACCTAGACTGCAGGAGCTGATTGGCTGAAGATAACTCCCCTGCTTCTGGACGGTAGAAACATGCTAAAGTAGTAAAGCGTGAAAGCCTCTCCTTCTCCAACGGATGCAACAAACCAGGACCTAAACAGAAGGAACAGCCACTTCCCTGTCCTCAGATTAGAATACAGGTGGTCGGTAATCCAGACAACATTGAAATAGAAACATTCCCAGAACAGCAACTGGTAACAAATTGTGGGCAAGCTCCACCCATGTAAGAAGACAGGTCTATCTGGTGGGGTTACCTCCCATCAGGCAGCGTAGAGTTTTGCCTTCTACCTGGCTGTTGGTCTCTGGGTGGAACCCCGAGGACAGGCAAACAGTGCCACCCACCATGGCGCAGTAAGCCTTCTAGAAGTACCTGGCTAATTGGGGACCGCAGTCGGAGACCACCTCATGAGGCACGCCCTACCACATGGTATAATAGGAGCTTGGCACTCTCCTTAGTCGAGGGCAGTTTAGCCAATGGCATGAAATGGAGAACCCATAATGGAGAGGTTGATTTTGAACCCATCAGAGGGAGGCAACCCAATGACAAAATCTACTGCGGACCTGGCCCACAGGCAGTTGGGAACCTCCAAGGACTGTAGTAGATCACAAGGGAGTTAGTTACTTGATTTGAAGCAGGTGCACACAGTACAGGTTGCAATGAACTCTTGGATTTCCTGGCTGATGGTTGGCCACCAAAAGCATCAATGAATGGGGGTGAGGGTGTGAGAGATGCCAGGATGGCATACAAGCTAAGTGGCGATGGCCCACAAAAGAACATTGCCCCTCACTCTCTCTACAATTAAGAGACGATTCAGTGGAGGGTCCTATGAAGAGGGATAGGATTGCGATACCTTTTTGACCTCACCCTCCACCTTCAGCTTAATGGTCACCAGAAGATATCAAACTGATAGGATGGTGTAAGGAGAATCTTCATGCAATGCAGGGTACAGACGTGAGAGGTCCTCAGGCTTTGTATTCTTAGAACTAGGACAGTAAGTCAAAATGAAATTAAACCTTGTAAAGAAGCGGGAGCAATGAATTTGCCAGGGGTTCAGCCTCTTAGCAGCCGAGAAGGTACTCCAGGTTGTGATGGTCCGGCTAAACGAGAAAGGGGAGAGCGGATGCCTCCAGCTAGTGTCTCCACTCCTCAAAGACAAGCTTCACTGCCAACAGCTCCCGATCTCCAATGGTGTAATTCCTCTCAGCAGCAGTCAGCCGACAAGAGAAAGAGGTACAAGGATGTAGCTTGCCATCATCTGCTGATTGAGAAAGGACAGCCCCAGCACCCACATCGGAGGTGTCAACTACAATGAACAATGAACGGTGAATAACAAACAAACTGGCACTGGGGATCAAGGAGCATGGGGACAGGAGTGGCGGTAAACAACTCTGCGATAGTTTAAAGCAGAGGCCACCTAGGGGGTCCAGGCAAAGGGAGTCCTGATGGATGTGAGCGCTGTCAGGGGGGCAGCTACCGTGAACAACCCTTGAATGAACAGCTGATAGAACTTTGTTAACCCAAGGAACCTCAGGAGCTCCACACGGTCCTTGGGTTTGAGTCAATCTAGCCTGTATTCTCTTATGATTTATATTTAAGGCTCTCTGCATCACAGTCAAGCCCAAGAGGCAGACAGGGGTTCAATGGAATTGGCACTTCTCTGATTTAAATTAGAGTTCATTTTCTTGCGGTCGTTAAATAACCAGGGGGGATATCGTGGGTATAATCCTCCAGGGTTGGAGAGAACACTAGTCTAAGTAAACATTCATGGACTGGGAGTCCATGTCTCCCAGTTCATGAGGACATAATTAAAAACCTTCCTCTTGTGTTCAGGTCACCAGTGACCCGTTTTCATGTTTTAAATGCCTAAAAGTACCACAAAAATTTTTTCACAGCATCAAGGCTTTTTGACTTTGTCAGGAACCTCTATTTAAACAAAACAAAACAAAAAAATTTTTTTCACAAAATTATAAAATGCTCTGGTTAAATGATGAAAATTGTAGTGTTTGGGTCAATTTTGACCTGGTTATAAAGATAAGAACAATAATTAAAACTGAAATCATGAGTGCAAAACCAACCTTTCCATGGGTAAGGAAGCCTAACAACGTAACCAAGAGATGAGAAACAAATGGAATGATAAATAATTGTTTTAGTGTGTTTTACAGCTGATTTAAGACCCGGGTCAAAACTGACCCTAACACCATAGATGGTAGCAGAAACTAACGCAAGACGAAGGTTTTCATGAGTTTCTGGAACATAGTGGTGGCGTTAGTGAACCCAAACAGCATCACCAGGTATTTTCAGTGGCTGGAGGTGGTGTAAAATGCTGTCTTGCATTCACTCCTCCACAAATGCGTACAAGGTGACAAGCATTGCACAAGTCAAGCTTGGTAAAATCAAGACAGCCCTGGAGGTTGAAAAATGCAGAGTCCATCAGAGGACGAGGACAATGATTCTTCATAGTTATCGCATTAAATCCCAAATAGTCAATGGAGGGAGATAGAGACCCATCTTTTTTGACTATGAAGAAGAAACCAGCTCTAGCTGGTGACAAAGAAGCTCAAATGATTCGGTGGGCTAGGGACTGATTTCTGTACTCCTCCATAGCCTGAGACTCCAGTGTAGTTAGAGAGTACTGCAGAACCTTGGAGGATGGTGTTCTGAGTAACAAGTAAATGGCACAATCATGGGGTCTATGTGGAGGAAGTGACTTTGCTCAAGTTTTGCTGAATGCCAAACAGTGATCATATACCGTGGATCAGAGAAAATCCCTTCAGGTCTGGCGGCTCCTCCTTGTGATCAGAGGAAGGGAGCGCAGTGGGGCAGGAGGCAGGATTGAGCACACTCTAGGATGGATTCCGAGGGCTAGTCCACATAAGGGTAGTGACTCTCAAGTCAGAGCCTTCCCAACAGCACCAAGGCATGCAGTGATTCCATGATAAAAAAACACCAAATCTTTGGAATGGTTACTGGAGGTCAGCATGGGCATGATTCTGTGTACCTCAGTGATGTCAGGAAGGGTAACCCCCATGAGACCCTGGGACCACATAGGTGCTGGCAGTGGTTCACTCAGAGCCCTCAGGCAACAAACAAGAGCAGGATTCATAAATTTCCCATCCGCTGAGTCAACTAAGACCCTGGAAGGAATGGATCATCCATGCTAGGTCAGGGAAATGGGACGGAGTGGGTAAGATGATGAGAGAGCACCACTGGACCGCATCTCTCTCTCAGATGCAACTCTGCCCCATATTACTGAAAAATGACATCAGGATACCTCTTAATACTGGTATTGTTTCTACGCTAGAACATAATTTTTGATGAAAACTGGAGATAGGCCCACTTAATCGTCAGCCCACAAATAAATGTAAAAACTAAAAATGGCTATAAAAGAAACTGAAATATTCCAAACAGAAAATGTTATTCCATTTTGTAACTTACACATCCAAGAAAAAGATTCCCCATGAATATACTTCCTAATCCAGAGAATCAATGCTGTCAAGTTCAGGAAACCCTCCTCTTCCATTCAAACTCACTCTCAGTGTCCACATCCGTATTGTTTTTTCATCTAGTAGAAGTAACATGAATACCCCAGGGTTGCAAACTGTAAAATTTTTTTCAATGTGCTCACGTAATTCAAATGCGGCAAGTTGAGAGGATGCAACCTAACTTATAGCGTTATATTTTTTTTTTTTTCTGGACACCAAATCAATTCCTTTCATGGAAAGTTCATAGTGTCCTTCACTGAATATATCACTCGCCAATCAACAGACAATTACCAGGAAACTTTCACATGGGTGTGAACTATAGCAGTGCTTTAAGATAAACATTATTTAATCCCATGGTGTAATTAGTCCTGTGCATTTGACCCATTCTATAGTTAGGAGCAATCAGGGGTGCTGGTTGGAGTGTTCCTATGATGCATGTTTTTGTGGGGGTGGGGGGGGGGGGACCAGAGTACCCAGAGGAAACACACGCAAGGACGGGGAGAACATGCAAACTCCACACAGAGAGGCCCCAGGCCAGATTCAAACCCACAACCTTCTTGCTGTGGCAGCAGTGCTAACCTCTGTGCCACCGTGCCATATTTTATGTTTAGGGACATATAGCAAGGGATGTACAGCAGGGAAAATAAGTATTAGTAAATAAATATACAGTTGTATTACTAATGGGGCTATTGACATGAATATTGTCGCCAGATTTTGGTAATATCCCAAGTAATCCACACATACATAGACATTAAAACAAATCAGTCCATAAATTATGTGTAATAATGTGGCTCTGACAGAGCGAGAACATGAAAGGTAAAAGGGAGATTACAGACACTGAGGCCTAATCTGGCCCTGTGACCAGGTGGGTGAAAAGGTCAATGGTGTCGCAATAATGGGAGAATAATGAAGAAAACTCATTCTGCATCATCCCCAAATTCAGCAGGATTTTTGCAGGAAAGCACCAAGGTGAGCGCGTATGTGCGTGCGTACATGTTTATAAACCAGGAACAAAAGGGTGGGGCAATGGGGGGCTAAAAGCTCATTGATTTCTTTGTTTTAATGGCTAAGGAAACTCACAGATGACAAAAGCTAAATGCAGAGAGTGTATACATGTGAATGTGCGTGTGTGCATCTGAGCTTGTGCTTTTGTGTGAGAGAGACAGGCTCTTTTCAATGGCAAACTTCCATCATCTTGCCATAGATTCTGTTGAGTTGACGGTCGGGCCACCTCTAGTCTGGCCTACACTGTTTAAGGGCAGAGGTATGGAAACGCCTTACCTCGGTTGATCTGGAAATTGGTTCATCAATTCAGAAGCACTTATCCCTTCCCTACTCCTTTCAGAACACTTGCCCCCTGTTCATAGATGTTGATTTGGTCACTTGGGAAACATGGACTCCTCGTTTGAGGTCTTGTTTCTCTTAAAAATTGTTGTCGGTGCAGCATGCCGCACCTTTGTGTTCGCTAACTTTTGAACCGTTCCAATGAAAAGCCATGATTATAGTAAAACGATATGAATGATACTATGTTGCAATTTAAACACCAAAATTGGGTTCTGTTACTTTTACTCCAAAGGTCAACCAGAATGCAAATTTTTCAAAATCCATACATTAATTTGTTAGCCGTGAAGGCTATAGGAAAACCAAGATACCACTTAACCCGTCAGAGCAGAATATGCTGTTTAGAATTAATTACTGTTCCATGTAAAGGACAAAATGACTTGAGTGAGTCAGGCCCAGCCTCTCATAAAAGCTAGAGTCCAGTCATCCCCCCCCTCTCTCTCTCCCTCTCTCTGCAGGTTTGAGGAGGGGGTGTAAAGAATAAGTCAGGAATGAAGGGGAGGGGGCAGGTATGACAAGCTCAGAGGGGGACAGGGAGCCAGGTGCTGATGTAAATTACCAGCCTCTTTGAGCCGCAGTGACCTCATGCCAGGATAATGCCAAATCCATAGGTGTTCCCCGCTTATTTCCCATTCTCATGCTGATTGCTTTTCAGTGTGCGTTGTCAATCTTTCTAAAATTGTCTTTCTCTTAATGCTTAATTTCTTATGTTCTGCTTATTTAGCAGCCTCATCGAAGAGGAAACTCCAAGTTGTACGAACGCAGCGCTGAGCATCTGCACATGAAATGCAATTTTAAGGTACCGCATTAGCCTACTTATTTTATTTTACTTTATATTTTTTTTCTCCAGGGCGCACACTGTGTATGTATCACTTACATCAGATTAAAAATCTTAAAACATCGCAATCTCCCGCTTGAAATTAAGTCTGAAAATAAACAAAGGCAGTGTTCAAAAACCATACAGCGAGACAATTATAAAAATGCGGACAACCCAACCTCATGATTGTTTCTATTGTTTTAAACCGCAACGCGCCAATTTTCCGTCGAACCAAAACCTAAATTTGACAAACGGATAAAGTTTTCTGCTGAATAATATCAAATAGCCTATTATCAAATGCCAGGTCATGTTTGCAAATGAGAACTGGTTCTCAAACATTTTACCTGGTAAAATAAAGGTAAAAAATGCGTCGTTGATAAATCCAATTCTCATTCCGCATGCACAGCGATAACATCAAAACATTTGTTTTCATGGAGTTACAACAATTCGACCATTCAAAATGGCTGCAAAACTCTCATTTTTACCAGCAAAATTTCTCTGAGGAAATAATAGCTATCCAAAATAATAATAATAATAATAATAATAATTATTATTATTATTATTATTATTATTATTACTGTTGTTGTTGTTGTTGTTGTTGTTGTTGTTGTTGTTACTGTATACAAATGCCATAATCAAAAAATTGTAGATATAGATACAAACACTTAATGAGCACAGAATTATTCCTTGGTTAATTATATCATGAAATTATCCTGCATTTAATCCCTATTTCAGATTATTTCATATATCCTTCGTTTATCACCGAAATAGAAGGGCTAAATTTTTTAATATTGATTGCTATTTATTTTGCCAAAATGGACAGCATTGTCAACATAAATAAAAGATTGAACTGATAGTTTTAAACGAGGGCAAAATCCACGATGTCAGTGCTGGTGCTTGATTGAAAGCTCAGATGCATAGTCCGCCAGTTCCTGCTAAATTGAATCAGAAGGCCTATTCCAATAATAACAGAAATGGCTCCGTGCACAAACCTCAGGAAAAGAAAACGCGCAACCGCAGGTTCTATTTATTAACAATTCACTAAGCATGCCCTTGAACAGCTCAGTCTAAACGAATGTCAAGGAAACCTCGATGAAGCACAATGGGTCAGATTGCGGAAATTCACCTCTCCTTCGATAACTCCGGGTCGTTTTTGTCACTGTTTCCCACGCACGTGCCGTTTTATGGAATAAGCCATCAAGCAAAGTTGGAAGACATTCAATTTTAGTCTATTCAAAACTCAGAGATCACCGGCAGGATGGAAAGTTTGTGGCTGCTATATACTTTTTAAGGTAAGTTTAGCAGCACAATTCTTGAGGCCTTGACTCGTGAATTAAGCGGGGTGTGTAGCGTGTCTAGTAGTCGTGGATTGTCCCGTGTTCCTATAGGTCTTGTTTAGGCCAGTTGTTGCAACAAGCTCAATTGAAATAAGCACAAAAAGTTGAAAGTAAGACAATTGCGGGCGAGTCTGTTGTTTTCATTCTTATGAAACATGAATAATGAGTCCGTAAACTGTGCAGTCTGGCTGTGGTATGTTAAATGTTGAGGCCCATGCATTGAAAATCATAAACTCATTTTGGGGTGGGAGTGCGACTTGCGGGGGGTGGAGGGGTTACTCACAGAAGTGTTCTTCTATGATCACCTCACCACAATTGTTGTTACTGCAGCCACAGGAGCAACCCACAGGTACAGGCCGCTTTCTTTCTTTCTTTCTTTCTTTTTTTTTTTACCACGAAACGGCTCCAAAATCCCATGCGCCAATTCCAAATAAAGACGCCTCTAAAACTCACATCAATCCATGCCATGAAATATCTAAAACAAATGATGCTGAGCTGCAATGCAAACGGGATATTACTGCATGCAACATTTTTCTTCAAAATGACAGATTTTCCGCAGGAAGATACGAACGAATGTACGGTACATTCTACTATACCTCAAGCATAACAAAAACCCCTCGCTTTCACTGCAAATATGTTACGTTCAGAATCTAAATCCCTGGTATTGCGCACACTATGTTCTGTCTATTGAACGACGCCTTGGTGTACTACCTAAATGAGGTGAAATCTGGGGCAAGCTGTAGTAGACTAGTTGTCTGAGCCGGTGAAGTGTGAAATTGCAACACCAGACAGCCGGCATAATAGCGCAGAAGGGGGCTAATGCTCATGCTCTATTCACAGAACATTCTTATAATGGCTGAATTAAAAGGAATATTGTGATAACGATTTAGTCAGTTTTTGATTCTCTTGTAAAATTCCCCCTTTTTTGTTCATTTTGCATACTCCAGCTCGGTCAATTTCTCTTGCCCCATTTTGCTCTTTCCAGGGATATCTTCTCAAATGGCTTTCACATTTTTTATTGAAAAAATAATGAAGTCCTCTATGAATTTCTGCAAACAAAATTGAAAAGGGGAGAAAGCAGAGAGAGACAGAGAAATTCCTTCCTGGTTTGTAATTTACACCGTTGTTAGGCACCCCACTCCCCACCCCTTCCAACCCCCACCCCTCTGCCACCCCAGGATACAAAGGCAAGGAGGGCACTGAACAATTAAAATTAATAACTGAAAACATCCAAGTTTAATTTTAACGATTACTTCTACATGTTATCGCACACCCCCTTAAGAAAATAAAAGAAAAAGCCAATTACACAACAATTACAAATACCTGCAAACATGAGCATATACACAAATCACAAATATAGACTATCAATGCCTGTTGTGCTGATTCTGATTCTTCTAAGTCCTATAGTTCCAATATCATTGCTAGAATCAAGTACAAGAGAAAATGACAGACTTTTTGTGAATCTTTCTCACGCCCATTCTGAGCACTTCCCCATATTTAATACCCCAATAGCAGTGGGGCATTTCTGTTCTTTTAATCTGTGTATTTTTCACAACACTTTTAGGAGACAAAGATCTTTTCTTCCCTATACATCTCCGCTTCAGTTTGATCACATTTTACTTTTGGCAGGTGCATATTCACCACTGTGTAACATCACCCTTCCATAAAATAATATTTAATAGTAGAGTTATAACTGAGATCACTAGTTGTTAAAGTTAGGAAAGTAGAATTTGCTCATATTCTTGTCTGATGTAGGACTTAATTTAGTTAATGGTCCTGGATCTCAGTTACTGCATTTTACACTTCATAATCCACCACGCGTTTTCAATGGAAGACGGATCCTGGCTGCAGGCTGTAGCCACACTCTGTGTTTACAAAGTTACATGCCATAATACGTAGACTGTGGCTTGGCATAATTCCACAGGAATAAGCAGTAGCTTCACGGAAAAGGCGACATCTGATCGGCACGTAAGTTCTTCTAAAATGCGGGAGTACATTTTACTGTCAATTTGGCCTTCACAGATGTGCAAGTTGCCCATGCTGAGTTGAGCAAGTGCAGCATCACACAAAGACAGAAACTGGCTTCTGAACATTTCGCTGATTACAGTCAAGATTGGCCTTCTTCTCTTTGGCCCCGAGAAAAACAACATCCAATATTTACAGAAACAATTTGAAATAAGACCGCAGCACCCCTTCACCCTTCCCCATCAGTCAGTTCAATTCCAGATGAGCTCAGACCCAGAGAGGTCGACAGTGTTTCTGAATGGTGTAAATACACGGCTTCCTCTTGGTATGGTGGTCTCAACTTGCATTTGTTGATGCCACAACAACCTGTGCGCACTGACACAGGTCTTTTTTTGCAAACTGATGTGGTTATGCCCATTAGAAAAACATATCGGTTCTTGCAGTGCAAAGAGCTCGAAGGTCACGCTCATCCAATATTGGCATTCGGCCCGCTCTTTCGCCTCCCTGGATTCTGTGAATCTCGTAACGATATTATGGACTATTGATGGTCTGCTCCCTAAATTTAATGCAATTGCACATCAAGAAATGTTTGGCAGTTTTCTTTAGCAGCTTTTGGCTGGGTGACAAACATCAAACCACCTTGCCGGTAAACGACAATGCCTTTTGTGACTGCTTATTTTATATCCATTCATAACTGATTCACCAGGTTACTTGGGGATTAGTCCATATGGGGGTTTGTCTTAACCCTTTGTTGCATGACTCTTTTGCTCTTTGCCTATTAAGGGTGGTGGGTGGATCTGGTTACTTTTGTAACTGCTATATAACAAAGGGTTAAGATTCCGCAACTTTTCTTTTCTTTCAGTTCCCCTGTCCCAATTGTATTGAAATGTGCTGCAGGCATCAAATTTGAAATTCTCAAATATTTACAAAAATCAAAACAGATGATAAGAATTAACACATTTTTTTTCAATTATTTGTGCTATTTGCAACTACATTTAGAAAAAAGATTATTGTGAAATCGCCTAAAACTGTTCTTATTTACATTTCATATATCACAAATTGAGGCTGTAAATGTGAACCTCTAGGCCATATATAGTCAGGTCCGTCAGTGCTTGGACAGTGACAAAATTTACATTATTTTGACTGTATGCCACCACAATGCGTTTTAAATGAATTATAAGATGTTCTTGAAGTGTAGACCTTCAGCATTAATTGGGTTTTGTCAAAGGTTTTGTATGAACTGCGCAGGAATTACAACCATTTTGGGGGCTGAAAAGTAAGTGGACAAACTTACAGTTATAAATTGTGATGTTCTATACTTGGTTGCAAATCTTTTCTGTCAAAGACTACCTGATGTCTGGAACCCATAGAAATCAACAGACTCAGGGTTTCCTCAGTGGTGATGCTCTACCAGGTCTTCACTGCCACTGTCTTAAGTTCTTGCTTGTTCTGATGTCCTGCTATCAGTTTAGCCTTCATAAAGTGAAAGACGCGCCCATATGAATTTGGGTCAGGTGATTAACTTAGCCATTGAATAGCACTTGGCTTCTTTGCCTTAAAATGTCATGGGCTGCTTTTCCAGTATGCTTTAATCACAGCCGCACTGTGAAGTGTCATTCGATGAGTTTCAAAGCATTTGGTTAAAGTTGGGCAGATAAAATAGCCTGGTACAATTCAGAATTCATCCAGCTGCTGTTGTTAGCATTCGCATCATTAATACATGCAAGGAACCTGTTCCACTGACAGTCATACATGCCCACGCCAGAACACTATTTCCACCATGCTTCACAGATGAAGATGAATGCCTGCATCCTGTGCCCCTTCTCCATACTCTGCTCTGCTCATCTTTCTGATACAACTTGATATTCGTCCCACCTGTCCAACAGATGTTGTTCTGGAGGTGTACAAGGTTTTTTTAGACATTTTACAGCAAACTCTGGTCTTCCAGCTTTTGAGGCTTTAGAAGTTTTGAGGCTTACAAATGTTTTACATTTTGTGGTATAGCCTCTGTATTTATTCTGGTAAAGACTTCTCTTGACCGTTAACACTAAGACAGATACACCCACCTCCCGGAGAGTATTTTTGATCTAGCCAACTGTTGTGAGAGGTTTTTTCCTCACAAGGGAAAGAATTCATCTGTTCACAGTTGTTATCAGTGGTCTTCCAGGCCCTCTGGTTTCCCTGAGCTCACCAATTTGTTCTTTGTTTCTAAGAATGTGCCAAACAAGTTATTTGGCCACGCCTAATGTGTTTGCAATCTCTCTGATGGATTTGTTTTGATTTTCAGCCTAATGATGGCCTGCTTCACTGGCAATGAGAGCTCTTTGGACTTTATACTGTGAGGTAATAGCAACAAATTTCAAATGCAAATTTAAAACTTGCTTACCTGTAAATGAGCTGCCAACACAAACCTGGCCACGGAGCAGCCGAGGAGCCAATTATCCGCTTACTCAGGGTCCCTTTAACAGGGGAACACAAAAAAAAAAATGTTGTTCACCCTATTAAAATGCAAAACCCTCAAATTAAAGTTGACACTTTACAGTACCCAGTGCTTATTTTCACTTCCAGTATGCTGGGAATAACTGTGCCAATGTCCAAATATTTATGGACATTAAAATCACTTACGGATACTCATATTTTTGGCAGTGTGCATGTTACAGCAAAAATATTTGGGTGGACTATGATTTACACACCGTGTGTCAGTATTTTGAGAGATGCATTTATTATAAGTGTAAGAAAATGTTAAAAACAGACACACTGAGAGAGAGAGAGAGAGAGACACAGATGGGAGGGGGAAATCAAAACTGATGCACAGAGTGGAGCTCAGTAAAAAAGATTGGTCCACAGAAAGAGAGCTGTAAGCAGATCTCTCTCTCTCCCTCTCTCTCTCTCTCCTGCTGCTGGTCGCCATGTGGGCTTTAGGAAAGTGCTAAAGTAAATAAGACCATGATGATTTCAGGGGATTTGGGGCTTTTTGGTTGTCGTTTTGATGAATGGACAATCAGCGGCGGCAGAAGACAGACTAATGAGTGAGCAGCGGCAGGACAGATGGACAGACACAGACAGACTGATAGCCACAGACACATGGACAGATCAGCAGACAGCACCTGTATATTGCAGAGGCTTAGCTAACTAAAAAATATTAATCCGCCAATAATTGCAGCTGTCGAGGAGAGGAAGCCCGGTGGAAAAAAAAAAAAAAAATCAGCTGAATCAGTGAAAAAGGCCAAAGGGGGGGATGTGCGCTCATTTTGTTTCTCTGCACAGGGCTTCAGATGGCTGGTGCTCCATAACATCCTGCCCCGCCCCTTAAAAGAGGGGAGCGCAGGGCCTCCGCCCACCTCCTCTTGTTTTTCACACCACCTCCAACTGAGCCTGACCCCAAACCGACCAGCGAATGACTAACTCGAGAGAACATGACCACTCAGCCCTCTGCACGCAAGCTTAGCAGCATAAACACTACAGAGTACACACGTTCGGGAAGCGCGCACCGGCATTGTGCGAGTCATTTACAGTGCGCATTTAATTTAGCATGCTATGTCTGATGTGTGTAGAAAAAAAGAGAAATGTTTGAGGGTTAAATAAGACCAGAGTAGATAGAGAAACTACCTTGTAAAATAGCCTTTATTACAATCCTTGGAACAACACGACGTCGCACAAACGTGCTGTACATAATATGCAGAATTTGTCTCAATGCTCTCAGACAGCCATTAGTATCCCGAGCCAAAGAATGCTACCACCACAAATGTAATCATGCGATACAATCAAAACCGCTGCAATCAGTACATGTGACAGCATTAATTAAGATGCAGCTCTCATTACCCTCCGATTTGAAGAAAAAAAAAATAAAAATCGAGATCGCCTGGGGAGAGCCGGCTGTCATTCTCTTCATCAGCCCCTCCTCAAAACATATCGGCAAAATTAATTTTGATTGCAATGTAATGTTGTGGAGAAGAGAATTTATTAATTTTCAAGTTCAGCCCCCCCCCACAGAAGTATGTGCCCTAGACGCCTCCCCAATGTGTTTGAAGGTACTTGGGGTGGGAAGGGGGGCTTGATGGAGCAGCAGCGGGTTCAGTGGTTCTTGGGTCCAGAGACCCAAGCATCACACCCCACTGACTGCACTGCTACAGCCACATGTTATCGTACCCGCAGCTCTTAACGTCTCCTCCTCAAAGCCTAACAATAAACTCCGTACTCTGTCATACATTCGGCTATCAGACCTGCCACATACCGTGCCCCTGACACCCACCCCTGCAATGTCACCAGAAAGTGCTGCTCACCTAAAGGTATTAGAGGCTGACAAGCAAAAATCATTTCAAAACCCATTAAAGTTACTTTTAATTTTTATCTTATCCACTTTTTAAGCCCCCCCCCCCCCAATAAAAGTAATGAGCTCTGAGAGTGTCTGGATTAACTAAACAAAAGAGATTGTTGCAGACATCCTCACTTTGTGGTAAATTATGCATTTATTTCACCGTCAGTGGAGCACTATCGTGCCAAGGCTGCGACAGTGGGGTGGGAGGCATTGCAAAGGCTGGCTTGCGAACACGAGGCTGAACGCTCACAGGGGAGGCAGGAAGTGTGTCGGCTCGTGTGAACACGCTCCTCCGTTTACTTCCAAGCCAGCATGGCATTCGTGCCACTATCAGACTCTCCTCAACGCACTCTCGGCACAACTGCCAGATCATCCCATGTACAAAGGGTACGTTTCCCAAAAGCACAGTCGCTAACTTACATATTTCGAAACATTGGCTGTATATGATTCCAGCTATGTACATAAATCGCTGACATAATTAGCAGCTAAGCTTTTGGGTAATGTATCCCAGGTTTTAACTCAGCTTTCGTTTGTGACATCAGGGTTGTGTCAGCACTATCTGTACACTGAATGAAGACGTATGAAGGGGTGTCATGTAGCCCTACCGAAAAAGACATCATCCCCACATCTGCTGCAGATTTACACACCTTGTATAAGTTGAACTATTGACCCAGGATATGGTCTTCTGGTGCAAAGCAAGAACTAAACGCTGATAAGAGAAAGCATACCTCAAAGCACAAAAACCTGCTGCATCTAATCGGTAATTAAAGCGAGAAGTGTACCGAGACCTTTTTAAAATTTGCCTTAATCCGAACACCCAATCAGACATGTGAAACAGTTTCACGAGAATGAGGGTGAGTTTTGGTTTTTGTTTTCTCAGGTGTGTTTGTGTCTGTGGGTGGTAAGTGGGGATGTTTGACCAGCCTTCCTCCTATTTGCATAACATTCACCTTGGCAGCAAAGTTTCACCGCTCTGATCCCCCTATTCCCTCTCCTGCTGAGCAGTTTTCAGCAGTGCAGATGTAAAGTCCTCCATTTCTTCCAGTATGTCAGAAAGAGGCAAAATAGGCCCAAGCCCATAAACGCCAGACTAGATGAGACTGATGGGGGGGGGGGGGGGGGGGGGTGACACCTGCTTGGGAAGGTAACCAATCTTAGGGGGGTTGGATAGCAGTACAAACTAGAGACCATCTGGGATCGCACCGGTCACATCAGTGAAGCAGGCACTGCTTACAGTGTGGCTCAGATCACACTCAGCCTTCCTTTTTACCGCAACTATTCACCTGTGAAGTTTGAAGGCTGCATCAAAAAAGGTTACCGTGCTACCTTGTTCACAAGGATTGTCCACAGACAGACAAACCGACAGAGACATAAACATGAACACTTGCAAAATGCTCAAAACGGCTTTCCTGATAGTTTTATTGTAGTTTCAGAGTAATTTCACGTGGTTTGGCCTAATGACACACAGACACACATATCAACTGAAAACAACACCAGCTTCGTTATCTTAGCTGGTAAAAATAACAGCAAATAGAAGGTGGTGCGTGTGTGTGTATGTATGTATGTGTGTGTGTGTGTGTGTGTGTGTGTGTTTGATTGGGGGTCAGCATTAATTAGCCTGTACACGTGGTATGCGGTTACTACTGATCTTGTAGGAGTGAACGCTACCACATGATTGATACTATACGGGAGTAAACGCCATTAGTATAACCTAAAACGATGTATTGTGTCTGGGTATGGGTGTGTGAGAATGTTTGTGGTGCATTTAATGCGTCTCAGAGCGAGTAAGTCTGTACGTGGTTATAAATGACCTGAAGAGGGGTGAACAGCAATAGCTATTTGCATGACTTCATGAGTTTGTGCGTTTTGTGCGAGGGTGTGCGCGCGCGTGCGTGTGTGTGTGTGTGTGTGTGTGTGTGCGTGGATGTGCGCACATACATGTGTGTGAGAGGTACGTATGTCTGTCTGTGTTTAAGTGTTTATTAGTAGCGCAACGGCAGGACAGGTTCCTCCCAGCAGTAGTCCCCACACTGCGGGGCCTCCATACTGATGACTTGCTTTGCATCTGGCATCTGGGCAGCCAACAGCCCACACACTGCTGCACTCTGCCAGAATGTATCATTGATGATCTCCATTTATAATTCCAAATGCTCCCTGCGATCCCAAATTTCATGTGATTTCCATGATTTATGGAGATTTGCAACCTCCCACCGGACTTGGCCGGGAACGCTAGGAACCTGCGGCACATATGGAATGAAATCGAGGAGCGCCATTGCCGCCCACGTGTCCCGGTGACCGCAGTGACCACCGATGGCACGTTCCACTCCTGCTCTTCCAGAGCCAGGCGAGGCAGGCTGAGACACATGAACATAAAAATAACGACAAGACTAGGCCATTCGTACTCCTGCATCAACTAACTACAAAGAGCATTCGGCTCGAGAATCAAGCCTCCTCTCGAACACACAGAGGGTCTCTGCCTCAGCTACATGAGATAGATGATTCGGCCTCTGAAAAAAAAAAAATAACGAATAAAAACAAAGACAAGCTAGGTTATTACATGGACTTCTGTGACTGCTAATACGTTGACTGGCTCTAATGGAGCGTGCTGAAGCCTGCGCAAAAATACACAGGGAAGGTGGGACGGGTTTATAGGAAGACAGTGAAAGTGAGTGCTTGTGGCCTGTACTTGTTACTTACTGATTCGACGTGAGAGAGCAGGTGTGTTAATCGCGCTGAGCAACACCTCTCTAGTCAGATGTGAGGGGTACAGTGGTGCTAACAATGGCTGCTGAGCTCACATACACATACGCACACACACACACACGCACATGCCTGCATGCAAACATGAAGACAAATCAAAGCACATAAGCGCGCGCACACACAAACACACATGCAGACCTATGCACACACTGCTCTTACCCATAAGCCAGTGAAAGAAACATTTTTGAGCAAGCTGCAAGTGAAATTGTACAGACTCTTTTTTTATCAAAATTATTAAATAAAGAAAAATGATCAAAGAACAGTCTATTTGACTCCTCACATAAAACCAGGGAATCAATCACTGAGTGTGAATTTGTTTTATGATGCAGTCCAGCCAATATGGGGATGAGGCGACCACGTCAACCCACTTCTGAACCTCTACACTCACGACTGGACCCAGTGGAGGGGAACCACTTTTCTGAGAATTGACAGGAAATACTGGGTCATTTCGAATTCATACTGTGAGTGCCCGTGGTGTTATGAGATCGCCAGCAAGCGCAAACACTTGCCCCAACTAGCTAAGGTGCGGAAACTCCATCGTTTCACAGCAGGCGTCTCAGCAGGTCATTTATTCACATCCAACATAAAAGTCCAGTACATTTCATACTTAAACACAGTAAATCCCCCACGAACATAAAGAAACATATAAAATGCTAAGTCTGTAAGCAGCAGCACCATAAAACCAGTCAAGAGTGGATTTCATAAAGTGAGTTATGTGCCAACATGCTGCTTGACCTCTGACCCTGGGTCACGTGATTTCCCTCTGAAAGGTCCACCCCACAGGACTTCATTACTCGGCTCGACCCCAAAGCCTGGCGCACTTCTGCTCCCGAAAGGCAGGAAAGACCACAAGGACATGACACTTTCTGCTGCATAAATCCTGGGCACCGGCTCAGCCACATGTTGGCTTGTTAACAGCTAAAGGAGCGAACGTCACCACACCCCCTCTCTTAGCTCCTGTGTAGCGTGGCGCCCTGCGTGAGGCTGTCCTCGGCACGCGGTGCCACAGAACAACATTCACATTCTCGCTCCCCATCATTCAAACATGTTGGGATTTAATGGATTCATGTAACACAGTGAATTACGGCACTTTAAAATGGATTTTGGCAACACTACACGACCATACTTATGGAGACGGCTCCGACTGCACAAATCCAATGCTTACAACTGCGGACAGGAAAAAAATTATAATCATTTCTACAGCCAGATGAAATGATTATGAACGAGAGTGAATACTCCAAGATTCAGTAACAGGCCCAGTATTTGCATTAGAAAACAATTTCCTCTCTTTTTTGACCCTCTGCACCTCACAGTCTAATAGACAGCCTTGAAGGAAATGAAAGTGGGCGGTTTAGTTCATTTCTTTTTTACACGCTGCAATTTCTCACAAAAGCTTAATTCATGGGTCATAGTTTTAAGAAGCCAAAACTGGAATGGGGCATTTCCCTTTAATGCTCCATTACATCCATGTTTTTGCCTTTATGCTTTAAGTCATACATTTGAGGATAAGGTGGCAATTTGCAGTGTGACAGTCTCGGTTCTCTGAAAGAAGAGTAGCTCACCATGACTTTGCCTTCGGCTGCGTTTGCACACTTTGTCACCGATAGATAATCGGCAAGATCAGTCACGGAAGGAGTTTATTTCTGAATTACTCTATTCTATTTTGATAAATTACAGATAAAATTTGAAATTTTGCCATAAAGGTTTAGCACTTAGAGCCAGTAATTACCCAAATTACATAATGAGTTGGGATTGGAATTTTTGGAGGGTATGACTCTAATATACAGTCTTCATTTACGACTTGCGATGGAAATAAGCAGTGCACATCATTTGTTTTAGAAAAAAATGAAGCTTTTAAAAACATTAATTAACCTCCAGCTG
This sequence comes from Gymnothorax reevesii, assembly GCA_029721435.1. NCBI lineage: Eukaryota > Metazoa > Chordata > Actinopteri > Anguilliformes > Muraenidae > Gymnothorax > Gymnothorax reevesii. The sequence goes on from CM056586.1 coordinate 10,352,440, forward strand.
TTTAAGCTGAAGTTAAACATGAATGTTGGTAAGTAATTAGCATAATTAAAAATGCTTATAAATTACTTTATTTTTAACCCATAAGAGAATAAATATATCCAAACAAATACTTTGGTCAGATTATGGAAAAAAAATGGACAACAGAACCAAAATGAGATATATCTCTTTCACCTGATAAAAAAAATAGTCGGGGAGTTTAGCTATTCGCGCTTGCTTATGTCTCGAGTGTGTATTACTCGTGAGTGTGCACGTATACACGCGGGCACGCGGGTGTGTGTCTTGTCTGGGGTCCTGTATTGCTCCATTGATGCAGCTTGAGTCTGTCGATTGTCAGGCTGGTCAGAATAAAAGGTGGCAGGCAGTCAAAACAACCCCTGTTATTGCAGCCAGGGTCTGGGCTGAGTGAACAGCCTCTTTTCATGCACCCTTAATGTGGTAAAGTGATCCCACACACAATGGGGGACACTGGGAGAGGCCATCCCCAGCAAACAGGCAAAACAAACAGCACCCCCGGCCCCTACGAGCCCCCTAATACAAACCATGCAAACGGACCCCTTCCAGAGGCCCCCCCCCCAAGTGGTCAGACACCTGCAATGCACTTCATCATCTGCAAATCTTCCCCACTGGCAGCCATTTTGTAAAGAGGGATGATTCTCGACTGATGATGTCTTACAACCCTCCATAAATTTCCAAAATTTCTGTCGGCCAGCCGACCAGAATCATATTTCTGCTTATAAAAATAACATTACTGTACTGGCCATGCACGTATAAATGAAAGGAAATATTATTCCAAACTATTAAATACATTAACATGAAATATTGAATATATTTATAGTAAGGTTTCTTAACTTCATTCATTCGACGATTCAATAAAAAAATAAAAAATAAATCAGCGAACAGCAATGTTTAGGCAGATATATATACGTAAAGCCATTCATATCTCACATTCCTAGTTGTATCCAGACTGCGGTAATATAAAATCGCAAACATGTTACATCACTACTGACTACTTCAATAACATTTCAATTAAATAAACCAAATTTAAAATGCTGAAAAGAAAATGGAAAAGACAAAAAGTAAAAATATGAACACACACCCTGCAGAATGGGAACGGCTGCCTGCCAATGTTAAATCAATAAGTAAATCCTACACTGCCAGGCTGAGGAAAAAAATAATTAGTGTAGCTGTGATGCATGAAATAGCAATTTCATTTACTAAAATTCATGGATAATCGTGAAAAAAATTTTTATCTGTCATCACACTTTTCATCAATTACTGATTTTAAAAGTGGGCCAAAACACGGACAATAATGAACATACAATTTGCACATGTGGCTGAGGCACAAATTCAGCTTCTGTCTTAATAAAAATACCCCTACTTTCTTTCTCTCACCCTGACAGCTTGATAGTTGATTGCGGTACTCTCTGTTGGTCCGTGCAGGGGCAGTTTTGACTTTGTGGAGGAGTGCTTTGAATTGCGACCAGAGAAAGTTTGTGCCGAAGCCCAGCTGGCAGAGTGACAATTTGGCTGACAATGACAGCGGAATTAGCACTCCGGTTTATTAGCACTGTCTCAAATTACTTTCCCAACTTTTTGGCCACATCCAAAAAAAAAAAAAAAAGACAGAAAAATAAATTAAGAATATGAAAGAAAACGAAAAAAGTCAAAAGATTTTTTTTTATAAGAACTTGAGGCCGAGTACTTTTCTTGATATCCAAAAAAAAATTTATGTGTATAAACGCACAGAAAAGTACTCGAACTCGTAATTAGAGGACTTAAATCAACTCTCTCAAAGAACTGTGTGCAACAGCATAGTCAGACAAAATAGCTGCGAAGAAGAGAATGTTCTTTACTTCTTTCCATCCCCCTCCCTCTATTGCTTCTTCTTCTTGTCTTTTGAAACATGTGGTCAGCTGTTGTGCTTCCATGCGGTCAGATGATCAAAGCCTAGCCGGAGCAGTAATTGTCCCCCACTGAAAGTGCAGCTCTGCTTGGGATCAGGGTCTCAGCAGGTGGGGGGACAGGGGCGGGGGGGCGGTATGAGAACGGACAGAAGAGGGGAATGAACGCGAGAGGCCCAGCCAGCCAGAAATAAAGACTTCCTAAGGCACAGCGTCTCTGACAACAGAGCCGTCCAGTGCAGAGAAAAAGTGAAAAATGAAGGATCCACATATTTGGGGGGCCATCGAGGGGGTAAGGGGGTGGAAGCCTGGTTAAAGGGATTTTTGGATATATGTGGCAATGGTTTGATCCAGAAAATGTTTATGAAAAAATGTGTGGCGATCTGAGGCGATCAAATTGGGCCATTTTTTTACCTACCTTCTTTCGCCCTCTTCCCAAGCCCCAAAAATCCAGGCCTTTACACAAAAACACTGAAGCGCAGACACAACCTCACTTCATTACATAATATAGAGGCATATTCCTCTCTGTGTAGTGAGTACACACATGCACACTCACGTGCCATGTGCACGCACATGATCTCGTGTATGTACATCCGCTTTCACAGGCACGCACACACACACACACACACACACACACACACACCCAGCAGGGCTGGGTTTACCTACAACCCACAGGGAGATGTAAAAACTCACAACTCTGGCTCGTTCGCATACATGCAAGAGCCCACAAAACATTTTTCACTGCTGTCGGTCATTTTGACTGCCCAGCGGGCCTCCGCCCGCTACCCCCACCCAGCCCCACACACCTCCCACCCCTCCTTTGGCCAGATGGCTTTTTTTTAACTGTCTGTGGTCTCTTGCACCTTCACACTAAGTCCCAGTCAGAAATAGGGGAGGGGAGGGCAAAGAATTGTGGGAGATTTGCGAGGACAAATGTTTGGGAGGTAGCAGAGCAAATAAAAAGGATTAGAGGGATTCCTTTCACAGATACTTCAAACTTGTTTGGCGCTCGTCTGCAATCTCCCCCCAAACCCCCTCCCAAATAACGAGAGAGCATTCCCTGTCAAAACAAACTCCACTAACTTCAGAACCTCATCAGGAAGACTTGCCAGCAACGGTTGGTAGTGATATAAACCCAGAAGCCTTGATTAATGTGCGGAACATTACACAAAGCCAATCTGCGAATACACACTAAACTACATTTATAGCTCAACAGATTTTACCCTAAAACTCTGATATGGCTTTTAAAATTTTCAAAAAAAAAAAAAAAAAAAGTTATTACTTTTAAAGAGCATTTATGAGCGATAAAAATTTCCCATAACATTACAATAATATTGTGAATGTGAAAAAGACGCTTTATGTTTCTGCCTTGACAACAAGAAAAATCAAGACACATCAAGTTCCCGTCCAAAAGGCTAAATTAACCTCCTGCAGAATCCTGTACTGTTTATGGAACAATTCCCAATGAAACAATATATATATAATCCATAACAATACGATCTTGTCAGTTCTTCATTAGGAACCACTCTTCTGCTCAAGAAACCTTTAAATTCGGATTAGGCTAAAAAAAAAAAAAAGAAAAAGAAAAAAGAAAGAAAGAAGAAAGAAAATTTTGGGGGGGAAATGATACAGCCGTAAAAAACCAGCACAACAGTTATGCCATGTTTAATTTTGATATAGCATAATCAGCCCTGGAAGTAATCATGCATTTGATACACTTTAAACCTTCAAATCAAAGGATTTCAGCCATTTCTGTTCCATTGACCATCACCAAACTCAAAGACACTGAGGAGATCCTATCATGAGTCAAAGCGGTAACACTCAAGAACAGGATTCATAAAGATCAAGATCAGGGAGGGGGCGGGTGGATGGTGGGCTCAAGACATTAGAGGGAGATTTCATTCGCCTGCTGATGGGGGAGGGGGGGTTGTGTCTGCAAGTGGTGTGGAGGGTAAAATCCTATCTTTTAGACACATTCCGTTTTTAAAATTATTCAAAGCAAAATCCTACTTCAATATGATAAGACGGTTTGATTAGCAACATGTTTTCTAACAGAATCTGGTCACGGCACTGGACCGTGGCTTTGAAATTTCACTGTGCCTAACAAGGTTAAGAATCCAAAAATGTATTTTTAATCTTACAGCTTATGGTTTATTTTCCTCACTTGTTTCTAGTAAATTCCTGCTCACAACGTTAATATTTTTCTTGGTTTAGAATTTGTTAATCCAGTCTGATCTTGCAACCATACTTGGGACTGTGCTTTCCTGCCCCAAGGAAGATTTGCTCTTGAATGACTGCAATCTATGCAACGCTTGCACTGTATACATTCTCTACACCAGCCTCCGCTAAATGCCAGTAAAAGAAAGCAAAGTAGAAAGTATTTGACTCAGGTCTCAACAGTGATAACAACCAGATGAATAATGTGGCTGAGCTCAACGGGAGTGAAAAGGAGTTGGACCAGAGTGAGGTAACCGGCTGGATTTCTCTTCAAACTCAGCGGAGAGGCTTCCCTCTCTTTAGCTTTGCCTGGCACATATTTGCACTGTGCGGTGACATCACCAGGTTGACACTCTAATGTTAGCCTGAGCCATCCGGATCCAGAAAATGTGCTTTGTTTATAAGCCATTGGACGATTGCTGCATCTGAGGAAACATTAACGGTCACAGCTGAGTTTCTGGGGAGGCCTAAATTGGGAGCCCCTTCAAGTGCTTGAGGATTACCAGTGGTCGCTGCTGAGGAGGCAGAAAGCCTCTCTTTGACCTGATTGTCGAACTTGACCCATTTTCAATCCTTTTCCTCAAATAATATGTTTAACTAGCGTCTGTGATCCCAAACCAACTTCTGCCCTCACATCATGCCTGGAAATCAAATGATAGATTCAATTAAAAAAAAGAAAAACTGTCAAGAATTGAGAAAACGTGATGAAAGAAAGATATACAACTCTCACTATCACTTCAGCTGTTAGCCCAACCAACAGAAAAGACCAGCAAAACGTATGCTTCAAGATTAACCCTTAGAGCACTAAATGCAGCTGTTGTTGCTCAAAGATGTAAGATTTCAAAATTAAAGCTGTTGAAAACCTACCGTATGGCAACTTGTTTAAAAGAGCTCCTGCGGGGGAGCTCTTATAAATAAGTTGCCAAATGATAGGTTTTCAACAGCACAAGATAATTAAATTTAGATTTTTTAAAATCTATTTCAGCACTCTAAGGGTTAATTATATGACAAAATCTTTTGCAAATCTTAGCCATATTTTCCAAGTTTGAGTGCAAAGAATGAAGAGGGACAAGAAGCACCAGCAATTTTAAATAATTTTGATTAATACACACACCTTTTTCAATCCAATCAAAGTAGGCCAAGTTTACTAGCTTACATGCCAAGAAATAATTATGAAATGGCCATCTGAAGTTATTGAGTTATTCTTTCTTAATCACGCTAACTTAATCAAGAAAATTTTTAAATAGATAAAAGTCTTGGCAAATGTGTTGTGGACAAACTGTGCAAAGATTGGTTAGCTAATGTCGGTCACCTCGGGCCACTGTCTTTTTAACCCATTAATGTCCATAACAGAAAGATATTTGCCCACAAGGAAGGACTGGCAGTCTGATTTTACTGCAACAATTCAAAATGGCCTAAAAGTAAGTTGGTGCTAAGCAAGAAGGAATGTTTGTTCTGCCTTCCTGTTGGTTCACAATGGCCAATAAGAATGCAAAATTCTCAGTGTCATTGACAACAAAACAGCGTCCAAACGACATTAATTTTAAGAACTCACTGTAAAGGACTTGCAAACAATTATTATAAACATATGAACAATACTGCTTTGATTGTATAATACAATATGATAATACAAAAATAATAAGGCCTTTTTCAATTGGCTCACTAAGTATTACTTTTATCGCTATTTTTATAGTATATAAATCCTAAAAATTCACCAGAATGCAGAGAATGGCATGTCTGAAACACATTTTCCTGAGAAAGAAATTTTAAAACTGCAAATATACTGCTTTAAAATATATCCTCTCTTCTTACAGTATGCTCGTGGATCACGGTAAAACTTTGTCTGGGCTACGGCCCTGTTCATGAGTACCCAAATGACACCACGGCCGTCTTTGCTTCAGTGATACAGGTTTCCAACTGCTGGGGTTGAATGAAAATCGTGGCAATGTTGCTAGCCTGAGGGAGGCACAGTGACACGGTGGATAACACTGATCCCTCATGGCAAGAAGGTTTTACGTTCAAAATCTGGCCTGGGGCCTCTCCGAGTAGAGTTGGCATGTTCTCCCAGTTTGCACGTGAGTTTTCCTCCCACAGTCTAAGGATGTGGACGTCAGACTAATTTGAGACCAGCGTTGATTTCTTTGATGAAAACGAGGACCAAATATGTTTGTTAGTCACCATTTTTTATAAATGGCAAGTAAATAAAGTGTGATCTGTAAGGGAAAAAAAACTATGATGACACGCACTGACATTTTCGCTTGCAAATAAATACGAGACGGAAATTGCAGAAAGAGGCGACTCTGGACTCAGTCCAATCAGAATTCTTCTCTTCAATTGGATCAGTCTACACAATTGGATTATGTTGATCTTGGCTGTAATTGCATAACTGCTGCACACAAAAATGCTAAATACGGAGGACTGCAAACTCTCAGTAGGTTTTTATGTCCACTCGACCAGAGCTGAGCAGCAGTCGCAGAAGTGATTTTCAGAAGTCAGCGAAGGAAGCCGAAAGCTTTTGCCCAGCTCTGTAGATGATGCTTTATTGAGGTTCCATGAACAGGTGGCATTTCAGCCTGTAGGCTCCAGTTTTATCTTTAATAATTGAGAGTTGCACTTTGAAGAATTGAGAATTTCTCGCAAGTACTACACACTGTTGGTATCGTAAATTAAGTAGGTTTGATGTTCAAGGGTCTTATTTTTGTTACCTTCAATAATCTATAGTACAAAGCCATATCCCAATTTTGTGTATGCTTGCATTTAAATTTGACAAATAAAGCCCTAATGATGCAATTTTGATATTCCATATAACAACCTTTACAACAGTTAAATGGGTCCACAAAGATGCCATGTTCAGAATTTAATGTTTTATGATAATAAAATCTTGATAGATGTAACAAGAGGCTCTAGAGAGCCTGAATTGCTCACCTGGATCTGTATTTAAATTAACTAACTCTTAAAATTACAGACACAATCTACTGCAGCAGGCAAGTAACAAGGTACAGTACCTTAATGAAATACCAAAAAATATGATTACGATTCCGACCTTGTCCCATATATTTCGCAAAATCGAAATATTTTTGATTTGGTATTCATAACCAGGAGCTGAAACTCCTCGGTAATCAAGCAGTTTCCCTCCATTACAATTTGTTCCTTAGTTGAAGGTAAATGGTATGTCTTCTGGGTCGATTTGTGCATTGAAATCTCCCGCAACAACCAGGAGGTTGTGAGCTGGAACGTTATCCGTGACACTTTTTAGGTCTTCATAGAATTGGTCTACAGTCAATTCATCAGTGACGTAAGTCGGGCTATAGCATGCTATGATGGTGGTCTGGGGGTTGCCATAGAATTGTGCCACTAGAAGACGTGGAGAGATCTTCGACTGTTTTCAATTGCTCAGTGGCGCGAGGGGATAACAAAACCCAAACACCACCGATCGTGGAGCCTTGAGAGCTTCGCCAAGCTGACGATGTAATCAGATGATAGCCATCACTTGTTTTGCAATCAATTTCAATATCTGGATGGTATATTCGATGTTCTTGGATGCTCAAAATGTCGATCTTATGGCGTTTTGCGCAGTTAACAAGTTCTAGCAGCCTGCGGTCCTTGGACAGGGTACAGGCGTTGAAGGTGTTGAAGCGTGTTTGTTTCTTACATTTCAGTAAGAATGACGGTCCTTTTCCGCCTCCATCACGGGATACCCATCTGGTTGGATTGAGGGTATTCCAGTCATTATTACCAGAGGGTACGAGAACTGAGCGATGGCCTTGAGTGGCAGGGACTGGAACCCTGGTGTGGTTTTCGTTTGTTGTATGCATCCTTTCGTTTACCAAGTCGAAATGCAGTTTGCAACGCCTGCATTCGGGTTTCCATTCAGTTTCCTTCCCCGACTTGCCGTTCGGGGCTATTGGATGTTCCCTACCCAGTGTGCATGTTGGCCGTTGGCTCACTTGGAGCTCATCCGGCCTTTGATAGGTCTTGTTTTTAATCCTACAGGGTGACATACCACCATCCTACCAGTATTATACCGGTGGGGGAGCCAGTTTAGACGCCGACTACCCGTCCATGCGGCAGGTTGTACTGTGTTACAGTGTTACCAGTTGCAGAGTCAATGACCCTGACCTGACATGAAATTCTAATGTACCTCAATTAGCCCTCTCTTCTCAAAAGCCTCTGAAAAATGTCTCACACACAAAAAAAAACAAGCTGGTATAGGCACACCCAATGTTTTGAGTAGCCTTGACTGGAAACAAATCTCAGTGGAGGGGCAAACTGAAGTAAGAAAAAGCATAAGTACACAGTAAGGTGTAACCGTAGATGAAATTTTGTTGAGATATATAGAACAGACTAGGAGTTCTTGCTTGCAAAAAGAATGCAATGAAAAAAACAGTGGAGGGTCGGACAGATTGGCAGGAGTATGGACAGACGGACAGTAGGACGAAAAGCAGTATGAAAAGGCACATTTACAGAATAAGCTGTGTCCATATATCAAATTTTGAGACATTTTGAATGGATTAGGAGTTCTGCTCCAGAACAGAAATGTGAAGGACGGAAATGTGAAAAAACAACCCTCATTAGTATATCCCCATCGACTTTGTGGCTGAGAATAGTAAGATAAAAATGAAATTTACCCATTATTGACGCTCTTCTTTCAAACTCAAAAAGCTACCATGGCCAAAGCCCAGTCAGCATCCACCCAATGTATCACATCATGTATGCCCCTCTTGAAAGCCAGTTGACAGTCCAATAATTTCAGTCCCTTAAAAAGAGAACCCACGTCCAAAAAGTGCTGCAATTCCCACGCTGGCCACCCATTTTGGATATAAATACTCTCAAATGAAAGTCTACACAATGAACCCATACTCATGACTCAGCTGAGTTCATAAAACCTTCAAAGCAATGTGGGCGTTTCGCTCGGGAAAATGTGTTTGTAACTGGGGAGATGTACTTCCATTGCCCGTTTGTCGATGGTCTGTTCAATAAGGCACAAGAAACCCGTGGGTGACCAGAGCCCAACCAGGTCCACCCAATCACTGCTATGGTCTACCACTTGTATTGTGCTTCATATCTCAGTAAGACCTCGTGAGCGGTCTTTGGATAGCATTGGTGAGCTTTGTCACTTGCTGTACCCCTGCCCTTTGCTCAGAGAAGGCAGGGAATCCTCCATTATTCCATAATTATTTAAAACCTGCCTTTGATTATTTTTGCATGATTAACAAGGGTGGCAATTTAATAAAGGAGCAAGTCTGCCCATGAGGAACTGATTTAATTCAGCCTGATTGCATCTTTGACAGCATTACTTCAGTTCATTAAATTATGACATTTTTTATAATAGATAGGCCCATAACAATTAGCTACACTATGGCTACACCATCCTGAAAATTATTGAACATAACGCCATTTCCCTTTAAAAATTAACATGTATCACACAATGAATTGCTATAATTCTAAAATATTATTTACAATCCATTGAATAGAAAAATGCACCTGATAGAACATGTATTAGAAAATCTGCTTCAATACAATAATCAGAAGAAGGTATAATTTATGATTTCTGGCCAGATGCACTCTATGTACTACAATAAAAGTTTCCCAGCTTTAAAAAAATATAACACATTGAATTTACTGGAGCCTCTTAAACAATTCCTGACAACACAGGGCCAGAGATTTGATTTAGAGAGCGATGTCATTATGTTGCTTAGCAACGTGCTAAGAACTTCCTGTTAGAATAAAGCAAACTATTCAGACTGTGATCCAGGAAATAATACTAGCTTGTTTTGTTGGTTTGCATGTGGCACACTAGAGGCACATACTAAGTAGGCTGTGTTTGAATTGAAGCTCCTGTCAAACACAGACTTGCATTTTGAGAACAAATAGTGGCCTTGATTATTTATTTAAAAAGATCAAAGAAAGATTCTTTAAGACTAGATTCAAACAATGTGGGATATTTGATTACTTTAGTTTGGGCCAATTTTAATACTTACATGTACGGCAGCGCATGAAACCAGAGTGTAAAAAATAGGGTTTAAAATTAATTTCCATGTTTCAGAAAATGCATCTCGGAAGCTTTTTTTTTTGTCTCAGAAAGAAACCAAAAAATATAACACAGGCCATTGTTATGCATTATACGACTTTACCACGAGGAAGAGTATTGTGTACCAGCAATACATGTGTGGCCCGCACAGCACTTAATGTATAAGAAATGTATTTCACATTTAAAATTAGTATTGGCTGATGGGTCAGCGAGGTACATAAGTAAGAGCTAAACAAGCAACAACACTTTTAATTATAAAAACAACAATTCATGAGTATAGCATATTGACCCGCGGAAACGCACAGCTAAGATGAATGTAATGGCCTGCATTGTATTCTTTTGCCTAGTTTGATCTAGAGTAATTCAGCAGACATGACAAATAAAAACAGCTTGAAAACTGAACATTTCTAAATAAAACACTCAGTAAGGCTGATATTAGTTTCCCTTGAGTAAGTTCACTTTTCCTATTAAAGTAAGCAACACATTTTTATTCATATAGTTTTTTTTTTATGAAACAATCCATGAATTCAATACTTGACCAGCAATATCTGTTTAGCACACTGACCGAAACTAAAAGCATTCATGAGAGTAACCCAATGACCAATCAATCAGAGCACATGACCGAGATGTGGCTCTCATCACATCACACCAGCTTGATAGACAGTAATATGACCAAGTTTCTGGGACATTTACGGCAATTCAGCAAGCCAAAGATGCTTTTTTAAAAACTTAATGAAATGAAAGGTTTTTTTCCCATATTGAAAAATACACCATAAAAAGCCATTAACAGTAAAAACCTAAATGAAATCAACATTTGGTGTGACAACACTTTGACAAGGTACAATGTTTTTTAGTTCCATTTTTACCAGATTACTGGCTGTTAGGTTGTTCAAAGCGTACTAGAGAATTTGGCACATCCCCCTGCAGTCTCAATCTCAGTTAGGTTCTGTCTCTCCCAGAAGAAATCCCAGAAACCCTTGAGGCTGTTGTAATCCGTGCTCTGTCAAGCGGATATTATCGGTATCAACTGTCTTTAACTAAACACAATTATTTGTTGTTGTTTTTTTTTTTTTAGATTTATGCTTGATTTTTTAAGTGTGCTTATCTTCAGAGATACAAATGTAGTAAACAAAAAATTCTACACTCCAGACCAAATTTAGATAAAAACCTAAAGAGACTAAAACTTCTGCACAGTACTGTATAGCTGATAATGTAGAAGAATGCTTTTCTTTAATTTAGAAAAACTGCAAAATTACCAGCTAAATAACATAAAAGAGGGGTTAGGAGCTTTGAATAACTAGGCCTACGCTGTCAGCTGCCGACACCAAGGGGTATATCCCCGAAATTCCCCAATCCTCAAAGACCCATTTATTAGATTCCCCTTGAGTAGACCTACAATATGAGGTAAACTTGAGGTCTGTGTAAGTAATTGTGCCAGAGATATGGTTAAAAAAACTGATTTTTTAAATATATAAAGCCATCTGGTGGCAATCCTAGGAGTGCATACTTGCCCAAAATCTAGTCAGTTCATAGTCTCTACCATATCTACCCATATGCTAAAATTGAGAAGCCAATGTAAAATATTTTGTGAGTTATAACGCTAACGGCTAAAATCTGCGAACGCGGCAGCGGCAGGTGGGGCGAAACCACGATATCCCCGAAGCTCGTATTTCAGGGATATAATAACGTAAATAAGAGCCAAACTGCTCACACAATAGTGGACACTAGTGTACTAGCCCAGCAAAATTTATCAAGCCATTATCTTTGTATAGCTCTGTTTGCGATCAGAGGACCATAAGGTGTCACACAGTGTACATGACAAAAACTGAGTCCCCAAACTGAGTCAATTCTGAAGGAAAACTCTCAGATGGAACTCCGGGACATCCCTAGCCAGCCATGGTTTGGGGACTCATTGCAATTTCTCATTTTTCATAACATGAGTGGGGAGAACCAGCTATTTGCCCTAACCAGGCTTGTCATCTTCCAAACAGTAAAGTGAAAATCCTTACTGAAAGTCCGTCCTTCCATCTCCTGCTTATAAGTCCACCAAATGGGTAGGCAAGGAAGATGTCAGTCTGAAGTGACAGATGCGCAGCAGATGGAGAGTGGTGGATCCACAAGCCAATGAATCATTTGCACGTCACACACTGAAAAAATACCTTCACTACGGATGCATCGTGGAGTTCGTGATCAATGTATTCTTGGAAATCTCCCCATTTCTATTCCAAAAGTCATTCAATGGATTTAAATATCCAATTGATGACAGACCACAGTCAATGTCCCAGTCAGGCCCAAGGAAAGGAAGAAAGGAAGTGAAAATTAGATCAGGATTAAGCTATGACACAAAGACTCGGGATATGACATCATAGGATATGGGACCTATTCAACTGTCTCCACTCCTTAACACCAGAGGAGGATACTGTCTGAGATCTGAAATCATAAAGAAGATTCCAATCCTTTAAATGAGAAAACAAGGTGTTTGAGTGAGATGAAGGTGTTTGAGAAAATGAGGCAGTGGGACATCTGGAGGAGGTTTTCAGAATGTGGTACATGATGCCTTCGTGTCTGAGTGTGTGTGTGTGTGTGAGTCGAAGTGTGTGCCATATTGTTGATGAGGTTGCTTTACCCCGATATATGCTGCTTTATGATTTTTATGGAGCAAAACCCCTTGCCCAAACACCACACTGTCCAACAACTCAAGTTATAAAGGAGCCTTAAAACAGACATGGAGTCCAATCCCATCCAATCTCACCTTTTTCTGAAATAATTCAACCCTTTCCACACCAATAAAATTCCAAATGATGTTTTTTTTTTTAAATAATAAAAAATAATGCCTCCTCTACATCGCTGTCCGCCCTGCCTTATTCACGACCCTGCAGACGCGAGTGACTGTCTGAGATTATGGCTGACCTCACTCTGGGTGAAAACGCTGTCCCCAGCATAAGCGAACAAGAGCATTCACCAAACTTCATTTACTGGCCAATATAATTCTGCATGTCTTCTTCTCTGCCCCTTGTCTTATCTCCTCTCTCCCTTAAGCACTCTCACACTCCTCCTCTTCATTTCTCCATCTCTCCCTCACTCACTCACTTACACTCCTGCCCTGCATCTGTCGCTCTCCCTCTCAAACTCACAGACACAGAATGGAGGTAGATAGTCCCCCAACGAGAAGCCCCCTGTTTTAATGCAGGAGCTGTTTTAAAGCGGAGTCATTTCCCTTGTTTACAATCCGCTCTATAAATAACATCTCCCCTCCTCACAGGCACAACTGCACAAACAAAACAGAGAAGGAGCGTTTCATTACCACAACAGCCAGCGCTCCAATTTGCATATGAATGCGACGACTGCCGCGCCTATCACTGCAAACTGCCTGCTAAGCAAATAAATGCGGTAAAAGTGCGAGGTAATCATTGGTTTTATTGCCCATATGAAAATATGGCGCAAAAATCATGAGTGCTTATCATCAAATGGCAAACCGCCGTTGAACTGATTTGAATCAACTTGATTTGATCGGTGTCACCCAGAATAAGGGATCACATTTACACTGTGATTAAAATGTAAGGAGGAATCGCACAGACTTTAACACCATTTCTCTTCACCAGTCGACCCCATCACATCACCATTCCCCACCCTCCCCCTGTCGTCATCGCTTCTCCACACTGCACTAATGGCTCCCATTTGGGCCAAGTTAATTGTGTAATGATTATCTCTGCACTCCCCAAATATTCACACTTCACCTTGTGTTCCTGAGGGATATTCTTTGGGGTCCGGAGCGTTCTCTCTCTCACACCTGAGGCAGGACATACAAAAGTTGACGAATATGCGAGCCGCACCTGCTTGCATTCACTCAACTTAGTGCATGTATTTGATTAGCCCTAATTAAATTGAGGGAACCATTTCCTGTCGAGGAAGTGTCAAAGTCGCTAAACAAACAAGTAATTGCGCAGTAAAACACAGATGACTGCAACCCAAACATCTGCCCTAAAATACACACACACACACACACACACACACACACACACACACACGAGCGCGCACACACACACACACTCACACGCACAATCCTAAAGATTATATGATTGTCTTTTTTATTTTCTGATATCATACATCATTAATCCACAAATCAATTACGAGACTAGATGCAATTAAAAATACATCTAAGTAAGAGCTGGAAGCCGCAACAAAGAAAGGACATTGATGTAAATCAGTAAGAGATTTATCGAGGGGGTCAGTGATTGATTACACAAGGCTGGAGGTTTATAGAACAAAAAAAAAAATATTGCATAGATGCCGAAGGAATTACAACCAAAAAAGACCATGGCAACAACCTATCTTCCTGTCAGTTCCTCAGCCAAGAAATAAATCTGAAGGACAAACATGGTCTTCCAGTAAACCGTTAGGTGATTATTGAACCAGAGCAATCAAATTTGCCCCCAGTCACCAATTAACCCCCCCTTTCCCACCACCAACGCAAACACTCCAGCAAATGATTGACGCATCTCTGATATTTTAACTGAGAACTACAAATCACAATGGCCCCAAAGACCTGTACTCTGTCTATATTCTACCACTCAGTACACAAAGTCCCAAGGAGCCACTTGAATGACGTTTGGCATGAGTTGCCTCATGTGCCACGCGGTGCGCCCACCCCCAACTCCAAACACACGTGTGCATGGAAACTACAGCAGCCGCACACTCCAGCAAACATCCTGCCGATCCGGAATGGGTGGGAGAGGCTTGGCTGGGGGAGTCGGGGGGGGGTTCTGCAATTTGTCAGTGATTTGAATGTCTGATCAGATGCTCCCCACTTCATTTCATTTTTTTTCTAGAACGGAGGGAGCATACAGAGGATGAAAGAGGATAGAGGAGGGGGAGTTTGGGGAAAGGCAATGACAACCCCAATTTTAAATCATTTGCAGGGCATGCCCCATCCATCCTAGTCTTTCTGCCTTTTTTATTTCTCCCACAATAAGAGTAACCCTTCTCATGCTTCTCTGTTTTTCTGAAGCACATCTCCACGACCTTTGCCATTACTGCAGCGGTAAACTGGAAGGAGTGGAGCTATTATGAATCCTTCCTCAGACCCTTATAATGGCTGAGGTTGAGGGATTCGCTGAAATGTCCAGACAGTGAAGCGTGAGTGCTACGCGCTGTAGCTACATGCTACATTGTTATCCAAAAGTAGACGTAACGATGACGAAGTGGCTGGAAAGGTGAAAGCAAGGTGGCACAGCCAGTGTTTCACACGTGTGCAAAGAGCGGAAAGGACTGGTCGTGTGTGCCACTGTATGCGTGAGGTGATATAATTGCACCAGTATTTTAGGTTTTGACTGACTGCATTGCAGTGGCGTAGCCGGAAAAATGACACTGGGAAAAATGGAGTGTGCCGCTTTAATTTTCTCAAATGTTAAAGGGTACGCACCTTCACAAAAAAAAAACAATCCATTAGTCACTACCACATAGCAATGTTATGTGGTAGTGATTGCCTATAGGCAACAATCAGGCAGAAAATATATTGATAACTGAAGCCTCGGTCTCTGCAAAACAAGATAGGCCTACAGTTTATGTATCTGTACCAGAGCCTTCACAGAAATACACCTATCCATTACTCTCCGTATAGCTACAACACAGCCATGACATAGCTTATATAAAGTGCTTTGGTCATTCCTTGGTTGTTATTTAAACAGTGCAATCATCATTTAAGCTTTTCAAATAAAATAAAATAGGCCTTCTATAGATAACAACAGCAGAAACGATAACAATTTGACCTTAGTCTCTGCAAAAGTGAAACAGAAGTCTTATAGCATCACAAAAACACAACCAGAGCAATCAATCTTATATGCCTATGACAACTAGGCAGAAAGGATAACTAGGCCAATTACAACACCGACTAGCTTAGCCTAATCTGGACCACCTAGTGAGATCCATAGTAAAGAGTGTGTACAGTACGATCAATGAAATGATTGAGTACCATAGCACTTTAAATTCTTACAGGAACATTACAGGCATTTTGTTGTAATATCATAGGATCTATGATACTATAAAGGATAATCAAGGTCACTTTCACCGATTAGCACCACAACAACATCAGGCCACTTAAAGGTAAGTAGCCAGCCCTGTTATAACTATATTTCAGTTCTTTTTCCTTATGACTGCCAGATAAACATATAATACTGTAACAGTGCTAACATGCATCATTACACCATCAAGAGGATGTGCTGCCAAAAAACAAGCGTCAGAGTCAGAGTGTGGTGAGAAGAGGAGCAAAAAAACTGTTGCCTCAAGTTAGTAGGAGCAATCTGACAATCATTAAAAATTAAAACAACTACAAATGTGAGGAAATCATACTCCAACACTTTTTCCACAACCAAAGACCACACAACTGGGAAGCTTAATGTCCAGTTTATTGAAAATAAGGAACAGGAAAAGGCTTCCAAAGCTTAGGAAGTTGAGACTCCTAAGGGTGCAGGGTGAGTGTCGGTCTCATTGCAGGGGGTCCTCTGGCTCTAACCAAATTGGCTGTGGTTCTTCTGCTGAAAGAGAGAGAGGGTGAGAATAACAGAAAGGGTTAGACACCTATATTGGCTTAGATGGGAAACTGTACAAGAGATGTGGAGGGGATTACTTTCACAATGGAACATCATCAATATGTTGACGTTGAACAAAGTATGGAAAGTGGCATGAGTTACAGATGTGATGGGAATATGTACAAAGATGTCTCATGTTCTTAAGTCTTTTAGACATGTAATACAGTATAGCTTATTTTTTATTTAATGTTTTATTTTTTTTTTGCATTCATTATGATTCCCCACTTAGCCTTGTATGTTTAGCCCGGTTGATGTGGAGGGGCTTATTATATTATATTATGTTTTTGGTCCGACCGCCGCTGCCGCACTACGTGTTAGCGCGATAACTGCAGTAATATTTCAATTAGAAATTCCAAGTTCTGCATATAAGTAAGCATCATAAAGAGGAAGAACTGATTCAATTTTGGACAATTTACTATTTCTAGATTGGCCACCAGGGGCCAAAAACTGAAAAAAAAAAAATCACTGTTCCGCGATATGTTCAGGAATATTTCAATTACAAATTTCAAGTTTTGCACATAAGTATCATAAAGAGGGAGAACCGATTCGATTTTGGACAATTTACGATTTATAGATTGGCTACCAGGGGCCAAAAACTGATTTACATGTTAACGCAATAACTGCAGTAATATTTCAACTAGAAATTCCGTTTTGCTTATCAGTAAGTATCATAAAGAGGAAGAACTCATTTGATTTTGGACAATTTACAATTTCTAGGTTGGCCACCAATGACAGCATTGTGATCAGTGAAGCCGTATGAGGTTACATCACTAATTCCTCAAATCCTACTCCACAGACACAAAAAAGGTCATGACCTCACTCACTGTTATGTCTCCTTACTCAAAGACAACTGCATATCAATTATGTAATCATCTAATTAAAGTTCCCCTAACCCAACTATACTATTTCTGTCTAGTCAGAATTATACGTTTTTTAAAGTCCATTAGTATACTAACTGGTATCATAATTTTTCTCAGATGTTCAATCAGGATAGGATTCCAATTTGTCCTGTGACAAATTCCCAATGTCAGCCTATCACAAAAGTAGTATGAACAAGGCTGTGTAATGTGTTAAGATGTACTTTGATCCACCTGAGCCCTTTCACCTGTCTGGAAATAATGTGGTCATTGAAGTTAGCAGAGTTGTCTTTTTTATTTTAAAGGTCCCTTATTATGCTGTATTTAGTCTTTTAAAATATGTCCAATGGGTCTTTAACATAATGTTAAGAATTCAGTTAGAAAAAAAAACCACACGCATCCAGGCCTAGCAAGACCTCTTCTCTTACTCTGTCTGTGCTGGCCTGAAAACACATGCTGTTCAGAGTGGGCGGGGAGGCTATGCCAATGAGGCACTGATCTGATTGGTTGCCTGGCCGCATCGATTACGGGGGAGGGAGCAGACCCAAAAAACCAGGAAACCAAGATGGCAGTTATTACAGGACGGCTCTCCGCGGCATGTATTGTGGTGAGATCGTACTTGTTTGATCCCAAATCCGACCCCGAACGGAAGGAGGAAGCCATTGAAGTATTGCAGCAACATTTACTGCAGGATTTCAATGAGTGGCAAGTTGAAATTTTAGCGTTTTGCTCGTACTCTCTCGCCCTGCATGCATGCGATTTTAGCTGTACTGTTATACAGTCATGTTATATACCAACTTGGCAATCCGGAGGAAACTTTGCTAAAAGCTCCTGTTACCCATTTCCACCAAAACAAAATGCAATTTCAACACCAAGCTACAACATGAGTTTGTAACAGAAACACAAACAGCATAAGCATTGCTTCTGTGGAGCAAGTGACTCGAAAACTTCTACCAAAAAAAAAAATTCCGTATCCGATCTCCACTTTTTTTGGCTTTTTACTCATCAGAACAATTTTCAAAGGTGGATGAAATTCCGCCATGGCAATGCAGAGAAATCGTTTGTTTTACCAGACATGTTATAGTGTGTTTTGTGATTGCATTCACCACAATAGCCTCATAGAACTATCCCACACAATAGCAAAGTACTTTGTTGACCCCAGTCATAGATAAGTAAAACGATCATTTCATAGTAGCAGTGAACAAAACCAAACACGTACCCCAAGCTCTGCAAAACCTACGTCTGGTCTAACTGCAGCCTTTTCAGCCTAAGTTTGCAGACACATACAACACCTCTCCGGTTAGCTTCGACTGTAGTGGCTATAATTTGGTAACGTTACGATTAAACTGCCATATCGATGCTAACCAAATTAACACACGCATACCGATCAGAATTACTGCATATAAGTTAACCAGGAGTATTTTATGTCACACGGCATGCAAACCAACATGCAGTAGCTAGTAACCGAGCCTTTTTATCAAAGACAGAGTCAAACGTTACCCTGCAATACAGGTTTTACAAACAGTAAGTTCCGTTACCGTGAACAGTTGTATCAAGGATCCAAATCACAAACAAGTATAAAAAGTTAGCTTTGTGTGAGGTGAATGTCCCAATATTATTTTTGGTTATTTAGGACACAAACATTAGCAACAGTAACTTAGCTACGTTAGCCGCAGTGCTACAGCCACCTTCAACAGGCTATCAAATACAAATACAAATATTCTTTTGTATTTCCAGAAGTGTAGACGCTACTAAGGCGTAATACGATCCACCGTTGTTTGTGCCTGCTATAATAGTCTCCAGGGTAAGCAGGTCCAGCGCCGTGATTGCCTCTGGCTAGGTCTGTACTAATTGGAAGGCACAACCTGATGATCTCGGGACGAGCTGTTCAGAGAGGAAATCACGTTCTCAGATTACAGCAAAACCCCTGTATATGTTTAGAAACTTTACGAAGGTTGAGTATGGACATCCAACATTACAACATTACTTGCATGCATTTGAAGAAGGATCAGCCTAATGGGTTCCCTTTAAGACCAGAAAAGACAAATTCCCGATGTGGGGATGTCTTGCAGTGCCTGTCCATCACAGTGGCATGAACAATGCTGTATAATGTGGATGACGTATTAATTGATGTAGTTTGATCCACCTGAGCCATTTCACCTGTTTGCTGTTAATGTGGTCGTTGAAGTTAGCAGAGTAGTAGTTCTTATTTCCTCATTTGTATCTCAGTGTTTATTCAAAATAATGTGATCTTGTAACTGTCTATGAACCTGAGACCAGATAGTCATGTTGAAGGGTGTCAAATGTATGCACAGTGTTCAAGCTGTTGTTGTTCTGAATAAAATATCCAGTGCATACAATAATAGTTTTTGTCTGTTGTGGATTTTACAGCTGATCATAAAATTGTCCAACAGTGTCAGTCCATCACACATATTTAATCCATTTTGCCTGCTTTATGGTAGAGTTCTTGGCAAAATCTTTTCCATGGGGCTTTAGCACTTCTAAGATTAGTAACCTGAGTGAAGTTTCTTCTTTTTTCGGCACAGTAGTTAGTTGGAACATAAAATGAAATGATGCAGCTGCTAGCAAATAACAAAATTATGGAGTTGTCAATGCTGACTACCCTGACTACCCAATGTTGAGAAATACAGTGCCCTCCATAATTATTGGCGCACCTGGTTAAGATGTGTTCTTTAGCTTCTAATTAATTTAATTTTTTTAAAATAATATAGGACCACAATGGAAAAAAAGAGGAAAATCCAACCTTTAATTCAAGTGCATTTATTCAGTGGGAAAAAATCCCACATTAAGAAATAATTCTTTTACATCAAATCATGTGTGCCACAATTATTAGCACCCCTGATGTTAATACTTTGTACAACCCCCTTTTGCCAACAAAACAGCTCCTAATCTCTTATGTTTCACAAGATGGGAGAATACAGAAAGAAGGATCTTCGACCATTCCTCTTTGCACAATCTCTCTAAATCATCCAGCGACCTGGGTCCTCTCCTCTGCACTCTCCTCTTCAGCTCACTCCACAGGTTTTCAATGGGGTTGAGGTCTGGGGACTGAGATGGCCATGGGAGGAGCTTGATTTTGTGCCTGGTGAACCATTTCTGTGTAGATTTGGGCACGTTTAGAGTCATTATCTTGCTGAAAGACCCAGTGATGACCCATCTTCAGCTTTCAGGCAGAGGCCACCAGATTTTGATTTAAAATGTCCTGGTATTTCAAAGTGTTCATGATGCCATGCACCCAAGCAAGGTTCACAGGGCCTCTGGAAGAGAAACAAGCCCACAGCATCACCAATCCTCCCCAATTCTTCACATTGGGCATGAGGTGTTTTCCTGCATACTCATCTTTTGTGTTCTGCCAGACCCACTTAGAGCGTTTGTTGCCAAAAAGCTCTATCTTGGTCTCATCTGACCAAAGCACATGGTCCCAGTTGAAGTCCCAGTACCGCTTAGCGAACTCCAGACGTTTGCGTTTATGATTGTGAGTGAGAAAAGGTTTTTCTGTGCATGCCTCCCAAACAGCTTGTTGGCATGTAGATAGTGCCTGATGGTTGTTTTGGAGACTTTGTGACCTCAAGATGCTACCATTTGTGGCAATTCTTTAACAGTGCTTTGGAGAACTTTTTATTTCTCTTACCATCCACCATCCTCCTCACTGTGCTTGGTGGAAAAATAACCTTGCGTCCTCGTCCAGGCTTGTTTACCACTGTTCCATTTGTTTTAAACTTCTTAATGATTCCTCTGACAGTAGATATGGGCAGGTGCAGGCGAGTGGCTATTTTCTTGTAGCCATTGCCTGACTTGTGAAGGTCGACACACATCTGCCTTACTTAAATGGCGTGTTCCTTTGTCTGTCCCATGTTGAAGAGTGGATAAGAGAAATGGCCTCTGTGTCATGCCATATTTATACCCCAGGGAAACAGGAAGTGATGATTTACCAATTAAATGTTCCTACATACTCTGATCAACTTTGTAAACTACTGTAGAAATGACAGAAATACTTCAATTACATTTAATTCCTAGGAATTGTTAGGGGTGCCAATAATTGTGGAACAGGTGATTTTATGAAAAATAATTATTTCTTAGTCAGGGATTTTTTTCCCTTAAAATTCACTTGAGTTGAAGGTTACATTTATCTACAATTTTCAGTGTGAGAGTATGCTTCTGTAATGAAAATTGAATTTAAGGCTTTTAACACATTTTAACCAGGGGTGTCAATAATTATGGTGGGTGCTGTAACCGTTCATTTGATCATCTCCTATAGAATTGCCCATACCCTTAACTAACTTAAAACGTTGGTCTTCTTCCTCAGTGTGAACATTCGGCTTTGTGGTTCAGTGCTGACTAATGTCGCAGGAATATCAATTTTAAGCCTATTTATTATGGTTATAATAAATAGGCTTAAATATTATGTTTTTGGTCCGACCACCGCCGCCGCACTACGTATTAACGCGATAACTTCAGTAATATTTAAATTACAAATTACAAATTTTGCACATAAGTATCATAAAGAGGAAGAACTGATTCAATTTTGGACAATTTATGATGTCGAGATTGGCCACCAGGGGCCAAAAACTGAAAAAAAATCACTGTTCCGCGATAACTTCAGTAATATTTCAATTACAAATTTCAAGTTTTGCACATAAGTAAGTATCATAAAGAGGAAGAACTGATTCGATTTTGGACAATTTACGATCTCTAGATTAGCCACCAGGGGCCAAAAACTGATTTACATGTTAACGCGGTAACTGCAGCAATATTTCAATAAGAAATTCCAAGTTTTGCATCTAAGTACGTATCATTAAGAGGAAGAACTGATACGACTTTGAACAATTTACAATTTCTATATTGGCCACCAGGGGCCAAATACCGAAAAAAAATCTCTGTTTTTATCATATCTCTGGAAATATTCGTCCGATTGACCTCAAATCAAGTGCAAATGAAAGGTCATGACCTGAAAATGTGTCCCACGATGACATTATACCTGTTTGGTTCAAAATTTTGACGCAAGGTGGAGCTTTGTCACATAAAATTCACCATTTTTGCTATATCTTTGGAACCATTTCTCCAATTGACATGAAACTATGTGCAACTACAAGGTCATGACCTCACAACGTACCACATGATGACATCATACCTGTATGGTTCAATATTTTGCCACCAGGTGGCGCTTTGTGATGGAAAATCACCATTTTGGCCATATCCTCAGAACCATTTGACCGATTGACCTGAAATTAAGTTCAAATGAAAGTCTATTCAAGGTCTATTCAAGGATTGGGGAATTGGAGGATTGGGGGCGTTCGGGGATATACCTCCAGCCGTCACCTCCGACGGCATAAGCCTAGTTTCAATAGACATGAAGTGTAAATTGATAGTTTTAGTGAAAAGATTGTTTCCACACCTCATGTTCTCAGTTGCATAGGTTGCGTACTTCTAAAAAAAAATCAGAAGTTTTTGGAGTATAGAAAGATTTGTTTTTCTCCCCAAGTGTAACACATATGATGGCCAGCATTGTGAACACGCTCATAACCTCACTTCATCGCCTCCACTCATCACAACACTGACAAAACCAACATATTTCCGCCAATTTTAAAATTAATAATTAATATTTGACTCCCCCACCCCACAAAAATCACGTCTGAGAGACATTTTTCTCCATTTTTCCACGACGGCAGTGTATGAAATGGCATCGAAAGAACAGAATTTACAATTGGCTATTATACTGCTCCTGGTTAGCGCTAGTTAATATATGTTGTAACTTCAACTAGCTAGCTAGTATCCTAGCCCAATTTGTTGTCCATAAACACTGAATACATCGCCATATTTAGAGGGGGATAATCCAATGAAATGCTTTACTGTACGTGTAGATTAAATTCAGATGTGCTGACGACATGCAGTATAATTCTTTAAGAATTGCCTTCTGTAAATACCTTCAGTAAAAGCATCATGACTGGATCCTCATCACTTCAGCTCAGCAGGGTGTATAGTCCTCTTTGATAACTTCCGGGAATTGCTGTGAAAAAAACTGGTCCATTGGAGTCAATGGAAATGACGCAGCTCTGGCCTGTGTGTGCCAGCAGCTTGACGCGGCAGCGGCACTCCCAGGCACACGTGTAGCTATGCCATTGCTGCATTGGAAACTGTTGAATTCATGATATTGAGGGCAAGGTGGCATTGCACTGTTATAAGTTAAGCTATTCAAAGCACCCAAAATGCCCTGGTAATTATAGTACACATTCCTCAGGCAATAAAAATGCAGGGAATTGCACTTGGACATTTAATGAAACTAACCAAGTAAACCACAACTATTCTAACCCCAGCTAACATCAGCGGGCACTGCAAGAACCTCAGCAAGCAAGCGCCGGGGCAGCACAGGAGGAAAAATCGTAATTCCTCGAAAAGGGATATTAATTATAGAGAGGTACACAGAAGTACAAAACTGGAAGATGACTGTGGGCCTTGAAGGAATATCATACACGTCCTCACATTTTGAATCTGAACGTCAGACATCAAGGTGGTGTCATTACTGTCATCATTATGGCGAGATGGATTCTGTCACCTCCCGATAAATTTCAATAAAGAAATCACATCAGTGCATCAGGTCCCAATGACCCAAAGCGTGGGAACCATCTCGATGTAATTGAGCTGTTATACAGCGATCCTTCAGGGTTTATGATGCGCATCGAGATGGTGATTAACCAGCGCAAACAGGAGCAAACACACCGCCCTGCTTCTGACACTTAACCAGGAGCTGTTTTGACAGATTTTTTCCCTCTCATCACCTTCTTACCATCTGCGAGAGCAAACAGGGACATCAAGCAGAGGCTGCAAAACGGTTACAGAACAGACTAACAAAGCAGTCTGCACTGGCTTTAGAGCTGAAAATACACGCGCACGCACGGTTACCACAAACACACCTACACTACCAAAAACTCGAAGAAATACACACACCCGCATATGCAAACCACACACTTAGAAACATACGCATACTTAGACGTGCAAACCACAAACAGACCTACGCGACCACACACTCAAAGAAATACACACACATGCCAAACCACACACTTGCAAACATACGCACACTTACACATGCAAAGCACAAACACACCTCCACAAACCCCACACTAAAAGAAATACACGCACTTACACATGCAAATCATAGGCAAACACACTTATCATAAACAGACCTACGCAACTACACACTCAAACAACTATTCACACTTACACCTGCAAACCACGCAGTCACAAACACTTACACAAGCAAACCACAGACACACTCAGTTAAACCACACTTACAAAAATACGCACACTTACACATGCAAAACACTAACACACCGACACAAATCACACACTCAAATACACACACACTCACAGACAAAAACCATACACGTACAAACATACATACACATACATATGAAAACCTCACACTTGCAAACATACACATACTTATACAAGCGAACCACACACACACAAACATGCACACATTTGCGCATTCAAACTGCATTGATGTAAAAATACACACACTTACACATGCAAACCACAGCAACAAACATACATTTTCCATGCAAACTACAAACGTACGCACACCCAAACATACAAACACACACCGCGAA
Organism: Gymnothorax reevesii; assembly: GCA_029721435.1. Lineage (NCBI taxonomy): Eukaryota > Metazoa > Chordata > Actinopteri > Anguilliformes > Muraenidae > Gymnothorax > Gymnothorax reevesii. Next base: position 10,377,661 of record CM056586.1, read on the forward strand.
CTCACAAACATACACACAACCAATGCACACACACATACACGCAATTCGCACATACACACAAACTCCACGGTTTCAGGGCAGAGGTGCCGAGCCTGGGTTTTTTTTCGTGTGAGAGGTTAATTTGGATTCCAGAGGAAGAAGATTTCTCGTTGGCTCTCAGCGCGAGATTTAGACGACTGCTTCTAGCCATGCCATGTGCGCACGGCGAGCCCACTCTGGCACCGTCCCTGCCTGTGCTTGCATCAATTACCACCGATGAGTCTGACAGTTGTAATCACATATCTCTCTGTTCATTATGCACAACCCTGTCATAGAGACCAGCAAGCCTCCTATTTTGGTTCTCTCCTTTAAGCAGTCAGTTGTCAGGGGCAAAGTGGCAGTGCGTGTGGTTTTTGGTGGCTGCTGCAACAGGGAAATGGAAGGAGTGGGGGGGGGGTGCAAACTCAAATCTCTCCACCCCCCCTCCAGCCACAGCGAGCCCTCATGCTGCTCACTCTGGTGATTGCTGTCGGGCGAATCCGCCGTGTTATGGCTTTGATGGTAATGGAAAATGGGGACGGAATACAGCCAGAACCACAGGATCACACAAAGGTTTCGGTGCTTGACTATGAACCTTACACCAGCCTTCAGGCCAACGCCTGATATAATGTCACGGTAAAATGTAATGTGTAGTTATAGATATGGAGCCAGGCGTTAACTCAAAACATATTGATTGAGAAAATTTCAGCCCAAACATGTGCTAGTATTCCGTTAATCATTACTGCGAGCAGGGAATGGCACTAGAGGTGCCATAGAAAAATGCATTCCTGAAACTATAAGTAGATTTTTGGAGAGGTTTATTTTAATTGCAGCAGCAGGTCAGATTGGACATCACACATGGGCTGTGCAGATAAACACGAGAGGAATCAGAGGTTCAGAATACACAGAACAGACCTAACATGTCAGCCTGACAAAAATACACACATCCCCCCACCAATGAATGGACTATCCCATTGGGGCAGACACCCCTCCCTGCCACCCTACACGCGGAAAATGGTCCAATCTGCCACAGCCTGGCACAGAGCCAAACAGTCTGGTTTTGGTGTGGTGGAGGGCAGGGAAAAAACCCAGAAACAAACACACAGACAGCCGTTGGGCATGAAGAGAGAGATGGAGAGAAAACAAGAGTAAGAGACCAATTACAGGCTCAGTAGCCACACGCTCTCACATGAAAAGGACTGTCAACAGAAATCACCATTATCAAAAGAGGAACATGATCAGTGTACAACAGGAGAGGCGAAAACAGGCATCGACTTTCTCCTACATGGTAGAAAATAAAAAATTGGGTTCTTTACTTAAACTAATTATCTCCAATGACAAAAGCTGGCTATTCCAACATAAATGAAAAAAAGGAAAAAATTCTGCAAGGAGAACAGCCAAGAGCTCAGACAGCAGCAAAGTTCATCTCAGGCATTTCCATATTTTTGTGTGTATGCTTTGGCAATATTTACCCTTGTATTTCAGGCCAAAAAAGCATTCTGAATTTAGATTTAGAGAGATTGCAAGTGAGTGAGCGCGAAGGAGCTAATCAAATGGCAGAAAACAAGCCACTTGACTCAATTAGTCATTCAGCCCACTTCAGCATCCACAGTCAGATCATTCAGCCCACTTCAGCATCCACAGTCAGATCATTCAGCCCACTTCAGCATCCACAGTCAGATCATTCAGCCCACTTCAGCATCCACAGTCGGATCATTCAGCCCACTTCAGCATCCACAGTCAGGTCATTCAGCCCACTTCAGCATCCACAGTCATATCATTCAGCCCACTTCAGCATCCACAGTCGGGTCATTCAGCCCACTTCAGCATCCACAGTCGGGTCATTCAGCCCACTTCAGCATCCACAGTCATATCATTCAGCCCACTTCAGGATCCACAGTCAGGTCATTCAGCCCATTTCAGCATCCACAGTCAGATCATTCAGCCCATTTCAGCATCCACAGTCAGATCATTCAGCCCATTTCAGCATCCACAGTCAGATCATTCAGCCCACTTCAGCATCCACAGTCAGGTCATTCAGCCCACTTCAGCATCCACAGTCAGGTCATTCAGCCCACTTCAGCATCCACAGTCAGGTCATTCAGCCCACTTCAGCATCCACAGTCGGGTCATTCAGCCCACTTCAGCATCCACAGTCGGGTCATTCAGCCCACTTCAGCATCCACAGTCGGGTCATTCAGCCCACTTCAGCATCCACTGTCATATCATTCAGCCCACTTCAGCATCCACAGTCAGGTAATTCAGCCCACTTCAGCATCCACAGTCAGGTCATTCAGCCCACTTCAGCATCCACAGTCAGGTCATACAGCCCACTTCAGCATCCACAGTCAGGTCATACAGCCCACTTCAGCATCCACAGTCAGATCATTCAGCCGACTTCAGCATCCACAGTCAGATCATTCAGGCCGACTTCAGCATCCACAGTCAGATCATTCAGGCCGACTTCAGCATCCACAGTCAGATCATTCAGGCCGACTTCAGCATCCACAGTCAGATCATTCGGGCCGACTTCAGCATCCACAGTCAGGTCATTCAGCCCACTTCAGCATCCACAGTCAGATCATTCAGCCCACTTCTGCATCCACAGTCAGATCATTCAGCCGACTTCAGCATCCACAGTCAGATCATTCGGGCCGACTTCAGCATCCACAGTCAGGTCATTCAGCCCACTTCAGCATCCACAGTCAGATCATTCAGCCCACTTCAGCATCCACAGTCAGATCATTCAGCCGACTTCAGCATCCACAGTCAGATCATTCAGCCGACTTCAGCATCCACAGTCAGATCATTCAGCCCTCTTCAGCATCCACAGTCGGGTCATTCAGCCCACTTCAGCATCCACAGTCAGTTGATTCAGCCCACTTCAGTATCCACAGTCGGGTAATTCAATCCACTTCAGCATTCACAGTCAGATCATTCAGCCCACTTCAGCCTCCACAGTCGGATCATTCAGCCTACTTCAGCATCCACAGCCGGATCATTCAGCCCACTTCAGCATCCACAGTCAGGTCATTCAGCTCACTTCAGCATCCACAGTCAGATCATTCAGCCCACTTCAGCATCCACAGTCATATCATTCAGCCCACTTCAGCATCCACAGTCAGGTCATTCAGCCCACTTCAGCATCCACAGTCGGGTCATTCAGCCCACTTCAGCATCCACAGTCGGGTCATTCAGCCCACTTCAGCATCCACAGTCGGGTCATTCAGCCCATTTCAGCATCCACAGTCAGGTCATTCAGCCCACTTCAGCATCCAAAGTCAGATCATTCAGCCCATTTCAGCATCCACAGTCGGGTTATTTAGCCCACTTCAGCATCCACAGTCGGGTCATTCAGCCTACTTCAGCATCCACAGTCATATTATTCAGCCCACTTCAGCATCCACAGTGGGGTCATTCAGCCCACTTCAGCATCCACAGTCAGGTCATTCAGCCCATTTCAGCATCCACAGTCAGGTCATTCAGCCCACTTCAGCATCCACGGTCAGGGCATTCAGCCCATTTCAGCATCCACAGTCAGATCATTCAGCCCATTTCAGCATCCACAGTCAGGTCATTCAGCCCACTTCAGCATCCACAGTCAGATCATTCAGCCAATTTCAGCATCCACAGTCAGGTCATTCAGCCCACTTCAGCATCCACAGTCAGGTCATTCAGCCCATTTCAGCATCCACAGTCAGATCATTCAGCCCACTTCAGCATCCACAGTCAGATCATTCAGCCCACTTCAGCATCCACAGTCAGGTCATTCAGCCCACTTCAGCATCCACAGTCAGATCATTCAGCCCATTTCAGCATCCACAGTCAGGTCATTCAGCCCACTTCAGCATCCACAGTCAGGTCATTCAGCCCACTTCAGCATCCACAGTCAGGTCATTCAGCCCATTTCAGCATCCACAGTCAGATCATTCAGCCCACTTCAGCATCCACAGTCAGATCATTCATCCCACTTCAGCATCCATAGTCGGATCATTCAGCCCATTTCAGCATCCACAGTGAGATCATTCAGCCCACTTCAGCATCCACAGTCGGGTCATTCAGCCCACTTCAGCATCCACAGTCATATTATTCAGCCCACTTCAGCATCCACAGTCGGGTCATTCAGCCCATTTCAGCATCCACAGTCAGGTCATACAGCCCACTTCAGCATCCAAAGTCAGGTCATTCAGCCCACTTCAGCATCCACAGTCAGATCATTCAGCCCACTTCAGCATCCACAGTCAGATCATTCATCCCACTTCAGCATCCATAGTCGGATCATTCAGCCCATTTCAGCATCCACAGTGAGATCATTCAGCCCACTTCAGCATCCACAGTCGGGTCATTCAGCCCACTTCAGCATCCACAGTCATATTATTCAGCCCACTTCAGCATCCACAGTCGGGTCATTCAGCCCATTTCAGCATCCACAGTCAGGTCATACAGCCCACTTCAGCATCCACAGTCAGGTCATTCAGCCCACTTCAGCATCCACAGTCAGGTCATTCAGCCCATTTCAGCATCCACAGTCAGATCATTCAGCCCATTTCAGCATCCACAGTCGGGTCATTCAGCCCACTTCAGTATCCACAGTCAGGTCATTCAGCCCACTTCAGCATCCACAGTCGGATCATTCAGCCCACTTCACCATCCACAGTCAGGTCATTCAACCCATTTCAGCATCCACAGTCAGATCATTCAGCCCATTTCAGCATCCACAGTCGGGTCATTCAGCCCATTTCAGCATCCACAGTCGGGTTATTCAGCCCACTTCAGCATCCACAGTCAGGTCATTCAGCCCACTTCAGCATCCACAGTCGGGTCATTCAGCCCACTTCAGCATCCACAGCCATATTATTCAGCCCACTTCAGCATCCACAGTCAGATCATTCAGCCCACTTCAGCATCCACAGTCAGGTCATACAGCCCACTTCAGCATCCACAGTCAGGTCATTCAGCCGACTTCAGCATCCACAGTCAGGTCATTCAGCCCATTTCAGCATCCACAGTCAGATCATTCAGCCCATTTCAGCATCCACAGTCGGGTCATTCAGCCCACTTCAGTATCCACAGTCAGGTCATTTAGCCCACTTCTGCATCCACAGTCGGGTCATTCAGCCGACTTCAGCATCCACAGTCAGGTCATTCAGCCCATTTCAGCATCCACAGTCGGGTCCTTCAGCCCACTTCAGCATCCACAGTCATATCATTCAGCCCACTTCAGCATCCACAGTCAGGTAATTCAGCCCACTTCAGCATCCACAGTCAGGTCATTCAGCCCACTTCAGCGTCCACAGTCAGGTCATACAGCCCACTTCAGCATTCACAGTCAGGTCATACAGCCCACTTCAGCATCCACAGTCAGATCATTCAGCCCATTTCAGCATCCACAGTCAGATCATTCAGCCCACTTCAGCATCCACAGTCAGGTCATTCAGCCCACTTCAGCATTCACAGTCAGGTCATACAGCCCACTTCAGCATCCACAGTCAGATCATTCAGCCCACTTCAGCATCCACAGTCAGATCATTCAGCCCACTTCAGCATCCACAGTCAGGTCATTCAGCCCACTTCAGCATCCACAGTCAGGTCATTCAGCCCACTTCAGCATCCACAGTCAGGTCATTCAGCCCATTTCAGCATCCCCGGTCGGATCATTCAGCCCACTTCAGCATCCACAGTCAGATCATTCAGCCCACTTCAGCATCCACAGTCAGGTCATTCAGCCCACTTCAGCATCCACAGTCGGATCATTCAGCCCATTTCAGCATCCACAGTGAGATCATTCAGCCCACTTCAGCATCCACAGTCAGATCATTCAGCCCACTTCAGCATCCACAGTCAGGTCATACAGCCCACTTCAGCATCCACAGTCAGGTCATTCAGCCGACTTCAGCATCCACAGTCAGGTCATTCAGCCCATTTCAGCATCCACAGTCAGATCATTCAGCCCATTTCAGCATCCACAGTCGGGTCATTCAGCCCACTTCAGTATCCACAGTCAGGTCATTTAGCCCACTTCTGCATCCACAGTCGGGTCATTCAGCCGACTTCAGCATCCACAGTCAGGTCATTCAGCCCACTTCAGCATCCACAGTCGGGTCATTCAGCCCACTTCAGCATCCACAGTCATATCATTCAGCCCACTTCAGCATCCACAGTCATATCATTCAGCCCACTTCAGCATCCACAGTCAGGTCATTCAGCCCACTTCAGCATCCACAGTCAGGTCATACAGCCCACTTCAGCATCCACAGTCAGGTCATACAGCCCACTTCAGCATCCACAGTCAGATCATTCAGCCCATTTCAGCATCCACAGTCAGATCATTCAGCCCACTTCAGCATCCACAGTCAGGTCATTCAGCCCACTTCAGCATCCACAGTCAGGTCATTCAGCCCACTTCAGCATCCACAGTCAGGTCATTCAGCCCACTTCAGCATCCACAGTCAGGTCATTCAGCCCATTTCAGCATCCCCGGTCGGATCATTCAGCCCACTTCAGCATCCACAGTCAGGTCATTCAGCCCACTTCAGCATCCACAGTCAGGTCATACAGCCCACTTCAGCATTCACAGTCAGGTCATACAGCCCACTTCAGCATCCACAGTCAGATCATTCAGCCCATTTCAGCATCCACAGTCAGATCATTCAGCCCACTTCAGCATCCACAGTCAGATCATTCAGCCCACTTCAGCATCCACAGTCAGGTCATTCAGCCCACTTCAGCATCCACAGTCGGGTCATTCAGCCCACTTCAGCATCCACAGTCGGGTCATTCAGCCCACTTCAGCATCCACAGCCATATTATTCAGCCCACTTCAGCATCCACAGTCAGATCATTCAGCCCACTTCAGCATCCACAGTCAGGTCATACAGCCCACTTCAGCATCCACAGTCAGGTCATTCAGCCGACTTCAGCGTCCACAGTCAGGTCATTCAGCCCATTTCAGCATCCACAGTCAGATCATTCAGCCCATTGCAGCATCCAGAGTCGGGTCATTCAGCCCACTTCAGTATCAACAGTCAGGTCATTCAGCCCACTTCAGCATCCACAGTCGGGTCAGCATCCACAGTCGGGTCATTCAGCCCACTTCAGCATCCACAGTCAGGTCATTCAGCCCACTTCAGCATCCACAGTCGGGTCATTCAGCCCACTTCAGCATCCACAGTCGGGTCATTCAGCCCACTTCAGCATCCACAGTCATATTATTCAGCCCACTTCACCATCCACAGTCAGATCATTCAGCCCACTTCAGCATCCACAGTCAGATCATTCAGCCCACCTCAGCATCCACAGTCGGGTCATTCAGCCCACCTCAGCATCCACAGTCGGGTCATTCAGCCCATTTCAGCATCCACAGTCGGGTCATTCAGCCCATTTCAGCATCCACAGTCGGGTCATTCAGCCCACTTCAGCATCCACAGTCAGGTCATTCAGCCCACTTCAGCATCCACAGTCGGGTCATTCAGCCCACTTCAGCATCCACAGTCAGATCATTCAGCCCACCTCAGCATCCACAGTCGGGTCATTCAGCCCATTTCAGCATCCACAGTCGGATCATTCAGCCCACTTCAGCATCCACAGTCAGGTCATACAGCCCATTTCAGCATCCCCGGTCGGATCATTCAGCCCATTTCAGCATCCACAGTCAGGTCATTCAGCCCACTTCAGCATCCACAGTCAGGTCATTCAGCCCACTTCAGCATCCACAGTCGGGTCATTCAGCCCTCTTCAGCATCCACAGTCGGGTCATTCAGCCCACTTCAGCATCCACAGTCGGTTCATTCAGCCCACTTCAGCATCCACAGTCAGGTCATTCAGCCCACTTCAGCATCCACAGTCGGGTCATTCAGCCCACTTCAGCATCCCCGGTCGGATCATTCAGCCCATTTCAGCATCCACAGTCGGTTCATTCAGCCCACTTCAGCATCCACAGTCAGGTCATTCAGCCCACTTCAGCATCCACAGTCGGGTCATTCAGCCCACTTCAGCATCCACAGTCAGATCATTCAGCCCACTTCACCATCCACAGTCAGATCATTCAGCCCACCTCAGCATCCACAGTCGGGTCATTCAGCCCATTTCAGCATCCACAGTCGGATCATTCAGCCCACTTCAGCATCCACAGTCAGGTCATTCAGCCCATTTCAGCATCCACAGTCAGATCATTCAGCCCACTTCAGCATCCACAGTCATATCATTCAGCCCATTTCAGCATCCACAGTCAGGCCATTCAGCCCATTTCAGCATCCACGGTCGGATCATTCAGCCCACTTCAGCATCCACAGTCAGGTCATTCAGCCCATTTCAGCATCCACAGTCAGATCATTCAGCCCACTTCAGCATCCACAGTCAGGTCATTCAGCCCACTTCAGCATCCACAGTCGGATCAGAGACAGAACCACGGCTTCATCCTCACTCAACCAGGCTCCATCTCGCTTTGTCCGTAATTCAGACAAATGACTTCTGGTTAACCTAAACTAATCGTAGCGGATCTTTCATTTAGTTCTGTTCTTATCAACACGCCAACATGGTCACAGTTTGAAAGAAAGTGCAAAGCGAACCTGAATTAAAAAAAAAAAAAAAAAAAGATAAAATCACAGTAAACCCTCGAGTTTGGGAGAGTTGAATGAGACTGGCACTCCATGCCAGCTGGGCCAGTGTTTCCAAACCACTGCACTGTGGCCGGGCAGTGCATTGCCATGCAGGTTTACAGTGTGAAAAAATGCTTTCTAAGAACATAGCAAATTCTGATGTATTTAAAAATTGTCCCTGCGGACAAAAAAATGAAAAATTAACATCTTGTCCATATTACAGCATGGAACATCCACTGGTTCATCCCAGATCAGCACCAACAACTTTTAAAGGGGTCAGATCACGAATTTGTGACTTGGAAAAAAAAACTTGTCAAAAGTTATGAATTTACCTATGCAAGTCAAATTGGAACCCTTTGGCTTGTCACAGACAGAGCCATGAAAATAACGATGAATATCTCATCGATGAATAGCCTTAAACTCTCTGGTAATGACTCAACAATAATGACAGAAGGTCCGAGTTGCAGGAGTGAACCAAAATGGTTGCAATGGCTGCAGACCTTCAGCCCATAAGCACTCAAGGCTTCATTTGAGCATGTGAATAATCCCGCTTGTCCAGGGAGTGATTTGGCATGACAGAGTGGCCAACTTTCTTTCCCCCACAACTTACAACATTTTCCTTCTATATGTCTCACATAGTTGTCTGTTCCCTCGGTACGGTTAGAGCCCACCTCAGCATCCACAGTCGGGTCATTCAGCCCATTTCAGCATCCACAGTCGGGTCATTCAGCCCATTTCAGCATCCACAGTCGGGTCATTCAGCCCACCTCAGCATCCACAGTCGGGTCATTCAGCCCACCTCAGCATCCACAGTCGGGTCATTCAGCCCATTTCAGCATCCACAGTCGGGTCATTCAGCCCACCTCAGCATCCACAGTCGGGTCATTCAGCCCATTTCAGCATCCACAGTCAGATCATTCAGCCCACTTCAGCATCCACAGTCAGGTCATTCAGCCCATTTCAGCATCCCCGGTCGGATCATTCAGCCCATTTCAGCATCCACAGTCGGTTCATTCAGCCCACTTCAGCATCCACAGTCAGGTCATTCAGCCCACTTCAGCATCCACAGTCGGGTCATTCAGCCCACTTCAGCATCCACAGTCGGGTCATTCAGCCCACTTCAGCATCCACAGTCGGTTCATTCAGCCCACTTCAGCATCCACAGTCAGGTCATTCAGCCCACTTCAGCATCCACAGTCGGGTCATTCAGCCCACTTCAGCATCCCCGGTCGGATCATTCAGCCCATTTCAGCATCCACAGTCGGTTCATTCAGCCCACTTCAGCATCCACAGTCAGGTCATTCAGCCCACTTCAGCATCCACAGTCGGGTCATTCAGCCCACTTCAGCATCCACAGTCAGATCATTCAGCCCACTTCACCATCCACAGTCAGATCATTCAGCCCACCTCAGCATCCACAGTCGGGTCATTCAGCCCATTTCAGCATCCACAGTCGGATCATTCAGCCCACTTCAGCATCCACAGTCAGGTCATTCAGCCCATTTCAGCATCCACAGTCAGATCATTCAGCCCACTTCAGCATCCACAGTCATATCATTCAGCCCATTTCAGCATCCACAGTCAGGCCATTCAGCCCATTTCAGCATCCACGGTCGGATCATTCAGCCCACTTCAGCATCCACAGTCAGGTCATTCAGCCCATTTCAGCATCCACAGTCAGATCATTCAGCCCACTTCAGCATCCACAGTCAGGTCATTCAGCCCACTTCAGCATCCACAGTGGGATCAGAGACAGAACCACGGCTTCATCCTCACTCAACCAGGCTCCATCTCGCTTTGTCCGTAATTCAGACAAATGACTTCTGGTTAACCTAAACTGATCGTAGCGGATCTTTCATTTAGTTCTGTTCTTATCAACACGCCAACATGGTCACAGTTTGAAAGAAAATGCAAAGCGAACCTGAATTTAAAAAAAAAAAAAAAAAAAAAAAAGATAAAATCACAGTAAACCCTAGAGTTTGGGAGAGTTGAATGAGACTGGCACTCCATGCCAGCTGGGCCAGTGTTTCCAAACCACTGCATTGTGGCCGGGCAGTGCATTGCCATGCAGGTTTACAGTGTGAAAAAATGCTTTCTAAGAACATAGCAAATTCTGATGTATTTAAAAATTGTCCCTGCGGACAAAAAAATGAAAAATTTACATCTTGTCCATATTACAGCATGGAACATCCACTGGTTCATCCCAGATCAGCACCAACAACTTTGAAAGGGGTCAGATCACGAATTTGTGACTTGAAAAAAAAACTTGCATAGGTAAATTCATAACTTTTGACAAGTCAAATTGGAACCCTTTGGCTTGTCACAGACAGAGCCATGAAAATAAAGATGAATATCTCATCGATGAATAGCCTTAAACTCTCTGGTAATGACTCAACAATAATGACAGAAGGTCCGAGTTGCAGGAGTGAACCAAAATGGTTGCAATGGCTGCAGACCTTCAGCCCATAAGCACTCAAGGCTTCATTTGAGCATGTGAATAATCCCGCTTGTCCAGGGAGTGATTTGGCATGACAGAGTGGCCAACTTTCTTTCCCCCACAACTTACAACATTTTCCTTCTATATGTCTCACATAGTTGTCTGTTCCCTCGGTACGGTTAGAGAAATGATTTGTTTCGATCACATGGCCAAATGCAGGTTTGACACATAGCTGTTCAGCCGCTCCCAGCCTGCTTCTGAATGTACCAGCTGCGACGACATGCTTTCATTCGAGGGAAAAGCTCCGAAAATTAAAAATGCTGCTGGTTTTCTTTGTGACCTTATTGATTTTTCTATAAAGGGGCTTGTTTTTTTTTTCTCTCTCCAGCTGCCATGTGTTTTGTTCCTCATCTTTTTTCCTTATCAGCAGATTTGTTATTTTTTCCTGCGAAACACTAAAAGTGATTGCGGATGCAGCATTACAGTGCTAAACAGCCACTTCTGCATCGTAGCTGAATTTAAAAAATGCATTTTAGAACTGAAGCACACACAAATAGCAGGCTGATCCGCGAGTGTGAAAATGGCGTTTCAAAACCAGCGCACTCATGTGTCCATAAAGGGTTAGAGGCGTTAGGCTTTAATCCCCCTCCTCCTCCCACCTATCCACCGCACGCTCACAAAGACCTCTCTTCAATAATAATCTGTCAAGTCTGGCTCCCAGGCCACTTCTTTTGATAGTCACCCCATTGTCATATTGCCTATCGACTTGTTAGATTAAACTAAATTTTGCATGTCAATTAAATGAGTGTTGCCCTGGTGATTAGCAGATCCCACTAATTGTTTCACCCCCCCCAACCTCCCCTTCACCCTCTACACCGACCAGCCACTACCACCACCACCACCACCCCCACCCCCCCTCCCCCGCCATTTTCCACATGGAAGGGCAGGAAATGAGGCCTTTGTCTCGTGCGTCTGAACCTGGACCCAGTAAGATGTGAAAGACGTTTTCGTCCTACCTCCTCTCGATAGTCCCTATCTGTTTTCGGTTCAACGGTGGCCAGGGGGCGGGGGGGTGGGTGAGAGGGAGGGAGGGAGGGCGGGGTCTGATTCCAAGAGCTCCTCCTTTATTTGTGGAAGGGTGGAGGGTGAAGTTCATTGACGACGAACTAGTGGGGAAAAAAAAAAAAAAAAACACAAAAACAAGTCGTCAGTGGACTCTTCTTCACACACTCCTACACGTGCACCCACACTGATAATTACCCAAGCCAGGCTTCATAGATACAACAGCCACAAAGACTGGGCCCCTAACTGGTTTAGACAAGGGCCAAGGCACTCCCAAGGCTCAGTCTCCCCCCAGGCTCTTTGTCTCTTTCTCCCAGGGCATGTGTTTGTTTTGCCTTGGCTCAAATGAACTTGATCCCTCCATCATTTTAGCATGTGTTTCACTTCATACAATATTTGTTTGAAGGATCATCATTAAAAACAACAGAGCAACGCGATTACCGATAACGGCCATCATTTTAGTCGCATCACCGTATAATTTTTCGAAAGAGCTCAAGGCAAACTGTTGACGCAGATGAAAAGGAAGACGGTTTCTCTGTGTCACGCTGCCGTTGATAATCGTGACGTGCATCTCAAGTTGACTCTGTCTCAAATGTTGGCAGGAGGTAATGGCACGACTGGATAAACTCAAGGGGGTGTCCCTCAACATTTCGCTGTACTTGGCGACAGTCCCAGTTAGTTTTGTATTTCACGTCCTCAGCATTCCACCCAACTCCACCCGCCTCCGCATACTTGCTGAGGGTCTGCTGTTTGGCAGAGTGAAAGTTCTGGTGAAACGGTTTCAGAGATCGTCACAGCATGTACACTAGCAAACACCACAGTTACTCCTTAAGCATTTTTCAGCTTTTTTAAAATTTACATTACATGATTGGAGAGGCACTCAGTAGAGCGCATAGCCCCACCAAAACAATGTCATAATGTTATCATATTACATCACAAAGTATTTATCATTTTTCACAACAACTATTTCAACAAGCTATAAAAAATTCACCCCACTATCAGAAATTTAGTTCCCTCAAGAGGGCTCTAGAACCCATTCATTAAAAGAAATAGAGAAACAACTGCTACTTCTGACGTCGTAGGGCAGATTTTTGGTCGGTCTCAAAATTATCATCATTTTATAACATTGAATTAGAAAGTTTTATGTATTGGATTGAACTGTTTTTTGTGCTAATAGTTAATCAATATGACAGTATTCGAGATATCAGCCATTATGTTACCATTACCATTACCATTACCATTATGTTCTAACGTCATAACAAGAGGCCCATGGGCGTTAACGGTCACCTGAGTATAGTATATCCAATGTCAAACCTTGGCCATTAGGCGTGGCCCTAATTTTGACCCCAGGGATCAGACTAATGGAAACCAGTATCATAAGCAATAGAGTATTCTAAATTGTATGTATATAACTTGTGGCTATTTTCTTGAAGCAAAGAAGATTTCTCAAGCCATTTTGACCCTTGGGCCCTGCCCCTTAGCCCCTGGGTAAGGGAAACTGTCAAAAATATCATAATATCATCTCATTGTTGTAATGTCAATGAAGTGTGAATGATTTCCAGTAGAAATTAAACAGAATATACTCAAAAGTATCATTTTCCTATGTAAACTATAGTAAACTTGACCCCCTCCCCAGGTGCAAACATGGAGCCTGGGGGTCATGAAATTCACAATTTTTATAAAGCACCTCAAGACACTTCCATCTATAAAGATAACTGGTTTCCAGCATATCTAGGTATAAAAAAAGTAAATGCAAGACAATAGTTGTTGTGTCCATAATGTGGCTTATGATGACATTATAACAAAGGGCAATAACTCCATCAAATATGATCGAATCACTCTGGTTTTCAAACTTGTCCAAGATCTTATGGATATAAGCCTGCATACAAAGTCTCATCAAAATTGGTTCATAAATACTTAAGTTATTTTGTTCACAAGGAAAAGTTTACGGACGACGGACGACGGACGACGGACAAAAGGGGATCGCAATAGGTCACGCCTTTCGGCAGGTGACCTAAAAAGTATGTCAAAATGTCCACAAAATGAACTTATTTCCGGACCTTACTATTGCCCACCTCCCGCTTAGGTTTAGTCCACATCAGCCAAGTCATTTTTAAAATATTTTGTTCACAGAGAGATAGACAAATAAACACACAAATGAACAAACAGACAGAGGCAAAAAATTTAAGCCCCTTTCACTTCATTGGTGGAGCCAACAATCGTTACAGACACTCTTGTCCATAATAACTCGAAAAAAGGAGAGAAACCAAAAATACCATCGATACAACCAATTTAAATAAAGATATTTTTTCTGAATAAAATCACGGTTTCTATACTTAGCCCTTCCAGGAGCGCAATCGCATAATATTCCTAAAGAAACAATCCAATCCTGATCACAATCACAAATGACTAATGGAAACCCAGAGCAACTGTGGTCTGGAATGCTGACTTAGAATGTTGACAAAACATTCTTAAAATCTACTTTTCAAACAGTTTTACTTGTAAAACAGAGAATAGTTTTGGGGGAAAGAAAATTCCTAAAACATTCTACTCTTCTGAATGTTAATGCATAACAAAAGTTAGCCATCCCTGCAGCCAAACCAGCAACTGTTCAAAACAAAAGTCCTGTTGACCAACTTTTAGGTTATGATGATAACCCAAGCCAAACTGCAGCAGGAATATTCTCAGTGCAGAACAACATATGGAGGTAAGGGAGGCGGATTCTCACTGGCCTCCCACTGGGCCAGACTCAGACATCTCAGACATCCCAAAAAAACGAGTCTCTATCCCACACAGCGGTATGAACAAGCCCAGAGTGGCCTAAAACGATACCTCCAGAGCCATTGCCATCGCTGGAAAGAGCGTGCGCACATGAGCATGTGCGTGCTAGCCTGGAGGGACCCTTCGTGCCCCACTGCTGAGCGGTGTCGAGCGTACACGCGAGCACGCATGCGTGGATGAGTGCGTGTGTAAGCGAGCTGGAGGGCGACTGGGCGGGGGGAAAACGGCGGCATCAGAGATACAGCATTAGACAGCAGCGCCGACTGCTTCATCCATCATGCCAGGTCTGAAAACTCAGGAAGGAACAGACCTACGTATAAATAAAGGCTGAACCGGGTAAACCGCTTTAACAACCATGATACAGTACTGTGGGTAAATTTACGACCACACCATTGCACGCTCAGCCAAACAGTGCATCTTGAACGTGCTCAGGAGACTGAGGTTGTAGTTGCAGACTGCATTCAAGAAACAGGTATTGTCTGTTAAACTACCATTCATGATATATTCCAACAATTTTACAGATAAAAACTCAAATTCAAGTACTATATCAAACAGGTCCCATTACATTCAAAACTCAGCCATTCATAGAAAATAACTGCTGCAGCTGCTAAACCATTCAACATTTGTATAGCCCATAGAGAGGGTATGTCGTTGAGCAGCCGTGCAATGGTACACAGTTCTGAGATAGTGAGGGTGTTTTAGTATGGCGAAAGCCTGCTTCTGGTCGGCTGGCCCACATGAAAATACTAAAATATTAACCCTCTCCTCCTCCTTACAGACGAAACCAATGGGCTCAGTCCTTTGGAATGATGCACCACTTAAATCGGCCTCATTGTCTTTCGCTATGGAAAGGGTCCCAGAGACTAAATGCTGCCAACAGCCATTTCTCTTCTGCTCGAGTGAACAAGGAGAGGCGCGGAAGAAGGGGAGCGGACAGGGGGCTCGGGGGCTTCACTGGGCTTCTTGCTCCCATGGCAACAGTGAAGTTCATGTCCTGCTGAGTAGCGGGACAAGGGCAAAATGGGGGGTGTAAAAAAAAAAAAAAAGGAAAAAAAAAATAAAAAACTCTGGAGATTTGAAGCCCGCGCGAGAAGGACCCACAGCTGGAAAGGCGGGATTGGCCAGAGTAGATGGGGTGACCAGGGAGTTGCCTGTTATTAAATAAATTATGAAAGAGCACTAGGATCAGGGTAAGGGGTGAGGAGGGGGCGTCCAGTCATGGTCCAGCCCCTGGTACGTCTGGAGAGGATGTGAAACTCAGCTGCCACTAATTGAAAGTGGCGTGGTGATCTGATGAAACTCTGGGGACACTTTGGTTTGTCACAATGTATAAAGCCCTCCTGTTTAAGGGTGGCTGCCCTCATAGCAGAGTTAATTAATGCTCAGCTTACTACAAACTGCAGAGGATGGAACCCTATTGCTGGGCTGAAGCTCAGGGACTTCAAAGAGGGCGCTTGGAGCCCCAATATCAAAACTACTCCACTACACCTCAAAAACTACACAGGCTCAACAACAGAGCTCTAAAGCAAATATTTTAACATTGAAAAGTCGTTCCCCCGCAACCACAGGTGAATCCCTGGACATCTGGCACTTCACTTATGGTACTCATATCAGTAACCAAATCGTAAGGTTGTTGGACATAGGCGGTGCAATGTGTGCTGATCCAATTTTAAATGGCAAACTCATGTTGCCCCCACATACAGTGGCGATACCATACCATAGTAATATAGACCCAGGCCCAGAAACCTTACAATTGGCCAGAAATAATAAAAACAGAAAACATATTGGGTTTTGTCAAAACACGGTATGACTTGTTTTCATGAATCTGAAGTTTGTAACTAATGTCAGAATAGGGCCTGATCCAGTAAAGTGTGAATTAACCTTACTTCTTATATTGACATTTTTTCTTTTGTTTGGTTCTCGCATCATAAACAAGGACCACAACCATATTTTAGATCAGTTGGATAAAAACTGTTGACTCTGGAGCTATAACAAGGAAAATCTCTGCAGTGGCCGTGTAACCAGAACTGAACCACAGCATCCATCATATTCTGGTGCAGGGGATACAATATTTTTCCCCTAATCATAACAAGATTAACGAAAAATATCACAGATGTAGGCAAAAACAGCTGCAAGTTAACTTTTTAAAACAAGGCCACACGAGTAAATGCCTGTTCCCAAAATGCAATTCATGCTAGCGCACACTACAGAAAAAATGCACAAAAAGAAAATCTATCAATGGTATATGGGTGTTTCATTTTCTGATTTTGAGTTTTATGAATTCATAAAGCAGCAATTACACTAATCAACGTAACAGGATAAACTGAGTCTTTCAGAGAATACACGCAAGTGCCTAAGAACAATTACTAGAGTAACCACAAAGGATCACTCTCCCCAAGATCCGATATTGCTTATTGATAATCAGGAAGGTCGAAGGTCATTTCTGGCTCATAAAAGAAAAGCAAAGAAATACATGCTAGCAGTTAAAACGTTTATATTCAAACTGTTCAAACATAGTGCACAAAAGCTGACAACCCTGTATTTCCGTCGGATCGCCCTCATCCATTCCACTTCCACGGGCTTCTTTTCTACGATCAGTACAAATGAATAAAACACGTTTACAAAATACTGAATTAATTTAATTAATTAAATGAGCCAAATTCCTCAAAACCAGATGTGCCAAATTAGGCTTTTGGACGACAAAATTCTCAGGAACAATCATACATAGATTATACAACACCAACATTTACATCAATAATAGCTGCAAAATACTATGATTTAGGTTATAATCTATTATAGAAATAATAATAAATGGACAAACCATAAATATATAAAAAGCATTGCCCAATGTTCACAGCCAAAAATAAGGCCTTGAGTGCTTTAAAAGAAGCAAGAGTTTTGCTCATTTTCAGGATTTTTTGTACACCTCTTTTGTTTGATTTCTTTTGGGTTTCTACATCTGTGCAGACACCAAATGCAGGAAGCATTTAGCACAACACGCCCCGCTAGATCACAGCGAGAGGATGTTAGTGAAAAGAAGTGGCAGCTGGCTGTGTAAACTTGCTGGTATGGATGTGCTAATGGGTGCACTCCAGTTCTGATGAAGAATATCGCAGTGATAAAACTAGCAAGAAACACAATATGGCACGGTACGTTCGAGAGAAAAGAACATTGAGGCAATGCAGAAAATGCGACTGAAGGCTCGGCAGGAAAGTTCACCAGTCTGCCACAAACTAAATGCATACAACTAACTAGTCCAACAAAAAACACAGCCCGTGCAGTGGGCGGATTTATGTGCAGTTTGAAAACAAAACACAATAAACATCATAATGGTGTATACATGCGCCACAGAAAGCAAAATAAATCATGTGTGCAAAAGAGCGGTTTACAAATAGTATTCAGGCTTCTTCTCCTTTCTTCGAAGAAGCTTCTCAACCAGAGTTGGAGGTATTAAACTCTTAATGGAATTCTGTGACGCTTACAGTGTTTACTCACCTCACGGATTCGCTCAGTTTTATAATGGGCTATACAATCCCCTGGAATGATTTCACTCTTAAATCATTTCAGGACTTTGACATGAGATTACATTCCAAAAATTAAACAAAGACGACAACTTTTTTTCTGAAAGCAAATTCATTAAGCAGTGGAAATGGTCAGAAAGATAAGAGAGTTCCATTCGACCATCAACTCGTCCAGCAGAAATTGAAGCACTGATTACTAAAACCGCACAAGTCAAGTCAAATCAAGTGTGACTTATGGGGTTTTAGTAATAGGCGCTTCAATTACAAATCAATTCTACGTCTTGGAGGAATGGTTGTTATAGTTAGCTGGTGAAGATTTTCATCGCAAAATGCAATAAACGCCACTGTCGAAATGTTTAAAGCACCACTGCAAGATCATCATCATTAGCGGGCTGGCGCTATGCTGAGTTCCTAGCAATAGTGATATATCCCAGTGTTTAGCATGGTTGATTAACTTTCATTCCAAAACGCAATAAGCAGCACGTCAGTTTTTGCATTAACCATGAAGCTAATCAGCGACGGAGACACCCACTCTGCTGGCAAGCTCCGATTGTTTAGTGACTAGTTTTGGGTAAAACTAAAATATCGGTGTCATTTCTATGCTGCAAGCTCTGCAGGAAAAAAAGATTTCCTAATATGTCCATTGAGTACGCGTTTCCCATCAGTCGACATATTTTGATATGGCCGAGTTTTTGGTCGCATTAAGCAGCAGATTCGTAAAATGGACGGTGTAGTACACACCAAAGAGTATAACAAATTATTATGGAAACTTGAAAATGTTTACACCTGTGATATTGACTGGCAGGCCTTTGACTTGGTGAATCGCTAATGACAGGTACGTACTCTCAACATTCTTACTCGCCTAGAATGCCGCAACACCTGCGTAAACACAATACAACTTTTTAAAAGTCTGAACAGTTGGTGACAAACATATTTTGCAGATTAGCAAGGACTGTAGTGTTGAGAGTCACTTTCCCTTCAACAAAAATTCACGGCAATTTTATCATACTGCTGTGCATTGGCTACACCAATGTTCTCTCTTACCATGACCTCTCCACACAGACATTTGCCGAACATAGAAGGGAGGCCAGTCAGGGTGATTTTCTAAAGTTCGGGTATAAATTTAATATTCAATCATATTAAAATGGTCAGGGATGTAAAATCATGACATAAAATTAATAAAATAAAATAAATTTTAACCCCAGTTTGAAGAAATGGATACATTGTATTTTGCAATGAAACACTTCTGTGAATACATTGGGTAATGACAAAAAAAAAAAACCACAACAAAGTTAACTTTTTCATAAAAAATCATAATTCTTTGATTTAATTACCTCCGCCAATGAAGTTGGGGCGAGGTTATGTTTTCGCCCCTGTTTGTTTGTCTGTTGGTTTGTGAACAACATAACTCAAAAAGTAATGCATGGATTCGTCTGACATTTTGTGGGTGCATTGTTATTACTTCAAGGATGGACCCTATTGATTTTCACTGCAATCTGTGAAACAATATGGCCACCACAGCAGCCATCTTGAAATCGTAAGACACGCGATCACTGAACTTTGCTCAAACTCACGAAGATTTGGAGTGTGCTGCCTTGGCGGAGGCTTGCACTCTATGAGTGCCTCTAGTTCCATAATGTTACAGTGTTTTAACTTGTTTAGCAAGACATATTAACAAATAAGATAGCTCTTCTATGCTTAAGCTTTTTCATATTATTAAGAAAAAATAAAAATTCCACTCAAGAAAAGAGCAAAGCCCAGGTTTATTCTTCGTTTCCATGACTTCTGCCAAAAATGATGATTGAAATACATGCATCAACATCTCCAAGAGTATGAATATAGTTAGCCATGTCATAACTTATACCGAGGAAAAAAATCCTATACTCTAAAATAAACACAGACCTCCTTCTTTAATTAACTCTCATCTAAAGAAGATTACTAAAATGTTTTCTATGTTCTTAAAAACCAAATTGCACCCTAAATACACTTTGATCAAAGTGGATTTATATAAAAATACACAATCCTCTAATAACACAAGATAAATAAGCCTTTCAAAGAGAACTATCATGTCAACAGTACTTCGAACTCTGGATGCTGATCACCAAAAATAAGTTTATAAGCCAATAATTTATTCCTTATTATGAAAAAAATATTGCGCACATTGCTTACAAACCTATTTGGTGTTAACCTACATCATCCAATTTCCTGGACCTAAGGTTGAATAATTTCAAAACATCCTAATATAACAATGGTATTAAAAAAAATTATCATGAACAATACATAAGGTAGGTTGAAAAGGTGGAGGAGAAAAGGCAGTGAATTCATTGCAGTTAAGAGTTTGGATAGCATGTTAACTTAAAATTAAACTCAAAGCAGCCATTTTTAAATTATCTTTGATCTGCATTGCATTGAAAACTGAAACAAATTATCAGAAAAATAGCCAAATGCAGATCAAAGAAATGGCCAGATTGACCACTTTATTTTCTGAGGAAGACTTAAACTTAACAACACTTAATTCACTTGGTCAGGAGATGGTCTGGAGTCTGGCTGGGGAAAACTTGAACACAGGAGGGATAGGCAAGGCCAGGTCTGAGGTCAGTGACTAAGATCGCAAGCCAAATTAACCCGAACCTGAAAGCAGGTGCAAAATTGTGCCCCCTCCCAGAGCCATATCCTTCTCAGTCCATCAGCAAATGGTGGTCAGGCCACCTGTGTCGAGTGTCTATTCTGTAGTGCACTGTGTAAGCGAAGCAACTATCGGTGAGTTGGCGAGTGGGGGAGAGGTGGGGAGCGAGGAGGAGAGCAGTCAGGGAAAGAACAAATACCTTTGATACATGAGACGTGGAATACTGGGTTGATATGACTAAGGCAGAAGGGAAGACAGAAAACCAGTCTTACCACAGAGGGTGATAAGACCTGTTAAAAAGGGAAAGGACTAATGAACCAGAGGGAAAGGTTTTTTAACTGTGCCATCGGGGGGATGTCTCTGGTCACTAGCCACACCTCCTGTCTTGCCTGGAAGATGGGGGCCAGGCAGGGTCGACAGTTGCTCTAGCTTTGGAAGGCAGAAAAGCGTTTCAGCAGGAGAGCGCAAGCTCTTCTCCACCCCTGAGGCAAACCAGGGACTGAGCCAAGGGAACCTCCACTTCCCTTTCTTTGGCTTGGAATTTAGGGGCCAATAATTAGACAGCGCTTAAAGGGAGCCATCTTGAGACTCCCCACAAGGAGGGAATTATGACCAACCACCACCTAAGGCAGACCTGATCATAGTGGAGGATCTGACAGAAATCCAGTGGAGAGTCTTACCTAGTTTGTGGTTCAACCTCTCCACTGGTCTCATGATGGAAGCCAGGTGAGACGCTAAGGGAGGCACCCACCACAGAGCAGAAGACCATCCAATGCTGACTGTAAAATTGCGGCCTAAGATCAGAGATCATCTCCATGGGGGATGTCCTTGCAGCGCATCACATGCTGAGGGAGGTCTATCATATCATCTGCTGTGGGCAACCTCACCAGAGGCATAAAGTGGGCTGCCCTCGAAGAATGGTCCTCAATGGTAAAGACAATCGTGGACCCTTGAGACTACGGCAGGCCATTGATCGAGTCCATAGCGATGCATGCCCACAGACAATGAGGAACTTCATGGGCTGGAAGAGGCAACTGGGGAGCTGGTTACTAGACTTTGACTAAGCACTGCTATCACAGGCAGCAACACAATGTAGCGTGTCTCGTTAAATGGTAGGTCACCAGAACCGTTGACAACCAAGGAAAAGGGTACAGGATACCCCAGGATGGCATGCTAAGGAAGAGGTATGGGTCCAGCTGGGGACTTTGGCTCTCAAACCTTCCGAGACAAAGAGGCAGTTCACTAGACATCCTCAGGGATAGAGCTGGACCAAAGGACCTCCTCCACAAAGTGCTCCAGTTTGAGCTCAGTGGTGGCCAGCAGGCATCTGTCAGGAACCACCGTCTTCAGATCGTCCTCAGAAGAGAGGGCTTCCAGGCAAGACAGGGCATCAGGCTTAAGGTTCTTAGACCCCGAGCTATAGGTTTGGGTAAAATTAAAGCTGAAAAAAAGACTGGGCTACCCAGAATTTAGCTTCCTAGCTGAACTGAGGTACTCAAGGTTCTGGAGGTCAGTCCAAACAAGGAAGTGGATGCTGGTCCCCTCAAGCCAGTGCCTCCTTTTCTCAAGTACCAGTTTGACAGCCAGGAGCTCATGAACTGCTATGTTGTCATTCCTCTCCACAGGGGACAACCACCAATAGAAGGCATGGGTGGATCTTACCATCAACTGCCAGGACAAGAGCATGGGTAAATCGGTTCTTAGCAGGTAAAAAACAGTGGCTTAATTGGAGACACTAAATTGCCCATAGGTATGAGTGTGAGAGTGAATGGACTGTGAAAGGTGTGTGCGCCCTGTGATGGATTGGCAACCTGTCCAGGGTGAGTCCCTGCCTTGCCCGTAGTCAGCTGGGATAGGCTCCAGTTCGCGCCGTGACCCTAGTGAGGAATAAGAGGGTAGAGAAGATGAATGAGTGAATGAAAACATTGGCAGCCTGAGGGGTCCAGCAGAAAGGAGACTTGAATGATATGAGTGCTGTAAGAGAATCAGTTACTCTGGACTGGCCTCTGATGGAGCAACTGTAAAAGTTGGCAAAGGCCATGAATCACTACAGCTGCTTTCAGTCCACTGGCACCAGCAATTCCAGGAAAGCCTGCATTTTCTACTGATTAACGGTCATTTCTCCATGAGAGACTGTAAAAGCCCAAGAATTGCATCGACATTCGATGGAATTCATACTTCTCAGGCTTCAGGAACAGCTGATTCTCTAGTCACTGGACAACTTGGTAGATGTACTACGCATGTTTCCCCAGGGAGCAGCATAACACCAGAATTTCATCCAGATCAGGGGATCATTTCACAGAAAACATTGCTAATATGGCTCTATAACATAGCAGAGGTTGTCCAAAAAAATTAGTTGCGTCCTAACGCACTTTGTGATAGTCAGATGTGTATAGTAACGAAGTACATGTACTTTGTTACAGTACTGAAGAAGGTTTTTTGAGGATTTGTACTTTACTTGAGTTTTGACTTTTACTCTACTACATTTTAAAGATAAAAAGTATATGTTCACTTCGTTACGCTGACATTGGCCATTTCGTTACTCATTACAAATTAAAATATGACTGCAATTCATCATTTAAGGATTATCTGGATTTGGCGGGTTCGAGAAGAACAACGGTGCTCGGCTGGGTACCTTTGTACAGATTTTGATGCAAGCGGACATGAAACTGCAAATTTACGCACTCAGTTACAATATTCTATCACTACATAACACACCATGATCAGTTATTGCAGAGCCGTATATAAAAGAAGATGCTTTCTCATTCACTTTGGTAAAACTATCCCAGAGGTTCCATGTGGATGCATAGCGACAGAAAATCACGCAGCTTAGTGAAAGCACTGCTATTTATTGCATCTTTGCAGGTTTGTTTGTTGACTTGAGAATCCAGTCAAGGCCAGTCCTGTTCTAAAGCATACCGTTCTGTCGCATAATATCCATTACCTGATTATAGTCAATGGCAGTTGTAACTTGCATTTTTTATTTTTCAAATTTTACACGGTCACTCGGTCACTGAGTGCAGTAATTACTTTTGAGAACTTTTGTCTAGTATCATTTTATCTCAATATCATATATGAATAGTTGTTACAGTCTCTTATGGTTGTGACAGCTAACCGTGACATACTAAAATCCCCTCTGACAAATTGAAAATCCCCCCGACAAATTGAAAATAGCCCCCAAAAAAAGTTGGAAAGGGGGAAATCCCCCTCTGAAAAATATTTTGGCGGAAGCCCTGTTCCGTAAACGGTGGAACCGCCCGAACCTAATTCAGACTAGATGGTAGGCCTTGCACAGGTCCAGCTTTGTGAAGTAAAGGCACATCTGGAGGTTGGAGAAGGCAGATTCCATAAGTAGCAGAGGAAAACTGTTCATGAATGTGATGGCATTCAATCCTTTGTAGTCAATATAAAATCAGAGAGAACCATCTTTTCCCTCAAATAAACAATTATGAGGGACTCAAGTCGTGACAAACGACAATACAAAACACATTGAGGTTTCACCACATGAATCTTATTGATTTTTAAAAATAAACACGCGTAACTTTTGATACATGCAACATATTTCAGAAGAATTTTGGGGCAGTTAAGTTTTTATTTCTTTGGAATGTTGCCTTTCCTTTTCCCACCACTTAATAGGCATTAAGGGACTGTAGACAACAAGTAATTCAGGAGTAATTCTTTCCCACTCTTACTACAAAGACATTTTAAGGCGTGTCACAGAATGGGGTCTTTTCTGCGCAATTTGTGTTTCAAAATGTGCCTCACATTCTCTATTGGGGACAAGTTTGGACTGCAGGCAGGCCAGTCCTGGACCACAACCCTTTTTTTACACCACCGTGCCTTTGTAATGCATAGAGAATGTGGTTTGCTGTTGTTTTGTTGTAAAATGCAAGGGCATCCCAGGAAAAGATGACATCAACAAAAGTTGCTTCGGTGCACTTTTCAGCATTAGTGGTGCCTGCACAGAAGTGCAATTTACTCTTGCTTAGGGCAGTAACATAACCCCATACCATGACAGAGCACGGCTTTCCAACATGTAGCAGAAAACAGTCTAGATGTTCCTTTTCTTTTTTTAGTCCAGAACACACAGCATCCACTTCTTCTAAATAACATCAGAAATATTGATTCATCTGACCACAATACACATCTCCACTTGTGATGGTCCATGGCAGATGCCTCCGAGAAATCAACAATGTGCTTCAAGACACTTAATATAAGGCTTCTTTTTTGCACAGAAAAGTTTTAACTAGTGTTTCTGGATGTAACTACATATTGCAGTGCTTGCAAAAGGTTTGCAAAAGAAATCCTGAGCCCATGTGGTCATATCACTTATTGATATAAGTTATTGGAGATCACTGGGATTCAGCTCAGGCCTGTGTCGTTGCCCTTTAAGCATGAAAATTCTATCAGATTCCATGACTCTTTAAACTAAGTTAAGCACAATAGAGGGGAAATTATTGAAAACCCTCCAAGCCATCTCTGAGGAACATCGTTTTTGAAACCTTTCAGTGATTTTTTTTCACGCATTTGTGGGCAAATAGGCAATCCTCAGCTCATCTTTGCTCCTGAATGAATAGGACTTTCCTGGTTGTGGCATTTGTTCCAATAAAATCATGATGAAACCAATTGACATCAGCTGTTCCGATTCACATAATTATTCTGATTTTTTTTCCCCAATTTCTAGACTAAATTGACCCCGTCCCAACTTTGTTTTGGAACATGCTGTAGGCCTGATTGGCAGTAGTGGATGTATATTTAGAAATAAAATGAAGTTAATGCAATGAAACATTCATTATCTTGTCGTAATACAGTTTGTTTTGAAATGCGAGTCAAAGTAAATTCAGAAATCACTGCTTTGGGATTGTTGACGAAAAATGTTGTCATCATATCAGTGAAACTGTCCTCTACAGAGAGGGTGGGAAGCTGTTGGCCCCGTAAAAAGGATATGCACCACTTCCTCAAGGTGTATAATAATATTACAATGCTTGTTTACAAAAGCAACACACTTTCAATTACATTTCTGGTATACGTAAAAGTATAAAATAGATTATGGTATTTCAGAGTCAGTCAGCCAACATATAATGGATACCTATATCTGCTGTAAAAAAAAAAAAAAACAATTACTCTCCAATCAAATACTGATCAATAAACACACATTTCTGCCTCTCTCTACATTTTCTCAAGGTACCATATCCTAGCCACAATACAAAGCAAGTCACAACTTCTCACACCAACCGAATAGCACCAAATGCTCACACATAGTCAAAAAAAAAAAACCAAAGAACAGCAGACATTTTGGGGTTGGGATACGGGTCTTTCATTTAGTTCAATAATAAGTTATGACCCATTAAAAGTGTATTCTTATGGAATAAGAATGACCCGAGTCCTCTCTGCCTCTCCCCTTACTCCTTTAACTGATGGGCAGCTGGCCACTGTGAATCAGGGAAAGGCTGGTGAAACTGCTGGACTAGCTCCTAAGTGCCAGGGTATATCGAGGGCTGACTGCAATAAACAGTTATGTCCAATGTAAAACATCTGGACATAACTGTTAAATGCAGTAAGCCCTTGATATGTGCCACTTCATGAGACCCAAAGGGGGTGCTAGGCCACATACTGCTCGCCCAAGGGCCAGAATCTTTTGAAACACATAGACACGTTTCCAAACGCCGAGCCCCATCTCTATTTTATCCCAGCGAACACAGGCCTTCACAGAGCTATCAACTCTGTGGTAAGAGCCATGGTTTACATGCATGTGCTAAAGTTAGGCTAGCACGAACAGGCAAATTAAAACCCCAGACATAAAATCGCGGTGAAATGAGGCCAGAACACCAGTGGATTTATTGAAGTGCTAAATGAAACCATTTTGCAGGGATGCAAATTGCCACTATTACATAAATGAATTGCCGGAAGAATACATTAAATTAATTAACTGACAGTGTGGGACTTGGGGGCCCGGACGGCCCCTCCCCTCCCGGCAATAGCCCTGGGTAAAATGGACCAGCAGATCTACGAGCCCAGCTGTCTGGATTCAGCCACCTCCTACATGCCTGTCTTCAAGGTGTAAGGGCTACCCAGGGAGAGAGGGAGACACCAGAGAGTCACTAAATCAAATTAAGAGGGGGGGTATAAGAAAAATCCATTTGCATTGTAAACACACCATGAAAAATCCTGTTTGGCTGGTGGTGTGGTGGTGGAGGTGGTAGTGGAGGGGGGGAATAGCCACTGGCTGGCTGCAGTACTGGCTGGATAAATCTTAAGACATGTGCACCAAACCCCCCACCGCCCCACTCCCCCCCCCCATCAGCAGAACCCCCGGGGTGCAAGCCACCCCCCCTGCCCTTCTCAACCAAGGAGGTCAAAGGGAATTTAACACAAGGGTCCTAGATTCCTCTAAGGTGATAATTGCCGTTTCTCTTGGCAGGGGGCCGTCGAGTGGAGGGTAAACAGGCAATAGAGTAAACCCCTGATCACACACAGACACACACGCTCTCTTTCTCACGCACTCACACACACACACACACACACACACACACACACACATATATCCATGTCACTGCTGCCACCCATACATTATGGCATCAAATTCATAACTGACAGCGCCCGTCACCCGCTGTGTCAACAGCGAGTTTTACTGCTCCAACGTCAGAGCAGCACTTATCTTGAGACAGGAATGTAACCCAAGTCTCTTGATATGCCAGGCAAAGAAATTTTTGAGATACTTTTTTTTTTTTTTTTTTTAAAGATGCTCGTTTATTAAATAAATAATGATAATTTAACTCCCATGCTGATTTTTTTTCTCTGCAGCATCAGGTCAGCCTAATGAATCTCTTTAATCAAGCTTATATGCTCACCCTGGGTGGGTGTCAGAGGAGGGTGATGAATGGCCAGCACTGGGCCATGAGATCCCCTTCATCTATCCAAGCTGACTGCCGGTCCGCAGCGCAGCGCCCCTCCTGCACAGATCTGTATCAGGGGATCAGAGCCAAAGGAGCTCAAATCCACATTTACAATCACATTTGCACTTGAGCAGATGTCATTACCCGGGGGGATGCAAACACATTACTCTCTCTCGCTCTCTCTCTCTCTCTTTTTATTAAACAGCTGAATGTTTAACTTGTTTCCAAACCTCAAACTACACAGCCAGCCTTATATTCGTACACCTCAAAAGACTACGATGCAAAGCCAAGGATGGCAGAGCCTCTAAACAACAAGCAATCTGATGAAAACATGGCTCCGTTCATCTTTATCACCCGGTGGCAAATATAAGCAGTAATTTACATCATCTCTGGAGGCGGGGAGAGGGGGCGAGCTAATTCTGTCTTACCGCATTGGATTCTGCGTTGGAACTTAAAATTCATGCAAAATAACAGACTGCATTTCATACGGCAGCCGTTTCAACGAAGGCTTTCAACTCGCGCTGCTGTGCAAGACACATAAAAAGGGGACGCAATCTCACAGTTTTTGAAATTTGTGAACAAACTGCATCCTCAGTGCCGCGACCGACACAAAACCAACAACACATTCTAACATCGCTTCCCTTACTCTCTCACACAGAAACCCTTTCCTGAAACGTCCACATTGTTAGGGCCTGGTTTCTTTGAAAGGGAATGCATTCTCCTGTTCCCTTTATTCTGCCCACATGCGGTTTCCTCAAGCCACGCACCGGTGCTTCTGAGGGTATGAAAGCAGCGCTGCTGATTACCAGACAGGACTAATGGTCTCTCCGCAGAACCAGGAATGTGTTTCAACCGCAGTGGCAGCCGGAGAAAAATTCTCAGCTGAACAGCATTAATCTGTGGAATAATTTCCCTATTTCTCATGCATTTTGACTTATTAGGCCTTGAGACCACAGCGCTGACATCCGTAGCCCTGGTAACTACAGAACTCATTATCCTACACAGCAGAGAAGGCCGATAATAAAAGGCCTGAGAAACAGCCTTTGGCTGTAGGATCCTGATGCGTCATCCGCACATAGGAAACAATAAACCAGGTTTTACTCCATGTACAGTCAAAAAATACACAGCAGCTATGCCAGTATTTCACCACTTTCACACACATACACACACAAGGCAACAGTGTCTCACGGACACACACACACACACACACACACACACACGTGTATATATTGGGTAACTATGCCTGCACATACACATGCATATATTGGGCACTGTCTGTACACACAGTTTCTCTCACACATACTCAAAACACACACACACACGCACGCATATTTTAGGCCATGCTTGCACACAGTCTTTTCCTCACAAGAGCACACACGCATACACACACACACACACACACATATAATGACATGCCCCTGGAATTGGAGCACATTTAGGGTCGATCACTTTGCTCATTTCAGGGGTTTCATGCTTTTAAAGAGTCGTTTCTTTATCTGGATTTCACACATCCTCCCAGACTGCCACTTGACATCCCTTAACCCAGCTGCCAGCAATCAGGCCCGGCAGCAGGCTCCCGGAGACACAGTGCAGCACCTTGATTTTAGCGCAGCGCAGCTAAGTCCCAATAATTACAGGCCAAAAACCAACCAACCACCCCCCCAATCTCCCACACCACCTTTCACCCATCTAACACCAGGGACTGAGCTGAGGCGGGTGGTGGGAGGGGGGGCTCATGCATTTCATTTATCTTGGCCATTTCTTAAACTATTTATTGCCAGTGTGTTTTTTTTGGGGGGGGGGGGTTGTTTCACTGAGAGGACATTTTGCCTTCAACGCTTTCCAGTAAATGCCCTGCCTGTAACTCTAAACACCAATTCATTAAACCTTAAGGAAACCTGAATTACACCACTTATTTGCTGGTAAGGGTTATAAAAGGCATCAGTCTGACTCTCATATCCTGACTGCAGCACTGGTATGACCACGTATGATATGATACGTTCATTTGGGCAGAAAAGCCTCGGACCTGCCACCTGCCTTACTCAGCTTGTGCCTGAAAGTGTTCATTTGTTTCATGGCTTTCCCAAGTCAAACCCTTCCATTTAAACGTTCTTTTAAATACTGAGTGCAACTTGTACGCTAATGAGCCGAAACATTAAAACCACTTGCAGATGCAGCAAAAAAAAAATGTTGATTATCACAAGACAATGGCAAATGTCAAGGTCTACAAACAGATTTTAGTTTAAGCAAACAGTCAGTTCTCATATTCAATTTGTTGGATGTGGGGGAAATGGGAACTGAACAACTTTATCAAGGGCCAAATAGGTATAGCCTGACGACTGGGTTACAGCATCTCTAAAGTGACAGGATTTCTGGGTTGCCCCCTGTCTGTAGATGTGAGTACCTACTGACAGTGGCCTGAGAAGAGACAAAGCATGAACTGGTGACAGGGTTTTGGGCGCCCAAGACTCATCAATGCACGAGGGCTATGAAGGCTACCCCATCTGATCCAGACCGACAGAAAAGTGACTGAGGGATAAGTCACTGAGAATTTCAATAATACTTAAGTAAGGAGACTGTCACAACTCACAGTGCATTACACCCTGCTGTGCATTGTACTTTTTAGCTTGTACACCAGTCAAAGTGCCCATTTTAACCTCAGTCCACCTCTAAAAATGCCCCCAATGAGCACCTGAGCTTCAAAACTGGACCTTGGAGCAGGTGAAGATGGTCGCTTGGTCCAGTAAGTCCCATTTTCTTTTACATCATGTGTCTTGGCTTGGTACATATGCACCATTTACCTGGTGAAGAGATGGCATCAGGATGCACTGAGGGAAGAAGACATGCTGGTGGAGGGAGTGTGAGAAATGTTCTGCTGGGAAACCTTAAATTTGGGGATTCAAGTGGAGTCAGTCTGATAGCCTGGTTAGACAGCACAAGGGAGACCTTTTCTCTGTTAGTAAGATAGTTTTAATCTTGTAACTCATCAGTGCGTACCACAGTTAAGCATGTAGGAAGAGGTTTCAGAGTCTAGATTTGAACCCTGCAGAATCCTATTTGATCTCACAAAAAAAGAAACTAATCGGGAAATGTTTTTCAACTGCTCAAATGTTTGAAGCCACCAACACAGAGCACAACAACGTTGTCATCTCTTTCTGTAAAACGCCACGTGCTAATTAATCGCAAGGATCAAAAGTTTAAAGAAATCAAAGCAAACAGTTATCCAACACTAGGTTACTCAATCTGCTTGCTTGATTCTTGCTAGTCTCCTGACCAAGCATTTGATGTTAAGACATTATTAAGCTCCATATTTTTCCTTCTTAGGCTTAGCCCATTTTTGCCCAGAAGTGAAAAGTACAGGACAGTCCGAGCTATAGAGCTTCTGTGGCTGCAAATCTGACAAAATCTGAAGATTTTCAGCCATCTCAACAGAAGGCCGCTCACTGGCTGCTCTGTTTGTAATTCAACAGCCAGTTTAGAGTTGATCAGGTTGATCCAAAACAGACAGAAAAATAGTTGGGACTTTTCCAAACCCGGACATTCTCCTTCCCCCACCTCACTCACCTGTCATTCATGCAGCAAAGCACAGGTTCTGAACTTTCATGCTTCTGAAGAGAACAAGCTACCGAACATAACACAAATAAACATTGACTTGGTTTGCCGGTTTTTGTTTTCCCTTCAAATCAGCTCTTGCGTCGAACAAAGAACCTAGAAGATGAGAAGTAATTACGAAAACACAACTTTAGCCGGCCAAAACCTAGCACATCCTGAGGCCCATGATCCACACCAGAATTAGTAGCGGTTTAAGAAAGCGAAAAAATAAAAGGGACACGCCGACATTAATCCACCCGGTCCTTTGGGTTTCTCCAGCGGGTGATATGAATAGAGATAGCAGTCACTCCATGTGTGCTTTTTCTTTTTTATCATTATTACACTAAAACAAAGTGAGTAGATGAGCCCACTGCACCTGTCAGACATCAACAGACCCCCCTCCCTCACAACCCCCACCCCTGCAAGCAAGCTGAATATACCGCCAAGCTGAATACCCACACTAGGCTAATTACTCTATTACCCAGCAACCACGCTATGCTATGTTCTTGTGGCAATCCAAACCCTTCATCTCTACTTGGGACAGACCTGGAGGCCAGTGCTGCCATGCTCTCCAAGATTACAAGTAATGCAGCAATCGGTGGGGAATATGAGTGTAGTCTGGTCTAGGCATGACATGGAGTAACGCAGCTGCATTTAGCATCAATTTATGCAAGATGTGTCACCAACCATTCATAATTTAAGACAGTCAAAAGATGGAGAACATGACAAAAATGATGAGAAAAAATACAAAGTTTAAATTTATTTCCAAATTGTTACTTCTAAACTGATACACAAATCTAAATCACCGATACAATGTACACGTTAAACAATAAAAAAAATGCTTAAAGAGTAGCATCCCTGATCCGCAATATAAATCTACTTAAAGCATTGCTTCATACTCCTCCCAATACGCTGCAAATAATAACGTTAACGCTTGCTATTCGGACCAATCCAAGATACCAGTTCAAATCCGGTTTAAGCGTGCCCTGATTATTTGAAGAAACAATACAAGACAACAAAACTGAACCGTCTTCCAGGTTTAACACAGCCTCACAAAAGCATTTTTCTACAATATGGCTCCTTTAAACTTGATTAACAAACTGGCACGTGACTGGCCGCCGTCTGCATCTTTATCTCAGTCCCCAGGTGCGGAGCCCGTGCGTCTCCCGGTCTGATCGTCGCAGACAACAGCTGTTACGCGAACCGCCTTGGGAGGGCAAAGTGTTCTAAAATGCGTGTTTTATTACGGTTTGGTGGAGAAAGACACGCAACTCCACGCCAGTCGATGTAAGAAGTGGCATGTCTGAAAGACTAATGTCTAATTTCTAATTCCTGAGTGTTTTGTAGCCGTTCAAGCACGGGGGAATTGTTCTATCGCAGAAAAATAGCAAAACACCCCATGGTAAAAACGGCACTAACAACGCGTCTAACAGAGCGCTCATGTGACAACTTTAACAGGCGGTCTTTTCCCCCCTGGCATCCTCCAGTAATGCTCGCTAAGGTCAACACCTCGACCATTTACACTTTAGGTCTTATTATGGTGCTGTCTTTCACCGTTGGCTGCAATAGCAGCGCTTATAATTCTACTGCCCCTGTACGACAGACGACAATGTACTTGCGTTCACGTATCGCGGCTCATGACCGCATTACTGGCGTCAGCCATATGTGTCTCGTCGGCGGCTAAACTTCTGGCAGGCAATGTAAGTCACGGCTAAAGAAAACCTCCTAGTCAGCACGCAATTCACTCACTGCCTCCCCCTCGCTCCCCTCAGCCACCCAGCGGCTTATCCAGCACATATGAGCATCACTCTGCATCCTCACCTGTCGGGCTTCATCTTCAGCAAGCCAGGATCTGGACACATGGCTCCCGGTCTTGCGACATATTTCAGTCTTGACCCGTTGATGTCACTTCCTGCGAGTTTACTTCGAGAAATCCCCAAGCTTGCAAAAATATGAAATCAAATGCCTCTTTTCCCACTGGGGCTCCAAATCGGATGAGTTCACAAGGTCATAAGAGAGTATTGCGTAACCGCAGCCTGTGGTCTGCTGCCTGCCGCCCTGAGTGTTCATATAATTTAAAGCGATACCCTGCATCCCAGTGCGTGCATCCAATAGCATGTGCGCACAGCTATTTTTTTTTTTGTAAGCACACTCCGGTGTATTCCTTGCCAGTGTTATTGCAAAGCTGAGATAAAGTCCACTAAACGTTATGCGCATTTCTCGCAAAAACATATCTTCAAGCAGATCCTTGAGATGTGTGGGTGGGGAATGCAAGGTATAAAATTAACGAAGGTAGAAAGGGTAAAAAATGAATAGGCTAACAACTACATAAACAGGGACTGAATATATCAGGATTTTTTTTTTTTTAAATAAGGTCTGTTCGGACTTGTAGTACTTACATCTGAGAGGAATGGGGTGAACTGTATGACAGTGCATAGTTTGGGAATGTTTCGTTCATTAGATTTCACAGATCCGTAGCATGCATGTTATACAAAGTACAGCTTACCTTTAAATTTCTGACTCATGCAAATGAAACCCCAGTATTTCCACCCCCCTGTGAAAGATTGAAGTGCTGCAGTCATATGGACAGTTGTTGGGGTTAATATTTCTGCTTCGGGCTGTCATCTGGCAGACCTGTCCGGGAATTCTGAAGTCATGATTGCGCTCAGCTCATTGGTGTGCATCATACTTCTCCCAGCTCTGGGATCATACTGCATCCACAGCCAGGGAAATTCAAGCTGCATGTTGCTGACACCCCTGACACTCAGACATTTGGCCTTCTTGTTTTCAGCTGTAATCTGGCAAAACATATATTTCTTGGCTATTCTTTCTCACATATTTTGTTCATGATTTCTACCCTAGGGCCTCAACCGAGGGCAAACCAACAGCTAAATTTTTCTCAAGAGCGCCATTACTGACACAAACCCAGCACTGTTTAGGGTTAGCGGGGTGGTGGGTAAGGAGGTAAGAGAAGGAAACATCGCTCTTGAGGGGGACTTTCATTCTGCACCACAGGACTAGACAGGCCAGAAAGGGAACGTAAACACGAGATACCTCTCTCCGAGGGGGTGTTCTGGTTGCTGAAGAGGGATAAGAGTGTTTGGGTTTGGTTTTGAACCCCTGCAACGAGCAGTATCCCATTTCCTATCCCCAGGTCTTTCTTCTCTACCTTTGAACCTCCTAGTTTAGCTGCCCATCTGGGCTGTTCAGAGGATCTCCCCTTACAAGCATCCCCAGTCAGAGCCAAGAGGTGATAGATGACCACAAGCTTGCCAATACAGCATGATATTTCAATTTCCTGCCTGGACAGAGGCATCCTCAAAGGTCGGCTTGAGTTCACTGGCACAGTATGGAGTCCACGGCAGCCGCGATGGGCTTGGCTGAACCGAGACCCCAAACATTCATCTGTGTGCATTCCAGTGCAAGCATCCAAGCTGTGTAACTTTAGCATCCTAACCGAGCCACAGGAACCGAATGGAGTATTATTGCTTCATGCCGTACTGCTGTGTATCTCTTTATTGCTTGATGCGCTATTTTTCCATTGTTTTGGATGAAGGCCATAGTAAAATTAATGTGATGTGAAATGATTTGGAAAATACTTAATGAATTCTTTCTTCCTGCACTTGATTCACATTGATATTTGGAAGTAACTAATTTGAGTTACATTTTCTATGGACATACTTTATTCCCTTCAGAGGTGATAGAAATTTGGAAAATCTTCTTAACCTTCAATGTCTTCTTGGCTCACAGAATCAAATTTTTTGCTGAAAAGGAGATTTGTTCATCTGTAGCGATGCAAAATTTTAAGATGGCAAAACATCTATTGTTCAACCTGAACCCCTTTTTCTCTCCCCTTAAAAACATTTAGCAAACATACTGGGGCACAAAGGTTGGTTTATGCATGATGAAAGATAATATGAAAACGAGGGAATGACCACAGAGGTCATTCTGCTGTAAAGTCTCTTTTCGACTTCATTTTGTGCACTTAAATATACCATGGAGTTTGGAGCTAACTGGATTATGTATACTAAAGTGGATGCAAACATTCAGTGTTTGCCTGTGCATACGTGAACTTAATAAATTTGTGAATCCGTGTGTGTATGTGTTCCATGTAAAATAGAGCGTTCATTCTCTGCCCTGTTTGTTTGTATTTTTTCTGAAGGCAGGAACTTGGTTCCCTGACAGAGGGCTTGGATTGGTTTACGTGAAATGTGGGAGGGGCTGGTGAGGCAGACTGAGAGGCAGACTAGTGCAACCTAGTGGTAGGACAGTGGGGAGAGGAAGTCTGACTTGCAGAGAGGACGGGGCTGCAGACTGTCACAGACGAGCCCCTCAGGAGGGGATGGTAGGGGATTGCTACATGCATCCACACACAGACACTGAACTGGGATCATCTTGGAGCACCCCATGCCAAGGGATGTACTTTAAATGGTAGATTAGCCCTTGCTTCTAGCTGTGTATATTTACGGACAGTCATGTGCTCATACTGTATACAAACGTGTGCACACATGCTTGCTTGCTCAGATTAAAACTTGAGAGTAGATCGGTGATTGCCTATAAACACAACACATATAAGTATAGTATCAATGACGTCTGCAGGAGAGCATTAGGGTGCACGCTGGAGCTCATGCTGAAACATCCATGGTAACTCACACACAGACGCACCTCTCACAGTATTGCATGAGGCTGTTATTACAATGGCTGCTTGATTACATGTTTGCATGTGTATATGTTAGTGTGCGGGTGAATGTTTACCAACATGCACATGTGCAAAATGTTGCTAAAATTCAGAACTGCCGTTAAGCCCGGGAACAGGGCGCCTAAAGAGGGTTAGTTTTCTTATAAGTAGATCAGAGCCCACCCACCTTTTTTTTCTATCTCAGAACTAATTTAATATAAAAAAATAAATATTCAAGACTATTATCATTTTAATCATTTTATTTATCAGAAGTAACAATAACCTGAAATTTAATAAATGCAAATATCCAATTCAAAAGTGGTTTTCTTGAAGAGTTTGGTTCCAAAATGCAATATATCCATTTTACTCATTTAGAGTAAATCAGCTATTTCTATGTTGGCGCCTATTGCATTTTATAGAAAAACACAAACTTTCTCCATGAAAAAATACACCATATAGTGTGCATTTCTAATGACGGGGTTTTGCACTATGGGTAAGAAGTGCAGGGCTATCGCTCTATGGTATTATCTCAATTTTTGTAATTTTGGCACTTATTGCTTTTTGAAAAGAAACTCCATATATAGCACCAGTCAAAAGTTTGGATGCACTTTGCTAAAGTCACAGCACTCTGTTTTTAGGCAAATTTAACCAGCTGAACTTTTCTATATAATCTCAAATGGAATCTGGTAAGAGGTAAACAGTCAGAAGTTAAAAGAGAATAATTTACTTGTTTGAATAGTGACCAAAATTTTAGAATTATCAAAGAAGCCATATTTAGCAAAGTTAACTGACAAAGAAGCTCTTTCCATTTTCCAACCGCCAAGTTAGAGACGTCCTGTTTTGGGATTTTTTGGGCAAAGAAGTTGATGAAAAGCAAACCATAAGTGCAGCACATCTTTGGGAAGTTAGACGGCCGCTCAGCAGTAAACTCATTATAGCCATATAACTGCTCTTGTAAAAAAAATAAATAAAAAAAATTTGAGCATACTCTGCAAATATGGCAGCAAATGCTGGTAAGTTTGATGGATTTAAGAATTAGATTTTTTTTTTAATGCAATATAAATGGTGCCTATTTCTTCATTTAATATGTCTTGAAAGAAAAAATACAGGTATGTCCAAACTTTTGACTGGTACTGTATGGCATATATATATATATATATATATAGAGAGAGAGAGAGAGAGAGAGAGAGAGGGGACAAAAAATAGGTTTGTCAAGCAGAATGAAAAATTTCCCCACTGTAATGTTTATTCAACAGTTATGTTGGGATGTTCTAAGAAACACACATGAGGGTGTGATGAGTCATCACCACAAATTCTAATTATGTCTTCATTTTTGCTTCATGTTAATATTGCAGTTACCACATTGTGTGTTTATTATGCCAAGAAGATAAATTGTTGCAAAATATTCCGCTCTGTACATAAATGCAGTGTTCCGTAACTGGTGCCAGTACTCTACATGCTTTTAATATTTTATCATGTTTGTGTATTATGCCGTAGATATCATGCAGTATAGGTGTTGTCAATCTCTGCCATTACTATGCCAAAAATAATGCTCAACACATAACCATCAAACACCCCCAACTTAAATGACTCCGTTCTCTGTGATTACAACTGTTCTCCTCTCCTCGGCTCCACCTACCTTTCGACCAAATGGTGCTTAATGCCAACTTTGCAGTCAAAAGTGACACAACTGCTCAATCCTGCCCCTTCCCCCCAAAAAATGTAAAGGCCCCTTTGATTGGCCGACTCTGGTAGATAAGGGGTTGGGTTTCTTGGCCTCCTTAGGTGGACCATGAGAGTCAGTCAGTCTGAACAGCTGCTCAAATCAACATAGAAACATAAAGCAGCACCAAAAAATCAATCCAACCACAGACTGCCCAGTTCTCCCATGTGTCTGTAAGTGTGGTGAACCAGAGGGACAGTGTAGAGATGGAAGGGAGGGGCAGGCGGACAGGTGGAGGATTGGGGTGCGTTTTACCGGGGGAGCGGACACAGACACCCTAAAAGCAGGGTTTAGTGTTAAGAGGAAATAGACAGCAGGTCCCCTTGCTTATGAGAGGAGATTAATAATGAATTAAGGCATCCCCTAAAAAGATATTCATGCATGCTAATGCATCCATTATTTATAGTCTGCACGCAAGCAGTGTGGGGGGGGATCCTGTCTCTGTCACATGACTGAGGTGGGGCTGCAGGGAAGACGGACACATCTGCCCACTGTGGCTAACACCCGGGCTGAGGGGGTGGACCTCACCGCCAGACTGCCATGGTATGGGGCTGCTGGACGCAGTGCCCTGATGAGGAGAGGGTGGGAGGTAGATTAAACAAATAAATACATGATAAGAAATGATCACAGCGGGGATGTAAGGCTCAGAGCAGACAAAGAGGCTGAAGAGAGAGGGGGAGGCGAAGGGGGCAGGGGGGGTCCGGACAGCTTTACTGTCTCAACGGCCAAAATCCTACATGGGGAGATCAACTTTACCTTGTTTCAAGAATATTCATATCATCCTTGGTGCACACAGCATGTTTCAGACTGAGTCACATGATCACACTGATTGACAAAAGGCCTCACTTTTTTTTATTTTACCCAGGTAGCAGGAGCCCTTTGCAAAGCCAGAATGTTCCGAGACTCCCATTCCTGCTGTTATAAGACCTACCACCAACAAGGCCCTGACTTCTATATAAAAACGTGAAAGAGTCGTCTCTTCGACACAATGTCAGCTGAAACACTCTCCGCGTGTCATTATGTCGCCTCTAGAGACGTGCAGCGAGGTGGCGGGAGGTGAGTTTGATTGTGAAAAGGCTGAGGGGAACGACAGATTCAGGAGGAGAGGAAGGTTGCAGTCTTGGGTGTCACAGGCAAGTAGTACGTCCCAGCAGAGCAGAATGAAGAAGATAAGATAAAGGAAGTGAGATAGAGGGAGGGTCAGCCCACTGATCTCTGAATTAGCGCAGATATGGAGATCAGGGGGTAACTGTGTCAGACAGACGAGGAGTCAGACAGCCAGTCGCTCATCCCTGCACCCACTCGTGGACTTACTTACACTGAGCCAAGAAACTGAGGCACTGCAGTAAAAATGGTTATCCTGTATCAGGAGCGTGTGTACTTTAGTATCGAACAGCAGAAACCTGCAAGTACAGACCAATAAAGCTGCTCTTCATGAAAAATTGTAGGAATGAAACCAATATCTTTATCCAGGATTCTTATAAGCCCACAGCAAAAAAAAAAAAAAAAACTCCAATGCTGTAGTTTTATTTTGGGGGAGTTTTGTGCTTGCATCTGCAGGTGTGTATGTCTGCATATATGTGCATGCACTGTATGATATCTTAAACCAAAATAATTTCAGGAATATAAACCATTTCGACACATATTATAATTATTATCATTATTATTATTATTAGTAGTAGTAGTAGTAGTGGTGGTAACAGAAGTAGTAGCAATAGAGTTAGTATTAGTAATAGTTGTAGTAGTTCCACCTCAGTCTGATGCCTGCAAGTTGCACCCACATTTTGTGGGGGCTGAGTTATACTGATTATTTGTGATACGCTTGCCCTGCTTTTTTTAATCTGTGAGCCTTTGCAGTACATTTCCAGAGTGCTATAGACCTATCTGGCTTTAACTATGCATATTGGCAGTAAAAATGGAAGTTTTTGCCTGGTGATTTCTTGAGCTTCTATTGAAGTTTCTGCTAACCTCAAAACAATGGAAATTTTCAGCATAATTGGATTTTTGAAATTTTATTTTGGGATATTAGCAGAGCATGAATATGTGATGTAATTTCGGTTTCTCTGTATAATTTTGGCAGCAGGCTAGAGAAGTATTGCTCACAATTCTGGATCTTAATAAATATATGTCTATGCATTCCCTTTTTGGTTCCATTTTTGCTGAATTATATTAATGAAATCTTAATATAAAACAGATTATTCACAATGTTCATAACTCATTTACACAACAGAAAAAAGATTGAATTAGCAGTAAAGTTCTAATTGATGGTGTAAGCATTATGGTTCTCTTAAAGCATTACTCCAGGGCAGACCTCCCAAGCACAAGAGTGCATGACATAAGCACTTAATCACACACACACACACACACACACACAAATTCTTGTACACACTCACACCCACTCAAACCTTTATTCCTCTCTGTAAATGCAAGGTGAGCTATATACTACTTTATGGTCATTTTGCCTCACAAAGGAAAACTTGTAAAGTTTAAATGATGTCAAAACATCGCTGCAACATTTTCTTGAAATTGAATTTTCCACCAACTTTCACATCAGTGTAATGCCGTAATTACACAATGCACAACTATCAACGTTAGCATCATCTTGTAATTCTGGGTGTGAGAGAAACTGTTTGTGTTTTTAACACTGTCTCCACTGCACAGGTGTGGCCTTAGTCGCCGCAAGCACTATTTTAACGAGACGAAATGTGTGTGTAACTGCTTGTCTTGTCTTGGTCCGTTTTTATTGGAACAGTGAAGGGATGGTGGACCATCAGTACAAGAAACAGATGGAAGTACATGCCATTTGATCAATACAAAATGCTAATAATCTTTTGATTCTCTAAGTCAGAATAGCCATCTCTGCAACAAAAACATGAACAAAGCCTATGAAGTGCACTTCCAGAGGTGGCACAGTGGGGCATTTGGTAATAATTTCACCTTATGACAAGAAGGTTGAGGATTTGAACTCTGCCTGGGTCTCTCTCTCTGACATTAGCATGTTCTCCTTGTGCTCACATAGGTCTCCTCCAGGCATTTTCCCCCACAGTCCAAAGATATGTATGGTTGGCGAAGTGGAGGCTCTAAATTGCTCAGGAGTGAGTGTGTGACTGAGTGTACGCGTCCGCTGATGGATTGGCAAACGCTACTTGGTTTGGTCTTGCCCCTCTTGTTTTACCACGGAATCAAAAACCAGTTTGGACAAAAAGAATTGTTATATAGGTGAGCTTATTGTCTAATCAGAGGCATCAATTGCTTGATTAAACCAGAAGAGCACTAAGAGAGCACAGAACCTCCGCCGCCAGGGGGCAGCAAAGCCAAAAGCACGGCGATTGGAACTCCGGCCCATTGGAAAGACTTGAAATCTTGAACTTTGGAGTATATCTCAGCAGTACTTTGGCCTAGATATGCCAAAATTTAATCACCTCTTCCTTGACTTAATACCCACCTACCCTGAAAATTTCATCAAAATCCGGCTATTAGTTTTTGAGTTATCTTGTACACAAACAAACAAACCAACAAACAAACGGCACCGAAAACATAAACCTCCTCGGCGGAGGTTAATAAGGAGTAAAAAAAAAAAAAAACCCGTAAAACTCACAAATTTCAAAAGCTATCCAATTTTAAGTTGCTGCAGTGATCATATCCCAAAACAGTGTAGTGTCCAGTAAAATCACCAGTGGGCTACATACAGCTCTGAGAAATTACAATGGGAATTAAAGTCATGAATGAACTGCAGCGTTTTGCCCAGAGAAAATGTTGGAGAGGGAAAAACTTTCACATGACGGCAATAAACACTGTCAACAAGGTCTGTCAGTCTAGACATATATTCTAGATCATAAAATAGCATGGTAGGTCATTTGTAAAAGGATAAAATTGCCTTGATTCTAATGACGTCTTAGTGACTTGCTTTAAGGAACCTAGTTTCTCCTGTTTTATTTGACGGCCAGCTCTTTCCAGTTGACATACAAACTGAGTGACTCATTGCAGGAAAAGCCTTTGTGATAGTGAGACGAGAGAAATTTAATGTGGTTTTACTAAATTCCAGTGTCCTATTTTTCTTCCAGTGCAACATGGTCTGGTTGTACTTACCTCCCTACAACAGTGGTCACCAACCCTGCATATTCCTGGAGATCCACCATTGTGAAGGTTTTCACTCCCACCCTGGCACCTGACACATGAGCAAGAGCTCCTGCGATGATACTCAGCAGAGGAGTAAGGTTTGCCAGATCAAGACTGCAAGGAAAAGCTTAAGGATGGTA
The DNA here is from genome assembly GCA_029721435.1 of Gymnothorax reevesii. NCBI lineage: Eukaryota > Metazoa > Chordata > Actinopteri > Anguilliformes > Muraenidae > Gymnothorax > Gymnothorax reevesii. The sequence continues at coordinate 10,419,850 of CM056586.1, forward strand.
GATATCCATGTATGAGGTTGGTTGAACATTGCCCTTGAGCAAATGCTTACAGCAAATCTGTGACGGCTGGTGAGCTAAAAGTAGAGGAGGCACAGATCAGCCTTTTAATCTGATGATTAGTTTTGACCTGTTTTCAATCTTTTTTTTTTTTTTTTGAATGTTACATGAGCTTTGAAAACACTCCACACTATCATACTGTATGTGGCCAGTTCTCCTCGTTAAGGTAAGATGAGAGATAGAACGCGTCATATCAACGTGAAAGTGCATTTCAAACAATGCTATTCAATGGTGGATACTTGTTACTAATCCGTGTTTTTTTTGTTTTCCACTTTAAACAATCATGGAGTGCTAGCAAGATAGCCTGCATTTCAGAATGTGCTAAAAGCAAATGTGGAGAGTTGTTAATCATTTTTGTAAAGTGAAAATAACATTGGACTGAATTGAATTTCGGCCGATTATTTACTCGCAATGAGGAAGCCTTGTATTTAACTGTCAATGGATTTTTGCAATCAGTAGAAAGCTTGTTACTGAAGGAAAATGATTGAAAACGGGTCAAAACCACATATTTGAGAAAAGGATTTTTTGTGCCTCCTTTAATTTCTGCCAACCAGTCATCACTGGTGCTAATCAGTGTAAAAGTATTCAAAGTGATCAGCTTTAAATGATGAATATTAACTATCTTCAAGTGGTCTTTTCAAGGATGACAATGCCCCCATCTACAGGGCACTAGGGGTCACTGTGAATTGTATTTTGAGTATGAAAATAATGCAAATCCAAATTATAAGCTATGATCTTCAAAGTTTTCAGATCCAGAGAAAACCTAAATGAGAGTTTTTGGACAAGTAATGTAACACTTTCTGCCTCCAATATCAAAACACCAAATGAGGGAATATTATTTTGAAGATCGTTCCTTCGTCCCTCCAGAGTTTCAGAGGCTTGCAGAAGCAGGGCCGAGGCTCATTGAAACTGGTCCTGCAGTTCATGGGGACTCTCATCATGCCAAGACACTTCAAGTAGTTTTTAATTTTTAATCACAACTGTCATCTCACGGCAGACCCTGAGGTCCTAAAGCATTGACTAATCTTACTGATACAACTCGTACAACAGCACCCCAAATGCTATGTGAGGCCTTAGTTGGACTACAACACAACTGCGGTCAGTTGTGATGCTAATAAAATTTTTTACAGCATCTCATTTCATCATTTTGCATGCACTTCCACAGGTTACCCAGGACAATAGCATCCTCTGAAGGCCTTAATGTCTCACAAACAAAAAGAACCCCAATTGCAGAGGCAGTTAATTTAAAAAAGCACCCTTTTCAGTGCTTCCTCCACGTACCTCACATGAGGAGCAGTTGAAATTGAGCCAACAATCTTTATCCTCAACTAAAATACTCTCAACTGATTCTCTTCCCCAGCTGTAAAAAGTTTTTTGATTTTCCATGCTAGGTGAGAGGCTTAAAGTTTATTGAACTAATCAGCAGTCAGTTCATCATTGATCTTTACACAGCACTACAGAAATATGCAGACTATGCAGATCCAACAGGATCTCACTGAGATGAATGAGCAAGAGAGTGACATCCTCTGAATCCCATTATTGGTTTAGTTCCCATTGTTTTCAAACATGCCTTATGTCCCTCTAAAGTGGCTTTTTAGAAAAGGAAAAAGGTACATTAAAAGGAAAGACACTCCGGCTGAAAGTGGCCCAAATCAATTACTTCAGCAGCCTCTGCTACTTCGTTACCATGTGAATGGAGCCTGTTTGCATGCATAATTTTTGTGTGGTCATTGTAATAGAGGCTTTTTTTAACAGAAGTATCACAGAAAAAAAAAACCACTGGTGCGGTGCTTTTGTTATGGGCGCATCCATTTAGGTTTTGGCCATGAGGGGATATTTGCACTTCCTCTGTCCCCCACACTGACTTTTTGACATGCAGATTTCATCCTGTGTTTGGCTGCCAGAGCTGAGGTGGGTTCGGAAGCCTGTCAGTTTGAGATTTTGGACAGAGGATAGGGCACGAGGGGGGGGGGGGGGCGCGGAAATCTCCTGCCACCTGTCAGAATTGGTGATGGATCCTAGACGGGGGTCTGAGTTGTCCTAAAGTATTGGCTTTTCACCACCTTTTTTGTTTCAGAGTTGTCATGTAGTGCACTTCAGTAGTCAAACATGGCGCCCGTCCCCACCCCTGCCCTCTGTTACCTTCAGGAACGTTCCAGAAGGGCTATTGGGGGCATCAGGCAGGCCTTGTGAGAGAAACAACAGATTCAGATGCAGCGTAGCCGTGATGAAAGTAAGGGGAGCCGAGAAGACAACGGGAGAGGGAGATTCATAGAGATTGATAACCCTACTGAAAAGTGAACCTGAACAATTAGACAAAGAAAGCGAAGACAGCAATTGAGGTATCGTAAACCACTTAAAAGTTGTAACGGGTGGGGAGGACACAGGATGCCAGATAGCACTGGCTAAAACAAGACCTAATCTATCCCTTACCTTGACTACAGATGTGCGCTCATTATTCGTCTTGTAAATGTGTACACTTGATTTCCATGTACTTTCACTTTGTTCAGGTCTGACTAAGACAGAAAAGGCCATATAGCCCAGCAATGCAAAAAAAAAATGTAATGAGCTCTAAGGTGTAGCTAATTACTAGTTCACCAAAAATCTAGATTGTGTTTTGCGCTGTATTAAGCCTGGTCTCTCTCTAAGACTGCACTAAATCGTCTTACAAGCTATTACATATGAACACTCTCTGTGTAGGGAAATACATAATTCCTATTTACGACCCCAATTCCGAAGTAGTTGGGACAAAGTGTAAATCATGAATAAAATCAAAACGCAATGACTTTCAAATTACACCAGCCAGTATTTTATTCACAATAGAACAGAGATAACATAGCAAATGTTGAAACTAAGAAATTTCACAATTTATTCCACAAAATGAGCTCATTTCAAATTTGATGGCTGCTACAGGTCTCAAAAAAGTTGAGACAGCGGCCTGTTTACCATGGTGTGGCATCCCCTCTTCTTTTTAACACAGAGTGGAGGTCTGTGGTCAGTCTGGGCATTGAGGAGACAATTTCTTCAGTTTAGCCATTGGAATTTGATCCCACTTTTAATTGTTTGCAAATCCAATCTGCTGAAGGACAAAGCCAAAACAATAGCAATTACCTATGTCTTTGTCCTAATTGTTATGAACTGCATTGCATGCATCATTTCAGTTCACCAAGTTCAAGCATTCTACCTCAGGTCAACAGATAAGTACCCCACCCTGAAAAACCCTTAGATTTACTCAGCCCTCTGAAAAGAATGATTTACAAAAAAGAAATTCAAATATGATTATATTTCATATTAATGTTGACATCTGCCAATTCAGACCCTTCTGTGCGGAATGTATATTTTCGCTCAGTTTTGAGCAGTTCTGTGTTGCGGTGGAATGCCGATGGATGGGGATAAAAATCTTGATTCAATTAGGTGGGGGTGGCTGAGTAGGGGGTTTTGGCACTGGCTATGGTGCGCATGGGGTTTTGGGGGTTGGGGGGTTACCTGTGGGAAGGCCCCTACTGGGCGTAATTTGGAGCAGACAACTCCAAGCATGTTCGTTAGGTTCTGATTGGGCTCCGCGCAGGTGTGGAGGGAGGATCCATTCTAATGCTGAATGGCCCTGGCTGTGCTCAGCATAAAACGCCATCTGTTTCATCTGGGGAAAGTGGTGCGTGTGTGTGTGTGTGTGTTTGCGGGGGGAGTACAGGAAAGAGGGGCCAGAGTGAGTGCTTGTTGGGGTGCAGCCAGGAAAGTCAACTTTTTTAATACCATCCGTATTTAGTTGGAAGTCTAAAACATTTATAGTGCCTTATTATGCCCTCCTAATGCAATATAAACACAGGTATAAGCATCCTTAAGAACTTATAGATGATTGTAGCAGTCTTTTTGATGTTTTAAAAAAGATGTTTTAAAAAAATCACTGCAGTAGGAAAATACAATACCAAAGGCTATGACATGTTATACTTGCAAGCAAAAAGGATGTTGCTACACAAACATACAGTGCACCCTCGGGATAAAAATGGGAAAATTCAGTTAATGGGCTTTCTTCAATCATCTCAGCCAGCCAGCCAGCCAGCCAGCCAGCCCACCACTCCTGCAGTCTGCATTGAGGTCAGTAGCTAAGTAGCTCCTCTATTTGGTGGTCACCCCAATGCAGTGACAGAGCCCCACTTACTACAACCAGGAAAGTGCACAGGAGATCCTGCAATCTGCTTGCAGTTCATAAAGCAAGCAGGCTGGTCTTTGTTGTGCAGACCTCCCATTTTGTGAACGATATGTAGATCTTCTATATAGTTGCCTTGCTGCAGGGTCAACCTTTTACCAGGGTCTTGCTCTTCAGGAGCGACAGGGAACCACCACTAAGGACATCATCAGTTTGTGCAGGAGTTGAAATGGTTTTTTATCACCCTGCGGCTGGGTAAAGGCAGCCAAACACCTGCACACTATCAGCCAGGGTTAGAGCAATGAAACAGATTACACCTCCAGGTTCCAGTTCCTGGCAGTGAAAATTAAGGGTGAACTGGCTTCCTAAGACTGAGCAGAAGATTTAAAGGAGCTAATCAAGCTGACAATCTGCAGTGACATCTGGGTGTGGTTGCAGCAAAGAGAAGGGAGTCCAGGCCTTTTTTCCTCGTCTTGGCAGCTTGTTGATCTGGATATTCCTGAGCCAGCTTTGCTTCCATGTAAGAAGCCCATGCAAATCAGGGAGGCTTTCTTACCTGAATTTGAGCAGCTACGTTGGCAATGGAAGGGTTGCTGCCTCTACTGCAGGAGGACAGGTCACTTTCAAGTCAGTTGTCTCAGATGCTGGGAAATGAGGTAGCCTCTCAATAGTCTGTGAAATTCCGATGAGTCAAGTTTTCTACCCTGCATTTGTCGCATCTAGATTCTTGCCATTTACCATCCTGTCCTGGGGCTTGCATTCCCATTTTAGATTCTGGAGCAACAGACAACCTTATGGATGAGACCTGTGAATGGTGTTAGGTAATACCTTACCAGGAGCTGAAGCAGCAATTTCCGAGCCTGATTCTTGACGGACATCCTCTGGGAAGAGGTAAGGTCCATATCTGCTCTGCTCTAATGCACCTGACCTCAGAGTGTAGCCAACATGAGACTCATTGATCTCTCCAATGTCCCTGTGGAGTATTTTGACCTATAGGAGGTCTTCAGCAACCACTTGCCTCATCAGCCATATGATTATGCCTTTCACCTTCTGATGGGTATCTGCCCATAAAGGGACTGCCTGTACTCTCCTTGTTCCATACACGACTGCCATCGGGGAGTATAATCAAGGACGCTTTAGTAAGAGGATTAATCTAACCTTCAACCTCTCTTGCTTGGCTGGGGTTCTTCTATATGAAAAAGGATGGCACTCTTCAATCTTATATTGGTTATCAACCCCTAAATAACATCATGGTAAAGAATTGGTAGCCAGTCCTCTTTCCTTTCTTTGCATTAGAACACCTCCAGGGGGTTAAAATCTTTGCTACAACTGCTGCAAAACCTAGAATTCTGTGTGCACCCATGGGGTGGATGAATATAAGACTGCTTTATATGCCCTAACTGGGTATTATGAGCGTCTTCTAATCCCTTTGGCTTGTCTCGTGCCCCGGAAGTCTTCCAGGCTCTAGTTAACAATGTACTCCAAACATGTGGAATAGGTTTGTGTTAGTTTATCTTGATGTTATTATGGTCCTCTCCCTTTCCCAAGAGGAATATCCTCAGTATGTCCATCTTGGGTCTTGAATAGGCTACTCAAGAGCAACCTATTAAGTGTGAATTTTACACTTCTGTTGTGTCCTCCCTAGGGCACAGCTTGTCTAGCTGCATCTAATTAGACCGGTCAAAGGTTATGGCAGTTCCAGACTGGCCCTAGTCTACCACACAGAGGCTAGTAATGTAGTTTATGAGGTTTGCAAACTTATTCTGTTTTTTCATCAAGGGAGTTGGCTTGGTAGCAGCCCCCATAAATGCTCACACCCAGAAGCCCAGAACACATTTAGAAGGATCCTTAAATTGAAGCAGGATTTCAAGGAGCTGGTGCAGTGCTTCACCATCCTGGTTCATCCTGACCCCTTGATCACACAAGAGGTAGATAACGCTAACAGGCTTTACCCCTGCACTTCTTATTCCCAGCACCAGACAACTGATTCGGTGAAAAATGCAATGGGAGTCTAAGAATGGAGAATTGCTGATGGCACAGAAGGCCTTGGAGTAGATCATCAGATTGTGATCCCTAATTCACCTCTGGGTTTTGTCAGAGTTCTGTTCTCTTCTTGGTACTTCAGCAACCCATCATCTGCCTTCCATCGCAAGTCCAACGGGCAGATGAAGAGGGTGAACCAGGAGACAACCATACACTGTATACCCGTCTCTAACCTGTCTATACGGTGATCCCAGCTGCTATGGATGGAATACACTGACCACTCCCTGCACTTCCCTAGCACTGAAATGTCCTCCTTTGAATGGTAAATGGTGCACCAGCCTCCTCTTTTCTGACCATTGGTTCAAAGTTAGTGTTCCAGCTGCAAAAAGGTTTGCTCTCCGCTCTCTTCTCATCTGGAGACATACAGTACCTGGGCTGCCCATCTTTGTTCCAGAGCTTGGAGCACATGTTATGCTAATCATCTTTGCAGATCCTCAACTCTGTTCCAGTTTGGGGACCGAGTGTGGTCCTCAGCTAAGGACTTTGCAATTCTAATAGAGAACTGGAAGCTGTCCCTCGGGTTCATGAAACCCTCAGTGATCCTGGAACTAGTCAGTCCAGTGTTGAGCAGCTCCACTTGACTGATTCCATGAAGATACATCCAGTGATCAAAGTCAGTCTTTTGAAGCCAGTCTCCTCTTGGGTGCCGTTTCCAGTTGTTTCTCTTCTTCCTCCTCTATAGATCAATGGGGCCACACCAGCATATATATTTCACTGCATACTCACCTCACAGAGGATGTGGTAAGAGGTCCTGTATCCCGTAAGATGGCAGAGCTGGAGGCCAGAGCCCCTCTGAGTTCCTGCTCAGCATGTCCTGGAAAAAGGCAAATCCACAAATATGAGGGGGTAAAAATGAAACATAAAATTTATCTTTCAAAAGAGGTGCTGACATTTGGGCATATCTTCGAGTTATGGGAAAGAACAATTTCAGACTCTGAGAAATGCCTATTTTTTAATTTTACACCCACAAACTTAAGTGTCTCAAAGCTATTAATACCCAACAGAGAAAAAAATCAATGTAACTGAAATCTATTTCAGGACACAAAAGACTGGCTTTCTGCATGTAAATATAGATTATAACTTGCATCACAGGTAATATGTAAATTCACAAAGTTATTTCGTCCTGAACATGCAATTGTTATTACTTTAATGGTTAAGTCCTTTCAAAATCATCACTATCACCCATGAAATTTCAGTCACAAACAAAAAGTCTTGAAAGGATTACTTCATGGTTTCCCAATGTCTTTCAGAATTTGCTACAAGAGGTCCTCAGAAACTCAATCACTTCAAAAAAAAAAAAAACCTCCATTAGAGATCACTGTTCCGACACAAAATGGCATGCATGCTGCCGCATCACCTTGTGCAGTATCGTCACACACACTCCATTTACTGAATGTACAGGAAGGGGGAAAAAAACAGTCAGAAATTATCATATTTCTATCATTTACTTGGTCGTACGCTTATTACTGATATATGTAGCAACATCCTCTTATTAGTAAATTGAAGACAATTTAAGATGTATTTCACAGACTTAATAAACTTTTTATAAGACCAGTCCATGTTTTCTAATGTCAGTCACTTTCATTCTTTCACCTCCACCCTGAAGTCACAGAGAGTTAATATTGAATTTACAATACATTCATTTCTGATAGGACCACTTTGTCAAAAAAGAAGATATTTATTACAACATACAGGCATACAATCATACATTGAGTTTGGCGACATGGCTCTGTTATGACAGATCCCTGCCCGTCCAAACGAGGAACCGAAGGCAGGGAGCTGTTAGTAATCCCCCTCTGAGGAACAGAGCCAACAGCAGCAATTAAAGCAACGAAAGAGACATTGCTATACAATGAAAATTTAGACAAAGTGAGTCAGGTTAATGAATAAAATAGATCGATGGTGCTGGGGTGGAGGAGGGTTGTTGAGCACGCTGTTATGACTTTAAAAAAATCACAACAAAGAAAACTAGCAATGAAAACTTAGACAAATTTATTCTCCACTGAATAAAAAAAACTTCAACAAAAAATCCACTGATTAACTTTATAATAACACTCTAATGCCACTATGTAACTCTGCTGCCAAAACAAAAACTCCGCCTCTGCTCTGCTTTGCCTTTTTTTCTGAATAAAATCACAGCATTTATATAGACTAGCAACATTCTGGAAGGATCTACAGGATTCCTGGGTAATCCCACCCCCTCCAGGCAGGAAGGTGCCAGAAGCTTCAAGAAAGCACTAGTCTATTTCAAAGAAGTGATATTACATCAGATGTTTTGCAACAGACACACCACTAGAGGGTGCTGATGATAAAATAAGTAGCTGACCAGCAAGGCAGCAAAAACAGCATGTAACAAATCTCCATTTACAAATGATACACTGTGCTTTACATAAAATACTCATACATAACAGCGCGCACTGAGGAGCAGCTTCGCAAGGCGAGCTTAAGTTGAGTAGCATATTACCAGGCAAGCAATCAGGCAGCTAGATCAGATGACAGTCATGTGCACTCAGGTAGAAGCTGCTCCTCTGTTAGCAGGCTTGACTCCATGGCCTATCAGAACTCACGTCAAGTCTTTATTTTTAGCAAAGACCAGTGAAAGCCAGACCCATAACTTGCCACTAAACAGTGAATGGCATTAGTAGGAATGCAATAATTTGCATTAACTACAGCCCTTCAATTTGCAACATCAATCGCGATGGATTTTCCTCGAACCATCTTTTCCGAGCCTTCTGGCACCAGACTACGTCTGGGACCATTCCTCAAGGGAGGGCAGTTCAGTTACGTTGATCACCCCAAGGGCTTGCATGAGAGGCAGGCAGAATGACCGTGGCTGAGCACAATCTGTTTACTACTAGCGCCAGGCTGATTAGCAGATTGCTCAGGCCTGCACTGCATCGTCTCTGCTGCTATTTAAGGCCATGCTCTCTCTTACAGGTTGATGTCGGCTGTCAGTGCTGCCGACTCAAGAGCCCTTGTTTTACTTGACTTCTCACCTCCTTTGACATACTTGATCTTTTTCTTTTTTTGAGTCCTGTCTGGTGTAAGGTAGTTCGTAAGGTTTTTGTGAAAGTACTTCTGCTCAGTTTTATTCTTGGCAGACTGCCTTAATAATCTTCATTACCTTCTGTTCACCTTTTTGTGGCTTCTTTAAATACCAACCTCAACGTTATATAATTCCCTAAATATGGGTGCTCTCCTATTAAATGGTAAGTAATCTGTTCTTATTAAGACTGCTTTTGTCACCATTTTTTGTGTATTATTATTAGTGAATCAAGCAGCACAATAAATACAGCTATAAGACATTCCATGGTTTTCTTAATAGACGGTGTTACCAGTGTTGATTCTTGGAGAATCACTCGTTTTCCTCTCCCAGGAAAGATAGCAGGTGTGCAAACAGGAACAGCAGAACGCATCCTGTGCTACAGTGTTTCCTAACAGGTGTGTCAAGGCAGCGTGCAAATTAGAAACAATTAAGAGTTTAGGTGGATTTTAAATATGAGCAAATCCTGTTGGCAAAAACAAAAATATATGCCATTTAAATGCAAAGCTCGAGTGAATTGCCTTCTGTTGACACACCATAATATTATTAGCGCATTTCTCAGTTTCCAGTGTGGTGTGCCACAGGTTCCTATAATTTTAAAAAGTCTGTCAGTAAGAGGTATTTCAGGAAGGATCGCTCTCTTTTCTTAGTTCCTATTTCTGTAGCACTATTCTCAGTGACAGCTGATGATGATGCATTGACTTTTAAACTGAAAAAGCTGTACCAAAGAAAAATATTTCAGATTAGTAGAGAGAAGATGAAAGATCCGCTTGTTTCATGATAAATATTTGATAGAATTATCAATAAGTTAAAAATGAGAAACCACAGAAATTTCCGTGGATAATCCCCCAAGTATGAATATATAAAATGCTTCACAGAGTGAAAATTGATCTGGACAGAGTAAAATTGTGTACACTGTGTTCTTGCAAAGCACAGAAGGTTGCCAGAGATGGATCCCATTTCATATGTAGGAAGGTTAACACACACATATGTGTAAATACAGTCATTTCCATAAGTATTTGGACAGTGATACTTTTTTTTTTTTTTTTTTTTAATCATTTGGGCTCTATAATTCCCCAAAATGGATTTTAAATGAATCAATCAAGTTGTGCATAAAAGTTTGACTTTCAGGTTGAATTTCACGGTCGATTCAAAAATATTGTATCGATCATTGAATAATTACAACTGTTTTTATAAATAGTTTTCAAAGTTTTGGGGGCTCAACAGTACTTGGTCCAACTCAAATAATCATTGGTTAAATTTTTACCTTTAATACTTGGAAGCAAATTCTTTCCAGTCAATTATTCTGTCATCGGCCGACGTTGCTATCAGTGGTCCATTGGGCCTTTGGAGTTCCTGAACTCACTAAGAACCAAATAATTGGTTCGACCGCACCTGATGTTTTTGTTATTTCTCTGGAGCCTAATGATGACTTGTTCCACTGGCAGTGGCACCTCAGCCCTTTGGAATTCTCACTGCGTGAACGACCACAAGTTCCAACTAAAAATCTAAACTTTAAATCAACTCAATACATTTTGTTTGCTTACTTGTAAATAAAATGATAAGGAATAATTGATGCCTGGCCACTGAAAAGCTGCGCAGCCACATGTTCAAGATCTTTCAGTCCTTAAAACTGAGGAGGGGGCTACATATAAAAACTGCGGTCAATCCTACACCATTCACCCTGTTTTTGAGATGAATACCCCTAAATTAATGCTGAAAGTCCGCACTTCATGCTTATATTCACTATTTAGTTTCATATCTAATATGTAGCGGTAGATGCCTAAATTAATAATAATATTGTCAAACTCCAAATATTTATGGGCCTAATTATACTCAGCCACGCTCAGCCATGATGTAAAAGCACGAACAACAAGCATGCCCGCAAACATCAGTGCACATACGGGCTGGCACACATTCACACAGGATTCCGTTTGCACATGCTCTCATGTGCACTCAAGTAAGATGGTGCACTTGCGCCTTCGCGCGCACGACATGCAGTAGAACAAACGCCGTACCCAACCAATGCATGAACGCACTTGTTCCCTCCAACACTTTCTTTTCGGTTTCTCTCTGACTCTTTCTTTCTTTATCTCCAGGGATTATCTAACGCCCCGAATCTGATAGTCCTGCCTGCTCCCTGATTCAGGAGCAAGAAAAAGGGGAGGAGGACGAACAGAGGAGAAGAGGGCCACGGCTTGCCGCCCTGACTTTTTTTGATGCATCTTTATCGGGACGAGCAGCGTCCCATCCCGCAAGCCCAGGCCTCTCCTGGCGTTTCATCCTTTATGTGCCCAAGGTGTGTCCAATGCACTGACGCTTTGTACTTTGTACACTTTGAGGGAGACAACACATCACATTCTGTCTTCTTTCTTTAGGCAGTGTCGGGGGGGGGGGGAGGAAGGGGGAAGAAAGAACCCCAAGATACAGAGGGGCCTGACTGCTTCAAAGAATGGATGCACAAAGGCTTATGAAGCGCTGCTTCATGCGGAGTTGTGCCAGATGTAATTGCGGGGTTCCCAAAGATAGGGTATCACGTGCAACGCCTGGCCCCGCCCTGCCAGCAACATGAAAGGACCGCTGCTAAAAAAGGCTTTTCAACTGCAAAACTTCGCCTTTCTTTTGATTCCCCATAAACAAGTGAGCAAATAAGCAATCCACAGGCCTCTGTTACAAATCCTTCTCTTGCTGACTCCAAAAGGCAATTTCATGCATTTCGTCTGATGGATTCCCAGTGAATAGGATGAATACCTAATGCGGAGACCATTACCCAGAGCATCAAGTGATTTCAAAATGGTCGCCCTCCCTTCCTCTCAGTTCCGTTGCTGCACTTTGAGCTGGCGTTTGTTTTTTGTTGTTTTTGTTTTTTTTTTTTGAGTTTAATGTTTTCAGATATTTATTTTTTATGGAAAATAGTGTTGATTCTCAGAACATGAATCGCGCTCATTTCTTGTGCAGCTTTTGCTAGTAACTGGTCACGTAAAGGAGCGCAACATGGCCGTTAAAACCAGAAACGCAGCGGAACCACCACCCACCCCCGCCCATCAGCACCTCCTGCAGAGATGAGAGCTGCTCTGCTGCCCATACGTTGAACTGCTCTGATGGGCACATGATGCTTTGCGCAGGGAGCAGGTGATTAGCGTGCTGTTACATCGCTGCGCTCTGTGAATTTGTGAGTACTTCAAGACGTTCCGTGATTGGCTTTTCTGGCAAGATCCACACCTGGATCCAGTGGGTTGAATGTTCTTTGCAGCAGTGAGGCCCAGGGGAACATTTGCCTTCCTTGTTGGCGGTGAAGAATTTGTGATCAAACACCGCCGCGGCAGCTTCATAATGGTGTGCGTGATGCCGGGATGCCATTGACGGTTTGGAAAGGCATGAAGAAGAAATGAGTTGAGCTCATTGGTGGCTCACTGCTGTGAATGGGGCAAATCAGAGTGGAAAGGAAAAGGCTCCAGTTCAGCGCATGAGAGAAGACATGGCGACCCTGAAACGCCACAGCAGAGCAGGAAGAGATGGGTATTCCTTTGGGCCCCACTGGAAGGGGCCCTTTCCCGTAGTTCTGGTGCTAAACTGGGGCAAATCTGAGGGATAACACCAGTTTGTGAGTTTCCAGAGCTTTATGGCAAAAAGAACTGTGAAAGGAGAGAGCATTTCTGCATAGGGATCAGTAAATGACAGTCACTGGTTGCCAAAGGAATGAAATCATTCCCCTGACTAAAGTGTAAATGAACAACTTGGTGTAAGTTCAAGTGGCGCTAAATAGCAGCTAGGAGGTGGGATGGGAAAGGATAGCGGACAGGGGCTTGGCATTGGGGGCCTGCTGTTGAGATGAAGGGGCAGGGTATGTAGATCCCTGCCTTGCTCTCTTTCGCACATTAATGATACAAGGGCGCTATGAAAAAGAATAATTCATTTTGTTTTGTGTGCTGCACTCCCATAAGAAGGGTTTCTGGTTCTTATTTTCAGTGGGTAGATGTCTATGGCTCTGACGCCAAGGCACATAGCTATTAAACTACTTATAAAATGGAGCAGAGAAACAAAATGGAGGTAATATGCAGAGCGATGATGAAAGCTGGGTGATAAAGTGATATTGACTGACTGACAGATAACAGCTCCAGCATTGCGTTCTCTGATAGAGTTGATTAAGGTTGTATTACAAGCATAGTATACAGCAGGGCATGGCCAACCTGGATTTAGGAGAGCATTGGTGTCTGCTAGTTTTTGCAGTTACTGAGCAATCAACTGATCAATTAACGAGGCTGAGGACACAGTTAACTTGCCTTCCCTGCTTTCTTGAGTATATAGTGGGCGGGTAAATGAAAGCGCACCCTGCTGGGATGGCTACAGTATCCGTGATTGGTGCATTAAGATTTGCACATTTGCTACTGATAGAATACAATACAGCCACATTGCAACAGATAATGCTTAATCCCAATCTTTTCCTCAGATCTGATCTGTTTGCTGTGACTGTTCATATTTATCTTTGCGTGTGACCCATATCTGTCATCGGTGTGAGCTAATATCTGCCCTGAACCATTCCGCCCACCCACAAATTAAGCTGGAGAAACAAAGACGGCAAGTATGACATGACATCAGGGATCGAAGCCTGTGCGCTGAATGCTACAGAAAACCACACTAAAAAACCTGATTTGACTGCTCTCACTGAGGACACACGGCCGTACAAAGTACATGTTTTCAATCTTGGACCTCATACAGAATTGTACCCAACACAATAAAAAAAAAATTTGAATTTTCTGTCCACAGTGGTTTAAAAAATACAACTGGCGTCACATGTTTGCCAAAAAAATAAATAAATAAAATCTACAGATTTTGGTTACTTTCACCTTGTTTTGTGAATGAGGCGGAAGGGAGCATCCTCTTTAACTCTGGTCAAGTAGTGCTGTTCTTGGGAAAGACCCAAAGAGGGCAGTATTGCTTTTATGTTTGCTTTATGACAAACCATACACAGTTTTGGTTGCCTAAGCTAGCTACAATACCCTCCCAGCAGAAAAGTCATGTGTCACAGATATACGCTTCACTAAAGCCAATCAGAGACCAAGTCAACCCAGCTGAGCCACACAGATGCAATCAGAAAAGGTATACTGCAATACCAGGCCTTACCTTGGGTAATCGATCAGACACCCCACGGCCTCTAACTGTCTGTGCTTGCACAGAAAGCCTGGATTCAACCATGTCAAGTTTCCAGTGCCTTCTTTCAGACTGCGCCAATTCCCTCTTAGACCTACTGAAGTCTTGAGTAATGGCCCTCACAACCTTGCCGCTTAAATAAACGCCATTGTGCTAGACTCAGAAACTTAGTCCTTGTGTGTGTCGTGATCTCACTGATTCAAAATGGCTGCCACGCACCACCCTTGCGGATGAGGCAGGCTCTTCTCTCCTATTTTCATGAGGTGCTTTGAGATAATGAAATGGTAAGATGCTATATATATAAATGCAGCCCATTCCTTTGTGATCACCTTTATCAGACACAACAAGGACACTGGGAACCAGCTCACTACTCTAGCAGAGATAGTTTAGCGAGACTTGCATTCGCCTGCTAAAGCTGATTTTGTTCTGTTCAGATTCATCAAACAGCTTTATCTTTATTAAGTATTTTATTAAAAATTATTTATTAGCCTAGCTGACACCTTAATGCGGAGCCGCTGCCTACTCTCAAAAATACAAATGGAAATACATTACATGCATTTATTTAGCTGGATACATACTAAGAAAATGCAAGTTCGTCATCTTGCTCCAGTATACAATAGTTGTTGACAAGTTGAACACTGATAATAGCATTCAGCTGACTTCCGCATAAATACAAAAACACAAACAGTTTACTTAGTATTGGCTGCACATTAGCTTGCATAAAGATACAATATTTTTTTATCCTAAGAACATGAAATCAAATTTTAAAAACCCTTTTCATTTAACAAAAAGGAGTGAGGGAAACAACTTGGGCCTAATCTCAATGCCTAAATGGGAGAACATTAAGGCGTTTTAGAGTGGAATAAGATGGTTAAACATATGCATACATAACATGTTGGGGGTAAGACCCCCTGCAGAGAAAAGGCAGGGCAAAGACTCTCTAACTGGCATACCTCTGGGATCGCTAATGATTAATTAGCTTGTGTCATTAAGTGAAGCAAATGTCACCCTGGCTTCCTAGGGAAGCTGTCACGCCGCATGCATTTGGGATTCTGTCGCGGAAGCCTTTAAGTCGCCGCAATCAAAAACTCAGCGGACCCTGACATCTAGTGGTGTAGTTCAAAACTGCAGCCAATGCATAGGTTTACAGTCGAAAATAAATAATTAAAATAAGCTTGGTCGCGGGTTCCCCGCTGATATCATATTAATTGAACGACATGAATGTAATAAATCAAAATTGAAAATTAAACATCAATGCAGAATTTGAATTTTTCCTCAGTCAGCTGACCACATTCTCCTGTCAGGGTCAACTGAATTATTGCATGGACTTGACAGTCTCCTGCTACCATTTTGCAGTACCGGTTCCCTCTTTTGAGAATCATATGATTTATTGTGTGACATCAATGTAAAGAGAGAAGAAACTATTTTTGATAAAAAGCTTATCCATATGCGCAATGTGATTTCAAAGATGAACAGAGTAGAATCGCTAAAAAATCAGCAGGGACACTTGTCCTCCAGATTCAGCACTGATTATGGTGTACTCCATGGACCAATCCCTGGGCCTTCTCTGTATGTAAAGAAAGCTGCCCATGGCCACTGAATCTCTTTTGAGCACAATGCTTTGATATTCTTCGGCCTGATTCTAGAACGCAGTAACAGCCTACATTGCAGTGACACTTAGCTTCACCACATACAGCCCCTGAGGGGCATTCTAGCCACATACACACCAGCGATAGTCACATGCCTGAACTCCAACACTCAGTATTATCATGTAACATTATATCAAAATATCACAGCATCCATCCTCGACACCCAATTAGGCAAACTCAAACTTTGAAAGGAATATTTCTCAAACCATTAACAGGTATTGTAACTGCACAGCTTACCTTTTCCCACTGATATAAAGTTGTTTGGCTTGTTCATTCTGCATAGGCCGAGTGGAAGGGAAGCCAGCCGCAAGAGCAGAGGTTTGCTCGGGTATTTGACACCCTGCATGGGCTATAAACACCTAACATACAGAGAGGTTCAATATTACAGAAGCACAGGCATGGCCCATACATGTGGCATCCTTCACATCCTCAAGGTATTTCAGCAAAGACTGATTTAACCACACTTTTCCTCACTCAGTCCCCGGTGTTATCCTGTAGTCGCTGCATACAGAAGCATGCATGGCCGCTGGCTCATTAAAGAGAGGCTCTAGAGAACTTATCCAAGCATGACAGGGTGATTGTTGGTGAGACAAAGAGTGAAACATTGAAAATTACAGAACGGCTTCAACACAACAGTCACCCACACACACACACACACACACACACACACACACACACACACACAAACACACACACGTTCATATCCGGACGCAGTCACACATCTCTTTATACACAATGATGAGTCAAATACATCGTGACCTCCTGTCTTAACGCGCAAGTTGTCAAAACAGCGCCATCAAGTTGACGTCCACAAGAATGCCCAGACCCAGGGTTTCCCATCAGAACATTACCAAGGGCATCACACTAACTACCAGCTTGTATGTTTCCCATAGTGCATCCTGGTGCCATCTCTTTGCCAGGTAAACACCACACACACACGATTGTTTGCCTGAGGATCTACATGATATGCAGTAAAAGTCATTTGGACTCTTTGACTAGGTTCTTCCATTCCTTAAGTTTCAGATCTAATGGTCACATGCCCACCTTGCCTGCCTTCAGTGGAGAACAGGGGTTAGAATGAGGACTCTGAGCAGTCTATGGTCGCAAAGCCCCATGCCCTGCAGGGTGCTATGCACTGTGTTGTGACTCATTCCTCTCATTAATTCCTCTCATTATGGGGCGGCATGGCTCAGGAGGTAGGGAGAAGATTCCCGGTTTGAGCCCTAGCTGCTCCAGATAACGTGTCGAAGTGTTCTTGAGCAAGACACTGAACCCCGCACCGCTCCTGATGCATGGCAGCCTTCGACATCAGGGTGAATGTGAGGCATAGTTGTAAAGCGCTTTGGGGTCATATCATGTGACTAGAAAGCGCTATATAAATGCTGTCTGTTTACCATTAATGTCATCAAAGTTTTTGATGACTAGTGTCGAAGTAGTTCTCCATTGGTTTACACCAGATAAGAAAGCCTTTGTAGACCTTTCGCTTCGATGAGCTTTGGGCGACTACCACCCCGTTGTGGGTTCGTGGTTTGTTCCTTTCTCCTGTCCCACAAACAAACTGACTCTCAACGTTCATGTAGCCACAAGCACGTACACCTCCACACACAAATGTCGACACAAATGAGCAAAGCAATCGGAGGGTCTCTCTTGCTGACCTTACGTATGAGGCAGGGATGGCTTCGTCCGTGCCAGCCTGTGTCTCAGACTTTGATGAAGACTCTGAGTGGAACGCAGCCAGGCCAATGGGAAGGGTCTCAGACTGCCTGGAGAGAGAGGTCGCCCTGGGCATTTCTCAATCGCACATCTTCATGGAGCTCTCTCAGCAGAGAGCAGGGCCTGTGCTTATTAAGTGGGGCTTCGATAGATGGGGCCCTGATTCATTCTGACTGGTGACCTTTTAACTTCTCCACACTTCCCCCAACTGCTTGTTTGCGGGGTGGCATACATATTAGATAAGGTCATGAGAATGCAAGTTTTACAGTAGTACTGTCCATGTTATGAGCAATCGTGCCTCATCTCACCTCCTTGCGTTCCTTCACTGCAAGTAGCTTGTTCCGTTCCTTTTAATGTAAATAAAAAATCCTGTTTAAAGTGCAATGAGAGGGAGGGGTGTGGAACCAGACAGGACATTGATGAATGTGAATTCAGGAGAGCTACCAGGGAGTGTCTGGGGACTGCGGTCCTCTCCTCCTCAGTATTGGCTGGATCCAGGTGCAGCCTCTCTCAGTGGGCCGTCAGTAGTGCTCTGCAGCAAAGACATTAGGCCTTTCAGACTGGAGGATGTGTGTGTATGTGTAAGGCTTGCAAAACATATGTGAGTTCAATGACCACAGAGTGCACACAGAACCACTGGGAGAAAATACAAGAAAGTTTATTATACACAAAATATTAAGCACACGTAAGAGAGAGAATGGGGCATAGCAGAGTGGGGCATTTCTGTGATTATTCTCAGTTTTCCCGCCACACACATACAATAAGTATAAAAAAAATCTCTCAATACAATTGATCCACGCAATCAGGGCAAACCAGTTTGAAAGTGTGATGCTTCACAAATGCATTCAAATTTTTGTACAGCCACTAGGGGCAGTACACTACAGGTGTGGTCAAAATGTAGCACAGTGAATAGCAAAGAAAGAAAACCAACAGACTGCCATAGACAAGAAAATAATCTTTGTAGTAAAGTCATAAATTGGCACTTGCAGTCAAATAAATAATTAACTCTCCGTGGATCCTCTTCTTTTGACTTTACGATAGAGGAAAAACCTATTGGTGTGTAGCTGCCAGCGAATGGATTCATGGTATTTACCCCTCCCGAATGGCAGAGTATTGTTTATGTGATTGTCTGTCGATGTGTATGCCAGCAGTCTAGCACAAAAAAAATTTTGATCAAACCACACAAAATTTTCAGGAACGTTGTGCATAGTCCAAGGATCACCTGATTAATTTCTAGACCCAAGTAATCAAGTTCAACGTAAATTCTTTAAAGCTTCCATACGTCTGCTCCAACCAATTTCTTTCCAGATTCAAAATGTGCATGTTTCACTTCGGCATCCAACCTCATGCTACACCAGAGCTATGAAGAGAGAGCGTTATGACAGCTTTTGATGTCGCCGCCAGAGCAGTCACGTGGTTCGTGTAAGCCTCAATAGTTCCAAACATAGCCAGCGCCGTAATGTTCTCCTATGGGACAGACAGCAGCGATTGCGTTACTGAACGGTAAATATTAAATTAAACCATACACAATTGCCGCAAACGTATTTCTCTTAATGTATTACATTATTTACACACATTTTATAGAGGTCATGCTTTTATATTGACGTGGTGACAACTTCAATTAGTGTAACTACTCAGATGTGTGAACGATAAGCCTACATGACACAATAAAATGAGCAAAGAAAAGAAATATAGACTAACCACAGCCACCACATCTCTTCAAGAGTAAATCATTTAAAAGATTGTCTTATTGCGAAATACAACATGGCATATAATACAGCTAGCTGACTGCAGCAAGATCACTAGAAAGCCGACAGCGCCTGGCGTGGCAAATGCAAACTGACAGATGCAATTCAGAGAGCTAGCTAAAACATGATGGGTGGCAAGTCGGTCGACAACATTCCAACTTGTGGTTTCATTCAATTTTATGAATAACAAGTGTTATTAATCCGAAATGGTTATTGAGAGCTAAACAGAGTTAGAAACTGTGCAGCCGTTTGCGATTAAACTTAAAACAGCTGATCAAGCAAGGCTAGGTAAGAGCTTGTCAAAATTGTCAAAGCTAACTTTTATGCAAAAAAAACTTCACCGAAACCAGTCACAGGCACTTCATCCCATCATCTACCGTCGTGATATATATCGGTTTTGTGAGATATCGTCGTGCCAAACATACACAATTGGAGATCATAAATGATACATGACCACTGATATGATATATACATTTCATGAATCATAAGACTTCAATATTTCATTACTTACCGCCGCTGTTGTCTCAATAAAAGTTAATTGGTACGAAGCTGCGAGAATCCTCTTTTGGAACTATCGGAAGTTCCAGTGCCCGGAAGTGCGCCGCCATGTTTTGTACGCAAGAGTCAATGGGTGCATCTCAAAGCATAGGCTGCATCCCTCAAAGGCTGCATTTTTAGGGAGCGTCACTTAATTCCATCTGCCAAACTGACATGACATCCTTTCATCTCTGTTAAACAACTTTGGTTTTAATGAGTCGTCATTGATTTCCCTTACTGTAACCTAACTCTAATCCCTAATTTTAAACCTAGCCCCAAACCTAACCCTAACCCTAACCCTAACTTTAACAAAATCCCTTTCCCCAAATATTAGTTTGGTGGATTAGTGAGTGACGACCCCTAAAAATGCAGCCATCGAAGGCTGCAGCCTATGCTTTGAGATGCACCCAGTGGAAGTGTGCAGCCCTGAGAATACCAATGTCTCTGTGCTACACTATGGAAAAACCTCATTTGACTCATTTGTGTTTGGGGCTGGATGTCAAGAGGCTCCCACGTTGTTCAACACCCAAAGCACTAAAATGTCTCCCTCTGGTGGAGGATGTTATGCCTGGTTACAGAACCATTCCTCTAAATGTACTAATCCAGTCTTCAATAACAATAAATGCACTCGTCTAAACTGGAACCCTCCCTCCAAAATTCCCTGAGTGTCACCTCCCTTCACATTGGTTATCTCTGAAATCTCCTTAGCTGCTTACTACCATCCTTATCCTTTTTGTCTTTTTTTCAGTTTTACTAGCACAAATGATCACCATCACCATGGATGCTAAAAACCTTCTTTTGTCGACTTTTACATTTTTTGTCAGGTCTTCTCTGCTGTTTTCTCACCATTTTCACTGCCCCTTCTTCTTCTCCTCCCTCATGTGCCAGTGCCCTTTCTTCATTTTTCTTCACTCCCGCTCCATGATTAACCCACACAGTTACTGTACAGCAAACAGCCTGCTCTTTCAATATTTCACAATCTTCCGCTGTGCATCCAGCTTCACCACATCTTCAGTAACAAAATTTATTTTTCTGACATACTGCCACCACATACTGATATTTATGGCACCAATAGCACTGCAGTGGAGCCCTCTCAAAGGCTCTCACCCTGTTGAAAACATAATCGAACAAAACCCTGTCTGGTAGCTCATTCTAAAGCTCTAGCATGACTGTCATGCCATCTTGCTCCTTTCTGTCCCTGTAACTTTTCGAGACCCGAGCTCCATAGCCACGCTCCACATCAAAAAAGACTCAAGTTTCAGAGAAAAAAGCACACCTCTGAGCCTGAGGTGATAGAAGTCTTAGAGTATGATTTTGTGCTCAACTCAGCTTTCACACTCAACCTCAGACTCATAATGCCAAGGTTACAAAAGTTTGAGTTCGTTTTTGTTCTCAGCTGGCACATGAAATCCTAGCATAGTCCAGAGCATCATTAGACCCCAACCCAACCAATTTCCATCCTGAGCGATGGACACAGCAGATCCATGGGCGCTTTTGAAGCCCCATTGGTGCTTCTGGGGACCAGGTGCATGATGGGAGACGCAGTATATAGTGTTAGTTATGTCTGTAGAGGCATAGTTTGGGTCCTTTTGAGCAGAGAAACTTGCTCTAAAAAAAAAAAAGACAGCTGTCAAATCGGAAAAAGTAAACTCCTGACACCCTGCGCTTTACACTGAAATAACCTGTGCTCACTGAAGAGCTCTGAAATGCCGCTCTCACTGGTGTAAATTGACCGTCGCTGAGTGTGTTCAAGAGGCGCTGACTCAACACTGAGTCATGCTCAGTGGAGTTCGATCTCAAAACAGTTATTAGCCTTGGACTGTGCGTAAAACTCAGCGGAGTACCATCTCAGAGATTTGAGGTCAACTTTGAGTAAAGTTTTTTGAACTTTGGGCCCTGACTACACCCTTTATAGTAGCAGGGAAATTCATTTGAAAATATATCACGAGTAAGATCCTTTTTTAATTCTGGACAGAAGTCAGTAGGCAGTGAGGATATCACTACTGCTGAAGGAAAGAAGTTAGAAGTTGTCTACAGTTTTAAATATCTCGGTATCTGGCTTGATGACTGCCTGTCTTTTAAACCCCAGGTTGAAAATCTGGTCAAAAAAATTGAGAATGAAGTTAGGGTTTTACTACAGAAGTAAGCCCTGTTTCTCTTTTGAGGCAAGAAAGAAACTGGTTTCTGCTACTTTTTTTAATCATTTATTGATTATGGTGACCTTTTACACATGCATGCACCTGCACATTGTTTACAAAAGTTAGATAGTGTTTATCACAGTGCACTGAGATTTGTGACAAATTGTGAAGCCCTAACTTACCATTGTACTCTTAATGCCAGGGCTGGTTGGCCATCTTTGTCCATGCGTCGGCTCAGTCATTGGTATTTGTTTACGAGTAAGATCCTTTTTTAATTCTGGACAGAAGTCAGTAGGCAGTGAGGATATTACTACTGCTGGGGGAAAGAAGTTAGAAATTGTCTACAGTTTTAAATATCTCGGTATCTGGCTTGATGACTGCCTGTCTTTTAAACCCCAGGTTGAAAATCTGGTCAAAAAAATTCAGAATGAAGTTAGGGTTTTACTACAGAAGTAAGCCCTGTTTCTCTTTTGAGGCAAGAAAGAAACTGGTTTCTGCTACTTTTTTACCTTCGCCAGGGACTTCGCTGACGAAGGTAATGTTTTGATCCCCGTGTATTTATTTGTTTGTGTGTCTGTCTGTGTGTATGTGTATCGAATAACTCAAAAAGTACCAAACGGAATTTCATAAAATTTGGTGGGTTGATTTGGCATGACCTGAGGATCAATCGATTAGATTTTGGGAGTGATCGGGTCAAAGGTCAAGGTCAAGGCCACAAAAAGGTCAAAACCGACTTTCGGCCATATCTCGGTCAATTTTTATCCGATCGGCATGAAACCAACGCCAGTGGCGAGGGATTCAGTGGCGTCGGCGAAGGTATGCGCTCTACCGAGTGCCCGTTCTAGTTTAATCATTTATTGATTATGGTGACCTTTTACACATGCATGCACCTGCACATTGTTTACAAAAGTTAGATAGTGTTCATCACAGTGCATTGAGATTTGTGACAAATTGTAAAGCCCTTGCTCACCATTGTACTCTTAATGCCAGGGCTGGTTGGCCATCTTTGTCCATGCGTCGGCTCAGTCATTGGTATTTGTTTATTGATAAAAGTATTTTAGGTAAACTCCCGTCTTATATTTGTTCCTTGATTGCTCTGAAATCTGACTGTAGATATAATTTGAGATCTAAAGATGTGATTTTATTGTCTGTCCCAAGTACGCGGACCAATTTGGGAATGAAAGCTTTTAAGTGCTCTGCTCCCCTCACCTGGAATAATCTTCAAAAAGATTTGAAATTAAGGGAATTACTTTCTTTGTCTGATTTTAAATTTCTTATTAGTACACTGGTGAATAAATCAGGTGGTACTTGTTTATGCCCATATTTATTTAATGTAAGTCCACCGTTAAACAAATATTTTTTACCACCATCGGTGGCTGATGTTGTCTACATCTCAGCGTGTACATTGTATGTTTTCTTGTTATTGTCATGTTGTCTGTAACACCTTACGCTGCCATTTTGGCCAGGGCTCCCTTGAAAAAGAGATTGTTGATCTCAATGGGTCTACCTGGTAAAATATGGGTTCAATAAATAAATAAAATATATAAGGCTTTTTCCCTCTATTTTCTTGTCATGCTTTCTGCAATGTGTCCTCTCCCTGCTTTTACACTGCAATTTTCTTTCTTTACGAAACTCTCAGTATTGCAAAAAACGTGGTTGGTTTTTCAACTAGCTCCACTTGCTTCCATTCCAGAGACAAATCTCTTCATTTTCAATTCTTCTTTACCTTTTCTTATCCACCATCCACCTCTTCACTCTTAATTTGTCTGCAGTCTGAAATCCTGTTCAAAACTACATAAAGTCAATAACCAAACAATCTGTCCAAGTTCAGGAATTTGCACCCAACACCAATCTGAGGGATTGCAACTGAATGGCCAAACTTTGCAGAGGGTGTAGCTGGAATATTTGCATTGCGATGCAGACTTCTGGTTTCAACTGTAAACTGTACACAGTCAATGGTTTCAGTGCGCCGAACTGGTTTTCTCTTTGCAGGTTCATGCTACAGACAGTGCAATGGAGTTACAATTTTAGAACTGTGAATACATTTTTTTTTTTCTGAAGTTATAAGTTACATATGTTCACGCAAAGCAATGCAGGTGCATATTGTATTCTGACCATTGCCTTGCTAGTGAAGAGTGACGACTGCTGATTTGATCCGACTTGATCACCCCAACACGGCAAAATAACTTTTGGCTTTCCTCCGACGTTCCAGCCAATTACACCTAAGGCAATAGTGCTAACAACTGTTGCGCCACCAGCAGTATAATTTGGAAATGTAATCGCGATTCTTTGAAAACAATACTTATGCTCTCAGCTGTACACCTTCTAATTGACTTTGCCTGCATAGACTGTGCCTCCTGTGTCTCGGGAGAAATGTGTGGCCCTTTTGCACTGGCTACTTGTCGGGGCCTGAATGCCTGTCTGTCTGTCTGTCTGTTTTAAGTCAAGAATTAGAAAAAACCCAGAAGCCTATAGGTATCGTGGAATCATGATTACAAATCTACGCACAAGGTAGCCCGAGTGTACGCCTACTAGGTCTCTTCTTCTATTTATTTCCCATCAGCCAATGGGTGTGCTCTGATCATTAGGCAGGGCATATGAAGGAAGAAAATGGCATATCAGGGAAGAAAGGAAAAGGGGAGAGTGGATATTATTCCATGTATTTATTTATACAGTCATGAAGAATTTGTCGGGCACCTTGCAACTGCAATCGCAAATTCCAGGTTCTATCTACTGTATGTATGTGTGTTGGTAGTCTATGTGTTTTCACACATGACATGGATGAGCTTGCAAGCCTCCTGTGTATTTTGTGCTGTGGGTGTTCGGTCTCCGAATGGTGGGGTGGTGATTGAAGATCGGGCAAGGCCCAGGCACCCATCCCCCTGAGAACTGCTTGTCTGAGTTTGTCCTGTGATGTATAATTTAAGAGAACTTTGTCAGCAAGAAAGATTTAATTAAAGTGTACTTTGTTCCATTATGGTGCCTTCCCTTTCTCCACCCGCACCACAACACTGCTCTCCCGCATTAATTAGATGGACCCATCCTCAATGGTCAATGGCAGGGGGGTGGGAGAGGGGGGAGGCACGGGGGGGATCATCCTCCGCTGAATGACGGGGCTTACATCTAAGAAGACACTTTATTTTCTACACTTGAGGTTTGTTGTCTTTTGTGTCCATTATCCCTTTCAGAGAGCACATTCAAGCAGCTGTAGCCCAGTTTAAAAAAGAGGGCCTTTGTGCCGGGTCCGTGAATAAGGCCGAATGTGTCCATAGCAGGTAGCCCTCATAGCAAGTTAATCTCCTGAAAGAGGCCCATACAAGCACTTTTAGAGTGTCCCTCCGCCGCAGAGGGCTGTCATCAATCGGGCACTTCTCTCCTTTGTCTGGGGTGGCTGACTGGCCTGAATGTAAACCAAGGCTCGGTGACAATGCTTGCCAAAGTGTGGCAAAGTAATCACTTTTAGGGGAAAACATGCGTAATTACTTATAAACTATTTGGGCCATGTCCGTTGCTGAGCGAGTCTGGCTTGTGAACAGGAAGAAGAAGAGTTGCCTTCACCCAGCCGCTGGTGCCATGCATGTTTTTTACACTGGTGTGGTCATGTTATCTAGCCTAGGTTTTTCAAGGGCAAAAGCCGTAGAAAAAGTGCAGATAAATGCAACTCAAAATTTGGCTCTTCAGGAGTTGTTTACTATCTGGCTTTCAAAAGGTGTGCGTGAGCTTATTATGAATTATGTAGGCTGCCTTGGGACCCTGAATCAAAATGTGCATTTTATCCATACAAGATATTATTGAACATTTAATAAAAGAAGAGGTGCACATGTAGGGCTCGAATATGAGCCTTGTTGAGAAAAAAATGACTAGCCGCACCATAACAACACGCAGTGTTACAACCCTCGTTTCTCAGTAATTAATCCGTCCCCTGTTCCAGCAATCTGCGAGAGTTTTGCAGTTTGCCTCCCTTCATTGATTTAGTATTGTCTTGTCTTATTCCCCGCCTCCCACTGTGAATATTTGTATGCCTCGCTCTTTTTGTCGTTTGTTTAGTCTATTTAATTTGCTTGTGGTGTCTCAGTCCATACTGGACTGTCTTTGCCCTCTGTCTGAAAGAAACCTTCTAGTTAATCTAGTTTTGAGCTGAGCTCTACTTCCATGTGATCAGTTATACTGAAAAGAAAAACCTTAATCTCTCCTTGTGAACACTTAATTAGGAACACCTTCTTGTTTGCAGGTACTGTGTTCTCATAAAGAATCCCTTCTTGGAAACAGTCCAGCCACTGGAGCACTGGATCGACCACCTGGCTCCTGACCCCTGGGCTGTCTTGACCATGGCTGGGATACGCCCTTCTTACGCTGCATGCTAATTGCTCAACTCGGACTGCCCCTCATTTTGAGTTTCCAGAGCCTTCTTCAGTTCCATTGCCAATTGCTCGCAATAAATACGCCCTTTGGGCTTTCGTCAATGATTTGCAAGTGGTTCTTTCAGCCAGGTTCATAATATCGCAGGCTGTAGAATAGGCATTCATCTATCAATTACGTAAACCCCTTCATCCTAATCAGTGTCGTGGGGAGGGGATTGGAGCCTATTCACGCCAACTATGGGTAAAAGGCAGAGACACACCCTTGGCAGCTCACCAATCCATCGCATTGCTCACACACGCCATTTACTTACATATTCATACCTATGGGCAATTTAGACCTTCCAATGACCCTAGCACGCATGTTTTTGGATTGTGTGAGGAGATTGGAGTACACAGAGGAAAACCACAGGACTCGGGAGAAAGCCCCAAGGCTGGATTAAACCTGAAGACGTTCTTGCTCAGGAACAGGACAACTCACTGTGCCACCGCGCTGCCCTCAGAATAGATATGTTTCACTTTTCCTATATTGGTCAATATTCCAGTGCAGTACAAGCGTAACAATGTTTCTCGGTAATCATTGGCCGAGAATACAGAGGTCTGTTGTCTGTCATGTTTGCATCGAATGTATTACGGTGCAAATGCAAATACAGCCATTCCAAACCAAACATGGGACAAATTACATTTGCTATACGCAACACATGGCACACGCAACTTCAAATATTGCACAAGGTCTCACTATACCGTGCCTGACCAGGTTATTGCGCAAACATACCCAAAAAAGAATGAATAATAAATACACTTATGAACTTACAAGACAAGATCTGCTATCAGAAATGGATATGATGGGTCACAGCAATATCCTTGGCCATTTTCTGAACTGTTAGACTTTTTCCCAGTCTATGGAATCTCACATGTTTTAAAAATATGGTATATGTATGCCCCATATCATTTCAATGCGCAGAAATATTTGGCCGCAAGCTCCATTTCTGCATTTTCATTTGTGCCTGGTTTGGTCCCAATCAGAATCCCTGTTGGAGGGCCTAAACCAACCCACTGTATCTTAAATAAAACAGAAATTTTGTTTATTTATTTATTTATTTATTTAAATCAAGCAGATTACAACAGTGATCTAGTGATCTATATGATTGATCTATATGGGGACCATGATCAGGACAGAGATCAAGTTCAGGGCGCTTTAAGTCATGTCCCACGGAGAATCCAGAATCTCATCGATTTTTCCATCTGTTGCACAAGCCTCTTGAAAACACAGCGCAACAATATTATTTCAATACAGTGCAAATCCTGTGCGAGCCTGATCGATTGAGTAATTAATAGAGTCATAATAGGGAGAAGGTCAATCTGTTTAGCTATAGGGTTTTACATTGTGTTGGCTGGAGGTTAGGGGGCGAAGGTCACATTTAGTGGGAATTAGTGAAAAGGAATGTGTCACAAGGATGTCTAATCAAGTCTTTCATTAAGGGGCACCTCACATCGTTGAAGAGCACAATATAAAAGCACACATGCTGGTGACAAGCAGCCAGACTCAACAACAATACATGCAAACAGCCATCCAAAGATCTGTGTTATTTTGTGCTTCTGAGCCCAGTGTGTCCAAACAGTACCATTTAAACATACTCGATGGAGTAGAACAAACACCCAACCTCCTTTTTGCTCATGCAGAGCAATTAACTGCTTTTTAAAAGACACAACAAAACAACCCGTTCTCATAGCGCCAAATAACATGGGTCCCATTCCCCTCCTTCCATTATCGAAGGTCAAGTGCTTCCCCCGGTCTTGCCAGAGAAGGCTCCGTGGTTGTCTAGGGGTTGCAGTAAGAAACAGGCCTGGCATGCAAACCCACACATGTGCCAGGCTGCACGGCCACACATCTCAGGCCCCATAGCCCTCATTCATTGGAGGGAAAATAACTGCTGGCTTTGTCACCATTTTCAGACAACACAAATTTACATTTAAATGTCTCCATTTAGCAGATGACTCCATTTACATTCTGTCTTATGCAGCTCGTGAAGTGCATAGAAACGGGTCAGGTAAAGGAACAGTAATGGTCCTGTGTGACTAGAAGAAAGCATTGTCCTGCAAACTCATGCTATAATATTAAATTCCTTGTTAAATAGGCATTAGTACGCTAGTAGAACGGAAACAGTTTTGAGGATATACTGATGTCACACTTTTTAGAAAAGGACCACCATTGGAGTACAATGGAACAATCTAGATTTTTGGTTGTCTGTGAGGACCATTGCACTGGTCTTCTGTGAAGTGAATACATTCTGCAAGTGAATGTTATACATGGAAGCATAAATATTATGCCATAATTCAGAAGTAGTACTCCGCTTACTTTGTTTTGTCTGGGTACTTACATTTGTAATGCCTGGTTATTTTCATTTATTTCACAGGCACTTGCCTGTGTGGGGAATACAGGCAGAAATTAATGGAATAAAAGCTGAAACTAATGTGGCTTTGTAGGTGATTGTGCAGTACCCATGTCGCTGAAGTTGCACTGACAAATATAACTATGAAGCTCAGTCAGGACAGAGCAGATGCAAAAATGCAAAGGTGTTAAAATGAAGGTTGGCATCTTTTTTTTTTTGGGGCTTAAATATGTCATCAGGAGTAAAGATAAGTCACAGATAGGTAAAACTTACCATGAAGAGAATCTCACAGAATTTAAAACAAGCTCTCAAAATGTGTGCAATATGAGAACATAAGATTTCATCTGCCTAATCAAAAACACGCTCCAGTGAACGCATGCAGGAAAAATCAAGCAACCATGGGTTTAAAATAAACAGAAGCGGAAACGCTTCCCAAGCAAGAACGCAGGGTTTCCCCGAGATTTAGGACTTTCTCTAAGAGGTAATGTCTCCCAAAGATGCGATCCCAGGCCTGAGACTTCAGTGGTGCAATACTGCAAATATACACCACTACCCTTCTCTAGTTTTTTTCCCTCCAAGCAAAAAATTTTGAGTCATAATCCCTTATGTCCACAAGAGGGCGTATGCGCTCCTTGTTTTTCTTGGTTCTTCTTAATGTAGCAATGTGGCAGTGGATATTCCTGCACATAAAATCATCACTACTGCTGTAAATCAACAAATGATTTGGTTCTAAAGTTAGGTGTAGTATTGTCCAGCTCCTAAGATAAAGGATAAACCTGAAAGAAAAAACTGAAACAAGAACTTGCAATGCTTTTTGATTTTACGAACTGATCATTTACGAACTGATCATTCAATAGATCAGATATATCAATGTACCCCATAAACTGCTTGCATTACAATTTGGTAGGTTACAACTTTAATCCCCCTGTTTCATTTGACCAATTTCCGAATTCAGTTTGGTACGAGACAAGTTAATTGCAGAACAATTGCACTTCACATTCAGTGTACTACAGTTCATCTTCCGCTAGTTTAGCTGGACAGCATTGATACTACAGTTTTACTATGTTATGCTACAGTTATACTGCTTTTTTTTACTGCAGTTGTACCATTATTCTGCCTTTATTACTGCAGTTGCACCATAAAGCACCAAAATTCGCACTGCTGCTCTTGAATTTGGGCAGAATCTGATCTGTGATGCTGTGTGTCACATATATCTGTATTTGGGTATTTTTCTCAATATGGGCACTATTAGTGAAATGCAGAGTCCGGGTCCTGTATTTTTGAAATAATCAGGGTTAGTTTTTTTTACCTATTAAACTATAGGTGTGTGTCCTTACTAATTGGAAATAAAGTATCATGGGTGCATTTTCATTCTATCCATGTTTTTAAACTCCACTCTGTTACCTTAATTAAAATCCATGGTAACAGTAGGACAAATTTTAATCATGCTTTTGATAATACTTGAGCAAAACCCTCCGTGGTATGGTCGGAAGCATCAAAAATTACTGCATCTTGGTGCAGGGAAAATTCCACTTTTCTGAAAAATACCAATACTGGTTATGGAGGTGAGTAAAATGGTAATGGTAAACAGTAGTGGTTTATCAGTTTCAATCAGAGGCACTGAAAAGGGTGATATTCACTCAGTTTCAGAACTCTGCTATATCACAATGTACCAGGAGAGGGCCTCACTTGAAAAAGTAACGGAGTTGAGTAGATCCAAGGACAAGGCAAAATTAAAATGACTTGCCCCAAAAATTCTGCCCTGGTTTAAGCTCTGCCTCGTGGTTTTTTTGAGTACCTTTGGGGCAACCCTACCGCTGAGGGAACAGACAACTTTTTAAAAAATGACATCCAAAAAGTACCTGTATTGAGAAAAATACCCATTTACAGAAGCAAACAAAAAACCTATTGGTTTGCAACTGAGCCTCAACACAAATTCTGAGACTATAACAATTGTGTTGATGAAGTAATGCATTTGAACTGTTGTCAAACTTAAGATTAAATAGCACTGCAGTTTTTTATGACCAAAAACTGCATAAATACAGCACTCCTTAGAAATTGCAGAATTAGTGCAATATTACTTCTTAAAAAACCAGGCCAGCCATTAGGACCTTTGGACTCCAGGACCACCAATACACATCATATAAGGCATAATATCATGAAAACTGTGTCGTTGTATTCCTGTTGACCTTTGGCCAAAGAACTCACTAATTGCAGATATCACAAATGCCAGCAGGCTGCAATATGATTGCCTAAAAGTCAGTGTCAGAATTGTTTTTTTCCTTTTCTTTTCTTGGACATTTGCCATGTGCCCACTGAAATTGAATGCTGACATTAATTATGGTTTGGCCAGCTAATGCTGTGGTTGCGATTCTGCCCAGTTCCTCATCACGACACATTCAACTTCGATTGTTAAACCTGGTGCTTCGTCACATGTTTCTAGGCCAGAAATGTGCCCACTGCTTCTCTGCTTCTTTCATTTTCTTTTTGTCCCCGTACACTGCTACTTTTTATTTTATTTTATTTTTTTAGCCTTTCTTTTGGAGAAATTGTGACTAGTTTAGCTGGGGAAGGTGCAGCTTGCCTTTCATTAGCAGCATATTCCGCTCAGCTAACTGGCCATGTGTTTTGGTCCCACCATTTTCACAAGAATGGCAGGGTTGGGGGTGGGGTGAGGAATCATATTACAGTAGAAATATTTTCCAATAAAAAAAAAATGTTTTTATCACGGATAACAAAAATGGAATTGTCGATGAAATATTTTTGAAGCCCATCATAAATTGTTACACATCATTCCACTTTAGGGCCAAACTTTGGATGCCGCTGGCACCAGTGAGGTTACAGCACAGCGAGTAGCCACCAGGTACAGACATGACTCAGGGTGGAGCGGTTCACACTGCATAGCCCCACCTGGGACTCCTCCTGTCCTTCATTTGGTGTGTCCTACACTGCCTAAGAGAGCAAAGTGAACTCTCGACTACAAGCAGGTGAACTCTCGACTACAAGCTGTGAATGAGGGATGAGCAGTGTCATGGTTAGTGAGGTGTGCGTGTGATTTGGACTTTTCTTTGCGGCTCTCATCCCGGGACGATATCGAATTCCTTGGCCAACGGATTATTTACCCAGCTGGCTGATTGAGCTGGGGCGGCGCCTTCCTGGACTTTATATAAGCAGGAAGTCCGGCACACCTCCTTCACTAGAGTGTCTGTTTTTAGCTTCGCACTATAGCTGAAGATATCTGTAGTCAGGTTTTGTATGACTTTCTATCTTCTGATTTTTGGAGATTCTCCCCCCTTTTTTCTATCTCGCTTTGCTTCCATGTTTCAGACTATTCTACGTGCTTTGGAAGTGCGAGTACTTTCGTTTGGTCTGTATTATTCTCTGCGTTTGCACTGTGTCCGTGTTACTCACTTTCTCTCTGGTCGTTGCGCTTGGCCTCCTAATTTCATCGGCCATTACAAGCAGGCTGTCCAACCTGTGCACAATGCAATCCCGTGCCTCACTGTGAACACAGTGTAATGTGGGGGGAAAAAAGCCACTAGATGGCAGTATTGACTTTTTTTTTTGTTAAGCCAGTCTGGAGTTAGGTTTTGGGCATGTCCTGGGCATGTCTGAGAGGGGAAAGTCCAAGAGAATTAAAAAAAAGTCTAAAAGGTGGGAGGGGGCTGGAAAAGAGTATAGAAGGAGAAAAAGTGAGAGAGTAAAGTAGTAGGAGAAATTGCAAGGAGAAGGATACATTAGACCAGGCCTGTCACTCTTTTCAAGACCTGTGAAGCTTTTTGTGGATTTTTGCCTGTGTTGGAGCATTTTCTTCTACCAGAACATCGCACAAAGAAACCAAATCTCTACAACTATCTCATTATTTTTTATATTATCAATCTTGTTCAGTGTTTTATTTAATAAAATCTGTTCAAGTTTTAAAATTTTGTCTGTCATCCCTTGCTGTCCAATTTGCCGTACCAAATTGGGTCCATAACAACAGCAACACGTTCATGTTCTCTACAATGAGCCTAAAATATGTTTCCACAATACAAAGACTATAATTAGTCTTCATACTTTCCCCATCTAAATTTCCATGATATTTGTAAGAAAAAAGCAAGGATTTGTCACCATGTCATAGTGTATAAACTTTCTTCAAGAGCAGTAACCAAATTCTCTCTTGTAATTATTCTTCACTTAGGCCACCTTCAGACTTAATTTCACTATTGCCACCAGATATTATGAATCAGTTGTCTGGCTGGCGTAGCAGATGCGCAGTAATAGATTAGATTGAATCAGCATATACTTCATATTATATATTTATAATAAACATAGTCTAATATGTACCGCTGTAAGATAAGAGTTTGATGGTTCTGCTTCCTCTTAGAAAATGTTACCTTAGGGGAGATAATATGATACAGATAAACAATGACTGTTGTCTGTTTTCTCTGGCAAGGAAATTCACAGAACAGGATGTAGCTCAAAGTTTCAGCAGTATAAAGATCAAAAGGGTGAATAGTTTGCATGAAAATTGGACAAATTCATATGCAGCGAAACCCAAACCGTTTTCTGCAATCAAATATTTTGATACAACCACACAATTTTTAAAAATGTGAAAGCAGCGGCATAAGTTTGTCACGACGGGAACCAGTGCAAGCGATTATGACGGGTGCATGACGTCATGCTTCAAATCATTTTTACAGTATTTCGAGTAATTTGTTCAAGGTCGCTTTCCTAAACATGCAATATAGGGGGGGGGGGGAGAGAGAGAGAGAGAGAGAGAGAGCGAGAGGCTGTCTATGGTGATGAAATGACGTTTGACTTTAACAAACTGCATTTTCGTGCAATTACCGCACGACTATATTGTTATTTCACATAAAGGCAGGACATGATAGTAGCCTATGACGAGACGGAGGAAAGCTGCAATATTTAACTATTTTAAATGTTCAAATATACTTAAAACAATGCCACCATGTTCTTATAATTTCCCAGCTAAACACCGCCAGTAGCTATAAACCCTATTGACAATCAAATTACTGCACACAGCCTTTTTTCTATTATATATACGACAAAAATCGAATCTAGACTAGAAGAAAAGTACCTTGTAGGCCTAGTCACCTGTTTCATTCATCAAAACTTTGAGCCGAGCAAAATACTCGAAAATGTCCTTAATAAACAACTCAACAATATTGTCTCGTTATTTACACAATAACCGAACGAAACCATTATTTAGGTCAAACGTTAGCCAAGCCTTATCTAGCTTAATCCGTTACCTGCTGGCTGCATTGCTGCTTGAGAGGGGGGTGTCCTTGGGTCGGAAACTTCTTGTTAGAAAACCACATGAACTCAGCTTTGGTTGCTTTGCTTCCTTCTCCTCCTGTTCTTTCTTTACCTTTCATTTCTTTTTTGACTACCGCTTTAATGTTTACATGGCATGACTACTCCTCAGTTTGCAAATTCGCTAGTCAGTCTGGGGTGCGTTTACCGAAATCACAGATGCTAACTTACATAGTTGAACCCATTGACTGTGAATGGACGAACTTTATAAGTTACAGGCTGCGCTGATCCTCAGATTTTGCGCTTGAACTATCAGACCTTTCACGTTAACGTCTGGTCACATGATCAAATAGAGACTTGACATTGGACAAAACATTACCAAGTAATCACCTTGACATATTTGCCCATCTGTTTGTCAGAAAAATATAAAAGAAAATCAGAAAAATGTTAATTCCATTGATAGTTTTAAAAATGTTTGCAAAATAAGCATGTAACTTTATTATGAAATGCTATGAATTATTATTACCAAAAACCGTGATAAAGATGAATTAAGTTTCATAAGGGTTTATGTACGGATTTGCTGCAGGTTTCAAAAGGTACATGTATGAATGCTGAATAGATCATTTACAAAACAGCTACTGCATGAAATGCCTCTGCATGCCTGGTCCCAGTGCGACTTTATGGGCTGAACTGACCAAACCCAATTGTGTATAAGTCAGTATCATTTCTTTTGCCCGACAGTACTCAAGAAAACTTCCTATTCAATCAAAAACTAAAGAAAACCAATCTATTAATCTTGCAGTATTTTATTTAAAAAAAAAAAAAAACTGCATCTTAACCCTCAAGTTATAGTCTGAGGAAAAATCTAAGATTTAGCGAAAATCATTGTTTGCGGTCATATAAACATAATATAACGTTATTTGGGATTTCTCCAATAATGCTCAACTGCAGCCGTGGGTAAATTATTAACCGCGCACCCGACAAAAGGGTTGGGGTTAAGGATAGGGATAGGATTAGGGCGTGTCTTGTAGGGGGCGTGTTCAGTATGGGGTGTGGTTTGCACTCGGGCTAGACCAGGCTCTGGGCTAGACCCTTCTCGATTTTTACCCAGCATGCAATGCATTATGGGATGTTTCAGATTTGCAACGTCAAAATACGCCCACCTCTAGTAAAAAATTTCAATGCAGTTTTTATCCATAAATTGGCATGAGTAGTATCTTTTACCTTTGAAAAAATGACTAATGCACTCCTTCCCTAAATCCGACATGGTTTTCTTGTGCTACTGTACTTACCCGAAATAGGAGCCTGAAAAACTAGAAGAACTTTTCACATGGAGGCTGGATCATTTGGTTGACAACAAACAGGGATTTTCTGTGAATAAATTAACTATCGGTAATACAATCAAAGATAGCCACATTTGATTATAAAAACTGTCAAACAGTTTGGGCCAACACTGTCACACATACTCTCAATCTATCTTCGTAAAAACTTCTTCAAATCGACCCATGTTTTTCAGGTCAAATTTTGCCTTGGTTTTTTTTTTTTTTTTGGGTACGTCGTGTCTACACCCTAAAAAGTTGGGTCAATTCTGACGAGGTTTTTTTTTTGTCTCAAATTGACCCAAGTCTTCTAACAGAGTAATAAGATAATCCATAAGCAACGCCAAAATCAGCAGTCTTCAAGGATCAGGGTCAACCTGTTGTTTCAAAGATGCTCAACAGGTCAAAGGACATTTCCTGGTGGACTCTTCAAACAATGATAAGCTTAGCTCGTTCATTGGATATAGGGACTGCCTTACTAATCAGAGCCAGATTATTGATCTCTCGTAATTGTGAACTGCTGTTTACTTGTAGCCTCAGTGATTAATTTATCATAGATTGTCACTGGTTTTGAAGTGCAAATAATGTCATTGTGTGTGACTTCAATCAATATGATCTTCAAACAACATGATAATTTTCCTGTTACATTTTCAGTTGATCTTTAGACGCTACTATTTAGGTAATTACTCAATATAATTTATTCTTATCATCATAGGCACAGATTGTTTATCCCCACAGCTCTATGAACTGCTGCCTGACATTCTTTTTTCCAAACATCAACACAATGATTTTAGTGTCTCAACAGGTTTGGCAATAAACCTGTCCAAACTTGCAAATGTGCTAACTTGGCCATTAATCTGTGCAATATGAAGCAGGTGACATGGTGACCAAAGGGTCTAAGACAGTGGTGGGCAATTCCGGTCCTGGAGGGTTGGTGTGTATGCAGGTTTTTACTTTTTATCAATTACCCTGACTAATTGACTTCATTGGTTGCATACACAAATATAGACTTGTCCAATGTTTAGATCAAAGAAAAATGTTCTATGAAGGGAGACAAGAACAGTCTTTGGTGGTCATTCATGATAATTTGAAAGAAATATGCCTGAAACGTCAGATTTCATAAATGGTTTGGCTGATTTAGACCATCAAATAATTAAAGGCCAGAAGTTGGTGCGAAAATCAGGGACAAATACGGCCCTCATTGCCCACCTGGACTGAAAAATTGCGGAGTAATGGCCAAAGATGCCTACATATGGTCACGAATGTCATGAAACACCATAGAAGAGGGGTATAAAACTTCAGTGTCAGAGGGCCACAGCGTACGCAGGGATTTGTGGCCATCAGTGGCAGAAATAAATCACTCGAGCAGAAACACAACAAAACCAGCAGACATTGTGACCCCTCAGGAACTGTGACATTCCTGATATTGCTACGTTGATTTAAAAAGAATATATACTGACCAAAAAAAAACCCCACAATTTTCTGTTTCTTGATTTTTATCGAGTGAAACTGTTATTAATCAACACTTCATTGGTATCAAATGATGGAGGGAATCTCAGACAATAGATATAACAGAAAATCGGGTTGGAATATAGCAATGTTGGCTTTTATGTAACAAAGTTAAGTTCGACATTACGAAACACAAATGATACTATCAGTATCTCGTATGTCCCCCGCTAGCGTTGCGCACGGTGGTACAGCTGCGTCTGATAGATATCACCAGATTATTGCCTGTGGAACGCTGTTCCACTTTTTACTCACTACCTGTCTTAGCTGACTGTGGCTAACACGTACTGTCGGTGGCGGTGGTTAACGTCTCCGGATCGCTCTATCCAGAATGTCCCACAAGTGTTTTATAGGTGAAAGATCTAGAGCAGGGGTGGCCAACCCCGGTCCTGGAGAGCCGCAGTGTCTGCTGGTATTTGACGCAAACTCAGCACTTAATTGATGAAATAAAGCAGTTGATTACACACTTCACTTATCTCACCTGGTGTCTTTGGTTTTCTCCACCTGATTTAAACCTAACTCAGCACACCCTCTGGCTCTACAGGACCAGCATTAACCACCCCTGCTCTATAAACTTTTATCCACTCTGTACTACTTTTTCTGCATTAAAACTATGCTAAATATCCAACCACACTGACAAATCTTAGTGAACACGTAGACTGCTGTAACAACCTGCAAAGTCTGCTTAATTGGCTGCAGGAGTATTGTGGGTTGTTCTTGCGAATTGCTCGATTGGCTCATTATTACCAAATTAAACCTGAGACACCGAGATCAGTTAAGTATGTAATCAACTACTTTAATCCATCAATCGAGTGCTGAGTAATACCAAAAATCAGCAGACACTGCGGCTCTCCAGGACCAGGGTTGGCCACCCCTGGTCTAGAGAAAACGCTGGCCAGGGAAGGATTTGGACGTTTTCGGCCCGAAGGAACACAGGAAAGTCAGTCGGTGACGTCAGACAAACGAAAGCATAACTGGATGAAGAATTTCTTTGTGGTAACAGTCGGCGTTGAGGTTTCCTTCAACAAAATGAAGTTTAGTATGGTGTGTAGCAGACGGTCAATGGTGATACGACGGTCAGATGCTGGAGTCGTAAGTGGCCTACCGGATCTGGGGCGATCGACAGTGTGTCCAGTGGCATTAAACCTCGTTCTGAGGCGACTAATTGTCGTAGAATGCATGCCGAATTGACGGGAAACTCTATCTACCCGACTTCCGGCCCGTAGCATCCCAATTGCGCGTTCTCGTTGAACTTTTGTTAGTCGCGGCATTATGACTTGTCTGATTTTTATTCATTTTCGGTCTGACTTTTATAGGCCCGGGTGTCTACAAGGAACTCAGAACAAAAAAGGGAGTGTTAGGACAATGGTAGTACTCAAACCCAAGCACTGCAAATTGTTTGGTTCGGACAAATGCCAGCTCCAGAATACGCGCTGTGAAAACAAAAATTTGTATGGCAGAAGTGCTCACCTCCAAAAATAACTCAGAGCAAAAGTATCTTTCTCAATGGGTTAGTCAAAATTTGACACCGGATTATGTACTTACGTTTTTTTTTTTTTTTTTTGGTCAGTATTGTTCACGCATTTTGAAGAATAAAACCCAGATAGCAAATTTCTTCTGGTTCATATCC
This sequence comes from Gymnothorax reevesii, assembly GCA_029721435.1. Lineage (NCBI taxonomy): Eukaryota > Metazoa > Chordata > Actinopteri > Anguilliformes > Muraenidae > Gymnothorax > Gymnothorax reevesii. Next base: position 10,458,538 of record CM056586.1, read on the forward strand.
GGCCCACATCTGACTCGTTCATCCGGCCCACATGCCGCATGGAGTGATGGCACTTGGGCGCTCTGCTCCCGTTTACCAGAACTTGGCCACAACCATCACGATGCCAGATGTTAGCCAAGAACATATGATGCAGCAAATGTGGGCCAGTTTTGGTTCACTTACAGACTGACCATTGTCACTCAGCCAAATATTTGCCAATTGTGGGCCATATTTGTCTTGTGATATTTGGGCCAAATTCAGCATTTTGGGCCACTTTAGGCTCACGTCTATTGTCCGGGCCAAAAGAATACCAAAAGTACCGGATCGTTGCCTGATGTGGCCCACATCCGTATGCTATCAGGGACACTTTTTGCTCCTTTTGAGAAAGATTGTGATTGAGTAGAAAGGTCCAGATTTGCGGAATGTGGCAATCCAGTGCAACTGTCCTGTTAGTGACCACACTGAGCCAGGGAGTTTGAACCGAGCTGTGGTGAAACTCAGCTCCTGAATATTATCATCATTTGAGGAGAGTACACATGCACATTGGGTCAAGCTGAGTGCCCCTGAGCACTGTAAATTGTTTTTTTTTAGCTGAAAAAATGTTCAATGTTTTAATATTTTGCACTTGGCTGCTGGTAATAGGATTCCGCGTTTAGCTGGGAATATCCATTCACCCATCTGCTGTTTCCAGGTCAGGGTTGAAGAGAGGCTGGAGTCTATCTCCCAACGTCAAATGGGAAAGAAGTCAGAATACACTCAGGCAGTTTGCCAATCTGTTATAGGACCGACTCACCATTCAGTGTCACAGTCTCATTTCTAAGCAATTTAGACTGCCAACTTGCATGTGTTTGGACAGTACGCAGAAATACAGGAGTACGCAGAGAAGAACTAAATGAAGATGAGGATAACATTCAAACTTTACGCAGAAAGGACTCAGGCCAGATTTTTCATCATCGCTGCATTGTCTAATTTTGATTTGTTGAGCTGTTTCTCTGGATTATTAATGTCCACGGTATCAAGTCTTTATAAAAATGGAAATCATCTCTACTTGATGTAACATATCAGCCACTTTGTTTATCAGTATGTATTTAAAGACTCCAGTGCTAAAAGTTTTTACATTTTCACACAATGTGAGGTGAGAATCTATTTCATGGTTGCGTAAGTCAATTTTCTCAATTAAGTCAAAAAGTGTCTATTTTGAGATAAGTACTGATAGCACCAGGGTCTTCAATTGTTACTGCTCATTGACTCTATTCTTCATGTATGAGGCAGCATTTTGTATAAGCCATTTTCTTTCAGTCACTGAATACTGCAATTGCAGATACTAGCAACAGTGGAAACCTACATCTACATGCTATAATTCTGTTAACGTTGAGTGTAACTGGCACACTTTATGCCTGCATTGTCAAACAGAAGAAAAAAATTATGAATTGGTTATGATCTCAGGTAAGAATCACCTGTGAATTTATTTGGGCCGAACAGTAAGTTCGCGTGACCAATTTTTGAGCGCGAGATTACCGCCTTCTGGAGACATCCTTGAACTGCAATCCAGCAAACCGGTTTTGCTTTTTTTTTTTTTTTTTTTTGCTGTTATCCTGCACTGGAAATGTAGGGATTGGCTGTACCCCTGTCTGGGTGAGGTTATTCTTACAAACCTGAGCCATTCATGGGCGGAGGTCTCCACCCAGGGATCAGCAAGTGTAGGGAACAGCAAATATTGCCAGTTTCACCATTAGTTACCAGCACATGTTTTAAAGAGCTCTATCTCTTCGGGTGCGTAGCCACTACAGTCTGGCTCCAGAGGTTAACTATTGGCCGATCATTTTCACCCAGGTCACTTATCGCCAAATCAGACGAGGCCTCCATTTTGCTGCAGGAAATCCCATGGGGCCTGAATCATCCAGAGCTGTTGCAGCCCAACACTGCACATGGTAAGCGAGTGCATGGAATCAGTGCTCGGAATCAATTGTTACTCTAATTTCCGCACTTTTCTTGGGATATTTTACTTGGGTATACATTGAAAGTGACTCCTGATGGTATTTGAAATATCATTTGAATGAAAATCATGAGCCCTAAAGGCACAGTGGTCTTCACTTCTGGCATTCACAGCAGCTCCACCCCCTTCAGAGGTCCTTACCTATCCAGGCTCTAAAAACCATGAAATGAAATTTGATTTTAGGACCTGAAAACATATCATATACCACTTTCATCATCTTCAACATCATTTTTTTCAGGCATATTCGCAAAATATTCCTAAACTACACACAGAGCCGCATTTTCAGAGTGATTTTTTGCAAAGAAACGAAACAGTTCAATGAAGGATTTGTTCTTCTCCGGTGAATCAGCTTTTGATCTGATCACCACAATAACAGCAAATCATTTTTGACCCTCTAATGTGGCTATAATGCAAGGGCAAGTTATGAGTCACCTGCAGCGGGCCACGTGCCTCCTTAAGAAGATTCATCTGTTTGTCCTTGCTCATAAGGAAATTTCACATTGAGAAAAGTAGGCACCTTATGGCCATTCTGTGACTAAAAATGGGCACTGTGTACCCTGGAGTGGTTGAAGGTTCTTTCATAAGGAGTCTCTTCACACGTACACTACCGGTCAAATGTTTTAGGACACCCCAATTTTTCCAGTTTTTTAATTAAAAATTATGCAGTTTAATGTCTCATTGTACTCTGGAATGAAAGCAAAGACATAATAGAACAAATTAACAATCAAAGTTAAAAAAGAAATCATGGAATCAATTTTTTAAACCAAAATGTATTTTAAACTTTTGACTCAAAGTAGCCACCTTTGGCAGATATAACAGCTGAACGCACTGGTGGCATTCTTTCTACAATGGAAATCAAATATTCTTCACAAAGTTCTTCCCAACTCTGTTGCAGAAGTTCCGATAAATGTGTGGCACTTGTAGGTTGCTTTGCTTTCACTCTTCTGTCCAGTTCATCCCAAACCATCTTGATGGGGTTTAAATCTGGAGATTGTGCTGCCACTCCATGTTTTCAAGGTTACCTTTTGTTCTTTTTTCCCACGGTAGTTCTGGCACAGCTTGGACTTATGTTTTGGGTCATTATCTTGCTGCAGGATGAACCCCTGACCAACTAGGCACATACCAGAGGGTACTGCTTGGCGCTGCAGAATGCTATGGTAGCCGTTTTGGTTCGGGGTGCCTTTCAGTCTATAAGTCACTGATCCTAAATCCAGAAAAACAGCCCAAGACCATCACGCTTCCTCCTCCATGTTTGACAGTTGATGTCACACACCGAGGAACCATCCTTTCACCTACTTGACGGCGTACAAAAATCCTGGGTAACCTTACCTTTTGTTTGAAAATTCTGACAGTTCACCACTCTCCTTTGTACCATGTCAAGCTATTTGTTGGACTGGAACTGCATCATTTTCAATAAAATAACTGGAAAAATTGGGGTGTCTTAAAACATTTGACCGGTAGAGTAATAGGTGTTTAGAAATAAAAATGCTTCTGGAATTTCAAATGAAAAAATTATTTCATTAAGCAATTTTAAAAAGTGTGCATTTTGAAGATTTATGGACTAACTCCCTCTAAGTTGTTCATTTCAAACAAGGCTTTGCATCACATGCTAGAATTTGCAGTGAGGCTATGTCCGTTTATTTATTCATTAATCCTGGCTCTTCATGCATCATCATAATTCCACAAATTTATGTATGTCATGTCAAACTGTTCCGACGGCAGTATTATACCCCATGTGAACAATTCTGCAGATAAAATTAGTTGTACTTCGTCTGATCTGCCAAATAAAGTGTCCAGTGTTAATTCAATTCTTACTATAAACAAGTCCATTCACCCTGTGGTTTCTAAGCAAAATGGAAATAATATTATAGATGAAAGCACAACTGAATTCTCCATCTAAAATCTCATGTGATCAATCATTTCCACCTAAGGGCTACCAGCTGGCTTGCATATCATGTAGCCTATACCATATTCGCACATTATGCGTAGGCTACATGATACATATTTTTAGGCCTATCATATATAGGGCATGCTGAATTAAGTGCGAGTCGTTTTGAATGAAAAGAAAATTCGTCCACCAGGGTCCCAAATTTGCATCCACAACTGACACGTTTTACGGGCCCTTTTGACGATGATTTAACGAGAAAACGTTTTTTTTTCTTTCTCTCTTTCTTTTTTTTTTGCACAATATTCTATTTTTATTTTGCACGAGGAGGAACGAAACGTGATGAAACCGGCTACAGACGGCCACTGCCCACACAGCGCAGGTGTCGCCCAGTTTGGACACCCACCCACCGATGTTCTGCTCATACAGAATTAATGAGACATTCCAATGATGCTTATATAAGTACGCTGCTCTTCATCAAATCCGATGGCAAACGGTGGCTGCTGCAACGAGCGTCTAAAGGAGAAATTACCAATGTGCACCGACTCGGGGCATTGGTTATGCGGGCAGACCGTGAGGATCTGCCAGTGATAATCCAGCTGTGACTAAAATGGGAGCGCATCTCTGCGATCAGAGCGGAGAACAGTCAATGGGAGGCAAAGGAGAGACCGGCTAGCGACCGCGAACGGAGCGCCAACGTCCAAGACGCTGCTTCCCACAATGTTATCGTAAGAAGCAAGGAAGGATGCTGCATTTTCGATCGTCAGTTTAAGGTAAAACTGAAATTGTCAACGGACATTGTATCGTCATGTGGGTATAGATTAAACCAGTAACATTTGTCGCGAATGTTATTGACGCAGCCGATAACGGAATGTTGTCTGGGTGGTAACTGTTTATTTTTCATTTTCCCGTATGAGCCTGAAATTCGAGATCAACGACTGTTTTCTGCGAATTATTAACGCCAATTTAATTATTCTTTGAAATTATAATGCCGTGCACAAGCAATGAAGGCAGAAAAGGACTGATTTTCACTTGAATGGTTACGGTTTAACCGAATGCAGCCGTGTGGGCGACGTAAATAAAGCCATCAAACGGAAGATTTTAATGTCTATTTATAGTAGACGCCTCAACCAACATAGTAGTGTTTAGCCCTAGAGTTGATTGAGGGGTAAGTTGTGTGTTCGCCAACTAATCTGGACAGACTTTCTCCAAAGGTTACAAAAATAAATACACAAAATGAACAGATAAATAAAGTCAACAAATTAAGTCAGTCTTTTAAGCAATCACAGAATGCTTAAGACAAGTGCCAGTACTTAGAACTGTGCTTACTCCTGTCAACGATAAGTTAAGAGCATAAGATTTTAAGGCTGCTCTTAGGCCTCTGTTGTTTTTCACAGGTTTGAAATAGACTGAAAGCAAAAAGAAATCTGCAAAAAGATTCCTGGAAGGAAAACGCTGTACATTCAAATCCTCACAACCCCCCTCCCAATTCCCCATGTTACTTTCCCTTTGTCATTATCCCTAGTATGCCCACCACACTGGCCACTACAGTGGCTAGTAACTACAGTGGCGTACCCTGGGACCCTGGCTCCTCTCACCACCACCCCATGTCCATTGCTAACAGTATAGTGAAGGTGGCATTGATCTCCGTCATCGTCTGCACTTCGTTGTTTGGCAACGTGGTGGTGCTTCTCGTGTTCCACCGCAAGCCACACCTGCTTCATGTGGCCAACCGTTTTGTGCTCAACCTGCTGCTAGCTGACCTGTTGCAGACTGTTCTAGTCATGCCGTTCGCCATCGCCGCCACCGTTCCACAGGTCTGGCCTCTGGACGCTCGACTGTGCCAGGCTCTGGTGGTGCTCATGCACCTGTTCGCCTTTGCTGGGGTCAACACCATCATTGTCGTGTCCGTGGACCGCTACCTGGCCATTATCCACCCTCTCTCCTATCCCACTCGCATGACTCCACACCTGGGAACCAACCTAATTGCCTGCACTTGGCTCTTCAGCATCCTACAGAGCACACCACCACTCTACGGGTGGGGAACCATTGACTTTGACCTCCGGTACAATGCCTGCACCGTGGTGTGGTCCTCTAGCTCTTCCTATGCCGCCCTGGTCTCAGCATTCTCATTCTGGCTGCCAGTGGCTGTCATGCTGGCTTGCTATTGGATGGTTTTCCGTGCCGCCCGAAGGCAGAATGCCTTGGTGCACCCCGTCCAGGCCGGCCACCAGCTGGACCCCCAGCCCCCGTGCGCTCCATCCCAGCAGCAGTTGAATCAGCCCCCTCCTGATGGCTCTCTCGTAGCAGGCTACCCCAGCAGGGTGCGAGCGAGACGTTTCCACTACCACTGCAAGGCAGCCAGGGTGGTGTTTGTCATCATGGCCTCATACATTCTCAGCATGGGCCCCTACAGCGTACTCAGTACAGTGTCCGTGCGTTCGGCCTCTACGGTCCCCCCATGGCTCTCTTCGCTGGCCCTCATCCTTTTCTTCTTCCAGTGCTGCATCCACCCATACATCTACGGCTACATGCACCGCAGCGTCCGAAAGGAGTTCCTGGTGCTACTATGTGGGCCTCTTTGCAGGCATGGCCAGCCACCCCGGAGCTCGGCAGTTGAGAGTTGCTTCACCGTGACTGATGGTCGCTCAGGCCACCTGAACCCACACGGTGTCATGGCAACCAGGGTCCATCCTCGGCAGACCTGGGAGGAGGGCACCACCTCCTCGTCCCCCACGGAGAGGAGGTCCCGGGACAGCCACAAGGAGACTGCCTCTGTCAGCCTCAGCTCCGAGAAGGAGCTCATTGTCCACGGGAAGTGACCGTGGCACTTACGAGGATCTAATTCTGATGGCTTTGTGCTTGAACTGGAATTTGTCTATTTTACATAATGGTGAACGCCATTCATAGTTTTGTCTGGTTAGACCTGTTTGTAAAATGTTTTACCCCATCTTCACGATGGGGATGAATGCTCTTACTTTCAGTGTGAAAAGTTTATTTCCATTGACTCATTGAAGGAGGGACTCATTGGGTGAAAGTAAATATTCAACACCTATGATTGACAAGAAGGCTTATGAGTTACAATGAATGAGTTACTGGCAACCTCTATAAAACTAACCAATTTATAAGCTGCCATGTGAGTAGCGTGTTTACCTCTCAAACAGTAAGTGTTTACCTCTCCAACAGTACGTGCTCTCCCCAGACGACTAGGTTAAGGTGTCTGGCAATTTCTTTGAGATGCAATCTTTTTGTTTCTCTCTTAAATATCTAGAAAGCAAGGAGAGTGTCACTGCTGCAGTGTGATTAGCCTGCTCAGGTTAAATGCTGCACATTACCTATGGGAAAGATAGGAAGTTTAGCTTTGGTCTGAATTACTTCCTTAAAAAATGTTTTGACATTTGGCCTTTTGTCCGCACATCATGGTTTTTGATGTATTACCTGCCTGAAAAAATTCTACTAATTTCTGAGGGTTTTATGTCCTGAAGGCACACAATTTTTTTCATGTGTTTTATATAATGTATAATATATAATATGTTTTGTACATTTTTGTAATCCTATACACGAAATAGAAGTGATGTTATGTCGATCCTTCTCAATTGGTGAAAAAAAAATAAAGAGAATCATATTGGTGTTACATTCCATGGCAGTCTAATCATTGTCACATCAGTTGAATTAATATTTTTCCAGTTGACGCCATACTATTGTTGCAGCGGGATGTCTGTCCGCTCATATTTCATTGAATATGGTCAGATCCATACATATTTTGACGTTGAAACAAATTTCATAATTTTGCCTTATATATCAGTGCAGTTGATTTGATTTGAAGTGCTCGGAGTGTAGGCTTTCAGATGTAATCGAAGGGTTTTATCAAAAATATTGCATGAACCATGTAGGAATTAAGGCCATTTTAATGCTCAACCCCCCCCTAAACAGTTTGGAATAACACTTGTTAGGAAATCCTTTGCAGTCAATGACAGGCTGAAGTGTGGAACGAACAGATGTCTCCAGACTTGGGTGTTTTTCAGTGTTGATGCTCTGTTTGGCCTTTTCTACTGCTTCGTTAATGTTTACATTTAGTCACATACTGCCTGTATTTACAATGCCAAAGCCTTCTCATGATGGTTATCTTTGACACAGATGTACCAAACTCCTGGCCTTTTGGTGCACCTAAGCTTGTGAGTACAGTCTTGTACCAGTCGTTGATTTGGCCACACCCATTGACTGTCTCTCTGATGGGCTTGTTTTGATTCTCCTGCCAAGTTGCGGCTTGCCTCTTTGGACTTCATATTGAGAGTTAGCAGCTATGGATTCAAAATGCAAATGCCGAACTCGAAATCAAGTCTTGGCCTCGTTGCGTACTTGTCAGTAAAATAACATGGGGATAGCACTCTTCACAGTAAAAAAGAAAAAGATTTATTCACTCAACTTGACTAAGTCAAGTCATCCTGCTGCTTTGACTGATTTGCATTCTCTTGACTGTTTACATTCACAGAACTCAATTCAGGCAAAGCAAGATGACTTGACTTAGTGCAGTTGAGTGAACAAATCATTTTTGCGGGTTTGGCCATAGGACCACTGAGCAGCCAGTGGTCCATTTTGGCCCCTTATAGCAGACCTACAAAGTGCTGAGTGAAACGTTCACCTGAAATGGGTGAAAATAACTAAATTAAACCGCAAATCTGCTCCTGGTTCTTTTAGTCATTATCAAATATAACTGCAATACATGTGTTAAATGGCTGAAATAACAATACCATTGTCAAAATTTAAAAACACGTGGGCAAAATATAAGCACGGCCCAATTCTTCAATAAAGTTTCAGGTTACCAAAGGCATATACTAATAACATCAACAGATATTGCCTAATTCTCTGAAATATGGCTTGGATATACCTTTTCTAACATACAAAATCAGTTTGGAAAGAATTTGATCTTAACTTCACAGTGTTAAAGGGTATGCCTAATGCAGTGAAAAGTATGGGCATTATGACCTTTTCTGATAGCAAGGAAACCTGTGTGTGCCAAAAAACTGTCCCCCAAAGTCTGAACTTTAATTGGAAGAAAGACGATCAATATTGAAGACGAAACCTAAGCTTTCAAAATTTGCACCCAACTGGTTGCTGGCTCGTGGCAAAGACTTATGATCGTGAAACACTGAAATCCCCATGCAAATATACAGGCCTTGTCCATTTTCAGAAAATTTTGAATTTGAATTAGGTGATTCCTAACTTTTGCCTAACAGTATATTAATGGATCTGACAGTAGTTTTAATGTCTTTGTAAACCCAGTTCATGTGGAAAAAATAACAGAGCTTGCACAATAGTATTCTGAAACAAAACAAACAACAGTGCATGGCTAACCTGAAAAGAAAATAATAAGGAGACACAGCTGTTAAGAATTGATAGACGAACCGGACAAGTTCCACTGATGAGGATTAATACACCAGATCTTACAATTTCCCTTGGTGGATTTGTTCCAAAAAAATAAATAAATAAACAGAATGAGACTATTACCCTTTAGCCCACACCTGCTAAGGAAAATTGAATCCCCTTAATGACCGCAACAAGTTCATGCAGGTCACCTAGCTTCTGCAAAAAAAAATGTTTAAAAAAAGCATGAAAACAGCTTTCAGAGTTGTTGGTGTTTACCCGCATCCCCACAGGTTTCTCTCATATCAGTAGAAGGGACGAGCATACCATTAAAAAACTAATGTCACTTACAATTGTTTTTTTCATACTCCGACTGGTTCACCAATGTTTCTGGACATGTGCCATCCAGAATTTTCGCCTGGCTCAGGCTCCTGAGTGTGAACATATTGTAGGAATTCATCATTTCCAGAATCGTACCACAGTCTCAATTCTTCCTCATTGCGAGCTGATTTCATTTCTTATAGGTTAAAACAGCTGTGTCCTGATCACTGCACATGCTCACAACTTTGAACAAAGTGAATTTGTTCGACTGGAAGTCAAAAGCTAGAAGGTATTTTTCTTCTTCTGTGATTATTGGTGATGCCAGCTTATATTCTTTGTCTCCCTTAGCTAAAGCTTAAAATAGCTCTTTGAATCCTTAAATTTCCATTGAAAGTTCCTCAATGTAAAAAGCAGAATAGCAGAGTAACTAAAATATATAAATGCAATGCAAAACGAAGATGGATTGGCAAGGATGGAATGAGATTATGACTTGCAGTCACAGATTCACTTTATGAAGATATAAGTTCTGAGCCTGAGAAGTAATCATGACACTGCTCCTTTAAGTTGGTTAAAATGAACCAATTTTATATCGGCAGCATTTCTGCAATACCCTAAGGCTTCACTCCAAACTCTTTCAGCACAAAAACAGCCCTTTTTAGGTCATGCCCTGACTGTTGTTATTTCTTAGAGTGTCCTGAATGGGCTGCACAGCATCTGTCATTGACCCTAAATTCCAGCCAAAGTCCCAGCACACTGCCAAAATGTACAGCCCCCCTCCCATTCAGCTTTTTGGGTTGAGTATTATTAAGTAATAGATTTGGTGTATTGGTCCATTTTCTTCCTGTTTCAAGATGGCACACAATTTCCTCTGCTGTGTTTGATGCCTGAGTGCTCTGTGCTTTGAAAGACTGGTCTGCTCATCCCAATCTCAATATTCAAAGCAAAAGAACCATGATGAAACTATTGCGAAGCATGGCCAGAAATTATTTTGCGTTGTAAAATAGGAATTTCAGGAAAATGACAGGAAAGTGCACTTTGGTGTTCACACAAGACATCCAAATTGAACATTTTGGTGTTCTATTTAGTTTTGACATAGGATGATTGGCGTTTTTACAACCCCAACTCAGAATAAGTTGGGATGGTATAGAAAATGCACATAAAAACAGAAAGCAGCTATTTCTAAGTTAATTTTGTTTGGTATTTTATTGCGAGCACTATGAAGACATCCTATTTGCAAGTATTCATCCTTTACTGCCAATTAGGCTAGCTATGCGTTCCAAAATATGTTCCAGCGGAGGTAATTTAGGATCAGTGATGAGGTAAGAAACCTGAATAATAATGTGATTTGGTACAAAAGCAGGATCCAAGAAAGGCCTTGTCCTTCTGGGGCAAGATGGGTCAAGGAAAGCCACTATGCCTCCAAATGCGTGAAAACAAAAAATCAGTGAAAGTTTAATAACAATGTTCGTCAAAGAAAGATATTCTACTCCAGGGAAGGATCTAGTCCAGGGAAGCCCATGCATAATTTAACAATATTTAAAGCGCATAGTCACATTCGGTACATATTGCAAAGGGATGGCTGCATAAGAAGAGGGTGTGGGCGCTGGACTAGCCTGCCTGCTATACCAACTAATCCTAATTAGAGAGCATGTGGTGCACTTTAAAATATAAAGCTCGACATGAAGACCCTGTACCATTGTGCAGCCAAAGACTTGTCCTCAAGGAAGAATGGGTCAAAATGATTCCGGAAATACTCGATCACTTGGTGTCTTCAGTGCTTAAACTTTTATTAAGTCTTCTGAAAAGGAACGGCAACATTACAATGTGATAGATACTTTACTGTCCCAACTTTTTTGAATATGTTGCAAGAATCAAAATTTACATATTTATTTTGAAAAATCAATCAAATTCATGTGGCGAGAAATCAATCTGCCCCACTCACTCACTCACTCACTCACTCACTCACTCACTCACTCACTCACTCACTCACCCACTCACTCACTCACTCACTCACTCACACGCTCACTCCTACAGCCTCTCTCCCTCCCTCCATCCATCATCAAGTGCAGCGATTAAAATGCTTGCTCTGCAGTTGGGGCACATAATATATAAATATTATATTAGCAACAAAACAAAAGTTGTTTTCGAATTTTGGCTTAATTTCAATTCCAATTTCCTATTTGTAGACAAAACCTGGAAATGCATGCGGTTTCCTATTTCTATTCTCACTCACACACAAAAAAAACAAAAGAATAATAATTCATTATTTTATTTCAATTTTATTATTTAAATTAATAATAATTTTTGTTTATCCTGTTATCACGCAAGTTGAACAAAGTCTTTGACGGAGGGTGGGCTGCATGGCCGCAAAAGTTTTTTCCAAGTTCTTTAAGTTTTTATGTTTTAAAGAATGGTGTGGGAGTGCTGTGCGTCTGCCCACATAGGCACATGATACCATTTCATAATGCACCCATAAATTAGCAAAAAAATACTGAGCACTGACTTAAGACCAGTTTTTGTGGGTCAATCGCACAATTACATTCCACTACCAAGATAACATAAATATATATATATCTAAGGTGTGGACAGGCATATTGTTAAGACCGACACGCCCATAGGTGCTCAGACTGGCTCAAGTACATTTGCTATTAATAAACTACATGGGTGCTGAACGTGAAAACTTCAGCTGCGCCAACCTTCTACTAGCAAAGACACTTGCATTATGCTTTGCGCTTAGTGTAAGATTGAGCCCCATATATCCGTCAAATGGCAAAAGCAAAAATAATTTCATCATCATTTCAATGAGTCACACATTGACTGAATGTGATTGCAAGTCGCACACTTGTGTAGTGTAAAACATAAAAAAGGCAACCATCAGCATCGCATTTTTGAGGTGCTTAAAACAAAGACTTATTAAGGTCACTGAACTCTTTTAATGTCAATAAAGGTATCTTAATTAACTTTTATCACTCCTTTATAGAAAGTCGTTTAACGTTTTCATTTGTGTGCTGGTTTGGTGGGCTGTCAGTCAAAGACAAGAGCAGTCTAAATGGCCTGATCAAGGTCTGCTCCAAGATTATCAGAGTCCAGCTTAAAGACTTGTGTACACTATATAAAAGGCTTGTGGGTCAGAAAGCCAAATGTACGATCAGTCAACCTGACCACGTTTTATATTGTGAGCTCACCTTACTGCACTCTTTTATTCCTTCTTCTATCGCGCTGATAAATGCTAAAAGTCAAGAATAGCTCTGTCCTTTATATTTATGGGTATATTTGTCTTTTATATTATATTTGTCCTTTTATCTCACAGGTATGTATTTATTTATTTATTATTTACTTATTTATTTGTTGAATATGTACATGAGAGCTGGTGATTGTTCACCATGCACTATGTTGCTGCCATTGACAGGTTGAACGGTTGATTGCTGTTCTATGTGGTATTATATTGTATGCATTTTTATTGAAATTGTAAATTATAAGGACTGGAGACAGCAAGCTGAATTGGCCTTTTGGGATAAATGAAGTTTTATGATTCTGATTAACTTCATGTCCCAGTAGTTGCACAAACTCATTTTTCAAAGAATTTGAAACTCAGCCAATTAAAAATACTTTGCAGGTGGTTGCCTCACTTTTTTAAATGGAGTCAAGTTTTTTTTTTTTAGTGTGATTATTCCAAGATCAGCAGAGATTTGTTGAAGCGATCACTTCAGTCAATGAGTGCACGTTTTTCTTTCCAGATAACCGCCATGTGTGACATTAAAGAAGTCAGAGATTGTTGTTCTGGAGTCACCTCTTTGAATAAAGATATCAGTTCGTTTTTTGTATTTTTGAATTTGTAAATATAGGAGAAATGACAGTTTGAAGTGGTGCTTATAAAGCCAGCCGGTGAGTGACTGACTTGCTGAATCCTTATACTTTAAGACCACGGTCAGTGAGCATGTTGGATACACCTTTAGTTTATACAATGTTTGAACAGATATGATTTGCAGTGAATCTTTTCATCTCAAAATTAAAATGACCTGTTGCCATGTTTGATTTGTAAATACATTTCTGTGCAAATATCTCAGGCACACATAATAAAATCCATAAAGCTTAACAGTTTTGAAAAATAATCAAAGGAAGAGAGTCAACATATTAGACTATTTACCATAAAGAGTAGTTAACGGCTGAAAAAGTAATCAAATCAATATTACATACGACACCCCTTCGCCATCTGAATCGATTCTGTTACAGCCACTGTTCTGCAGGGTAAAAGAAAATCAGCTAGCAGATTGTTCCAAACATACTGGAGAGATTGCCCTTTTTTTTTTTTTTGCATTTTTGCATTTTTTGCAATGCTTTGGTGAAGGGTAATCCCAGACAGCCGTGATGAGATTAGGGCTCCACAGAGCTCACACAGTCAGTCGTTTCAATCCAGAAAAGTATGGAAACTTCCATGTAATGTGTAATTATCTGGATAATGATTGTTTGGAATCCAAAAAATAAATGAATAAATGCACAAATTTAGAAAAATTTTAACGTACCGAAGACTTCATACAGTTTGATGCAAAACTGCATCTTCATTTTTCATATAGACATGTCCAGAACTCTGATTAGGAAGGAACTTCACCAATATACTTCTTTTAATTTGAAACACCAGGCTGAACACTGCGTAGGAAATTAAAACATGTCAAATGGAGATAAAGTGAATGACCCGTTTAGCTCAGCTCAGAGTGATAGTCCATTTATTTTCGTAACCTTCTAATAAGGATTTAAGTAAATTAAATGTTCACTATACCAAAACTTTATCCTTCAACTTTTCTTCCCAAAATTTTCAACAAGATTGTTTAAGTAAATGTTATATAACTGAATAAACTGTGTGTGAGATTGATTTAAGCATTGTTGGGAAATCCATTATTGCCTGGGATACATCGAGTATAGGACAGAGGCTAGTTGGTCTATTTTCACACCATTTCACAAGCAATGGTGGTTATTACTTCTCCCCTGATACAATGCAATCCTAGCAAATGGTTAATGGTATATAAATGGGGAAGTCCGCAATCTCCAGAGAGGGAAACTAATTTTAATTTAACCATGGCATGAGGAATAAAACAGAAAAGGTGAGGTTCACAAATCATGAGTGCAGTTTTATTCAGTCAACATTAAAGCCAAAAAAAAAAAAAAAAAAATCCTCGGAAAGTGTTTCAACTGATTTGGAACTGGACAACAGCATAGTTTGGAGCATTGAAAAATGTAAAAAATGACCCACACAGAGCATTATATTTCTACAGCTTCCTTAAAACCCCTTACCACTCCGGTAAAATTTTCTTAAAATGCCTATAAAGGACGTACTCAAGGTAAAATGAAATCTTTTCTTGTTTTTAACTTCCCTGAGGGGCCCGTACACGGGCTGTCGGAGTGGAAAGGGGTTAACACCTTCCTTTCCCATCAACCAAAGAAATTGGAAGAAATAATAAAATTATCTAAACTTAACCAAAAATAAAAACCTGAGCACAAGTATTTATGAAAATATGCTAACATTATCTGCAAATCAGGTTCAATATTCCTTACCAGTAGAACAGAGAAATGTACCAAAAATACCTCAGAGTCTGAAAGGTGCACATGACATCAAGAGGATATTTTTAATTCACCATTAACAAGGTCATTCCATGGCTGTCTTTTAGGCAAGTACGACACTTTTTAAAACGAAAGAAAATGGTGATCCCACAGTAACAGTTTAAAATGACCTGAAAATGAACAAGAACAGACCACAAAATATATTCAAAGTGCCATTTGCACAGTCACATTTGGTCATTTATATCAATGTGACTAATTTAAATAAAATACATAAAAATACAGATCATCATCATCAAAGTATTCCAAACTTTTAATTTATACTCCCCATAATGCCCATTTGCAAAGATGTAGAAAAATAACAGGCAGAAAAATAAGTTCTACAATTTAAGTTACTTATTTTCGGTAATAAAAATAATAATAAACCAAAAATGTACAAAAGCAATATCTTTGGAGTCATCACACAAAGTCCCCTCCCTCCTTAAGGTCATACAGATACCCACTACCAACCACATCAGCAACAATTTTAACAGCAATCCAGGAATAAAATTTTTTAAAAATTACATAATTCAATTTACATCATTCAATTTCTGCCCAGATTATGACGACAGAGAGAAGAGCCCCTCTGACTCTGTGCATATCTCACACGTCACAGCTCAGCTCCAGACGATAGAGAGAACAGGGCCCATCTACGCAGCCCTTAGTCCACCTTCACCACGCTGTAGATCTTACGGACAAACCAGAAGCAGGCGAAAAACCCAGTGGTGCCTGAAAACCAAGACAAAGCGTGAGGACTGGGCACAGAAAGAACACATATACCAGCTTGCCTGGCCAATCCATCCTAATCACCTGACTAGAGAGACATGATGAGACATGGCAATGCAGGGCTGCACCATCAAAGAGCGTGAGGGAGTCAGGGATAATTACATCTCCACATGCATCACACTGAAATGCTGAGGCTTATGTAACAAGGCACAGAAGAATGAATATATATATATATAACCGGCGCTTTGGACTGAAGCTCGGAGAGACAAATCCCATATTGACATCGAAGTGACATTTCAACATGTCCGTTCATCGTTGGCACCAGATGCCTACTTCTTGGAAACTGGAAAATTCTTTTTCTCAGAGGCTTCTCATCCGGTCACAGACAGCACCATATATAAGTCCATTGCCGGATGAAATCACCAACCAGGTGCTATTTCTGTGTCTGTATTTTCTAAGAACATCAGACCACCCTCGCTGTGAACATTATAAAAGTGCATTTACAGAACAGCAGGGAATACAGTGAAGTTCTGCCCAGATGCCCAATGAGACGAGCAGGAAGCAGGGACACTTGAGAGGCTGCGTCAAATGATGTCTGGAAGAAGGCGAACAGAAACTTGACGTTAGTCTCGTCATGACCAATTTCCCTTCAACATCACCATCATCTGAAAAGGACAATATGATGAACCTATGCACGCCCTTTCATCACTCAGTAGGGCTGACAAGAAGCAAATTCGTTTTCACTAGTGGAAATGACATTTTGACTAGCCTAAAAAATTCATTTAAGATATCTCGAAAACAAATTTGATATTTTGCAAAAATATTCTCACATGTATAAAATTACATTTCCACTAGTCAAAACTGATGCACTGATATCTTTAATTTAATTTAATTACAGACGTCAGTAATTTCTTTTTGATTAATAATAAGGATTGCTGATATCTACAACTGAATTTCCATGTATTGAAACAAGCATTGTGACTAGTTCTCATTTCAGATATCAACAAGTGCATTCCTGCTGTGTCCCACAAATTCAAAATTATAAACATCTACCAAAGACTATGAACCAAATGTTGACAAAGGCAATAATAAAACGAGAGTCATAAATGAGTCCAAATCCATGTCGCTTCCATGAAAAGGAAAAAAAAAATTCAGAAATTTGAAAATATGAAAAGGCACCACATCAGCACTTGGGTAATGCACAAAAAGTTTCAGAAAGGTATAATGAATGGTTTTTGAATTCTGCTCCAGAAACGAACCCATCTCTGTACAAGGTCCAAATCCAACTCATTTCCATGGAAAAGAAAAAAATAATTTTTCAGAAATCTGAAAATAAGAAAAGGCATCACTTCAGTATGTGAGTAATGCACATGCAAAGTTTCAGTAAGATATTGAACGGTTTTTGAGTTCTGCTCCGGAAACTAACTAGGTCTGATGTGCACCAAGTCCAGATTTGTTTCCATGGAAATGGCAAAAATGATAATCCTGAAGTTTCCAAATAGCAAAAGGCACATAGAGTCTATACATTGAATACATGTACCAAGTTTGGTGCCGATATCTTGCATAGGTTTCAGAGTTCTGCTCCGGAAACTAAATGATTACGGACGGATGGACAGACGGACAGACAGATGGACGAGGCAATGCCAATATCACCCCGCATTTTATGCTAAGGGGAAAATAACTTAACTCTTTTTAGCTGAGCTTGCTGCCTTTTTGTCGTCATCCATAGCAAAACCAAAGTATTTCCACACCCAGTGTTACGCAGAGTAAGGTAGGCTTCTCGTCCATTTTGTTGTTGCATGAATGGCGCACACTTGGAACGGCCTTAAAAATGCGCTGCTCCTAAACAGGATGTTGTCATTATGCTTTTGCAACAAATAGGAGTCTGGCAGTGTCGCGCAGACTTTGTGCCATGAGGCTGGGTACTTGCCCAAAGAAAGCAGTGATTAGGACAAAAGAAGAACAAAACCATGATATAAAGCAGGAATTGTATTAGCATCACATATGGGAATAAAAAGTCATTCCAGAGTCCATTTGTTTGATGTAGAGCTGGCCATGTGCTGTCCAGTGCCATCGAGGGTTCATTTGATCTCGACAAGGTTTTCCCCAGCCAAGGCTAGGCTCAACAATCAGAATTCCAGTACTAAACAATCGTAGCAACCCGAGCAACTGCTCTAGCTTCAGATTAATTGTCCGACCACTATTATTAACCCTATTTAACCCTTTGGAACGTAATGGAAAAGACTTTATGGAGAGGTTTGAGTCTCCCGTCATCAAAACAATATCTTGACCATAAATTGATGCAACTCTGGAAGGAAATAAATGATGTTACATTTCATAAGGTTGTCAAAACAATGCCAAGACAAATGCGCCAGAATCCAAGCGAAAATCGGTCCACTTAAATACTTGAGTATGTTACTTGTTTTTATTTTTTAGCAAGGCGATGTATATGCCAAAACATATATTGCATAGAAAACACACATTAACACATTACCTGAGGTAATACTGTCCTCCCTAAAGCAGCAAATATGATAAGAAATACCAAACAAAATAAATGCAAGAAACCTTGCCGTGAAAAGAACCAAGGTTTAAAAAAAACAGGGAAAAAAAATACAGATATGACATGATAGCCTTAATTTTTTCCCACCATTAAAAATAATAAATCCCTCTCTACAAAAATTGCCCCACAAACATTAAGAAATTTTGATCAGTAACATTCATACTTGTTTTACTGAAGAGGACAATATTTCCTGTCAAATGATGTACCACCTCAAACAGAATCTTATTCTCTAGGTTCACAATTTGATCATGCAAAGACAGTGTTTTCGGGGGTTTTTTATTTTTATTTTTTTTTTGCTAATAGAATTATTTAGTGTACTAGAATTCAGAAGAGACACAGAGTCATTACTTAAGGCATAGCCATGTGGAAATGAATTTGTATTTAATGTTTCCCTTTTTTTTTTTTTTTTTTAAATCAAGTATTGACTGGATGGGGACATACAAGCCTGGATAAGATGTGAATGAGGCAAACAGTATGTTGTACAGCTAAATATATTTAAATTACTTGCGTTGGCAATTATTTGAAAAATCACAACATTTTGGCAAGTATATCACTCGGTTGCGTTAGAAGTCGGTCAGTTTTGCCATTTATCCTGCACCAATTTTAACAAAACAGACATCTTACCGTGGGTAACTCCCCACAGACCTGTACTTTCTCAGGTTTTCAAGTCAAAGGTCATGGCCACACAAAAGATCGAAAACACATTTTGATCCAAAACTTTGTTTCCAATTAAGTTAGAGACTTGAAACTAACGCCATTCTTTTCGTCAACGCAAAGCAGTTCTAGCAATGGTGATGACATCACACTGACGCAAATACGAGAAGATTACATCGCAACATGACGTCATTTTTTCGACTTTTGCCAAAATGAATTTTTTGATTAGGTTCATTAGACTATGTTTTCAACGTTTTAAATTTTGATTTTGGCAAGTTGTCATTCTAAGAACAACCTTTCATTAATCATATTGGTACATTTGTAACTGTTATAAAAGACAACTACTAACTTTTTTTGAATTGCAGCAGTTTCATGATACTGAACAGTAGCAAACAGGCAAATTACATAATAGCAAGACAATGAACTCATGCTGAGCAACATGAATGTTAATACGCACTTGGATTGATGAGAAATGGAGACATTTCTAAAATGTCATCTTTCCATTCCAATGGAGTTAATGATCATGTACATTATCCTATACTCCAGGGTACAAGTGTGAATGACGTCATGCCCAGGTACTGAAAACCAAGACCCTGTAAGCATTATTTTTCATAGGGGTGTCTATATTTCATCATAATTGACAATTTTGTATGGTTTCAATAGTAATCCCAATCAAAATTTTTAAAATTGTTTGATAAATAAAATAAAAATTCAGTCAGTTCTAACAGGACCATTTTGCCAAAATATGGTATTTTAAAGCAAAACAAGAACTGACTGAGTTTGGCGACATGGGTGTGTTCTGGGAGATTTCTGCCCATCCAGACATGGAACGGGACCGTAGGCAGGGAGCAGTAACTACCCACTCCCCTCCCCCCCAATAAACAGTGCCTACAGCCACAATTAAATCAAATAAGAGACATTACAGATCTGTGGATCTCTGTTATAAAACAATTAATTAATGCCACAGCAGACACGTGGAGCTGGGGTGGTGGAGGGTTTGTGAAGCAAGAATAGCGAGAAGCTGTTTCTACAGACGGAGAGCTTAAATAAGACTAAGGGTTTGAAAAGGTGAGAGTTGCGTCTGACGGGTCAGAGTCAAGTGTTCTCCATTGACTCTGACGAGCTGAACCAGCTGATCCACAGCTGATCTGACAGCTTGACGTCATTGCCTGTCAGAATCTCCACAGAGCTTCATTTCTCTGTCTAGTCTGTAGGCCAAATGAATTGGTACTTTCTAACCTCTGCTCATTCTAACCACCAAAAAGCTTCAAATATAATATCTCCTTGCAAATGAGACAAAAGTTTGTGCCATGAGTTCAAATGGTTGTTCTGTAGAAAAACACGGAACTAGCCATTTCAGAATCATATCAAAACAAAAAATGTGTCCATTATCAGCCCAGCAGGGAGTCTGAGGAGGAGCGGGTTATTTTTGTCTTCACAGGTAATCAGTTATTTTGAGCATCACCCCACGATGCACCACACTTGTAGTCAGAGGTTTATGATCCAGGAAATGTAGTATTTCACCTACTAGCCATTTTGTAGACTCTAAGTATTTCACTGCAACCTAAAAAAAGGACAAGAGAAAGCTGTAGAGCAAAAAAATAAAAAAGAGGTGGCCAGAAATGGATGCTTTTATCCTGCGATTTTTGACCCAGGTGAATCTAACATGGTGGACGCACAATCAAACATTAGTATAAACAAATGCCGAAAGTATGAAGCCAGCATGCTAAGCGGTTGCTGAGATCACGTCCGTACAAGAAAGCATGACGCCATCACCAACACTGATGTTAACGAGCAGCCAAACAATTTCAATTATGAATTTTCATGATTTTATTTGTTTTTGTGGCACCGTTTGTCCCAAAATTATGAAAATAAACTGAAATCATTTGTAATTCTAAATGGTGCAAACGTCTTGCTGCATTTTAGAAATCTTAACAATCTCTCTGACACCCAAGAGTCCAGAGTTATTAAGCCTTGAATCGGGGTAATGCACACATGGGTGCAAGGATTGGTTTGATCTGGCATCTGCGCAAAGGGGTTAATGTAACATTTCAGTTAGCTTGAAAGACAGTGTCTCTGATAGAGGTCCAGCAGGGAGAGCAGTGCCTTCATGCCACATCAATATCTCTGCATTTTGAGATCTCGAACAGAAAAAGATGTGCATTTCACTGAAAGAGAAAATGGGGACCAGCTGATTATATATGCACCAGGGCTTTTGATCGTATTGTTACGTGGATTTAACAAGCTCGCCTCTCTTTCAGTACACATCCTTATTTCAAGAGCTGGTGCTGGGAAGTTGCCATAACAGCTGTAGTTAGGGCTCCTGGTGCATCAATTATAATCCATGGCAACAAATGCAGCGGACTTATTTATTTCCTTACGTATAGAAGTGAAAAGCTCACCATTAAGACCAAACCCTTATAACAGCCTTGAGTGGATGTGATCTTTCATGCACAATCATCGCCTTGATGACCGGCAGAACCAGCTCCTTTGAGCCTAATCACAATGCCACAACCACTTACGGCAGCACAATCTTACAAACTCAACCATTTCAGGGCCCAGAAAAAATGTCATTTCAAATGCATATGCTCCAGCTGAATCTGAGCTTGGCCACTCAAAGCTGAACAGCCAGAACAACTACTGAACAGAAATGAATTGATTTGGAGCGTTTGAAAACTCCCCAAAAACTCATGGCTGCTACTGCTGCATGGCTGCAGCCTGCTGAACTCAAACCTTTTAGTCTGTGTGTGTGTGTGTGTGTGTGTGTGCGCGTGCGCGTGTGTGTGTGTGTGTGTGTGTGTGTGTCCACGTTTGGATGTGGGTGCAGAGACAAAAGTAATATGCAGTCGAGTCCATATGTATCTGGACGGTGACAGAATTTATCATTTTGACTGTTTGCCATCAAAACTGATTTGAATGATGCAAACTATCAGCTTTAAGGATTTTCTCAAAAATATTGTATGAACCCTTTAGGAATGAAAACCATTCTTTTATATAGCCCCCCCCCTTCACTTTTAGCAGCTCAAAAGTAATTGGGCAAACTAAAGTAATAATGCATTAAATTGCCATTTTTGATGCTTGATTGCAAATCCTTTGCAGCCAATGACGGCCTGAAGTGATGATAAATTACTGCAGCAGCCTTCAGTCTCTGTTTTTTCTTGGGGCATTTTTCCTTCAGCACTGCCCGTATTGGGACTCAACTTGCCATTATATCCCATTTTTTATGCAGTACTTTTACTTTCCACTGATTTTTGATTTTAAATTAATGAGCAGATTAATTAAAGTTCATTTTTACTCCTGGATATGCAAAGCTTAGGAATAATTGTCGTGATGAGACACGAGTGTCACTCACTAATCAATCAATCAATTTGCTGTTGGCACGACCACGGGCCGTAAGATTCACAAACCGCTTATCCAGGACTTGACGATAGTGTCACTTTGATTATACTGCATATTACAGACTATTGTTTTCTCTAGAGGTTAAATCAGAGGTTAATGATGTTACTTCCTTCTGCTCACTAAGTTTTATTCCTGACTTCCCAAGACAGAGGAAAGCAGGTTGTGGTATTAACCTCTCCCAGGATACAAAAAAAGAAATTCCTTATAATGGCAAAAGTAGTCAAGGGTAACATTGCATCACCCTACAATATTCAGTGTTTCCATACATTGACGAGATTATGGCGGCCCGCCATAATGTAATTTACCCCTGCCATAGTCTCAATATGAGTAATTCCCGAGTGTTGATCATACATGCGCACGTTTGAAAAAAAGGAAGAATAGGAAAGGTACTGGTAGACACAGAGAATCATCTACACCCCCACCCGCTCAAAAAAATGAGAATCATTTATACCCCCACCCGCTCAACAAAATGAGAATCATCTATAACCCCACCCGCTCAAAAAAATGAGAATCATTTATACCCCCACCCGCTCAACAAAATGAGAATCATCTATAACTCCCCGCCCTCCTCCTCCTCCTCCCTCCTCCCCCCTCCCCGCTCAACAAAATGAGAATGACACTCCCCCCGAGACATCGGTCTGCCACCAATCTGCAGAGAAATAGGCCTTTGAAATAAGTTGAGCAGTCTCTTAAGCTAATCAGGGATGTAACTGAAAGACCCAGAGGAGTACAAGTCAGGAGCCACAGAAATGACCAGAATCTATCAAATTGTGTAAAATAATGGAGAGGTTCTTATAAATGGCTGCAGAACACCTCAGCCGCTCTAAACTATGGCAGGCATAATGCGAGGTTCAATTATTGAATAATTATTCAATTAACATACTCAATATGGCAGCATGGTGGCACAGTGGTTAGCACTACTGCCTCACAGAAAGAAGGTCGAGAGTTTGAATCCAGCCTGAGGCCTTTCTGTGTGGAGTTTGCATGTTCTCCCCCTGTTCGCGTCGGTCTCCCCCACCCACAAAAACATGCAATACAGGAAAACTCTGAATGGCTGTGTGTGAATGTTTGTCGGTGGTCGGAGGGGCCGTAGGCGCATACTGGCAGCCACACTTCCATCAACCTGCCCCTGGGCAGCTGTGGCTACAAAAATGTAGTTTACCACCATGTGTGAATGTGTGAGTGAATGAATAATGTATCCATTATTAAGCCTCTTTCAGTGTCCAGAAAAGTGCTATATAAAACTGAAGCATTATTATTCTTAATAGACAAACTTAGCAAAATTTAAGAAGCACAGACCACACAGCTTCAAGCACCAACCTAAAATTAGAAATTTACTGCTGTTATAATTTCAATATTACAGGTACATTTGCTTAAGGAGTTGTGCAAAATGAATTATTTGTCATCTCGCAAGCCAAGCCAGAGATTCCCAGCAAACGCTGGGGCAGAGCGCAGACTCACCTGTGAAGAGGAAGAATATGAGCACCATGATCATGGTGTAGCCAAAGTAGAGGATGGTGCTGGCGACTCCAACAATCTGCAGCTTGGAGTAGAAATAGTGCACAGAGTAGACCAACAGATACACCGCTGTGAAGCCGCTGGTTAGGAAAGACCTCCACCACCAGTGGTAGTCCTGTAAGCCCAGAAAGAGAAGTTAGAGGAGGGCTGCCAACTGCCATCTGAAAAAAGGCTGGAGTGAGTGCACATTGTTGTGTTTGCCTAGCACCAAGATGACAGTACCCAGATAGCAAGCTCCTCCGCTCCGGATCGACCGCAGATCTGCCCCGGCTCCAGCTGATCCGGAGCAGATCTGCGGCCGATCTGGAGCGGAGGAGCTTGCTATCCGGGCATCAACTAATTAATCTATCAGTCATGATCTTCATCCATAACAACTCCTCGCACAATTAGGAGCGGTACTGCTAGTCTAAAATGAAAACCCTGCACCCAAACAGGTCCTTCTCAATAAAAGAACCCCTACACTAACAAAAGTGTGATGAATTGTAATTTATCTACATAGTCTTCAGGAAGAGTAGCTACTGTCCTTACTGCAGCAAACAGGGATCTAAACAAGCACCTGTATATGAAATCCCACAGTAAAAATGAAGGCCACCGGGGGATAATTACAGCGCTGCTGCATGTTAAAGGCCTTTCCTCACCTCAGCACACAAGTGAAAGTAACACAACAAGACGGTGGCCTCAGAGCAGGTGATGAGCAGGATGATGAAGACCAGGAACAGGAACCCAAACATGTAGTACATCTGATGGGACCTGGGTGTGAACATCAGACCATTATAACAGAGACGAGAGCTGACACAAAAGACCATAAAGCAATAGTCAGGACACAGGACATTGAGGTTGAATTCCCAGGTAGAAGCAACTGTTAGCGAAATGAGTGACACATTGAGAAACAAAACTGCAGCAGGATAATATCCAGCTGAGTAACTTGTAAGTACAGAACATAAGCTGCCCAAGTCGCTCCATTTGGAAACCTCCTCCGTGCCAAAGTACAGAATGTGAGGCGTCCCAGCATGCAGATTCTTAAAAACAAGAGGCAGAACTCAAAGTACAGCACAGTTCAGGTTGTCACACGCGGTTTGTAAAAAGACAATGTAAACATATTGGATTTGTCTCAAAAGTGCCGATTATCCCAATGTTTTCCAAAGGAATCAAAGTTAAAAAAAAAAAAACTGCCTGTTTTTGTCTCCTCTTTTACCGCTGATTCATCATTTCAAAACAAACTTTTTTAATCTTGGATGAAAATAACTAAAGTACAAATACAATGGTAATGATGAGACACACGAAGTACTTCATTACAAGTTCTGTTGCGATGGAAAATGGTCACGCCCACAGACAGGTCAACATCACACACAGGACAAAGAAACACATGCAGCACATATAATTTGAGTTAGTGACAAACAGTACCCAGCCAGACAGTCAACTCCCACCTTGGGCGTCCCAAGGACATGGCTTTCTATTCAGTGTATTCATAGATAAAGCTACTCTCAACACTCCAGTAACAGGATGTCCAGACCCCTCACCCTCACTTAGCAATACAGTGGTGACTGTTCCCAGGTGCCCTATTGATGTACATTTTTCTTAGGGAAATCCAGGAGATGGCTGTCAACATTTTAGCTGAAACCAATCTCTGATCGTCTCCCACAAACGCTCACCCATGTGTATTCAGAAAAACAGTCTATGGAATCATATTCAAAAAGTTGAAGAAACACTTTAAAAAACCTGAAATCTTACACCTTTTCTGATTTGACTGGACACCCGTCATTAAAGGCCTTGCAGTCATTGCTACCTTTTACTCAATGAGGCAGAGTGACGCATTCCCACTGACCATATGCTGTTGAGGATGAAGAAAAGCTGGATGAAGATACAACCAAAGGGCAGGATGCCACCCATCAAAATCCCAGGGACGGGCTTAGTAAAGAAGGACTGGTCGGGGATCTGCCGCGGGATCTGATTGGTCCGTACTGGTTGCTCAATTGCCTGAAGGTAAGACACACACATACACATACAAAGCATTCAGGACCACATTCAGAGTTCATTGACATAGGCAAGCTTGTTAGCAGGTTTCAATACTTTATTGTATTGAATTGAAAAGACAGCCACACAAACTGAAACCACACAAGACAAAGAACAAGAGCGTATAAGAACAAATACCAATATGGCCTGTAACTACACGGGGTCCCCTTGCTTGGAGGAATAAATAAATAACACCCATCCAGGGAGGCCAAGTGGCTATGCAGGATGTAAGCCCATGTAAATTGCAATGCAGTTGATTAGAACTAGTTGTGCAGCAATGTAATGGATGTGACACAACATAAAACTTCATGAGAATAGAGACAGTAGTAAAATCATAAAACATCAATAAAAACTGCAAATTAAGCAGGATCATTAAGGGGCTACATATGAGATTTCGCCATCCTGGATCATGGCGCAGTCAAACAACAAATCAGAAAAACAACCAATATGCCTCCCCAAAAAACCAGCACTTGACGCAATTCGCCATGAACAGTTGCTGGGTCAGCTCATGTGGTAAACAAGCTGGTTAAGGTGCAAGAGTGACCACCATAATCTCGGATCATATCTGGGCTCGCCGGAGCTAAACTGCAGCCAGCAGCCTCATGAGAACAAGAATGTGGGAGGGATATCGTCGGTTTGGGTTTGCATTTGTCATTGCTTAAGCAGCTCCGACTGGTGATCCAGCACTTTCCAAGCAAGCACATGTTTGTTCCCTCTGCCCACGCTCTGCGCATGCTGGGACTGAAACTACAAGTGAAACGAAGCAGTAGCTGACAGCCCGTGTTTCAAAAGAGAGCAATGAACCATCTTCCCTATGCAAAGATGGCAGGGTGAGTCGTGTTTCAGCATCTTTGCAGACAGCTTGCTGCATGTACTTCTCAAATTTGGGTGGGAAGGAAATGTATTTTTATTGATAAAGAAATGAAAGGTCATTCATGGAATGATGACTTGCCGGAATCATGCACAGATCTGAGACAGAATGAATGGAATGGAGTTGGTTTGAAGTCTCTAGCTTAGGTCAGATAACACAGGCCTTGAATTTATCAACAAATTATGCACTTGGTTTGAAGTTTGTACACCAATTAGAACTGAAGCTATGGCCACTTATGTGCTTTTCACATTTTGTGTGACCTTGACCTTTGATCTAGATTCACCAAAATAGTGCAGTGCCTCTGAGGTAAGACAGACCTTTCGTTTATCAACAATATGCACTTGGTTTGAAGCCTGTACGAGGATTAGAAATGAAGGTATGGCTGCTTATGTGTTTTTGACCTTTTGTGTGACCTTGACCTTTGATGTGGACTCCTAGGTGAAGTAAGATAGACCTTGTGTTTATCAACAATATGCACTTGGTTTAAAGTCTGTAGGACGATTAGAACTGAAGATATAGCTTCTTATGAGTTTTTGACCTTTTGTATGACCTAGACCTTTGAGCTAGATTCACCAAAATAATGCAGTGCCTGTCCTATGTTGATCATGTAATATGAGCAAAATTGAGCTGAAACTGTGGACGCCAAAGTCCAAACAAACAAACACACACACAAACAAACAAACAGAGTAATATACTTGCCAATCCGAGATTCCTCGGATTCCAGCTAGTAATAATTGAATGACTAATCTGACATCAAATTAATGATGCAATATAAAGAATGGATATACATTTATGGGATTGGATCCTTGGAAATTAGTTCTGAGGCCTTAAATTATATCCTTTGATGAAGAGTAGTTGGCAAGAGCTCAGGTTTCAAATCAAATCACAGATAAAAAAAAAAAGTGTACAAAACCTCCAACAAAACACAATGCAAGACTCAGATGGCCCTGCTGTAAGTTTCAACAAACAGTTAATCACAGATTTCCCCTGTGGATAAATGTTGCCATATTGCAGCGCGACTTGAGTGAGAGGGCGCAAGATTCAGCGCGAGAATGATGTAGCGTGACCCCAAAACACAGCCGTTGGCCGTGTTTGCTTACACGCTATATTGCAGCAACGCTTTGATCAACTACGGACCAAAACAACAGCACCATTCAGTTTACAGAAATAATCATTTCATTGCATACTCTACATCATTAGTTTTCACTACAAAATCTTTGCTAGATCTGCCAGAAGTTGAAAGCATGAGAGAGAAATCTGAAATTAGCCATAGCCACAAAGGGGACAATTTATATGCATAACAGTCATGGCAGAAGCATCAGTTGTACAGTACCAGCAGGCCAGGCCTTTGCTGACAGATACTTTTTTTTTATCTGAAGGTTCATGACTAAAAGTAAGTCACCCGTTTCTTGAAGCCAAAGTAGGCGCCGACGAAGGTCAAAGGCACGGAGATGCCGAACCACAGCGCTAGGATGGCCACCAGCGTTCCGAAGGGGATGGCCGCTGATGATCCCTCCACCCACAGGATCAGGTTCATGAGGAAGAAATCTGCAAAAATTACCCTAGGAGAGAAGAGACCGCAACACCAGACAATAAACAGTGCATCAATACAAATACCCCCCTTTCCAGCAAGACACAATAAAGAGGGATTGGCAAACCCTGGGCACAGCAGAGCACTCAGCAGGACGTTGGTTTTCCACCTCTCTCCACCGAAAGCTGAGAGCAGACAGAAGAACAGGGTTGGGGACTGACAGATTCCAAATACATCAAGCAGGAATGCATGACATTCATTAATCTTCCAGAATGAAAACAGACAGTGAATGAATAATATGTATAAAAACATCAAACACAAGTTAAATTCCCACAAACCGTATTACGCCCAATCTTAGAACTATAAACATACAATAACCAATTTTCCGATTTTTAATTTGATTGGTCAACTGGGTTCCACCTAACAGAATTTTTTCCCTTAGTGTGAATGATCAGCTCAAGTGCTCTCACATCCTACTGCCATAAACACTGTACACATCATTTCAAATAACCATTTGACCGAAGTCAGCACAACCAAATCATGTACTGTGAGTAGGCACATTCTCTAAAACCTCCAAGTTATCATTTAATCTCCAAATAGCAACTTCGGGAAGTCTAATACACGGCCGTTCTAAATTGAGCTGCATCTTTCTTTAGCAGCTTTGCGTTGAATCACACTCACCCTTATACAAGCGGGCAGACACATAGCCTGCAGAGGAACCAAGCAAAACCCACAGGACCACTGCACATGTCATTAGCGCGCCGCGATTGGCTGGAGAGAGGAAACCTAGGCAGGCCAGAACTGTAAGGGGAGAATATCATAACCATAATATTACTTCTTCATGATTACCATTATCATATTTCCCATGTGCATGCTAGACTTGTCTCTAGTAAAGATGACATTTTTATTATCCCCCACTGCGCGATTAGCGCGAAGCGGGGGATATAGCATTGGGCTCCGTGTCCGTACGTCCTTATGTCCGTCCGTCCGGACACATAAAATTGAGGCGGCGGGGGAAATTGCCATGTTAGTGGCAAACACTTGTTTATTTAGGATTGATTCCAAAAAGTGTTAAGAACCATGAGAAATATCTTCAATTCAACTATACTTGATATCCACTTCTTACAGAGACACTCACAAAGATGCTTTACAACTGACTTGAGCAAATATAATACTCATATGAGCCTTTAATTCGCACAGAATAATATTGAGAATTGAGTGCCTGTGGACGTTGCATTTCAGGTTTGAGAAGTTGGAAGTTTGTGAGTTCAAGTGCATCTGTGTGCATTTGGGGCATGTGGTGTGGGAAAAGCATTGCGGAGTACTCACACAGGGTAATGAAAGTCATGATTGAAATCTGTACTCCCTGCCCAAGAAATACAGACAACATCATGCCCATCCTGGGGGGCCTGAAGACATCCCCATGAACCTGTTTCCACCCAGATTCCTCCTGCGCCTCCTCCTGCAGGGAAGGCATCAATGAGCGAATCAACAGCCAGGGACCTGATCACATGATAATGTCACTGGAACACCACTTCCAACAACCATCACCAACGAGACAACACCCAACCATGTGGCACCATGTAGTCAATCACCAGCAAGATTTTCGCAAGCGTGAATACATAGCCATTTCCTGTAAAAGCTGGTGTTTCAATTCATAAGTGGCAATAGATTTTTTTTTTAAATCAGCACATTATAAAAGAATTTGTCATTCCAGAAAACAAATGCGGCCACTGCAGATAAATTTATTAATTTACACCAGATTTCACCGTATCAATTCAACAAGTCAGTCAGATGGTAAAACAAAGTAAAAAAGCGCCCACAATCTTCCACCCAATTGCCAAGGTTAAAGGGTAACTTCAGAACGTATTCTGAAAACAATATGGACACACTGTAATTCCAAACAAAAAGACAGGCATCAACTGGGCAAATAGTGCTAAAATACAAGCTAAAATAAAGGCTAAGTGTCCATTTCTCTACTTATAGGATGGAGACTGAGCAAAATAATAAATTAATTCATTTGGAAAAACAATGAGACAGGGAGATTCAGCAACGTTTGTGATTTTTTAGAACTGTAAATTATGTCGATTGTGAAGCATCTTTTCCAAGGACGAAATGCTCAAGTTCTTTGATGAGAAAAATGCTTTCCAATATACCAATGATGGTAAATAGAGAAGTTACCCTTTAAGCATCACTCAAAAGATGTCTGCACATTTTTTTTACCGGCTTACATAGGAAATAAAGGCATTCTTGGGCTGTGGCGGTACCTTTATCAAATCTGCCTGTGAATATTGCAACAGAGGTTTACAACAGTCTTTTGCATCAATACTAGAAATGTCAAAAAAACAGAACATAACAATTCTTCCACAACAAATTGCACAGATATTATACAAAAAATTCACACTGGAGAGCTTTCACAGTTAAAAAATTAAAAGCAACAACTCTCCTGAAATTATTACAGAAAGCTAAGAGCAATCAGTCTTCAATATCATATCTGTCGCACTGTCGTCACACCGCTTTTAAACAATTATTTAATTCACTGAACGAAAAAAATAATCCAACACCAACTGACCCTGGGTGGAACAAGTAATCGCCTCCCTCAGTTGCTCAACTGGCTAAGTGACCTAACTAACTTAACTAACTTGATAATTTCGTTAACTTGGACTAGACACACCTAGAGCACCAATTTCGTGCCTTCGCAAACAGATATTCGTGGGCATTGATGTAATGCACAATTTTCTCCGTCTCACGCGGCATACTTACTGCCTTTGCCCAGTTTGATAGTTTCTTGCTCTAAAATAAAAGTGTTTATGCAACAAGAGGTCAGTTGAAAAAGAGGTGCGTCAATGAATAAGGC
Organism: Gymnothorax reevesii; assembly: GCA_029721435.1. Lineage (NCBI taxonomy): Eukaryota > Metazoa > Chordata > Actinopteri > Anguilliformes > Muraenidae > Gymnothorax > Gymnothorax reevesii. The sequence goes on from CM056586.1 coordinate 10,489,804, forward strand.
TTTCGCTGAGCAATTTTTGTGTTGAACAGCTCATTTGCACATTGACTCATTCAAACCACCGTATAATAATATAATATAATGTCTGTCTGGGTTCTCTTGTGATGTCCCACAGGACTCATTGGAATAAAATATTTTTCCCTTCTTTTTATTAAAGAGGCAAAAAAGATTTTATTCCAACTTTATAGGCAACAGTATATTTTCAAAAACAAAGTTTACATACGTCAGCTTCTGTGTACGCTCTTCATTTTACATCTCACTGTTTTTTGACAATTCATTAAAAGGTGATTCCTGAAGATCAGCTCCATTACAGTTGTCCACAACAAAACTGCAAAGCTTCAGTCTGATAATATTCCCAATTTCTGTATAATTTAAACTGAATTTGAAGTGCTGCCAATTTTGTTTAATAACTGCACGCCACGCTTGCATTACCTTCACATACTCATTGCATTGTTAACAATTAAATTCACTTTAAGTGTATTCAGATTCTGTGGCTAGTTCAGCCCCAATTTTGATTTATTAGTTGCTATTTGTTGATGCATGGTGTGAGGTTTTTTCCCCTCATCCCATGACCAGTCAATCAGAGCAGAGCTTATTGCCATAGAGGGGGTGCGCACTCAAAACTCTGTGTTCATCAGGAGAAAAAGAGTGAGAGGTGGGAAATGGCCAAGAAATTATGTATTTTAAGTGTTTTTCATTCCACTGAGAAGTTCAAAATCTCCACTTCTTGACATCCATGAATGTCATATCTTCCCAAAATACATCATAATACGGGACCCTTAATTTCAACTCCAATATGGTATGGTGGACAATTTTAATAACACCAGCTTTGTCGATGCCAAATTACGTATGAAAATACGCAAATGTATTTCATTAGATCCTGCTCTGTTTGAATGCAGCAATACAGGCAACTGCACTGTCTACTTTCAATCTTGGACAATAACATCCTCATAAATGTACATGGTCTGAGCCAAGAAAGCTATCTGCACGTCTGATTTTTATCATCTGAGGACCAGATTCTTGTTCCAAGGAGCTTGAAATGCATCCACAGACCGAGAACACTAATGTACAGTCACTGATGACTGAGGGCGAGTTGCCACCCTTGACAGCTACCATTGTTTCTTTTCACGTTTATATTCATAAATATCAAGTTGGCAAAAACACTGTACGTGGGGCAATGCAAATACAAATGTTTTGTTGCTTAGGATTCGGCATTGCTTTAATTATATGCATTTCACAGAGTGCAAAGCTTCCCTATTTGCTGCAGGGAGTAGATGACTGCAGGCTGGGGTAAGAGTGGGCTGTTACCTGGTTGAGCTGGTTGTATCTGGCAATGTCCTTGTGAAGCGTCCGTAAAAGGATCATGGCAACCATGCCAGACAGGAAGAGCACGATGACCAAGGAATTCATTATGCTAGAGCAAACAATACAAATAAATTGTTACCATGAGCAAGGAAAGAAAGAGCCTTTCACCCAGGCACCTGGCCATATAGCTAGCAACAAAGCAATGAGTAAAAGGTCAAAATAGGGCCACAGGCCCTGTAGCTCACCTGAATCAGCTGTGGTTACAACAAAATTACGTTATTCGTGCAAGTTTAAAGCTGAAGGTCAAAGGTCAAAATTCGAAATACGGAAAAACCTTTTATAGGCATGTGATGTATCATGCTACACACTACCTACGTGACAAATTTCAGCTGAATATATGCATAAATAGCTTACAGATGGCCAGTTATGTGATTTTCAATATGGCCGGTATGGCGGCCATATTTAAAATTGAATCAGAGCGCCTTGAACAAATTTAGTGTCCTAATGGGTGGGAAGATACTTGTCAAGTTTCAGCTTCATTGGTCAAGTAGTTTTGGAGAAGAAGAGGGTCGTACAAAGTTGAAGGTCAAAATTCAAAATACGGAAAAACTCGTATTATATGTGATGTATCTTGCTACTTACTACCTACATAGGAAATTTCAGCTGAATATGTGCATAAATAGCTTTCAGATGGCCAATTATGTGATTTTAAATATGGTCGCCATGGCGGTCATGTTTGAAATCGGATCGAAACGCCGTGAACAAAACTTAGTGTCCTCATAGGCAGGAAGGTACCTGTGAAGTTTCACCTTCATTGGCCAAGTAGTTTCGGAGAAGATGATTTTGAAAGATTTCAATGTAACTCACAGGGGTTGTATAAAGTTGAAGGTCAAAGCAAGGTCAAAATTCAAAATACAGAAAAAGCCGTAGGATATGTGATGTATCTTGCCACGTACTAAACACATAGAAAATTTCAGCTGAACATGTGCATAAATAGCTTTCAGATGGCCAATTATGTGATTTTCAATAGGCCACCTTGGCGGCCATGTTTGAAATCGGATCGGAACGCCTTGAACAAACTTTGGGGTCCTCATGGGTAGGAAGGTACCTGTCAAGTTTCAGCTTCATAGGCCCAGTGGTTTCGGAGGAGAAGATGTTTACGGACGCCGAACGACGACGACGACGACGAACGACGGACAAACAGGCCATGACATAAGCTCATCTGACTTCGTAGTCAGGTGAGGTAAAAATTGCCCTCTGGGCTCTATGGTCCATTAAGACAACAGTGAAGAAATAAGGCGATGATGAGATGAAAATACCATGACCATTTCCTGAGATGCACATCCCAGGAAAAAGCAGCTGTGTGCGCAAATCAATCAGCCTTTAATAGATTGACATGGACGTTTACAGTGGGTTTTAATGCCAGAAATAAGGGGAATGTAATCAGTCTCAAAAAGAAGGTAGTCCAGTTTAATACCATGAGATGGAGCAAAGTATACTTCAAAAAGGAGAATCATCTTTTTTGTAATATTTCATCATCTACATAAACCCAAGCAGGCATGCCTTACCTAAACCACTGAATGTTAGTGTGAGGCATGGATACGAGAATGTAGTCCCACCGGGAGGCCCATTTGATATCATTGTTTTGCTGTGAAAAGGGAGAATAATTATTAATATAGCACCACATTATGACCTGAGATGACACTGATCATTCTGCATTAAATATGAATCCACACAATCAAACAGGAATGAAACGTATTATTATTTATTATTATTTTTAATGGAGGTCAAAATGATAGATTAAGATGTCACTCACGTTAAAGGAGATGGAGTAGGAGTAGGTGAGATCCAGTGTGCCCTTAAAATCTCCAGGGACCTCCATGGGGGGACCATCACATGGGTTATTAGGGTTACTATGCTTGATGCTGCGAAAAACATAACAGGTTTTGCAACCCATGTGCCGCAATCTGCATTCATTTCATATTCAGCCTCACCTACATTTTCATGCATTCAATGTGTGCTTTCCTTCCCAGTGTATCTGGGTAGAAAACGCAGTTCGTTTTCAATCATTTCAAACCACAACACCCAAAAAAAAACACCCAACCCCCAATGTTCCATCTGGGGGCCCATCTCCAAAATTCTGCAGTGTCCGAACAACTCAAAAAAAAAAAAAAAACAATAAATATTCTCTTTATTTTCTCATGTACAGACAGGTGGCTCGTTAACCATGTGAAATTCCCCAAGATGCCTCCAAATCTCGCAATTCCTTCATAATGATTCTTGGGGATTTCGTTGCTTCTCTCACCTTCCTCCAAAATATTGTGGGGGGCACAGGCAGTTGCGTCCTTTACCCTTGAGGTTTTCAACAGCTCCATTTCTTTGGAATTTTTTAATAATAACCCTGACAGTGCTCAGTGGCATATTCAATCGTTCATGAAAAAGAACTGCAGGACTCTAGACGTCCCTGCTAAAGGAAACATAGTGGATATGGTGAGTGTTCCGATGAAGATATTTAAGTATTGATTATTCAGCTCAGCTTTGTCAAAAAATTACCGAAAACGTTTTGTAACACCCGAGGGGCAGCTCTTTCATTTGCAGTTCACTTCAGATAAAGGTCATCTTTAACTATAAATTTTGCTCATTTTATACATGAGGAGCGCTTCCGAAAAAGCACAAAAAAATGAGCAGAACAAATATAAGTTGGGCCTTCATGATAGTTGAAATATATGCACATAGACAGTGGTCATTAAAAGGTCATCTGAAAGAAAGAAAAGCACACTTCAAATGCGCAGAGGACTGGCCTCATGAGCACACCCTCTGCCCCTCTGCGATACCTTTTTGGCACCAGCGTCGCTGCTACCAGCCGCGCCCCTTCCCAGCCCTCGTCCTTCCCACTGTGATAGGTGATAATGATGTCCACATGATTGAAGACATAGAACATGTTCTTCTTGCTGAAGAGGGCCTGAAAAACACCCAATACGCCCAACTCAAGGCAGAGCTGATAACATTTCACAAATTCAAATAACAAATAACAAATTTCACAAATTAGTAATGCAAATTCAATGAAAAAAAAAAATCTCATTCCATGACTGCTTTGGTGTTATCGTCATCAGGGCTAACCCCACAGTAGACATAACACGTTCCTTATTTCAATAAAATTAACAAATACCGCTGCTCCCCAAGGAGGTTTTCAACCTAACTTTCTCTGAAGTTAAAGTTAAAGCTTCACACTTTCAGCCAGATGCTAACTTTACCAATGCGTATTACAAAAATACATTTGACAGGATCATGTTAAGTAAATATTAATATCCAACAGAACATATCAAATGAGAAAAAACCTGGACCCACTTACATTAATGACGCATGCATCCTTCCGCCGGCCATCTTCCGTTACATAGCAGCCAACGGGGAAGCCAGGGTTGCAGTACCGCTGACCGTCCTCGACCTCATAGCACCATGTGACGGGCATATTGTCAATGATCCTACGATGACACCAGGGATTCTCAGCTCAACACAGCCCATAGTCACACCACGGTTGTTAAGAATAGTGGCAGTGACTCAGGATGACATTGCATCTTTAGACACTGAGAATGAGCAGTAAAGCACTATAACCTTTATATATTTATATACTTTATTGAACCCCGTGGGGCAATTTGTTCTCTGCATTTGACCCATCCTATAGTTAGGAGCAGTGGGCAGCCACAGAGCAGCGCCCGGGGACCAACTCCAGTTCTAAGGCCAGTTTCTTGGTCAGGGGTACTGGTTGGAGTGTTCCTATGGGGCATGTTTTTGTGGGTGGGGGAAACCGGAGCACCCGGAGGAAACCCACGCGAACACGGGGAGAACATGCAAACTCCACACAGAAAGGCCCCAGGCCGGATTCGAACCCACGACCTTCTTGCTGTGAGGCAGCAGTGCTAACCACCGTGCCGCCCAAGAAACCACCAAGATCCGCAGAAACCACTAAGACTCAGATTATGAGATCCTTGCATAAAAAGAAAAACATTCCAAATGCAACTTAAAGAGCACATAAATTTCAAAAATCTCCCCTTCATCACATTGGCATGGAATCTTGGAGAGTCAACTGCAGAATATATTGCACACATTGGTCATGGCATATAAAGTTCGATATTCGAAGCCGTGAAAATATTGCTTCAATATTCGATTAAGATACAGTGCTGAGAAAAATTATATGCCCTCTTCCTGATTTCTTATTTTTTGGCATATTTGTCACACTTAAATGTTTCAGATCAAACTAATTTTAATATTGGACAAAGATAACCCAAGTAAATAAGAAATTCAATTTTTAAATGATGATGTCATTTATTGAGGGGAAAAAGCTATCCAAACCTACCTGACCCTATGTGAAAAATTAAGTGCCCCCGAAATCCAATAACTGGTTGTGCCACACTCAGCGACAACAACTGCAAATAAGCATTTGCGATAACTACCAGTATCTCACATCGCTTGGAGGAATTTTGGCCCACTCTTCTTTACAGAATTGTTTTAAGCCACATTGGAGGGTTTGAGCTTGAATGGTCTGTTTAAGGTCAGGCCACAACAACTCAATTGGATTGAAGTCTGGACTTTGACTAGGCCACTCCAAAACCTTCATTTTGTTTTTAAGCCATACAGAGAATTTGTGGGTGTGTTTCGGATCATTGACCCACTGCATAACCCAAGTGCGCTTGAGCTTGAGGTCACAAACTGATGGTCAGACGTTCTCCTTCAGGATATGGTGGTAGAGAGGAGAATTCATGGTTCCATCAATTATGGCAAGTCATCCAGGTCCTGAAGCAGCAAAGCAGCCCCTGACCATCACGCTACCACCACCATGTTTGACTGTTACTGTTCTTTTTATGAATTCTGCGTTAGTTTTACCCCAGATGTAACGGGATGCACACCTTCCAAAAAAATTCAACTTTTGTCTTGTCAGTTCGCAATATTTTCCCAAAAGTCTTGGAGATCATCAAGATGTATTTTGGCAAATGTGAGACGAGCCTTTGTGTTCTTTTTGGTCAGCTGTGTTTTTTGCCTTGGAACTCTCCCATGGATCCCATTTTTGCCCAGTCTCTTTCTTATTGTTGAATCATGAACACTGACTTTAATTGAGGCAAGTGAGGCCTGCAGTTCCTTAGATATTGTTCTGGGTTCTTTTGTGACCACCTGGATGAGTCGTCGATGTGCTCTCGGCGTAATTTTGGTCGGCCAGCTACTCCTGGGAAGGTTCACCACCGTTCCTAGTTTTCTCCATTTGTGAATAATGGCTCCTTACCATGGTTCGCTCGAGTCCCAAAGCCTTAGAATTGGCTTTGTAACCCTTTCCAGACTGATAGATGTCAATGACTTTATTTCTCATCTGTTCTTGAATTTCTTTAGATCGAGGCATGATGTGTTGCATTTTGAGACCTTTTAGCCTACTTCACTTTGTCAGGCAGGTTCTATTTAAGAGATTTCTTGATTCAACAGTTCTGGCAGTAATCAAGCCTGGACGTGGCTAGTGGTTAATCACGTTTAATTCATGATTTAACGAGGGGGGGCAATTACTTTTTCACATGGGGCGAGGTAGGTTTGAATCGCTTTTTTTCCCCTTCATAAATGGAATAATCATTTAAAAAACTGTATTTGCTCAGATTATCTTTGTCCAATATTAAAATTGCTTCAGATCAAACAAATGAAGTGTGACAAATAAACAAAAAAATTAATCAGGAAGGGGGCAAATACTTTTTCACAGCACTGTATATAAAAAAAAATTAGAGATGTTTCAGTACACAATCATTATTTTAGTAACTGTAAAATGCGCAGCAACAAATATTATTATGAGTATATGTTGCAAATTATCCTTCAGATTTCCAACACGTTCAGGGCAAATTTCAATCCAAGCCAACGAGCAACTGGTGAGACTTAGTACACACATACAGAGAATTGCAAAAATGATTAAATTTAGCTCCTACAGACAAACTTCAAAAATTGATAAAATTAATTTGGAGTAAAGCTATATGATTTCTCAATATCTCAAGAGAGAGAAGATTTCACATCATTTTTTGTTGACTGAGTATTTGACATGACACAGAGTAAGAGGTCCTAGGTGAGCAGGTATGGGATGACCCAAAAGCTCCAGTCTTGGTTTGCAAAAGATAAGTGACTGTACTGTATAAAGATGATTTAAATGAATTTAGCAATTCAAAAATATATCTCTAGATCTGAAGCAAATAACCATTAACTTACCAGTGATGCTGATAGTTCAGCTGGATTCCTTTCATAAGAAACTCCAATTTTGCATGGTCCTCCTTTTTTGTAGTATCATATGATTTCTTACAGACCACCTGACATGTCTTTGGTTCCATAAAATTGAACTTTAAGGGGAAAAAAAAAAAAAAAAAAAAAAACATTCCAATTTAGTATCTTTTTTTGCAGAGGTGTCATTCAATCATATCTTGAAATTTTGTCGATTTCAGACATTGATATGAACTCATTAAAAGTTATGAGCTCAGAATGTTTTTCTTGACTTCTGTGATATATGGTCAGTCCAGCTCCGTTCACCCAATGAGTTAAACCTCACCCCCCTCCAAGTTATAATATATTTGGTAAATAGGTCATTCATGGCCAGAAAAGCCAGAATTTGAAATTTCGTTTATCTCATAATAAAAAACAAGGCATTTCTCTCAAGGGGAAACCACAAGGAATCCAAATCTGGCATTTGTTTGTGCATTTGGGTACTTTTGAGGTGGATGACCTTTTGATCTTGAAATTGACACTGACATCTGTTTGACACCAATATGAAAAATGTAGCCCTGTGTATAAACTACAACATATAAAAAAATTGGAGGAGTTCTCTTTTTTTATATTCAAGCAAATTGGGATAGGATAGAGGCCTAGTACCTCAAGACTCCTTGTGGATATGTGTATAAAGTGTGTAGAATAAGTACACAGAGTCTACTTGTACGTTGTCCAGCTGTGGTATCACCTCGCATTTTTAGCAGGATCATAAACAAGGCCAGATTCTAATCAATGTTTACACTGCAGTTCACTTGTCTGATTATGTCTATCCTCTGGCTGGTAACTAAGTTAATGTGGGCTAATTAACTAATCTTAATTAGTTCCTTATCTCGGTTACTATGCCTATGTTGTGACAGCAACTACCAGCAACAAGTCAGAGTTTCTAATCTGAAGACATGTGGCCACACAGACACTGGGCCCCCAACAGCCTTTACAAGTTTTTAGTTTCGCTAAAAGAAAGAAAGGGCAGACTCATAATCCTCTGATGTTTTCTACATGTAATTCCTGAGAGAAACGTAAGTACTACAGTGTTTCTGAAACTTACTGATTTTGATTGATCTATAACTTTGTAGTATTGATGAAAAGGAAGTATACTTAGACATCTACAGTGACTTTCACTTCTGAAGTTAGCCAATGCAGGAATTAATTGCATCCATGGACCCCCTTGCTGAAGTTTGTTTGAAAATTCCAATAATTCAAATTTGCTTTTGTCGCTTTACATAACTGAAATCATTTGATCATGCTGTGAATTTTTATATGCTTTATAAGGGAGGAATTACATGTAGAAATCATCAGAGGAAATACTGATTATGATTCTGCCCTTTCTTTCTTTTAGCGAAACTAGAAACTTGTAATGGCTGTTAGGGGCCCAGTGTCTGTGTGTAAGGTGCTCAGGGCATGTGGCCACATGCTTCAGATTAGAAACTCTGACTTTTTGCTGGAAATTGCCGTCACAACATAGGAATAGAAACCGAGATAAGGAGCTAATTCAGATTAGTTAGTTAATTAGTTAATTAGCCAACACTAACTTAGTTACCAGCCAGAGGATAGAAGTAATCAGACAATTGAACTGCAGTGCAAACATTGATTAGAATCTGGGCTTGTTTATGATCCTGCTAAAAATGCGAGGTGATACCACAGCTGGACAACGTACAATTAGACTCTGTGTACATATTCTACACACTTAATACACATAAGCACAAGGAGTCTTGAGGTACTAGGCCTCTATTCTACCCCAATTTGCTTGAGTATAAAAAAAGAAAACCCCTCCAATTTTCTAATATGTTGTAGTTGACACTAGCCTGGAATCAATCCATATCAAGCTTTGGTCACTCCCAACCGTCACTTGCTTATACGTCTGGCCTCAGTCGGTAGGTCAACATTTGGCTTTCAAATATTCACACAAAATCCATGCAAGATCTGAGATTGGCTCACAGTCGCAAGGGTGCCCCGCCCCTTTAGACGGACTTAAAAATAAATAAAATACCACAGTTCTGCATCGACGGAAGCCCCGCCTCCCAGCTCGTCTTTATACGAGTGTTCATCTGAGGGGCAGCAGAGTCTGCGCAATGAACAGAGTTGCCGAGTCTGCTTATAATACGCTAAAACGCAACTTTGGGCTTCTTTTTTCCTGAAGTTGCTTGAAAATAACGGGTCGTGGGTTGCGTTTTTTTGGGCTCGTTTTTAAAATTATGGTTGCTCGTTATAAGAAGAGTAACAAGCGACCTAATTGTTATACGTTTATGGTCGCCATTTCCCCGCGCTGCTAAACTAAATAAAAGATAATCTTTCTGCCCCTTCCCCACTCAACAAAACGAGATTTCACCCCCGGTCTACACCGTCTTTAGTATCGTCTACTTTATATTGCCCTTCTTTTGGGCTTGTTTTTGAAGCTGCGGTCGCAGCTTGCCAACTTCTTATCAGAGTTGGCAACCCTGGCAATGGACGAGCCTGGAGGTGGGACTTCCGTTGAATGTGCGAGCTTACTTGAAGCATAACTGTGGAATTTTATTATTTTTAGCTAAAAATAACCGCGTTTCTAGAGTTCTGAGGATACGAGTGGACAAAGTAGACTTGGATTATACTGGACGATGCGTTGGACGATGGTTTGAAAGTTTGTCAACAGACATTTTGTGGAGTTTTCCTATTGCTACTGTGTGACCCCATTTGCTTCCAGCAAAAAAGAAATTTGGATAATTTTTCAAAACTCACCAGTGGCCATAAAATTGCGCCAGGTGAAAAACATCTTTGTCCGTTTCAAGACATTTAATGGTGAGTAATTGATATACAAATTATAGTTTTTGGGTGGAGTATCACTTTAATCTAGGTAAACCAATCATGCCCTTCAAGCTATAGCCAATGCCAATTACAGTGACATACGATATATAATTTGAGTATTATTTAATTTAGCCTTTATTAAACTGGGGAATCCCAATGAAATGAACAAAATGCAGATATGGCCAAACATTATCCTGTTCAAAACCTTACAACCACTCCAAGAGTAAACGCAAGCACAATCTAATTTTTACGCTCATGTTATATAACATTCAAGAATGCCGTTGCTGGCCAGCTAACTCATATTCGATGGGTGGTTCTCGCCAAAAGGTCATCCAATCAGCCAAGAGCAGAAAACATGAATATTCATATATTCACTTCTTTAGTGACGTAAGGGCTAAACGCTGGCTATACGACTGAGGCTTGACTGATATCAGTCAGTGACCGTTGGGAGCGACCTGCACTTGATATGTTTGGATTCCAGGCTAAGTTGACACATAGGGTTTCATGTTTCATAATGGTATCAGAGGTTGGGCGTGTCCCACAAAGTCAATTTCAAGGCCAAAATATAGTTCAAAAGGTCATCCACTCAAAAGTACCCAAATGCAGAAACAAGTGCCAGATTTTGATTCCTTGTGGTCTCCCCTTTATAGAAATACCTTGTTTGACAAAATCGGACCAGTGGTTGCTGAGTTACAGCAATTTGAAATTTGACGGACACGATCTTTTTCGCAAAAAAGTGAAAAACTCAAATTGCAATCTCTCAAAAACCGTTGGTCCGAGATAGACGAAATTTGAAATTCTGGCTTTTCTGGCCATAAATTACCTGTATACCAAATTTTATATAAATTGGAGGCGGTGAGGTTTAAAAATGCAATTTTTTGGGAGGGATCGGAGATGGACTGACCCTATACTGCATTTGTTGGATATACTTGCTTCACTGTGTGTTTTTTTTTCTACTTTGCTTTTAACTTTGTAGCACTCAGATTTTAATGAAAAGTGCATTAGAAATAAAGTATATCATTATATAATGATAATAATAATAATAATAATAATATACAAACAACAAATGATGGTAAAGCATAAGCACTGAGGCAACTAAACCAAAACACTGGGAAAGAAAAGTCAGGACAACACTTCGAATATCAATGAGCAACTAATGATATTTACATTCATGATAATGCAGTGACATGACATTTAGTACTTCTATATCAATGTTTGTTCCAGACATGAGAAAACTGCTCCTACCTTATATGGTGAAGACTCAATTCTCTCTCCAAACAGCACCTGTCCAAGATTTTCTGACGGTCTTTTCTCCTGATCATCTTGGCAAAAATCAAACCTTAAAAGAGCAAAATTAAGTATTGCAATAAAGCAGACATTTTAGTAAAAATAATAAATCAATGTATTAAAAAATACATGTATATAATTACAACATGTTGAGGCAATGTATTGCCCTCCATAAAAAATACGAATAAAATTGTAAAAAAAAAAAAAAAAAATCTGATGCATGACATCCATTTTCATTGCAGGCAGATTTAAAACAGAACAATAAACCAATCAGCCATAACATTATGGACTCCTCTAGACCTCTAAAGGTGTGCTGTGGTATCTGGCACCAAGATGTCCGCAGCAGATCTATAAGTCCGCCAAGATGCATGAGAGGCCACCAGGGATTGGACTAATTTGTCCAGCACATCCCACAGATGGTCAATTAGATCTGGGAAATCTAGAGGCCTGTCAACACCTTGAACTCATTGTCGTGTTCCTCAAACCATTCCTGAACCATTTTTGCAGTGTGGCAGTGTGCGCTATCCTACTGAAAGAAACCACAGCCATTAAGGAATGCTGTTTCCATGAAGGGATGTACTTGGTCTGCAACAATGTTTAGGTAGGTGGTATGTGTCAATGTAACAACCTCATGAATGGTAGGACCAAAGGTTTCCCAGCAAAGCATTGCCTAGAGCGTCACACTGCCTCCTCTGAATTGCCTTCTTCCTATAGTGCATCCTGGTGCCATATCTGTCCCAGGTGACGCACACGCATATGGCCATCCCCATGATGTAAGAGAAAACACGATGCATCGGACCAGGCCACCTTCTTCCACTGCTCCTTGGTTCAGTTCTGATGCAAACGTGCCTATTATTGGTGCTGTCAGCAATGGACAGGGGTCATCATGGTCACCCTGACTGGTCTGCAGCTACGCAGCCCCATACACAACAAACAGCAATGCATGGTGTTTTTTGAGACCTGTCAATCAGAAAAAGCATGAACTTTACCAGCAATTTGAGCTATAATAGCTTTTCTATTGGATCGGACCACACAGGCCAACCTTTGCTCCCCCTGCTCATCAATGAGCCTTGGTTGCCCATGAACCTGTCACCGGTTCACCGGTTTTCCATCCTCAAACCACTTTCGGCAAGTATTGACCACTGCAGAACAGGAACACCCTTCAACAGCTGCAGTTTTGGAGATGATCCATCGCAGACCATCTAGCAATCACAATCTGGCCCTTGCCAAAGACGCTCTCATCCTTACGCTTACCGATTAACCCCGCTTCTACCAAATCAATTTTGAGGACAAAATATGCAGTTGTTCCCCAATATATCCCACCCACTGACAGGTGCCATTGTAACAAGTTAATTAATATCACTCACTTCACCTCTCAGTGGACATAATGTTATGGCTGATCGCTGCATACAATGCCTTCCAAAATTATTGGCACCTTTACTGAATGTGAGAACAAGCTATGAAAAATGTCCATGCCATTTATCCTCTTAGTCTTTAATTCAAAATATTCACAAGAACCTAGCCTTTTTTTTGGCAATAATTGTGGCATGCTTATTTCTGAAAAAAAAGGTTCATCATAAAAAAAACTGAATGAGTCTTTCAATTATGATACTTCAAATAAAGGTGAGATTTTTGTCAATATTTTGAATGACAGATCATAAGGGTAAACAATCAAGACATTTTTTTCACACCTCATTTGGCTCATTTCAACTAAATGGTACTAACAATTCTGTAGCATAGAGAATGCTCAACTTAATGTCATGCCCACCACCCAATCAAATGTCTTCATTCGATCATGGCGAATGAACAACATCTGGGTTTCCATTCAGGAAGTTTTTGCCAGTGGCTAAACTGTGTGGTCATATCAAACTGCAAGCTAACTTTAGGTGAATAATGTCCTTTAGCCTAATTAAGTCACTATTGCCTAATATTGGTTACCAACTGGTGCTGGCGACCATGGATTTGGGAAGGGAGGTGAGCAGAGGCCTGTTGCACAAAGGCTTATTTAACACACTTAGGCATTGATTTCAGTTTCCCTTAACCATGCATATTGAATCAGCATTAAGTGAACATACAACGTTAATTACCCACAAGCTATGTTGATCCAGGCTCACCCACTCAGGTTATGAGTACTACTCACACACTTGCACTTAAAATTGTGCAATGTGCAGCCATCAGCCCATCAATAAGGACTGGGCAAGAGGGAACCCGCTTCTCTAAGGAGAAGCAGCAGTTTATCAGGGAGAAATCTGAATGATACAAATCAAAAATCACTGCAAAGGGCAGGGCTGCCATAAAACCAATGCAAGCATGCTGGGGGGGGGAAAAAAATCATAAAAAAATTTATAAATCGCTTACAGCGTTAATGCCAAAGTAGTTTACAGTGCTGTGTTTTGTTTCTTTTTATTGTGCTAGTCAGTGTGTTTACCATTAAAAATTGCTATTATTTTATTGCAAACCTATTTCCCGTCCATTGCCAAAAAAGACAACTGACCTTACCACTGTTAATTGCAATAATTTTTTCCTCCCAAATATATCCATACCACAAGCATTTGTAATCAGTTTTTAGAGCAGGGTCTCATTTATGAAATGTCTTATAGACTACCCGACACTCTTAAACCTAGTTCTTTTGTCTTCTAAATTGTTTTCACTAAATGTTTCAAATTGATCACTTCAGACCATATTGCACTAATTTTCAATGATTACTGTAGATTTATATCGATTTTATTTACCATTTCAGAGTAGGAAAAGTTGTCAGGAAACCCCTTTTGTTATGCTAGAGTCTAGACAATAAGAATGTCGCTTACCTTGGCCCTAGCGCTCATCATGAGCTACATAACCTGCCCCAGAGCGGGTTAACTTTGCAGCACAGGTTGCCACTGCAATGTGACTAATGGAAAAAAAATTACAGTCATACCCTAGGAAATAAAAATTCGTTCCCAACTAACCTCTAAGTTATCCAGCTAAGCAAGAACTACAGCTTTGTGCAACAGGCTTCAGGAAGGGGGGACGCCATCTGTGTTTACAATCGAACGAGTGAACAACCGCACCATCTAGTGGCTTAGAGACACGTTACAGACGGATCTGAGTGCAAGATGAGGATCTTAGCATTTCCTAAAAATAGTGTAGGGTTAAAAATTTGCAGCAGGCTAAAAAAAACAGCTTTTATGCGTTAATTGACCATGCCAGAGTCTGTACTTACGCGTCATATTCATAAGGCAGCACAGACTCCACGGAGTCGAGGCGGTTCACAAACAGCTGGATTTGGGCCTGAAGAAAAGCACCGAGAGATGATATGCAGGCTACAGACAGGGGACAAATTAAAGGAGAAAAAACGTGAATAAATGCTTCTACAAACATAACAAATGGGTGCTTTCGTTCATTTTCCTGGCATGATTTGGGTGCATGCGTCCGCCTAAAAGTGGAAAGGTCACGGCAAATGAATGGAAAGCGATTCAGCTTGATCTCCTTTACATCCAATGATGAAACATTCCTTCCATAACAGCAGTGGTCGCTCTTGGGATGACAAAGGCCCAAGCCGCACAGGGCACAAGGGGTCAATGAATACTTTTGCAAGTATGAAAGTCATCAAATCTCAAACCAACTGTACTAAGATGGTAGACATTGAAAAAATTGTTTAGAGCTTCCTGTCGCCATTGACAAAACACCACATGAGAAAAGGTACTCCATCCCTTCAGTAAAGTTTTAGACTTGTAACGTTACACTTCAGTACAAGGCTTGTTGAAGCTGATCCTGCAGCTTGCAACAACCCACCTAGACGGTTAACTTTGATTTTCCATTAATTTGTCACCTGTCCAAACAGAGTGAGTGAAGACATCTTAGCGCGTGGAGCATATTTGTGCAACTACGTGTAACGTTACCATTTGTAACGAGCAAACCGAGATTGTACCAACCTCAGGGAAGACGGCAAGTGAAATAATGTCGCAATGATCTAGCCCCTTTATTGCAAATATTATACACAAAGTAAAAACCACAAACAATGCTATTACGTTAAAGAAATACCACGGGGTGATCTCAGCATAACTATACTGTTCAAGCGCAAAACCTTTCAAATTAATATTTAGCCCACATAACAATATTACTGCCAATTGACAGTCACCAGCTAAGATCAAGGTCCTGTAACTAAGTGACTGAAGCTGGTGAACAACAATTTTTACCAACTACAACATCAAAAAATCTTGCTACGAGTGACTTAACCAGGGTCCAAGTGAGTATATAGCTGCCCACCAACTACAGTACTAGAATATTTTGCAGGCCAGCAGCCAAGTCATTCAGTGGCTAGAATCCTGGAGTCGATTCAAAGGAACAAGCAAGGAATATCGAGGAAGTGGCCGAAGTATGATGGCTGAGCTACAGAACAGTCACTACAATGTTAAGATCCGAACAAGGAAGACAGTGAACGACATGCTCGCTACCGAGCAACCTGACACCTCCATGAGTCTTCGCGTAGCCTAGGTGATGTTCATCGGGCTTGCCGGCGAGCTGCCATTGACTTAAAAAACAAAAACAAAAAAACTCCCAGAACAGAAGGCATGAAACGTTAGTCACACCAAGATAATATTGCTGGCAACTAACAATGCAACAGATTACACTGAACGGAAATCAAACGGCCAACTTACCTGACAGGAATCTTTTCTCTCGTGGCAAAAGCTTACCGGAGCTAAACCCGGAAGGTAAAACCCGGAGCAACAAGGACACACAATTAATGTGCATAAAAGCCCAAGACCTAGGACTAATACCATCGTCAGTGTCGTGTAGCTTCCAAACGAACTACACAACGTGTCACTTCAAAGCTGTAATTAATTTATTCTTCGATTCTTTATTCCTACAGCCCGAGATGATCGCTTTCCCCACTAACAGTTACACCGCTTCTGTAGGCAGTGAGCCCTCCGGTCATGCAAGTGTAAGCGCAGCCACTGTTAACTTGAGACTGCCTTGCTCCTGATGTCGGAAGTAGTGATGTTACCGCTGATATCGAGGCTCCGAAGCGCGCTTCAAACTCAACAGGGTGTTGTTGTTTTTTTTTTCTGAAGCTCGGAGCTCGCTTCAAATCGGAGACAACCACGTGACTGATGACGTTCGAACCACTTTACTGCTTCGTTCAGTCTGAATGAGATGACTGGTTTGGTTCGATAGGCGGAGCTTTGAAACATTGGCGCAATTCAAATATATTTAAGATGGATGAAACAGCGCTCTGTTAGGCAGTTTCATTCATAAACAATAATGCCAAAGTCGTACAAGCACAACTAGTATACACCAAGCACAATCAAAAAACATGTTTTTTGGACAGAGTAAATATTTACAGGATTCGGTGAGGCTGTGGATGTAATTAATGTGATTATAGTATAATACAAATTATCAAGGCAAGGAAGAAAAACAACAGACACATGAAAAACGAAGTCAGATTTCAGCTTTATTGAAGTATTTTTCACAATACAACATCCTCGAAGTGCCCAAGTAAGGTGCGTTAGCGTTACCTTTGCAAGGCTGTACAACAATCTCTGTGCCAGCAGATGTCACCGACGTGCTCAATGAATGAAGCATCGAGTAGTGAACCCATTTTCAATACAATGGTCCAAAAGGGTCCGAAGCTTCATAAAGCCTCGTTTGGCCATCACTAGTCGGAAGTACATGCGGCCGTTTCTCAAAGCGCAGGCTGGCCGCAACCTAGGGCTGTATCTCAATGGGTGCATCTCAAAGCGTAGGCTGCAGCTTTTGAAGGCTGCATTTTTAGAGATTGTCATTTACTTCCATCTGCCAGACTAATATTTAGGGCTAGGGCTAGGTTTGGGGTAGTGGGCTAGAGTTAAGGTTAAGGTAAAGGAAACCAGAAACAAGATGTGTTTGTGAAACACTGATGCCCCCGTGCAAAACATGCACATGCTAACCATTAAAGGCCTATCATGAGTCAATCAAAGGTTAAAGGTCAAGGTCAACATTCATTACCTCACCAGAAAGGCCTTATCCTAAGGAATACATATGCCAGGTATGAAATGCCTATTACAAGCTAATGAAAAGTTATGGCCCATGTTAAAGTTTTTGTCACCAAACGTCATGCTCCAAGGTCAAGGTCACAAGGTCAAAAGTCATGACCCCATCTGAAATTCCTTCTCACAAGCAATGCATATGCCAAGTATCAAAGTCCTATCATGAGCCGATCAAAAGTTATAGCCATGGCAAAGTGTGGACAGACAGACAGATGGACGGACAGACGGACTAAAACTATATGCCCCCGAAACTTCGCTTACAGGGGCATAAAAACTCACTTAAACCAAAGCAGTTTAACGGAGATGAAATGACGTCATGTCAGTTTGGCGGATGGTATTAAGTGACGACCCGGAAAAATGCAGCCTTACGCTTCATAGGCTGCATCCTTTGACGGCTGCATTTTTAGGGGCTGTCACTCACTTCTATCCGCCAAAATAACATTTAGGGTAAGGGACAAGGTTGAATCAAGGGCTAGATTTTGGGATAAGGGTTAGACTTAAGGGTTAAGATTAGGGAAACCAGTGCCAACTCACTTAAACCAAAGCTGTTTAACGGAGATGAAGTGATGTTACGTCAGTTCGGCAGATGGCACCAAGTGACGACCCCTAAAAACGCAGCCTTCAAAGTATGCAGCCTACGCATTGAGATGCACCCAAAGTGTAGGCTGCATTTAAAGGCTGCATTTTTAGAGATCGCCACTTAATTCCATCTGTCGAACTGACGTTACGCCATTTCATCTCCGTTAAAACAGCTTTGGTTTAAGTGAGTTGTCTCTGGTTTACCTAACGTTAACCTTAACTCTAACCATTAATCCAAAACCTACCCCTAAATTTCACCTTTTCGCTTCCCCTAAATGACGGGTTAGCAGATGGAAGTAAGTGACGACCCCTAAAAATGCAGCCTTCAAAGGATGCAGTCTATGCTTTGAGATGCAATCATAGGCTGCATACTTTGAAGGATGCATTTTTTGGGGTCGTCACTTACTTCCATCTGCCAAACTAACATAGCATCATTTCATCTCCGTTAAACAGCTTTGGCTTAAGTGAGTTGGCACTGCTTTCCCTACTCTTAACCTTAACTCTAACCCTTAACCCTAAATCTAGCCTAAGATTTAACCTTGTCCCTTACCCTAAATGTTAGTTTGGGGGATGGAAGTGAGCGACAACCCCTAAAAATGCAGCCTTCAAAGGCTGAAGCCTACACTTTGAGATGCACCCAAACTTGTTTCGAACACGTTTGAAACTTCCGGGTTTGACACGGGTTTACGACTCCGACCGATTCAAAACTTTTGTCACGTGACTAGTGACGTTTTTCACGCTCCGCCGCGGCAATGATCCATGGGTGCGTTCCAGGGTGCATCTCAAAGCCTAGTCTGCAGTCTTCAAAGGCTGCATTTTTAGGGGTCATCGCTTACTTCCATCTGCCAAACTAACATTTAGGGTAAGGGACAAGGTTACATTTAGGGTTAGGTGGCTAGGTTTAGGGTTTGGGGTTAGGGATAAGGCTAGGGAAACCAGTTACAACTCGCTTAAATTAATGATAAGATGATTAAGATAATAAATTAAGATGAAATGATAACATAACATAACATAACATAACATAATATAACATAACATGAATGGCAAGAACAGGCCTTTCAGCCCAACCAAGCTCGCCAGTTCCTTTATGCTATTGTGAATATATCCCTTCAGATACTAAGTGACTCAATGGTATCTAGCTCTAGGTCAAGCCTGCTCTTGAAAACCCCCAAGGTCTCTGCCTCAACTATATGGTCAGGTAAGCTATTCCACATTGAAATTACTCTTTGGGTGAAGAAATATTTCAGAATATCAGTGCTAAATTTACCTTTGGTCAACTTCCATTTGTGACCCCGAGTTCTACTCAAAACACTTGGTCAAAGGAATCCTACATGATTCACTTTGTTAATCCCTTTAACATATTTCAAGACCTCAATCAAATCACCCCTGTCTCCTTTTCCTAAGACTAAAGAGATTAAGGATCTTCAGCCTCTTCTCGTAGCTTTCATCTTTTATACCTGGAATAAGCTTAGTGGTTCTTCTCTGAACTTTCTCTAGAGCCTCTATATCTCTCTTAAAGTATGGTCCCCAGAACTGTACACAATACTACAGGTGTGGTCTGACGAACGTGTTGTACAAAAGAAGCATCACCTCCTTAGATTTGTACTCAATACTTTTGGCTATGTATCCTAGCATCCAATTTGCTTTTTTAACTGCTACGGCACAATGGCTAGAACCTGTGAGGGTTTGGTTAACATTCACTCCCAGATCCTTCCCTTGTGCAGCACATTCCAGTTTTAAACCTCCCACGAAGTAATCCCGTCTCATGTTTTTATTACCAACATGTACAACTTTACATTTCGCTAGATTAAATGATGTTACGCGAGTTTGGTGGATGGAATTAAGTGACGACCCCTAAAAATGCAGCCAATGTAGAATGCAGCCTAGGCTTTGAGATGCACTGCCAGCGTCTGCAAGTAAGCCGGCTGCGCGAGATTCCCAAAAAATAACGCGAGAATCTTGCTGAAGTTACGCGATAAGCCTTCCAAACCCTGGGATAGCTGCAAGATCCTGCATCCTGCATGGTTTGGATGGCACCACCATCCTTATGCTCTCCGTTTTAGAGTCTATTTCAATTGCACAGTTAACAACCATTGCTATAAATACCAAGAACCCTCTTTGATTTATATTCAAAAACTGCTTGTCCTGTTTACTTTGCTCTTTCCCCTCCATTTCAACTGTATCCATCTCTTTCTCCACTGCTCTCTTTTCTATCCTCACTTTCTTTACAGCCTCAGAGTATGACCTCTTATTCAGTGTCCGTGTTCCCTCAACTTCACTTTCCAATTGCCTCTTTGCACATTGCTTTGCTCCCGCTTCATGATTCCCTCCACATTGACAACAAACTGCCTTTTCCTTTGCCAACTCACAGTATTCATCTGAACAGCCTTCTTTACCTGCTGCTCTCGGTCTTGCAGGCTGCAGCAGCGCGGCCACAGCCCTGACACCAGTAGCACCGAGGCAGAGTCCTTTCATTTATCCACACCCGATAACAAATGTAATCAATAAAAATCCTCTCCGGTTGTTCCTTTTCAAACTCAAGGAGTACCGACATACTATCGGTCTCCTTTCAATTACTATATCTTTTCAACCGCCGAGCGGCACAAATTCCCTCTACCTCTAAAAAAAATCTTCGTTCACGGAAAATGAAACCTCTCTTATCACTCCCTTCAGTCGGTCGTTGCTTCACAGAAAAACATATTATACGTTTATCGTTTAAGACTTTGATTTTTAGAGCCTTTTCCATTTGTTTTCTCATTTTACATTCCACAATCACAATACCACTTCTTGATATCCTTACTGCCTTTACATCTCCAATTTAATTTTTCACAAATTTTCCAACCTTAGGATTATCACTAAATGTTCTGGTAATTTGCCAACACTCTCCAACTGCTTTCACTCTAACTACAAATGACTCTTCATCATCGTCATTTTCCATTCATTTTTTCCTTTTCTTTTTCCCTTTCTCTCCCTCTTCCCGCCCCATTCTTCCAAAATCTGAAATAACACTAATATCAAATAATCCGTCTTAGTTCAAAAATTCACCCGCCAAAATCCGCGCAACTTCCGCCAAACTCCATCGAAACTCCTTCTTCCGTCCATGTTTTTCAGGAACCGGATATAGTAACGCAACAGACACGTGATCAGTATAAAGCCGCATGCGCCTTTGTTTGTCTCCTGTTGCGCACTGAGAATTTGGAGAGGTGAGTGCAAGCCCACATACCATGAATTTATTTAGTTTAAATGGTAGCGGTCTTTATTTTGAAGTTTCTGTTTTCACATGAATTCAGGTTGTGTTTGTTCCCTTGTCTGATTTGTTCTCTGAAATGGCCAACGACGTTATGCTGCCGTATAACATTCACAGCCATCGCTTTCGTTGCCTAGTAAACTACATGCGGCGAACCACATGAACGCGGCGCCATTTTTGTGAATTCTTTTAAGTTGGTTTGCCAGTTTCGTCCAAAGACTGCATGCCTCTTCGCTTTATTGTGGTTTTTTTAATGAGTTCGTGGCTATGAGTCGGAATTAATCGCATCAAACGGGTTATATTGCGTGCGTTTTTTCTTGAAGCTGTAACGTTGTGCCATCATCTTGCTTGCCCGGGATACCCTCCCCCCATTCATTGCAATCCTCCATTTTGTCTCATTTTTCCTGAAGCTGGATGTGTGCTTGGCTCAGGTTGTTGCAGTTCTGTAGCTACGTATCCTGCTCATTTCGCTAACTTGGGTGTGTCACTTTTGCCGCGTTGCCTTATTTAATGTCTTTTAGCCAGTCTGATGCTTTTAAATTTTTTTGGTGTCTGAAGGCAACCGGCACTTCGAACCACGTTCTTGCTGTTCCTCCTTTTGAACTGGACAAAATACCGGTGTTCTGACGATTTATTCCGCCTTGTTGAATTGAATAATACTACCGTAGCACGAATTGGTTGCAGTATCACTTCACGCATTAATATCGAAATGTGAATCTGCCAACACCAGTAGCTGTATTCGGTAGCTCGTTATAACATGTTTGTCATAATGTCGTCTGTTTAAAGTTGACCTTGGTTGCACGCCATTGTCCAGTTTCTACAATCTGTCGCGAAGGCAGGGTGTGAATGCAGAGGTTGAGGTATATATACATTTTTTTCTGGGTCCAAAGGCGCGATAAGATTCTAATTGTATGGGCGTGGAGATGGAGGCCAAATTGAGTCTGCCCATGCGCAGAACCACAAAGTAGCGCAGATCGACAGAACACCGATTCTTGGACTGTTCCATGTCCGTAATGTGCGTCTGTATGTTTCCCTCCAAGTAGACTAAACTGGCGTAAGAATGGCTGAGGCAGACCGACCGGGAAAACTCTTTATCGGTGGGCTCAACACTGAGACTAACGAGAAGGCTCTTGAGCAATATTTCGGCAAATATGGCCGAATAGTCGAAGGTAATCACGAACTGCAAAAATGACTTGGTGGAAATTTTGTCTGCAAACAGTGCATTATCTAGGTTTTCTGTGTATAAATTAGATAATGTTTTTGAAGGCCCTGGCTATCGTTAGAGCTCAGGTCTCCTGGATTGGTAGCATCCCAGTGGCAGTATATTTTGCATGTTTCCTTTGGAAGCTTGTCTTATTTTCCTTGAAGCAACAACTTTGACTCAGAATTCAGTATTTTATACTCTGAATTTTAATGGAAAGCCCCACTTGTTGGAAAAGTTATGCATATTTCAGCTTCATTTTTTTCCCCCAATTTTAGTGCTGTTGATGAAAGATCGCGAGACAAACAAGTCGAGAGGTTTTGCTTTTGTGACTTTTGAGAACCCAGCTGATGCAAAGGATGCTGTTCGAGAAATGAATGGGAAGGTGAGTTTTTGGATTTTGTCATTTCAGCTGCAGAAAGTCTTCAGGTTTTCCTCATGGCTCTTAACAGTTTTTTTTTCTCCTCCCAGTCCCTGGATGGTAAGCCAATTAAAGTGGAACAAGCTACAAAGCCTCAGTTTGAGTCCGGTGGTCGGCGTGGCCCACCCATGCAGCGTGGCATGCCCAGAGGACCAAGGGGGTCCAGAGGAGGAATGAGTGGCATGAGAGGCCCACCAGATAGAGGTACTGACCCTTGTAACAACATTCTAAATGCCTTTTGAGTTGTTACTTTGGCTGCATTTTTATCCCCTGTTACAAAATGGATATTTATGACAATGTCTCCATCAGTATATTGTAAATGACTACATTTTGAGGTGCCAAAAGTGGCTTGTTGCAGATTAGCCATTTTGCTTGCTCATACTCTGCAGTGCTATCCAAAAACACATCTACGCAGAGTCTACTCAATTTTCACTGCTGATTTGGATGACTTTTGGCTGACTTAAGGTATATTGGTAAAGGTGCATGTTGTATATGCTGTTCACATATGCCTTTGATTAGCAGCAAGTGGATGTCTGCCCAAAGGCACACTTAAAAATCCCTTAGGAAAAGGTATCCGCTGTTGTAAGCTATGATGACTTGCGGCATTGATCTCTTGCGAAGTGATGTTGCCCATTTTGTCCTCTAAGAAGTTCTGAGCTTACACAGGTCATCTGTTTGAATGGCAGTCAGTTTGACTGCATGTTGTGTGGTCTGTTCAGCTGAAATTATTCCTGTGATGCAGGAATGGGAGATCCCTTTTATAAGGGGATGTCTTCAAGAGGCCCACCTCCAATGAAGCGGGGTCCTCCAATGCGCAATGGAGGGCCACCACCCAAGAGGCCGGCACCATCAGGACCAATGAGCAGGCGTAAGTAATAGCCAGTGCCTGTTATCGATTATGCACAGCTGGCTATAGCTAATATAATCTGTGCATAAAACATTTTCAATTTCTTGGGCACATCCTAATCCAGAGTTGATTTATCGGGTTTCCCCCTAGGTTTTGAAAAATCTTAACTTTATTCCTC
The DNA here is from genome assembly GCA_029721435.1 of Gymnothorax reevesii. Lineage (NCBI taxonomy): Eukaryota > Metazoa > Chordata > Actinopteri > Anguilliformes > Muraenidae > Gymnothorax > Gymnothorax reevesii. Next base: position 10,513,931 of record CM056586.1, read on the forward strand.
CAAAGAAAGTCAAAGTATTCTTCACTTTACCTCAGTCTTTTTTTTTTTTTTCTTAGTCACTCATGGATTCTACGTAACTTCAAAAAGGCTTTAAAATCAGACTAAGTACCAGTAGCATGTTTAACCCCATTGCACAGAAGCCAAATTTGGCTATTTATGGGTTACCCAATTTAATGCTGTATAATTCAAGATTTAAGCTCAGAAAAAACTTAACTTAGAAAGAAACGCAGCATTTAGAATTACATCACATTTCAGTATATTTTCATGATTTTGGTAGAGAAAATGGACTGCAAACATCTTCAGAATTTACCATTAAAATTGCAAAAAAAATATTACTGAGAATTGAAAAACTGCTGGGGCTTAAATCTATACATTTCTCGGATCATAAACTCCTCGACCACAAGTAGAATTCATTTTCAACATGACATTCTAGATTACCTACATGCAATTAGCCAAATTACACAGCTATCAAAGTGGCTTCCCAAAGTCTGAGATCCGTCAAAACAGTCAAATCATAAAATAATCATGTATTTAACACTGAGGCATGAAATTTAATATGAACGAATGATTTTCTGGTTGAGTTTAGCATGAATTTATCAATATAAGTGCAGCTGAACATCAGTGGTCACCAGTAACTTCTCCAAACACAAATGTCTCTTCTCCATAATAAAGTTGAGTTTTGTCCATTTGTCCCCCAAGCCAGCGCACACAATCATTAAATAAACTGCTGATTAAATGGTTAGGACATTCACTCTGAAATGAAACCAACAGTTCCGACTTCCAAGCTCACTAACTCATTTTAACACTTATAAGGAAAAGGAACAACTTACTAACTCTGTAATATCTGAATTCTGAAATATACCTTATTTTACCAGAATACACATTACACTTTCAGGGAAGAATAAACAATATATTGCCTCCCTGGATTCAACAGAACCGTGCAACGAACGTACCAGGGGGTCCACCCAAATGCATGGGCAGTTCACGTTTTAAACAGGAAAACCTCTGCATTCCACTTTGTTGAATATGGTATTCATTCCAAAACAAAAAGCAAAAGTAGCAGCCTAACCTTTTTCACAAATCCCTCCTCCAGAGACCGATGTATCCAGTAGAAGGAACCCTCCAGTCCTGTTTGTTTGAAATATTCCCATTTACCATGTCCTTATCTCATTTAAATCCTGTAAATGTAACTGAACACCAAGGCCAGTTTTGCGAGTCTTTTTTTCTGTAAATCGTGTCTCTCTCAGCCGCGTAATGTGCGCAACGCAGACAGGATACAACCGAGCATGTTGATACGCATAGGCTTGTATGCTCTGTGTTTGCCCAATCAGTGTTTCACTTACTGTAGAATGTTTAAACACTCGGGAATTGGATAAAAAAAATGAGCCAATCAATATATTGTTACCGGGGAAGTGTCACAAGGGCGTTAGTATAACTGTGCAGTTACGCAGAAGAGCCTGAGTGTATGATTGTGTGATTGGCTATCAACACCAGTACTCGGGTGGCTATAAGGAAGCACTGAATTTGAAGGAATCTACACTTAAATCCATGGTAGGGAACTATGCATTTTTTGAAAGATGACTTATTGTCAGTTGAATGTGAGAATCAATACCATGTCGAACTTTTGCTTCAGAGAACTGATTTTTCTGAACCACTAATTGGAGTACCGTTGGCTCACTAGCTGAAGTGGTTGCTACACAGGACAACGATTTTTTTTTTTGTTGCAAGAGATTTTAAACTGCTGGATTGATGCTACGGGCAAGGATATTGACCAGTTTGCACAACAGGCTTAGCTGAGAAGTTTAATTCATGCGATTCATTAAAACAGGGAGTGGAGTGAACTTCCCCCCCATATTCAAAACCGCAAACTGCTTGCTTGTGAATATTCAACTTGGCTTATGCCATCAGAGGCGACGGCTGGGGGTATATCCCCAAATGCCCCCAATCCTCCAATTCCCCAATCCTTGAATAGACTTTGGTTTGAACTTAAATTCAGGTCAATCGGATAAATGGTTCTGAAGATATGGCCAAAATTGTAATTTTTCCACCGCAAATTGCCACCTGGTGGCAAAATATTGAACCATACAGGTATGTTGTCATCATGTGACATGTTGTGAGGTCATGACCTTGCAATTGCACATAGTTTCATGTCATTTGGACAAATGGTTCCAAAGATAGGGCAAAAATGGTGAATTTTATGTGACAAAGCTCCACCTTGTGTCAATTTTGAACCAAACAGGTATAATGTCATCGTGTGACACATGCTCAGGTCACGACCTTTCATTTGCACTTGATTTGAGGTGAATTGGACAAATATTTCCAGAGATGATACACAGCGATATTCCCCCCCCCCCCCCCCTCCAGTTTTTGGCCCCTGGTGGCCAATCTAGAAATTGTAAATTGTCCAAAATCAAATCCGTTCTTCCTCTTTATGATACTTGTATGCAAAACTTGACATTTCTAATTGAAATATTACTGAAGTTATACCTTCAGGGCGGCGGCAGTCGGACCAAAAATATAATATACCTGGAAAGCCATTCGGCATTCAGGGATATAATGACTGATCTGGGGGTGCTATGTAGTGGTCAAGTACAGTAACTGCGTGCTTAAACCGTCTACATCTGCAGACAGGGGTCAAGGAAAAGTTAACCTGTAATGGTGAATAAACAGGCCTTTCTGTCATACATTTGTTTGCGTATATATTGTATGTATGCACATGTGAATCCACTCCATTCCATCCTCAAATAATGGGCACCATGTGAACCATAAAAGCTAAGTGCTCAGAGGTTTAATTTGGCATGGAATTTATTCAAAAGACTGGTATTGGGGAATCCCTGGAAACCCTTCTTGAATTTTTTCTGAACGGTTTTATCAACATAGCCAATTTGGGCATCCCAAAATTAATAAGACGTAACTTTTTAAGGGTATTAAGGGGACTTTTACCGTTAAGCAAACATTTTTCCAAGGTACTCAATTTTTAAACTAAGAATTATCAAAATTCTGTTTGAAATTGCAACTTAAAACACGGTTTTGATTTCATCACATCAGTGGTTGCCATGGCAATGGCTGTTTTAATGAACAATAGATACTTAGAGAAAGTTGAGTTAACTAGTGTTTGAGTATAATTTCAGCTGTAATGTGAAGGGTAAATTTCTTATGTCTCTACAGAGCTTTTTCCAGCTTTTTAGCACCGCTGTGAAGACAGTCAGTGGAGCTTTTGTAGTGCAGGCGTCTGTCTATCTGCCTGTCTGTCTAGCTGGTGTCAACTTTTCACTTCAAATCTGAATATCTCATTGTATTAATTTGGTGTGAGCCTTCCTGATATTTTGAATATTCACTGTGAAAATGTAGAAAATTTACATCCCGGTTCTTGAGAAATTAATGATTTTGGACTTAGAAAATTGGTGTTTGTGCTCATTTTTAGCTTACAGGCCCTACGGGCTGATAAGCTATTGTCGCGGTGTGGTGTCCACTGTCCGGAACATTTTCTATCCTTTTTTTGGCCTGATTTTTTTTTTTTTTTGGCCTGACTGCCATCGGGAGCCCTGGTTTGTGCATAATTTCAAATCTAATCCTTAAATGGCTAGCCAGTCATACCTGTGGAGGATTCAGTCATTTACAGATTATCTGTCGATCACTTGTGCTTCCCTAAAATTACCCCTCATGCCTTCAGGATTGGCATCGGATCTAATGCAGTTTCCCATTTTTCCTTCAGCTCCCATGTCCAGGGACCGGGACCCGTATGGCCCTCCGCCTCCCCGGAGGGACTCCATGCTCTCACGGAGGGATGACTACCCCTCACCCAGGGACGACCATTATAGCAGCAAAGATAGGTGCGTCTGCAAACTGAATTGTTCGTGGTTGCATTTTTCGGGGTATGCTTCAAAGCAAATGATAAATATAGAAATGGCCTATTACTCCTTTGCGGCAAGAGTAATAAGTAATACCTGCGTGAGTGTAGATATTGGCTAGATGATCAATACAAAAAACAACTCCCCTTTCACTCGTGCATATTTTGTAGCAAAGAAATTGGCTGTCAGTGGGGGAAAAAAATCATGAATCCTCCTTTGCTAGATAATCAGTGAGAAGGGAGGGGGAGCGATGGCTTGTGCGTTAACCAATTAAAGCAGACAAAACGGAGTGGGGGACCATACCTTAATTTTGTACCAATGTCCCACAAGTGACTGCCAAAGCATTCCTTAGCCTCTTGTTGGCGAGTTCTTTTTGAGGAAAGGAAGATGACATTTGATTTCCCCCCCCATTGTTTGGTTGCTTTCCCATTATTTGAAGTGTTGTACAACTTAATTGTAAAATTGCAACCAAAAAAAAAAATTCCTGGTATATTTGCCCTTCATATGGGTTGTTTGTTAAAAGTTTTATGTGTGAAAGTTCCTTCACTTTGAAAGGAAGGATGGAAAATATCTCAGAATGGCCCATGTTGCTGTCTTCAGATGCTGATGGTATAATTGGCTGTTGGCAGGCTAAGGTGCCATTTTTGAAATTCACACACAGCCTACCTCTTGCACTCCATAGCTACTCTAGTCGGGACTACATGAGCTCAAGGGACAGTAGAGACTACGCACCACCGCCACGAGACTACAGCTACAGGGACTACCCACATTCCAGCTCCCGTGATGAATATGGGTCCATGTCGCGGAGCTACAGGTACGGCTGGCTTAGGAGTTTTTGCTTATGGAAAGTACATCCCCAAATCAATGTGGGGATGGTATGTTGAACGTAAATTAAAACTGAAGCAGTGATTTGCACTAAATCCTTACCCAGTGTTGAAATGATACAACAGGGCATGACTGCATTTTTATCCAGAAGTGTTTATTATTTAACACTTTAATTTTGATTTAACATTTTCTTAGAAGTAGGGGCAATAAAATCTTTACCATTGGGTGAAACCCATTAAGGAACTGAAGACGGTGACTGTTCAGCCATAATTTGTCCTTTTTTTCCTCTTGCAAACAAGTGAGGTATGCAACATTGTGGGGTCTTCATTGTTGCATTTTCCATTTCTAAATGGGTCTCACATTCTCTATTGCACAAGTCCATGACTGCAGGCAAGCTACACCAGTGGCTGCATCCACTTCTTCGACAGTCATGCCTTCTAATGCGTAGAGAACGTAAAAGTCCGGGTCACTCGGCTAAAGCTGCTGTTGACGAGCAGTAAAGTCACTCGCCTGGGCCACCAGCGGGGAACTAAATCACTCCAGGCCTTTTCAAAAACTAAGGACGGGGGACACTTCATTTGAGGCAACCCCCCTCCTTCTGCTGAGGTTTAGCTGGTATTGGTAGATGCAGCTATATACTGTAGCGCTTGACGAAGGTTTTCCAAAGAAATCCTGACCAGAGGTAGTTGTATGACTGGAATATTCAGTCTCTGCTTGCATCCTTGCCCCTGATGCACTAATTTCTCCTGATTCCATTAATAGTTTCATTCTAATGTGCACTGTAAAGGGTTAAAAGCCTTTCTCCATCAGAAAATGGATGGGGAAGTAGGAGTGGGTGTTGGTCTTCCGTATGTCACGCCAGGCCAGTGCTCTTAAACCATTGTTTTTCAACAAAATTCAATGTATGGATGTATCCTATTGCATAGATGTATCTTTACATACATCTGTCCAGCAGCTGCATTTTGTTTCCAAGCCAGATATCAGCCATTTTGTTCTTTCTCAGAACGAAACTCCTAAACTGTTTCAGTATTGCTCATCTAAATTTCATACGGCTACATCTTATTGTGCAGATGCGCCTTATCATACTTTCCTCAGTTCTGGAAACCTCAGTGTTTTGTTTCCAGGCCAGATATCAGCCATCCTGTGACTAAAATCTCCCATGCTCTTTAAATATTTCAGTGATTTCCCCACCCCACATTATATATACTGGATCCATTGAAAATACTGAATGTATTGTGCTAGAAAAAGCAGCTAATTTTGAGGGTCAGTTGGGGGGGGGGGGGGGTGTTTTATGGAATGACCCAGTATATTGATGACAAGGAAAAACATTGAACAGAATGAATAAAGTAAATTTACACACAGCCTCAAATCGCAACTGAATGGCAATCCTGAGTGAACTTAAAGGGCTCTCGTAGAAATGTACTCTAGGTGGCCACCTACAGCTTTAAAGCATCATCACATTAATGAACAAATTGTGCTAAATCGATTGTTCCGCAATGGGAGGTTTTAAATGAAGTTGCATTATACTCATTCATGATGTCCTACCTTCAAAGATACAAGCTTAATTTGGTTTGTTGGCTCTAAATTCCTCTAATGGATTCAGCCAGTCGGACTGACTTTGGTGACAAGCATCTGTTGCCGCTCTTTCGGAGGTGCCTGCACGCTCCAGCTCCAGGATTGCTTTAGGGCAGTGGCCATTTTTGATGTGAAGTTGCATTTGGATGATGTAATGGAGATGCACCTTTTAAGTTTCAAATGTTGTATCTTATAAATAATTTGGTTCGCGTTACTGTAGCCAACACCAACCCATTCTTGATATTCACCTGTCGAGCGCACAAAATGTGTTTTGCGCTGAAGGAATACAAAGTAGGCTGGCTGATTTATTCAAGTGTAGCCTGTGGCATTTATTGCTGAACTGGGTTAGGGAAACTTGGCTTGCAAACTTATTTTTTATTTTTTATTTTTTTTTTTTTTGATAGTCTGCGACTTTAAAATGCTGCCAAGCATTTTTTAAATCCCCCGCCAACACGATGTGGGAGGGGGATATACATTTGTCCGTCCGTCCGTCTGAGATAAAGGGGACAGCTTTACTCAAACTACTCCAGATTCAGTAACCAAATTTGGTGTGTAGCTTCAGACCATAAAGGCCTTGATCGAGTAACAAAATAAGAAGCACACGATTGGCGGGGGATGTTGTAGACTGTCGACTTGTTTTTAATGTGAACGCCTCTAGTGCATTCGTTAGGCAACAAATGCGATTTTCTCGCATCGCAAAATTTCATAGTTTATCAGGCTTGTGGCGGGCATAAAATCCACATTTTCAAGGTATTGCTCTGAAATTTTTATCATGGCATCAGTTAGTTGTATACAATGGGTAGGTAGATAAATGGTGTATTTATGATCCATCTGCCAGGCAGGTTCTGCTGCCCATTTCTAAAATTCTATGACCAAATTTTTGTCGCCTGTGAAGCATGGCCGCACATAGGGATCACTTTGTCCGGCGTCTGTCTCTGTTCGTCCGGTAGTCACACTTTCAGTTGGTAGTCACATGCAGGCGACACGTTCACCTGAACACTCTAGTTCAAAATATTTTCTCATGAGAATACCCAGAATGAGTATGTCATTGTATAGCTGGCGATATTGGCTTCAAAACGAAAAAATTGCTGGAAAATGGTATAGTCTTTGAGATTGTTGCCACAAGGTTTCACATTTTTCGCCAAAATACGGTTTTCACGTTAACTTATTAAATTTGATTAAAATCAAATTCCATTCTGAGCTTTTTCAGTTGAGACAATTTTTGTGTTTAGTGTTTTGAAGTACTTAAGGGGTCAAGCCTAGTTTCACTCAATTTAACTTTGTTCGAAGGCTATATCGGTATGTGCAATTGAAGTAGGCATTTTCCATACTGTCCCAACGTCTGGAGTTGGTTGTAGCAACTACTGCATAATTCCCTGTCTTTTATTTATTTTTTTAAACTGATTGTCAAATTCCTGGAATGCATTTGACTTAAATTGATATGCTTTTTCAATGACCAATCTTTTTTGGACACTGTATTCAACTCCATCCATCACGTCCTGTTTGTTGTGAGCGCGATATCTCGAACAGTTTTACCGATTTCATTCATCTTTAGCTTCAATGTGTATTGGTGTGAAACGCCGACCCCATTCGATTTCCGTGACCTGGCAGGGTACATGGCCACGTTTACTGGCAACACTTGTTATACTTGGTACATTGGGAAGTCTGCTCATGCCATCGCCTATTGATGTTACTTTGGCTGAAGATCAACTGAACCAGTCAAGTTGAAATGGATACCACGATCCCCATCTAAAGTCTGTAAATCCTACCTGTGCTCTGTTTCGTAATGTTGTAAATTGCCTCTTTTCTAGTGACCGTGATGGTGGTTACAGCGGAGGGCGAGAACCACGAGGCTACATGGATAGACCCAGCTCTGGCTCATACAGAGAACCTTATGATGGCTACGGTAAGAATTGGATGCTTTGTGATGAAAGACATTGCAATATTGAAAAACATAATTTGAAAAAATTGATGTTGCAGAGCTTGCATGCAGAGTTCACCGAGCTCGTGTGCAGCAATCCTGGGAGCAGGGACCCAGTTATGAAATGCAACCAATTCAAAAAATAAAGGCACTGGGAATGGCGCTCATATTTTAAAAAAAAAAAAAGAGAAAAGAAAAAAAAAAGCCTGTCCACTGAGTCCAATGTACCTTCTACCATCTGATGCAACAAGGATTCTCGCTCATAACCCTGGTTTCTGGAAATCTGCATCCAAAAAAAAATTACATCATGGTGAATCGAGGAACTGAAGTGAAAGTAGGAGTGACTAACCAACAATTATAGCACCTGGAGTTTTTGAAGGAAATGGCTGACTTGCAAATGTACAGTGGCATGCTGCTGAGGTGTCCTAGCAATTAAATCCACAAATGTTCAGTTAAAACAAGGACACAGTGGATTTTCAGTGCAGTTGAAATCGTGTTTCCTAGTCAATTTTCTACTATTTAGTGGTGTTAAATTTTTAGATGTAACCTCAAATTTTGAAATTTTTTTCAACCAAATGAAGAAATGCAAAATTTATTGGAAAGGTTCGTTCCGCTATAAAACGGGCACATGGAAAGTACAAGTAGTCACATTACACATCAGCTGTGTTTTTAAATAGTGATAAACTTGCAAATTACCTGACCCATTGACCCTGCAGGTAACTCCCGCAGTGCTCCGCCCTCGCGGGCTCCCCCTCCATCCTACGGTGGGAGTGGCGGAAGCAGTCGTTATGATGACTATGGCAGCAGCTCCCGAGATGGATACGGCAGTCGAGACAGTTACCCTGGCAGCCGGAGCGACCCATACTCCGCTAGCCGCGGCGAGCGAATGGGCAGACAGGAACGGGGGCCGGCCCCCCCACCCATCGAGAGAGGCTACCCTCCTCGTGATGCGTACGGCAGCTCAAGCCGCGGGGCACCCCGTGGTGGCGGACGAGGCGGAGGCAGTCGGGTCGATCATGGCCTTGCCCGCAACCGATACTGAATTGGACTTTTTGAAGGAAGAGCAAGGAGGCCTCGATCTTCATGACTTGTTTTTTGTGGGGTTTTCTTTTTTTTTCATTTCACTTCAGAGGAGGAACGAATGGAAAAAGAAATTGAGACGTTAGTTCTGTGGACGAAAGTTTAAGTTGAGCCCCTCACTCCAGACTTAAGTTTTATTTTGAAGTTTAGTGTTCATGTTTTATATTCCACCACCCTTCATCTCCTGTTTGATAGTGCTGTTGCCATTTTAAATGAATGTTGCGTTTTTTGTACTTTAGTGCTGTTAATCGATCAAGTCCCTGAAACGATGCCTTTCATTTATTAATAAAAGTTTTTAATCAACCAATCTTGAGCCAAGCAGTTGGATGTACAAGGGGGAAAACGAGTAACATTTGAGTTATTGCCTCTGATTCCATTCAAAATTACATCAGTCAGGACCCAACCAACCTGGAAATGCCAATAATGCATCCCAGAGCAACTTGTATTAGATTGATGGTTACTGTATTGTATTTGCCTTATGCAGATTATTGTTCAACCTTCATCACTTGAAGGGGCAAATGTCATTCCAACCTCTTGTCCATATAGTCTTCCTCAGTTGAAATGGAGTCCTCGCCAAAGCCTAGTCCTTAGGCCTTGCCAAGAACCTCAACCAAACCAAAGAATTCAGCTACCAAAAACGTCAATCTTTTCAGCTCGAGATTAAACAAACTGCAAGTTTGTCAACCGATGGTAAGCAAAGCAAACCTTTTTGTTTCTCTTCCTGCGGTATGTTTGCTGGAATAAGTAGCGTTCCCAGCCCAAAGCCCTCTGTGTACTGCAACTTCAGTGTTCCATTTCACATCAACTGATGGCCTTAAACAGAATTCTTCAAACTTGAGCCCTCCAGTCATTTCAAATGTGGTCATTACTATGAACATAAAGGTCGCCTAAAGGAATGCCCAAGTTCTTGTACGGTGGATTTGTACACAATTGAAGCGCTGGATGCTCTAGTCCCAATTATTAACATTCAAACAATTCCCGAGACTCAAAGGGAGGCCCTTGCTTTGAAGACTAACCCAATATGTCTTAAAGTAATTAAAATCAATTTATTGGCTACCATCAAACTTAGAAAATGGTTTCATATTCTTCTGAAGGAAGTTCAAGTTCATATGAACAGTGGATCTTTTTTTCATTGTAGTGAAATTATGGGTTCAACTAAAATTTGTGTGCCCAAAAGTCGCAAGGCGGACAACCGTTGGAGACGAGACGAAAACGACTAACAAAGGAGCAAACGAACAAAAATGGGAATGGGGTACAAAGGAGATGAATTATTGTAGCCTGTGTCTTTGCCGAGAAAAAGGTTTATCTTTCTGCCTTTTTCACTATTCTGTCACTAATTTTTGTTTTCTTATTTCAGGTTAACGTGATGTCATTTCAGTAAATGGATGAGTTATAAAAGCTATAGCTGTTGATGGCATTGCACCTTCAATGAAAATCTGAAGATTTCGAACAGGTAAACTAGTAAACCTTTCCCTGCTCTTGCTAGAGGTGTATGCAGATTATTCTTGTCACTCACATCTGAGCCTGAATTTACATTTAACAAAGGTGCCAGGTTATTCATTAATTTGAACTGAAGCATTACTGAATTTGATTGGCAGAGATCTGTAATTGCACTTTCAGAGAACTTTGGGTGAAAGGCTGCTATTACTCAATTACTCCTTATGGGGTTGGGCGATTGGGTGAATATCAAGTTTTCTGCCAGTGGCAAAGCCTGTCAAGGGGTGGGTGGTTTTTATTTATTTATTTTTTTAAGGGTGACATTTGTTTTGTTTTGCACATTTTTTCAATATCGCCCAATGCCAACTCTGGATGAATAAAGCTTGCTTCCTGATGCATTGCACTTAACACAACCTCATTACCTCCGGGTCATTCCATGTCAGATCACCCAATGGATGTCACCCCACCCCCTCAGATTTTGCTTAAATTAGGTTTCTAGTGTGGTTTTTGCTGGTGTAGCTGAAATTCCAAATATCAGCTCAATCTGACCAGCGGTTCCTGGGTTATGGCCCACCCAATTTGGCAAAAATCAGCCAAAAGGGGGGTACCAGCTGATGTTTGACCACCCATATCTCAGCGACCAGTGGGGCTATCACAATAAAATTGGTGTCTCTGGACCGGAAATTCACCAAAAAAATCTAAACCTGGCCTTGGATTAGATGTAGGGTAAATAAATTTTTGACCCTTGACCTTACGACCTTGACACACAACCCATTCAAAATTGTACCCCCATATGTGCCCTATGTACAAAAGGCAGAGGTGTATTTTTTTTTCCCTCTTTCCACACACACATAGAGATAGATATAGACACACAGACAGATAGATAGATAGACACAGACAGACAGATAGATAGATATAGACAGACACAGACAGATGGATAGATATAGACACACAGAGACAGACACAGACAGATTGATAGATGTAGACACACAGACAGATATAGACACAGACAGATAGATATAGACACAGACAGATAGATATAGACACAGACAGATAGATATAGACACAGACAGATAGATAGACACAGACAGAGACACAGACAGATTGATAGATGTAGACACACAGACAGACACAGACAGATAGATATAGACACAGATAGATAGATATAGGCACACACACACACACACACTCTTGTCTGTGCAGTTTTGCCTTAATCTACTTGAATATACAGCGTTTGAGTGATAGTCCTTCAATTTTCAAGTGTGGACCTCAAATAAGGATATTTCTCTGAAAGAGTGAAGAAAGCTGAGGGGAGATTTTGGACTATTTTTGACATTGTGAAGTGCATTTGAAGATGCAAGTATGCTTTCATTGTTCTCAGTGATCATCAACAACATTAACTTTTGAAAGTTGCTGTGCTGTCTACCTCCATTTTTAAGTACCATACTTAATTCCCAGTGCACCCCAGGCTCTGCATGACAACCTAAGATTCATTATAACTTTTCTAATGAATTTAAATTTTAAAAAATGATTTGAAGTATAATGTTGCTGACAAGAGAATTTCTTGAAATATTCTTAAGTTCACTCTTCTGTAAGTTTTGGTATATTGTTGAAATTGGCAGACCTTTCTTGGTGGCCTGGGGCACAGCATCAGTAGAATTGATGCGATGAATATTTCTAAGAATTGTAGCATGTGGCCCCTTGAAAATAAGTAATTTGGGATGAACTCGGGTGTGTGCTGTAACTGAAATGCAAGTTCTCAGCTCAAGGATAAGTAATGAATGTTGCATAAGTAAAACGACCATTAAAATATTTCAGAACGTAATGAAAACTTTACAAAGTTTGTAGTAAATAGTGTTGAAGCATTACATTGTTTTACCGGAAATGATGTAAAAACCAAGCTAAAATTTCAGAGACAAGGTATATGATGTGGATTTGTGGAAAGTGACGGGGAAAATACACCTGCTTTATGTATATAATATAATATAGGGCACATATAGGGCTACAATTTTGTGTGGGTTTTGTCAAGGTCGAGGTCAAAGTAAAGGTCGAAAAGGTAATTTTATTTTTACCCTACATTAAATCTAAGGTCAGATTTTGATTCCTTGCTGAATTTACAGTCCAGAGATGCCAGGTATATTGTGATCGCCCCACAGGTTGCTGAGATGGGTGGTCAAACATCGGCCGGTACCCCCATTTTGGCAGGTTTTTTTTTTTTTGCGTGATTTGATATGGAACGACCCCTCCGCCAACAAAGTTGTTTGCGAACAACTAATTCAAAGTAATGCAAGGATTTGTCTGAAATTTTGTGGGTGCAATGCTACTACAAGGAAAGGACCCTATTGATTTTCACCGTGCTCAGTGAAACACATCGTATGACACACGATAACTCAACTTTGCTTCCACTCATGAAGATTTGGATTGTGCTGCCTTGGCAGAGATTTGTACTGTATGAGCGCCTCTAGTTAATGCTGTATTAGGTGCAGTCTTTTGAAGAGTCAGTTTGTTCCTTCACCATTCTGAAAACTAATCATTTGAATCCAAGAATCCATTTGTTGCAATTGTACAATTTTTGTGTTGCCTGCGAAGCATAGCGGCGCATAGGGATAACTTTGTCCGGCGTCTGTCCGTCCGTCTGTCTGCCTGTCCGGTAGTCTCACTTTCAGTTGGTAGTCACACTTTCAAACTAAAGCTTCGCAGGCGACACGTGTGTTCACCTGAACACTCTAGTTTTTACAATCTGCAGCTTGTTGGCCACTTCAGTAGTAGTGCTTTCATCCAGTTGAACTTGAGAATGACAGCAGAGAATTTGCGCTTTCTCCAGGATGCTATGTACAGCCCTACCAAAGAACTTTGTCTCGGCACACAAGCTTTGAAATGCACACATTAATCGCGGAAGTAGCAACAGGAAAATTAAACCCTGCTATCGAAACTGTTAAAACGGCAACATAAACTGACTTTGTAGCGTGAGACTATGAAACTGCAACATTTTCGATCGCATCAGTCTTTGCCATTTACTGCGCTTGGGCGCACAGGCTCAGGCTTCTTGTATAACAATGATTTGGTGAGAAAGTTGCCAAGTTGGTAACACTAAGACTATAGCGAACTCGACAGTGCACATTTCATCGTTCATTTTCGGTGGTGATATGCTAAAATAAGTGAATTTACTAGAATGTGGATGTAACTGCTGCTACTTACAATTCATTGTTATACATTTGCATTAACAATAACGTCATATTTGGAAGTTTTACCAACCGAAGGAGACATGCCTGATTCCGACATCTCTGAAAGAAGCCTGGGCCTGTACGCGCAAGCGCAGTAAATGGCAAAGACTGATGTGATAGAAAATGTTGAGGTTTCATAGTCTGATGCTGCCGAGTCAACCGCATGTTGCTGTTTTTACAGTTTCGGTAGCAGGATTTAATTTTTCTGTTATTTCCGAGGTTAATGTGTGCATTTCAAAGTTTGTGCTGAGACTCCGTTTTCTTTGGTAGGCCTGATGTATTCAATAGGATTTGTTGCTGCATGAACTCTGAAGATCTCGTCATGTGCAATGTGTCCTGTAGGTGTCTCCTGTACCTGCTGAACAGACATTACAGCTACTGAAGTGCAGAGAAGCAGCGCACCATCTGTGGACATGAGTGGAGTTAAACCTTCAAAACTGAAGGCAGTTTCTTGGATGAAGACCTGACATAATAAACCTCTGGAAAAATTAATCCTCTGGGGTCTTGGCCATTTTTCTATTTGTGGTTTGCCTTGTCTCCTTGAGTAATGGTGCTTGTAACTTCGACCCTGCAATCCAGTTAATTTGCATACTTTTTTTCAGGACAGCCTTAGCACTCAATATGCTGCTGTGATTTCACCTGAATGTACAAATGACAAATGTAAAAAAAAAAAAAAAAAACAAATCCAATCTTGCAGAATTTTATCCAAATTGCCTAGGTTTTTTTTTTTTTTTCCTCTTTAACAACCTCTCCAGCCCAATTTATTATATTGAGATGAAAAATCTTAATTCGTGGAGAAAAGTTCTCATACACTAGTGGCTGCAGGTGGAACTAATGTTGTATTTTTGCAATACTGAGCTGGAAGAGTAACTTTATCAAACCATTTCCCGTGTGGTCTTAATATTTTATCAGTCATCAATTAATTTATTGTTGCAAATTCGCAACATGAGCTTTGAGAGGGTTAGTTGGCTGTGCCTTTCCCCTACACTCAAATCTGTAGTGCAAGCCTACTGTATACATTTGTGTATAGCACCAGCCTTCATAGAATTTTGACTAGCAGCCGGCTTGGAGACAGTGGAACCCCCACCATACTGTGACACAGGCTACCACCAAACAAATGAAAACAATCCAGTTAAGTACATCAGATATTGTCTGACGGCATTTTCATGTCAAGCCAAATAAAATGTGGAAACAACTTGCTCTATGTCCATGGAATGCTCAAGATGCACTCCTAATACTGCTAAAAAAAAATGCAAAATGGTGGCCATTAAATTTGGCGTATTCTTTCCAGATAAGCTGAGGCTCATTGAAGTGAAAACTAACCATCGCCAATTCCTCAATCCCTGAAGCCCCCCTTTACTAGACCTACAATATGAGGCAAATTTGTTCCAGAGATTATTTAACTTTTTTTTCCCTCAATATATAGCGCCACCTGGTGGCAAACCTAGGGGTGCATACTTGCTCAGAATTAAGTTAGTTCATCCCCTCTACCATATCTACCCATAAGCAAAAAGAGAGGCCTGTGTATTGTGAGTTATCGCGCTAGCGGCAAAAATCTGTGGGTGGGGCGAAACCATATCATCCCCGAAAATCGTATTTCGGGGATAAATGTATTCCTGACTTATTTTGAGCGCTTGTTTGATCCGTAGATGCCAGGTATTTTAGAATCTCTTTCCCGCTACAATTAGGTTGCTGAGATACCGCCGATGTCGAAGTGTTGCTGTTAGTCTGACTTAATTTACTTGCAAATCTCAGCAGCAACAAGATTCAGTGGCATTTCCATATTTACAGTTCTCTCATAATGCTCCCTCCTGCTTGTCACAATCACCATGCTCACCAAGGATGTGTGCGTCAAAAGTTGCGACTGTCTATTTTCCAGTTAACCTCCAATGCCCGTCACCTCCTTACATAGGGTGTCAGTTTAAAACGTAGCATTCAAGGGGCGCATGTCTGCTCTCTTTGACTGTTCTCTCAAAGGGTTTTTTGGGGGGGAGAGAAGAGATCCGTAGCATTCAATGCAAATTTGGTGTGATAAAGGGTCAAAGTTAACATGCTTGGAACTACTTGGCAGATGTGTGCAAAAAATGACTTGTTGCCTCATTGGCGTAGTATTTTAACAACCTTCCCATGGACTTAGAGCAGTTGAATTTTAATTTCATTTTTTACCAAGAGAGTTTCTGGTAGAATTTTCTGCCAACCTTAAAATACTACAGAAATAATTCCGTTATTAAAACCTACTGTGACGAAAGCCAATTCCCTTGAATCGATTGGGTGGCAGCGTTGAGAAAAAATTAAGTTCATCCCATTGGCTGTTGACATTACGTTGTCTTTCTGACTGTCCCACTAAACCGGACTAATGGAATTCAAGGCCCTTTTCTCTGAATTTTAGGCTTGTAACTCTTTTTTTTTTAAACCATGAGTACGATGAATGTGTTTGCAAATATTTGCAGAATTTGACCGCCCTCAAAGCGCATGTGTAAATGCAAAGCCCCCACCCCATTTGAAAACCTCCACCCATGACCCTGCGTCCTTCTACCAAGCAAAGATGACTATTCTTCAAAGCCGTAATATAGACCCGAGCAAAGAGGTAAATCTCATTAATGCAATACCTAATGTATAGTATTACCAACTACATTAAAGCGGCACTTACATTCACCGAACAGCAGCCGATCTGGGCAGAGTGATCCTGCACCTTGGCTTTGCCCAAGCTATGCAATATAACCTTAGAGATTTAAAGTGTCTAGAGTGACGGCAGTTTTTACTGGTACGGCAGTCGATTTCCGGGGATTAGAATAAGGATTAGGGATTATGGTTGGGGGGCAGGGTTAAGGTTTGAAATTGGGACTGCCGAACCCGTAGCAACTGCCTAAAAGTTTTTCCATCTGCCATTTTCTGCTTTGGGTCATTGTTATTGCACTGTTAAATACCTAAAATGCCATTATAGCATCTTGAATAGAAGCATTATTGCACAAGGATGTGCTACTAAAGATCTTGGCTGCCACTTCACAATGACAGAGCGTGATGTCATTTCCCATGCAAAATTATATTACAGCTAGATTTTTCGCTACCGGTAGCACCCAATCAATTTGACTCATACCTCAGACATTCCTGGGTCCAGTGCGGAATACTGCATTTTTATCCCAATACACTCTCGAATCGCGTTGCTAATTTTGACATAACATGTGTAAGGGGTGATTTTTTTTTTTTCCAAATTCAGGCACTGGGTGAAATATGACCATGTTAGTTTGGACTGAATTTATTATTTCCATTTTATTTTTTAATGGACATTTTATGGGTAGATGAGATCCTAAATTTGTAGGTTCCAAAGCCATACTTTTTCCTTCGAGGACCACAGAGAGGGTCAATTTCTTAAAATCAAATCAAATAAACCAAATATGATTTATTAAAAAAAAAAAACAAGCCTGTCCAGGGACTGCGGAAGTCCGTTTCTGAAGTCCCATTACTTGACCACCAACTCACACCCCAGTTTCCTCAAACACAGCTGGGATGATGAGGATTTTCTTCAAGTTTGCATATAAATTTGAGTCGATGAGCAATATCCCAGTAGACAGTGACACCTATAGCCGAATTACGAAGCAGAATCAGATTACCTCACTGTCACACACTGGTCAGAAAGGGGTTAATACATCTGAACCCAATAAGCAGACATAATGGGCAGCGGAATAAAGATGCATCAAAATATTCAAATCCCAAAAACAGTGAATTTTACATTTTGACCAACCTGAGCATCACTGAAACTCACACTTAATCATCCTCCATTAATTTCAAGTTGTATAGTATTGAGCTTGCTGGGATGTTGAGTGCATTGTCCAGAAAAGATTCAAATTTAAGTATCACTTCAAAACTAGAGTTTCGCAATGCTCTCTATTGGCAGTGCGCTGAACTGCCCACCAAAATTTTGCAATTTTCCGGGACTTCATCGCAGGTGGACTTCAATCAAACTGAAGCTGGGCAGTGAGTGAGGTCTATCAATTTCCAAAGCCAATTATTTAAGAAGTCAAATTCTGGCCCACAAGAAATTGACTCGTATAGAGACAAAAATAAAAAAAATTTTTGGTTTAGGGACCTAGGAATTAGGTGTAGAGGTACAAGAAAAATACCTAACAAAAGGAAGAAAAAATCTGGCAAATCTTTTGGGGTTGTACGTCATCCTCTTGTAAAAAAAAAAATCAGCAGTTATGGTTTGCAAACATTTTTTTTTTTGTGCTACTTTTATTTATCCAAGAAGGTCCGATTGAGATCAAGAATCTCTTTCGAGGAGACCAGGCCAAGACAGGCAGCAGTATAAATAAACATAGTTACAAAAGACAGAGGCAAAGACATTAAAAAAAAGTTGAATTTAAAAACAGAAAATACCCCAGGCACACCTGTGCTTCTCTTCTGGGTACAGCCGGTACAAGACAAATAACAGTTGATCAAAAAGAACAATATTCCAGCGCACGCCAAGATATGACTGACACTATAGTTACAGACAAAAGACTGATCAAGACAAAAAGTTAAATTTGAAAAAAGCATCGACTTCAAGAATCTGCCTCTAGTTTAATTTCATTCTGGAATTAAAAGCATTTAAAGAGATCAAGTGTCAGGTCATTCTTTAACATATTCCACGCCAAGCCTGCAGAATACACAAAAGCCCTTTTACAAATTTCAGTATGAACATTTGAGACAAACCGCATGAAGAAGTCCTGAGAAAGCAACAAGTACAATCTGGCACTTTTTTGTTTGATTAATATGCATAGGTAATATCGGAGCAGACCAAGAATGGCCTTGTATATTATGTATACTGTACATAAAATCACTGAGTTGAGAAAAAAATAAGAGCTTTTTAAAATAATTTGATTGTCATTATGGTTGAAACAAAAGCCAACATACACACAGGACATCTTGGAATGAGTTCGGGAACCACTGCATTAAAGGTTTGCCAAAGCAATCGAGAGCCCAAGCGGTTATACTAAACCAATTGTTTTTTTAACTAATAGCTCGACTTTGCCAATCACACACAGATATTCCTCCTGATTCCGTGAATATTCCAATAATGTTCCACATCATAGAGGGAGAGGAACATTGTTTTTTTACCATTCAATGATTTTCTTACATATTTGTGGGCAACTAGACAGCACTGGGACAAATTGTGATTATAATCACCTTCTGACATCAGCTGTTTCATATCACATTATTATTAAAATTCTTTACCTCACTACTTGTCCTAAATTACCCCCGTTCCAATGCTTTTGGAATGCTTTGCAGGTCTGAATGGTAGGGATGGATGAATATTCACAAGTAAAATGAAGTAGACCAGTCATAACATTAAATATCTTGACTTCATGACTATGTCTGCAATGAAATACTGTTTATTAAAAGTAAATTTAGAAATCACTGCTTCCGTTTTTATGCATATTTTCCATACCGTCTCAACTTTCTCGGTAAGGGTTGGACTTCTGAATGTACTGCATTAGTCACTTCCACCGTGAAAATGCAGTGGCTTTAAGTATTACGTTTCTTTTTTGGATCGCCAAATGTGACCACTGTGCACTTGGACCAGCTTGACATTTTTTGTAGTGAACAATTATACTGTTATAAACTGGCACCTTTTTTTTTCCAGTTATTTAAACTGTTATTTTACAATCAGTTTATAACAGGTTCTGTGTATGCTAACTGTAAACCTCCGTGAAATGCGCGCAGGACTCTACTTACAGTTAAAATAACAAGGAGACAATGCGTTAATTTGACTGTTAAATTCAGTCAATTTATAACAGCGTGTGAAAAGCACAAAGGATGGCATCAAGTTGTTTCAAAGCTCAAATAATATGCTTCAGCACCGCGCAAGAAGTGAGCGTGCTAGTCCGTAGCCGTGAAATGTACGTGCGGCTTTTGTTTGAGTAAGTGCATGAGCAAGGAAAGAACCCCAGAAATTTCTACAGGAAATTACTAAATGACATGGCAGTTCCCATTAAAAAATAACTACATTTCATAAAAGCAGGTTTCCACACGTTATCTTTTGGCAGGAGCATGATAGTTGGACAGGCTCAATTAGAAGCGTAAGGATTTGCGTGTGCAATTGCATGTATTGGCACTTGCGTGTGTGTCACAGCGGTCTAAAATCCCAACGAGTTCAGGGAGTAATGTTGGCCTGGCGGCGCTGGCGCACGGCTGATTCTGAGATTACTGGTTCTGTGGAGTCTTGCAGCGTTTCCTCATTGGTTTTATCAACCCCATCTTCATATTCAGGCTCCTCGTCACTAGCACTGGCCTCCAAAATTTCAGGGGCGATGAACAGAGCAGGGGCCTCCTTAGTAGACGACTCAAACACTGAGTGACGGGCAAAGACAAAGAAAATCAGAGAGAATACTGTTCACTCTGGGATGCATTAAACACCCACGCCTGAGCACTGCTCAGTGAAGCCAACACACTCATTCCTGCATTTTGGCTTGAAAAGATCATTATGTTCGCATTGCCGTCAAAATTCATTGTGCCTGAATTGAATATCAGTCCTAGTACGTGGGCCAGAGAGGCCAAAGGAGGGGTACAAAAAAAGGAGTCACAACTCCTGTAAAGGAAATTGAGGAATCCCATTATGGTTCTGTCTGGCACTTCTCATTTTCAATTGGGTTTACATGTTGAAAACTGTAGTTCTGTGTCTGAAAATGACAAAGAAGTAATAAAAAATATAGTCACTTGGAAGTGAGACAGAGCGACATTGAGACAGCAGCACGGAAGACTCCAGAACCAGCCTCATGTCAACTAAGTGAGTTCAAATGAATTAATCATTATGGACTAGAGTAAAGAAGACATACAAATGAGCAAAATGCTAGAGCGCTGCTAGCGACATACAGGTCCATTCTCACACCTTCAAGCACCACCCACATGAGCAAGTGGCAATCGTCACTTGACTACTGAGATTGACTGACCATGGGTTCCTAATGGGGTACTTACCTGAGCTATTGTCCCGTGCAGCAGGCCAGATATTCAGAGACCTCTTGGTTTCTGGGACTATAGTCTCCAACTCGGCTGCACAACACAAACGCATGTAAAGGCACATTGAAACTCAAACTTGCTACTGACTTCAAGGATCAGAAACATCACCTGACATTCTATGTCCATTACGAGTTGTGAGGTTTCTCATCTCTGGGTCTAACCTTTCTTTGGATGTGCAAGCACTTCAGATTCAGATTCACTGACACCATTTGCAATGTCACTCCTGGCATCAGCGTCCCCAGCTGAAAAACAGCCAGCACATAAGGGTCCATGAGCTTGATTTAAAGGACTGTGGTGGTCAATAATCTGTCTTTAAACAAAGTAATGCAAGGCTAATGCTTATATGTAATGCCCTTTTTTCAGAAAAATAAACATACATGACACATATGTAACTTTGAATAGCTGCAGGAGTGATGGATTTCATGGTGTATGTGATGGCGTCACCGGAGATGACGTCAGGTCATTAATACTGCCTGGCAGAATTCCACATGTAAGCATACAGCCCCTATCCGGAAGGACGGGATCATCGATCACACTTGGTTTTGTTTACGTTTCTCCAACTACCAAACATTTTACTTATATGGCTGTTCTAGGACACCCTCTCCGCACTTTGTATGGATGTGGGGTATGTTTTAACCTCTTCAACCCGAACGTCCCAAGTACTGGGGGCAGCGGAGCATCTCACAACAAATACCATAAAAGCCATGATAAGCATGTTGAGTCAGTCATATTATTCACCCACTTATTGGGAAGAAAAATGACAACTATTTCTGATAACTATTATAACTACTGTAACTACTATACCTGTCTAACATAATAATATTTTTACCCAAACGAAACACAACTCTTTCACCAAGCAATGGAATTAGCTTGTAGCAAAAACATGCAAATGGTGCAAATCACATATATGGTGTAAGTAAATCTGTAACGTCAATCTACCCTCACAATCGAGACGTCATAAAAAAGCAGAGACTAAACGGATTTTAACCGTAAAAAGTATATCACTCTACTACCATTATGCCCTAAATCAGCAGCCCATAAAAAGCAAAAAATAAATGGCACTTTAAACAGTCATAACCATAATTTAATTTGTCTGATCTTGGCTGTCTTGCAATCAAAGTTGTCCCCAAGAAACAACCTGTGCAAAATAGTTTTTGTGAAAACGGTAACATATTAAGGACACGATGTCACAAGCCGGGTTTCCCCACCAGAGAACCAAAGGTCTAATGGCGCAGCTCATGAATTATTTTCAGTTCTTATAAAATACAGATTTCACAGTTGGTATGGGACAAACAAAAGTGAAAGGATTCTACGCAACCATTTTAATTAAAAAGTTCTGATATGATACAAACGGCTGACTCGTACAGTTCCCCTTCAATTACCAGTGCTTTGGTGAAATGTATGAGAAATGCAAGTTAATATGGTAAAATAATGTGTTATTATACTATTTTATAAAATGATAGAGACGGCTTTATATTTTATTCCACTGCTGAAAGTTCAGCAAAAACTGAAAATTTTATTCCACATGGTTGATGCAAGATGTGAAGACCAGACAGTGTGGAATTGAATTCATCATAAAGTGACCTCTGTGGAACAAATGCTGCATTTAAATCAAAGTGTGACAGGGTGCAGGACGAGTATTTAGCTTTAGCCCTCTATGACCACTTGGCTCCTCTAGCAGTCTGTACCCACAAACTACAGGGGCTGCGCTGACCAGAGGAGGCGGCCTTGATTGATCAAATGCTTCACACTCCTTGCTGATGCCATTTCTGTCCGGCACGATTCATGGTTAACACCAGTATTTTGGGACCATACACAAAGCATCCAAGGAGTCTGCATTAAGTATTTTTTGGCATTATTCGTGGTGCACAGAATGTTTACTTAAGCTGACGCGTCTTGGGGCCTCTCCTCTTCTCCGCTCTCGGTGAGACCCACTCCCTGCCATGACCTAACCCACACAGGCAAACAGACAAACACAAGTACAGGGAGTTTGTCTCCAAATAAAATTACAGCATTGACCGTAATGATCAAAATATGAAGTGTTCTCGAGGAGAAACAAGTCAGGATTTGCATTGCAGCAATCGGAAATACAGTTAATGCGGAAATTCAGGAGATATGTGGAAAGAATAGAAGGGCGCTGATAAGCCTACAGTACATCGGTCGAACAGGACCAGAGTAACTATGCTAAAGTTTTGGACAGTGAAGAGAGGGGCCCCGTGAAAGGCTTGTACTCACCCTGAATCTGACGTGCTCAGGTGGCCAAATCCCACCCCAAACAAACTGCAGGTAACTGAAAAACACCAGCACGCTGAGGAAAGCGAAGTTACTCGCGATGCCAACAACTGCTGACAACAGGGGGAAGTTGAACAGGAAGTACCTGGGCAAACACAGTGATGATGGCAAGTGTTGACAAATCTTTTCCCAATGCTTGTAATATTTCTCATATCAGTCTCTTTCCAGTCTTCAGGTTACTGAGCATCAACAAGCTAAATTTTATTAAGCCATGTTCTGACAATTTACAAGACAAATTAAATGTCTGATACGGTGACGACCAAGTCTGGAATAAGACAGTTAATAGTGAAAGGACACTCGGTGCACTGTGGTCATTAAGAGGCGCACTCACACAAGGCAATCCCTACTGTGCTCATGCACATCTGACCCCAAATGTCTAGTCTGTGACACTTAGTGTTACGTTTTATTGGCTGCAGCACTGTGGAGTGCTCCGGCACACTACTGTTGCTCCTGCACGAGCGCAAGCACGAAGGCGTGACTATGACGTGAAAATGATGCTGGAAACTTCGGCCGCATCCTTTGTATCTGAGAAAGCAAGTTTCTTCCCAGCTGGACCGTTCACTTTCAAACGTGTTCATGCTGGGCGATATGGTGAACTCCCAATTTGATAATGTAGCCTAAATCTTCCCCAGCAGCCTAGTTTACAAATTTTATTCCTGTGATGTGCCGAATTGAAAAAGTCCTGCGTCCAAAATTTCGAGTGAGAAAAGTTGATTAATTTCTACCCCGAGGCAAGCAAGTTCAATTTTCAGAACCAAAAATTTTAATTTGTATGATGTCCAGCTTATCAACAAAATATGGACGTGACTGGAGTACTCATACACGTTTTTTACTATCCGCAAACCCTGATGTCAAGTCAAAAAAACTGCGGAACCAGTGAAATCACATATTTTTACGTGCGCAAACTTCTGCCAGAAAACATCCTGCCTATCGTTGATTCTTGGTAGTTTTACATTTTAATGAACTTATTTTAGTTTATTCCTCCATCCTTAACTGATTCAAATGATGCTTTTATAAAGTCAACGACGAGGGATTTTTAAGGCATTATTTTCAATGCAATAAGAGCCAGAGGCCGTCAATCAGGTCACATAAACCATATCCAGACGTCACTAACTCATGTATTTAATGAACATATTCAGGCCCTTTTGGGGCCAAAGCCCTGTGAGCGCAGGCCAATGGGGTCGGGAGAGAAGGACCAATCGTGCTTCAGCACAGTACACAGCAGCTTGGCCAAGTATGAGTGCGTCCTAAATGTAAACAGACAGAAATGAAAAAGTAAAACCCCACCAAAAATGATGGAATCACCGCACAGAAATTCATAGCAAATAATCATATTGCAGATATGACAAAAAAAAATTTATTTATTAACTTACCTTTCAGGATTCATGAAACGCACCTCAATCAAATTAAATCATTTTAATTAATGGCAATTATTTCATAATCAAGAAGAGGAAAAATATGGAATCACTCAATGTTGAGGAAAAAAATGATGGAATAAACCACAAATCAACAGTGTCCAAGGTGATGATACTGGAACTTTGGTCTGATGTCGTTCCAGTGAGACATATGAAGATGACTGCTGGAAGAAAACAAGCAAACTTCCCCATTCATTCATGATGAGGGGATGCAAGGACCAGGGGAGATGGCAATTATTATCTCAACAGTCAATGTGAAGGTGCAAATTGAAATTTTTCTTACTCCATCAGTAGAAAATATGTTTGGTGATGATTGTATTTTTCAGGATGACGATGCATCTTACCACACAGCAGAGGGGAAAGGCTTATCAGCTCAATGACATGGCCAGCACGCAGCCTGGATATCAATCCAATTGAAAATATTTGGTGGAAACCAAATAAAATGGTCAATGACAAGGCACCATCCTTCAAAGCTGATCTGTCAGCCGCTATTTGAGAAAGTTGGAACCAGCTTGATGGAGAATATTGTTTCATAATTTTTTCCTCTACTTGCTCAGGACAAAAATATGCCATTTATTAAAACAATTTAATCTAATCTGTTTGAGGAGTGTTTCATAAAGCCCGAAAGCTAAACTAAAAAGCAATAAATGTGTTGTGTCATATCTGCGATTCATTTATTTGAAATGATGTAAATAAGCTAGAACATCCTCTCAGTGACGATTCCATAATTTTTTCCAAAGGTTGTATTACAAGCTCTTAATGCTCTCCACTTACTCTCAACGTACGTCCCCCTACAAACATCTGTTTATGCACAAGCACTATAAGAGAAGCATTATCTTATGGACAGTTTTTATGGATCCAAAATCTAAGTTTCACAATCTTCTTACTCAATACCAATGCAGACTACAGTAAAAATTACAACTAAGGTCATGTAAATGCATTTGCAGCACGCAGAATTTTAACTCAAAATTACTAAAGCCTCCAAATACTAAGTATACCTATAATACAACATCACTTTGACCATTGATTGATGAGGTTATAATCCACAAAAACATCCCACAATTCAAGTGGCTGTTAAATGACAAACCTAATGCCTGTGAAGTGAGCGTGAATCCGGAGCTCAGCGGCGTAGATCTGTATTCGCTGACTCTGGATCTCAATCACTGCACCCATGGTTGGCTGGTACTGAAGAGGTCAAAGCATAAACAGCGTAGAGGGGAATTTGAACTGTAGGACAGTGGGTAAGATGATGAGGCAAATTATAATAAGACCGTACATTGTACTTACAGCGTTCTCCCTGTAGGCGGAGTAGAGCTCCACCTCCACAAATTGCTTTTGTTGAGACACTCCAGCCAGCAGTACAGGCGAGAACAGCACAGTGCCCAGTGTCTGCAGCAGACTGGAGCGGTACTGCAGCATGGCCTGATGGGATGCAGGAGGACTCACAAAAGATAGGAACCACACAAACGCCAACAGAACCACAGCCACACAGAGGGGAGGAGGGGGCCCCAATTCAGACATGCAAACGACTGCATCCTCAAAGGAGCGAAGGTGGGATGGCACTTAGCTTAAAATACGGCCTAATGAAGGGGAACCAGATGGACAGACAGAGCCAGCATGTGCATTGAGGGGTACGGAGTGAGGGAGGGAGACAAAGGTAACGTGTGAGAGAACATGGCCTACTCACAGTGCCAGAGCCAGGGGAGAGGAGTTGGCTCACCTGGGAGAAAGAGGGGAGAGGTGACCGAGGTGATGGATGGATGACGAGAAGACTGTGACAGAGGGATGTGGGTTATAAGAGAGGAGAGAGGGCCAAAACATAGGGCTTCCACTCGCTTCTGCTGACCAGGCGTCAAAAAACTTGTTTTTAAGTGACTGGCGACGCATTTATCTCAGAGCTAACACCTTCCCACTTCGGGAGAACAAACGCAGCCGTGCAACACAGCGAGGTCTGCGTGTATTTGGACACAATTTTCAAAGACGCCAAGTCTGACTTGGTTCATTCGATAAGGTCGTAAAACCCTCAAATCATAATTCAGACAATCTGCACTTCAGCTTAAGAGAGCATCCATACCGAAGTAAAATGGTCCCAATTCTTACACGGTTCAAATTGTAACTGTCCAAATACAAACGTCACTGTTTGTTCTCCTGTTCACGGATGATTTAGATGCAGGAGAGGAAGGAGGAAGGCAGAGGTGAGGATGAAGTGGAAAGAGAAACTAACTCACAGAGCGAGAGATTGTGTTGATGATCTGACCCTCCTTGGTGTAACAGGACATTCGGACCATGAACATTCCCAGCTCTTGATTGGCTGGAGACTCGGGCATATTCAGCACCAATGAGATGCGATAGGGCTGCCCACTGACTATTACCTTGATGAGAGGAGCAAGGGAAACAAAAACACAGACACACAAGAATTGGTGCCATTACAGCTATCAAACTGCAATTTGTCGACAAAGCAGAGAGATATCAACGTTAGGATTCAATGCCTGGCTGATATGATTTTACAACGTAGAATTTCAGCCAGCCATTCACTGTTCACAACACTGCAGCAACAAGCGCCAATACACAAATAGCTGCACAAAAGAGGGGTGCGCAAATCGGTTATTTTAGGTTAACTTTGGCAAGGCATCTCATGGACTGCACAACTGAATGCTGCTGGCAGTTTTGGCCTGATACACACAGCCTAGAGTATCGTGGACTGGTGTATGAGGAATATAACATCAGATGCACAAAACAAGCCGTCTAAATTCCTTATCGAAAAATCTATGATTTAAAAATGGATGCAACATCAAGTTTCCCCACAAACAAGGAGACTAGAGTAGTTTGTAGTTTGTTGTTTCCTAAGCAATAAATTCAGAAAGTCATTTTGCAATACAGGGATGCCTGCTTTTAGCAATTAACAGCATCTAAAGTCGATTCTCAGACGGGACGTGAACGTCCAATATTTACACACAAATCGCTTGCCTTTGTTGACATCTTGCATTGTCACACGACCAACTTCATTCATCAACAAATGTTTAGTGTGTGCGCGTAATAATCCTTCAATTTCGGTTCGTTTGCGCAGGTGCAGCTCACTGATTGACCGATAAAAACAACAGGAATCTACTTTAGATGCCCTATACGTTTTCGATTCAATCATAATTTTGGAGACCTAATCCTTCCCAATAACGGCTCCACAATACCTGTATTTATTGAATGAGTTATCCGGTGCTAGAATTAGAAAGTAAACCTTCTGGAGGCAGACATCAAGGCACAAGGCTTGGCAGCCCTACACATATTCATCAACTGGATTGGAAATATTAGTACTTATTTCATCAATTTAAATTTTACAAAACACTGATATTAAGTTTTCTTAATGAGGAGAATTCAGGAGTAATCCGCTCCTGCTCATCCCGCTCAAAACTGCTGTCTGTCCTGGCCCGCCGTTGGTGGAATGATCTACATATCGAGGTCAGGAAGTCAGAGTCACAGAGAGGAAAAGGAAAACTCACCTCTTCAGGCTTTCCGCCACTCGACTGCCCTCGGTTAACTCTCCTTAATTCACGTGCCACGATGCCCGAGTTTCATTTTGTTAACTGTGCTGGTCATTTTTGTTAACTGCGCTGCTGGTTTTTGTTAACTTTGCCGGTTTCTTTCGGTTGGCTACGGTTCCTTCTAGTTCTACAATTTTCACTTGGTGTTTCTTTTGTCACTTGATCTATTAGCACTTTAATTTGCCTCCTAAGGGCTCAGCACTTTTGCACTTTGTAGGTCGCCCTGGAGAAGAGCGTTAGCAAAGTACATGTAATGTAATGTAATTCAGATTCATATTTCCAACATTAGGTGCTTCAAAAGGGCACATATTTTGATGCACAGAAACCTGTACACTGTGCTCTTGGTTTTTTTTTAAGCACTCAGGAACACAACTGTACTTTAAGTTATTTGATTTAAAACCCCAATTCCGAAATAGCTGGGACGAAGTGTAAATTGTGAATAAAATCAAAACGCAATGACTTTCAAATCACACCAGCCAGTATATTATTCTCAACAGAACAGAGATAACATGGCAAATGTTGAAACTGAGAAATTTTACAATTTTATCCACAAAATGAGCTCATTTCACATTTGATGGCTGCTACAGGTCTCAAAAAAGCTGGAACAGGGGCCTGTTTACCATGGTGTAGCATCCCCTCTTCTTTGTAACACCAATTGGAGGCGTCTGGGCATTGAGGAGACAAGTTTCTTTAGTTTAACCATAGGAATTTTATCCCACTCGTGTTTAATACAGGCTTCCAGCTGCTGGAGAGTTTTGGGTCTCCTTTGACGGACTTTTCGTTTAATTATGCAACAAATCTTCTCAATCAGTGAAAGATCAGGACTGCAGGCAGGCCAGTTCAGCACACTGACTCTTCTACGATGAAGTCATGCTGTTGTAATCGCTGCAGTATGTGGTTTTGCATTGTCCTGCTGAAATACACAAGGTCTTCCCTGGAATAGATATCGTATGGAGGGGAACATATGTTGGTCTAAAACCTTCATGCAACTTTCAGCATTCATAGTGCTTTTTAAAAGATGCAAGTGTTTATGCAGTAATGCATCCCCATACCATCAGAGATACTGGCTTTTGAACTGAACGTTGATAACAGGAGTTGTGGTCTTTCTCCTCTTTTGCCTGGAGGACACAACGCCCATGATTTCCAAGAAGAATGTCAAATTTGGACTCGTCTGACCACAGGACACTTTGCCACTCTCCAAAAGTACATTTTAAATGAGCCTTGGCCCACAGAACACAGCGTCGCTTCTAGATCATGCTCAACAATGGTTTCCTTTTTGCATGACAGAGTTTTAGGTTGCATCTGTGGATGGCACGGCGGACTGTGTTTACAGACAGTGGTTTCTTGAAGTATTCCTGGGCCCATTTAGTAATGTCAAAGACAGAATGATAACGGCAAGTGATGCAGTGGCGTCTGAGGGCCCGAAGATCACGAGCATCCAGTAAAGATCTTCGGCATTTTCCCTTATGCACAGAGATTCTTCCAGTTTC
Organism: Gymnothorax reevesii; assembly: GCA_029721435.1. Classification (NCBI taxonomy): domain Eukaryota; kingdom Metazoa; phylum Chordata; class Actinopteri; order Anguilliformes; family Muraenidae; genus Gymnothorax; species Gymnothorax reevesii. The sequence continues at coordinate 10,543,573 of CM056586.1, forward strand.
TCTGAATCTTTTGATGATGTTATGCACTGTCTATGATGAGACCTTCAAAGCCTTTGCAATTTGACGCTGAGGAACATTGTTTTTAAAGTATTTCATTATTTTTTTTTTTTTATGCAAGCCTTTACAGGCTGGAGAGCCTCGGGCCATCTTTACTTCTGAGAGACTCAGCCTCTCTAAAACATCCCTTTTATAGCCAATCATGTTACACACCTAATGCCAGTTAACTTAATTACTTACTACATGTTCTTTCAGCTGACTCTCTTATATATTAAATCGCTTTTTCATCCCTTTTTTGCCTGTGTCCCAACTTTTCTGAGACCTGTTGCAGCCAGAAAATTTGAAATAAGCAAATTTTGTGAATAAAAATGTAAAATGTCTCATTTTCAACATTTGAAATGTTAATTATGTTCTACTGTAAATAACATAATGGCTTATGTGATCAGAAAATCATTGCATTTTGATTTTATTCGCAATTTACACTTCGTCCCAACTATTTCGGCATTGGGGTTGTACATTTTATTTTCGTTTTATGCTCGACAGTTGATCTCTGTTATATGATCCATAAACAACGTATCCCTCAGGTGAAGGCTATATTTCCCAGATCAGGCATAACAGTACTCCTCAGAAATAAGCGTACTGTAGACTGCTGAAAAGAGGTGATCAACATCACAATGACGCACCAAACCCGGCAAAATATGACCGACGTCAAATTTAATGAGTGGTCACCTGGTCTCGACCATTCCTCAACAGGGAGACATTCGCCATGGGAAAGGAACACAGGTAAGAACTGGAGGGGTCACAGTCTGTCCTGAAACACAGAGGAAAGCTTTAAGATGATAATCACCATAAAAATAAAAAAGGAGGTAATGATTAAAAAAAAAAAAAAACATCAAAAACTTGATGAAACTGACAAATGCATAATCAATCTAAACCATATACCGCCAATGGACGGGTTTGCACCCCACATAATATTACGTATTATGTACGTAATAATTAATTACGTACATTATGTGAAAAATAGGATTGGTGAAACAATTCATAAAAACACCCAACAGATATTATTGAATGATATTAAAAATAGAAATATGCATGCCCCAAAATGTATGCAACCAGTGCATGCCACGAGACGGGTGTGATCACGCCGGCGTGATCACACAAACAGTTCCCACACACTTACACAGCTGATTTTTGCTTTACTTAATATCTGTTCACTTGATTCAATCAATATCTGTTTATATGACTTCTGAGGTGACTTCGTCAGGTGACTGCAAGTAAATAGTTGCAAGCAAATGCAAAGTACCTGAAGTAGTAGTTGACGGGAGTTGAAAATCTGGCAGCAGGCATGTAGGAATAGTAAAAACTCCCGTACAGGAAGATGGCCACCCAGAGCAGCAACACGAGGACACAGATGAGTATTGCAGTCTGGAGCAAGACCCGGCGGGCTCGCAGCATTGCCAACGCCACCCCATCCTGCAGCCAGAGCAAAACCGGACCCACAACTGCTCCTAAATCCTGGGGTGCAGGGTTCACCCCACTCTGAGGCTGCCCAACGGGCTCCGTCATGGAGTCACTCTCCGACACCAGGTGGGGCCCTTCAGTGAAGTCTGCTCACACCTATGCCTCTCACTCAGTTTTGTGACCGAGCTCAAATCTCTTGCCTCCTCCAAGTCACAGGGTTCTTGCGCATGAAGGTGACGGCACAGTTCTTCATTAAAATTTAAGCTTCTGTCTTACACTAAATCTCTGTCCTTAGGTGCTTTAGTCCATCTGATATCCTCACATGCTGTCCCTCCATTTGTCCACCTGCCTGATTCTAGCCTATCAAGCAAAGATTGCCGTCTCAACCTATTGTTAAAGTAGTCCTAGTCTTAACAGCGTCTCTTAAGAATTGAGCACTCCCTCTGAATGAGGATTCCCATCACCTCACTGATTGTTGCTCACTCTGCCAAGCCTGAAAAATCATCACATTCTGCTTTTAAATTCCAAAAGCAACAACTCCGCCCTCATCTCAACATTTCATGTCATACAACATCCCTTCGGCAACTATCTAATCTTTGTTCTTCCAGTATAAAAAAAATTCTGAATCGGGGATTCCTGCAAATGGCAAGAGAAAAAACACAAAAAAATGAATTAACAAAACTGCCCGCCAAACATGGTTTTGTTTCACTGAAAATCGCTATGAGCCAGGCTAATTCAGCAAGGCGTCTCTTCAACAAATTTAATCTAAAGTCAGTATTACAGAATATTTTCTCATGACAGGGAGAAGACAGAACACAGTTTGTGCAAATGGTCATCCAAAAAAAAATTCTGAGAAATTGCATACAGTCACACACACAAAAAAAACACAAGTCTCAAGCCCAGTTCTAATTTCATTAAGCATGACAGCTGTCATCAGATATCAGATGACTGGTATAGACAGAGCTTGCAAATAGAGGGGGTCCATTTCCCATAATATTTCCACACAAGGGTCATTCCATGCCAAGTGGACCAGTTTTTGGAAAGTTTGCACCACACCATCTCGGAAAATTTTGAAAAAAATCATGGGTGTTTGCCATCACTTCAAATGGCCAAATTCCAGATCCAATTTTCCACAGAGTAACTGTAAATTTATGGAGGCGGTGTCTAGTCACTCGCAAATGTAGCAATGACTTAAAAGCATTTTTGAAGGGATATAAATACACTTTCCAGTGCTCCTAAATCAATGTCAATGGGTGGACATCGGTAGAATTACCCAAAATGTACTAATCTGCTAACAGATTTGGCATATCTCAAATGGGCTGTTGAAAATGAGAATTTTTACAGAACAAAAATTTAAATTTTTTTGTCGGTCCCCTTGACCGAAGTCTGCATAATCAGGGGCTCATATTGCAGCCTCATCAGCCACAGCTACAGCACACTGGCCCTTTAAACCAAACCCAGCCTCCTGTCTCTAGTTTAGGATCAACTTGGATCTGAAAATGCTTTTAAAAAAAAAAAAAAAAAAAAAAAAGCCAAAATTCAAGGCATAATTTGGTCATGTGGACACGCCAGAAAAAAATCTGAGAAATGTTGTGGAGCAGCTTTAATATTAGGACAATAAACAGTAGAAAATTAATCTTGTGTTTCCAACTCTTTTTAGAAAAATTCTGGAATTTTTATTGTTTTCCTCAGAGATTGATAGGAAGGGATTGGATATGTCACCTTCTACGGTAACATAACTAAAAGATTTTCAAAAACTAGAGGAATTACTGCACGTAAAAGGCAAAGGCACAAGGCTCTGATCACTCAGACGGCACAATATCATCATTCATCCCTAAATGATATAAATATATGAGCTCAGGATTACTTTGGCAAACCAATATCAAACATTAAATCCATAAATGCCACTAAAACTGTAGTGTTAAGAGAGTCCAGAAACGCCATCAATTTCTCTGTACTGAAAGGCATCTGTGATGGACCATCACGCAGAGGAAAAGTGTACCGTCCTCAATCTAATCAATATTTACCTTCTTGTTTGCAAGAAATGCTCCAGATCAAAGAAGAAAAGGAACATTCAGACCAGCAACAGGGCAAAAAGTTGTGCTCTCTCATGGCATGCCGTTGTTTCAGTGCCCTTGGTAAGGGCAACTTGCACTTCTGCAAAAGCACCATTAATGGTGAAAAGAACACCAAGATTTTTGAGCAACATATGAGGCCTTCATGCAGATCTCTTTTCCACTGACGTCTATACGTACTTCCACAAAACAAATCTGAATACTGCACACATTAAAACGGCACGATTATGTAAGAATAGCGCACAAGCGCAGGACTGGCCTGTCTGCAGTCCTTTCTTGTCCCCAACAGAGAATGTGTTACACATTTTGAAATGCAAAATGTGACCAGAAAAAAAAACTTTGTTCTGTTGCACACCTTCAGATTTGCTTGCTTTTGAAATTACTCCTGAAACACTTAAGGGTCCCCTGTCCCCAAAATTTATTAGGTGTTGTGAAAAAGACTGGCAACATAACAAAGAGGTAAATAATAGAGTCATAATTTTTCAAAATCTGCCTAGCACTAAAAGAGATATTTTTATGACTTAACTTGTACGTATTAAAACTTATGCAGTGAAACAATTTGAAAATTACCAAAGAGGTACATGGGAACCTGTTGTGCAAGAATATGGTGGAATTTGTTGAAAACAATTACATTTTATTCTTGGACTTCCAAAAATTTGCCTATTTTAGCAATGCATGTAACGTTATATACTGTATGATTTAAGGATATAATCTGTTTTTTTTTTTTTTCTTTAAAAGGCTGCAATATAAAAATGAGAAGCTCTTCAAAGAGGTAATCGGGTACACAATATAAAAGAGTGTTGTGGGGTTTACGGGAAACAATTTCATTCAATTTTGAATGGTTTTCTGAAAATATGCCCACGTAGAACTGAATGGGATATTGTCATGTCCTTAGCATCTAATTACAAAAAAATACTGCAGTAAAATCACCTGAAAATTCACACACCTGGACTTGTGCAGTTTTACAAGAATACTGTGGAATTTATTTTTGATGGAATTTTCAAAATGTGCATCTGTAGAACTGAATTGGATATCATTAAAATATTGGCGATAAATTACTTTAAACGGCCTAGTATAACAACTAATAAAAGAGCACATAGGTAGGCAGACCAGGGAACATTCTGTGCAGAATATTGTGGGTTTGCTGGTTGCAACTGGATTACAGTTCTGGCATGGAATTTTTAATATCCGCCAATGACCAATATTCAGCGTATTGGGAGTGAATTTGGCGCCTACTTCAGAGTAAAAACTTAAAAATCATCACCAAAGTACTAAAGGACAAATTGTATAAGAATATTGTGAGTTTACAGGGAACAATTTCATTTGCTATTTGACAGTAGAACTGAGCGGAATATTGTTATGATTTCAGCATCCGTGAACCAGTGAACTTGCGTCTTGTTTGACGGTGATAAAGCCAATTGGTCAGTATCGTTTCTTATTATCTCTTTCAATTAAAAGATATAGAAGTTTTCTAATGCTGTTGTAAACGGCTTCTGGGGGCCGCCAAGCCAATGTTGACATGGAGATTAAAAAAAAAAATTTAAAGTATGTATTATAATTGGTTATTATAAGTGGAAAACTCATTGTAATATATTGCTAAACTGTAAATATGCAAATAATTATGTATATATGTATAATATATTGAAATAAATACATTGAAACTAATTAATACTATTGTTGTCATTCCGTGACAATTTGCCTCTTGTAATTCCGTGACATTGACTTTTTGAATTTTCTGGGCCATAAAGGAGGGTTAAAGTCAATATTTGTTTCTATAACTTACAGTATTAACAAAAAACACCTTAAATATGAACATATTGAAGTTTCATAACTTAACTATGATAGGAACATCACTTTCTGGATAGTTAAACACAACATTAAAAAAACCATGTCAATTTTGTGTAATTCCGTGACGGAGTAGTTTTTGCTTGTTTCTTCGATGAAAATTTCTCAAAAAATTTATTTTCACTTAATGATATTAAAGAACAAGTTAATACCTTCAATATGACATATCATACTCGATTTTATCTTATTTAGTTGTAGAGTTACAACCCAAAATGTAATGGGACTGTAATTCCGTGAAAGCTTGGCGGCCCCCTTCTTCGAATTCCATGCAACAGTTGAGATATTTTGATCTGAAGTTGATCAACTGAGGTCATCACCTACAACATCTCTCCTGAGCATCAACCACTGACTGCAATCCGAGGTGCTTGTGCTGAAAGAAGTTGAGGACTTCAAGTACCTGGGCTAATGGATCAGCTCAACCGAGCAAGACCTGAAAGTGAGGAAAGCACTTGCATGGAGGGCACTGAACGGTATGATCTGTGTATGGAGCTCCAACCTCCCCCGCCAAATTAAACTAAACAACTTCTCTGTAACAGTAGAATCTGTTCCCCTCTATGGCAGCAATGCTGGACCCTGAAGCCGACCCTGCAGAAGTCTTTAGACGGGTGCTACACCAGGATGCTGCATGCAGTACTTAACATCAGCAAGGACGCACATGTTCCCAACAAGATCCTGTACAAAGGAATTCCACGGGTGAGCGAAAAGGTAGCACCCAGGAGGATGAGACTTGCAGGACACTGCCAAAGGCACAGAGAACTGCCAGCCTGCAAATTGGTACTATGAGAACCAACACATGGGCCCCAGTCGCGTACGCCCCACTTTAACCTATGTGGAGGTGCTAAAGGAGGACGCCGGAGCTCAAAGCACCAGCAAACTGGCCCGAGAAATGGAAGCAACGATGGAAGGCTCGTCTGAGAACGACCTAGAGAGAAGTTGACGTGTCCTAGTGTTTGTAAACAGCAGCACATGGATTTTAGCTCACAGTATCATTTACTATTTATACTAAAATATTTTCCCTTGGTAATTATTAAATATTGAGGCTGTAAAATGATGTGCAATTTTACATCGTTAGAAGTAAGTAAGTTTGAATGTGTTGCTTATATGAACGCATGGGTCACTGGTTCACCTATAAGGCTTGGCGTTAGAAAATAAGGGATTTTGGTTAAACTTTGAGGGCCAGTAGCTCCTCAGCTGTTCATCATGGATATACCAACATATATATCAAAATTTTCAGCTTGATCCACTCTACAAGATTGAGTTATTTCAAAGGCCATAGCTAAAATGTTGAAAAAATGTGTGACTGTCTTCTCAAGTCCATTCGGGTAAAGATTTCAGTTTACGCTACTACTCGAATCAATGTTCTACAAGACCCTCTCGGCACCAACGCTTTACCTTACAAATTAGCATTTAAGTGGAAATCGCGCAACCGAATTTCCTCAATGGGGTGGATAACTGACAGGTAATACCTGTTAATGTGTCCAAAGTAAATGAAGACAGCCTAACAGCTGACAAGCTGAATTACGACAAGGAGATATCGTCCCTGCTTGTTTCCCCGTCTTGAACAGGCGCTATCAGTTTTTCCCCATCTCACAAGAAATTTCGAATTGTGCCAGACAGCAAGATTATTGCCAGAATCACGCAAATTATTGGGTGACTGAGTTTGCGAACCAAATTTCCCCTAAATCGCAGCCAATTGCACGTAAGGGTAAAAAAAAAAAATAAGATTTCCCTTTCGGAAACCGAGCACCGCGGTAAACCACAGTTGGCAAACAATTCAGAAACGCAAAACTCTTAGTCACTAAGCAAATATTTAGGCTAGTGTATCCTAAGTTAACATACGGTCATTTACACACTCACCTTTAAAAAATATCCCTCATGACAAAACATGGTAGATCACTCCACAGTGCCATTGCAACTTTCACATGACTGCGAAGTTTCCGCAGAAACTAAAACAAAGATCTTCCTTACGAACAAGATAGTGAAAAAGGCCTACTTCCTAGTCAGAGAATGAACGACCTCTTGTGGCGACAATAAAACATTTCGGGGTGTAGGCAGCTGTTTGAATGTATTGAGGTCAATGGTAGACTGAGGAGACGGCGCAAAATATGTCATTTATATTTCCCCCCGCATCATATGGCGCCCAATTTTCTTCTCCCACAGTCCAAAGACATGCATATCAGGGTAAGCGGAGACACTAAATTGCCTAAAGGTATGAGTGTGAGATTGAATGGTCTGTGAATGGTGTGTGCGCCCTGCGATGGATTGGCAAGATGTCCAGGGTGGGTCCCTGCCTTTGCCCGTAGTTAGCTGCGATAGGCTCTTGCTCGCCCCGCGACCCTAGTGAGGAATACGCGGGTATAGAAATGAATTAATCTTTCCCCCCGCATAATATGGCACCCAATTGATACAATTTTCAGTTTGCTAAAGGTTCTAAAGGTTTTTTTTAAACAACCTATATTGAGCCCTCTGCAGGTTTTCCCTCTGGCGTTGCTAGGTATCAAAGGCTAGACAACCACGACTGCTATCCGAAGTGAACCATAATTATAAACCAGGAGCCCAAAGGGGTTGGCCTAGCTGAAAAGCGAACCAATTTTCTCTTGTGTAATACTGCTGCCTGTACATCACCTTTCATGAGAATAGAAGTCTGCCGGGCCCTTGGTGGTAAGTGTGGCCAGGAGGGCTGTCACACAGGATCAAAAATATTGAGCTAGATCAGCGCAAAAGTGTATAACATGAAACAAGTGCCAAAATGCACCCTACATCCTCAGAAATTATAAACAGGCACGGACAGTCATTTCTGGTGGTGAGACACTCCCGTCAGACTTGCGTAACTGCCCCACCAGAATTGAGCTAGATCAGCTGAAACCGAACGAAACCAACTGGAGATTGTTCCACACCGTCCCAGGTATCACGAATGCTCACTGCCAGTCAATTTCTGTGGTGGGGTACCCCTGACAGACATCCCCAAATGGCCACACCTTTAAATTGAGCTAGATCAGCTGAAATCCGAACCGAATGAAACTAACTGGAGATAGTTCAACACCATCCTTGGTATCATGAATGCCCACTGCCAGACAGTTTCTGTGGTGGGGTACCCCTGACAGACATCCCCAAGCCTGCCAAAGTGCCACACTCCCAAAGTGAGGTAGATCAACTTCAACTCAAGAGAGTATTATTGCCAGACTGACTCTGTGGATATTATTCCACCACACTTCCCCATAACATGATAGTGCCTAATGTCAAGCCATAGTCATGCCCTAAGATCACTATATTAAAACTCAAAAGTAGCTGATCTGAAACCCATACATGCCACGGATAAGAGCATCGAAAGATCACAGCTGTTTCAAAGAATGTTTATGATGTGCTTGACTTAATACCTCCTGAAGTTACAGTCAGCACCCTCTTTGACTACACGTAATTACTACCGCATTGCACTTGTATATCTAGACTGCTTGAACACACAGTATTTTTCATCCAGAATTCTAGGGGACAGGAAGTGAAGAGTACTGTGTCTGTTTTACTGAGGATCAAATTTTAAATTCCATATTTCACCGTCTGCACTTTCACGAGGTGTGATTTCTGCTCAATGACTTTGAGGATTTTGTTGATCATCTATTGACTGGGTTTTTTTTCTCATAAATCTTATAATTTCCAGATTTTCAACATTTTTGACTGTTTTCAGATCAATTATATGTTAAAATGCTTTCATTTTACCTGGATCCAGCAGACTTGCATGCGTAATTTGATACATTGTAAAGCATATTACAATGTATAATTATCAAGTTTGGAGAAGGGACAATGGTTGGCCATTCTCTCAGTTGGTATTCTTTAAGTTTTCAATGCGATTGGAATTTCGTTAGGGTTAGTTTGGTATGTGGAGCATGCATATTGTTTCAGGTAAAACTTGTTTCTAATCATGGATGCAGAGGAATCTTCTTCGAAAAATGGAAAGTCACATTGGTGAGCCAACTATAAGTGGAGATGAGCTGCTGCAGAGGGGAGAAATGATAACATCTCTGATATGGAATCAGGTAGACACCAGATGCGGGGAGATGGGAATGAGGATTTATTAAACAAAAAACAAAACAGGCACGAGGGCCAACGAAAAACTTGGCCCAAAGGGTTGCAAAAGACAAACTAAAGTACGCTACACAGAGCGGGGAAACTAAATAGCAAAAATGGCAAGAACAAAAAACCACTGGAAACTCCAGGGAGATAAGCAAGAAAAATAAACAAGACTATGGCTATATTTACAAGGGCTATGAACATGAGCAAAGACTTGAACATGAGACTAGACTAGACTAGACTAGACTAGACCCAAAACTTGCACAAGGAACGAGACTTGGAAACAAGAACTTGAACATGGAGCGAGACACTGTCTGCCAGCCAACTTCCACCGCATCCAGATAAAGGCTTAGAAATCATGACACATGAAGGGCAACACCTGGAGAAGGAGAAACAAGAGGCAGGGCAAGATCATGACATGGACAGAGATTGGATGACATGACCTGCTCATTAAGAGAATGAGCGTGCTCAGCTTAAGTACCAATTAAGTATGCAGTTTGGAAGCAAGCATGAATGTTAAGAACAGAAAAGCACAGCAAGATCTTGAAATAGCAAAGCAGGAATCATGACAATAAACTCCCCGTCTAAATTAGTAATATTAGTAATGTGCCTATCTAAGAATTGCACCACCCAGTGAGTGTTAGTAAATGTTAGTAACTTAAAAAACAGTTAATTGCCAATAAGCTTAGAGAGCCCCGAATCAGCACAGCATGGAAGGAAGGGGAAATACCAAAGCCAACCCAGAGCTCTATAATGTGCAACAACGAAGGCACGGGGCGGAACGCAGACAAGCGGTGGAGTGGCTTGGCAGACCTGGCGAAAACAAAAACATGGAAAAGTAAAAACATGGACTAGGAATGTAAAACACGAAATGCAAAAACCTGATACAAGAAACTGTTAAAACTGTGACCATGAACATGAAACTATGAAACTATGAACTATGAAATCTTGAACATGAAACTGTTAAAACCATAAATGCTGTCCTGGCCAAAGGCCAGGACCCCAGAACACAACAATCTCAGATAGTTTGACAGGAATGGGACGATGCTGTAGGATAAATCTGTCAAACAGTTCTTGATTTTCTAAAAATGTGTATGAGAATGAGATCACAGTTTGCCCTCTAAATGTCAATTTTTACACTGACATGTTGAAATCAGTTAGCCTAAAACATTGAAATATCAAAGCTTCCTTACCACTCTATTTGGCTAGTGCGCTGTAACCAACAAATGCAAGTAGATGCAGAATACGGGGTTTGCAGCCCAGAGATCCTCATGATTCTAAGCAAGTATAATCTGATGTGCAAAGCAGGGAAAGCCAATGCCTGTTCAAAGGTTTCAGATGATTTAGATGATTGGTGAACTAAGACTAAAGCCTAGTTTATGTTTGACGCAGTCGCGAGTGCGAGACGTTTGCGCGCTACAAATTACGTAATCGTGCACCTGGCAACAGCTGCACGCGCTGGTTCTTCAGAAGGTCGCGCACCTCTAGGATTTTGAAATTTTTTGCAAACCGCGCTAGTGTTGCCCAGTTCAAAATGGAAGAAGTTGAGGGAAGACTAGGTCCCAACTCCAATCCGACCCCTTACGGACTCACTGACTTAGAGGCGAGTTCACGGGAAGACCGTGAGTGTGTGAGGGCTGTTCCATTGTCAGATCATCAAGTCAGTGAGTCCATGAATGAGCCCTTACTGCCCCCTTACTGTAAGTCAGACTTTGGGTAAGGAAATTACCCACAGGTCATAGCGTTGTGAATTCAAATAAGGGAGATGCCATCGGAATACCGGAAATGTATTGATTTTACACCACCCAGAGGTGTAAAATCCAGGGGTCAGAAAGTAAAAGTCCTGCCAAGTTTTTCTCCCTCCCACAGAACGAGCTGATCATTCATATTGGCTCTATATCCTGCTGAAATAAATCCAGGTGGTTGGAATCAAGTTCTGGGGAGGATTTTTACTTTCTGAACCTGGACTTTACACCTCTGACCCCACCACAGAAACTGTCTGGCAGTGGGCATTCATTTTATTTATTTTTATTCATTTATTTATTTTTTTAAAGAAAAAATTTGGCATCTTTAATCCCACCTGAATCTGGAATGCTCACCTGGGAAACTATGTACAAGGCTTGCTCGTATGGGACCCCGTGTTGCCAGTCCAGGAGAGTGAAGACAGTTCACGGCTCTACTCTGAAGCACGCACCTGTCAGCCTCTGCTTCTTATACACTCATTGGTCGAATTTTTGCAAGTTCAGAACGAGAGCGGAGGATACCTGAAGATGAGCAAGCGCAGAATCTTCCTGACGAGCACCTGGCTGGCCAACAGGAGGCGCTTAGGCAACGAAAAAAGCAACCAGTTGGTTCCATTCAGTTCGGATTTCCGCTGATCTAGCTCAATTTGATGGTGTGGCCCTTTGGGAGTGTCTGTCAGGGGTACCCCACCACTGGAACTGTCTGGCAGTGAACATTCATGATACCTGGGACGGTGTTTAACAATCTCCAGTTGGTTTCATTCGGTTCGGATTTCAGCTGATCTAACTCAATTCTGGCGGGGCAGTTACGCACGTCTGGTGGGAGTGTCCCACCACCAGAAATGACCGTCCGTGCCTGTTTATCATTTCTGAGGAGGTAGGGTGCATTTTGGCACTTGTTTCATGTGGTACATTTGAGTTGATCCAGCTCAATATTTTTGGTCCTATGTGACAGCCCTCCTGACCACACCCACCACCAGGGGCCCGGCAGACTTCAATTCCGGCTGACAAACAATAGCCAAATTGGTGCCTCTCAGAATAGGAGATACGTAATCAAAGTCACAGAAAGAAATACTGGAGCGCACGAGTACTAAGGCAATTTATTACGGTACAGGTGACTAACGTTTCAACAAAATGTCTTCTTTGGAGTCAAAAGGTTTTAAGTCCACGAAACAAATGGCCACCATTGCAATAAATGACAAAAAACTTATTTTTTCCATTGTAACAATATTTTCATGCTGCTTTTCAACTGACCATATCCTTTCCAATCTTTCCCTTCTTTTTCCACTTTCACCCTCTCGGTTGCCTCTGCATAAGACATTTTTTCCTTGAATTCTGGTCCTTTCCACCTCCCTTTCCATTTTCCATCTCTCAGTGTCCAGTGAACCAATTTCATGACATCCCCTGCAGCAAAATCAACCGCCTGTTCTTTTAACAAACTGCACTCATTCACCACACATCCCACATCTACACAAGTATATCTTTCTCCTACACTCTGCAGCCACATGTCCGTATTTCTGACAACAAAGTCACCGAAGTGAAGCCCTTTCATATTCCATCACCCTGTAACTAACAAAATCAAAGAAAACCCTTTCCAGTGGCTAGCTGTTAAATTTTGGCAATAAAGACCTGCTTTGATGCTCCTTACATCCTTGTGGCTTTTAAGCCACTTTGCCCTACATACTCCTTCCAGCTCCAAAAAAAGAATCTGTCTTTACAGATTGTGAGACACCTCTAACAACACTTTTAAAGATGTTCTTTCCTTTCATTAGAAAACAGGCTACCATTCTTTAGTCATATTGTTTAATCTTTAATGCTTTGTCACATTGTTTTGTAGTTCAGCTTTCCTCAATCATTACTCTACCTCTCACCACCCTAACAGTTTTCACATTTCCTATTTCATCTTTTGCAAATCGCCCTACTGTGTACGCATCACTAAAAAGATTGCTTGCACCACAACGAACAGTCTTTATTCCGACAACAAATACCCCCTCTTCTTTTCATTTTTAACTTTTGCCCTTTTATTTTTTTACACCCTCAGCCACATCAGCTCCATTATTTCCGAATCCATTCATCTGCAATCCAAAGTGATGCAAAAATCTTTGCGGCTCGAAGGTACAATTGCGGCATTCTGGCTGGGCACAGCTTGGTGATCATGTGCATGATCATTTGACACACACTGGTTTCCTATGCAGCCAGCCTGATGCCAGAAGTGCTCTCGGCAAAACCACAGAGAGCAGTAGAAATGGGTCATTGGCTTAAACTAATCTGAATTTATTGCTGGTGTGATGCTTTCAAATAGGCTTATGAAAAAGCTAACAGAACTCTATCATATGCACTCAAAAAGCCCAAATGTGATCTACTGATTTTACCTAATTTGCTTTGCTTTGAATTGAGTAATGTTGGAAACCAGATTGATCAATACCCTTATCTTGATAAAATAAATAAATCTGAATGGAATGATGTTATGATGACTTGCATTGATAATCTTTTCCGATAATCTTTTATAATCTCACTTTGGGTCATCTCCTACATTAAAAGGTTGTCAGCTGAAATGCGAAAAGTACTCTGGCCAAACAGATTGAGCAGGGAGGGGGTGACGAGTGGAAAAAGGACATGGGAAATTGTCCAAGCAGCAAAAGACAAAAGGGTTGGGAGAGACTGTGTTGTTCCCATGGTAACACCAGAAGAAGAATGGGGGGAAAAAATGATGCATCAGCTATATCAACAAATAACACATAACCTACAGATGCTTATACTTACTATGGAAAATACAAATATATGTCAGAGACAAGTACAAATAAAATCTGTGCATATAAATAACTCAACAGGTCCCCTTCAATTTCAATCTGTGCAAATTTTCTTAGTTTGGTCTTGCAAAGGATACATTTGACAATTAGACTCAATTTTTTCTCCCTTTCTTTCTCCTCGACACAACTCATAAATTAGAATTGAAAAGTAAAATTAAAAAAAACCAACAATCACTTAAGTATGGAAACATTACTGCTCCAAGAGCACAAGATCCCCCATAGAAGTTGCGACTGCAATATGCGGATCACCAGTCTATGTGCAGCGTCTGTATATGCAAAGTTTCAAGGATGTCCTGTGAGCGCTGTAGGAGGAGTTGAGTTCACCAGCCCGGTACCTTCCGATTCAGACAGACTGACGGACGGACAGAGAATCTGCCACACAATATCATCCACCTTTTGGGCATTCACCCTGCAGGGGATAAAAAGCCCTACATGTAAAGAGTGGTGGTTACTGCCACCTCACACCCCCTTTCTCTCTGCAAAGGATGGTATGTGCAAGTTCAGCCCACATATTGTTAGCCTCACAGCATAATTGCCTATCTTATTTCTAAGGTTTTTTTTTTATCCATTTTTTAAAATAGAGAATGGATTTCATTTTTTTTATTTTTTAAGTTTTTGAGGAAAAGCGGGGGGGTTTGCTTACACAAAAGAACAGGCAACTGATATCCCAATTTGGCAGAAATATGGCTTAGGCAAGCATGCTATGAGGCTACCGATACGAAGTTGAATCTGATGTGGGGCTGTGTCTTGTCTTTTTTTTTTTCTTTGCAGATTTGACTAAACACAGTGGAGAGATTAACGTTTGAGTTAAGGTTCTGCATTACACCATGGCACTGCTGTGAGGCGGAGTCTGTTGAATGCATTAATACACTCAGTGAAGGTGGGGTTCTGCTGCACTCATACTGCCTACAGAACGCAACACCGAGGGATAAGAAAGGAGGACAGAAGGGGCGACTGTCTAGAGAGGAAGAACACAAGGGTAAGGCGAGAGAAGGAGAGAAACTGGCAGACAAATACGGCCTACAGGACTGAAGTGGACAAAGCGAAACACCTCTGGCTCATCCTCTCCACCTTTCATGTCATCATTTCTCTCTGAACCCTGAACATTATAATTTCAATTAGACAATTTCACTGCTATTCACTAATTGGCTCATTTGTGATTGGAATGCATGGAGAATTAATGCACAGGTCCTTGTGTATCTGATCATTTTACTTTAGCATATACACACTGCAAACTTTAGTGAAAAGTTAATCTTTGAAAAATTGAAAAAGATACTTCTCTTGAGATGAAGTTAGTTATTAAAACAGTTTCCTTTAACCAAACATTTAATCAACATAAATAATCAAAAGGTTCCTCATTGGTGAAACTCTTGACACATGGTGGCAAAACCCAACAATTTACTTGACAAACAATGGAGTCACACCTGTCTTCTGTTGATTTTATTTGGTTCAGGCAGGTTATTTGGGGAAAACGCAATACTCCTGTGTTCAGAAACCTAATTTGGAGCTTATTGATTTTCTCAGAGTCTAATTTGATCTGTTTAAAAATGTTTTCACCTGAAAATCCTAGCAATATTGAAAATTAAGCACAATATGTTCAAGGGTTTTTATTCTTCATAGCAGAATGGATATGTCCATCCAAATGTGACTTAAGATGGTAAATAACTATTCTCAACATGAAATGCTGCTAATTAAGACAAAGTAACAGCTTTTTAAAATCCTAGAATTGCCGTTGTGGCTGGAACAAAAACCAGCATACACAGGGGGGCACCAGGACAGAATTTGAGAACCACTGGTGTAATCAAACAGGCAACAAAGTTCATGGCAGCATGTTATGGATGCCCAAATGAAGACACCATGACTACCTGAGATACACTGTTTGGTCCAAAAAAAAGTTTTACAAGAAGTTAAATGTGGCTCCTCATCTTAAATCACTACTTCCCACATCAGAGGCTTTCATAGAGCATGTGCATAGGGCTCATTTACAGGCAGCTGTTCCGAGAAGTGCATAAGATCCTGATCTGAACCCGCTTCATTATGGCTGGTCCCTCAGTGATGGGCAGAACACATTGTCACCAGTTGCTCTTCCACCGGATGCGTCTCCAGCACCAGTTGAAGGCCTCAGATTGATCAAGTGTGGCCGTTCCTCTCCTCAGCCGTGCTTAACATCACGTTACAGTTGTAATTCTTCCCAACTTTCCTGCTCCATTTTCTGTGCATGTCGGGGAAGAGATGAATGCAAAAATCAAGGAACTATTACAGCTATTCGAGTCATTAATGACGAAAATGATGATGATGGGGACATCACATATGCTGATGACATGGCTGAGTTATTGAGAAATAGGCCGAGATGATTATGACTATTCTAAAACTTGTTGATATTGTATTGAAGTTTGAAGCGTGTGCTGCTTAGAGTGGTTATTCTGTCATCAGCAATTGATTTACTTGCTTGAGGTTATGGTTAAATATATATAATTGTTAGTTTGAAACTGAAAATGTGATCGAAATGTGACCATGGACAAATTATTGCCCCATATTATACACTTTTCGCTTTATTATATTGTGAATTATTCAATATGGCATTAAACAAATTATTTTGGACATTTGTTTTATGCTTCATTGCCTTTCATGACCCCAAAGCCTATATTTTGACACCACAACGGGGTCTCTCTCTCAAATGTAAGTTAAGATTTGAAAGATAATAGAATTGGCAATTATGTATTGTCGGCCATCTTGAATTTCGTCAATAAAAAACATTTTCCCAAGGGTGTTTGCCTGACACCCGGCTGATTTTTAATCTTTATGGCCTTACCAACCAGAAAGAACAATAAAACACGGTATTAAACACAAATCTGAGTCCAGTCCCCCTGCCTCTGGACTATGATCCCCAGATCCAGTACTGGTCAGGAGAAGAATTACTATTTTAAGACTGAGTGTCACCTTTGTAAGTGCAACAAAATACCTATCTAAACAGGATGTTCCTGTACCATCCCGACAAAGCCTATATGATAGTTAGCCCATAATATGTGTGATTCATCAGGATTACCACATAAATAATAACAGAGAAATACCTGAAGATAAAACAGTATATGGCAGTAAGTGCTCCTCACATTTATAAAAACAATTTAACAACTAACTGCAATGGTCCAATGGAAGAAAACAGTACAATTAAAGCCATTTACAGGTCAGTTGAATGTCTACCTGCTGATTACATGGATGATGTGGTAATAAACTCTGTGACGGCTGACAGAGGCAACCGTTAGGATAGTACCAGGAGCCAGAGGAGGAAAAGATCAGCTGGTGACGTGGGTAAGTCCCCGAAGAGTTAAAGATCTGGATGAAGTCAAGAATGTCATTAGACACTTCTAAACTTCCAGACAGTGCAACCAATGCAAACATAGATCTTAATTCTAACATCATGAAATTGCACATCATTGTGGCTACTGTCCCAGCACTTACTGTGACTGGACAAGCTGAAAATTTCATACATAAATACAGTTCACATGTACAATGTACTTTTGTACCTGCGTGTCTGCGTGATGAGATGAAAGGAGACACGCCTCTGAATAGCACCATGAGCATAGATCACGCAAGGAAGCTACTGGAACGACTAAAGATTAAGGTCAGCATTTACCGGATCAAGGAGAGATAAGCATCCTCACCATACCTTTTGAACATAGTGTGAATTCTGCTGGGAACATGACATTTTGATTCTAGTACGTCTTGTATTATTTTCCCTGTCATGTGTAGTTACCTGTTTTCCTTGTGGGACTAAATTGCCTGTTGAACCCAAATAAATTTATGATCCATGGTGGTTTTCAATCAAGACACAATATGTACTATAGGTGCGGCCATATAGCATGAACTGTCAATAATCCCAGACCTATATTATGCAAACTCGCTAAACATTAAATTATTGCTTTTGCATTTAAATTGGCATTACAGGTAACAAATTATTTTAATGTTTTGTATTTTAGCACGCGGGTTAACGTCATTTAAGTAAGTGTGTTTACAGACTTTTTACTCTTTACATTTATTTACTCACAATATACCGTTCACCAATTCAATTACAAAAAAAAACGTTTTTGAACCATTTTTACAATCACATTACACCAGCTGCGAATGTCATTTTCTTTGCAACAGCCTTCCCATCTACTTGTATTCTCTTGTTAGGGATGTATTTCTTCACTAATGACATTTTATAAGCAAAAAGTTTTTTCTTAGTATCATGACATAAATCAATTGTCATGCCAATGCCTCACTTGCATGGCATAATGGTTAGATACTGCAGTAATTCTGCATTTAGCTGAGGAAGTATGGCTAAGTTTGTTTCATTTATATTTTAAGAAATTATTTCCCAATTTCATGATGTAAATGGGCATTTTACTGCTCCAAGGTGTCCGAGGCTGCAGCAGACATGATTGTGTTCTGTGATGCCCACGCCTGTGAGGATCCCCTCATCACTCCAGCGCCAACATCTGAAATCACAGACAGACAGACAGACAGACAGACAGACAATTAATTCAGGATAAGGCACTTGGCCCAAAATACATAGAGATATGCTTGAAAGTGTTGCATGAGTTTGAGTTTAACATTTTAGGAATGAGTGAGCATTATTTTCTCAGTTTTTGGACATTATACAAATAAAGGCAAACATTGTGGATTACAGTAAAGCTCTGAAGTCATCAGATACATAAATGCATCTTTACAGGAGAATTTGTTTATATACGTTCCCACATATTTTGTCCTTAACGTATTGTATGCATCACATAGTATCAAAACATGAAATTCATCTTCAATATAATTAAATCCAAGTATTTTGCAGTGAGGACATATCCTCTCATTTCAAGGCACATTTTCAGATTTACCAACTTCAGACATTAACTTGAATCTGCCGCATCTGAACCGTGACAAGCATATTCTCAAGTAGGGGGCCAAGTTGACACAAAGATATCTTTTGACATTTAACAGTGATTTAAAGGTTGACTAACTTGCATTAAGAGAAGAATGCCAGCCTTAACAAAGATTATCAGAGGGCCTTTGTTTAAAAACTGAAACAAGCCGACCGACATGACCTACTTCCTGAGCTAGCCAAACATATCCAAAACCATACTGGAAAAATGTCTGCTTAATGTGAGTGACTCAAGTAACTCGTCCCGCATCATCAAGAGGCTTACGCATTCCATAACACTGATGTGGAAGTCTGTGACTGGGCAAAGTAATTAATCTGCACCAGTATGTTATGGCCCTGCTTGTGTATACTACCTGTGGGAGTGGGAGTCTACCGCTGTCACCTAAAACAGCACTGTTACTACAACCCTTCCCTACCTTCAGAAACTGTTTACAAGATTTAACCTGAAAAGCCTCAATGAGTTTACAACCTTAATACTCCATACCTCTGAGCCATAAGATAGGATAGGAACCACCATGGAGTCAAAGAAATCTGTGCAGGACAATACATCAACCTTTCTTTGAAACCTATAAATTGCCATTGCTATAAAGTGCTTTATTAGCTAGCGAAACTAAACATGACTGAGCTTGTGTCCACACAAGTCTCGGAGTTAACACAATACCTAGATACCTGTAGTAAGGGACAGCATAAAGTTTTTCTCCATATAAAAACCAATTTTCATCGTGTCTTAAGGGACCACTATTTCTGAATACAAAAACTTTAGTCTTGTTGATATTGACTCTCATACCAGTGGAATCACAAAACTTTTCAAGTCCATTAATCTTGTGTTGTAACTAATACACTATTGGAAACAGTAGGAACATCAGCAAATAATAAAGCGTACAGGTTGTTGATATCTGGTGATATATATATACCACGACCGCCAAACTCTTCCAGAGTAAACACCAACTGATTACTAAAGATAATAAACAATTTTCGACTTAAAATGCAGCCCTGGCAAGTACCAGTGTTACACTGAAAATAAGCAGAGAGACCCTGTCCTGACCTTACACATGCAGATAACCTATTGTACATAGACACTAATATATTGTAAAATTTGCTATTTATACCAACTTTTATTATACTTGGCAGAAGTGCTTTATGATTCACAGCATCAAAAGCTTTAGGAAAATCAACAAAGACAGTAAAATCTTCCTTTTTTCCTACATGCATGTTTCTGTATAATAGACTGAAGTGAAAATATATGGTCTACTGTTGAGTAATTTGATCTAAAACCAGCTTGAGTCTCATGTAGAGTATTTTTCTCCTCGCGCTGCTGTTGAAGCCTACTTTTATGAATAGAAGTGAACAATTTAGACGTTGGGCTCTACATTCGTTGACCAGGCGGCGAATGGGGGGAGCGCCGTGCTAACAGGGTGTATCCAGGCGTATTTTGCAATTTCGTGCCCGGCGCAAGTACTCCTTTGTCCCACCTCTGTCCCTCCTGCCGGCGCAAGTGGCAAAGAGGCAGGAGAGAAGGCGTGATTGGGTTTAACACAGCCGAGTCAAATCTTCACCAATCTAATGAGCTCCTCTCCTCACCTTTAATGTGTTGGAATAAAGAAGCCTTTATCCTATATTTGGATGATGCGTTAATGTTGCACTTTACTTTGCTGCTTCAGGCATGTTTTCTGCACCACTTACGTCTGTATTAAGCATTACAAATATGAATTAGCGGGCTAGCAAGTGCATTGGCAAATTATTACCATTAGTGAACTTGAATGGAATTTCAAAACGAAACTACGTCAGATCATTCAAACTTATGAAGTTTGAATGAAATACGACGGTTACTCATTTATTTCTTCTGCCTGCATCATTGGGAAGAGAAACGATAGATAGCGTGTCCCTATTATTACACCCTGTTGCTGCTTAAAATTTTGGGATTAACATGCATGGACAACAATGCAGGATACGTTACACATTTATTTTCAATATGTGACCTGAACTCAGTACGAGATCATAGCACTCAGGCTGTATCCCTTTTCTCCACTAAAAACGATAAAATCCAAGTGACAATAGTAGTATTAAGCCGCTTGCACACTGGACGCGAAACAAATTCTTCACATGACAGATTACATTCAAAGTCAATGCAAAGATGCGTATACACGCGAGTATTCATGTCTTTGCATTGACTTTGAATGTAATCAGTCGTACGAAAAATTTGTTTCGCGTCCGGTATGAAAGCAGCTGAAGGACACATACCCACATAGCCTACACACACTCTCATGCGCCCACATGCACACGTCTCTCTCTCTCTCTCTCCCTCTCCCCCTGCTGATACGACACATGCAGTTCGGCCTCTCTCTGTCTCAAGTCCTATAATGTCTCCTGCATGAGGTCAAAGTGACATCCATGGTGTACAATTATGTTGTGTAGCACACAACATGCCACAGAGAATGCATTGACACTCTGAGGACTATCAGGACGAGTTTCCATTAAGCGGGCCAACTACCTTTGATCTGACATCACGACAATCGATATAGATTCTATAATGTATGTGCTGATTCAGATAGTTACATTAAATAGTGCTTGCTGTAATTATTTATTGCATTGAAATGAGCCTGACATTCTGAAAACCGACCTGTGAGGTTTTGGTGGAGTGTGCGCACTGTGCGCCGGTCAGCCAAATTACCACTGCACAGAAGTAAACCAGGTTGGAGCTGGCAAGCTCTCTGCGCACTTTCGGCGGAGCCTTTATGCACGAAATTGTCACTGCGTCATGATGAATATGTGACACCTCCCCCTACTACGCCGCCACACCTATCTCGGTGCACATCCGTCGACCAAATTGCCAAAGTGGCTGTGCACGGTGTTGCACCCCACGAAATTACCGCTGCGTGGGCTGCACTGGACAAAATTACCACAGCGTAGCTACACCATGCTACGCTGCGCTGCGCCAAGAAATTAGAGACCATACAGTCGAGTACAAAAATTCCTCTGTAGTTATTAGGATCATTTTTCAAACCATTTTTATATATAGGGCAAAAAATACTTTCCCCCCACATTTCAGGGAAAAGTCCATCATGAAAAATTCTATTAAATAGCACAGTTGGTATATGAGTAATTTGCAAAGCTCGTGCCTTTAGAAATTCTGATGATACACCATCTGGACCAGGTGACTTGTTAACTTGTTAATGTGGGACAAGACCTCTTCATGCGTGATATCATTAAGTGAAGCAGTGTATGTGTCTTCTGGGTAGTTAAAATTATCCTCTTGAATATTTGAATTTAATGTACTCACTTTGCTGGTTTCAACATTTAGTAGTTTCATAAAGTGACTTATCCAGCCCTGAGATGTAATGTCTTTGCTAATAACAGATTTAGAGCCATCTTTTCTATGATTTTCCAGAAAGATTTTGGATTGTCTCTTGCTAAAACCAACTCTTCTTTCTATTTATCAACATACCGCTGTTTTTTTTTATACTGAAATTAGATTTAAATGATTTTTGAAGTGACCTAAAATGATTTAAGTCAGCTTGAAAATCACGGTGGGTCAGGGCTGGATATTTTCTATGTTTTAGTTCTTCCAGATCATTGTCCCACCATGATGGTTGTTTAATTGTATCGTCCCGTATTGCACCTCTATAAACCTTTTTGAAGTTTTCCGCAGCTTATTGATAGAGATGGGTTAAGATAAGGCAATTTTCTCTACTTCAGTGTGTCCCACAAAGTGTCTTGGAATGCCAGTAATAAATTAAAAACCCATTCAAACAGAAGAAGTTCTTCTATGCCCTACTCTGAGGCACATGCATCATAATGCCAGATAAATGCACACGTCTAAAGACAACCACCACACTGATGCACAGGCCAAAAACAAAAATTAATACTCTAAGGTCATAAATATGGATGGACACACCTAAATAGCATTAAAAAAGGCAACAACTGGAAAGGGGATTTATAGAGAGAAGGGATGGAATTAAACATTCCGCAACCTCAGTACTATGTTGTTACATCTCCATGCATGTTCCTGGTTTTGATGAATAAAGCGCCCAATATTCAACATGATCGAATTTACCTTTCCTTCATTGAGCACATCAAATATTTGACATATACATCAGTAAATGTGTTAATACTTCACTATGAAGGTTCCTCTGAGTTGAAATTGATTGAGCATTTTTCAGGAAATGAAATATTGGAGATATCACTCTCGGAGACTCTCTGGAACTTTGAATTAATTGAAGAAAGAAGCATTGATAGAGGGGGTTTTGCACTGAGTTCTATTTTGTACAATATTCAGTTAAATCTCAAACGCTATTTGTCAGGGGTTAGATATTGTATATTTTCTTTCATAGTCTTCTTTTTTCCTTGCCCTGTATTCAGCATGGAGCTCACACAAGAACATTCATTATTTGACTGCGAATTACATTTATTATGCGACCAAGACCTGGGGGGCGTGGTAAAACCCATTATTACATTCCCCAGCAGGCTTGCCAGACTTCTCATTTAAAGCCTAAGAATAAATCCATGCCGCAGCAATGGGCTTGAGCTCATTACATCATTCATAGTAAGAGGTGATGCACCTGTTCAGCAAGGGAATCATTAACATCCATAATTATTGTTTAGGATACTTGGCTTGACAAGACCAAGAAATTAATGAATGACTGCTTGATTAAATGGTGGATTAATTAATGTTTTTGCTGTGATCAGTAATACTTCAGCAATGCTACATGAACTTGGTCCCTCTGCAACACAATATTTACTTATTGGCTTGCTTTTTCAGTCGTAGCCAAGACTTTTTTTGCTTATATGATAGCTTCCAAGTAGAACCCAGAAAACCTTAAACACTAGAACTTTAGTGAGTACTTCATTTGTGACAACTTGATTGGACAGGATGGAGTCAGATCGCGATAGGACTCACTTTCTTTCAAAATATCTGAAGATACAACGAGATGGACCTGAAATGTGCCAAAACAGGGGTCATAATCCTGGCAGATGTGGTTTCAAAATAAAGACTAATCACCCCCATTTTCCAATTGTATAAATATCATTGAAAATGTAAAAAAAAAATTGAGATAGAAGAAGATAGCTCTGTGGTGGCGATTTGTATGATTATTTGCCACTTTGATACTACTACTTTGATACTTATGCAGGCCAAATATGATTTTTTTTACCACATATTGCTTGTACATTCTTTTTTCATCAGTTTTCAACTACAAAACCTTGCTTCACCAATGTATTTAAAGACTGTAGAGGTGATACAGAGAAGGTTTGCCTTTATTTCGTACATGGTTGCCAGACCAAGATCTCAGAGAACGACTATAAATGAATGGACTGTACCGTAAAATTATAAACAGTTAAAAAAAGGAGTAATTTGGAAAAATTACAGGATTAATCATGTTGGGCAGAATTCTCAAAAATTGCGGATTCAAAAAAGAAATGAAGAGTCAAGACTCTTGCTGTAAAATCTCCTTGACATCTTTAAACCAAAACGAAATGGAAAACATTGAAGTTATGGAGCAGGCATGTGTATGCGTGTGTGTATGCATATGTGCATGTTGTGCATATATGCACGAGTGTGTGTGTGCTCGCATATGTGTGTGTGCGCGTGTGTAGGGTCACTGCTTGATGTGGGAACAGTGTTACTGTTTTGGTAAAGCAAGTGCTATGGAAAAATACATAAAAACAAACGGCCCAGTAACCACAATTTGTTATCCATCATTTGGAATATAATATCCAGAAACACTTTTCTCGCAAATTGCATGAAACTGCGTTCTATTCAAAGCGTATATCGTGAGCACTTGTGTTTTGACGCTTTTGGTCCACAAAAACCAGGATAATATAGAATTAAGATAGAATTAACTGCTTTTTCTGTCCATGTAGAGACTGATTAGCCCCGTATTCATAGCAAATATTTTTTCATGTGTAATCCATTTGTAAGGGTTGTGCTCTGAGCAGCGGTGATATACACAGAGGACAGGAAGTTGAGGACTGGACTCAGGTGCGAGGATGGACTTGGCTGTATTTACTATGCCTTCATAATAAATTTGCCTCAAGAAGGCAAAACAGGATATAATACAAAAATCACAAGGAATCGAGGTCCCTGGAAAATACCATAAGTAATGCAGACACTGGCCTTTACTGTATATTACAAATAGAATAAACAAAGAGGGAATCAAGGTTATTGGTAATTAAGTTCAAGAGCTGATATTAACAATGAACAGCAATAAGTTCAAATATATTGGAGATAAGTCTATACCAGACTAGTGAGTAAATACAGGCTTACGACTAACGAGACTTCGCAAATTGAAGCTCGTTCTTAAATAGCACAACACAATCACACACTGGAAATGAACAACAGTTGCAAGCAATGATTGTGCAGCTGAAGAATGCGGTCCGGGTCATCATAGACCGGTGAGTTGGAAGGCTGGAGGTGTAGCTTTACATTACTGAACAAGATTCTCTCAGTAATGCAAAGATTTAAGTGACAAATAATTAAATTTGCCTAAATGTTCTGGAGGAATGTTATAATTAAATACTTAGCTGAGTGTCTACGCTTTTTTCTAATATCTAACTTCCAGTGAAAACGTTCAGCATGGACACGGGTCATTTATACCGGGTATGAACTGAATTAAAAAAAAGAAATCAGCCTTCTGTAATTACCATCTCAGTTACCAGACCTAAATCCAATGAAAAACTTGTGGTCGAAACTGAAGAGGACATTTGGGGGCGCAAAGCCAGGAATGAGATTGATGTGGAAAGGTTCAGGATTGAGGAATGGTTCAAAATCCTGGCAACTGTGGGCCTTAAACTTGTTAAACATAACAGGAAAAGACCCAACACCATTATTCTTGCATCAAGGTGCAAGGTGGTCGCACCAAGTACTAAATAAACAGGGGTGACTTCGTATTAAAATCTTAATTTGGCGAAAATTGATTTTCAAATAAACGAATAAACCATTTTGTTTTTTGTTGGTGACATTTGGAACATTGATAGACTGCTGGTGTCTAATATGGGGACATCGCAATGATGTACAATAAAATTTTGGGCTCAATAAAATCAATATATGGCATTTTACCATTTTAAAATTCCAGTAACACAAGAGGGCTATGAAAGCCTCCTGCATGTAGACTATCATGGAGTGTTGAGGTAGAGGTAAAAGACGAGATAAAATGTCAATTTCCCCCACTTCCTATACTTTCACTTTCCACCTTCACAGAATACTATTCCTGCATTTATCCATCCATATCCCTCTGCCTTTTTTCCCTCCACTATCATCATTTCCAATGGATTCACCCCTTGTTCTCAAACATTTCATTCTTCTGTCAAAAGGTAAGCTATCATTTTCTTCAGTTTTGACCCTTCTCAAACCTTTCTCCACACAGATATTTACACCTGTCCTCTTCCACAGTGACATTTGCAGCACTGTTCCCACTTACAACACTTTCACTACTGCCAAATTCTCCATGGTTTGCCTTGAGCTCTGTCTGGACGGTGTTCCAACTTTGCGCAGCAATATTTATTATTTCAGCTTCCCTCTGTTCAGCCAACCCTGTCTCTCATTCAATGAACAGCATGATTGCACGAAAACATGAGCTTGTCAAAGTTAACATTCCAGATCCTTTCATCATGTTACCGGGGCCAGAGCCATAAATACTGCATATATTCACAGCTCGGAGCAAGGCTAATGACATCCCCTTTTTATTTATTTTGCTCACTACACATATTTAAAATAAATTATTAAGTTTGTACTGCTGACAGTATTAAGGCTAGTTTTTATGGATTCGAGTCGCATCTTACATGATTGAAGAACTGTTTCAACTGTCATGCAAGTATAAAGATTTACTGAACTTACACTGGTTTCATGAAAAGGTGATCATTTTTCTTATTTTTTTTGTATGTGGTATTATTTATTTACTCATTTTATTCATGTTATACGAAGTATAATTGGTAGGAATATTATGTAGGCCCTTTGGAAATTAATTCTGCCAGCTATAGCCCAGTAGTGGCATTTTTATCTAAATAATATTTCTTATCTTTGGTCTACAGTATTGTCATCATAAATATACTACATCAAGCAGATATTTTATTGTACGTCTTAAAATTTTATTGAGAGATTTAAATGCTGCAGGATTCAGCAATGAAATGTGCAAGAATCTGGGGTACGTTTCCCAAAATCAGAGATGCTAACTTACATAGTTAGGCCCATTGACTGTGAATGGACGAACTAAGTAAGTAGTTAACTTGTAGGCTACTACGCTTTTGCGAAACGCGCCCCTGTTTAGCGCTGCGCTTCCGTGGCCCCTCCTCCGTATCCTACTCAGACAGATTTTTAAATCGCCTACCTAACAACCAGCCCCCTCGCCATGTTGCTCAGAGCTGGGCACTACGCCAACTTGATGTAGATAAAGAGGCTGCAGGCGCATCAACACTGCCTCTGGAAAGGAAAACATTGCAAGCGAGCAGCAGTACTCGCTCCATTCAGAGAAGTTAACATGGAGATCAGTTCTCGCCAGTGGAACAGTGTTCTGTTCTTAGTATGTGTGTTTGTTTGGGGATCGGTGCAAGCCCAGAATGATGGTTTGGATCGTCGTTTATTTGGAGCACCTGGATCACCCGTCCATTTGCCTGTCTCGGATCCTTCTCTACAGAAAGTAGTCAGGTTTGCTGAAGGACGTTACAACATGGGTTCAAATGGCATTTATATGCGCAGAGTTACCAAAATCGTATCTGCCAGTAAACAGGTATGCCTGACTATTTTGTGACTTGCTATTTAAATGATGCCGCTAATTGAATGGACTATCAGTTGCTAACTGCTTTTTGGAAGCCCACCATCATGGTGTATCCTAGCTAACTAGCTAACAGCCGACGTTATTATAGTGCGTTGCGTAACCTAGCTTACGTTTAACGTTTGCTGTTGAAACGCTGTGTATAAGGTCTATTACTCAACGTTTACTATTCATTTTGTGTTCAATCTGTCACTGTCAATGTTTGCAATATGTTCAAAATGATAATTTACGCGTTTTATGGATCATGTCTAGGGTATATGGTGCGCAATTTGAACTGTAAACAAAGGACGAACTATCGAAGTGCGATTGCGCACACCTCGGTGGGCTTGCGCGGAACGAACATTCAGTTCTCTGGGGTTCCATTGCGCCCCTGGGATCAAACTTTAGCTTGATATTGGCGTACTTCACTGAACACTAACATTATCAAAGAAAGCCTGTTACCAGAGTTTATCTTGTTATTGTGTATATACTTCCCACCCCCAATAAGCAAAGTGTCACTGTCGTAAATGATTTTCAGTAGTGGAGTGACAGCAAGTCGTCTTGGTGCTGCAGGTGGCCAGCCCGATTTCCATAATTTTGTGGCGTAGCCATTTACCGTATATAAGCGATGGAACATTTGGATTACAGCAATGATATGAACTCTGTGATGTGTGTGTCCCTTCTCTAGTTGGTGAAGGGAATCAAGTACAGTCTTGTGGTGGAACTGGGAAACACTGTGTGCAAAAAGTCTGCTATGTCGGCTGACCTTGCAGTCTGCGAGTTCCATGCAGATCCCAACAAACTGAAGGTAAGGCTGTAAAAAAATGCTTATTCTGCACTGCTTATCAGTGTGGTAGTGTTCTTGTCTGAAAGTATAAGCAAGGTACAGAACCATGTGCAAATTCTGTACGAGTCGGTGTAAGTTTGTCCATTATGTCTTTGTATGTAATATAGGTTACAAAACCCATTATTTGTCTATACTATGGTGTCTGTGTATACAGTATACCCATTTGTAAGACTGCTGGGACTGCCAATGGATCATGAATTGAAATGTGTCATCTCCCCACAACAAATGACACCCTAGTTGTTCATCTTTGTCCTTCATTTATATTCTCAATGGTACATATTTTTCAGCTCTTGCGAGCGTTTGCTTGTTTACTTCCCTGCTCGAAACTACTTAGTTGGATTTTCTACGATTACAACACTACTGATCTTCATTTGGTCACATGACCTCAGCTTGTGACAAATGATCACTGGGGTGCAGGTCATGTTTTCAACAGACAGGAAGCCTACTGAAAACATATTTGCTGCAGACAGTGTCTATTTCCCAATTGTATGTTGATGTGGTGTTATGCTTTAAAATGGTGGTCCTTTCACCGCTCCCCTGCTGAAGGCCCTTCGGCAATAGACGATCATGAAACTGACCTGGTTAAATAAATCAATAAATAAATAGCCTCGATAATAAAGACAACTGTTAGGTGCAGTTTTATGCTTATTGCAATTGTCAGGACAACAAAATTGCTCAGCATCTCTCACAGCGCTCTAAGACACATTCAGACTCTGGAATTTGATGTGCATCAAGCTCTCAAAGTCTGGTCTCCATCTTGAAGTTAATCCCAAAATGTGTAGTGTGGGTCTTTCAAATCACTACTTTCTGTGAACGTCAGTGTAATTCTGTGGTACCAGTGACCATTACACTTATTAGTGTCTGGCATGATTTCAACTCTATAATCTAACATAATTATACTTTTGTATCGGTTATTACAAGTCTCTGTGCACACATTGGTATGATGTAATGTGTGAAATTGATGATTGAGCTAAATGCATACTGTCTTTAATTGAGGATAGTTTGTGTGTGAGGGATTGATGTATATACACTAGTGCTTGTGGCTTTTGTTATGGAACAGCCCCAGGATTTTGCTGCTCTGGTCGCTCTGTGATATGGTGCTTGTTTAATTCACGTGCCCACAATGCTGAAGAGGTAATTTTATATGGACAATACTTGGAGTTTATCAAGTAAATTATAATTGTCGATAATGAAAGAGTAATCATGGTGTAATAACATCCAGTGTTTTATAATTGTCTCATCTTTGCTAAACACCACAACGTTCCCACAATTTTGTGCAATTTTTGAGTAGCAGACTCCCTAAACCAAGGAGATTACTTGCATTTTGTATCATAAATATCGGGGTGCAAGTGTACGGCTAGAGGGCCATGAAAGCTGAGCGGTTGAGAGTTTTTATTGAGCAGTGAAGTTGGCTTGCTGTGCATTGACGAACCATGGCACTGACTGCAAGTGATGACTCATCCATTTAAAGAATTCTACCGCTACTGTGAAGTTAAACTGCAGTTTCACTAAAGTCTATTGCAGGATGATACATGAAAATAAAACCCCAATTCTGAAATGGTTGGGACAGCGTGTAAATTGTGAATAGAATCAAAATGTAACTGGGGTCTTTCCATGTCAACTCAACCAGAGCCCCCCACATCAACATTTTTGATTTTGATAAAACTTTGCACATATCAAGAGATATGCATTGGCAGTACTTGGGTCAAATATTTCAGCTCAATTATCGCTAGTTCCCGAAATTTGGCCTATTTTAGGGAATTTTAACAAAGTCGCCTTAATTTTGGAGGGAGTTTGAGGGCCTCGGATATGGATTTTCAGAGCAGACTGACCCATAAGTTTCATTTGTCATCAGAAAAGTTGCTGAACTCGGCTTAAGCTACTTTTCTTTACTCAGTATGTTTAGTTTACCTGTACTGTGGCCTGGAAAAAGCAAAAAACGCCAATCGTATGAATTTTTTCAAAATGTAATGCATTTATTATTCTGTAACTAATTCCAATAGAGCCCTGAGACTTGGTATGCAAACTGTCGGTTAACTTTCTGAAGTCACAGTAGCTGCATTAAATGTTTTAGTGACCTTGGAAGTTGGCTTCAGAATGAAAAGTGCATATTTTGGGTCATTATAATGGGTATATATCCCAAAAGGGACACAAGTGGTCAATGTCATATTTTAGTGCTTGAAGGCATCGGTCTTGGGTCTAACATATTAAAAAACTGGATATTTAGAACTTATCCTTTACACTGTCCAGCATGTCAATCATATTTGGTGTCTAACTTCATTTTCGGGGCAACTTAGCCATAGTGCAAGTGAAAAGATGACTGTGACACACACACTTTTTTTCGCTGGCTTTGGTTGGTTTGTTTTTTTGTCTGTGCTGGATATCTCAAAAACGGCCCCATAGATTTTAACCAAACGTGGCCAGATGTTAGAGTAACACAAGAGGAAAAAGTGATTAAATTTTGGCATAGCTAGGCCAAAGTACAGCTGAGATATAGGCCAAAGTTCAAATCCAGCTGTGCTAGCAGAGATTTCAAGTCTTTCCAATGGGCCAGATTTCCAATCGGCATTCTTTTGGGTTTTGCTGCTACCTGGTGGTGGAATGCAACAATACGCCTCATCAGCCAACGAAAATAACTAATGCACAGAGTTACTTTGGTGTGGCGGAGGTGCTGAGCTCTCTGAGTGCTCTTGTTTCAAAATGAAATGGGTACATGGGCATTGTTATGAGACATGTTGGTCACATTACAAATATGTTGCCTAATAAAGAAACATCAAAATAACAGGTTGTGAGCAATCATTAATTTTAAGGGATTGTTTTTAGCCTCGCCAGTTGCCAGTTCACAAGCTGCCACTGCAATCTATATATAGGGCCATGGGGCGGAAAAACCCAAAATTTCAGTCATGAGATTATCGGAGGTTTCCGTTTATATGTTGCTGAATATAGAAGTGGGGTATTTCAATGTTCCTTTTAGTCAAGTGAGGTAACATTTATTTATATAGCACATTTAAAACAACAGAAATGGACCCAAAGTGCTTTATAGCAGAGGCAAATGCATTAAAATAACAGACATAAGAGCATAAATAAAACAATAAGCTAAAAAACATAAAAAGTCAGGAGTTAAATAAAATTAAATAAGACATTGCAGAATTAAAATACAAATATAAGTAATAATGATAAAAATAAAACCGAGAATAGCAGATAATCATAAGAAACCAAGTGGCAGCCTCAAACTGAGACAAAAGCAAGATCAAAAAGATGGGTCTTTAGTTTAGATTTAAAATGATCAATTGAAGAACAGGTTCTGCTGTGTGATGGGAGATTATTCCAGAGACTGGGGGCAACGACTGAAAATACACGACCAGCTCTAGTTTTATAACGTGACTGGGGGACTGACAGGAGATTCTGACTGGAACACCTGAGTAACCGGGGGGCAGAATAAGGAGCTAGGAGGCCTGTAATGTATTGTGGAGCGAAACCATTTAAGGAGAATTCCGGTGTGAAATTGACTTGGGGTGTATTGAAACATGATAATGGGTACTAACCATTGTCGAATACCCCGCCTCCGTATGCACGTAACTTTTCAAAATAAATGGATTTTTAGCCGAAGCTCCCAACAGGCTTACAATGGTTGTGAATCGGGCATTACGTTGCCATGCAAAGAAATCGCTATTTTTTTTTTTTTTGGCTAAAAATCCATTTATTAGCTCGCCGGGACGAATAATGTCCGGAGAGCTATTTTGGTACCCCCGGCGTCCGCGTCCGTCCGCATGCAGAAAAACTTTAACCTTGCCGCAGCGAGCTTTGTTGTCTTTCTGACAACTCTTGTTTTGAAAAGTTGTGTGCGTACGGAGGCGGGGTATTCGACAAAAGTTAGTACTCATTGTCATGTTTCAATACACCCCAAGTCAATTTCACACCGGAATTCTCCTTTAAGGGCTTTAAAAACAAATAGTAAAATCTTAAAATTGACTCTGTATTTTACAGGTAGTCTATGCAGTTTAGCCAGGACTGGGGTAAAATGCTCTCTTTTCTTAGTGCCTGTTAAAAATCTGGCTGCAGCATTCTGAAGCAAGTGGAGGTGTCTGGGCATTGAGGAGACAAGTTTCTTGAGTTTAGTCACTGGAAATTGATCCCACTCTTGTTTAATACAGGCTTCCAGCTGCTGGAGAGTTTTGGATTTCCTTTGACCGACTTTTCGTTTAATTATGCGCCAAATGTTCTCAATCGGTGAAAGATCAGGGCTGCAGGCAGGCCAGTTCAGCACACGGACTCTTCTACTACAAAGCCATGCTGTTGGAATAGCTGCAGTATGTGGTTTTGCATTGTCCTGCTGAAATACACAAGGCCCTCCTTGGAATAGATGTCATCTGGAGGGGCGCATATGTTGCTCTAAAACCTTTGAGTACCTTTCAGCATTCATGGTGCTTTTTTAAACATGCAAGTGTCCCACACCATATGCACTAATGCATCCCCATACCGCCAGAGATGCTGGCTTTTGAACTGTGGCTTTTGAACTGAACGCTGATAACAGGAGGAGTGGTCTTTCTCCTCTTTAGCCCGGAGGACACGACACCCATGATTTCCAACAAGAATGTCAAATTTGAGCACGTCTGACCACAGGACACTATCACTTTGCTATAGCGCATTTTAAATGAGCCTTGGCCCACAGAACACGGCAGCGCTTCTGGATCATGCTCAACAATGGCTTCCTTTTTGAATGATCGCATTTTAGGTGGCATCTGGCACGACCATAGACTGTATTAAAAGATGGACGCAGCACCCTGGTCTGAAAAAGGAAGTCCATGCGGAAGTACTCAAAATGGCATTCTATGTATGGCCAGCAGATGGCGACATCGGTGGTTGCAGGAAGAAGTTCAATGCCATAGTAGTCTAAGAGAAAATGACCCTAATTTCCCACCTAATTTTTCATTTAAATAATGATTTCTCTCAATATGTTATGGTAGCTATAGCAAGTTTCAAGTGTCCTTCGATATATCATGATGTTCATTTTTGTAAATTATGATCTCATGTAGACTAGAGTAAAGGGTAAAGCCAGAATAGGCTTTAGGGGCGTGGCTATCCTCTGGTCCTCGTCCGATACGGATCAGATCCAGAGCCACTGTCCTCCCCGGATCTTCAATACACGCTCTCGTCCAATAGAAATCACATCCGGTTTCAACATGGCGCAATTCAAATTGCCAAAATCAAGGCTTCCTAAATGGTATGCTGAAACCAATGGGTGACCTCACGGTAGCTTCGTTCATCTTTTTATACAGTCTATGGGCATGACGGACTGTGTTTACAGACAGTGGTTTCTTGAAGTATTCCTGGGCTTATTTAGTAATGTCAATGACCGAATCATGCCGGTGAGTGATGCAGTGGCGTCTGAGGGCCCGAAGATTACGGGCATCTAGTAAAGGTCTTGGGCCTTGTCCCTTACACACAGAGATTTTTCCAGGTTGTTTGAATCTTTTGATGATTTTATACACGGTCGAAGATGAGACGTTTAAAGCCTTTGCAATTTAACGTTGAGGAACATTGTTTTTGAAGTATTCCACAAATTTTTTACGCAAATCTTCACAGTTTGGAGAGCCCCTGGCCATTTTACTTCTGAGAGACTCCGCCTCTCTAAGACATCCCTTTTATAGCCAATCATGTTACACACCTGATGGTAGTTAACTTAATTACTTGCTAAATGTTCTTTCAGCTGATTCTCTTAAATATTAAGTGCTTTTTCAGCCCTTTTTTGCCTGTGTCCCAATGTTTTTGAGACCTGTTGCAGCCAGAAAACTATAAATGAGCTCCTTTTGTGGATAAAAATGGAAAACGTCTCTGTTTCAACATTTGAAATGTTATCTATGTTCTATTGTAAATAACATAATTGCTCCTGTGATCTGAAAGTCATTGCATTTTGATTTTATTCACAATTTACACTTCGTCCCAACTATTTCGAAATTGGGGTTTTACGTGACACTGGAGTTTTAGCTTACCTCTTGTGCACTGCATGTGTAAAATCACATTATCTGTAGTGATCTACAATAAAAACAAACGTATAGTAATTAATTAATGGTTCTGTATTACATTGGCTACTGCCGCACCTGAACTCTTTTAAAAGTGAAGCTTAGGCCTTCAAAGACAGGAAGTGAAAAAGCTTCTCTTGCATATCATATCTGCTAAATATCCTATTTTTATCTTGAGTGAACCAGCTGCCCGATTCTGTAAAGTAAGCAGGATGAGGGTTCACTTAAAATTTATTATTGTACTTATTTTGTCATTTTATTGTGCGTTTGCTTCAGCGAGTCGCAGACTTACTACTATTAGTAGTAGTATAGAAATACTATACTATTTCTTGCACTCTGTTCTTGCTTTTCACACTCTTCAAACTTAAAAATGATCACCTTGTTCTGGAGCAGTGTAACTCTGAACATGCATTTGATATTGTTTTTAGTTTTTTTTTTAATTCGATTTTAAAAAGCAATTTTTGGTCCTATTAAATCCAAGCATTTTCAGCAAATGTTTTTTTTTCCCTGCTGAATCAAACCAATGATTCAACATTTTCTCTTTTTTTCATGCTTTTTTTTTTTTTTTGTACAGACTCCATTCAACTTTCCAAATGCTCAGCTTATTTTTATACTTTCACACTTTGTGTCTTGTAATTTTTCAAATATTTAACGTTTTATAAATTTTTACCTCCGCTAGCAAAGTTGAGGCGGAGGTTATGTTTTCGCCTCGCTTGTCTGTTTGTGAACGACATAACTCAAAAAGTTAGGCACGGATTTGTCTGAAATTTTCTGGGTGCATTGCTATTACATCAAAGATGGACCCTATTGATTTTCACTGCAATCAGTGAAACAACATGGCCGCCGCGGCATCCATCTTGAAATCGTATGACATGCGATAACTCAACTTTGCTCCCACTCATGAAGATTTAGATTGTGCTGCCTTTGCGTCCACTCTGAGTGCCTCTAGTTTTTTTTTGGCAATTGCAGTCAGTGAGAAGAACACCGAAACCCACCCCTTAAGTCTCCTTCTCCTTCATATTTTAAGCTCGGAACTTCTTTCATTTTAGACTTTAAACAGGCTTGCACAAGTGGTAGTTTATTGGTGTGATAGATTTTTAATTTTCTGAGAAACCACAGTTAAGTTTTATGCAGTTTTCCACTCTACAAAGCACGTATACTCTGTTGGGCTCAGCTTTTAAAAGAACTTCAACTGTGTTTTTTGTTTGTTTGTTCAGACCACCAAAATCCAAAAAAAAGTACACATATTTCTAATACGTCCCCCAAATGAGAAAAAGTAGGGATGGTAATGTCAAATTAAAGCTAAAACTGAAAGCAGTGTTTTGCAAATACGTATTTTTGACCTGTATAATATTAAAAACAATGCAATAGTACATTGCTCCTTCTCATGGATTTGATTGATTGTTCAAAATGAACACTTAAATCACATTTCATTCTCGCAAAATTTTTTCAGAAAAAGTTGGGACAGTATTTACCCCATTTCATTGTAGCCTTTCCTACTTGCCAACTCTTAAAATAATTGGCATCTTCAGTCCCTAAATGTTTAAGCATTTTATGTGTTATTTTGTCCCATTTTAAAATTGCAAAACTCAAGAGCCTGCGTGCATGAACGAGGTCTGACTTGCACTGCGTGTGAGCTTATACGCTAGTCTATACACGAACACCATTCAATTGGCCGACCGCTGTTTTTGTGGTCGACACACAAAAGATGGACGTTCGCGTACACGTTTCAGGGGAGTTTGAGTATATCCTAGAGTGCAAACCTCCAAATCTTGCTGAGTAGGAGCAAACTTCAGTTATCGCATGTTATAGGATTTCAAAATGGCTGCCGTGGCAGCCATAGTTTCACTGATTGCGATTTAAAACCAATAGGGTCCATCCTTGATGTAATAGCGACCCACCCATTTATTTAGTTTTTGAGTCATCTTGTTCACAAACAAACCGACAAAGTGCACTGATCTCATAACCTCCTGGTGGAGGTAATATTCGGCAATTCTTGATGTTCTACTGTCTCAGTGATTGGAGATCACAAGTATTCAGCCTGGGCTTGCATGCTTTCCCTTTATGCTAAGAAATTCTTCTAGATTTTTTGCCTCTTTTAATTAAATTATGCACTGTTGTGGTGAAATATCCAAATCCCTTCCTGTCTTTCTTTGAGGAACATTTTTTTTTTTTTTTTTTAAATCTTTCATTTCCCCCAAGTATGTAGGTAGATTGACAGAACTTGGTCCTTCTTTGTCCATGAAGGACTTGGCCTTTTCTTGTTGCTGTTTTTGTGCCAA
Organism: Gymnothorax reevesii; assembly: GCA_029721435.1. Taxonomy (NCBI): domain Eukaryota; kingdom Metazoa; phylum Chordata; class Actinopteri; order Anguilliformes; family Muraenidae; genus Gymnothorax; species Gymnothorax reevesii. Next base: position 10,580,376 of record CM056586.1, read on the forward strand.
ATTATAATTGGAGGAACTTGCTGAAATCTGCTGTACCAAACTCCATCTTTATTTTATTATTATTATTTTTATTATTATTATTTTTATTATTATTTTATTTATTTATTTATTTATTTATTTATTTATTTTTTACTTCATTGATGGTCTTAAATTGTCCCATCCCAACTTTCTCAATAATGTTTTGCAAGCCTGAATGGTAGTAATGGATGTATATTTGCAAATAAAATGAAGTTGATCGGACAAAACATTAAATTTCCTGTCTTCATAATGTCCACATTGCAATACAGGTCAGAACGGATTTATAAATCACTGATTTCTCTATCTGCATTTTCCATACCTTGCAAACTTTTCCCCTGTGTTTGGATTATAAAATGTGGGGATTGTTTTCTCTCAAGCCATGCCATTTCTGAAATGCTACAACTTCTATTATTTGAAACCTTGGTCAGTGACTCTGGAAATTCATTTTACCTTTTTTTTTTTTAACCGTAGAACAGAAGTCATTTGTTTTAATGTCATATGTTACCAGATTCAGTGAAAATTTCATGGTTGTGTATGTTAGGATTTATGTGGCTATTCATGGTAACAATATGAAAATATGTATTTAATCCTGGTAACCTTTTTGTCTTTGTTATCCACCACATTTCCCTAACCCCTCCAGACAGAGGTTTGTGTGTTTGAAATCTGGGACATCCCATGGCAGCGCAAATCCACCATTCTCAAACAGAAATGCCAGCCAACAGGTTAGTGCTGTCTATCTGCTGGTAATGGTATAATGCTCAATAAAGCAGTGCTGCTGTCATAGTGGTGTGGGTTGTTGATGATGAATCACGAATTACAAACTGTCTAAATGTGGAAATTCCAGTTCATTCAGTTCTGATATGTTCTGTAGCCGCCTATGGAGAGACCTCATTGTGTCACAGTCTATCCATCACAGTCCACTTAAGGGCAATTATACGCTAACCTAGGCCATCAACAATACTTCAAAAATGAGCAGTAAATCCTACACATACTGGGTATGGCTGATGATGTTGATATGCATTTGGAAACGCAGCTCATATGCAATCATCATGCCAAGTTTCAACAAAATCGGCTGAGTACTTTTCCTATAATGTCCAATTGTGTCCAAATATTGAACGGAATATTGTGTCTCATAAAAATTTATAATTTACATGAACTGTTGTAGCTTTTGTTTGTGTGTGTCCACATAGTTTCTATCACAATACAAACAGATCAATGTGTCGCAAAAAATGAAAGCTATTTGCCTTGAATGTGGAGCAACTATTTATTCACCTTTCATATTGTTTACTTTACGCTATTATTTCCGTCCAACATATCCCCTTCGACACATTGGTCTGTACCTATTGCCACAGAATGGGGAAGCCCATTATTTTGGAGATAAATAACAGACCTTATGCAGAGATATTTAGTAAAAGTTCAATATTTTACACTGTTGGTACTTCCACCTGTTGTCAAGGTACCAAACATCTACCGTCCAAACATGTCCACTCCGACACATTTGTTGTTCTGCTTGTTGTGTGTCTTTAGTGTTGCTAAGTATAAGACATTTTTGGTTTAATACACAGACAAATATGCGATAATAATTTTAGTAACTATGAGTTTCTGAAAGGTTATTTATTGTTACATGGAGGCCAAGCACAATGTCCAGTGATTGTCCACTTCGACACAAGACATGAAAATATATTCGGCTTCCAGCAGAATCGGAAGATATTCGAGATGAATCAGCTACCATTAACTTTTTGAAGCCCCCGGCTGGACAGAATCGTTTTGTATGGCCCGCAAAGCTTGAAAGGGACACACTCCCTGTTCAAGAGATCCTAACTATGTAGCCTGGATGATCCGCCTGCTCCAACTCCCAGACGACATTTTAGTCTCCCAGATAAAACGTACATGGTTGCTGAAGCCACTATGCCCAGTTTAATGAAATGATTGTATCCCCGTCAAAGTCGGAGATGCCATGGATGATGTCCAAATGTTTGTCCACTCCGACACATTTGGAGCATGTTCAAAAATAATACGTGTTAATGGCATTCAAGGCTTGGTTCAGGGTTCTGATGTTAGAGATAATACTAGTAACTTTTAGGAGATACTAGAGAACTGTCTTTGCAGTATTATTTTGCCTGTATTGGAAGAATAACTTAAGTTCCTGTATATATTTTTTACATTTGGCAAGTAAGCGAAATTCTAAAAAATTTTAATTAGCTGTACTTGGCATTTGCATAAAATATGATTTGGTGAACCTACTCTGCAATTTAGATGACCCAACACGTGTTTAAAAGGTTTATTATCTAATTCTTTATGTCCTAAAAATGTCCACTCCGGACCAAATGAACTAAAATTGTCTTTGAGGCAATTGATGCCAAACAGTTTTGCCTATGACAAAAGTAGGAGCACCTACAGATGGGTCAGGTGTGTGACTTTGGACATAACTATGCAATGTATTTTGTAATTTGCATACTCTAACAGTTTACAGGAGCATTTTCAAAATTTGCAGTTAAAACTTGCTGAAAACAATGATGTTCAGGTGTTATTACAGATTGGCAAACCACAGCACTTTGGCACATACCATACACCGAGAAGCTCAGTTTTTTAGTGGTTGAATAAATAATTATTCGCAAGTAACTCAACTTTTTGTTGTTATTGCAAAGCTGTCATAACATCTCTAGCTTACTAACATTATTTTTTCATGCGTATAAGATTTGTTGTTTTAATATCCACTGGAAGTAACATAACAATGCAATTAAAATTTTGACCCCATGAGACATGGATGGCCTAAGTTAGTGTGAAATTGCCCTTAACTGCTGTTGAAACTTGCCATATGTAATTGTTATTTACATAACCCCTTAGCTTCCTCTCTGGAGACGAACAAGACCGCATCTCGTCCCCTTTCACCCAGCACAGCTGACAAGGTAATGAAGTGTGTAAGATTCGTGAAAGATTCAAGTCTCAAACACCATCCCATCTACAGTGCCCATTGTCTGGGTTGTTGTGGTCAAATTATCAAAAGTTCAAGGCTGGTTATGAGTATGAGTGACTGACAACTCATAATCACTGATCAGCACAGTTCTCAATTAACTAATGCAGCTTTGAGTCAGCCAGGAACTATTCCACACAAGGAGACTTGATTGTTTCCTGTAATATTTGACACATGTTGATTTGGCAAGGCCAGACACTGGTATCGAATTGCATTGGTTTGAATATGTATTCTGTTTCCCGCAACAGAAAAGTGTGTGAAAAAGGTATTTGCAGACATTGATTCCTGACCATCTCGGCCAAATCTGGAGCAGTTCCCTTTTTTCTGACCTAACCATAAATAAACATTGATCTCAATGAATTGGAGTATCTGCCTTGTCCCTCTTTTTGCCAGTAGTGAGTTAGGTTTTTGTTGTGCTTTTTATCTTTTTTCTCGTCCCGTGACATTATGGTAGCACCCTCATTTTTGTGTCTCTGTTGTCCTTGCGCAGGAGGCCGTAGCCCTGCTTTCTGCATTCAAGGAGTTTGTTACAAAGTACAACCGTAGCTACAGCAATCAGGAAGGTAAGAGAATGCTTCTGTACAAATATACTTGTATGCATGCACAATGGACATAATCTACATTCTTGTACAGGGAGTGAGAGTGTCCACATTTTCTGAGGACTATCCATATGCAGGTGTGAAAGATGTCATATTTTTCGTGAATAATACAGACTAGTATAATCTTAAATTATTCTATGTGGAGCAGTGGAAAATCATGTGAAGTAAGCTCAGTGTGCCTTTGATAATCACCAGTATAACTCTTGTAAAACCATGAATCTGACTCAATTGTCTTTTTAACAGACTAAGATGTGGCATTAATGTAATGTATGTTCATAGTCAAGCGCTATCCTTCTTTGCTTATTTCTCATCCGTCTACAGTCATCCAACTAATTTTTGTACAATACAAAGACAATGTGAGTAAACAAGATTGAGCTTTTTAAATAATCATTTCATTTATTGAAGGTAAAGATTTAGAGAAAACCAAAATCACCCATATGAAAAAGTTATTGCCCTCCTAAACCTAATAACTGGTTTCGTTACCCTTAGCAGCTTCAGCTGAAATCAAAAATGTGCGATAACTAACAATTAGTCTTTCACACCATTGTGGAGGAATTTTGGCCCACTCTTCTTTGGCTGAATTGTTTTCATTCACCCATATTAGAAGGTCTTCGAGCATGAAGTGCCCAATCAAGGTCTAGCCATCACATCTCAATCAGATTCAAGCCACGTCTTTGACAAGGCCACTCCAGAACCTTCATTTTGATTCTTTTGAGCCATTTCAAGGTGGACTTCTATGTACTTTTTTGGATCATTGACGTGCTTTATAACCCCGATGCACTTGAGTTGGGGTGAAAAGCTGATGGCTCGGCATTTTTCTTCAAAATTTTCTGGTAAAGAGCAGAATTCATAGTTCCATCAATTGTAGTAAGTCACCCAGGTCTTGAAGCCCCAAAGCAGCCCCAGACTATCACACCGCCACCAGCCTTGACTGTTGACTGTTCTAGTTTTACGCCTGATGTAGCGGGACTTTTAAGTGGACTTTAAAGAAAGTTCCACTTTTGAATTCCGAGTCCTCAGAATATTATCACAAAAGTCTTGGGAGTCATTGAGTTTTTTTTACCCAAATATGAAAAGAGCCTGCGTGGTCTTTTTGGTCAGTGGTGGTTTTTGCCCCGGAGCTCCCCCATGGGTGTCATTTTTGCTCTGTCTTTTTCTTATTGTGGAATAATAAACACACACCTAAACTGAAGCAAGTGAGATCTGCAGTTCTTTCAATATTGGTACGGATTCATTTGAGACCTCCTGGATGAGTCATTAATGCACCTTTGTAGAAACTAGTGCAGTGCCCATAGGATGCGCACCAATGCACACCATCGTGCCATGCGCAAGCCATATCCGAAAGCTTAGGCAGATCTGACAAACTGTAAGAGAGATGTGCGTGCTAGACACACAGACAGACGCTTCTTGCTTTATAGATGGATTTCGATTGGCCGGTCACTCCTGGGAAGGTTCACCACGATTTTAAGTTTTCTGTATTTGTAGATCTTTGCTCTCACCATGGTTCATTGAAGTCCCAGAGCTTAAGAAATGGCTTTGTAATCCTTTCCAGACTGATAGATGTCATCAATTGCGTTCCTCTGTTCTTGAATTTTTTTAGATTGTGGCATCTTATGCTGCTTCTTGCCTGCTCCTCATTACCAGAAAGTTATTGTTTTAAATTAGTTTAATTAGTTGATTTAGTTACTGAGGGAGTAAATTCTTTTTCCACATGGGGCCTGGTATGTCTGGATGTCTTCTTTCTATCAATCAATGAAATAATGATGTAAAAACTGAATTTTTGTGTTCACTTGGGTTATCTTTGTCTAATATTAAGATTGGTCTGATCTGAAGCATTTTAAAATCGTAAAAATCTGGAAAGGGAACACCTTTTCACAGCATGGTACTTGCTTGAGTCCCTGTGATGGATTATCTGGTAAATGCATGATGTCTGGATCTTTCCTCCACTGTGTCCAACAGAGGCAGACAAGCGGCTTCGCATTTTTCAGGAGAACCTGAAGACTGCGCAGATTCTCCAGTCTTTGGACCAGGGATCAGCAGAGTATGGGGTCACCAAGTTCAGTGACCTGACAGGTTTGTGTACTCACTGCTCTGTCAGCTTTTTACCGTACAGGCCAGCAGACAGTGCCATTTCTATGCGAGATTATCAGGAGAAATACACGAGACATACACGAGAATATCGCGACGCAGCGTAATTGTAGGAGTCACCTATATCGTGCGTAGGAGAAGTAATGGGCCCAGTGCTGGTGACAAGATATACACATATCGTGATGTGTGTATCGCGATAAGTCTTGCATGAAACTGGTGCGTAGCCCAGTTAGGTTTGTCTGCTTTTCACATCACATCTTAATCGTTATAGGCTACTGGCTAAATTGCTTGATTATTTCGGGCAATGGGAGCAGATTTCTGGAAGGGCGGATCACCTGCAATTAGCTAAATCTAAACTCGGGCTTCTTACCAACGGCATTTTAAATGGTTTAAGGCAGGGATGGGCAACTCCAGTCCTGGAGGGCCGGTGTGTATGCTGGGTTTTTATTTCTATCAATTACCCTGACTAATTGAGTTAATTGGTTGCATACACAAATATAGATTTGTGCAAAGGTTTGATCTAAGAAAATGTTTTATGTAGGGAGACAAGAACAGTCTTTGGTGGTCATTCATGATAATTTAAAGAAATGCGCCATAAATGTCAGATTTCATGAATAGTTTGGCTAATTTGGATAATCAACTAAATAAACCCCAGAAGTTGGTGTGAAAACCAGGGACAGATATGGTCCTCGTTGCCCATCCCTGGTTTAAGGTCTTTATGTTTCAAGACATGACACGCGACTGCCTACACAGCCTATGACAGCAAGTGGTCTCATCTGTTCAAAATCACCACAACCCAACTCTGCATTTCATCTCTAATTGTGGTATTTTTAGGAGATCTGCAATGATAAAATAAAAATAGAATTAATTTCAGATCGCCCTGGATTTCAAGCGTCTAAAAATACACACGGTGGAAAACATTCTTTAAAGCGGGTGAAACGTGAATGTGAGATAAAAATTATCCCAGTCGCACGAAATGAGTGGCAATGGAAATCGTGTTCATGCAGTGCTGTTCTATGGCCATTTAAATAAAAAAAAAATGCAGCAATCAATTGTGTTGTTTGAATAAACAGCTTTACTCATTCAACTTAAAGAGTAAACAAATCCATCATTTGATTGCTAATCAAGCAAAGTAAACGGGTACAGGTTTACTTTTCTTAGAGTTGCCTAATTGGTTAATTGGAGACAATTCTGTTGTCATTTGCTTGGCTCCTTTCAGCACGTAGCCGAAAAATACTGTCAGTCAAGCCCCCCCCCCCCCCCCCGGAAGCATTTCCCATGCCCTTTTACATTTGAAACTTTGGTTCAGGACAGCACGGAGGTTAATAAAGGAAAAGGGAGAGCTTGAATGTTTGCCTTGTGGACCTATAAGGAGAAATGTAAAATATCAAACATCCTTGGTTCGCTCCATGGCAGCAGGTGGTGTTACTACGCTTTAGAAAAAAACATTGATTCAGAATTGTTACCCCTATAAAAGCTACACACTGATATCTTAAGTTAGCGTTACATGGATCCCCGTTTAACTCACCGCGCGATGCAGTAACCTTAACAAACAAAGAAGTTGGCCGGATTTCGCTGAACATAAGCGATTGACAACATGCATCTACAGCAAAGTTACTGTTTAAAACACGTGAACCCTGTCTGTGGGCTAACCAGTATGTATTTTTCCTGCATGCCGCAACCACGTGTCAATCACTGGCGGCATAATCAGATCATGATCACATGATTAATCTCTGGGTACTGGAACTTTGTACCAAAAGACGAGGCATATTTTGATACTCGGTAATACCAAAGCATTTCGGTCGGTGCCATAAAAGAACTGAAGTTTGGTACCCAGCTGTAATTTTTTCTGAGTCTTCCTTACAGATAATTCAGCATTGTGGACTTAAAATCAGTGTTTTTGCTCATTTTTTCAGTGTTTCATTAACATCTCAAAAACTGTCTGATAACTTTTTGTCTAATTTGTTGTGAGTCTTCCTTATGATGTTCTGAATATCCCCTGCAAAAATGAGAAAATTCTTCTGTCGGGTTTCTGAGAAATTCTGCATTTTGGACTTAGTAAATCAGTGTTTGTGCAAATTTTTTCAGTCTTTCATTAATATCTCAACAAGATGCCTGGTGGGTATTTGTTGGTTGTTAGCATTGCCTGCTGGTAAGATGATTTAAATTACTGATTGCAATTTGCAGTGTGGTTCTGTTGTTATACTACATTAATTGAGACACCAAACTGGTTCACAGCATATTCTGGTTACCAAATGTGTCGCGTTAATATTGCAATAGTTTTCAAGGATTTCTGAAATTAAGTTATGACATGGACATTTCACTCATCTTCAGTGGAGCTCTCTAGGCCGACGGGCCTCTTGTTTATGGTCCCAGCAGGAATATAAGGTTTCATTTTATCTTAGTGATTTGCTGGAATTGGGGAGGAATTTCCATTCTTTTTCTGTCCGTTTGGAAATTGGTTCCCATAGTGTTGTGGTGTTATATATTATATATCTTTGATTACAAGTAGTTTTTGATTTAATAACTTCACCTGCCTTTTCATTAAAAGAGCCCACTTGTGTATTTTAAAGTTGAAGGATATGATGTGCACACAGGAGAGGCATATTTACGGTTTTTCTTTTTGCAGAATTGTAAATCTGCAAAAGTCTGTATACCATTTGGTTTGCATATTTCCTGTTATGCTGCATTAACCCATGTACATATTTGAAATCTGAAGTCTTCGTTCATCCAGTCCATTTACAGTGTGTGATTGAGTGACTCAGACTGGTATGGTACGTTTCTGCAGAGGAGGAGTTCCGTTCGCTGTATCTGAACCCTCTCCTGAGCCAGCAGAACCTCCAGCGCTCCCTGAAGGCTGCAGCTCCTGCACGCAACCCTGCCCCACCCAGCTGGGACTGGAGGGAGCATGGAGCCGTCAGCTCAGTCAAAAACCAGGTGATTATCATTACTCGCGGTCAATGCACATGATTGTGTCCTATTGTTATTTTTTTGAAACGATGACCTTGAAAAATTCCATTGATTGAAATGTAACTAAGTTTGGGCTCTAAAATGAATGTATTTGGGTTGTTTTCTTTACCTCTCAGCTGGCCGAGGGCTATTGTCATAGTCCGTCTGTCTGTTATCTTTTCGTTCCGGAATATAACTGAAAAACCCCTTGGCCAAGTGTTCTCATTTTTTGGTGGATGTTGGAGGTTGTTACAGGAAGCTCCCTATCGATTTGTCCCGCTCCGATAATCAATATGGCCGCCAATATTGCGAAAGGCTGAAGGGTCCCGCTCGTGACAGCGTGCAATTTTTTAAAATTATATTTGTATGCATGAATTTTTGATTTTTCTTCATCATAAAATTCAGTTAATATATTAGAAAAATTTTCTGTGAAGCACCATTGAGCTGAATACTCATGAAAGACACTGCAGTTTCACATTGTCTGTAATGTTTTGAACTGAAGGGCAATTCTACATGAGAGTTGCTAAAACAGAAATTTTTAAAAAGTGTTTTATATTAGAAGTATATTTGTTTTCATGTCGATGACTCATTACAAATCGCACACTGAAAACCGTTTTGTAATATCTTTGACAGTCTTCTCAAAATTTTAGATTTGAATTTTGTCATTTTTTATTTTTTTAGCTCCAGGATAAAGATCAAAGGTTATTTTTCCAAAGCTGACGGCTCCAAAAGATATTTAGCTATTCCCTGGTATTTACTGTATTTCCATACATTGGTAGCCAAAGTATTTGAGACTGTAAGTCATTGCAGGAAATTGTAACACACAATTCCAATGGCTCATTGTGAAATTTGTCATTTTTCAACGTAATTCCGTTACTGAAATTGCAGTTAAGTTCTCTTCATTTTATTTCTGCATTTATTTTATAGTTTTTAAAAATTCTCTTCCTTATTTTGTCTGTACTGAATTTTAGACATTAACCTCTGTAATACTTAGCTGTAATACTGGAAAATTTGTGGTAATGGAATTTTCATGGTAACTGAATTACACCAGCAATGGAATTACAGAATTATTTTGAAAGCCAGTGAAAAACAGAAGATGGCACAAGGTGGCATGAGGACTTTATGGAGCATAGTGGTTCATTGTTTTGGACATCTATAGTTGCGTGTTTCTTCCTGTGAGTTAAGTTTCCATAACCAGCGCATGAATTATACCACGGCCTAGCGGCAATTTACGTGGTTGCCCTCCTGTGTGGCTGTCATGGCCAACTACCCAAACAGCCAGTTTGGCTTGCCCTTTTTTCAAGTGGCCGTGGTACCCAAAAATTACCCAAAGTGGCGATTTTTCACTCTGCGCTGGACTTCTGAGAACAAAGAGCCACAGATTGATAGAAGGGGCAGGATTACATTTGCATAAACATTGTCATTAGCTAATAATGGATAATACTTTTGGTTCATTTACTAGTGTTTAATGTTAACATGTTCATTTTGAGCTTTGCAAGTTTCAGGAGTTGAGTAATTGATATTTTATACATTTTCTTTTGTGTGAAGAGACTGCCACTCATGACTGGGAAAAGATAAAAGGAATATAGATTTTGCAAGCAGTAACACTTTTGAGATTTGCTCAATGCTTTTGACATTGGCTGTGTTGCCTTAATTCCATTACCGACTTCATTACTCACAATATTTAACCAGTGAATGATGCTGCAACTCTGTTACATAGTAAAAACAAATATTTCAGAATCCAGTCAGTGAAAGAACAAAAATGTTCATGCATGTGACCTCTGATATTCATTATAAGCTCTTATTTTGGTTCAGAAGTAAAAATAACTCATGAGTAAAGGCAAAAATGACATTTTTTTCTACCGAAATTCCGTTACCTACACTTTCACCTTCTTATAGCCTTCTACAAAATAGATTACACCAATCTTTGTGTTATACAGCTCAGTAGGCATGCCAGTAGAACTGGCACAGCCAAGTAGCTACTGCATTAGAGTAATAGATGGCAGGTAAAAATGACATGACATTCACTCTTGATCGTAATTCCGTTACCATGGAATTGCCCTGAAGGACAGTGTTCCTGCTAGGAGCCAGTGTTACCCCATTAATATTTACGGTCTTTATCTTCCCTGTTCTATTGGAATGTCCATTTGCAGTGTCAAAAATCTTACCAATCTCATTATTTTTTCCATATCTGTCCTGCGCATTGAGTTGTGGTTGTGTTGCAGGGAATGTGTGGGTCGTGCTGGGCCTTCTCCGTTACTGGGAACATTGAGGGTCAGTGGTTTCTGAAGACTGGGGAGCTCCTCTCTCTTTCCGAGCAAGGTGGGTATAGTTCTGACTAGTTCTCACTCCCTCTCTCACAAACCAGCTGATTCAATCTGTTTCTCCCTAAATTACAGAACTGGTGGACTGTGATCGGTTGGACCAGGCTTGTGGCGGTGGGCTGCCATCCAATGCCTATGAGGCCATAGAGAAGCTTGGTGAGGGGACTTAAGAACGAAAATGGAGGGAGGGAATAAGATGACACCTGAAAAGATTTTCTCAAACAAAATTGTTGGAATTGTAACACAATCCTCCTCTCAGTGGTTTGTCTGTTATCTGTTGCAGGTGGTCTGGAGACTGAGGAAGACTATACCTACTCGGGGCACAAGCAGAGCTGTGATTTCTCCACTGGGAAAGTGGCAGCCTATATTAACAGCTCCGTGGAGTTGTCCAAGGATGAGAATGGTGAGGGGAGGGGTGAAAGAAAACTATACATTGATACACGATTCAGCCAAAAGTGTTGGACACCTTGTGAAAATGTCATTGCAATGCAGTGAAAATGGGTATTTTTAAAATCTGAACTTTAAAGGAATTTCCACACTCTGCCTTGCCAAAAAAGGAAGTTGCTGCTTTGATGTCAATTTGCAAATACTTAAGAGCCCATGATGGAATGATAGTTGCAGTGATTAATGTTTCAGGCTGCAACTATTTGTTTAACTGACTGATGCAGAGTGCAGCTTCTCATTTCTTCAACAAACATGTCAGAAGACACATCCCATGGTTGTGGAAAAGACGATAAATGTTTCTCGTGGGGCAAATTTTTTGTCCCACGTCAAGCCAACTAAACAACGAGGGAGATTGCTGAAATCACTGGAACTGGCTTAAGAGCTGTCCAATTATTATTAAAGCCTGGAAGGTTATTAGTGAACCATGAACTTCACAGAGGAAGTTGGTCAGAAAAAAAAGCTTTAATGACTGATTGTGATCGGAGATCACTAAAACAGTTTGTCTGATTTTTTAATATATATATATATTATTCACTTTTCATGAATACAGTCGGCCGCTTGCCGTATGCCTGCCAGTGTTTTTAACTGTGCACTTTCCTGCCAATGTGGTTTTTGATTAGCTACGGCAGCTTTATAGGGTATGGCCTAGGGAACAATCCATTAGATTTTGGTGGTGATCAGGATCATTGTGTGGATCCAGGAATTTTTTAGTTTCTGAAAAGATGATCTGCAGTTCATTTACTTTATCGTTTGTGCAGAAATTGCAGCATGGCTTGCAGAGAATGGACCAGTTTCTGTGGCTCTCAACGCCTTCGCTATGCAGGTAATTGAACGGATGCTGTCTCTAATGTGCAGGAAATATTGTACCATTTGTGTATTACTGTTCAGGTTATGGTCAGATCTCCCTGTATCTAACAGATTTTCCTATTATATTCCCCTCCTCTGCCTTCACCCTATTCCTTCCAATGATCCTTCAGTTCTACAGAAAAGGGGTGTCTCACCCTCTGAAGATCTTCTGCAATCCCTGGATGATTGACCATGCAGTGCTGCTTGTGGGATATGGACATCGTAAGCATGCCCTATACATTCCAAGTTAAAATTTGTTTATCCACCATAGCTATGCAGCAGGTTGGACTTTGCTGAAACCTAAGAATGGTACCATAACTAGACACAAATTATATATGCCATCTCTTTATCAAGTTCGCCAAGGTAGCTCTGTTGCAAAAATAGAGACAACCATGCCATCTGCTGGATATAGATATTAGTACCCCTCATTGGAGTTGATCTGCTATTGTCTCATAAAAACAGGAGTAACTGATGAGCCAAATATGGAATAAGCTCATTCAGAAATATGCGTTGCATGCTTCTTAAATCATATTTGCAGGCATATGCTCGCAATATGTGATGTGAAGTTTGCCACCTTTCCGTTGTTTTTTTTTTTTTTTTTTATTGTTTAAGAATAAAGATGAAGTGTGAAAAACAATCCAATTTTGATATTAGACAAATATCTTGAGTAAACACCAAATGATGATTTCATTTATTGAAGGAAAAAAGATAAACAACCCTATCAGGCCCTCTGTGGAAAAAGTAATTGCCTCCTTCATTAGTAAATCTATCAAGTGAACAGATGTAATTGATCATTTGGTTCAGTCTCACCAGAGACACCCAAGCATGATAACTGCCAGCCCTGTTGAATCTAAATGTCACTTGTCTGGCCTTGTGAAGTAGGCAAAAAGCAGCGCATGATGCTGCAATCCCAACAAAATCAAGAACAAATGAGAACCCAAGTCATTGACATCTTTCCATTTGGAAGGGGTTTCAAATAAGGCTCTAGGACTCCAACGAATTGCAGTGAGAGCCATTATCTACAAATGGAGAAAACTTGGAACTGTAGTGAACCTTTCCAGGAGTGGCAGCTTTACCAAGATTCCTCCAAGAGAGCATTAACGGCTGACTAAGAACCTTGACTAATGTTTAAAAAACTGCTGGCCTTGCCGCAGCTATGGTCAGTGTTCACAATTCCACAAGAGACTGGGGGGGAAAAAATGGCATCCATGGGAGAGCTGCAAGGCGAATGCCACTGCTAACACTGAAGAACTTAAAGCCAATCTCAGATTTGCCTGAAAACATCTTCATGATCCCAAACCTATTGAGATATGACTTCAGTCCACAGAATATTAAGTGAGACTTTTTGGAGGATGGGCATCCTGTCACATCGGGCGTTAAACTAACGCAGCATTCCACAATGAACATCATACCAACAGTTGAAGACGGTGGTTGTAGTGGGATGGTCTGGAGCTGCTTTGCGGCTTCTGGACCTGGGTGACACAGCTGACGGAACCATGAATTCTCCCTGCCAGAAAATCCTGAAGGAAAATGTCTGGGCACCACTTTGTGACCTTACGATTAAGCACAGTTGGGTTTGGTAGCAGGACGATGATCTGAAGCGTACACGCAAGTCCATCTGAATGGCTCAAAAGAACAAAATTAAGGTTTTGGAGTGACCTGTTAGAAATCCTGACCTGAATCCAAATGGGATGCTTCGGCACGATCTTAAACTGGCAGTTGATGCTCAAATCCAGCAGTGTGACTGGATTTAAGTTATTCTGCTGAGAAAACGGAGCCAAAATTCCTCCACAACAACGTAATAGTTTCTTAGCCAGTTATTGTAAACGTTTGATTGCAGTTTGGGGAGAGGGCGTTTCCCCCCCCCCCCCCCCCCCCCTATGGGTGATTTAGGTTTTGAATAACCCTTCATCTTCAATAAATGAAATGATCAATTAAAAGCAGCATTTTGTGTTTACCGACATTTTCTTTGTCTTAAAATTATTTGGAGGATCTGAAACATTTAAACATGACGCAAGCAAATGTACTAGTAATTTTGGAAGGGAGTGAATACTTTTCCACAGCACTAGACATGAAAATGGAGAGAAACAAGGTAATGGGCCAATTCCAGTGATGACAAGCAATTCTTTCTGTTGCAGGTAATGGGATCCCATTCTGGGCAATTAAGAACAGCTGGGGAGAGGACTATGGAGAGGATGTAAGGGCCAGATATTCAAATACTACTGTACCCACAGGACCAGGCATATTACTGTAACTAACCAACAGTGTCACTCCCATTTGGGATAAACAAACATTTTGGGGAGCTCTGATGGAAGGGCAGGTCAGACTCTGTTCTGGTCCATGGCTTCTCAAGCGGAAAGCTTACAGCACTGCAAGCAGGTCCAGGCCTCAGACTGACTCTAGGAGGGTAACGGGGTATCAGCAGAGCCATGTTTCCATGTACGTTTGGCTGTCACTGTTATGCCGATGGCACATTTAGCGTATCAATTCACGGAATTAAAATCAGTGTCACGCAACAAGACGGAACATTCTCAACCCAATAAAACCCAAAGAGGGGCACAGATATGGCCAATTGCTTGTCGTGCGGTGGGGCTGATAGTACAGGCTTTAACTCAACATGGCCTCTAATAACCAATAACCTTCAGCCAAATTATTAAATACCATTGAAATAATTGAAGAAAACCGGGCAGTTCAGGAAAATGTCCTTGAATTATATTTTTGAAGATAAAATGTCTTCTGTTAACATGAAATATTCATGTCCTGAACCTTTCTGTTTTGTGTGCATGTTGCAGGGCTATTACTACCTCTACAGAGGATCCAGGTTGTGTGGGATGAATAAGATGTGCTCCTCTGCTGTGGTGAATTAAACCTCCACCCACAACAATAGTGCACCAGAACCACTGGTTGACGAGCACAGATGCATTTTATACCCACAACCAACCACGAAAGCTGCTACATGCAGTTTCTCAATGGCCCCTTCAGAGAATTCAGGACCATGACCTGACCGCAGTGGAGGGATGACACCATTAATAAACACTGGAAGTGCAGGACTGTTTACTAATGTGCTAAAGGGACAATTTGCTGACAATGCTTTTAACTAGAAGATATTTTGATTTATTGTATTCGGGTGAACAATTAATTAGGTTTTAATAAAACTATTAGCCTTTTATCTAATTTACATGATGTATACCTGCTGTTTTAATGCTTTATGTTGAATGCAGTGTTTATCTTTAGATGGGTTGGCAATCCCATTCAAAAAAAGTCTGTCCTGTGGTAGGCTGTGCAATATTTGTAGGATGTGCAATATTTGATAGGTTCTCTCTTAGGCCTTTAGGTGTGCTAAATGAATTCTTTAACTCCGTTATTTGAACAAACATTTCCACAGCATATTTAATGAAGTAATATATCTATGGTTCACAACGAACTCTGTAGAAAGCATGTTGCAGTGATTTGCTCTAACCTCAAGTAGTTTTTTGGGAATAAAACACAGTTATTCACCCCATTAAGCAGTTGATTTGAGTGAATGCTTTGATGTTTAAAGGCTGTATCTCTCAGACATGCAGTTTGCCACTTGCTGACCGTCAACAAGTACCTCAAAGACCTTTTCAACAAAACAGGAGACCTGGATCAAAAAAAAAGTTTTACACTTAATTTTATTTTTTAAAAAATGTGAGATCCACAAAAACTACATGGCACAAACTTAAATAACAAAAGTCACAGCATATTTTTCTTCCATTTCAGTCGAGAGAAAAAAAAAAAAGTGTCCAAGTCAGTATCCACCACCTTCTTTTACTTGAAATGTATGGAATCTGCAAAATGTACTCTGCAATACTGCAAATCTGGAAGAATTCTTACTTCACAGAAAACCATCAGGCATTTTGGTTCTAGCAACTGAACTGCCAAAATGAAATTAGGTCTAATCACAGCTTAAAATTTCATATCAGAAGTGCTGTAATGGTCCATATTCCTTCATTGCAGTCTGACACTTAAATTATTCTGTGATCTAAAATCAGCGCTGGGTGTTCATTATCAGAGAACAAGTGCACCAAAAACTCATTGCAGTTTAAAAGCTGTGTTGATTTAAAACCTTTCCATCTTAATATTCAGAAAGGTAAAAACACCAAATGGGAGTTGGGAATGTGAACTGCAGAAATGAGGTTTTACACATACAAAGGTTTGCAGCAATAAAAATTCAAACCAATCCCCCATTACACCCCAGAACGCGAAGTCCGACAGACACTGATGAGGTAATGCGAGAAGTCTGTAGAAGTGTGAAAGGTGGTGGATAAAAAGCAGTTTTGAGGTGGGAACAGAGACCGGACAGAAAAACGTGGCGCTGCTGGTGATCAGCGGGTCGCACTACAGGAAGGAGTCGCACCATTCGCGCAGGCAGCTGTAGCAGTCGAGTTGCTGCTTCACATTCGCGCCGCACGTGTCTTTCAACCAATCACGGAACAACTCCTCGTCCTTCTTCAACACCAGGAACTGACCTAATACTACATACGCCTGTAGGATGAGAGGAGACGGCAAACATGCACGGGTGAATAGGGAAGTACAGACATAAAATCATAAAAGGTGTTATGACAGATTTTTTCCCCCACTGCTAGCACAAATAGACAAGGAGTCATACCCAAAATATACGAGACAGACATGTCAAATATAACTCAGCACTATGACGGCAGGTCTGATTCTTGAGAACTGGAAAAGCAGTGCGATAGACACACACCTTATCAAAGCCCTTTTCTTCGAGCCTCTTTCCGAGAACTTCACCTATTCCAGCCAAAGCCATGACTGGCTTTTCTCCCATGGGCTCAGCTACAAACTCCTTGTGTTTCTGAGATGTCGACGACATGATGGCAGCCTGTATGAAGCAAAAACCAGCGGTAAATCCAGGTCAGCACTGCATGGAAATTTCACATTTAAGAAGTGTTCCTATTCAGTATATCATTTGGCTTCTGTCCACACCTCAAACCTGGTCAATAAAATATCCGCTACTTGTGATGTTTTCAGACCTGGTGTGTACAAGTGAAACTGCAGATGAGAGCGCTGTCACACACAGAAGCCACATCTATGAGGTGGAAAGTGCAATCCCGCATATCCAAATCCTCGCAAAAGGGTAGACAAACTAAACTATGGACTCGAATCAATTTTTTACTTAACTGTTCAGACCACTAATTTCTCAATTTCCTTCACTCCTGGATTCCGTCAACCAATATAGGCAATTCTAGCTCCAAATTCAGCAATTGGACATTAGAAGCAGTTTCTTTAACCAGACATTAATTCCAGGAACAAAATTGCCCCGAGATGTCAATTTCCATTTGAGGCTTTCACTTGAAAAGCAATCAATCTCTGAAGGTCAAACTTTGTACAGGGACATGTCTTTCACTGCAATACCAAGTAAACTTTCAATGACCCAAACAGCAAAAAATTTAAAAAAGTGAAATAAGGTAAGATTATCAGGGAATACAGATCTCATCATTGTCGACAGACGCACAGAAAAGAAAAACAGCCAAAAGGAGGTTTAAAGCAATGGTACCAAGTCAGCCTGTTATTTCTAGCTAGTCTTTGTCCTCCAGACATGCCTTTGCAGATTTATCTTACCAAAAATAAATACATATAAACAAATAATTTGAGGGCTGACTGCAATAAACAGTTATGTCCAATGTATAACATCTGGACATAACTGTTTATTGCAGTCAGCCCTCGAAATAAAAGCCATCAATAGGTTCATATTACAAAACCTTGTTTAGATCTGAATTCAGGGAATTGGCTTTGGAGAAAAACTTGTGACCACGAGGGACAACAGGATTCTGAAGATCCATGTTCGCCAGATGAACACATTACACGTATTCAGACCTAATTTATGATTTGATTCTGAATAATCTTGTAAGCAGTAAGTGCAATGAATTTATTATGAATGAGTGATATGTAAAAATACACAAGCGTGCAGCCAAATTAGCAATAGTTTCTGCGTAGCTTTTTGTCTACTTTGCCTATAGTTCCTTGGGGAGACAGTATGGACCCATATAGACTAGCAAAAGGGGATGAACTGCTAGAGTTTGTACATGATCCTCAAGTCAACATGCCATTTACTGAATCGCTGTCACATTTCTGTTTCAAGTTAGCCCTAAATCAATTAGCAATCATTCGGAAACACTTAAGACACAATTCTGAGGCCTGGGTATTTAGTAAATATGCAAACCTGGTTTTGCGAAGGAATTATTATTAAAGGGGAACTGTACCAGTCAGGCATTTGCAACATATCTACATTTTGAAACATGATGAATTGCCCCTCTTACTTGGGTGCCGAAATGAAAAGCAAGGGGTTCCACGACGCGCACACCATTCTCCAGCCAGTATTGTGACCCACAGGTTAATGTACATGAATTGCGAGAGCAGGGGGCGATTTTTAGCAGCACATAGTTTCGGTGCATGTGTAAGACTCAATATCTGTGAAACATTTTACACTGGCGGTGCAATTACATCGACAGTGAAAACAGAAACCATTGGCTGTGTGTTAAGCTCGGTCCTGGGTTAAAACCAGGTACTAGCAGGTTCTTGTTTCAAGCGCAACTGCATCTCACGGAAATTAAGAAGTTAATGTTTTGCCAGTTCCAGCCACGTTATATCAGAATTGGCTATGGTTGGCCTTAAGAGTTTCATTTTTATGTTATACCAACTATACCAGGGGTGGGCAAATTCCGGTCCTGGGGGGCCGGTGTGCATGCAGGTTTATATATTTTTTTAAATTACCCTGACTAATTGACTGCATACACAAATATAGATTTTTCCAATGACTAGATCAAAGAAAAATGTTTTATGAAGGAAGACAAGAACAGTCTTTGGTGGTCATTCATGATAATTTACAGAAATGCGCCTGAAACGTCATAAATGGTTTGGCTGATTTAGACAAACTAATTTATGGACAAAAGTTGGTAAGGAAACCAGGGACAGATAGGGTCCTCGTTACCCTCCTCTGTTCTATCCCAAGGACTGTATATCCTATGAAAAGGACCTTCATTGCGTAGAGAGCGGCAAACATACAACGACAGTCAAGTCAGAGAATCACATGGCCTTGAGGACACAAGATTAATAAAACGTAACCATTTAGCCAAGTATAACAGCTATGGATGAAAGGACATGGCTAGGCAATATTTATAAGCCAAACCCGTTTTTACCTCACATCAAGGGTCTTGTGTGTTAAAATCAGACTTAATTGCAAGAACCCCAACATTCAAAACTTAGTTAATATGCAACTTTTTGTTTCACCAGTCCGGAAAAATGCGGCAACATTTGCCACGTCAATATCACACGGTCATAAAATATGTTCTCACGGTGAACTTCGTTGAATCAATTAAAGTTATCTCGGACAGATGTGCCTGCACTAAAATTGACATTTTGCCACCAATTTCGCCTCATTTGCTGGACTGGATTGATTGTGAATGTAACAGTTACCTTACATACATGGTTTGCAGGCACATTTCTCTGGGGTATGGCATTTTCACCAAAAACTTCACATAAGTACTCATCAAATGTAACGTTATTTGAGCGGGATGGACAAGAAATCTACAAAAAGCTAGTTAGCTAGCTAGCCAATTAAGTTAACCTGGCTACAAAGCTGAATAAGATCGCCCTCCGGCATAAAGCCGGGTCATTCAAACCATCAATGTCACCTGAACAACGAAATAAATCTTGGTACCCAATATGACAATGAGTAAGCTACAGGATCATATTCAACTGAGGTAAACTCATTCATTAGCAAGCTAATGCTACTCATGCTCGCCTGTAGCCATCACTCAATCTACAGAAGCGAGCTAACGGTTGTTGGCTAGTTAGCTTACGGGACAAATTCTCTAACGGCAAACAACAACCAGCCTCCAAACAGGCATTCCCGGCAAAGGTCTTTTTGCATCTGCATTCAAAACAATATATTAAGGTAAATTTCTCCTCAAGTCATTTACCTGTAATTTAAAAGTGCCGATAAGCGCTCACTCAGCCTACTTTGCGGCAAATTCCAACACGCTTTCCGGTTCCCGCCGACACTATATTTCCGCTTCTGTTCCGTTGCGTAAAATTTTACTGACTGAAACCATTGACTGTATATAATTAGTTGTGGTTCCACTTTTTTTTTTTTGCAAATATCTTAATTTGCTACATTTGGGACGCTTGACGATATACCGTGGGCAAACACTAAATAAATCACGCCGAAACACATTTTTAAGAAAAGTGAATAGGCTAAACTGAACTTTTAGCTAAATATTCCTGTTGAAATATTCTTGTCCCTGAGCGAGTTGATTCTTGTGACAGGAAGAATATCATTGTTGCACCGGAAGATTAATACGGTGTGTTGATTCTCGCTTGTCCTGTTCCATGTGACAACTGAAACTAATGATAGTTGCTGCTCTCCAGACTTGACTGTCTTTCTTGTCATAAACGCGTCCGAGTATTATAATTATTGCTGTCGCTACCAATCCATAATAACAATTTTTAAAAAATTCACTGGGAAGGATCGCAAATTCATCGGAGCTCCGATCTTTCGCTGTCTGCTCGCCTTTCAAGGTGTGTTGCAAAGTAACGTAACGCTAAACTCAACTATGGTTTGGTTTATTTTATTTGTAAAAGGACAATACACACTAATTAACATTACTGTAAATGTGCCAGTTTTAGCCAGTTGGCTAATTCACAACTGCAGTCCTTCGGCAAGATGTTAAAAAACCACAAACCTAAAACAGTAATAACAATAACAATAATAGTAATAACAGTTTGCTGTTAGCTTGTTAATTTTAAAACTTATTGCGTCGATATAAAAATTCTGCTTGCCGTGAAAAGCTGTTCCCCGGTGAGATGTGCCCACAAAACATTTGGGTATCTAGCATTCAAAAAACGTATCAATTCAGACGCATACTTGACCAAAGAAGTGGCGCGACTGGCCTAGCTAACTTAAGTATTTTCACCTTTTATTATAAGGAGAAAATTTGTGACTGCATGAAACCGGAAAGTCGTTTCTTGGTTAAATAGCTGAAGCGAAAACCTTCTCGCCACACAACAAACATCTGGCTTTACTTCGTTGTTTTTTTATGATTGACATGGGACTCCGTAAGCTAAACCGCGCTTGCCAAGCCAATATTACACGTTTCTGCTAACATTAAACGAACTTCATCCTCATTTAGGAGTAAGCAAGCATGCATGACCGATTTACGCAGTGGATAGTTCAGTCCACTTTATTTTATACACCAAATTCTAGAGTAGAGTTAGCTGGTCTTTTAAGTATTTTGCAATGCATTTCATGCTAGCAGCAATTACAGAAATGGCTGTTATTTGATTGTATTTTGTACTGATGGAGGCTTTGTGCAATATAATTCCTCTTTCTCTCTCTCTCTCTCTGCAGCTGGGGAAAATACACATAGAACAATTTATAGCAGTTTTACAGCCACCAACGTGACAAACTACAAAAGCCATTTTCAGTCATGTCACAGGCCACCAAACGCAAGCACGTGGTAAAGGAGGTGTTGGGTGATTTTGTTACCCCCACTGAGAGCCAGCAGATTGTCCAGGTGAGATTGTGTTCTTTTAGTTATTTCTCAAAGACAGTAATGAGTGTCAGTTATCAATATGTTTTATATACACCATTTAGCGAGGGCATTATAATCACTCACAGACAAGTGAATAACTGATTCTCTTACATCACTGAATTAGGTTAAAGTGGCATTATCGCTTAATGAAAATATTTTTCTTTCTTAAGAGTATCATTAACTTACTGTAATTATAGCCTTCGGTGAATTCATTGAGCATGTACTACTGTGTGTTTTTTTTCTACAGTGATTTGCCGAGTGTTTGTTGACATTTTATATCTTGCACCATACCGGATGCGGCCATCTGCTATTCAGAAAATTCACGTAACACCAATATGTAAATAGTTCGTTTACGAGTTGAATTTTAAGTAAACTTCACATGGTACTGTGGGACTATATATTCAAAAACTGGTGGAACAGACCATAGTAAGACCATATTAATGCTCCATATATTGTCTAGTTCTGTCTTTTAAAAGGATTTGGGCAATGCTCTATGCTCCTTTCAATGACAAGCTAACAGTCGACTCTTGCAGTTGACATGTTGGTTGCGGGAAAATATCAGGGAAAAATGGGACCTGAATAATCTTAATTCAGGCCAAATTATTATGGCCCTGATATCTGGGCCGGAACATTTCCAAAGCAGCAAGGCTTGTAGGGTGCTCCCAGTCTGTAGTGAGGAATATCTACTGATAGTGGTTCTCGGAGGTATAAACCTATAGTTTCATAAGTGAATTTTAAGGGGGAAAAAAATCCCTGACTAAGAAATAATTATTTTTCATAAAATCACCTGTTCCACAACTATTGGCATCCCTAACACTTCTTAGGAAATAAATGTAATTGAAGTATTTCTGTCATTTCTACAGTTGTTTACAAAGTCGATCAGAGTATCTCGGAACATTTAATTGGTAATTCATCACTTCCTGTTTCCCTGGGGTATAAATATGATGTGACACAGAGGCCATTTCTCTTATCCACTCTTCAACATCGGAAAGACAAAGGAACACACCATTCAAGTAAGACAAATGTGCGTCGACCTTCACAAGTCAGGCAATGGCTACAAGAAAATAGCCACTCATCTGCACCTGCCCATATCTACCGTCAGAGGAATCATTGAGGAGTTTAAAACAACTGGAACAGTGATAAACAAGGCTGGACGAGGACGCAAGGTTATTTTGCCACCACGCACAGTGAGGAGGATGGTAAGAGAAATCAAAAGTTCTCCAAAGCTCACTGTTAAAGAATTGCAAGAAATGGTAGCATCTTGGGGTCACAAAGTCTCCAAAACAACCATCAGACGCTATCTACGTGCCAACAAGCTGTTTGGGAGGCATGCATGGAAAAAACCTTTTCTCACTCACAATCATAAACGCAAACGTCTGGAGTTCGCTAAGCGGTACTGGGACTTCAACTGCAACCGTGTGCTTTGGTCAGATGAGACCAAGATAGAGCTTTTTGGCAACAAACACTCTAAGTGGGTCTGGCGGAACACAAAAGATGAGTATGCAGAAAAGCACCTCATGCCCACTGTGAAATATGGGGGAGGATCGGTGATGCTGTGGGCCCGTTTCTCTTCCAGAGGCCCTGGGAACCTTGTTAGGGTGCATGGCATCATGAACACGTTGAAATCAAAATCTGGTGGCCTCTGCCTGAAAGCTGAAGATGGGTCGTCACTGGGTCTTTCAGCAAGATAATGACCCTAAACATGTGGCCAAATCTACAGAGAAAAGGTTCACCAAACACAGAATGAAGCTCCTCCCATGGCCATCTCAGTCCCCAGACATCAACCCCATTGAAAACCTGTGGAGTGAGCTGAAGAGGAGAGTGCAGAGGAGAGGACCCAGGGCACTGGATGATTTAGAGAGATTGTGCAAAGAGGAATGGTCGAAGATCCCTCTTTCTGTATTCTCCCATCTTGTGAAACATTATAGGAGAAGATTAGGTGCTGTTTTGTTGGCAAAAGGGGGTTGTACAAAGTATTAACATCAGGGGTGCTAATAATTCTAGCACACATGATTTGATGTAAAATAATTATTTCTTAATGTGGGATTTTTTTTCCCACTGAATAAATGCACTTGAATTAAAGGGTCGGATTTTCCTCTTTTTTTCATTGTGGTCCAATATTATTTAGAAAAAAACTGAAGAAGAAGAAGAAGCTAAAGAAAACATCTTAACCAGGGGTACCAATAATTATGGAGGGCGCTGTACGTCGGCTGGGTACATGTGCACATTTTATGCGGGGAGAAGACGGCACCAGGATGCACTGTGGGAAGAAGACAGGCTTGTGAAGAGAGTGTGATGCGCTGAGAAAATTTCCTTGCTCCCAACATTCATCTATCCATTTATCCGTTTTCCGCCACTTATTCGGGGCCGCGTCGCGGGGATAACAGACTAATCAGAGAGGCCCAGGTGCCCCCCTCCCCAGCCACCTCCTCCAACTCTACCAGGGGGACCCCAAGCTGTCCCCAGGCCAGCCGGAAGATATAATCCCTTCAGGGTGTCCTGGGCCTGCCTCGGGGTCTCCTCCCAGTTGGACACGCCCAGAATACCTCTAAAAGGGAGGCATCCGGACTAGTCGCCGAACCACCTCAACTGACTCCTCTCGATGCGGAGGGGCAGGGAGTCGCTCTCGGATGTCCGAGCTCCACACCTTGTCCCTAAGGGTCAGCCCAGCCACCCTGCGGAGCAATCATGTTGATTGCTCGTATTTGCCGTCTAATTTCTTCAGACACTACCCAAAGCTCATGACCATAGGATAGAGTTTGATCATAGATTGACCACTAAATTGAGAGCTCCGCTTTTATGTGCAGCTGCCTCGTCATCACAACGCACCAATACAACACCTGCTTCGCTGCAGACACTGCAACAATCAATCTGGAAATCTCACGCTCAATCCTACCCTTACTCGTGAACAAGACCCCGAGATACTTGAACTCCACTTGGGGTAACAACTCACCCGCCACTTGAAGGGGACAATCCACCTTTTCCAGTAGAAAACCATGGCCTCAGATTTGGAGGTGCTGATCCTCATTCCGACCACTTCACACTCAGCTGTGAACCGCACCCAGCATTCATGAGGACATCAATTTAGCAAATTTGTTTTGGCAGCTTGTAGAGGACTAACAGCATGTTAGGCATGTGGTCATAATGTTATGGCTTATCTGTGTACATTGCATGTGCAGAACTTACCATGACTTCTGCTTTCCCTCAGGTTTTAGGCAGTCCTGGAAATAACCTCCATGAAGCAGTTACTTCTCAAGGTGAACGTTTCCTCGTCAGCATGCCCACTAAATTCCGGAAAAACATCTGGATTAAAAGAGGTAACATTAACTGGTTTCTACTGGATTTGGATGGCAGATTCAACTAATGCTATTATTGGCAATTTCCTTTCCTTTTGAAGTATATCTAATTTTAACATCTTAATGGCCATGTTCATGTAAACATTGGTTTTACTAATAAATATGTGATATTTCTTTTTCTAAATTTTATGTTATTATTGGAACCTCGGACTGAAAGTGCACTAAAATACTGTATATAATGAACAAATGATGTGATGGGGAGAAATTCAAAATAGCAAAATTTGAGAAATACTATTAGAAATAATTTTTCAATGGAACCAACCAAAATTATTCATTTCTGTAAATATTAGCTTCCACCAAATCAAGGTTTCACAATTAATGGCACCCTAATAAATTTTGTGAACGGAAATCTATCAAATTCAAACCTGGAATAAAATTCAACTCAAGTTCATCAAGATTGTAAGCATTGACAGGGTTCAAAGTCACCAATCTGTGCCTATGGTCTGCCGTGCCTGTTGCCAGTGGTTCTGAAAGCTAATGGTCGCAAGACCATTTTTACTGGCCTCACCTCCAGAGGTGGCTATTGTCGGCATAATGACATAAAAGCAATGGCTGCCACTTTTCATGTTTAGTGTTTTTTATTCCTCAGCCCTCAAGGCTGACAGGGTGTTGCTATCCTTCGTGCGGTTGGGCTGGCGGGCGGCGGGCGGGCGGGCGTCTCCAAAAACTTCGACATCGGGCTGAAGGGTATTCCGTGCATTGCACGCCTGTTTTTTTATTTTTTTTTATATTCATATTTGTCTTCCTTTTGTTTGCATTTATTTCAATCACAATTCTGTATGTTTTCTGAAGAACAGGGGTCTATCCATATGAAATCATCTTAAATCACCAGAGCTCCCCTGATGATGGTGTCATATTTGCTTGATTTTGATATATTTTGCAGCCTGTGGTGAAAGAAGTAAAATACAATTGGTTTCAGGTCAAAATCTTAATCCGTTTTTATTCCAGAGGGGTTTGAAAAAGGGGGTGTGTCCATGTTAACCCTCTGTGCCATTTGTAGCCATCTTTAGATGGCTAGCAATCAAAAACCAAGATGGATAGCTGCTTCATTTTTCAGAACTTGTTTATTCTGTCTTATAGTTTATAAAAAATGTATAATTGAGGGGATTAACCCCCTGGTGGCCATGCAATAATTGACTGAAAACCAGATATCTGCCAAACCGTTCCTAAATTAAGCCGAATTCATGCTGAATTTATACCAACATGCCTCATGATTTGCCAAATGAAATTTGGCAGTATAATAGCACCTAAAAAGGGCTTCCTTTGGGAAGCCAAGAGTTGCTCCATATCTTCATTGGGAGTGGCCCAGTATTAACCCCTTTCCGGTCAATTTCGCCAGACATTTGGCGCCCGATTTTCAGCATGTGGGCACACTTTGGTATTTGATTTCTTAGTCTTAAATGAAAGGACTTGATGAGTAATTCATATTAAACCCAATGCCAACTTCTAACTAGGTGGCCTGATGGGAAAACAAGGGCCCTCTTTATGGGTAATTTTCAGTAACGAAACCTTGTCAAAATGTACATGACAATGTATGTTTATCAGGGTTCTCACGGATCCTTAAAAAGTCTTAAAAGGCATTAAATTCACAAATCTAAAAACAAGGCCTTAATTGGCATTAAAATGTCTTAAATAAATCTTTCAAAAGTCTTAAAAATGTGAACTCGTGATGAATTACTGAACACACTGAGAAAGCGCCACAAAGAAAAAATGGCAGAATTGGCAGAGGTGGAGGAGGAACTGAAAAAAGCAGTGTCATATCAGTGAACGATATCGGCTTTAAAATTAAATATCGGACATCGGCCATTCTGCTGATATCTGCCGATATACATCCCCAAAACCAGTGAAGTTGGCAAGTTGTGTAAATTGTAGATAAAAACAGAATACAATGATTTGCTAATCCTTTTCAACTTATATTCAATTGAATACACTGCAAAGACAAGATGTTTAATGTTCAAACTGAGAAACTTTTTTTGTTGTTGAAAATGATCATTAACTTAGAATTTAAAGGCAGCAACACATTGCAAAAAAGTTGGCACAGGGGCCTTTTTATCACTGTGTTACATCGCCTTTCCTTTTAACGACACTCAGTAAATGTTTGGGAACTGAGGAGACCAATTTTGAAGTTTTTCAGGTGAAACTCTTTCCCATACTTGCTGGATGTACAGCTTAAGTTGTTCAACAGTCCGGGGACTCCGTTGTCGTATTTTATGCTTCATCATGCACCACACATTTTCAATAGGAGACAGGTCTGGACTACAGGCAGGCCAGTCTAGTACCCAGACTCTTTTAATACTGAGCCATGCTGTTATAACACGTGCAGAATGTGGCTTGGCATTGTCTTGCTGGAATAAGCAGGGGCGTCCATGAAAAAGACGTTGCTTGGATGGCAACATATGTTGCTCCAAAACTTGTATGCACCTTTCAGCATTAATGGAGCCTTCACATATATATAAGTTGCCCATGCCTTGGGCACTAATATACCCCCATACCATCACAGATGCTGGCTTTTGAACTTTGCACCCACAACAGTTCGGATGGTTCTTTCCCTCTTCGCTCTGGAGGACACGACGTCCACAGTTTCCAAAAACAATTTGAAATGTGGACTCGTCAGACCACAGAACACTTTTCCACTTTCCATCAGTCCATCTTAGATGAGCTCGGGCCCAGCAAAGCCGGTGGCGTTTCTGGGTGCTGTTGATAAATGGCTTTCACTTTGCATTGTAGAGTTTTAACTTGCACTTGCAGATGTAGCAACGAACTGTAGTTACTGACAGTGGTTTTCTGAAGTGTTCCTGAGCCCGTGTGGCGATGTACTTTACACACTGATGTTGGTTTTTGATGCAGTACCGCCTGTGGGGTCAAAGGTCACGGGCATTGCTGTACAGTTGTACAATGCACTTCATACATGTTCCTTGTGAATAGAGGTAAAATTGGTTGTGGGTGTTGTCATAAGTCTGTTTTAAGTAGAACAGGCTGCAAGTAACTTATTTGTTTTGTTTAAAAACAATTGTAATGAATAAATATGACATGTTTTAAATAACGTAAATTGAGGTATTTTTCTTATTTTGGACAAGGAGTGATTACTGATGTTACATCATTTTCAGCTTTGTCTTATGTCTGCATTTGCCAGCAGGCCGACATGATGAAGAGTCTGCAGAATAATTCTGTCTGTTAATTCCCCTGCAGAAACTAGATGATCACTGCAATTAGATGTGGGGGAAAAAATATCGGTATCAGTATCGGATATCGGCCAAATGAGTTGTAAAATATTGGCATATCGGATATCGACCAAAAATCTAATATCGTCCATCCCTAGTGTTAATTTTTTTCAAAAAAACGTTTTCATTTGATCAAAAGGTCATATTTCATGTTCAAATAAACATTTGGGCAAAATTGTCCCGAATCCTATGATGAGGTGTTATTTTTCCATTTGTGTTTATTATGAAGTTGGTCTTAAATTTAATATCAAATGGCATTAAAAAAGTCTTAAAAAGTCTTGAATTTAACTTGCCCTAAGCTGTGGGAACCCTGGTTTATGTACAGAAGGTATTGGATATTCTTTGGTATATCAATGGAATACTCTCAGAAGTCACCAAATGTCATTTAACATACCTTAAAGTGATGTTTTATGATGAAGTAACTTTGGTAAGCGGCAGAACTGCTCGAATTCTGTACACCAACCATATGAAAATAGCTGTGGCCTTAGTTGAAAGCCAGTGCAAGCCCCCTGAACCACTCTTCGATATTTTTTGTGGCTCTTGAAAGGATCAATACATTTTATTTAGATGGAATATGAAAGTAAACTTCCTCAGGAAAACTTGTTCATGGTGGAAGCAGACTGTCTCATCTCGACTCTCTGTATCTGGTAGATGGACTGCAGCTTGTTTTATCAGCAATTGTCTTTCATCTTCCGTGAACTCTGTCAACCTTGCATCCTGAAAATGAAATATGGTTCCTTTCAGTTTTGTTCAAACCATTTAACCCTTTTATGTAACATATGACACGTTTCTTAAAAAAGCTCCTGTTCTTGGTCTGTGAGAAGGTAAACATGTACACAGAACCCACTTGATTACTATGTAAACAAAAGATCTTGGATACACAGTGTCCTGCATAAGTAGCTGTGTACATGCTAGGTTGTGCTAGGGTATCTCACATGCACCACCATCATGCATCAAACATAAGATTTAAACAAACGGAGTCATGAGTTGTTTTTCTGTACCAGGTACTTGAGACTCACTGTGCATAGGTTTCCTTGTGACAGTCATTTCTTTAAAATGCCAGGGTTGAAGAGAGGATGAAGTACCAGTCTCCATTGTTTTCAGAAAACGTGCTAATTAGAGCAGTGGTGCCACCATTTAAGAAAAAAAAAAAAAACAAGATGTGACTGAAAAGGGGCACTTTGGTTCATCTTGATTGGCTGGTGTAGCACAGAAAAGGGTTAAAATGAAACCAAAGGCAATTTAACTGCTTATTTCATTTCAAAACATCACTATAAGTGATATTGAATGACATTTGGTGACCTCTGAGAGTATTCCATTGATATACCAAAGAATATCCTTTACCGTCTGTACATTTACATACATCATGTACATTTTGACAAGGTTCGGTAACTGAAAATTACCCATAAAGAGGGCCCCTGTTTTCCCATCACGCCACCTAGTTAGAAGTTGGCATTGGGTTTAATTTGAAGTACTCATCAAGTCCTTTCATTTAAGCCAAAGAAATCAAATACCAAAGTGTGCCCACATGCTCAAAAGAGGGCGCCAAATGGGTGTGTCCGCCGAAATTGCCTGAAAGGGGTTAATACTGGGCCACTCCCAATGAAGATATGGAGCAACTCTTGGCTTCCCTAGGAAGCCCTTTGTGGGTGCTATCACATTGCCAAATTT
This sequence comes from Gymnothorax reevesii, assembly GCA_029721435.1. Lineage (NCBI taxonomy): Eukaryota > Metazoa > Chordata > Actinopteri > Anguilliformes > Muraenidae > Gymnothorax > Gymnothorax reevesii. The sequence goes on from CM056586.1 coordinate 10,610,438, forward strand.
CATTTGGCACATCATAAGGCATGTTTGTTTAAATTCAGCATGACTTTGGCCTATTTTAGGAACGGTTCAGCAGATCACCTGCCACTGCAGGCATTTTTGAGAAATCATTGAGTTTTCTCTCTTTGTTACCTGTTTTTGTAGGGAGATTTGTAATGTGGCCATCCACAATATGACAGTGAAGAAAATTGCTGGCCGAAATATCTCCTCAATGGCAGAGGAAGCATTCAGTCAGAATTAACAGATAATTACATCAACAATGGGGAATGGGTTAGTGAAAATGTATAAAATCACCTATTAGGGCAGTAGTGCAGTCCTACCAATTGTATAGCCATGATTAATGGCACTGGCATTCCTTACATTTAATCAAACATGATGTTATGAATTACAGTATCAAAAAATAGATTAATACGTCCAAATAAAACATGTATTAATAGCGCATCAATAGTTCGATTCACTAAACTCTACTGCTCTACAAAGCCAAAGTGCAGTAACTACGAAAGAATTTAAACAGTAAAAAATGGCTTCAGAGATTGTTTGCTGTTAGCACATCTATGATAGATTATGGTTAACTGACTTGCCATGGTGTAATTTATGTCCTAGTAAATCCTAACCATCATATACTTTCAGGCCCAAAACTGCATATCTCACGTTACCCAAAATGTAGTTACTGCACTTTGGCTTTGTAGGGGTGTATAGTGAGGACATGATTCTATTCTGTGGCATAACCACGGCTTTTATTTGATGAGTCCACAAGCCAGCAAGTTGGATAAGTAAGTCTGCAATGAGTTGAGAACAATAAATATATCTTTTTATCTATAGTTGATCCAGGATACCAAAATGGTCTAGTCACAAATTGTTTGGTTTGCATTGTAGCGTATTATAAAGTCCTTAAGTTCTGTGGAGGTTAGCTAGGGAATACTAGTGACCAATTTTCAATAATAGTATTGATTATAGTATTTTAGCCATAACACTGTTAGGGGTGCTAATAATTCAGCAGCCTATTATGTGCATTTTGTATACTTAATGGATGGTTCAAAGCCCATCTTAATCTGCAGGTTGCGGAACCAGGAGATATTTCTGTAGATTGTATTGATATTTTTAATTCCCTTCAATAGATATGTCTTTATTAAGTGACACTGTTGCACTCCCTCTTTCAGGTGATTTTGTAATTGTTGACCCCATTGAGGAAGGAGAAAAGGTGAAGGCAGAAATAAGCGTCATACTCTACAAGGATCACATACGGCACCTGCAGACAATTGGAGTCTGGTAAAACAACCTTTCACTCCCGTTCAATAACTTCCTTTAGGATTGGAACTTGTGTTATTTTACTGTAAATGGTTATGTTTTTTTTATTGGGGGGGAGAGAGACTTGGTAATACTTAATTGTCCCTTTGTTGATCTATTGAGGTGATTACGGCTCACTCCCTTGGCTCATTTGATTAAGGCACCATTCAGTCAATTAGTGCTGTTGCTGGATTGGATCCTGACAGTGACAGTGCTGACTACTAGCTGGCTAAAATATCAGTATTTTAATGTACTTCCCAAGGTAATTTTTAAAACAATAAACATTTGTTTGCATCATGAATAGATTAGTGGAACTTTTTTTAAATGTATTTATACTGCCGTAAATATTTGTGTCTGCATTGGAAAGTATTTTTGTGGTGAGAATCATATAAATCCCAAAATACATTTGGGAATCGTTCTGAATGCTTTCATTCATTGTGAGACTGATTTTACCCCGTATGAGAGCGGTACATCCTCATTAACGATTAGCCATTCGTGATCCACTTCGTATTTAGCAAAGTAATTGGGAGCAACACCATTTTGATCAGGGCAGGGAAGGTCAATGCTCACCGCCGGGCTCCTAGCTCTCTCTCCTGCACCTTTTCAGTGTATTTTGTCATGCAGCATATGAAGAAATGCAGCTTTGTTGTCCCTTTTCATTTTAAGGGGCTAGTTAGCCAGAGTAAATACTTTCTAAATACTGTATGCATACTTTTGTGAAAAATGGTTTGCAATTATATGCTGCGATGAGTGCACTTCCACATATTGTCCCTATAGCTGAAGGTATGAGTCGCTGTCATTGAGATGTCACTGAGGCTTACAGTGACGGTGGACAGTAAAGTAGCGGAAATGCATTTATTAAATTCAGTTTTGTCGGAATTGGAAACCGAGATGAAACATATCCCTGCCGCCCATACCTTTGACGGCGCATCACATAGATGTTTCATTTCCTTCACTTTGCGCATTTGTTGCTGCTGAAGTGGGAAAAAAACGACTTCAGAAACCAGATGCTGCACTAGGTGGAAGAGGGTCAGATTGGTATTTGTAAATTTTACTTTTGAGCAGTGGTCTAAAAACTTCAGCGTTGGCGTGTTTTTATGGAGGGTTGATTGTTTACTGGAAACGCAGAAGGCCCGGAGGTTATTCGTCAGCAGCCCTTTGGTAAAAACCTGAAGAAAAATACTATAAAATACCACAAAACCCTTGATGACAAATGCCAATTCGGGATCTTGCATCATTAATCCTTGTCCTGGTCTTCCATGGCAGCGTGAGGGCTTGTGTTGCATGGTTCTCTTTCCTTCAAATTCATTGATTTAGGTTCAAATTGATACTACTTTTTTCGGACAGTGATGTAAAACGTGTTAGTTTTAGTTGTTCTGTGGTAATATCTATTATTCTGAATTTATATTTTTCTTTTATAATTTCATTTTTTAACTGTGGTCTGAAGGGTTTATTTTGAAGAAAGTTTATAGTTTAAGGTAAAATCTTGTACTTTGTCATTTTGTCTTGTGGAAGGATGGTTCATCATCCATGGTAGATGTTCAACAGGTGTCAACAGATGTCTTACCCTCCTACCAGGCGCCAATTTCTTTAAGGATCCATAACCGGGAAAACACATTTTTCCCAGTTATTGCAAGTGTACATTAGTCATCCCTCACTTTGACAAAATCTGAAAAGTTTTGGAGTCAAAGCAGCTTCCATCCTCCCTTTTTTCCTCATCTGGAGGCTTTCTACTCCAGAGGCATGAAAATTGGAGATTTCAGTTTGGGCGCCCTAATGACGTGTACAGCGCAGAGGAGGAGGAGTGGAGGTGTTGCTTGGGAGTAGCAAACCGCGCCCACTATTTACCGCAAACACGCATAAGACAAATATCTGAGGCAAGAGCTAAAGGTTCTGGTGTATATGAATGCTCTGTAGTTGGCTGTCAGAATCCATGTAAAAATCTTTTTAACATTCCATCGAGCGACGAATCGCAGAGGAACTCGTGAATTGCATTTATTTTGGCTGATAATGTTCCTGCAGCCCCTGCCTCAAACCTATTCCCGCGTACTCATTTCACGCCAGACTCTTTCTCTAACTTAGGCCAGTACAAAGCTGGCTTGGCTAAAAGCCTGCGCCTCCAGAAAGGTATTGTTCCAACACTATGGAACCCACCGCTTTAATATTGTCTGTAAATGTCAACTTTCACATTAGCTGACAACTCTACTCCCCCAACTTCAATGTTATCATTACATTACCGTAAGCTTTTGGATGGAGTGTGGTGCAGTTCAAAAGAAACTTGGCAGTATACCAAATACGGAAACGTTACTGGCTTCACTGCCCACAGGCTCGCTTGACATGCCGTATTTCCATAGCTGTAGTGGGATCACTTTGAGCTACAATGAAGATACACACATCATATGAAACTAGACAACCTAAGGAATCTATAGGTCTGAAAAATGCCATGCTTTGACGTCGGCCAGCAGGTGAAATTACGCTCCAAACATATGCTAAATTTCCGTTTGCGAAAAGCTGACATTGGCTAGCTAAGTAAATTTAGGCCAGCAATAACCGTGCACATTCTGTTAATTTGTTGATGGGTCGCTGTAGCTATATTGTTGTCTTTTTATGCTGTCCAAACGCAGTGTGTTTCTCTTGATTATATGATCATGGAACTTGGATGTACTAACATTAGGTTGTACCCAATACGTAAAAGTTTCCCTCTCAGCTCGAGGGCTCGCCTGACATGCCGTATTTCCGTAGCTGTAGCGGGCTCACTATCAGCTACAGTTAAGATACACAACTCATATGAAACTAGACAACCTAAGGAATCTATAGATGTCAAAAACGTCATGCTATGATATTGCTACGCAGGCGAAATAACGCTTCAAAGATGTGTTCGACTAGCAAAAAGCCAACTTTAGCTAGATCAGTTAATTTAGGCCAGCATTAACCTTGGCTTGCACATTCTGTTAATTTGTTGATGGATGGCTGTTGAGTATATGATCACGGAACTTGGATGTTCTGATGTGAGCTTGCATGTGACATTTATATTACCCCTGTTTTTAGGCTGTTTCCCTAGTACATCCCACATAGGGCCCAGAGCATCACACTCAGACGGCAGGAGCTCTTCAGACCCACCCATAATGGTCGATAGATTCAGTCATTCTTAGGTCACGTTGTGTTACTCTGCGTGCGTTGCTATGGCTACGCTATCAAGCCACTCCTCCCTCCTCCCACCGCCCCCTCCTCCCAGCCACGCCTCTATCTTCCGGCTGTGTCAAAATCTCAAAATTTTCTCGCGTGAGCAAGATTGGCTTGATTAAAAGGGCAAAATAATTATAAATGTTGCTTAATTTTTGCAAATTACTGCAAAACATTATGTTTTAGACCCAAATCACTTATTTTTAACGGGTGTGAATACCAGGTAATGGATCTTTCAACATTTCCCAGAAACACTGGATTTTTTATCCCCCGCCGCGCGTTTAGTGCAAAGTGGGGATATAGTATTCAGCTCCGTCCATACATACGTCTGTCCGTCCCGAACATTGTCAGCGCGATATCTCAAGAAGGAGTCAACCCATTTCAATTCTTTTTGGTACCAACCTTCCTACTGGGAATGCGCAGACACCAGTCTGTTTTGGTGACCTAACGGCGGGGGATATAGTCACTTCAGTGACAAACTCTTGTTTTGTTAGGCCTGTACTCTGCTTTGCTGTGGGTTCTGATGTGAGTTTATCAGCCTTTGAGCTTATTTTTAAAAATGTCTGTAGTGCGCAGTAAATTTCAGCTCTGTTCTTAAATTTGGTTTTTTTTTTTTGGTCAGCTGTCTGAAAAGTAGACTGAATATTGTCTTAGTGTGGTGGGCCTTTCAAATTTTATCCTGTGATTGTGATGGATAATGGAACCCCGACAGTGCATTTTAAAAACCTTTATTGTAATGTCACTGTGCAGTCAACATATCAAGAGAGCAGTGCTGAGTCGTAATTTCCCACATGGGAAATATAGTTGAATTCCATGCAATTGTAATATCCTGGACAACCTTTTGATATACTTGCAGGGTAAAATTTTGATCTCAAATTCAGAGTGTACACATAGTAGTTGATTGTGTATTTTATATTTTTGTGTGTTTTTCCTGCTCTGTGTTTTGTTACTGATGTGCTCAATTTGACATCGCATAATCAATGTCTTAGGCCAGACGGTTTCCGTGAGGACTCCACCCTGAAAGAGAGACGATTGGACGAGCATCAGGACAAGAGGGAAGACAAAGATAATGGGGAAGATGGGGGGATTACTGATTCAGAAGAGGATGACAGTGACCTTTTTGTCAACACAAATCGCATCAACTGCCATTACAGTGAGAGCGAGGAAGAGACTGATGATGAGGACGAGGAAGAACATGGGGAGAACAACTCAGGTGGAAAAGACTAATAACTGAACCAATTTCCCTGGCGATGATTCTTCAGAATATTGTCAGATTTGGGTCATTTTGTCAAGTGTAATCAGGAAAAGACAAATGCTCGAACTGAAGGAAACCACTGGACAGTGATCTTCCAAAGACATTAAGGAAAAAGCATTGTGTATGTGGATTTTTTTTTTCTTTGTACTTTGCAGATTATTGCATGGAAAAGGAATCGTAGAGGCATTATCAACAGCCCCTATAAATGAGAGTACAAGAACATACCTATTTATACATAATGTAAAAGATTTTACTTTTAATTTGTCTGTGACAGACATTGTAGTAAGTTTGATTAAAAGTTATTGGAGAGCATTTATGGATGGGTTTGAATTTACTTGTCATTTTAGTTGATGTCCCAGCAGAAATTAAAGACTTGGTGTTCCCCTCAAATTCTCAGAGTTAAAACACTACAAATGCTTGTCATTGGCATTGCACAATAGAGGCAGAATAAGTGGTAGTTGATTGCATATAATTCATCTCTACCTCTGCCTGTAAAGGAAACCTTTTTGTATCCAAAATGATAATTTTTTTCTTTTGGTGTACTGTGGGAGACTTTTGCAAAAAAAGTTTTTACCACTCTCTTTGAGGGTAGTCAACTGTGTTTCTATACCTGTGCCACTCTTTGTTCATACTCATACAACCATGAGCTCTATTCTTATTCGTTTCAGGGGCATATAGTTTTTCACCTGTCCGTCCGTCTGTCTGTCTGTCCGCACTTTGCCATGGCTATAACTTTTGATTGGCTCATGACAGGACTTTGATACTTGGCATATGCATTGCTTGTGAGAAGGCATTTCAGGGGGTCATGACTTTTGACCTTGTGACCTTGACCTTGGAGCATGACGTTTGGTGACCAAAACTTTAACATGGGCCATAACTTCTCATTAGCTTCTAATAGGCATTTGATACCTGGCATATGTATTCCTTAGGATAAGTCCTTTCTGATGAGGTCATGAATGTTGACCTTGACCTTTAACCTTTGATTGACTCATGATAGGCCTTTAATGGTTAGCATGTGCATGTTATATACGGGGGCATCAGTGTTTCACAAACACATCTTGTTTTTTTTTTGGCAGATTGGCTGATGAAGGTTATTTGCATACATTTAGCTTTTACGGTGTTGAAAATGTAGCATGTTGTTAAACAAATTTTACTGCTTTTCTCATGGAAAGGAATTTTTCCTCCTGCGAATCAGAACCGCAGTGTCTTCCCGTGACTCGTAAAAAGCTGGGGGCTTGGGATTGTCTTTCCCTGAAAAGGTGGTAAAAGGTTTTCTAGCTTTTCGTGCTGCTGCTGCCAAAAAGCAGATTTTGCCATTGAAGTCCATTTAATACTTCTGAAAATTTAAGATGCATTTGACAAAACTGTCTCATTCTGCAAGTTCTATTCTTTGATCTCATTTTTATGGACCAGTTTTTCCGACCTACGCAAGAAAGTATCCGATTCAGTTTTTCATGCCTCTGCGTCAACGATTGCCGTGCTCAGGGGTGTTGGGTTTCCAGATTGTCCGTCCATCGCGCTGTCCCGTTCTCTGGATATCTCTGGAATGTCTTGCGGGAATTCTGCACACTGATTAGATTTTGGTGGTCAAAGGACGAAATCACTGTGACCTCATGTCCATCTCAGTCTTGTTTCCCATAAACTTATAACGAGACATTCATTAAAACTGACCATACTTGCATAAAATTTCACAGCTAGATATATCAGCCTTGTATACCTTGAGTCAGATTTGTCTTTCTCAAATTTTTTTAATGATCCCCCACTTCTATTCCTCCTTTTTAATCTTTTCGTTTTCAGCTCTGCAGACTTCATTCATTTTCATAAATCCTCTTATTCCCAGAGTTTGGTGGGTTCATCCTCCAAATGTTCCATACAGCTTCAGATTGTTCCGAAGACTGGATGTTGACACTGATGGTAAGAGGTGTCACCTGGTCTCCAGGCCTGATAGGCTGATATTGATCCTTCATTGTTATTGAAGTTTTTCTTGCAGAGCATTGAAATTGGGTTGTTGGATTCAGGTAAAGATCACGTCATTCAATGCTCTGTGTCCCTCTCCTGATTAGCCAGTATTTGAACTTTCATAACCACTGTATCGTTTGCCAGTTTTCAGGGTTGTGACCTTGATGAAGACCTAGAGTCGAAACGCGTTGGTCGATCTTGTAAATAACAATTTTCACCTATTTTGTGTTGTTGGACTCAGGGAAGTGTCACTTATTCGTTGTTGAAGCCCCGCCCCCTTTTCTTGCTTCATTGATATTTGATACTTTATAATGTTATCATTTAATTGCAGAAATTTGGGTATTTGATTGAGGAACCAATGAAAGTGTCCCATATTAATTAACAAGGTCCTGCCCCATTTCCTGATTGTTTAATATTTGATCCCTCATGACTTTTGATCTGTTCATCTTATTGAGGTAAGGGCTGCTTCATTGGACTAGGGGAAAAGGTCTGTGGTTAATTGGCGATCATGTGAATTGATGAGGATATGCCTGCTTTCTTGATTGGCTGATAATTTTTTTCCTTCTGAACTATTGAGCTATTCGTCTAGAGCGTTTGGGGTGGGTTTTTGGACAAAAAGGGGTCACATTGGGTGCCTTTATTCTTGGCGGTGTGCACAGCATACGCTGGGCATGCTTGGTTTTTCAAACCATATATATCCCGCTCATGAAATCGCACATGCTGCACAGGCCGAGCTGAAATGTTGGCAAAGACTGCTTACACAAACAAAATGTAAAATTGCATCACAGCAGAAGAGCTTTGCGATCAACGCTCCATTTAATTGGTTTGCTCCGCCTCTTGCTGGTGTGTCAAAACCTCACGGGAGGAACAAATGAAGGAATGGCCCCATATTGACCAACAAAGCTTTGCCGCCTGTCATGATTCGGCTTGGCTTTGTTCCTTTGATTTGTGTATCATCGAGAGTCTGGCTTTGTTGTTGGATTCAGGAAAAGGTCATGTGAATTGATGAAGCCCCGCCCCCTTTGCTGATTGGCTTAGCTTTCACCCTTCATATTTGTTGAACTTTTTATTGTACAAAGTCAGTGATGGGGTTGATTGAAATGTTTACATCACTCTAATGATAACAGTTTTGCTTTGTGAAGCCTGCGTAATGTTTGTTCACAAAATTTACTTTCTGGGTGGTTTTGTTGATATTGAGCCTCAGGTGACTGTTATTGCTCTTTGCAGAGGTGTAAAATCCTGGGCTCAGAAAGTAAAAGTCCTGCCAAGATTTTATCCCTCCCACAAAATAAGCTGATCACTCATATTGGCTCGCTTTCCTGTCCGAAGTAAATCCAGGTGGTTGGAATTAAGTTCTGGGGAGGATTTTGACTTTCTGAACCTGGACTTAACACCCCTGGCTGCATGTGATGAAGCTCTTTATCTGTCTTCTATACTGTTCTGTAAAAGTAGTCTCTTAAGTGAAGACGGCTTGTTTCTCACAGGAAATTATTCCCTGCAATCAACTCTTCAGTATAGGCATAATTTCCATTACGCCAAAATATTTGCTTCATTCCCCCTTGCCGCGCGATTAGCGCGAAGCAGGGGATATAGCATTGGGCTCCGTCTGTATGCATGAACGTCCGTCCGTCCGTACAGACACATAAAATAGAGGCGGTGGGAGATATTGCAATGTTAGTGACAAACACTTGTCTTGAATTAAATTCCTTCAATTTCTTCTCTACATATGTTATAGGAGTCTGGACAGAAATGGACGTGGCAGCTTTACTTGTTGGCCGAAGTGTGCAACTGCAGGGCAGTAGTTGTTACTTCTATTCATCTCTTCCTGTTTTGGTACCCAGTGTAGATGCTCTGGTGGCAAAAAAGCCCCTAAAGCACATGCTCTGAGCTAAAAATGCACAGTTGATCAGCTCTCCGTTGGACTCTATGGACCCCGCTAGCAAAAGGTCCTCGCAAATCTTGGCGTCGCTCTCCGAGCTTGGCTTATGGGCTGCTGTGTGGAAAGAATTTGGCGACAGGTTGTTTGAGGAGAAATGGTTCTCAAGACAACAGTGGCTTGGCCGATTGCTGCATGAGGGGGACTGTTGTGTATTACTGTTCATGGGACATTGAGAAAAATGAAAAGGGTGTTATTGAGGTTAAGAAAAGAATTTCTCTCAATATAGGGGGCTGTTTACAGATTTTAAATCACAATTTACACCACTGACCTAATTAAAATTATTTTGGTTTTGTATACTGTCACAATGGATCTGAACTGAACGATTGAAATGCACTTGAAGTGCAGAGTTTCAGCTCTAATGGGTTTTGTCAAAAATATTGCATAAATGGTGCAGGAATAATAATAATAATAATAAAAAACATTTTTATTCATGCATAGCCTCCCATTTTGGAGCCAAAAAGGTAGTTGGACCAACTAACATCAAAATAAATTATTTTAAGCACATGGTAGCAGATCATTTCCAATCAATGACCGCCTACATGCTAGGACCACTGGACATCACCAGATAATGGGTTTCCTCCCTGGCAATGCTCTGTCTGGCTTCACTGCAGCAGTCTTCACTTCCTGCTTTTTATATTAGGAGGTTTTGTCTTCAGTTTTGCCCTCAGCGAGTAAAGTGCATCCAGCCCACAAGATCAACTAGGCCTTTACAGAAAATTCCTCTTATTCGGTTTTATAAAGTCTTTGGTACTTTCACGGAATGCATTGGGTAAGTAAGTAAACTTTATTTATTTAGCGCTCTTCACAGCACGAATGCACAGAGTGCTTTACAGAGGTAAAAATAATAAAAAACAACAACAATAAATAAGAAAGAGAATAAGAAACATACATGGCGATCACAGTTTTAAAACAAGATTGCATAAAAAACTTCACAGTTGGGTCATTATCCAACTGCACAGTTGAAGTGGTGTCCTATGAGTTTTGAAGCATTTGGGTGAATTTGAGCAGATATTACAGCTGTATACAAGTGGAAATTCATTCTGCTACTTCTGCCAGCGGTCATATCAAGAAATGCAGGGCAGTAGCGCCATTGGCAGATGTACATGCTGATCATCAACTAACCAAGTGCATTCGATCAAAAAAGCTGGCTGCTAATTACCTTCTTGATTCCTGCGGAAGCAGTAAAGGTACTTAGTTTCTCACACATGGCTTCCACATTTTGGCTGAATTTTTGCGAAATAATGTCACAGTGGAATCTGTTGTGGGTTTTACAGGAGGATAGATTTACATAATTTTAGGACCTGATTAGGGCCAGCTGATTTTTTTTATTATGTTCTGATATGTAAAACCATTGAACTCAAAGTGGCTGTACTTTCTTTTTCTCATGACTGATATACATTTGAGTTTTAGGTTGAGAATGAATGCAACATGCTAAAGCTACCTTCATCATTCTTTTGGAGGGTTCCAATAAATATCTTCAACTCGAAACTTAGTTTTGCACAACCTCAATAAATCTGAAACAAAAGTGAGTAATGAAAGAATTGAATAATGTTGCTTGTGAAACAACTCTTCACTCTCATCTAAGTGATTTTATAGTGTTCATTTTTCAGTTTCTTCTCTGAGAATTCCACTGTGTAATTAATTAATCAATATGACAGGATAATCAACATGGGTTATTTAAACAGCACTGAGGTGTTAGTATATTTAAAATAAGCACTGTTATGTAATTCCGAATACAAACCGTACATCATGTACCAGGGCAATTGTAAGATGCAATCAAAAGAGTAAGATTTAGTTTTCAAATAACTTGTGAATATAAAACACAAAATTGAACGATAGAGTGGCCAATTCTGACATAAAATGATCACTATATTGGGGCACCCCGATGGTACATCGGTCTAAACGCGCGAACCATAAACGCCTTCCTGCGGTGACCTGGCTCAAATCCCGCTTGGGTCATATACCATGTCCTCCACAGTGTGACTTTCAAATAAAGGAGAAAATCCCAAAATAAAAAATAAATAGATCACTATGGCAATAGGGGCAGAAACTTACCATGCAAGAAACTGCTTCCATACCCTTAAAAATATTGAGTCTTTTCAGTCAAAATTGGGTTATTATTTTGCAATGAAGCAATGCCCCATACAATTAAAATCAGTTCTCTAACAATAATGTAAGGCCGGCTGCGCCACAGTCTCTCTGAGTTTGTGGTTTCCTTTCAATTAGCGGCTAATTTGAGCTTTTTACACAAGCTGTGTGTACTCTGTGCCCAATTAATGACAATGTGTGCATATAAAGTACTGTCCATATTTTTTGGAATCACTAGTGGAAATATTTGATTTTGAAAAACAATGTGTAAATTTACTCACCAAAGTAGCATAAAATTAATTCAAAAATCATTTAAACCTTGATTACTGTTATAAATTGATTGGTAATTCAATCTCTAAGTACCATTGCGAAGACCCATTTTCAGCAGCCATTACTCCAGTATACAGGAAAATATTGTGTCACCCCAGTAAGTAATCATGCTAATGTGCTAATTTGGAAGAAACCTTGCCCAGTTAAGCACAACACAGCTTAAAATTTATTTCAGTTGCTCCGCTCTATCTTTGTGTGTGTGTACGCATATAACATATCATAACATGAATGGCAAGAACAGGCCTTTCAGCCCCAACTACGCTCGCCAGTTTCTTTATACTATTGTGAATATATCCCTTCAGATACTCAATGACTTAATGGTATCTAGCTTTAAGTCAAGCCGGCTCTTGAAAACCCCCAAGGTCTCTGCCTCAACAATATGGTCAGGCAAGCTATTCCACATTGAAATTACTCTTTGGGTTAAGAAATATTTCTGAATATCAGTACTAAAATTTACCTTTGGTCAACTTCCATTTGTGACCCCGAGTTTTACTCACAACACTTGGTCGAAGGAATCCTACATAATTCACTTTGTTAATCCCGTTAAACATATTTAAAGACCTCAATCAAATCACCTCCGAGTCTCCTTTTCCTAAGACTAAAGAGATTAAGGATCTTCAGCCTCTTGTCGTAGCTTTCATCTTTTATACCTGGAATAAGCTTAGTGGCTCTTCTCTGAACTTTCTCTAGAGCCTCTATATCTTTCTTAAAGTATGGTCCCCAGAATTGTACACAATACTCCAGATGTGGTCTGACGAATGTGTTGTACAAAAGAAGCATCACCTCCTTCGATTTGTACTCAATACTTTTGGCAATGTATCCCAGCATCCAATTGGCTTTTTTAACTGCTACAGCACAATGGCTAGAACCTGTGAGGGTTTAAAACCTGTCTTAACACGAGACAGTTTAAACCTGTCTCGTGTTTGCCAATGAGCCTGACCCAGATATCTTCACAGGGCAAGGAAAGTTCAATTTCGGGAATTTCCTGTACATTTATGCTATATGTCCATCGAGATCAATGAGGCTGTATTTTTTGGCAGCTTATCAAATTGAATCACTATAAGAACAAGAGTCTCCAGAGACAAATCCATGGGATTTGGACATTTCACCCTATGCAGTGTGTATTATAATTAAAAGATGGTAGGAATCTTGGTGTATAAACAGCAAGGCCAAAAACCACTTATGAAAGTGCAAGATCCCCAATGCCTCAAATTTCACAGTCTTAAGAACCACCATCTGACTAATGGATATCAAAACACTGGCTCGGAAATATTTTTGTAAGCCTTTGCCTACTGACACTTTGCGGCTGCATTCATGGATCCTTTTGCTCTGAAAAGCCGAAGTCATACATCAACACTGTCCAAATGCGCTGCTCACTGCTCTAGGCTCAATGTCATCTGAGATGGACAACAGCGCAGGGGAAGCATGTTTTGTGGTCCAATGACTAAAAATTAGAAGAGGTTTTTAAAAGGGATAAAAAAAAAACAGCCGCTGCATTCTCCAGACCATAGACAAGGACAGCCCAAGCGGTTATCAACATTATGTACAAAAGCCAGTGTATGTCATAGAATTGGGGTTGTGTCAGTAGACATGGCATGGGTGTTTTGCATGTTTGCAAGGGCAACATTAATACAGAGAACACATGCAACCATCTCGATGCATGCTGCTCTAATTAGGGCTGTAACAATTCCAAATTTCGCTGTACAATTAATTGTCTGAGAAATCAAATAATGGACAATTAACAATTTAATTTCAGTCAAAAAGTTATTTTTCAAACTAGTTTCAGGGTTTCCCACAGACCAGGAAGGGGGGGGGGGGTGAGAGAGAGACGAGGCACTGTTATTGTGCAACTTCCCCGTGTTCCGGTACTTTCTCATTTCTCCGTTTTTTTTTTGCATGAAACTGCAATTATTTCACATAATTGACATTTAGACAATTATTTAAAAATTGTTACTGGCCAAGCTCTAAGTATCTGCCTACTGAGAAACAAGTTCTTCAAGACAATCTATCTGCGCAAAAAAGCCCACAGGCGGGGCTAAAAACGACTCCAATACACAGGTCTTGATCTGTTCACATGTATGTACAAAAAAGCCGGTCATGCAAGTTCAGTAAGTGTTTTCATCGTTCTGTTTGCAAGGCCAGTTATATAAGTGCCACAGGGAGATTTTCTAAACATAATCTTCCAGCCTCTTTGTAAAGAACATATCTTGAGGATGATTCAAATTTATTTTTAAATCAACTTAACTACAATTTTTATTAGCCAATACAAGGTGACCCCTCAGCACCTGATGCAGATACCTGCTGACATGTAATATTACAGTGAAATATTCCTGTTGGGTTTTCATTTGGTAACTTGATGATGAAATTCCCCGAACAAGATTTGAGTCTTTGGATTGTGGGAGGAAGCTGGAGTCCCTGCAGGAAACCTACATGAACGTGGGGAGAACATGCAAACTCAACAGAAAAAGGTCTCAGGCTGGATTTGAATATGCAACCTTCTTGCTGCGAGGCAGCAACGCTATCCACCCCCAATTGGCCCATGACAAATAAAAAAATAGGCGTGCAATGCACGGAATACCCCTCAGCCCGATGTCAAAGTTTTTGGAGACGCCCGATCGCCGGCCGCCCGCCCGCCCAACCGCACGAAGGATAGCAATACCCCGTCAGCCTTTAGGGCTGAGTGGTAACTAGAAAAGCACTCAGAGAGCGCAGACCTTCCCCAGGGGGCAGCAAAACCCAAAATCACGGCGATTGGAACTCCAGTCCATTGGAAAGACTTAAAATCTTGAACTTTGGCGTGTATCTCAGCAGTACTTTGGCCTAGATATGCCAAAATTTAATCACCTGTTCCTTGACTTAATACCCACCTTCTCTGAAAATTTCATCAAAATCTGTCCATAACTTTTTGAGGTATTTTGGAAACCAACAGACAAACAAACAAACAAACAAACAAACCCAGGCAAAAACTTATTCTCCTTGGCGGAGGTAATGATAATCATTGGACTTATCATCTCTATTGCAGCAATTTGTGGCATGAGGGAGGTACAAATCCAATGGTATCATTTTCAATTTTCATTTTCACCTGGTCCAAGACTCCGCCAATACTGTGGTGGAAGATGCAGCATTTTCTTCTTGTTGTTTTTCATTTGTTTCTTCAGTCAAGACAGAAATATTTTTTACAAATGTCATTTCAAACAGTGTCAATTTGTCAAAATACCCATGAATTTCACTCTACTTTTGCTAGGTGTTTCATTGCAGTGTGCACATTTATAAACACAAATAAATGACTGTTTCATGGTTTGGTCAAGTTGCTGACGCGGTTCTGCTAAAAATGAGCAGTATCATAGTGGTAAAAGTAAATGCAGATAATGAATTACAAATGTAAAAGACTGAGTATAGGCCACAAATCTCCGATGGCTGAACTGTGGACTGCGGGCTCTGGGTCCTCTGTTGTCAACATTGTTCTATCGGCACATTCTGTTTGTGGCACTTTCAGTTCTTTCCATATTTTAAGAGTTTCCTTTGGGGTCCTTTTGTGAACCAGCACAACAGAGTGGTAAGCACAGGGATTCCTTTCCTCCCCCTTTGGGAAATCAAAGGTCAAGAATCCATGGTGGTGGATGGGATAGACCTTCAGCCGGTCAAGACACATACCCACATATACATCATCAATGGGGAACAAGTACACTCTCCTGGAGACCCGCTTCAGTCGCAAAACCAGATCTCCTGAGTATACAAGCCCACCTCCACCTGCATATGGTGGGTAACGCCCCTTGTAGAAGTTCTCAGGGATGTAGTATTTGGTTGATGTTTCGCGAAGCGGTAAAGCATTTTTAATCACATCGCCGACCACAAAATCCCTGAGTTTCCCTGGCGAGGTGAGCTTTGACTTTTGTTCCTCTTGCTCCAGGATATCAAGGAGTACAGGAGTCCGTAAGAAGACATCGTCATCTCCTTTGAAAACGAAGCGGGCACGCGGGCAGCGGTGTGAGAACCAGTGCCAGAACAACACATCTTTCAGCGTCAGGTTGAAAAATGTATCTCGGAAGTCCCACTGGAGGATGTCCCCATAGCGTCCTTTCTCTAGGTCCAGTAGATCCGATACATCTGCAAATAGTCCTTCGGAGGCATCCTGTTTGCCCAGGAGGAAGATGCGGCGGACTATTCCCCCCTTCCCTTTCAGCCCTTCCACCCAACCTTCATGGCCCCACGTCTGTCTGATCGCCTGCCTGTTCTCGAAGTTCCCCTCCTGTGATTTTATCGCCAGCAGAAGCATCGGGGTTTCCTCCCCATTGCGGCCACAAATTTCAGGCTGGTCAAGTAGTAGTGGGTACTCTCTGCAGTGCATGGATTGGACGAACTCCTGTATTTGACTAGGCCAGGTTGTAAAATTAGGGAGGCGTGATAACGAGTCCTGATCCCAGCTACAGGTGGCAGCTGCCAGAGGGAGCACATTGTCCTCTACCTTTCCCCTCAAGGCTCTGGTCCCTCTCAGAATGGGGTTGTGTTTCCTGTCCAGAGGGATCTGAAGCTGGTTCCAGAAAGCACCTCCATCTAGGTTCCAGAAAGGTCTGACTGGGTGAGGTGCCAGGGCTATGGAGTTGGATGCCCCAGGGGCAATGAAATGAGGAACATTGTATGGGCTCATATGAATGGGCCGAGTCATTTCATTACAGATTGAAATGGTGACATAGATGAAGAGGTGTGCCACTAGCATAAAGAGCAGGCACACGCACGTGCACAGCAAGGTCCATCGTCTGCATCGAGCCATAAACTAAATGAAAAAGAGAAGAGGGGCACATGAACATCCCAGAACATCAAACTGCATAAGCTATGATTCGAACCAAATGTTACAAACAGGCCAACTTGAAAGCATAGTCAGAGGCTGCGTTCAAATAGTTTTTCGACATGCCCTCACTCACTCCCCCTCAGCCCTTGGTATTACACAAGATTTACATCACACGGAGACCACTTGGAGTGTAGAAGGGAAAGTGGGCGGGGCATTGAAATGGAATGCACCCACCTTTGTCCTCGCTCAGCCCGAACTATCGTGGATCGACCGCCATTTGCTGACTTAGCGCTATAGCCTACTGTGTTTTACCTATCTTCATAAATACCTGCAGACTCATCTCAGTAGGGTGAAGCCATCTCCTGCATATCATTGCAAAAATCTCGGCACTTGGTAGCCTAATTAGCTGCATCAGTTTTGGCAGCTCTTTGAGAGGTCTCTCTCGCTTGATATCTCTTGTTTTTAATTGTCTTAAAGGGGACCTAATATGCTATTTTTACAAGTTTATATTTTGGTCTTTGACTCCCCTAGAGTACTCCTGATCGCGCAAAGTAAAAAAAGGGTACTTAATTTGCTCATACTGCCATCCTCAAAAAAACCCATTCGTAGTCCATAGTAGTCTCTGCTTGAAACGTCTCGTTGGGGTGGCTCTTCCGCTATGGCCCCCACTCCCCGTGTGCCCACTTTATTCTGATTTGCCAGCTCTGTGGAGGGCGGATCTAGGCGGGATGAGGCAGCAGCATTTAGTTTTCCTGGTCCAGCTCCAGAGGAATCGACGGGCATATTCAGAAATCTAACGCAGTACATGTGTATAGATCTAATGAAATTAACTTGCTCTAATAAACACAATGGCGAAAGTGGAGGACTCAGTGCGAAAGTCTGGCAGCTCAAGCAGGAATTTGCTATCGGCTACAGTTTGCTACGGCAACAGTTGAGTACAGTGGTTTTTCTACTCCATAGCTAGGATGCCGGGGAAGCTAGAATCCACCCCATGGAGACACATTTGTAGAACGAGTCGACATGCCCAAGTGTAGACCGGAAAGCTTAGAAATCCAGTGGGTCTGAGTTTAGAGTGAAACATGGACAGTGAGGGGCAGCTAAAAGTGGACTAACAGGAGCTGCCGGATAGCTCACTCGGTTAAGGCACTGCATTGCAGTGCAGAAGTGACCATCAGGTCGTGGTTTCGATCCCTGGTCGTACCAACCGGCAGTGGTCGGCAGCTATTTCAGAGTAGCGCACAATTGACCATCGCGCTACAGGGTTTCAAATTGGGAAGGGACTGCTGGGTACAGCTTTGTTTGTTGCTCAAGCGCCTCCTGTTGGCCAGACGGGCGCTCCTCAGGAAGATTCTAAAGTCTGTTCATGTCCGGGTATCCTCCACCCTCATTCTGAACTTGCGAAGATTCAACCAATGAGTGTATGAGAAGCAGTAGCTGGCGGGCACGTGCTTTGGAGGAGAGCCGTGAACTGTCTTCACTATCCTGAGTTAGCAGCAAGGGGTCGCATACGAGCAAGCTTTGTACATAGTTCACCAATTGGGCATTCCAGATTCGGGTGGGATTGGAGATGCCAAATTTTTAATAGAAAAAAAAAAAAAAGTGGACCAACAGCTTATGGACTGTTTTGGTGTGTATTAGGACCTGCTGGTTTGTGTGCATAGCTGTGGTGTTAGCGTGGAGAAACAATCCGCTTCCGCGCTGGTATAGGACGGAGGGGCGAAAACTCCAAGCCAAACGGCCTTTTCGGAAATTGCCCGTGGTAATGGTTTACTAATTGCTTAGGAATAACCAGCTTTTCCTCACAGAAAATGGGCGCATTATGAATAGCGTGCGAGAGCTAAACAGAGCTCCGGTTATGTCATGAACATAATACAGGTTTTACAGACCATAAGTTCTGTCTGCGTGTACCTTTGCTTATGTGGAGCTAGCAAAATCGATCACTTTTACAGGAAAGAATTTAATATTCAATCGATGGCAATGCAAAGAAATCATTTGTTATCCCGGACACGTTATAGCATGTGTGCTTCCCTATTGCTTTCACCAGTAGCATCAGAGAGCTTGCCCAGACATTGGAGATGCATCAGGCTGACCCCGGCCATGGATAAGTAAAGCGATCGTTTCATAAGCACTCAAAAACACACCCCAAGCTCTGCAAAATATACGTCTGGTCTAACTGCAGCCCAACTCGGTAGACACAGACAACACCTCTCCGTTTAGCTTCAACTGTAGTGGCTACAATCAGGCAATGTTATGATGAAACTGTCACATTGATGTTTACCGAAGTAACACAAGCATACCAATCATAATTGCTGCATATAAGTTAACCAGAAGCATTTTTAATTAGTTGAGCACGCGAACTAACATGCAGTAGCTGATAAGCGGTCATGACTTTGAATGCAATCTGTCACGCAAAAAATTCATTTCGCGTCTGGTGTGTAAGCTGCTTAATGCGCCCATAACGCCTGTATTTGCATCTTTGCATTGACTTTGAATGTAGGCCGATCTGTCCCGCAAAAAATTTGTTTCGCATCCGATGTGAAAGCAGCGATGTGTCCGATAGTACGCGACAGCTAGAGAGAGCTTGGTCATGTAACACTGATGCCCCCGGCAGCAGGTTAAAGTTTTTTTTTTCCCCCCCTGCTGCAGAGAAACAGATAGACGAACAGGTGAAAAACTATAAGCCCCCGAATCTTCGATTCCGGGGGCATTAAAAAAAAAATAAAAAATCCTAAAAACTTTCCCTGACTTCAATCTTTCATTTTAGCATTTTTTAGCAGCGTGATTAAAGGAGTAGACAGCACTTCAGCAAAGTATATTTCAGCAGAAAGTAGAATTCTTGAAGTGTCTAAAATGCATATTTATTTCATAATAACCCAGTGCAACGTATTATTAAACCAACGAGTCTTCAAATTGGTTTCAATATCAGGGGGCAGACATTTTCACTTGGGGAATCTTGTGATTTTGAATTTGATCTTCGGAAACCTCACCTTTAAATGCTTAATAACCTAAAACTCATGTACATCGCCCGATTAGCCACAGTTGCGGACTAATTGGTAAAAATCAACCACCGTCTAAATTATTTTTGATGGCATTGTTATGCATTGCACCACAAGATTGAGGCGTGTTCTTCTGCGCATAAATGATGATGTAAAATATCAATGTCTTCATAGTTTCTGCGCTTGCATAGAGGCACAGATTTGCGTAAATTAGTTTGAGTGGCTCATTAACCTCTTAAACTCCAGGGTCACCCAATTGGGAGACCCTGAGACTCACCGCAGCAAAATACCTACAACGCCGCGCTAATTAAGTAGCAATATAGTCATATTACACATCAAATGAAACAGGAGAGCCTCTGCTACAAGGACATATAAGTAATTTTTACATACACCAAGCACAACTCAAACGCCAAGCATATTAATGTTCAAATATCAAAATCCAAGTTGCGTCAGAAAATCAACCCTCTCTCCACATTTCCATGTCTCCCTCTCTGATACTTCATGCTACACAACAGAGATATACTCTATTCATTTTGGGTATGTCATTTTCAAACAGAAACCTAAAAAAGAGGCTGGGGCTTAAGAGGTTAAGCAATAAGCCACTAGAATCAATTCAGTATTCTGAATGTATTCGCAGCTAAAGGGCGATGAAGGCACGTTGCACAGCTGAGTGACAATCATAAGGATGGCGCAAATGAATGCTGCAAAGTCAGTGAAAGATTTGGATTTTTGTCCCCCGCCGCTCGGAACACGCGAAGCGGCGGGACATAGTATTCACGACCGTCCGTCTGTACGTCCCGAATCCTTGTCAGCGAGATATCTCAAGAACGAATTGACGGATTTTCTTCAAATTTGATGTCGACATGTATTAGGGTGATACCCCGGCGCCAGTCGATTTTGGTGACCTTCGCGTCACTCTCAAGGTCACACCGAGACATTGCTCATTTTGACACGATTTCACATTTTGTGGCGGGAGACAAAGACACGTTAGAGGCAAATACTTGTTGCATTTATTCTTCCATCCTTAGAATGCCATATCAATCATACAAATGTAGGTGATAGGCATTCCCTTTTTCCATTACCATTTCTAATTTTGGTCATGTATTGGTCTTGGTCGCTCAGTCGATATATTGTTTGATCATTAATCAGGCCAGCTTAAATAAAAACAGCTAGCGGGCAGTCAAGCGATAAAGGGTGAGCTTACTGAAGGCCCTCTGTACAACTCCATGGCCCAGATGAAAGAAAACAACTGACGTCACGAAAGAGAATAACTGACGCCAAAAGCACCACGATACTGGCATTTCATTCAATACAGTTTTTTGACTGTTTGAAATGTACACTCACCCACTATATAGGGCACTATGTAGTGAATTGTCTACACTGAAAACAATATCAAGAGTGAGTGTGTGAGTGGACAAGTGGGCATTCCGAGCACAACCTTAGATTCCAAGTAAAAATGTCTGCTCCCTGATATTGACGCCGATTCGAAGCCTCGTTTTAAAATGCATCACACTAGATCATTACGAAATTAAAATTTATAAAATTGCTTTTTATACACTTCAAGAATTCTACTCTCCGCTGAAATATACTCTGCCGAGGTGCGGTCTCCTCCTTTAATTGAAGCACCTATTACTAAAACCCCATAAGTCACACTTGACTTGAGTTGTGGGGTTTTAGTAATCAGTGCTTCAATTGTCAGATGGCTCTTTATTTAATTATTGGCCGTTGTTTTTAGCATCGAATACATCCTAAAAGAGATCTTAGGTTTATCAAATCATACTGACAGGTACATTCCTTTAATAGCAAAAAGCCGTGAAAAAAAAAGAATCTATGCAGTTTTTTCAGCTACATGCGATCAGAATCCTCCAAAGACAAGTCGTAATTTCTGTGCATAGGAAAATGGCCAATAACTTCTTGAAATAATGTACAGCCCGAATTCCGAAATAGCTGGGATGAGGGGTAAATTGTAACTAAAATCAAAATGCAATGACTCTCAGATCACGTGACAAAAATATGTTCTTTACAATAGAATATAGATAAGATTTCAAATGTTGAAACAGAATTTTTCATTTTTATCCACAAAATGAGATCATTTCAAATTTTCTGGCTGCAACAGGTCTCAAAAGAGTGGGGACACAGGCAAAAAAGGGCTGAAAAAGCCATTAATATATTACAGAATCAGCTGAATGAACATTTAAAAAAAAAAAAAAAGAATTGTGGAATACTTTATAAATAATGTTCCTCAACATCAAATTGCAAAGGCTTTGAAGGTCTCATCGACAGGGCAAAAAATCCTCAAAAGATTCAGAGAAACTAGAAAAAAATCTATCTGCGTAAAGGACAAGACCGAAGAGCTTTACTGGATCTTCAGGCCCTCAGACGCCACTACATCACTCACCAGAATGATTCTGCCATTAACATTACTAAATAGGCCCAGAAATACTTCAAGAAACCACTGTCTGTAAACACAGTCTACCTTGCCATCCACAGATGCCACCTAAAACTTTATCATGCAAAAAGGAAGCCAATGTTTAGCATGATCCAGAAAACACCGTCGTGTTCTTTGGACGAAGGCTCATTTAACATGGACTGGAGCAAAGTGTCCTGTGGCCGGACGAGTCCAAATTTGACATTCTTGTTTGAAATCATGGGCGTCATGTCCTCCAGGCTAAAGAGGAGAAAGACCACCCCTCCTGTTATCAGCGTTCAGTTCAAAAGCCAGCATCTCTGATGGTATGGGAATGCATTAGTGCAAATGGTGTGGGACACTTGAATGTTTTAAAAAGCACCATGAATGATGAAAATTTTATGGGTCAATGACGTGACATTGCCCAAATGCACTACTTTGATTTAAAATCATTTTGAATGATTCATAAGCATCATTTTATTCTATAAAACCTGTTTAATATGAGCATATTTCCAGTGTATCATAAAAATGATATACATTTAATGTTTTGCCATCTCAAATCTTCAAAATGCCAGGTGGCGCAACCGTCCAAGCAAGTTAACAGTCTGAAATGCATTAAATATACCATTTAAAATATGTATATAATATTAATATGGGAGCATAATTTTGTATTGCAAGCCTTTCAAATAAACAAAGTTTAATAGTTTAATCATTCTTAAATTGTTTGGAAAACCAAAATACCTGCCCCCTACAATAAAAAATCCCTAAGTTACTTTTAATACCCTGCTCAATTACAAAATAGTAATGTTTTAGGGAGAGTAGGAACTCAGGTATGCTCACAAAAAAATCACTTAGAAAAAAAAAAAAAGAGGGAAGTGTTTTTTTTTTTTTTCTTCCCCCAAGAAACTTTTGGTTGCACCACCTGACATATTTTGGCTGGTGAAATTGCAAATGCAGTCTAAAACTCAAAGGGTTTTAGTATAACGTTGTGCAACCATTAAGACTTGTTTAAACACACTCTTCCAACTTCAAATAAAAGAATTCCGTACAAGTCAAAATAAGGCTCAGTAGTGTGTGTGGCCTGCACGTGCCTGTTTGACCTCCCTACAATGCCTGGGCATGCTCCTGATGAGGTGGCGGATGGTCTCCTGAGAGATCTCCTCCCAGACCTGGACTAAAGCATCCGCCAACTCCTTGACAGTCTGTGGTGCAACGTGGCATTGGTGGATGGAGTGAGACACAAAGTCCTAGATGTGCTCAATTGGATTCAGTTCTGGGGAACGGGTGGGCCAGTCCATGGCATCAGTGCCTTCGTCTTGCAGGAGCTGCAGACACACTCTAGCCACGAGGTCTAGTATTGTCTTGCATTAGGAAGAACCCAGGGCCAACCGCACCAGCATATGGTCTCACAAAGGGTCTATGGATCTCGGTACCTAATGGCAGTCAGTTTGATTTCACAGAAGTGTGATTGACTTGGAGTTACATTGTGTTGTTTAATTTTTCCCTCTATTTTTTGAGTTTGTTAAAAAGGACAGTTGGCAAAAAAAAAAAAAAAAAAAAAAAAAAATATATATATATATATATATATATATATATATTTATCACCGACCGTTTAAATGCGTAAGTTAATTTTTTTTTTTTAATCACTGCAAATAACTCCCGTATTCATGATTGTATGTGGGCTATTGCTGCAATAGTAATGATTTAATTTTACTTTTGCTGAGTA
This sequence comes from Gymnothorax reevesii, assembly GCA_029721435.1. NCBI lineage: Eukaryota > Metazoa > Chordata > Actinopteri > Anguilliformes > Muraenidae > Gymnothorax > Gymnothorax reevesii. The sequence goes on from CM056586.1 coordinate 10,634,394, forward strand.
AATCGTGACAACAGGCGCTATGTAGGTTAGTGAGCGCATCTCGCTCCTTTTCTGTTTTACAGGATATGTTGGTTCCAGCACGAAACCTATTGGGTGTGTCTCTCGGTCAGCCTGTCTTATTGTTTAAAATGTCACTGCCCCATCAGTAAAATTTCATTTGCATATTTCACTTAATTGGCGTGATTCGAGAATGTATACTAGTGGAGTGTTTGATTTTTTTCCCAGCTGCAACCCCGGCAGTGTCAAAAGAGCCGGAGAACAAATAATGAATAACAACAAAGACATAATTCAAAGCGGTCAGTAGGATTGCTTTCTTAAGTGCAACAAGTACAAGGCTTTAGTGCTTTTGCCCGCGGTAAAATACAGCATTATGATACACTCAAGATGTGAAACTATTATGCACACGACTCCGCGGCGTTTGCCACATGTCAAACCCTCAGATGAGAACCTGTATCCTTCATATTGGTTTTCATCCGCGCACCGAACTCCGCTGAGACCTCTAACGGACGGTGATGCCAATTTCTCAGAGAACTGATTGGACAATAAACGGTGCTTTTGCACGCTGTGATGTGAATCTACAACTAAACCCATTCCGGAGCAGGTTAGCCGTTCTGCTCATGCTGCCGCGGTGATAAACCTCGGTGAGAAGTGAGTCGTGTAGCAACCGAAAATGTAATAAAACCACAAATGGAGTTTGACGTGAATTCTGATAGGCACGGAGTCAAGCTTGGTAACTCTCAAGCTTGAGAATCACCTGAGTGCTCATGAACGTCATCTGATTTGCCGTCACATGATTGCTTGACATACAGTCTAGTTTACTCGCATTCTGAGCAGAGGCTCTGCAGCATGTACGCTTAACATCCCTTCTCCCGTCATTTTTTGCATTCTGTAATCCTGTTCTATCATGACTAAACTGTCGTTCAATAACAGGGACTCTTCTGTTTGAGGTCATTGTTGCTGTTAGCTCTGTGCTTTGGAAGGGGGGTTAATAGCAGCTCCATGCCTTCGGTTCCACGCTGGCCGGGTAGGGATCTCTCGAATCGAGCCATACCGCCAAACTCAATGTATGCTGTTATAAAATATTCTTTGACAAAGTGTCCTATCAGAAATGTAATAGTCATTTTTTTCGGACAAAAGACCAGTTATTATTTTACAATGATGGGTAAAGGGACAAAATTATTGAACCTTTCGATATCTGTTTGCTTTTTGTCAAAATGTATTACATTTGTGTGTGTGTGTTTTTTTTTCTTCTTTTTTTTAAAATTACATTTGCAGTTGCTTCAGAGCCACCTTCGTGGTAGCCTACCGAAAACTCTGGGTTAAACCTGGAGTTAACGCGATACAGACCCCCTGGTCTGGAGTGACCATCATTATTAACTTCCTCCCTCGGCCCTCCGAGGTCGATCTCACCAAGACCACTTCAGTTTTTCAGCAACTGGGACGACGCCCAGGAGGACGGTGCGGATTCCCCTTGAGAGCAAGTGCTGAGGGAAATTAGCGAGGACATGTGAAACGACTATTGAAATGTGGCCTGAGAATTTCTCAGAGACGCAGAACTCCCGCTCTCGACTTCCCGCATCATCACATCGGGCGCTCACCACGTAGTCAAGAATGAATGGCGGTCAATGGACCTCAGTGCCTAATTTGATCTATTAAAACTGTTGTCGCCAAAATCGCTTGGAGTATATGAAAGCAGTCACCCATATTCAACGGTCTTAAGCTTCATGGCACACATGGATACATCTGTCATAATGTTGCTCTAGATGGTAAATAACTGCTTTTCACATAAAATGCAGCTGATTAGGATAAACACCTGCAATAAAAACCCTCAAGTCGCAATTATGGATGTAACAAAATACACAGGGGACCCAAGACCGTGTCTAGGAACCACTGTCAAAGTGAATAATTAAAAACACCTCACTATCCGTGATTACGCTTTTAACATCGTGCCATTAGAAAGGCATAGGCAACTTACTTTACACCTGCTGGTTACCCCTCGCTTGGTCAAGAAGTTTCTTCTGTCTTCCCTCGTTTGCGGTGGAACAGGGTACAATTTTACAAACGCATGTTGGCAAATAAAGGCATAACAGCACACATAAATTAAAAGAGCTTTCAGTCTCTTAATTGAAAACTCATCCAAACAATAATATGACCTTGTTATGGATATATTCTTTGGTTTAAAAATTGCGTTGAAAGACGAAAGGACCGTACAGTCGAAAAGATAAGATCCATTGGCAGGTTTGGGTAGCTCTGAGCACCTGCTCAGGCTTTAAGAATAGTCACGCCCATGTTGGCGAGGCGGGAGTGTCTAAATCCGCAGGGCTCCCAACTCTGATATTCCCGCTCCAGTGCTGTATGTCAGCAATTATTCCATCGGTGCGTTTGTAAAAGATTCTCAGGCGGAATTGAATCCCTTGTGCATGGAGGTTTATCAGTTTGATATACGTCACGGTGGATTTCACCACTGGTAACATGGAAATCAATTATGACTCCGGACTTCCCACGCTTTTCTTTACTCAGGGGGTGAAAGCAACGGAGTTGCATAAAAAACGTTTCAAATGGTCTTATTTCATTTAAACAATTTGAACGATCGTGAAACACATGCATTGCGTTGATTGAAAAATTGCTGACTACGGCACGGGAACATGAATATGCCTCTAAATCTCACGCGGAATGCGGGAGAGTTGGGAGCCCTGCAATTGTGAGACTCGATTTGGGGTTGAAAAAAGATGTTAAAGTGTCTCAGAGGGGGAAAATTATTGACCTTCTCCGAGAAAAGAAAACAAAGGATGAGAAATCAAGTTTGAGGAATAATTTTCGCACATGAATTGGCCGTGTCAAAGCCCTGATCTTAACCGCATTGAAGGTTTGAGGGATGTACAGCAGAGTGGTTGAAAAAACTAGAACTCGGCCAAAAATGGTTTCAACGCTGACTGAAGATAAATGTTTTGATGTTGCATACGATTGTCAAAACAAAGCCTCAAAGAATTTGCGCTATTATCAAAGCTACAGGGGTACTAACTGAATACCTGAGTGTGCGACTTTTTGGGGGCAGGCAGAGTATCCCCAGAGTATTCCCGGATGGCCCCAAGTGGCGACAAGCTTAGCATCCTTGAGGCTAACTTCCAATCAATGTTCTCGAGGCAAGACCCTGGTGGCAGAATCGGGAATTACAGTTATAAACAAATTAAAGAGTGACCCCACCATTGTGGGACCACAAGTTTACTCACTCAGTGTTTCTTCAAAATTGTCCGATTTTAATAAAATTGATGACATTTGAAAACTCTGAACATCCAGATGATAAGTCCATAAAGTTGACATGCCTTTAAGCAGGGGTGTCAAACTGACCCCCAAAAGGGCCAAGAGGCTGCAGGTTTTCACTCCAACGATGCAGAAGCACATCTGATACAACTAATCAGTACTGCAGGCCAACATCAGTTGATTAAATCAGTGGTTTCAGGTGTGCTTCTGCTTGGTAGGATTGAAAACTTGCTGCCTCTTGGCCCTTTTATGGGCCAGTTAGACACCCCTGCAATAAGCATTTGAAAACGGCAAAATTCATAGTTATGGCCACAAGGGTCTCGCCTTGCGAATAGCCTATTGGAAATTATACTCAAGACTGCCTTGCGAATAGCCATGGCCATTCCGGTGTGTTTTGGTGTATGCAGACAAAGAGTATATGTCTAAATTAATGACATTTTATACGCTGTGAGACAGTCTACCAACTATCTCCTCAAGCACCTTATTAGGGGAGGCTACCTTTCTTCCAAACCTTAAGATTTTAGAGCACAAGATTTTTTTCCATCTTTTCAATTGACAAGCTGGGCAAGAGCGAGACGGGGGAGAGGGTAGGTGGATTTAGGATGCGGCGACATTCCAGTTCAACTGGAATTACAACTTGCTCAGTTTCTGGAACGTCAGCCCTTAAAAGTTAGTCGCAAAGTAGCTGTGAATTGGCTATTGTTTATTCGTGAAAGAATAAAAAAGTTTGTTTTTAACAGTCACAACCTGTCTTTGTTCTTCTTTTCTTTTTTTGAGAATAAGTCAAACTGCTCCTGTCCACTCAGCTCTACAGGAATTCTTGGCATTTTCCTTTCTTCAGCTGTCAATCTCTGTTGGATTAGTATAGCGTTGTGTTTTATCCAGTCAAGCTGTGAATATAGTGGGAGGTATCAGATCTCTCAGTGTTAGGACAGCCATCCATGGCTGAACTTGAGAAATGGATAAAAGAGTGCTTCTGAAGTAAAGCAGGTGGACTATGAATTGTTGGAAAACGTAGGAGACAAAGGCAGATAAGCTTTCTGAAGTGTCATGGCTTGAGGAGGGCCAATCACCAACCTTATTCGTCCACGATTCCAGTTAGATTCACTTCTCTATCTGTGCATTTGTGTGACACTATTTCATGCTTCAGCCCAATGTCACCACACCTTGCTTCGTCATTAGACTGCCCACTTCATAACTAATTTGTGCAATTATTTTTACCCGAGGAAGGAATACATTGGACTCTTTTAAAAATGCCACATGCATCGTTCAAATGAGATAAAGACATTATCGATTAAAATGGGCTCAAAAGGCATGTAGAAGCAGAACGTACCGGTAATCAACCGAGCCTATCTTGAGTCAGGACGAGGCTACACGCAGTCCTTCAATAAAAAATGTGATTTGCTCTGTATCAACTCAGGAGGAGGTTAATAGTGGGCTGCAATAAAACAGGAGGATGATCGTTTTAAGGTCATTTTTAGCCAAACGATAATAATCAGTAATTTCCGGCCTATGTAATTATAACAAGTCCCTGATAAATTAACGTGGCTCGGAGAGAGTATTAGTCTGGCCAATTACACCACTGAATTCACCGCAGGCACTGTAATAATGCAGGTATAATTTAGGAATGTTTCTATGTGTGCTGTCAAGCACAAGCATCCAGTTTTGTTTTTTTTTTGTATACAGTCACAGTTGTAATAAACCATTTTTTCAGAGGGAGGATAAGAATGGGAAATTCACCTTTGCTTCGAAAGATCAAAGATTGGAAGGCGGAATTTAGGAATCACCGCAAGTTATGGCAAGTAAAAATGCAAAATGTAGCTACCAAAGGCAAGGAAACATACTAATCAGGAATTTTTTGTCCAAAGAAAAGACAGTGGGCCCTATTTTTCCAGCCTGTACGCAGTTGTCAAATACAAATCCCAATTCCACTGAAGTTGGGACGTTGTGTGAAATGTGAATTAAAATTGTCTGATTCAAAATGAGCTGATATTTTTCATGAAATGGTAGAATGTCTCACTTTCAACATGAGATATGTTGTCTATATTCTAAATGCATTCTGTTTTTTTTCGCATTTCACACAATGTCCCAAATTCACTGGGACTGGACTGGGATCTTTAAAAGTGTTGATGGTATTGCAGAGCAAAACTGGGCATTTCTAACTCCATTCTGGAAATTTTGTCACAGGAAGCAACAGAGTGGCTGGGGGTCTATTGTCAAAGAGGCTGGACTAAAACGGATTAATTACCTGAAGAAATGGATGGGGTCTATTTCCATTCCAGCCAATCAAATTAGCTCCAGATTAGCCCTTTTAAACCACTGCGTTAATGCAATTGCGAACTGGCAATTTTTTGTCAGGTGAAGAATAAACATTGAACTTGCATTTCTGCCACCTCCCTTGGCCTTCTGAGAACCATGCTCTGATGTAGCAATGGATGGAGGCGTATGGGGGTATCGAGGTCAATTCACTAGGTATTATGTTATATCTGAAAAATGGTCATGATTTAAACCATATACAAAACGGAATTCATTTTCTTAAAACAAGGATGAGGCTGAAGTTAATCATTCATACGTCCTCCTCACAAAGAATATTCACAAGCATGAAAATACTCTTCTCTCTTTCATCCTCCCCTTTTTGTTAGACCCCACCATAGTTTTGTTGGCATTATTTAAACGGTACATAATGAAAATGAAAATCAAGCAGAAACGATACACATTAATTTACGAAATCGCTCTGCGAATTTATCCCCAGGAAACTACTGTAAATCGACACTGTTTGCATTAAAAGGTGGTTTGGGTGAGTCAAAACTCAAACGAGGTCTGCGACCTGAAAGTAGCGCAGCGCTTCCTTTATGCATTGACGCACCTCCATTTGCGCTTTCCAACCCCTTGAGACGGTAACACTTTTATATTAAAGCAGGAAATCAACAAACTGGGCAAAGAGATAAATATACCTCTTGCAACAGACAGGGTTGTGTGAAACGTTATTGCCCAATGTATTTCCATGTGCAAAGGTGCCAAAATAGAGCAGAATATTTCCGACTGATGATTGGGAAATCTAGGAAAAGCTACTTTCTCGGTCCAGTGTCCATTTATACCTTGAAACCAAAGATCACATTTTCCCTGGCAAGGGAGCAGCCGCAAACTAGTGTGCTTTATTGGACTTATAACATGTCATTTCAGCCCTCGCCCCCAGCTTTGGGCCCTTCAATTATCACCCCCCACTTATGATGGTTCTCAGCCTCATTCTACTAACCAGATATTAAAGTGTCAGTGAACTATATTGTTTGTATTGACTGCCATGAACTATAGATGATGGTGCAATTGTTATAGCGCACAGCCAGTCTCCCTCTGTCCTTCATTTATGTTGTCGAGCAACACAAGCTGGATCCCGCCTCTTGGACTGAATTATAGTACACAGTACATGCAGCTGAGCCGCGGAGTGGTTTGGGGGCCAGTGTCATTATCACACATGCAACACTCAGTTCGGATGCTGGTTGGAGAAATGTCCATTGATCTCATGCCCCCGGGGAGGGTATCAACCCACATCAACAATTTATGTAATCCAGAATGAGGGAGCATTGAAGTGTCAATGCCAATCTGTGAACTGCATTGACTGGAGCTCCCCAATAATTTCCGAATATAACTCAGCCAGATTTATTGAAAAACGGCTCCTACGTAGCAGCCGCTATGCTGATCAATATAAAGCTGCATCGCCTGTTTTGCATTGCTTCATTGATTTGTTGTGTATAAATTTACTGAAGTTTTTATGTTATTTTATTTTGTATACCAGTCTGTGTAACTTGTAGTTTATACTGTCTTGCAATGTATCTTCAAATCCACATTGAAATCAATTGGCAAAATTCATTCACACAAATAAAGAGAAGTGGTACAGAGGAGATGTACAAAAATTGTTTTAACAAACTATTCTGATGATGCAGAATTCCCAGATGGAAAACAGAGAAGACAATTTTAACATGAAACAACTTAAATTAATTTTTGAAAGATGATTTCTTTTCAAAACAATTTTTGTTCAGCTTGTATGGTATTATATACAGTAATTCTTCATTACAAGTGCCATTATTGTGACATTATTGTCACAGCAGTATATGCAGTCTTGCTCACAGTAATCCTTAAAATAGGTCTGCATAAATTCACAAATAAAATAGCCTGCACCCTTAAATAAATAAAAAAAACAATGATTCTCAGTACATCTGCATACAGGCAAATCAAAATAGGTGTGTTCAGTCATTTGGTCTTTCTATTTACCATTGAGCAAGAGCTCAGCTCCAGTACATCTAGTACACGCCACATCAGGCCACAGTGGGGACATCAAAGCATAAAGCAGCAAAGCTGGCAAACAGACCATGTGACATTGGGTGACCTGTTCTTGTAGTTAGCTACAGTCAAACAAGCTTGTCATTAACATGAGCACTTTAGTGGTTTTTCACCAATGCAACACCACAGTAACAGTAAGAGGGCTTTTTCACTGTGCTGGCTGGGTAGAAATGTGGGCCAAGACGGAGTCATACAATAGATCAAATCTTCCATGAATTTGTCTATTTCAGATAGCAATCCTTCATTCCATTGCAATTTTTCATTTATCAATTCATTTCATGGTTTGGCACCATCAACTGGATATTCACAGGTCAAAAAATAATCACTCAATGAGATATATTGTAGATGTACCCGATTTAACTTACAAATTTACAAATCAACAGAACACTTTCACTTAGAGACATCGTAACAATTTGTCATGAGCAAACCGGAGGTGGAAGAGATTTTGATTTCATTTGGAGGACTTTGCACAACATCAATGTCACTTACATTTCTATGCTACAAAAAGGCAAATCAAAACAAAGAGTATTTCTTTCAAGTGGTTATTCAATAAATTAAACATACATTTTTGCAGCTATTTAATCCAATAGATTATGCGTGAACAAAATCTTGAATGGCACAGCTATGGAAAAGATATAATTCTGCGGAGAGGTCAAAGAGTTAACAAGGTGGAACCACAGAGGAAAAATTCAGCATGAACCGCCACAAGCAGTAACAGCAAGAATGCAGCAAAGGTGCCTCAGGTCTTTAGGTGTTAATATGTAGTGTTGATGAATACAGAAAATGCTTCCACTTGTGTAGATTCGAGAGGAATGAGACACGGAAATGAAATGCCAAAAATAAGGCATTTTTAAACCATAAAGCTACAAAGCATTGCATACCATTCAAAGGCAATGTTTTAGATAGTCTACAAATTTACTTTTTTCATTGGCAGCTACTTTGGTTTGAAATACACAGTCATAGTCAGATTCAAGGGTGGTATAAGGTGGGAAGATGACAACAGGGCATTTTCTGGAGAGGTGAGTCCCAGTATGAAAATTTTCAATGAGGACCAAAATCCCTGGTGGCACTCCTGCCACAAGTTGACACACAAGGCTATTTTGGTTTTGGGGTATCTCTTAACAACCTCATTTGGTTCCTTTCTCCGTTCAAAGCTTCAGTCTGCAAATGAAAACTATTTCAAGAAACCATTTTGCTTTTTCTATCAGGTTCAGAAAGCCCACTTGATCTAAATATATGCTCATTGTTTCTGCGGTCTTCTCTTTGTTTTCCCCACAACTTCACACATCAAAATTGAGCTTTTGGTTTGATCCAGTCAGATTCCAATGACTAATATTCTGAAATCTAATATCAATTTTATGAAAATTATTTAAAGGAAGTTAAATGCCGGGCAGAGACAAAGTGGACCCGTCACCTTCCAATTAAGCAGTTACTGTTAGCACATAGAACTAAACTATTTTTAGTATTTCTCCACTTTTAAACTAAATTACACTATATTTCAGATAGCTGTGATTACATAGTTAGGTTTATACAGCAGGCAAGTACAGTTTTGTAACATTTGTAATCGCTGTCCATCTTTCTATATTGTCAGCTTATTTCCTTGAAAGAGTATTTTTCAATAGTGTTCGAACGAGTGATTTAAATTCAAGCAATTCAATAAATGTGAAAATGTAGAACTGTCCTTTATCAGAAGAACCAAAATCTTTAAAAAAAATTCTCAAAAAATCTAAAAAGAGGACCAGTCAACATAGTCAAACATTGTAAGAAAGTTTAAATAATAATCTCATCACCTCTGTATATACAAGGAAGAATTCCACTCCCTGCCAAAGCTTACACCAGTGCCAAAGTCTTGGAAGAAAAGTGTGCGGGAAGAGCATAATTCACAGTGAACTCAATAATAATGCAACATTTTCTTTCCATATTTAAAAGCATGTAAAATCAAAATGCATAGTCTTGAATATACATCACAGCTGGAGGAGCGGGACAAAATGATGGATGGACAAAGAGGGGAGAATTAGACGACACTTTTCCTTCGAAGAAGTGCGTAGTACAGTGTCATACCATGGCATGACAATAAACTCTAACCCTAAACCCAGTTTAAAATGTCATAATTTGTAATGGGCGGTGACAGGACGCCAGGTGCCGCAAACAGCGAGAGAAAGAACTGAGAGCAGCCCAGATAGGAGACCAACACATAAGCGGTACAAACCTCCGGTAAAAGCGCGCGCTTCCAAGGACGAATAAAAGTCCGCAACACGGAAGCAGTGTGAGAGAGAGTAAACAACAAGAAAGAAGAGAGAAAATTTCTAAAGGAAGCCATTCCTAACAATAAATGGAATATAACAAACCACTAGGAAATCTGACCAGAGATTTTCTCCGGCAGAAGTGCTAGAAACGATCAGACACTCTAACGATAGGCGTGGCGAATCCCCGGCCATATATATAGAGCCCGGAAAACTCCGCCCCAGCTCAACCAGCCAGCTGGGCCAGGAATTTGATGGAAAAGAAATCCAATATCGTCCCGGAAGATAGAACAAAGACAGGTACAACAAACAAACACACGCCTAGATCATGACATAACTGACCACAGAGCACTTACTGACACCAGTCATAAAAATTTATAAAGACTCCTCCATGTTTATGGCAGTTGTCATGTTACAGCTATGAATATGACGGTTTCATATTTATGCAAACCCTTTCAGCAAAGGGGAGCCAAGAATTAGATTGCATTGTAAACGCAATATTTCGAATCACCCATATTTTCCCGAATTCAGGTAATGCATCTAATCCTGAGTTTCAACAGTGAAATCCCGGTCCATCTCGATAATGCTACGGTTCTCCATATCAATAACATTCAATGAGGTTAAGATTAAAGGGAAGAACTGCAGGTAAATGCATGGTAAAGAGGAACATTAGACAAGAAAACTCATAATCTCACAGTCTATGGTCAATACATCAAAAATGATGGTCAGGATAGGTTTTTACCCTCTTAAGCATTTTGGCTATTTTTAGAGGTGCTTTTACTCTGTTCTCTTGTTCTTCTCTTATCCACGCACACACAACATACTCTATCTCAGTTGGCTACATATCAAATCACATAAACTCACATACAATGTGTGTAAACAATTTTCATGGCAGGAAAAAGGCAGGCATATCATATCAAATAAACATGGTGAATCGACAAATGAAATGCAGCCTTTAAAAATAAACAGTATTTACTACCATATATGCTTATGTACAAAGGCTGCACATGTTTATGCGTACCTATACACATCTTCACACATGTATATAGTATATTCACATGTGATAACCACATGCATTATGCATAAATCTGTCAATGCCTTTTACCTTTCTTTTCGCAGAGTTTTACCAACTGTTCTACATAGTTTATAGTGTCACTGCAAATGTCACTGGATACCTCATCCAGCACCTTTATAGCATATCTCCATCAATACACAACCCCTCAAAAAATTCACCAATAAGTTGTCAGAGATTAAATCATGGAATTCAACGCTCCTTGTTTCGCAAAAAGCTAAAATGGCCACCTTATGACTAATCACAAGCGGCATTTGCGATTAGTTTCTTAATTTTTCAGTCCAATTTGTGCCATTTGCAATTTAGGTGGTGGAATGACTACCTGTTTATTATGCAAATTTTTTATAGGTCAGTATCCTAAATTTAGGATTCTTTTAGACTTCTCAAGTACTCACATCTTGACTCGAGCCATTTAAGGTTATTTAAGCAAAACAGCTTAAAATTGGTTATATTTCATAAAAGATACGTAAAATGTTCACATATTTTTGAAAGGTAGTGCATTTACCCGCTCAGTGCAGCGGAGGGCTTCATTAGTTAACGGCTTACCTTCAGTGGGCTACTCCCAAACAGTCATCAATGAAACCAGCTTAGCTTTGCTGGGTGTGCAAAAGCACTGTGAGTCTCCTGTGTAGGGCACATCTGCATTTTATGGGCATGCATAACTTTGCTTGAAAGGTGTCAGTATGTGTGTGTTTGTGTGTGTGAGGGTGTGTTCGTCTATTTGGCATGTCAATGAATTAGTTTAGTATACTTCATCGTGAGATTAACAATTACTTAATCAGCATATAAACCAAGTGACAATCATTTTTCCATTATTTGCCCATTACACTCCCTAAAATTTGAGGTAATTACCAATCAATGCACTTGGCTAATAAAGCTAAGATTTCTTCCAAACATTTCCCCTTCAAAAGCTGTTTCAGCAAACAAAGAGCACGTTTTATGACTGTTGGACAGACGAAGGCCAGAGGAACCTTTCGTTATAATAAGTATATCTTAAATATCTTTTCCCTTTTTCCTTTCCTCCCTGTTTACTCTTGCCCTCAGCCCCCTACTCCATAATCAGTGGAGGAATAGGTCAAGTCCCTTGAAGGTCGCGTCTTCCTATTTTTCTCTCGAACAAATCTTTCTCTCTTTTGGCTTTCGATCATACGCTGGAAGCATAAATGAGGAGCTGGCTCAAACCATGAGCCTATCTTACTTGTTCTCTCCTCCCCTCGATTCATTATTCGATCCCTCCTTGATCCCGCCTGCTCTTCAGACCTGCGTCTCCACACCGCTCAGTTTTGGGGTGAGGATTCGGGGGGTGACTCCCGAGTTCAGGTCCTTCTCGAATTCCAGCAGCTGGCCCATGAAGTTTAGGTTGGGCGAGACCACAGGCCGACGACTCTTGACGTACTTGTAGGCGTCTTGCATGGTCATAAGTGTGTGCTTCATCAGATAGGCGATGACGATGGTGGCTGACCGCGACACACCGGCCTGGCAGTGGACCAGCACCCCTCGGCCACTCTGATGAGCCTCCTCTGTGGTGGGTCAAGGACAATGAGTCATTAGCGAATAAAACTTCGCTTTTAATAAACTACTTTGACTTTTTTTAAGCAGAAATCATTCATCTTAACTGTCTCACAAAGTAGCCTGTAGATGGAAAAATTAAAAATAAAACTACCTATCAATAGATGGAAAAATTAAGAGAAAGAATCAATACAAATGGAGAACATCATGATAATGTAGCCATACATTTGCGCAAGTTTTGATAGTGTTCTGCCTATCAAGTACAATAGATTTATAATCAGTAAACAAGGAAAGAATTAGCATTGCTGAGATCTACTTCAGTTTACCTCAGGCAGCCCACCTTGTTTTCTGATGACAAAAGAGACAAGATCACCCACTCAAAGCAAAACACTGAGACGGACATCACTCACATAAAATAAGGCACTGTTAGCAGCCAAATATAGCTAGCCTCATTTGCTGTGGTAGGGACAGATTCTGCCGTATCTTACCAACCTCGCACTTTAACATAATAATTAAAAGTAAAAAAGACAATGAGCAGGAAAATACAGTCTAGTCTGTATTTGGACATTTAAACAAAAAAAGAGTCAGCAATTCCTACAGAGTTCACATAATATCAAAGTTAAATACATACATTTTAAAGGTGACATATTCTAGTTAATCTTTATATTCATTGATTTGAAGACCAATGAGCGGTAATAAAAGGCCAAAAAGAAGAAAACACAGACGGGTGACAAATTAATGGAAAAATCGACGTAAGCAGTCTTCATAAGGAGTTGGGCCATCACAAGTTGCTAGGTCAGCCTATCACACCTGGGCACAGAGCCTTCAACAAGCCTAAAACATTACTAGATAGAATACCTGCATTCCAAGAGAAATTCTATCATTTGGTATTTGGGTGATGTGACAGAGACCGCTGCCTAACGCATTGTTCAACAATCACCCACATGAGTTCAGCAGGATTGAGATCTAGTAACTGTGAAGGTGGTGGCATATGGTTAGATTCACTACAAACTCATAAAAACCTGTCAATGACCCCTTGAACCCTGTGAGGCTTTGGCCAATGTTATCCTAAAAGAAGCCGCTCCCATCATGGAAGAAATGCTTCCTCAAAGGATATAAGGTTGATTGTACAGAACAGCTCAGCATTGATTTGCAGTGACCCTTCCACCTTTAAAGGGAGGAGTGAATCCAAACGATGCCAGGAAAATAAATATAAGTATTTGTGTTTGTTATGCTTGTCTAGTCAATCATTCAGGCTTTTCCCTATAGTTTTGTTACCCATTTGTGCTTTCACCATCCACATGCTTACAAAATACAGGCAGCACTTTTAGTCTTTTCTTTCCACCACCACCACGCCACAGTACTCACCGATGAACTCAAACACCTCCTCAAAGTATTGTCTCAGGTTCTGTTTGCTGCTGTCAGTGGCCGGCAGCCGCTTGTAGTGGACCAAGCCCGTAGGCAGGTGGTAAAGGGGCAGGTGGGTGGTGACATTCACTACAAAGCTAATATTGAGGCGAAGCAGCAACTCCAGATCTCGGGCATCTCTCTCATTTCCCAGGAAGAGGAAGGGGAGAATGGGGCTGAGGGCAGCGTTTTCCACATCGGGCGTCATCACAACCTCATCCGAGAGGGAGGGAGGGAGCGAGGTGCAGGGCGGGGGTGACAGTGGAAGGTCTGAGGGGTCTGCAAAGAGCAAAAAGGATAATATTCATCACAAAAACGGGAACAATGACATTTTGCCAATAAGTAGACAATATATAACTATAAAGAGGCTTCTGTTGTCGTAAGAATACTACGAGGAACTGCCCGAGTCCCAGAGCAGGGGCGTATCTACAGCAGGATCGGCAGTGCAGCTTCCTCAAGGCCCAAAGCCTCAAGAGAGGCCCATGGAAAGTAAGAATTTTACTTATATAGTGCGTAACAATGAAAAAGGTAATTCAACTTCAATGAGTTAATATACCAAGTTTATATACTTTCACCATTTCCAAGCAAGTTGCCAAGGAAGAGGACGTCCTTATCTCTTCATGGAAACCCTTGACTGCAACATTATTGTTGCGCATGCCTGATTAAATGACCTCTGAAAATGGCAGATTAGAATTTCATTTGTCCACGTTTTGCAAATGCATATAAGACATTCAGAAATCGACAGGTGATTTTTTTTTTCCTTTGGGGACATTTGAAAAACAAAGAGTTTCTGACTCTTCCAAGAGATCTTGACGAACTGCAAGAGCGCATTTGAAATGAAGTTCAGGCTTTGCGAAATGATCTGGCTATGGTGAGACGCGTAGTTGAGCATATGCTCCGTCGCTGTCAACTTTGCGTCGAAAGGGGAGGTGGACATGGTGAAGGTGTCGGTGCATATGCAGAGGGCAGTGTGTTTACTTTAACTTACTTTCATGGACTTCCAGCGATAAACAAAACTTGGAGAAATGAAATTCAAATCTTCCATTTTCAAAGGTAATTTAAATAGAAAATAAATGAATAAATCAGTTTGATTCAAACGGAAATTCCAGGGGATTCTGATTATCATTTCAAGAATCAAATGAGCAAATTGAATGTGATGGTTTATTCAACAAATAAAACAAAAATCATCATATTTGATGTTTTAAGGCAAATAACTCCTACAAAGAGCCATTTTATAATTTCAGTGCAATGGAGACTTTTGAAGAACTTTATTTGCTGATCATTTTAGCAATTGAAAGTTGAAATTGAAATGAAACCTTCTTTTTCTCATCTGTCTATGGGATGTTGTTTCAGAACTATACAGGCATTTTTTTTTGGCAAGTTTCTCATTTTTGAGCCAGATCATTTGTTCACATATTCAGTAAATCTCTCTATTTACTGTGGTGAAGTCTTCTCTTCATTTCTGGCTTTGGCACAGATAATCCCACCTCTTAGAGAATGATCGTGATCTGGCCAACTGCTGTGAATGGGCATTTCTGAATCAGGGAGAGAATTCTTCCCACATCCATGAGTCACAGTTGTTATCTGTGGTTTTCCTGGCATTTTTGCGTTCCTGAACTTGCCACTGCATTCTTTCTGTTAGAGAATCACCACAAAGTTCAGTTGTCCACGCTTAATGATTTCTCTTATTCTCAGGTGGGTTTAATGAGATTTTTCAGCCTAACAATGGCTAGCTTTATGGTCACAGCACTGACAGCACTTTGAATTTCATATGGAGAGTTAACAGCAACATGTTCTAAATTAAAATGAAACTCGACATCAATTGTAGACCTTTTATGTACTCCTTTTTAAAAGAAATAATTATTATTTCAGTCCTAATACCTACGGAATCTAATCAGCCATAGGACAAAACAATGAGATGCTACCAGCCAAGGAACAGAATCACAATTTTTATTTATCAGAATTTAAGACTACCTTTCAACATTGATAACATGTTGGATGGCGTGGGAGAGGGGGCCCAACAGAAAAATTTACCCCAGGTTCCATGACAAACTCACTACGCTACTGATCCAGGGACAGAGATATGTGACAGGGGAAACCCCCAATATGTTACTTGCAAATATGGATGGGATGTGGACAAGAAAAACACACCCACTATGTGTCTTTTTGCCCATGGGATAAAGTATATTAGGTAATCATGGAAAATCTCAGGAGAAAAGCAATCAATGGAGGGTGTAAGCAAGAGAAGTTATATAATGCAAGAGGATTGGAAAACAAAACTAAATTGCTGACCACTTTGCTATGCGTTGCCATCTCTAAATGAGAAAGCAGCTTAATCTCCCACTGACAGACTTTAATGTCAGCAACCTCTTTTCCAGAGAAAACTCAAATTAATTCACTTTTCATCCTGCTTCTTATCTCCTTCCGTCACATTCCCATAATCTTTATTTAATATTCACATCTTTTCTCCAGTTCTGCAGCTGTAATTATGCACTCATTATCCCCAGGCTTCCTTAACAAGCCAGAATTTAGCAGAGAAATAATATTATATAAGAACAGAAAATGGGGGGGGGGCTACTTCAGCTAAGGTCTTCAGGAGAGAGGGTTTGGAGGGACAGATGGGGTTAAAACCGATGAAGGATGAGATAAGAAGAGGAGAAATAATTAAAATACCATATGATAAAAAAAATCTTTGAGTTACAAAATGACTTGCTCAATTGTAAGTTAAGTAAATTTATGTAATAATACTTGGGACGTGCCATGGTAATACCGTAGGTCACAGAGGGGAAAAATCTGTCAACAATTCAATGAGCTAAAAATAGTTCTGAAACGGAAAAATAAACTGGCAGAATAAGAGTAATTTTAGTTCTGATCTGACCTGGAATTGATATAACCTGTCAGATCTTCAGCTTTCCAGGAGAGCTACAAAAACCAGTAATAACAAATGAGCTGAGGCTCAGGAGAAACTCTCCATGAAAAATGAACGACACACAAAAGCTATCAGGAGCATGCAAAAAATACTACAAAGAGCAAAAATAATACTAAAATAACTCAGTGAGGTATTTAATTAAAAATAGCACCACCGATAAATAATCCAATTAATCGCGCCCACTTTCACATCAATGTTACTATCAACTACAATGCAATGTTTCTGAATACTGAAGTTCGGGCAAAGGTCAGACATAACAGAGTACTACGAAGAGAAACATACCTTCCCCATTTGACCCCTCTTGCTCTCTGCTGTTGGAGTTTAGGACCAAGTGTAGTGACTGTGCAGAACGGGGCGGGTGAGGGGGTGGAGAGTGCCCACTTTCCCTCCCACTCTCCTTGGGCTTTGTAAGGCTGGTATGGGCAGATGGCTGAGGAGGAAAATGAGTTGGAGAGAGTGGAGGAGGAGACTGGGGTGACGTTGCTTCACCATTCAGTACACTGGAATCCCCACAGCCATATTCTTCACCCTTGGTCCAAAGCCTCTTGAGGGAGTCTCGGCCATCATCTCTGTGGGTGCCTGATCTAATGAAGTTCAGCACAGCCAACTTCCCCTGCTGGAGCTTGTGACGGCCAGCTCGATCCGTCAGCTGCGATTGGGTGAACTCCGTCAGGTTCTGGGAGTCTAGGGTAACTGGTCTTTTGACACTGTTTCTGTTTTGCCCTTGACCATTACATAGACCACTGGTCCCAGGCCCCATCCTGCTATACTCATGTTTCTGCAGGGATTTAGGGCGGGTCATCTTCCGGGCTAATTCCTCTGGCCAGATCGTGCGCACGCTGTAGTCATCGTCATCGGCTGAAAAGACCCCGACTGAATGCGGCTCCCTATCCAAGCGCTCTGTGCCTCGACCCGCCCCAGACCCGTTCCTGTTTCGAGGGTTGTAAGCCATCACAATGGGGTCGCTACTGCAGCAGCTGCAGGTGGAGCTGCCCGTTTGGCTGGCATTGGGGTTACAGCCCGCCACACAGCTCTGAAGGGCACGGAGGGGGGCAGAAGAGGAGAGGGGTGCACATGGGAGGCAGCCGGCAACCAACTTCTTGCGGAAGGCAGCTGGGCTCTCAAAGTCTACTCCTCTTCCAGAGCAAGGCACACAGCCAAGGGGCTTGTGTGACACAGGCTGACAGTCAGACATTGTGCTGTTAGAGGAGGAGGTGTTGGTGGTGGATGAGGCAGACAGGCAGCCTCCAAGGGTTTTAAGGCCCACGACTCTGGAGTTCGACGCTCGACCGTCCCCGCCAACAATTCCAGCAAACCCACTGCCCTGCCATCCAGCAGTCCGCCCTCCGCCAGTACAGTGGACAAGCTTCCAGCAACCACAGGGCTGGGAGAGGTTGAGAGTGCAATTGTGGTCTGGGCTGGGGTAGCCGTTACCTCTGGAGGAGCTGCGGGAAGTAAAGGGGCCATGCTGAGAGAGCCTCTCTCGGCTACGGGACTGGCCAGGCTGGCTCAGCTGGTGGTGGAAGGGAAGCTGCGGCTGGGAGAAGAGGGGCGAGAGAGCAGTGTAGGGGGCCCTGACAACTGATGCGTGAGGAGCACAGTGCGGGTGGGATAGGCAGTTAGCTTTGGAAGGGTGGTGGGTTGGTCCCAATTTAGAATTTTCTTTGTTGCCACTGCAAGGAGCCTCCTTGTTGGCCCGGGAGGGGTGGCTGTCTGATGCGCCATACGACTGGAGACCTCCATCTCGGCCTGTCTCCTTCTCGAGCTTTGAACGTTGCGATTGTGCTGGAACGAACCCTAAGACTCCCCCTGGAGACACAGACAGCTGGTTTGGTGGATGGCCGTTGCTGACCTGAGTCTTGTTCTTGTTTTGGGGATGGCTTTGGAGTTGTTGAACTGCCCCTCCCTCTTTTACTAAAGTCCCTGCAAATTTCCTGCCACCCTGCCCTAGATCCAGGCGTAGAGATACTTTTTTATTCTTGTTTCCTGACACGCTCCCCCTGCGGCCGAGGCTGCTCCCCTGTCCTTTCCCAGGAACACTTCCCCCAGAACCGCCATTTGCCCCGAGGGAGAGCTTAATATCTATAGTGTGAGTGTGCGGGTGACCAGACCCCAGGGTCACCGTCCCGTTACTGTACTGACTGTGATGAGGGGCGTCACCATTGCAGCTGACAGCTGTTCCTCTCTCCCCCTTGGCTCTCCTTGAATGGGAGGATTTGCGCCTACGCACTGAGGAAGACGATGAGGAGCGGCCAGGGTGGGAATGGGACTGGGCCTGGGGTTGGGGAAGAGACCTTCCGCTACTAGAGGAGGTAGTTTGCAACTGCTGAGGGGTGTTCTGGGGAGAGTCCTCACGAAGGGGCAAACTCTTAGGCCTCTGGACAACCACAATACGCTCGTCAAGAGGGAGAGGAGGCATCTGGGGCTGCTGCTGAGAGAGAGAGAGAGAGAGAGAAAATGAGGAAAAGAGGAAGAAAGAGGGAGAGAAAACGAGTGAGACAGACAGAGGCTATCAAGCATGTTTTATGCATTTTACACCACATATTTTGCTTATTGCTTGTTTGCTTTAGCAACATTTCAGTACGTATGTCCAGCCAATAAAGCCAACTGAATTGAAAATGACAAGAAAGAGACAGAAAGTGAAGAGTTATCAGGTGACAACAGTGAAACTCTTCCATTACTGCACTGCTCAGTGCATTCAAAACGAGCAACTAAAAGAGACTGGAATGATGGCAAATTGTTGGCACACATTTGCTTTGGCATTGGTATTGGCAGAGACCTTTCTGTCTTAGTGACTGAATTTTCATGAAGACATGCTTAATTTTACCACTAATGTATTTCATCTGTCATTCATATTGTTACATTTTATAAATTAAATTCATTACAACTCCGAGCAAAAAATTTTAATATTTTACCAGCTTAGTAAATTAATTCTTGCTTAAAGATTCAGATCTTTAATCAACAAATATAGATTTTTTTAACTCATATGAAACACATGAACGAATGCAGGTTGATAAAATGTGTTCTTCTTAGAAATTGCTTCAATATGACTTAAAAATATATATATTTCATCATTCACCTCTCATCTACATATACCTTGTGCTAATTGGTCTTGTTCATTGTTTTGTCAATGATTCCTAAACATCTTTTATCATATTTATTTTATGGCTAACTTGAATCTTTCACATAAAAATAAATTAATGCAATGCTCATTCATTGACTGAAATTGAACAGTCCAAAATAACATACACTGTACCAATAGATATTTGGGGAATAAGGCTGAAGAAATCCAGACTTTAAGTTAACTATTATTGCACTTTTGATTTATTTTAGTTGGGTCATTCACGATGCCTACCAAGAACATTTGAAAAAAAACTCTGTTCACCGATTTTGAGAACAGCCAAGCATATAATGGGTATATTGTATGTTAGAATGCAGGTTTGTTGATGCCCTTCAGACTGTGTGTGCGAATGCATCTGAGTGAGTATTGTTGACTTTGCCTCGTCATTGAATCTGGGTCATTGCAGCCTCATCATCAGCCACGCAGGCAGTGCAGGCTGACTCAAAGTTGACGAACATGTTCTGTTGCATTCATCACTGCTGTGTGTGAGGGTGGCAGAACTGTAGAACTGAGAGAGCCTCATTCTCAAACTGACACTCAGACAACATCCGCTGTTTCCTCCTCGCATAAGAAAATAATTTGCATCTTTCACCAGGATGTGACTTTGTTCTCCACTTCAACAATATAACTCAACCATACTTGGCTAACACTTGCCATCTTAATATGATCGAAAGAATAATAAATTCTACACCAGAGTTCAAGCTAAATTCTTCAAAAACAAAAAAGTAAAAAACATATAAGCAACTCTGTATGCACATTAAAAAGCTGGTCAGTAAAGATTGGTATTTCTAGAAGTGTGCATAAAAATTGTCACCATTCCAAATAAACAGCATATTTTCTACTTCTGTTGTGAATTCTACAAATGAATTATCACCATCACTTGAAGTACCACAACACAGTAGCAGAAGACTTAAGTTTGGAAATAATCTCTGTGGCAGCCAACAAATAGGCTATCCTATTTCAAGAGTCCCTATGCTCTCAAACGCAAAATTATGAAGCGATCTTCCATATATTTTAAATGAAAGACTCCTCCAGCTATCACCCATCTTCCCGCATCAGTGAAATTAAATCCATCTTGTAACCAGCAGGCTCTCGAAGCACTGTTTTTAATTGATCGCAGGTATCAGTGGTTGGTGGGTGGAATGACAGGAGGACAGTAGCCCAAAGACAAAACATCAACTCTAAACGCAAGACTCATTATCCATTAATTTTCTTACTGAAGTACCAGAGACATTGCCAAATTACACTTTACCACGTCATGTTTAAATTACACTCAAATAGAGTGAGCTGTGTATGATGTAGGGTACGCTAAATATACTCCGTAATTATTTTTTTAAACATAATTTTACAAACATTGATGACAGCGGGCCTCCTAAGAGTAAAGCACATCGACAAGACTGAATAGTGCTTGGCCAAATATAAACTTGCGTCATTGAAAAACACGAGCGCACTCTTTCTGAAACCAACATGGGACGTCTGTCCCTGCTGAGAACGAGCGGAGTACTCTAATCTCCAACAGCAGAACCCCCCTTCGTTTCTCAAACCGATGAAATAGTACCACCGACGTTTAGCCTTCACTAGCTTTCTCAAAAGCACTAAGTGGCCTACAGGCTACTATCTCCAACAGCGCAAATAGTAAAAGAAAAAAAATCCAAAAACCGCCAGTCGCGCATAATAACAACAACAACAACAACAATAATAATAATAATAATTATAATAAAAATAATAATAATAGGCCTAATAATAATAATAATAGTAATAGGGCAATTTTACATTATTTATTCAGATGCAGACCAAAAGGTCCGTTACCCCGTTCTTTGCTTCGGTAAGACGGCTGGATTCAGATTCCAAATGTCACTCGTCTACGATGTGGACGACACGCGAGGCCTGCATTTCCAGTCCTGTTGCAATTTCTAGGTGAACAATATCCTATATTTGTGGCAGTAACCTACTGCCAAAAATATCATCTAAGGAAAAACGGGGGAAGGCTACTGCTGATGAGACAAATTTGTTTTTTCTGCAGCCTCGTTAAAAATTAACGCGACTCTTGCGTTTCTCACGCTCCTCAATGGTTAAAGACATCACCTCAAACAGCCTCTTCAGGATTGGAAAATTGTCTCCGACCAGACGGGTGATGGCCGCCGCAAATGAAAGACATTAAACTTAATTTCAATGTTATCCTTCGGGCAAGGCACTCTCGTGCATCATATAGCCAGCTGTTTCTTTTGGCACACGCTTAAACGCTCCTTACATTAGGCTAAGACGCAAGGCGAATATTTCGTTCTTTAATTTCCGAGACCGGGAGTGATGCACACATGCAGTTCAGCTCCATTCAATAACAGATCCGCAAATATGTATCATATTCATTGCCATGTGGTCATATAGAAACAAAACGAGCATCACCACAAATTGACACAGAGGCAGTGAGCCACTTACCTCACGATGTACCCTTGCGCCGTATCATGCCGTACGAGTCGAAGATATTCTTGCAGCTTCGCAGCAACACAGCCGTTTGCTCCCCGACATGTATCTCCTCTAATATGGTATTGGGATGCAAGAGACTGAACAAATGCGGTTGCTTGCGAGTCTAGCGCGTCTGTTAAGCCCTGAGTTTTGAGTGTTTGAAATATCATATATGTATGCTATGCGGCATAAAATGTAAACTAAGAAATGCAACTTGCGTCATGACAATAAAATTGTAAGCAATACAAACCAGGCACACCACCATGTCTGTGCACAGGCCTGTATATGTGTGCGTGTTTGTGTGTGAGTGTGTTTTGGGGGGAGGGTATTTAGTGTAGAGGAGGAATTTGGGCACCGGGTGATAACATGCCAGACCAATGGACATATTCCTGCGAAGCTTTGGTAAATAGGAATTTGTCACCCGGCACGTGCGAGGCTTCCTGGAGCACTGAGGCACGATGCACAGTGTTCTGTTCAGTATGATGTGCGTGAGAGAGAGAGAGAGAGAGAGAGAGAGAGAGAGAGAGAGAGAGATGGCAGGAGTTTCAAAGCTGATGAGGTGGTCAAATTATATAACTACATTGATATCGATTGTTTTCAAGTAGTTCTAAGTGAACATGGAACTCTGAACATTCTAAGAAATTAAATGTAATTGAGGAAAAACAAATTGTATATAATCTATCTCATTCAATTATGACATTAAGTTATTTTTCAAGAC
This sequence comes from Gymnothorax reevesii, assembly GCA_029721435.1. NCBI lineage: Eukaryota > Metazoa > Chordata > Actinopteri > Anguilliformes > Muraenidae > Gymnothorax > Gymnothorax reevesii. The sequence goes on from CM056586.1 coordinate 10,657,455, forward strand.
TCCCTATGGATCTAGAAAACAAAATATAATGATGTGAGATGAAACCTCAATGAGTTAGAAATTTTACATTTTTAAGCCTAATAGCCGCGACAAAAAAAAAAAAATATATATATATATATACATATATATCGAATGCGGTCCTCAAACCAATCGCCCCTCCCACATATTCTCTCATTCGCTCTGCTTTGCTTCTGAACGCAGCGTGTTGTTCGTCACTATTGGCTTCCTCAATAGGACCTTCCCACTAAGCTGTTGGCGCGGTTTTCTGGTTGGGAAGTTGGCGGTTCATGTCAATTGCAATTTAGGTTAGCGAGCTAATAATAAATACTTTACTACGAGCCAAGACAGAAAGCTGGAGAGGTATCACGAGAGTTGTGCACAGTTTTTACAAGGCAAATGCGAGATGGACTGTTTCAGCATCTATGTGGTTTTCGGAGTGAATGATCCACCCCAACGACTGAGGTAGGCTCATTACATTAGATATACTGTATTGTTGAGCCACGTTAGTTAGCTTTAGGAATACCTTCTGACGTTGCCGAAACGTATAGCCCGAGCTGAAATGGCCCTTCTTGTTTTTGCGGAAGCGTGAACGAACAAAGTTAGTCGATATGCACGCAAAGTTTAGTTTAACGAGCAGGATTTGAATAGTTGAATTGGTCCGTTGATGTCCATACAGGCTTAAAATTCAACACAGAGCTGCAGTGCGCATCTGTGCTCACCCTGAAAAGATTCCATTAGTGAAGTGGTAAACGTTACTTCAAATTTCTTCTTATTATTGAAATAATTTGGCCTAATGTTTATTTAATTTAGTTCATTGAACGAAAGAGTAATTATAGACCGCGTGCACTGCTCATGTTACATTATTTTGATACACACGGAAGTATCAGGATATTTCAGCCGATGGTCATTCAGTGACGCGCATGAATGTTTGAGTACTGCTGGCAACTCAATTGCAAGTGCAAAGCCACGTCAATTTTTATAGTCCTCTTAAATTTGAATAAGCTTTGTTGACATGGCAAGTATACAATTACCTTGCAGAACACTAGCTAGCCACTGACATAATGAACAAGTGACAAAGCATCAACACGCAGCAGGGGACGAAATGTTAATCGTATTTTTAAATTGTTTTTGCCTCTCGCTGTGGTCGGGTTACTGATTAGTCTGCCAGCATGGACTGTATTAGGTCCTGGGGCATGTTGCACTGAAGCAGGATTACTCAGGTAGATAATTGCACAGAGTAAAACCTGGAAAACTCTCAGATCTGAAATATGGACTGAAGTAAAAAAGAGTTTTTCTGGGTTTTTCTTTGAGCTGTTATCTGTCAAAGTCAACAATCATTTTTAATGCAACAAGCCCCTGATCATACTCCAATTTGTTTTTAGGGTCCGAGCCTCCAGGCCTGCAGGGCCTTGGAGAGGACCCTATTGTTCTTGCTATGTTTCTTATTATTCTTTGTTTCTTTCTTTCTCTATACGCCTCTTTGAGCTTAAATTTGACCCCCTAAACATGCTCAAAAACTCACCAAATTTGGCACACACCTCTGGTCTAGCGAAAAATTTGATAAAATGAAAAAATTATCCTCATAGATGACAAAATGGCTCTCTAGCGCCACCAAGGTACATTTTCTTGGCCCTTTGACCCCACCACGACCGGTAGGAAAGTCATAGAGAAATGGAACCAAGACCATATTGTTCAGCTCATCGAGCCCTAAAAATTAACAATCGACATCCATTACCTAAATCGAACAGGGAGTTCGCAATTTGCATATGTAAATTGCCATTTGCCCCTAAATTTGGCCAAATTTAGCCCTCGGACAAAAGCGAACTCCTCCTAGTGCGTTCATCGTATCGACCCCAAATGATGATAGGTGAGAAAGCACACTCTGCCAATAAAAACTATGGCACAACTTTGTCATTACTGGTCCGGTTTTGATTTTATGAGGCGTCAAACATGGGGTCCGCAGCCACTTTCACTGCCTTTTTTCGATGTATACGCAATTTCCAACATTATTTTAACCGCTTAAACATGCTCAAAAACACACAAAATTTTGCAGTAAATTCTTAGAGGCCACAAACATATCTCTTATCTCAAAATTCTCCACCAAAAGCACTAAATGGCTCTCTAGCGCCACCTAAATCCTCAAAAATAGCACTTTTGCTTACACCACGGCCTGTCGCAATGTTTAAAAATTCTGAAAAAAATCACACATCATTGCTGTACCATGACAGATATTGTCACTTGATTTCGTGAAAATCCATGAAAGACTTTATGAGAGAAAAAAATATTATATACATAATACACTGTACAGTAATACATTTTTTCTTGTTGTGGTCAAACCGTTGATCGGATCAAAATGATCTTTGGTATACTTCATCATCTCAATTAGGAGAAACAATGTGTAAAGCATGGTACCATTTCCATGAATATTTACTGAGGTATTAACATGTTATGAATATTCATATTTTCAAAATTATAGAGTGGCGAACATCTGAATTCACCATAAGTTGCAGCGTATGAAACTTTTGTCTGTGTTCAGGGAACATGCTCCCAAAATCTCAGCTTTCTAGGATTTACGTAGAAGAAGCATTTATTAATTTCTTGATTTTTATTGATTTCCATGTATTTCTGTGTGCTACTACACAATAGTCCACCGGGTGGCAGTTGGAGCCCACGGATCATCTCCCTTCACCAAGTTCATGCATGGTGGAAGATTTCACAGTACACACCAGTGATTAAATGTGCTTCAGATACTTTGACCAGGTTCCATGGCTCATAGCTCCATTATTCAAAACAAAAATCTCTTGCAGTGAAGGGGTTTGCACTCAACTCAACATTAAAGATTTCCCACTCTCTCGTACTGTCCAACGAATGACCATGCTCGACATCGCTCGAACGCGTCTCGCCCCCCTTTCGACATGCACGGGTGGGCGTCTCGCCCCCGTTTCGACATGCGCGGGTGGGCGAGGACCCGCCCCAACGCTGCTTGCAGCTTTAATTATTCTTTGTTTCTTTCTTTCTCTATACGCCTCTTTGAGCTTAAATTTGACCCCCTAAACATGCTCAAAAACTCACCAAATTTGGCACACACCTCTGGTCTGGCGAAAAATTTGATAAAATGAAAAAATTATCCTCATAGATGACAAAATGGCTCTCTAGCGCCACCAAGGTACATTTTCTTGGCCCTTTGACCCCACCACGACCGGTAGGAAAGTCATAGAGAAATGGAACCAAGACCATATTGTTCAGCTCATCGAGCCCTAAAAATTAACAATCGACATCCATTACCTAAATCGAACAGGGAGTTCGCAATTTGCATATGTAAATTGCCATTTGCCCCTAAATTTGGCCAAATTTAGCCCTCGAACAAAAGCGAACTCCTCCTAGTGCGTTCATCGTATCGACCCCAAATGATGATAGGTGAGAAAGCACACTCTGCCAATAAAAACTATGGCACAACTTTGTCATTACTGGTCCGGTTTTGATTTTATGAGGCGTCAAAGATGGGGTCCGCAGCCGCTTTGACTGCCTTTTTTGGATGCATACGCAATCTCCAACATTATTTTAACCGCTTAAACATGGTCAAAAACAAACAAAATTTTGCAGTAAATTCTTAGAGGCTACAACCATATCTCTTATCTCAAAATTCTCCACCAAAAGCACAAAATGGCTCTCTAGCGCCACCTAAATCCTCCAAAATGGCACTTTTGCTTACACCACGGCCTGTCGCAATGTTTAAAAATTCTGAAAAAAATCACACATCATTGCTGTACCATGACAGATATTGTCACTTGATTTCGTGAAAATCCATGAAAGACTTTATGAGAGAAAAAAATATTATATACATAATACACTGTACAGTAATACATTTTTTCTTGTTGTGGTCAAACCGTTGATCGGATCAAAATGATCTTTGGTATACTTCATCATCTCAATTAGGAGAAACAATGTGTAAAGCATGGTACCATTTCCATGAATATTTACTGAAGTATTAACATGTTATGAATATTCATATTTTCAAAATTATAGAGTGGCGAACATCTGAATTCACCATAAGTTGCAGCGTATGAAACTTTTGTCTGTGTTCAGGGAACATGCTCCCAAAATCTCAGCTTTCTAGGATTTACGTAGAAGAAGCATTTATTAATTTCTTGATTTTTATTGATTTCCATGTATTTCTGTGTGCTACTACACAATAGTCCACCGGGTGGCAGTTGGAGCCCACGGATCATCTCCCTTCACCAAGTTCATGCATGGTGGAAGATTTCACAGTACACACCAGTGATTAAATGTGCTTCAGATACTTTGACCAGGTTCCATGGCTCATAGCTCCATTATTCAAAACAAAAATCTCTTGCAGTGAAGGGGTTTGCACTCAACTCAACATTAAAGATTTCCCACTCTCTCGTACTGTCCAACGAATGACCATGCTCGACATCGCTCGAACGCGTCTCGCCCCCCTTTCGACATGCACGGGTGGGCGTCTCGCCCCCGTTTCGACATGCGCGGGTGGGCGAGGACCCGCCCCAACGCTGCTTGCAGCTTTAATGTGTTTTTGTTTTTGTATCCAGAGCTACGGGGAATGAGAGTTATTCGATCGCAGTGCCATCTGCTGTGCAGCAGATGGTAGTGTTTTCAAAAGGAAGATGGGGGGAACGAACTTCAGTGAAGGTGGAGTTGACTGATCTAGACAAAGGTCTGGTGACACTGGGAGATTTAACACCAGACCGCAAGTTAGTATTAAGTTTTATACCTTAGGAGTGTGGCCTCCATATTTTCTGTCCAGCAAATCAATGAGTTATATTTTGTCTTTTGTGGATTAATCATAGTGTTTTGTTCTCTCATAGGTGCATCTCGTGGGAAATCTGGGAAGGAAATTTTCAGAGCGGTGGTTTGACATTAACAGCATCGTTGGAAGGATTGAGTAAAGTTAGTAATCCTGAAGGAATGAATATAAATACTTGTGTCATGCATCAGTTTCTCACTGTGTTTAATATTTGGCTGTACAAGGTGGCAAATCTAGCTTCAATTATTCTGAGTTGCCAATTTTCAATATGCAAATCGCCCAAAACAGTTGACTGAAACTTAACATGGTTCGTCAACAGGTTGAAGAAGAGTTTGATGGCCTCAACTTCTCTAAGAAAGAATGTACTCCAAAGGTGAAGCTCTTATTTTCTGTTGTTATCCCTGTGAAAATAATTACGCGTATGTAGATAACTTTGTTCATTACCAACAGTAGTGGATGGGACTGAGAGATTTTTACTTTAAACACTTTTGATTATTTTAAAGGGGCCATAATTGTACCATTTTCCTTTTTTTTTTTTTTTTTTGTTTTGTTTTTTGTTTTTGTTTTTGTGGTATATTAAAAAGTGTTTGTGTCAAAAAGCACCCCGTGATAACTTTGTTCATTACAAACGGCAGTGGATGGGACTGGGAGGTTCTTACCTTGAACACATTTGATTATTTGAAAGGAGCCGTATTTGCACCATCTCTGTTTGTTGATTTTTTTTTTGTGGTCTTTTAACAAGTATTTGCATGTATTATTGTCTAAAAGCACCCCGTTACAACTGTGCAGGCTGTGTGTGCAGCACCTCAGGCTCACGGTGCCTGGAATGGGTGCTTCTGGCTCCTTTTTCTTCAGGACTCATTCAGTCCACTCTCTTGTGATTGGCCGCTACTTAACGCTGAACTGTGCCTTGGTCAGCCAGCAGTCCTTGGTAAAATGAAGGGAACGCAGACATTTGGGGATGTACTGCTGCGGAATTGTAGTAAAAAGATTTTTTAACCACCGTCTCTCGACCACTTCAACTTTTTAGAGGTATTTGCCTTTGCACTGAAGAAATCTGCATTCTCTGGACAGGGTGATACAGATTAACCAGACTCTTCCTGGCCTCTGCTCTACCTAGAATATTTGAAGGCTTTGCGAACTATGTGTTGTTGCAAGGTGGGCATTATGCAAATGTATTATATTCTGACGTAGACAAGTTGAGAGCGAAAAGTTAGGACCAGAATCAACATTTTTCAGGCAGTCTGGTGCTGTGTTTTTATTTATATTTTTGTCAGGGAGAATAACTTGCTTTGGAGTGGACTTTGGGCTTTGTAACTTTGCAGCAGTTAAACATGCACAAAAAGCTGTATATAACACCAAAGGAAAGGGGGAGCCCAAAGCCATATCGCCCCTTTAAGATGCAAAAATACATGTTGTTGTTGTTGTTATTTTTTTATTATTATTATAAGTTTGATTATTATTTTATTTATTTATTTCCAATTTTCAGTGAGTCATCCCATGCCATTTTCATATCTTTCATATCTGCCACAGGGGTTATGTTTTCACCGCTGCGTGTTTGTTATTTTGTCTGTCTGTAAACAGGATTACTCAAAAACTTATTAACTGTTTGGCATGAAATTTGGTTGGATGATGATGGGGGGGGGGGTAGTCCAAGCATGAGTTGATTCTACTTTGGATGTGATCCGTCTAACGTGGGTCTGTGTGATATTTCTGATCGGATAACTCAAAAGGTTATGGATGGTTTGGCACAAAATTTGGCTGGATGATGGGTAGTTGTCCAAGGAAGGGTGAATTTAATTTTGGAAGTGATAACCAAAAGAACAGGAATATGACTTGGTGGAGATATGCACTCTACTGAGTGCCCTCTAGTTTTGGAAGCGCATTTAACACACAATAGTTACCTCCACCAGGAGTTTATGTTTTGCTTCCCTTTATTTATTGTTTGTTGAAATGGACAACCATGTCACTTCGTTCCAGTAGTCGGCTGTCTGTCTATCTGTCTGTTTGTTAGCAGGATATCTCAAAAACGGTTGCCTAGATTTCAGCTGAACTGTGTAGGATGTTACGGTTGCATAAGAAAAACAAGTGATTAAATTTAGGGATATTTAGGCCTCAGTACAGCTGAGATGAGGCCAAAGTACAAATCCAGCTATGCTGGCGGAGATTTTAAGTCTCGACTCGGATACCAGACGATTTCAACAATAGTCCCGCTAGATGGGAGTCATTTATTTGTTTGTTTGTCTGTTAGCAGGATATCTCAAAAATGGCTACATAGATTTTAACTCAATTTTGCAATATGTTAGAGTAGCACAAGAGGAACATTAAATTTTGGCATATGTAGGCCAAAGCAAGCTGAGATATAGGCCTAAGTTGAACTCCAGCTATGCTGGCAGAGGTATGGGCTCTCGCGAGTCCAGCTCTAGTTGTTCTTCTGTCTTGTTTATTTTCAGTAAAAACTTTTTTATTCTTTTATAGTCACTATATATGTGGGAAAATAAAAATGTCAGCCACTAGAAAATTACCCTAAAGCGTTTTGAATATTGTCTCTGTCCTGCAAATTTTATTTATGTTCATTTAACTTTGATTGAGCCTGCCTCATAGAAACAAAAAAACATTTTATAAAGCAGCCATACCACTATTTAATCTGCTCCAGCTGTGTCGCTGAAGCTAATCAGGTATGGGCTTGGTTAGTACTTGGATGGGAGACCACCTGGGAAAACAAAGTTGCTGCCAGAAGAGGTGTTGATAGGCCAGTAGGTTGCAGTCTTCCCACTGGTGGAATAATCCCCAATGCCCCAGTGCAGTGATGGGGTCATTGTACTGAAAGAGACACCGTCTTTTGGATGAGACGTTGAACCTCTGTGGTCATTAAAAATCCTGTGACACCCATCAACAAGAGTAGGGGGTTCCCCGATGTCGTGGCTAAATTCCAAACCTGGCTCTTTCTACCTGCCACCTAGTCATCCACTGATCTAATTGGCCGTGCAACTCTCCCTCTCCACCTCAACCCCCAGGGCTCCTTGGAAAAAGAGATTTAAATCTTCCTGGGTTAAATAAAAAGGTTAGATTTGGGAGAACTCAGTGGATTAGTGCAGTACTGAATACAGAATCCAAATTCAGCCCTGGTTTTCTGGCTCTCCAGGGACTTGAGTGAACAGTTATTCCCTCTGATTGGCCGGTCATCACACCTGACTTCCAGGTTTGGGGGTGGAAAACCAGCAGTTCTCGGCCCTTGAGGACCGTGATTTTAAGAGTTCTGTTGTAGTATATGACAGTACCTTGGATGGCTTGAGTCTCTGAACCTTGTTCTATGGTCCACAGGGCTTAATGATTGTTTTCACCTTCAATAAAATTAACTGGAAAAACTGAGTTAAGCGAGTTAACTGTGCCAGCAGTTACTCCATTCAGTTTTTCAATAAAATGCTAATGTTGAAGAACTAGGAAAACCAGTCAACCTCATGAGGTTTGTAGAAATGGGATAATAACTTATCACTTTTGAAATTTTCATGTCATGTCACCCCAGTCTCCTGTCCTCTATGGGAATGTATAGTTCATAAACCTGTAGCAATAATTGAGCAAATGCAAGTGCAAACACTTTCTGGCTCTTCTGTCCGATGATCATCACTGTTTGATAATGGTAGAGGGATGCTTGGCTGATGCAATGCTGCATGCTTTCACTGGACTGTTCTGCAGTCACCATCCTCAAGGTTGTCCTTGTTTGTCGATGATTAACATTAGGTTAACTCCCAAGTATTGGTACAATGCAACTATTTGGAAAAGTCTATTAGTAAAATTGTATAAAGGGAGAGAAATACTAGCATAATGAGGTCTGCATTCACCCCTTTGCGCAGAAAACAAATAATGTCAATTTTTCCATTTTCAATTTTATGCATGAGCCTATTTAGGCTTTATAACTCAGTATTCGTGTCAGATAGACTGTGGAAATTATTCCAGTAAGCAAGACATCTGGAAATTCAATTACAAAATTACAAATTAAATTTCAGAATTTGCGGACGCCGGCATCTATATCTGCGCAAAGGGGCTTAGACCATTTCATCGCACAGGAGAAATGTGTAGCTGAGCTCAACGAAGATTTTGGTCTAATATCTCTTCAGATATCTACATATGTAGATGGTATTTCTTACGATCCTCCCACCATTGCAGTTCAGTGGGATGCCTGCTTCGATTCAGGAGTCAAAAGGAAGGCGAAAGAGAGGTCGAGAGCCAGACCAGGAGGTGGACACCAGAGGGCAGGAAAACGTGTGCCCTAATATTTCACCTTCTCACAACTTGACCCCTCGCAGAAAGTTTCGAGGTAATGGTGAAAGCAGCCCAAAAGAGCTCTTCACCCACAGCAGCAAACAGACTGACCCCTGCGTATCTCAAAGTCACAAAGTGAGAGGAAGACCCGCTAAAGCTGCTTCACAGACAGGTAACTGAACAAACCATGTGTACTTAGTTAATGATGACATTTTTGAATGCGTTTGAGGTTATTATTTTTTTTTGTTTGTTTATTTGTTTTCATGGGTAGTCTCCCTGGGCAGCCCCTCAGGTCGTTGGGGTCAAACTCTCTGTCCCATTGACCCTCAGACTGCAATTTTGATTGGAGGACAGGGTTCAAGGATGCAGTTCTGTAAAGACCCTATGTGGAAATTATGCACTGGTGAGCTCTTCATTTTTTTTTTGCTTGCGTACTGCTGTTGAAAATTGATTATTTTTCACTCTGCATTTGTTAATTAAACGAGACTCTTCATGAGAGCAAGCAGCATGTTGGTGATGATATGCTACTCTGATCATGGGTTTCATGTAAGAAATTTGAGGATTTTCAAATGTCACGCTCATTTGATCCACCTAGATGTTCCTAATCAACTGTACAAATAACTGTAGAAACATAGTGTAGATATTATGTACTCATTAATGCACATAACTTTGTTTCACTGGGAGAGTTTATGACCACATATCTACACACAGGAGATACAACAATCCTGCATATAGTTTCCATACTTGTAATATGTGGGTATTATGCACTAAGACCTTCAGATTTGGCCTTTATGATTTAATTTCTGTGCACAAATCTAACTGATGTGTCGTTGTGTAATCTCTACAGCACAGAGAGTGAGTACTGATAAAGATGGTGCATACTTGAAGGTTACATCTTTTGCTCTCATATTCTGTAGAGGACTTGTCATGGGCACCTGCGGAAACATTGGCAGAGGGTCCCACCCCAGAGGGTAGGATAGGCCACACGGCGACCTTTGACCCTGAGTCAAGACGAATCTTTGTCTTTGGGGGTTCTAAGAACAAGAAGTGGTTCAACGATGTCCACATCCTAGATACCCAAAGCTGGCGGTGGACCATGGTGGAGGTCAGGCAATCATCTGTGTTTAGAGAATTCAGAACCGATATTATGGAAAGTTAGTGTAAATGTCACAAACTCCACTGTTACCGGAAATTCCTTTTTTAACTTTGCATGAGGGCACCTGTTGCACTAGTTCTTGACAAACTCATTGAGATGTAACCAATTTGGTAGTCTACAGTTTTGTGTGTTTAGTATTGTTTGTCCATATTCCGAGATTGACTATGAGAAGTGACACATAATGTGGAAATTCTGGGGACAGTATCAGTATTTGTTCATCTGTGCTGATGCTTCCCTGTTTAACATTTGAACATAGGGACATTGGGTCTAAGCATCCAAACCCTCCCAGATGACCCCCTCAGAAATTTCTCAAAAAATTCATATGGGTACCTCTGGTGGACTTATGAAATAATAGCAAGTATTAGACCAATAACCCAAATAATTTTGAAGTGATGGCCTGTCACAATTTTAAGTTTTTTTTTTTTTTTTAATTTTGACAGAATTGTGTTTCGTCCAACTTTGAACTTCCACTGCTCCTCTATTATTTAGCCTACAGATCAGATTTTTGGTCTCTTCGGCCAACTTCTCCCCTAGAATCAGAATTTCTGGTCAGATTAGGTGTATCTACCTTGGTTGCTCCACAATAGGGCTCCAAATTTGGCCGAAAAGCCAAAAATTGCAAAAATTGCTGTACTTTTTAAATGCTACAGATCAGAAAGTTTAGGGAATTTAAGCTTCATCAATCAAATCTTTACCATAGATTGCTATAGTTGTCAACTTCATCTGACAAAAATTGGCATGGTGTTCAGCGTAGTTTATTTTATGTGAATTTTTCAATAGAGACATCATATTGGCCATTTAAATGCACCATAGTACATCATAAAATGCTATAGATTTGTTGAAAGTATGAATATTAAGTAATGTTCAGTTCATCATGTTAAAACTTGAACAAATAATGAAATCTTGAGACAAGCACAAACGTTTTTCATCTTACATCATCATTAAATCTACAGTCTGAGGTAAGTGAAGTGTGATGACTTAATCCATAATTCATCTGAACTCGTTTTGGTATTGCGTAATGATGACCAGTATAAAAGAGCTCCAATCATCAGATTGTCATAATCACTCAAAACATGGAGGGTAAGAAGGATTTACCACAGTGTGACGTAGGCACCAGATTGGGTGATGAATGTCACAATATACGTATGGCAAGAAAAACTGGCTTCTTCAGAGTGGATCCCTTAAGCAATGAGGATCAAGAACTGCTCGCCCGGAGATCTGGAGTTATGCTTGAGGAAACTGAGCAAATGTGTTTTCATCATGAGAAGATGTTTTTATCTCGGTTCATGAGTGAACAGCGTGGATGTGCAGATCCAGGAAATATTCATACCAAACAGATTTCACGAAAGTGTAATTTCCATGTTTTGGTGTAGCAATTGTATTAATTTATCCTGATTCCATTACAGATTTGCATAATGTGTGATTTTTTTAGTCCTTTAAGTTCCTGGCAGTGAATGTAAATTTGATAGTTAGCAATGTTGGCAAAAATTACATAATAAGATTAAAGGCAGCATTCTTTTGGTCTCTCACAAAAACCACGTGAACCAATGTTGTAGTCGTACATGTAATCCATTGTTGAGCTTCAAATAAAACAATGATTTTGCATGAAAAATTGTATTGAAGTTATTTTTTGCATGTATTTAGCTGTTTCAAAGAGCCTAGATGTGGTAAATGTGCTGAATTTGGCAATTGTTGCGACACGATGCTGAATTTTCAACAATATCTGCTTGAAATAGGTAACATCATTCAAAAAATTGCTGTAAGAAAACTAGGCTGAACACCATCCCAGTTTCTTTGTCAAATGAAGTTGACAGCTATAGCAATCTATGGTAAAGATTTGAAGGATGTGGTCAGTTGCGCACATGTTGAACCATGGCTATTTTTTCCGTAAAATAAAAAACGAGCAAAATAAAGAAATAAAATTTTTCTTCTCATTCCTGCCAAGATACAAGCAAGATTAAAGTGGATTACCCATGAGAGGTATCGTGACTGATCACAAAAAAGATTTCAAGCTTGAATTCCCTAAACTTTGATCTGTAGCATTTAAAAAGCACAGCAATTTTTGCGATTTTTGGCTTTTCAGCCAACTTTGGAGCCCTATTGTGGCGCAACCAAGGTAGATGCACCTAGTCTGACCGGAAATTCTGATTCTAGGGGAAAAGTTGGCCTAGGAGACCAAAAATCTGATCTGTAGGTCAAATAATAGAGGAGCAGTGGAAGCCCAAAGTTGGACGAAACACAAATTCTTCAAAATTTCAAAAAAAAAACAAAAACTTAACATTGTGACAGGCCATCACTTCAAAAGTATCAGGGATATTGGTCTAATAATTGGTATTATTTCGTACGTCCACCAGAGGTACCTATGAATTTTTTTAGAAATTTCTGAGGGGGTGACCCAGGAATTTTCTGATTTTCTGGATGCCTTCACTTGGACTGACCCCATAAATATTGACGACAATCTCCAAATTTCCACCTTTTGTGGAAGCAGATGAACTCCGATGTTGATGTACGAAGGAAGAAGTGTATTTGTATTCAAAATATTTCCCTTTGACTACATTGTATGAAATGCCTTGTTCATCTTGAGAAAATTATCTTGCTCAAAAAGAGGAGCTGAAGCTCTGATGAACTCAATTGGTTTGTGTAAAGATTTTACAAGGTTATGTATAACCATTCTTTGGAATCTTCCATATTGTCAACCAGCTATTTGCATCGCAACAGATGAGAAATGATCCCAGTTTACAAAATGCTTGCATGATACAATTATAATTATGAAATGACAGTTGAAAAACTTGTCTTGACAATGGGTGTCCACTGTTATTCTCTAGGCTCAGGGTAAAGTTCCCCCGCTGGCATACCACAGTTGCAGCCTGTTCCGAGGGGAGCTCTTTGTCCTTGGTGGGGTATTCCCACGGCCACACCCTGAGCCAGATGGCTGCAGTGACTCTGTGTATATTTTCAACCCTGAGATGGCCATCTGGTACCAACCCATTGTCAACGGAGACCGCCCTGCTCCTCGATCTGGGTGAGATGCCTTTTCCCTTAATACACAATGGACTGTTAAGTGGGACTGGAAAGACTTAAAGAACCTCGAACAGTGTTTGCCAAATCTTTCCTGGATTGCTAGTTGTCCTGCATATTTTAGATCTATCCCTGCTCCAGCACAGATGATTCAGATGATAAGGGACTGTTCATTAAGGAATGTCATAGTTGCTTACAGGCCACTAAAGTCTATTGTTCATTGACTCCCAGAAAGGGCTATTCCTGAAGGGACATTTGGGCTTTGTCTGAAATCACTCACTCATTCACTATTCCCTACTCCCTATAAAGGGATTCACTATGGAATTGACTGTACTGTGAGCTCATTGGCAGAGGGAAGAAAGGCGTTCGGACACTACCTGGCTCGTTTTGTCGCAGCTGTTAATGGCGTCATTGTTGTCGTAAAATTAAATCGCACCTGTTCAACTTCAGCTGAAGGATTTTGGTATTTTTGTAATAACCGAACTGAGTATATTTCCCACCGTGTTTGTTTTCACCACTATTGTGTAAATAATTAAATTTGCCTTAAATTTTTAATATCGTCATCTATTTTTTTTGTCCTCAAACTCATCATTATTCATTTTAATTGTACCGAAAAGTCCGTTTATATCCTGTGTAAACAAACAGAACTCCTGCGCTGCTTGGTTTTCAATTGAAAAGAGAAAAAAAAAACATTTTAGCGCCTGAAGCTAATAAATGTCTCATTCCTGTTTTTGAACTTCGTTGACTAAACGCAGCCTTTTCGGAGCTTTTCGGTTTGTGTGCAGTGCATGATTGGACGTATAGCTGGGATAGTGACCATCAGATGTTCGCTACATTTCCCAGTGGATTGTGGGATGTAATGAGTTCACTATATAGGGGATAAAAATTCTTACAAACAATTCAGACAGCCCTACAAAATGGCGAACCTAAAATGTAGTGCACTATATAGTGAGTAGTGAGTGATTTCGGACACAGCCTAGGTCTTATCGGTTCTCCTTACCGTCCAATAAGTTACAGGCAGGAAATTGGGCTCTCAGAAGAAGAGACAACAGTTGAGATTCAAAAGAGCGGTAACATTGATTCATCTGATGATTCGAGAAGAAGCCGCATTTTCCTAATTTCTTCCTGTCTTTGAGTGCGGTTCTGTACGGAAGCATGTTATAAAAATTGCATACATGGACATGAAAATGCAAAGTGGAGGATTACATTTTCCTTTTCATTATGATTGAAGTCATGCGCTTGCGTCTTAAACACATTTCTGAGAATCCATTTTAATTTGAATATTGTAAGCTATATGCTTCCATAGTTCTGTTCACTGCTCCAAAAGGCGAACATTAAGTTCTATGAGATGTCTTCCCGCCTTTATTTTTTATTTATTTATTTATTGATTTGTTAATGCGTCGTATAAAGGCCCCGTTGGAGGCGTATTTCCTCATATAGTAACAAGGCTTTGCTGTGTTGCCAATCCAGTATTCCTGCTTCACTTTTTTGCTTTTGGCAAGAGCCACTCATTTTTATCCTTTTATACTGCAAGTTTCTTGCTGCTTCTGCATTTTTGATTTTCCACATGAGGCTGACAACATCCAACTGAGCATGCGCTGTGGCAAACTACGTCATTCTGAAATAAATAGGGCATTTGCTGTTGGCCCTGCTGATGGTTGTTCGTGAATAAATCCTGAAATTTAGTCTTTAACTTTCAGGACTTCAGGAATTATCTCCCCTGGAAGAAACAGTCCCTTTGAGAATAGCCGACCGGGTCCTTATCAACTCCTGAGCTATGAGTGGGTTACCTGCGCTGGAGCTTGAAGAGCTCTAAAACATGTAGGACGATTGGTAGCTCAGAGGAGCTTTGGCAAACATAACTTTGGGGCATGGAAGTGATTAGAGGATCCTCGTTTTCAGTTTTGAGTTTTCTTAAGCTATCCCATCTCTCTCAGGCACTCCGCATGCGTACTACAGGGGAAGATCTTCATATTTGGCGGTTGGGACACACCTGTGTGTTTCAACGACATGCACGTACTTGACCTGGGTAAGACCTGTTGGGGTTTGCATTAGGTGCCTGACTCATCGCCTTGGGCATAACAAACAGATACTGGTCTTTCTCTGGACGATCCCATTTTAAGATGTGCATGTATGCATGCTCTGTTACTGGAATGGTTAGGCATTAGTAAGGCTGAGGTCACATTTTGGGCTCAAACCCACAACTGTCATGCTCATCACAGCTCAGCACTAGCATCTTTTGTCTAATGTCAAATCTATTACAGCTGCTAATGTGACCTGGGGATTGCAATCCCTTATAATGTACTCCAGTCACGAGTTGACTGTTTCATACTCATCTCAAGGTTTTGTCATTGTCTGATTGTCTCTACTGCCTTTTTAGCCCTCAGCCGACAAAAGTTGTGGAAGGGGTATTGTCGTGGCGAGCGGCATCCGTCTGTCTGTCTGTATGTTAACTTCTCGTTTCCGGACGATAGCTGAAAAACGCCGTGGCCAAATGCTCTCATTTTCTGGTGGTGTGTTGGTGGTGGTTAGAGGAAGCACCCTATCGATTTCTGTCCCCCAGCGATACTCAATATGGCCATCACGGCCGGGCAAACGCAAGGCTGAGGGGTCCCGCTCGCAACAGCAAGCAATTTTTTTATCTTTGGATTTCTCTGGTTCTTTCTCTATCATCTCAGGAGAATACTGTGATTTTATTTATGCTTCTACATTTAATTCATATTACATAGTACAGCTTTCTCTGACCTCACCTAGGGCTGATGGAATTTTCATCTGTGAGGACAAATGGAGCTCCACCTTCTCCACGAAGGTAAAACTGCACTTTGTTTCCAAACTTCCTTTAGGCGCCTGCACTAGCATCAAGTTTTCAATTGCATGTTTGATTTGTCCAACACCCTCTGACCATGTCATTAGTTAATAAGTGAAAAGGTGAGCAGAGTTCACTGATTCCCCCGACCCTTGTCCTTTCCCATGTTTCTTTTGCTCATACGAGATTACGAAGTACAGATATGAATATGGAGGGGTGATGGAGGTTATGTTTAAAAGATGGCATAATTCTTCAGTGTACTTATCAGAATTAGCGGTGCCTTCGCAGAACTCCAAGTTACCATTGCCAAGGGTACTGACTCAACCCAGTGCCATGACTACGCTTGGCTTTTCGACTTGTTGCTGATAAGTCTGGATGCTTTTTTTTTCTTTGGTTTATAGCATGTAATGTCCTTTTTTTTTTTTTGAAAAAGGGCCCAAAATATTGATTGTGTCTGACCACGGTGCACATATCCACTGTGTGGTGGTCCATTGGAGGTGACCCTGAGCCCAGAGAAGTTCACAGCCGGTGTGGTTATATCACTTGCACATAAATGACAGTTCTTGATACAGTACTGTCTGAGTGATCAGAGATCACAGATATTCAGCTTAGGATTGTGCCCTTGTCCTCAATGTGCAGAAATTCCTCCAGATTCCTTGAATCTCACTTGCTATCCACAGAAAAGGGTGAAATATTCAAATCCCTATTAGTTTTTCTCTAAGCAACATTGTTTTTAAATCTTTTAATGATTCTCGTACATTTGTGGGTGTTGGCGGTCCTCATCTGCCCTTCATTGCTCCTGAAATACTCGGTCTTTCCTGGATGCTGCTTTGGAACCAAATCAAGATTACAATTACCAGCTGATATCAACAGTTTGAAATTACATCACTTTTCAACATTTTTACCCCATCAGTCTTAATAATATCTTTTCTTCTTACTGCCTGCAATGAAATGCTAGTGAAAGTAAATTTTGTAATTGCTGCTTTCTGCTTTTATGTGAATTTTTATCCCCCGGCATATAGTGTGAGGGGATATAGTGATCCAGTTTTTTTCATCTGTCTGCAATCATTCTGTTTTAGAGCAGAACTCGAATTCTGTTCAGAATTTTTTTGACGAAACTTGCTACATGTGTTAATGAGGTCCTAGACTAGAGCCTTTTCGTATTTTGGGATTTCAGAGATTAGATTGCTGAGGCCGGGGGATATGTCATCCTTTGAACATTGATCATGCTGTCCTGTTATGGTGGGAAAATATCCTAAAACATTCTAAATTCAAAGTAAAACCATAATCTCAATTCAAGTAGAAAATCTTTTAACAACTGCTGTACAATGAGTAGCAGTGAGGAATCAAAAACTTATGAATCTGCCAAGAAACCTAGATAAGCCAAACTCTGCAGAACCCTCAAGGCCAGCCTAATGAGCTAACCTTCCGGAATGACTATATCGGTCAACCTGGTCCCACTACCTGAGCATGAACATCTGCGCGTTCTGGAACCATCCATGTCCTCAGATAACTTGCTATACTTAGGTGAACCCAAGGTTTGGGAGACTTAGATGTGGTCTTTGAGTGTCCCTGCCGGCCGAAAATGAAGGTACACTATAATGTAATGGCAAACTTGTCACTAAGGGTGGAGGGTCGCTATGGGACGATGTACCAATCATAATTGGTAATATTAGAGAAGGTAGAAGGAGTCATGTTTAATCCCACCTAAAATAACGTACCAAAAGGCCAATAAATATGAGGGTTCGGACAGCCGGAGGTCAGTCGGCGTGGGGTGATTGGTGAAGAATGAATACTATGTGGTTTGCGCAGACCAGCCTGGGATTTTTTCTGCGTCATCTCGATGGATTTACAATAAACCCAATCGCATCAGACTTTGGAGAATGCGTCAATTTTTTAGGGATAGATTTACAAGGGTCAGTGGAACACTTTATCCACTTGCTCGGACTAAGTTTTTTCCTACAACACTGTCTTTTTCTGGGTTAGGGTTGTGATTTGAATTATATTGTCTAAACTTTTGTTGATGTCCTTTGTTCTTCAGCTGGCATGGCTGTGCTGTTCTCTCAGAATCCAGATTCCTCGTCCATGGAGGCTATAATGGGAACAATGCCTTGGCAGATACTTTCATCTTTGATACAGGTATGGATCACATATAACAGTTTGTATGTTGTATTGGATGGAGCATTGCCTGTTGGATAATGTGGGAGCTCATTATGTTTTTGTATGCTCACTCTAGTTTAGGTATGATAACAAAGGGCTTCAATCGATAGCACTTTGTATGCTAATAAAAAGTGACTAAAATATTTTACTTTCCCTATGACTCCTACTGTTGATGGGGAAAATGTTTCAAAGAAACCACCTACCATTTGAGTTTGAAATGCTTCCTTAAAAAAAACCAAATTACTTCCAAAAGGGAAGTTATTGTGGAGTGCTAATGCAGTTTTGGCGCATTAAATGACCTGACATAGTCTACAAGTGGCACATGTATTATCATTGCTTGATGTCTAACGGTCTCTTTTGATAGCTACAGCTTTTCCTTGAAGCTGAAAGGCCAAATAAAGAATTTATTTCTGACATAAATGTAGAGAAGCTTTGAAGGTTACAGGAACATCAAGATGGAATCAGGGAAAGGCAAAAGTGGGGAAAAGAAACCGTTTTAAAATGTCTCATCACATCCAATTTAGCTCCTGTTTATTTGGCTGTCTGGTGAACTCTCTCCTCTCATTGAATTTGTTGTTGGTGTAATTTTGGAATTATGATTTGTAATCAAACGTATGTCTGCGTGATTTAGCTTTGAGATAAAATTGATTTTTCTGCTTTTAGCCTCCAGCAGCTGGACCACTGTAGTTAACCCAAGCTTCCCTGCGGCTGCTCGAGCTGGACACTCGGTCATCACTATGGCTAATGCTTACTCCGAGGCAAGTTTCATCTCAACTCCTTGACATGGTCATATGAACGGCAAAAACTTTGAAGTTGTCCCCTTGGTCTGGGTGCTATTTCTAAGGATAGAATTTCAAACAAGAAAAGGGCGCAATTTCTAATCGTCAACTTGGATATAAATTGTTGAATGAAAAGTACAAGCATAAAATGTTTAACCATCTTGGGACTTGCCACAGAATTCGCTGTTTAGCATTCTAGTGCTCACGTACTTCATAGTATTGGTCATATAAACACTTAAATGTCATAAATTATTTCAGTTTTTTTCTCATTCTTCATGACCATTTTCTCAGGAATCCATGGACGATGAGGAGCAAAAAATGGGCTTGCAGCCTCTTCCACAGACCCTCATCATATTTGGGGGTGGTGATAATGAAGGTAGTTTCTACTCAGATCTGACAACCTTGTCAATTGATGAGGTACTGAAATAAAAGGTTATTTATGATCAATATAAAAACGTTAGTCACTGTTAAAGATTTCTCCTGTATTTTTCTTTTTTTTTTTTTGATCCATTTGTTTCTTGCATTATTGATGTTTGCATTTTTAATTTCATAAGATGCGCATAATGGATTTTATGTATATAAACTTTTAAATCCAGTTTTGGCAGTTGACCGTTTTTTTTTTTTTGTTTGTTCGTTTTTTGCTGTTAAACGCTCATTCTGGTGTTCGGGCCTCACCATATCAGTGGGTTGAGAACTCCCAACCGCATAGATCTTGGTATGTGAAGTTGGTGGAAGTGTAATTTAGATTCCTGAAAATATTCAAAAGGTATTCCATACCTGAGCATGAATCTTGACTATTTATACAGAAATGGCCTGTTTTCTGACGTGCTGTTAATTTTGGCTAAAGTGTAAAACCTGTCAGTCGGAACTGTTCTCTGAGTTTCTTAGAAAATTGCCTCCGCTGAACCCCCCCCAAATCTCGCTCAGGTCACCTTTCACCCCCTATTTTAACTGCTGATGAACATTGGTTATTGTGTATATTTATATACAAATGTAAGATGCTCTTTTCTATGCAGGGGATCATTCTTCATAAACTGCCTTAATTTGTCGCTATTGAGGGTCAAAATCATTTCTCTATTCTTTCATCAGACAGAAGCCACTTTAAAATGCCTTGCCTCATATTGCTGGAGTGAACTTTAATTTTGAAACTGCTCTTAATTTGGAACATTTTAAGGACTTAGTCATGTTTTTGTCTTGCAATGTTACTGTTTTTTTTTTTCTTTGGACACAGAACCATTGAAAATGAGGGCTTGTGTCTGGCGTTTCCTGTTATGTGAATGACTGTTTCAATCACTGAATAGCTGAATTGGGTATCAGATTTGATGCCCTTGATCTAAAGGAAATATTCATGTAGCTTTATTTTATTCAAGTTGTCCATACCTAGCCCAAGCCTGAAGGTAAAATGTTCATCAGTACCTTCTGTTAAATATGGCCATCAATGCAGAATTTTTTTGAGGAGATTTGCAAGTTGTGTTCATCCTGTGAGCCATTGGCCCACTGAATGACTAATGCGGATATAGAGCATGTAGTTTTTGTAGTTTCTATTCTACATTTTAGGTTTTCTGGTTTCTAGTGAAGCATTTTTGATGCAAGTAATCCTGTCTGATTCCTATGTGAGTGGATTCTCTTTTCAAATATTTGTTATTTCAAATGCATTTTAAAAGAACTAATAAACGGCTGTTTTGGAAGTCATTTCAGTCCTAATCATGTTTTCTGTTAGATGGGTGAGGGGGTGCTCGGATAAATGTGGACAAAATTAACGGTAGCATCAGACATTTGTGAGGATGGGGATTTACTTTCCTTCAAAGCTTGACTGACGTCGCTTGGGGGCAGCAGACCCCTTAAAAGTACACAATTCTCAACCAAGCGCTCTGCAGGGCACAACCATACAGTAAATTCCTCCGAATGAAACCGATTACAGCCGAAGTTGTGTTGCATCCCCCATATGGTTGAACTACGGCAGCCATGTTCCCTGCTGCCTGTTCCGGTATGTAGCTGCTGCAGGGGCAACGGTGGCTACAAGGCGCAGTACCGTCTTACTCCACGTCTCGAGGCAGTTGTCGTACTCTGACCAGGAATTTAACTAAACCCGGGATGTAGGGTTTAACCACTGAAAACCTCATTTTATTTAGGCCGGTCGTCTCCCGGTTATTCTTTACCACCGCAACGTCGGAACGACCTCATTCGACTCGGCGGTGCGGCTTCGAAGAGGGCGAATTCGGAGGGATTTGTTGAGCTGGCTCGCTACTAACGTCACGCCGTTTCTGGTTAATTCGCCGACTAGCATCTTGCTAACAACCTCTGCACTCGTCAGCCGGACATTTCCTCGGCTCACAACACCGAAAGAATAACCTTTCCACCCATACTTAATTTTTGCCTTTTGATTTCCAGCGTGGGGGATGGGAGTTTGACTTTGAATCCCAGTTCGCCAGCCACCTGCATTTGTTTTTAATTTTCCATCAAGCGAAGGTCAATCAAGTCTGATCCGGGGGCCTGAACCGAATCCTCGGACTCGAGTTGAATGCTGATATTGGGGACCAACAAGCTCAGTCATCGCCTCGCCGAGCTGACCCCCTATTGTCGGTGAACTGCGGGATTCTCTCCCTCCTGGTCCCAGAGACGAGGGGCAGACGCGGGACCGCTAATGTAATATTAACTCGGAGGGCATTATTCTCCAAACCCACGGGAAATCTTTACTGCAACGTTCACGCCATCAGCTGGTTATTTTGTCACGTCGCCTACAGAGTTGGCTGGTCGGTTAACAACTAATCCAGCCGTATGACCATTTTCACCTAGGGTTGGAAAAACTTTTGGCCCCCCTTTTCCCAGTAGAAACGGACACGTACGTCTAATGAGGGATTCAACTTGTTGATTGTTTGAGAAGCTGGCTAATGGCCGGCTAGCTCGCTTGATTTTCCCTTTCGACGGACACAGAAGACGGACTTAAGTTGGGTGTGTTGCCAATAAACCGCATAACTTACTAACAACGACGGCCTTAAATGAGCGTCGGATTCTGAATGGTTTTGTATCCCTCCGTCCCGTATCTGTGGAGGATCCCGTAAGATGTCAACCAGGCCGCCATTGTTAACAGTCATTGAGAATTCGTCCGGCCAGGTAAGGCCAACGATGCACATTACTGACGTTCACTTGTGTTTTTCACATTGTTCAGCGGTGGGCTGGCGAGCGATCGGATAGGACTCTGTGATAACTGGGCTATTAACTGACCTCACCATTAATCTGACGCGTTATTTAAACGTTTCATGGTGTTGGCGACGGTGTGCTGGGTTGCTAACGCTCGCTGGTTTTCTTGGTTGCTAACGTTAGCCGGCTGAAAGAGACCGTTCATAGTGCCGTTGGTAATTACAGTCAGTTGGCAAACTACACATTGTAGCAGCCTTAGCTTAGCAGTAGATAGTTATTCTTGTCAAATGGTCGGTAACTGATCGTGTTGGTGGTCATGACATTGGATAGCTAGCTAAGTTAGCTATGTTTACAATGGTAACCTTAAACGAGGTAATTTTGGTGTGAATACTGCTAAGGTTTGTTGCCATTGACGGCTATCTTGGTATTCGACTATAATTTAACGTTAAGGTAACTTTCTTGGCTTATATTGGCCAAATTGGTCTTAAGTTCATTAGCTAGCTTGCTAACGGAAGCTCATCTGAGTTCAGCTAATGTTGCTAGCTAAGTTAGGTTAGTCAGGCTTGTTTTATTTGTGCCTGAGTATGTTGGCTCAGCCAGTGTTACAGGCTGTCCTGTGTGAGTGAGTGATGCAGCTGGACTTCCTCCAGGTTTTAAATTGGTCCCCATTTGCTTAGCTCTAAAGCTGCTTTCACACCGGACGCGAAACGAATTTTTCGCACGACAGATTAAGTTACATTCAAAGTCAATGCAACGACGCGAATACACGCGTCTCGCGTCGACTTGGAATGTAATCTGTCGTGCGAAGAAACTAGTTTCGCGGCCAGTGTGAAAGCGGCTCAACGCTGACTGAGTTCTACTAAGCGGGACACCGACCTTGGAGGACCTACTTTAAGTCCTTGACCGTGTCGCTAGTTATTTAGCGAGCTGTCTAAACTTTTAAAGTTTTCTGACTATCAACTTGGCTGCGAGAAATGATAGGAATCGAAATTTCTCATGAATTTGTTTCGAAGTCATTTAACGGTGGATGGCTGGCCTATGCTTAACTTGGGTCCAAGTAAAGTTTAAGCGGGGCTTATCTCGTGAGAACCGAAACTTCATAACTGGATGAGTCATCTGCACCTTGGCTTAATGTTAAACATTTATTGTAGACGCTGCTTCGCTGTATTGTCCATGTTGGTAACTGCTTTTGGCTACCACTCTGACAAGGGAGCAAAAAAAAGAGCTAATGTTACATTGATCATCCACCCAACTAATGGCCGTATTATGTTTAAGAACAATTAAGCTGCATTCACATAGGACGCAAAACGAATTTTTCGCGTGGCAGATTACATATTATGACTAGATAAAAAAGTAGTTAGTCTCACATGTTGGCTAGCTTGGTAAGTCATGAAATATTCTTGCTGCTCCACATGCCTTTATTTTGTAACTAGCTTTACCGGAATTGTTGACCAGTGTATAGTTTGCACCGATGAGTCTGCTGGGCTAATGACTGGTGTTACGAGTTAATCAGTTTATTGAAACCGGTAAACTGCGACGTACCAGATGCCAGCGAGTTAAGCTGCTCAGTTTGTGCTCCTGCTGCCGTGAATAGGTTTGCTTGTTTAAATGGTCTGCATATTTGAAACATCATTAAATATAATGTTTGGCTATAATTTTTCCAATATCTAACTTACATGGTTTTGTTCGACTGCGGGATATGATGATATTCGCAGGTTTGCGAGCAGTGTCATTGAACAGAGCGCCCGCCCTCAGTGTCAACACTCGGTTTCCGTGTGCAGTGCTACGCTGCACCATGTCACGGCTGCTGCCAAATTCGACGTCGACTGTGTATAAGTGTTGGCTCCGATTGGCTCAGATATGTGTATCTGGCTTCAGGAGAGTTTGGGGTGAACCATGTGCTTCCAGAAGTGCACGTGAAGAGATATATGTATTTTATCATTGCATTGAAAGGATTTTGAATGCGCAGGGCAAGAACACTTATTACCAATGTCATACAAAATCATATAATAAATATACCAGGCAACCGATGGGTGATCTTGTATACCTAGGGATGCATTTTCTGCAGATGGGCTGTTTCACAATTGGGGTACGCATGAGCTTTATGAGCCTTTGAGTGAAATTTGCTTAAATATAGAACGGTTTAATTCTATTTATTTGCAAGAAATGCATCTAGTGCAACTAAAATTGTTTATCTCATGAAGAAAGCTGTATTTTCCTTTGAATGGCGTAAAAATGGCATTTTCTGGACACTCTTTTTTTCTCATCTGTATGAAGTATATTATTAGATGCAGGTACTAAACATCTCTCTGAATTCAGATTCATGTATTTGGCATTATCAGTCAGCACAGACGCACTGAAAAGGTAAGTAGAATTAATATGAGCAATAAACTAACCTGTACATTTGACTATCCAAAATGTCCACTCCGGAAATAAAATGATTGTCATGAGTTAAATGCCATATAAATACAAATGGGTGATCTGTTTAGGGTATTTTTGTTTGTATTATATATTCTCTCAGTGTTTACATTTCTGTTGATATTCTCATCAGTGGCGGATCCAAGGTTTTCACAGAGAAGCAAAAGAACTAAGCGCTTATTATTCTTTAAGTAAGCCCAGATTTAGAAGGTACACAGGTAGTCTCGTGACAGTGTCTTCTAAAAACTCCTATTTTACAACCTTAGAATCCATGGTAGTTCTTACGGTTTATATACCACTTTTAATGGTTCAACTTCACTATTCCTGTTGTCTTGCATAATGGCACATTTATTTGGATCCAATTGTATACATTTGCTTTATGCGATAGAAATGACCGAGAAACTCTCTTCTTGCCAATAAAAAAGGATTTGTGGACTAAAGCTATGTGCAATTTATTAAATTTTGTAGTTTTCGACCTAAAGTTTAAGAAGGCAGGCTTACTGGGAAATTTGTTCGACCAATGGTCTTCCCTGTCCCCTGTTGCAGTAAAACGTGTTTCAACGACGACAGACAAATGTCAGAAAGCAATGGAAAGGTGGAAAAGCTTAGAGATTAAAGTAAACCGACATTCGAGACTTAGCCTCTCAAATACAAAAAAAATGTTTAGAACATTTTGAAAATGCCAAAATCAGGAAGTCTGTTATTACCCGATACTTGCCTTGCAACTGGAACAACACTTTGTCAGAAATGGCTCCATATATTTATATATGATACAAAATTGAATTTCAGTATGAGTCTATAAAATTTTCATAATTTTACAACATTAACTCAAAATATTTTCCAGACTAAATATCCCTATGCCTTTAAATTAATCTCATCGTGAAATGACATACAATAAACTCAAATGGAAACTTTAGACCCAAGGGCCGTTCCATCTCCAATGGACCAGTTGCCTGGGCTGTAACTACCATCTCTCAGATTGTCCTGATTTTTCCACCAGCAGTTGCAAAATGTACATGGACGAAAATCCCAAAATTTTGGCTGTCAAGTCCAACTGGTTACAAAATGGCAGCCAATTTAAAAAATTGCCTTTTTACGCTCATCACAACGTGCCCTCCCTCTTTTTTCAAATGCTTTTTTTGCAATAAATCAAAAACTGTAGCACCTATTGGCAGTCTTAGGTAATTGGTGAATCTGGAATCAAATAAATGATAGCTTCTATGGTTTGGAAACTATTGGATGAAAACCCGTTTTGGAGGTACCAATTTTTGGGCCCCCCTGATCTCAATGCTGCCACCTGATATCAAAATGGAACTGTTTTATGCTCATCATCGCTTCAATTGTATAATATCAGAAAATTAGTGAGGTTTTCTGCTTTGTGTTGACTTAATCCTCCAGAACGTAAAATGGATATTTTGCAAAAACGATATTGCCATGTAGGCCCCTACACTCACATGCACATTACACAAATGTATAGAGACTCATACTAAGAATACTTTTTGTCTAGCTTTTTCATGGAAAACTTGTCCTGTGTACATATCTGGAGTTATGCTCCTCAAAGTCTAATGTGATGACACCTTTGGCACTTCTGGCCAAGGATCCCTCCCAGAGAGCAATCATTGCATCCTTCTGTCATGATTGTCTTTACTTAATGCAGTGGTCTTCAATGTTGTTCCTGTGGACCCACTGTGTGTGCTGGTATTTGTTCCAACCTCAGTTGTAGTCGCAGGATTTTAACAAGCTGTTAATGTCTTAATTAGGTGTTTTTTGTGTTTAGAGTTGTTAATTACTCTCTTTAGCCAAATGTTACGTAGAAACATCCATGCATGCCATGAAGAACAAGTCGACATGGTCAACAACATCCCCCGCCAATCGTGTGCTTCTTATTTTTGAACTCCATCAAGGCCTTTATGGTCTGAAGCTACACACCAAATTTTGTTGTCCTATCTGTAATAGTTTCTGAGAAAAGTTGTCCTCTTTCTCTCAGAAGGACGGACGGACGGAGGCCAAACCTATATCCCCCTCACACTTTGTGTTGGCGGGGGATAATAAAATACCCTTTCAAGATGGTGTGATTATATCTATCCTGCAAGAAATTTCTAGTAATATAACATTTCAAACAGATTAAATTAGCCACTGAGGTATTCCATAAACCCCAAATTGGGCTGCTGGACACGTCTTTCAAATTATTAAAAAAAAACTTCAGGTGAACTTGATTAGATTAAAATAACACAAAACTGGTTTGACTTTTTAACATTTGCTTGTCGAATAAATTTGTCATGATGTGCCAATCAGTTTTCAAAAATTAAGAGCCAACTACATCTATAATTTGATTAGTTACATTGTTTTCTCTTGTTGTATGCTGTTATTTCCAATACATTGCAATGAGGGTATGGTTTTTTTTTTTATTCTTTATTTATAGATTTATAGATTCATAGATATTTCTGTTAACTTGTGAGTTAAGAGGGTGCATAACTGCTCCAAACATTAAATGTCACTTAACAGCTTGTAAAAAATCTGCAATTACAATTGCGGTTTGAACAAAAACCAGCATATACAGTGGGTCCCCAGGAATGACCTTGAAGACTACGAACTTAATGAATGAGAGCCCACTTCAACTGATGCTATATTTTTGTTTTAAGGCAGTAAACAAGTCATTTATGTGACCTCTTACAGAGTCAGCAAGGAAACTGGGTACAGATTGTGCATCAAATCCATGCTAGATTACTAGGCTACGAATGTCCGTCCTTTTTCCATAGTTTTGCAATATCCCTATAGATACTACTATATACTCTGCACGTGTGTATACATGACGTTATTGTTTTCACAAAATGCCCATTTTACATTTTGGAGGATTATATCAAAACAAAGCGCAAAACCTCTCTAATTTTTTGATATTAAGTTGAAGTGATTGTGATGAGCTTAAATCAAGTTCCATTTTGATATAAGGTGGCAGCATTGAGATAAGGGGGGCCAAAGTTCAATATCCCCCAAAAGGGTTTTCATCCAATAGTTTGCAAACCATATGAGCAATCACTTATTTGACAGCATATTCAGGTTAGCATGAATAATTACATAAGATGCCAATTTTGGTGCCAATAGGTGCTATAGTTTTTGATTTATTGCGAAAAAAGGGTTTGAAAAAAGTAGGAGGCTACGTCGCGATGCGCGTAAAAGGCCATTTTAAAAATGCTGCCATTTTGTTACCAGTTGGACTTGGCAGCCAAAATTTTGGGATTTTTGACAATGTAAATATAGCTACTATTGGAGCAAAAATCAACTAAATCTGTGACGGGGTGGTGTAACCCCTTGGTCCATTTGAGCTGGAATGGCTCCCATGTCAAACATTATTTTTACATATGTGAGAAAATTTGTGTATCCTGATTGCGAAACAGCCCATATCTGTTTGTCAATGAGGTATTGAACTAATTGTTTTTCAGGGATTCTTGAATTCTACTTTTGATGTTCTGCTATTAGCAGTCACTGGCTGCATGCTGTTTCATTGGCTTTATTCATTGAGTCCTATTAAGTTACACTTCTCATTTGTCCTGGTCCTCTGCCTTTAATGAATTACTTATCATGTCGTCTTTGTATCCATAAATATGATTAAGACTGACATACAGTTCTGATTGTGCAGTGCAGTTTGTAGGACTGCATGCTCTCTCAAATGCAGAAATGGGCTATTCAGGAATCAAGCAGGAGTTGAAAGATTAAGCTAGAGCTTACATGCCAATATGAAATCATAATGATGTTCTTTGAAAAATTTGGCAGAAAATATCTGTATTAAATTTAGCAAGGCAATGTCATGCTACGGCACTGGTTGAGGACTGCCATATTTAAAATCAGAACCTGAACAAGTCTATCTATTTAACCCTCATCAATGCCAGGGGTAAAATTACAGTGTGATTTATTGCTCATGAGTCCTGCCAAGAATCTTGTGATTGGGGCTAATCTGTGAATGGGTAGCTATGGACAACAAAAAATTATTGTAGTAAAGATTTAACTGGTGCAATAACATTATCAGACCTGAGAGATGCTAAAAATAATAGTTGGTCTCTGGGACTTCTCACATTTTCAGTGTGGCTCTCACAAAGAAGTACCACTTGATTGTCACCAGGCAACAGTTAAATTTTCCTGCATTCAGCCTCTTTGTGGTGGAAATTGTGGCTCTTGATACTTTCATCTCTTCACTTTTGGAGCTATAAATATCAGAGTTGTTGCACCGTCAACTACTGATTTTTTTTTATTCCCCCCCTTTTAAGTGACTAAAACATTTTTCTCTCGTCAAAGATGAGGAATATCTGAGGCACGTAACTCCCGTTTTGCACCTCTGTTGCCACTAATTTTCAGCTAATTTACTGGTCTCTTTGAAATGCTTGATGGTGTTTCTTGCAGTGTTATAGCAGCATTTATTGTCTTCAGTATCATGGAAGGCACAGTTTGTCTATGAACAATCTCGGAGAACTCTTTCTGTCGTGCCATCATGTTAACACTGACACTGCTCAAAGTTCACTTCACTTAAATACTGGGACAACTGGCTATCAGAGGTAATTTTGCCAATGTTGCCTCAAACCAGGCTAAAAGAGTATAGCATTAGGGTCTAATAATCATGGAAAGAGCCTTCTAAATGCTTTCAGGCTAGGCAAGAGTCAAAAAAAATTGACACAATTGAAATGTTAAAAATAAAATTAAAATGTTTTCAGTTTTTTTTTTTTTTTTTTTTTAATCAGTATTTTTATCTCCGTATACTTGTGGGAATGACTTTTTGTGTTCTCATGGTATTTTGCAATACATTTTCACCAAAAGAAATCATAGAGAAATGAAAAGTGGTGGTGTGTTATCATGCTGCTGTATCTCCTGGATTTAATGCATGCAAATGAAGGGTCTATGAATTATTATCCCCCGCCACGAAAGTGAGGGGGATATAGGTTTGACCTCTGTTCGTGTGTGCGTCCGTCCGTCCGTCCGAAAAGGGGACAAGTTTACTCGGAAACTATGATAGATAGGAAAACCAAATTTGGCATGTGACTTTGTGACATGGTTTTCTAGGTCGAGTTCGAAAATTAGAACCGTGCAGCGATTTTTTTACGGAGTTATTGCCCTTGACTCGTTTTTTCAACTTAGTGCATAGGATCCTCAAAGGGGACAAGTTTACTCGGAAACTATGATAGATAGGAAAACCAAATTTGGCATGTGACTTTGTGACATGGTTTTCTAGGTCGAGTTCGAAAATTAGAACCGTGCAGCGATTTTTGACGGAGTTATTGCCCTTGACTTGTTTTTTCAACTTAGTGCATATAATCAAAGGGGACTATAATTGTTAACCTTTATATCTTACTAAAAATGATTGTAGAGATATTGTATATGCCTGTAATGCCTGTATTTTGAATAATTCAAAACTAATGCAATATAGCTCCAATGTAAATATTTTAACATATTTTACAAAAAAATATTTATAACAAAATGTTCTTGTACACATATGTATTCCTTTGATTACATATGCAAAGTTGATCCAGTGTTATTAAAAGATGAAAAAAATACTGAGCTCAGTTTCAAACCTGCTAATATATTTTTATCCCCCGCCAACACGAAGTGGGAGGGGGATATAGGTTTGACCTCCGTCCGTCCGTCCGTGTGTGCGTGCGTCCGTCCATCCGTCCGTCCGTCCGAGATAAAGGGGACAGCTTTACTCAGAAACTACTACAGATACAGTAACCAAATTTGGTGTGTAGCTTCACACCATAAAGGCCTTGATTGAGTTCGAAAATGAGAAGTGCACGATTGGCGGGGGATGTTGTAGACCATGTCGACTTGTTTACACTATTCTGATCAACATTTCAGAACTTCCCAATGTGCAGTACAAAGCATGACCAAGTATCATTTTCATTTATATTTATATCATATATATTGATTTATATCAATTTTCAGCTATCTGTTAGTTGGTGGGCCACACCGGTGTCGTCTACCATGTTTCATTTGGGTATCGCAGATAAGCACAGAGCTGGAGCAGTTTAACTTGAGGGTCATTCCATGTCAGATCATCAAATGGGTCTCACCACCACCTTCTCAATCTTGCAAATTTTTGTATGCAGCTGTATAAGTGTATATTACTGTCAAATCCAAAATTTCAGCTCATTCGGACCAAAAATGAATTTTTGGTGAATTATTTTCTAAGGGTACGGTCCGTCAGTTTTTTTTTTTTTTTTTTGGTCAATTGACATTTTCCTTGTATTCCCAATATGCTCTCTGGCATTTTGTCCCCCGGCGGGACGGGGGACATAGAAATGCTGTTCGTCTGTCCATCCGTGTGTCCGTCCGGGAACAGTGTACTCGCAATAACTTTTGACAGCTTTGATGGAGGCTCACCAAATTCATGACATTCTTATTGGTTTGTTAGGTAGATCTCAGCCATGGGCACAAAACTATGCCTTGGCGATGCGTCCATCATCCACAAGTCATTAAAATTGTAATCTCTCTCATGACCCATGGTTATATTTAGCTCATATCACAATGATCCATCCCTCATCCATCTCTGTTCAACCAATGACCAATGAGATACAGTGTCATTGTAGTTCACATTATTAGTGCTGCAGTGCCCCACATTATTTTCAGCCATCAAAACAGTTTTTGCCACATGTTTCTGGTCACTTGAATGTCGGGGGACACAAGGCCAGCAGGCCGTTTTTTTTTTCCATTCATTTGTGTCTGCTGAATATAAATCCGGCTGAATTCACCATGAATTCATCACCAACTGCACTCAGTACTTTGCCAAACTTGGGGGGGGTGCTAAAATGCCACCTGTTAAAACCCCTGCACACCTTGGATTTTCTTCTGTTTTTTTTCCTTTTTTTTTTGAATAGATTCCTCTGTTATAGTAGAAAGTCCACTGTAAAAATTGTTGATGTGTTTTGGCCAATATAAATTTTGCAGGTGTCTTAACAGGGGTGGGGTAATCTCCAGAATCCTGTGGCACTTTAAGCTTCTCACACATTTAACTGCAATATTTTAAGTGTTTTCAATCATTAGGCAATCACATACTAAATTATACCAATTCCTGTTTTATAGTAGACATAACAAAAATTGTTGATGTGACTTGAACGGCATAAATTTCAGAACTGTCTAAATACGGGGTCAAGCAATATTTGAATATCACTTCTTTGCATCAATAAAATTTACTGACACTAATTTCAGTAAACTGACTGTTAAATTAAAGCTTTGTATTCCATGCTATGTTAACAGTGTTATTGCTTCCTAAATTCAGCAAAGAGCACAACAATGTTGTCTGTCCCAGTTTTGTCCAACTTATACTGCCGGGCTGTGCGTCCAGTGACATCTGGCGTTGGAACAGTTCGGAGATTCAACGTTTTTGAATGGCACCCAGCATTTTTCAGAAGAAGTCCATGTTAATGCTTTTGTCCTTTTGTTTCCCTTCCTGAAAAACAATAGCAATAATCAGAAATTATTGAGCAATAACTGATTCAGGTTTCTCCCTGCCTGGAGTGGATTTTTCTACTATAATAGAGGAATCGGTTAAAAAAAATAGAAGATCATTCAAGGTGTGCCCCTGGAGATGCGGGGGTTTGAACACGTGGCATTTTAGTGTTTTTTTTTTCTTTTCTCCTCTCTCTCTGTACTGACTGCAGTTGGTGATTAATTCATGGTGAATTCAGCCTGATTTTATATTCAGCAGACCCAAATGAATGGAAAAAAATGCCAGAGAGCCTGTGCTTGGGTTTAGCCTATTTTGGGGGTGCTTTGGGTACCTTAGCATAGAAGTGCCTGAACAAAAGGCACTATTGGTGTTGTCATCGCTCCACAACCAAGAAAGATAAAGTAAAATGGACTGCATTTTTTGCTTAAACAGTATAACCTTAGCTTAGATTCAAAGTTTCAAAGCTAAAGGTGTAGTAATATAAAGGTTATGCCATGTTAAGTACAAGAAAAATGTAAACTGACAAAAGCTGACAGACATTACCCTTAGAAAATAATTCACCAAAAATTCATTTTTGGTCCAAATGAGCTGAAATTTCGGATTTGTTCATCACTAATGCATATTTATCTAATGTGAAAATATGGAAGCAATCTATGACTACATGTTGACGAATGTTTTGTAAATCTGATGATTTGACATGGAATGACCCTTGACTCAAATCTGTGCCAATTAGGGGAGTTATGTTGAATCATTTTTTTTTTCTTGCTCCATTTCTTTTTTTTCTTGAAACATACCTTTTATACCTGAACTGATACTAAATGGACAGCAACCATATGTAAATAATGGTAAATGATGCTAATAATCCTTGATGGCAGGCTCTCTGTTATTAGCGTCAGGTCTTGGGATCATAAATTTAATTTTCTGTATTTTTAGGCTATTGGCAAATGTCTTTTTTTTTTTTTTTGGTTTAATTCATATGCATGTATGCTTCAAAAGGTGCGTACTGCCTGCAGTTTTAAAATTGCATGCAGTTTCTAAATGTCATGTAGTTGAAATCATAAGGTTTAATGTTTGCCTTACCAGTGCCTATGTAAACGGCATGCATTTAGCAAGCTAGAATTGCTTATGTTGGCCAAACTAGGTCTACTAAGAATTATTTCATTTTCAGAAGATGACTACTACTGGGGCCAATTTTATTGCAAGAATGACTCCTGCTTTTTGCAGGAGTACACGGAAATTTTAAAGAGAGAATTGAAAAATTGAGTGTTTATTTCTTAATTAGGTATGCAAACCGATATATAGACTGGGGTACATGGCAGTCATTGTATTTTGTGTCTCCAGTCCAGCAGAAAGCCTCACAGGCCATTTACATGTGGCACCAAATTAGTATTTTTCACACACCTGTGTGTGTCATCTACCATCTAGGTGCAAAAAACAGTAGAAATGAGTTGTTTTGTATTGGTTCATTGCCGCACTTTCTTTGAGGAGGGAGATGGTTTTAATTCACATTGTGCTCTGTTAATTTTCTTTTTCATGTTATCGGGGCTGACTGGATGAAAGAGCATTCGGAATACAAAAAACGGTTTTAAGTTTAAACAAATTATTGCAAATAAACAGGGAAACATAATTGAGTATGGAGGAAAGGTCTGAAACAATGTCCCACAACCAAAACAAGATGAGCACTTGGAACACCCCAGTCCATCCCACTTGCGAACCCACAAGCAAGTGGATAAGTCAGATTAAAATGATAAATACAATGAGAAAAATGAAAATACAGAATTAAAAATAGGTTAGTAAAAAAGAAAGGTGAGCTCAGAGTTTTAGATGTATAGCCAATCCTGCAGTATGACATGAGAATGCAGAAACTGCAAAGCCGACTGATATTGGTTCAGGTAGGTTGACTCCACCTAATGCACGGTTTCAGGTGAACTTCTTTTTACCCTGAAAAATGTTGGGGATATTTTACACACAATCCTTCGGGGCTCTAAACTGCATCTGCAGAAAATGTTTTGCTCGTGCAATTTGAAGTGAGAAATTTCATTTGATGTACTCAGCAAGAGAAAATGAACTTTGGTCTTCGTGTCTCAGTAAACTTTATGATTTCCAAGCATTTTCAATCAGAAGAAAACTACATCTACCTAAAATAATTACAGAAAATAATTGTTCAAAATATCCGTATTGAAATATGTACTAATCAGATTTGCACAGTGACTTGGAAAATACATAGGCCATCCTTAATGGGATCTGTGAATTGTGATGGAACATGTCCTTTGATTTGAGGTCAGGACTCATTTGATTATTTGAAAACCTTCATCTATCCGTCTGGCCTGCAGTAAGCAAAGCAGCCTTAATTTAACATGTTCCCTTCAGTATGCTTTATAGGTTCATAGTTTTGATGTGTCGCCCCATTTTACACCGAAGGGAGTGTTGGGTGTTTCTGTCATAATCTTGGACTTTGAGTCACCTGTCAGCAGAACACTGTTCCTGTGCCATTTTGGAGCTCTGATGGCAAATTTGAGTGGTGTTCCTTTACTTACTTCTTTTAGCTATGAGCAGTGCTGTTGTGCTCGTCTTCCCTTAAACGCAATTCTTGCACTACATATTTCTAATGTTACTCGAGATGTGACAATGTAATGATTTTGAGAGATGTCTGAGCTCTTACCGTTATCTGAGGGTTCTTTATTTTGCCACCTTAGGCACTTAACTATGTGCTCTTGCAGTGATCTTTGAAGAATACCCACTCATGGGGAGGTCAGCAACTGTAAATACTTAAGACATTAACAGTTTCATTCATGTGTAAATCATTTGTCTTTCTGTGGCTTATGGAACATTCTGGCCCACACAGACATATTTGTATCCTTTTGTTGCTTTATTCCTCCTAAGAATTCTTTTAATGGGGTGCATGTATTGGTATATAGTTTTTGTTTAAAAAAACCAAAAAAAGCATAAACATTTCTATGACTTGGGCCCAGACATATTTGTATTGTTATTATCCTCCGCCGCGCGTTTAGCGCGAAGCGGGGGATATAGTATTCAGCTCCGTCCGTACGTACGTCCATCCGTCGCGAACATTGTCAGCGTGACATCTCAAGAAGGAGTCAACCTATATCAATTCTTTTTGGTACCAACCTTCCTACTGGGAATGCGCAGACCACAGTCGGTTTTGGTGACCTATCGTCGGGGATATAGTCACTTTAGTGACAAACTCTTGTGTCTGTTTGTGTTGGTTGCGGTGAAAGCTTATTGGATCTCTGGCTTTTTTGTGGAAATCGATACAGTGAATGAGCTGTACTGTAATTCCCAGAAGGATGTAAATATTTCATCCCTGTAAATTTTTAACCGCACCTCTCCACTTCCAACAGTCTAATGGCTTATCTGGACGTCAGATGTCATCAAAAGGTTGCACAGTGTATGTAGTTTTGCTTTGTGATGCTCCAAGAGCATGGAAGAGGAAATGAGTTCGAATGAAACATGTCTGCAATTATATTTATATTGAATTGAATGGCTTGCTCTGCAGTTTTTCCATGCAGTCCTGATGCATACCTTACTTTACGTTTGAAGGGTACACTCATGGTGATTCACATTATTTTTATTATGAATGCATAAGTGGTCATGCATCATTTTTTAAGGTTTTTTTATTACATTTATTTTTTTATATTATTTTATGAAGAGAATGGATTTTATTTGTCTATTTATTCTTACATTCATTCATTAATGTTTTGAGAAAAAAGGGAAAACTTTTTTTTGCCAACACAAAAACAGGCAGCCAATATCTCAATTTGGCAAAAATATGACTTGGGCTATTATGCTATCAAGCTAATGATATTTTGCTGCAGTATATTGGGCCTATTCCCTGTAACTGTGTATTTCAACATCAGTCTTGGGATCCTCAAGGTGTATGCTTGGTTTTGTTCTAACCACAATTGCAATCCCTTATTTTTTTTCCCTGATTACTCTAAACCACTCCTTACATGTTTTGAGCGCTCATTTAACCTTTGAAGACATATTATATCAGGGATGATCATGGGCCATTCTCTCAAATGAGCCTGGTAGGGCAGATTTTCTGATGAGCTCCATTAGATAACTAATGCATGTGTTTCCAACTACTATTATTCTAGTTAAGGATGGCAAATGCCAATTTCAGATAAATTGCATATTGGGGCAAAATTTCCCAACAAGTTTTTCACCATTTTTTGAGATATGGGTCATTCTTGAAATTAAGGTCATCTTTTAGTGATTTGGATGAGTGTCAAACTCAGCAGCGGAAATAATCTATTGTTGAGGTCATTATTTCAAATTTTGTAGCAAAATTCCCTGCAGCCTTAAAAGTTTCACTTTTTAAGGGGTCCAAAAATATGTTGGCGAATGACGTCACACATGTAACGCATGGCAACAAGTTTTCATTAAAATAATAAATCCTAGCAAAAATATGAAAAACTTAACATTATAAATTAATACTATACCTTCCATGCTTGGAAGGCATAACTTCCCCAGTCCCACAAATAGAATCTGTTTTATAGCCAAAAATTTCGCAACAAAAACGCGATTTTCTCGCATCGCAAAATTTCATAGTTTATCAGGCTTGTGGCAGGCATAAAATCCACATTTTTCTAGTTATTGCTCTGAAATGTTCACCATAGCATCAGTTTGTTATTTTCTATACAATGACACAGCCATTTTTGGGTAGGTAGATACATGGTGTATTTATGATCCATCTGCCAGGCAGGTTCTGCCACCCATTTCTAAAATTCTATGACCAAACAATTTTTCAAAATATTTTCCCATGAAAATACCCAGAATGAGTATATCATTGTACAGCTGGTGATATTCGCTTCAAAACAAAAAAAGAATTACAGGAAAATGTGTTATAGTTTCTGAGATATTGTTGCCACAAGATTTTCACCGTAACAAACATATTAAATTTGATTGAAATCAAATTCTATTCTGAGCTTTTTTCAGTTGACACAATTTTTATGGGTTTTTACCC
This sequence comes from Gymnothorax reevesii, assembly GCA_029721435.1. Taxonomy (NCBI): domain Eukaryota; kingdom Metazoa; phylum Chordata; class Actinopteri; order Anguilliformes; family Muraenidae; genus Gymnothorax; species Gymnothorax reevesii. The sequence goes on from CM056586.1 coordinate 10,694,398, forward strand.
TCGGCCCGACTTCAGGTCGAAGGGTATTGTCATCAGTTCGTCGTCTGTCTGTCCGTCTGTCCGTGTGTGCACCTCTAAAGTCAGCATCAATAAACTAGTTACCCATGCCAAAACATTTGCGGTAATGTAGGGAATCCAAGCCAGGAAAGACTTTTTCTGATCGGACCTTTTTTTTTTTTTTTTTTACTTTGTCGTGGACTGATTTTGATGAAGCATTTGAGCTAGGGGGTTTATCCCTGGGGGAACAATTATATATATGTGCGGGGCTCTAGATTAGTGAAAAAAATTTGAATTTTCCAAAATTTTTCTGGGACTTTGGGCATTTTTGTATTTGTCAATATATGTTCTGTGGAATTCTACTTTGGTTATTGTGTAATTGTTCTGGGACACTTCATAAGTCAGGCCGAGGGTGTTCAAACGCGGGTGTTTCTTGTTAGTGTTTAGAAGTACTTAAACTGAGTGACCCAGGCTTGACCCCTTAAATCTCATTTGGCTTCAGAAGAGGAAGCCTAATGAGGCGGCTCTCCAGGCAGCTCCTTAAACACACACAGCCCTCAAAATGGCGCACTGTCAAATCATAAAATAATTATATTTTTAACACAAAGCAACTTTTGATGCAAGAAATTCAATACGAATGAATGATTTTCTGGTTCAATTTGGCATGAATTTATCAATATAGGCACAGCTGGACATCAATGGTCACCAGTACCCTCTCAATACCAAAAATGCGCCTTTTCTCCATGATAAAGGTCAGAGTTTCGTCCATTTTTCTGTAAAGCCGCATCAGTAAGCACACTTACTCATGAAAGGAACTGCTTATTTTACAGTCAGAACGTTCACTCTGACGGAAAGCTTGCTGTTTACAATTCCAATTTGAAGGTGACTAAAACCTGTGAAATGTTTGTTCACTTCTGTCCCCCATGTTAATACTGCCAAACCCAATATTCTGATCATGAACATTGGCCAGTGCAGAGGATGTATGTTACACACCTCCATGCTCACTTACAAGGACCTACAATAGTCACAGATATGATTTTATTTAAATGAAAAGGACTTAAGCATTACAGGATTTGCACACGGTCACGCACGTAACAAGAGCGTCACACAGGTAATGCATGCAAATGAGGTTGTAATATGCAAATGAAGTTGGTATTTTTATTAAAGTTTTAGTTAATGCAAACAGGAATAACTATTGCTGAAGTTGATGAAACCAAAGTGTCATAATCTACATTACATGCTCATAATAAGTATGGATTCCTTTATGTAATCCTGCCCTGAATTTAGATTGTTGTGAGCACTTGGGTGATCAATTATGTGGGAATGCAATAGATGCTTATCTGCATCTCATTTTGCACATTTTTCTGAACGGCCAGGTAAATTTGGAAGGCACTGCAAATGCTACGCCATCACTGCTGGTAGTGATTTTATGAATGAATGTTAGTCAATGGCGATGATTCATAGCTACAGGTTCAAGTTTGGATTAAAGCATCTAATTCACCTACGATCATCTTTCTCATGGCGGCAAAGTGCTGACCGTCCTCATTGCTAATACTGTCAATGGGTTCTTACATTTGCGTGTAAATGAAATGCGCTGGGGGGGGGGGGAAGTCTCTTCATCCGGAGCAACAAGTTAGACAACGCGCTCAACCTTAAACTTGAAGAGGGAAATTTCACAGATTTCCTTGCTTTGGGCCAGTCCAATGGTGCTTTCCACTGGGAATTGGAATTCCTTTGAGTTCCTTGTCAAAAATTTCAGGTGGAATGCTCCCTGAAGTAGGATTTTTGAATTACTCATGATTTTTGCTTACATTGTCGTCAAATTCTAAGGGGGCTGCTCTGCGCATCAAGAGTCAGCTAAAGCTGCTGTAATGTACTGTTTACCTGCACTTCTGTCTTATTTTTGTGCCGTTAAATCAGTCATATGCACAGCAATATCCACCTTCAATATATGCATATTTTGCTATGTGGTTTGTGTGCTCAAAATGCCACAGAAATGCATTGTTATGAACTGGTATTGCAAGCACAACAAAGATTTTCCTGGTAGTATTCTGACTTGAACTGGAACGTGGTCAATTGGGTCATGACGTCATTCCCAACTTCAACTTCCAGATGAATACTGTTCCTCATTACAGAAAAGGCCCTCAAGGCTTTCCCGCTGCTAAGGATTAAACTTCAAACTTTTTTTCTTATACTGTGAGTTTCATTAGATGAAATATCAAAAAATATTTCAATAAAGAAAATAAAAGTTTTATTTAACTTGTACAGCACTGCTAATGAATACACTGGACAAGGCGCAACAGTACTACATCATATCAGTTTTGGGCCATATTGTCCTGACCTACTACAAGCATTGTATGGATTTTTTTATATCACTTGTGGTAATACTTCTAGGTGCAATAGTGCCGTTTTCCTTGCTGTTATGCTCTGCCTGATAATAAATACTTTGTTGCCCGCTATTGTTTTTTTGAGGGTTGAAAATTGGTCTTCTCTGCTTTAGGGGAACCCTAGAAGGACTCGTGCATTTTTCAGGATTGTACTCATTGGCTCAGGAGCCGAACGGTAGAGTTGCATTGGTTAAATATTGTCAGAACGTTGAGAATGTCAATCGGGCTACTCTTCCTGCAGGCATAGGCCATGCTCATTAGAGTTCTGCCAAAATCTCAACCTTATCATGAAAACTCGCCTTACCAGTTGAACTGGGCGCGAGCAGCCAGGAGGGAGTGCCTGGTCTCCCTGCGTTTTGTCAGGATTGACGTCATGCTGGTGTGTTATGTCAGTGATTGTTAATGTTGATGACTGTCCTGACTGCATTTGATTGTGTCTATAATTGTCTTTGAGTCCCCGTTGGTGTAAGTCGGTCGACATAAGTTGTCTAACTTTTGTGTGCGAGAACGAGCTATCCCAGCTATGTGTGGTGATTAGCTGTATGAGTTTGCACGCATAACATTCGTCCTCTTCCGCTCTGCCGCCTTGTGTATTTTTACCTGGCTGCTTCACTGGCAGGGTTGGGTGTTTTTGCACTCTGATTCTCCATATAGCTCTCAAACACTTTGGTATAAATAGTGTTTCCAGGGTCTGGGAAGTGGGGGACACTTTTCGCCAGTTGTTGCTCCTCCTTGTTGTCCAGATTTAAGATTTTCTTCCTGTTTCTCCTTCGTCAGAATAATCGTCATTGTTCCCTCTTTCCTTTATCTCCTTTAAACGCAGCTTGTAAAAATGTTGTTTTCGTAATTAAGGACAGAGCAGAGCTGTGAGTGATATGTGTGAAAAGTGCCCCTCCCTGCCTGTAACTCGACCTCCCTCCAGCACCGACACACCGCCCACGCTCCTGCTAACTCTGGTTTTTGTCGCTTATGCCATTTCTCAAATGCTGATTTTGTTCCTACATCAACTATTTCGATTGGCCCCCCAACACATCGTATGGATTTTCTATGGAATTCAGTGCCAATCATAACGGTGGTTTGAATCTGTGTTCTACATACAATGCAGAACATTGTATACAGTTATTTTACTGTTACGTAATGATGTAAAAAATATTAAGGGATCCTGAGCTGTGTTGACCCCTGGAACAGCATCTCAGCCAGTCAAATTGGATATATTGCCCTGCAAAAGATAGAGAGCTACATTTTCTGTTAATCATTCAGTGTTACTGAAAGGCCTTTGTAATTGCGTTGGCTGATGGTGGAACAGGGATTGGCTTGTCTAGTTGTAGATAAGTGAGAGAGTTGGAAAATGGTGGCAAATATACTGTATATTTGCATTATTACACAATGACGCGTGTTGTCTTATTGTCGGAATTAATGTGCTTAGCCTGTCAGTGTTATCTGACACAGCATATCACTTGAGAATAGTACTGATTCTCTGTTTGCTAGTAAAAGAGCTCTGATGTTATTAAAGGAGCAGTTTACTGATATTTTTTTTTTTTTTTAACCTTAAAATCAGTGCTTGGATGACTGGAGGAACTTGGAAGGTTGAAAGAATGTTTTAATGTAGCCTGTGGTGCTAGTTATGGCAATTTATTTGGGGAAAATCAAACTTTGTATGATGTTACTGTAAGTGTCTGCCAGGGTTTTCACTTCATGTGAGTGATCGTGGCGCACCGCCACTGCAAAATAAAAGCTGCCACGCCTTTGTGAAATGACTTTACATAAACGCTAAAAATCCTAAGGACAATCAGGTGTTGCTAGTTCTCCTTAAGTTAAAATGAGCGCTATTAATTCTTAACCTGTTATCAATCATTTTTCTTGATAAACACGTTTTCCAATGAATAAAAATTAGCCATCGGCAGTAAAATGCACTGCTTTCTTCTTAATGCAGTGTGTGCAACGATTAGAGAAAAAATATCCTGTTCACTTTGCAAAACGATAAACTACAATGTTAACATCTGTGTTCGCTGTGAGCACGTCCTGCTCTACCTAATCGTATCACCATGATTATTTAATCACAATTCCGGAGTCACAGTCGGTTTTCAGTATATATGTTTGAGCCACCTTCACGCACGTGAGACTAATAAACCTCCGTGCACAGAGACTTCAATTATTTCATGGTCTGCATGTTGATTTATGAAAACTGGCCACACCTGATAATGCTGAGTTTTGACCCGACGCTGAAGCCCTCCGCCACAGTTTCAAAAAATCCTGGAGGAAACTCTGTCTCTCAAAATGCCGTGCATGCAAGAAGGCCAAAGAATATTTCTGAGCTAGAGGTGTTCTGTCAGGAAGAAGGGGGAAAAATTGCAAAGACAAGAATTGAAATGGACTCAGCTGGCTACAGGTTTGCAAGCTGTTATAGCTGCCCGAGGAGGAGTTTCAAAGTAGTAGCTGACGGGGGTCCCAAACTTTTGCACAAGGCCTTTTTCCTTGTTAACTTATTGCAGTTTCAAAATAATTAAAGTGTCAAAATTATTCTTTACTTAAACATGACATATTTCATCACATTTTAAACTTTGTAGCATGTACAAAGTTGAGTTACTCTGCCCTACTCATTGCCGCTACCGGTGAATTACGCATTTAGCGCCTTCCACTATCCCTAAACGGTATCTTGCGGCCACACTACCCGCGATACATTATGCCGAATCCTTTATTTGCGCCTGGAGGTGTGCCCGTGGGTGTGTTTATGCGCTTTTCTAACAATTGCTATCTTGACCACACACTTTAGGGAAAGCGTATAGCGGGTCCTCAAACCACCCGCTACCCATTTGGGCTTTTACAAGAGTGCAGCCAGGTGGCTTCAATGCGCGTCCACTTGGACACTTGGACGTGCACATGCGGCTCCACTTCCCGAATTAACTCGCCTTTAAAAAGCCACCTTGCTTTAGCCTCAGTTGAACCCCTGAGAAAATTGCAGAGAGAGAACTAAATCACCTTGATCGCAGATAAATAATGGAATACCCCCAGAACGCGTGTACTGCCAGCGCACCAGCTACCTGGGCCTTTCTGGTAAGTCTATATTGTTTGTATTTTGTAACAATCATTTTTTCCGCTTTTATAATAATATATAATTAAATGTAATGTATATTAATGAAATATATTAGGCCAATATATAATACTCTAAAATTATAATGCAATACAAGTATTTCCAAGAGAACGAGAATGCGTGACAAAACTATACCTCTCCCGTCAGGCTGTGACGGAATTATGTCACCTGGTTGCAGATGATCTAGACACCGCTGCCAGCTGTCCATATGCCTTGGCCGTTGCTGTTAGGGTTACTATGGTACTATTTTTCTTTGCTAGTGGGTCATTCCAACACCCACTCAGCTCAATTGGAGGCATGACCCAATCATGGCAAAACGCTTTTTTTTTTTTTCTTTTTAAAGTTTCTATCACAGTAGGGTAGGCTGGATGATGTGTTTTTTTTTTTTTTTTTTTTTTTTTAATGCCCCCGTAAACAAAGTTTACCTGTCTGTCTGTCTCTGTCTGTTTGTCTGTCTGTCTGCACTTTGCCATGGCTATAACTTTTAATCGGCTCATGATAGGACTTTGATACTTTGCATATGCATTGCTTGTGAGAAGGCATTTCAGATGGAGTCATGACTTTTGACCTTGACCTTGACGCATGACGTTTGGTGACAAAAATTTTTACATGGGCCATAACTTTTCATTAGCTAGTATTAGGCATTTGATACCTGGCATATGTATTCCTTAGGATAAGGCCTTTCTGATGAGGTCATGAATGTCGACCTTGTGACCTTGACCTTTAACCTTTGATTGACTCATGATAGGCCTTTAATGGTTAACATGTGCATGTTATGTACGGGGGGGATCAGTGTTTCACAAACGCATCTTGTTTTTTTTTTATACCCCCCGCAACGAAGTTTAGGGGGGTATACTGGATTTGCATTGTCCGTACGTGTGTGCATACGTGCAGGTGTCTGTGCGTGTGTGTGCGTGCGTCTGTGCGTCCGGACCCAGATCTCATAACCTACTCATCCGATTTTGAAAATTTTTTCTCTTGGTGGAAGGTCTATTGATTGTGGTACTGCCCGACTACTTGTTTTTTGTAGTCTTGTGGGGCTTATACATTAAACAATATGTCAATGTGTAATAAGTTAATCATGAATTGTGTTATAATTAATATTAACAAAAACAGATCTTCCCCTGTCTGGATTTGACCTCATGCACGAGCCGTCTTTGGAGAAACGTGGCGAACTTCCTCTCTCCATCACGGGTTTCGGTTTGAGGATTTGAGATCTGCTCCTAAAGGCAATGGCACATGGCAGACTGATTGGTTTAACTGGCGTAACGCCCAAACCATGCCTATGCATAATATAACGGGTAGCGCAGGTGGTTTAGGGATATGATGGCAACTTTTTTGGGGAGAACGCCTCTTACGCAATGCTAAGTCCCCAAATAACGGGTTTAGGGACTCTGGCGTAAGATATAGCCCTTAGTGTTCATGTTTTCTTTCAAACACAACAGACATTTAACAGACATTTAAACCAGTGGCGCCCAAATTTTTGTACCCCACTGTATGTATGAGGGCTACCCCGTCTGATCCAGACCGACAGAAGGGGGACTGTGGCACTTTGTCACTGAGATTTTCAATAATATTTACATAAGGAATATGTCAGAACACACAGTGCATCATACCCTAATGTGTATTACTTTTTAGCTCGCAGACCTGTCAAAAGCGCCCAGTTTACCACTGTATGCCACCTAAAAATGCCCCCAATGTGCATCTGAGCTTCAGATCTGGACCTTGGAGCAGGTGAAGAAAGGTGGCTTGGTCCAGTGAGTCCCATTTTCTTCTACATCAAGTGTTTTGGCTTTGTACGTGTTCACCATTTACCTTGGGAAGAGATGAAGAAGAGATGGCATCAGGATGCACTGTGGGAAGAAGACAAGCTGGTGGAGGGAGTGTGATGCTCTGGGAAATATTCTGCTTGGAAAGCCTGAATTTGGGAATTGATGTGATGTCTGTCTGATGGAGCTGTTTCGGCGACAAAAGGGGGACCTTCCCTATACAGGTGGTTTTAATCTTGTGGGGGATTGGTATATATATATTTTTTTTTATTTAGAAGTCTTAAGAGAATTTTTCTTTTCAAATCTTTACATGTGAATGGCCATTTTCATTTTGTTTCTATTCCTCTACTGTGGTATGCTGTTGGCATTTGAAATTTGGCTAAATTTCTTGTTCAGCCAGCTTGTTTAAAATGCAGATGTTTTTATGAAGATTTCTGCAGATTGACTGACTGGAAAAAAGACCAGTTTTTAGATTGAATACTAATGTTCTCAGTATTGTAAATGAGTCTATTTCTGGGTTCACAAATTATTTTAATTGATTTATGGTCGTACGTCAGAAATAGGTGTATACAAAAGGGTGGAGTTGTTACAATCCGATATTTTTTTTCAGCATTCACTTTTGATTTTTCTCGGGTTGTGGTGAATACATCTGAATAAATCTAGTACCAATTTGTTCCTGATTTTCTTGGCTTTAATTTGATACCCTCCATTCACCATCTGAGGCAAGAGCTGCAGAGCTAGGGCACATAAACTAAACGGAAGTCAGGGGTGGAGCAAAGGCGGTGGAGGAGGCGGTGGAGGGGGTAATAACACAATGTATTGCAGACAGCTTGAAACCTAGGTTTGGTTCATGATTAGCCCCTAGGTGTCTCTGGTGACAGGAAATGATCCAGTAGAAATAAAAGGAAGCCATTTTTAATCAAGGTCAAACCATGTGCTTTGGCCTGGAAGAGCATGCTGGATGATATCAGCCCAATCTAAGTTGTACTTCAGTGTATCATTTGACAAATTAACTCCTCAACATCAGGTAAATGAGATGAAGAGATTGAAAAAGTAAATAAGTCAGAAGTCAAGTCTAAATCAATGGCCAGGTTCATCAGAGGGGTGCATTGAGTGGATGGACCATGTGGTTGGCCAAAGTTCTGAGTCTCCAGCCTCTGGTTCTGAAGGAAGTAAGCATCCCAGCTGTAACAACTTTACTGAAAGGTCAACTCGCCCAACCAAAAATGTTCTGCACACAAGTTTGGAGTGCTGGTACTGACAATTTTCCTAGTATCCTTTCAGGTTCAAGATATCTGAGAGAAAATTTAACTGTGACAGGTGTGGAAAGACATTTGTTCGGGCAGACCATTTTTGAGTCACTCAGTGACTACTTCTTATTCCACATGACTTCCGAGGGTGTGGTCACCCTTTCAGAGGATCTTACTTCTGATGGCCATGGTCTTGACTTGACTGAAAAAGACGGTCATTTCCTCCTTTAACATTAGGACCATGAGGATATCATGCGTGTTATTGCTTCCTAATGAACATTTGAATCATCTCAGGGCAGAGCTGTGACCAAGTCATCATATTCAAGTCAAATCAAGTCCCTGGTTGTTAGTTCAAACTCTAAGCAGATGAGGGAGAGCAATGAGGAGTGAAAGGGGGTAGGGGAACAAATTAGACAATGAGCTAACTAGTGAACAAGCAGAGTGGGGAAAGCTGAGATCCATGAGCTGCATTTCATGTCGACATTGACCCCTTTCTGATCCTAAATGTATCTCAGGTTTTAACTCGCTCAGCTTTCCCAACTCTGCTTGTTCATCAGTTAGCGCGTTGTCTAATTTGTTCCCCTACCCCCTTTCACTCCTCACTGCTCTTACTCGTCAACTTTGAGTTTGAGCTAATGATCAGTGACTTGATTTGACTTGTACATGATGACTTGGTCACAACTCTATCTCAGGCACACTGAACTGACCTGGCAACATACTGAACTGACCTGGCAACATACTAAACTGAGTCTACTGAGGGTTATTAGAGACCTTAAATGTCCCATTGATTGATTTAGCAATTTCCACCTGTGAAAAGGGTTGAAATTTTTGTTGATTTTCAATACTTGGGGCATGGACCTTCAAGTAAGCAATTTGGAAATTTGATGGTTATATGTTGAAGAGGAATCTTTCTTCTTCCTTTTGCAAAAAACCAGACAGAGTTATGTTCAGTATTAAGTGAGCTATGACCTCTTATTATCTTACACCCTATTTTGAGAAAACGAACAGAACGTTTTCAAATTCTAAAGCATTTTCCTATTAAGCGGAAGTGTTTGGTCCCTCATAACTCTGGTTCTAAACTGCTTATTGGTGTTTTGATTGTATTTCCCGAAAGTACTTTTGCATTCTAATAAAATATCAAAAAATCAAAAATTTGTCTTTTTTGACCATGTAACGCAAATTAGCATCTATTTGTGACATACGACCTTACATTCCGGCCGTGGTAATCTCAAATCTGAACTCCTCTGTAAAGTATCCCTAAAGATAAAGAAATTATTACCTATGGAAGGACAAAATATTTGCATATCCTGAAGGATCTTTGCTGTGATTCTTAGGGGGACGGTTCACACAAAATAAAAAATGCATATTTTTTTTCCCAATTCTAAGATTGATGCGAGTATGCCAAGTTTTGGAGATATTGGCCTGAGAGATGTCTGACTTCTCGAAGATTGTGTAACTTTGCACTCTGCTTATTGTGCTCAGAGCACCCCCCCCCCCCCCCAAAAAAAAAAAGGAAAACATTTCAAAAACTCAGCAGCAATGTCTTTTTTTTTTTTCTTTTCTTTTTTTTCCAGAATTCCTGACGCAGTTAGTCAAGATTGTCCGCAGACCATGTTAGCAGTTTACTTTTGGAACTTTTTTTTCTCTACTGAACTAAACCCGCTTACTACACTGTGCAGAAGGGAGCGTGAATCTGCTTGTGGAGGACAGGCTTCTGCTCACTGCAAAAAATGTTGTTTTTACCCCTCAGCTCTGACTGGGGGCAGAGGGGTATTGTCGTCACGCAGGGCATCCGTCCATTCATCCGTCCGTCCACATGTATATTCTGCGCATGAACTCTCAAACTCAATCATCAGTCAACCCCATTTTTGGCATGTGTCTCTGAGTCGGGTAGCTGCAAAAGCCCATTGATTTTTGGTGGTGCTTCGGTATCCAATATGGTTGTCAGAGCAGGCATCTTGAATTTGCTTTGACAGAATCTTATCCCTGTTCAGGAGAAAGTTATAAAGTTTCATAAAACAGTTGAACATCATAAACTGTCTTCAGGGCGAAATTCATGTCGAATGGTGGTTAAGTATGAAACTCAGTCACGCATTGATATACCGCTCAATGTGGGCTGAGCGGGACTTCTCGCGTCAGCATGGCTTATCGGCCCATATAGGTCAACAAGCTATTGACATGGTGTGGCATCTGTCGTCCAGAACATTATTTTTTGTTTTTTTGATTGAATCATTTTTGTCCAGTTTATGAGCCCTTGAAATTTTGGCTCTTCTTTTTAATAAATCAGGCAATCAACTTTCCTTGGTACATCAATGTACAGTGCGAGCGCAATTTTGATTGAATCGACGGAAGTGGGTCTAGTGGGGTGCTGTACTTTAACATTGGGTCTTCTAGAGAAAAGGCAAAATGGTTGCAGATGGAGATCAAGTTTGTATTATCAACTTATAGGAAGTCATATATGACTTATATTTTGGTTGTTGAAGTTGACCTCAGATGACCCTGAAAGGTCAAACTTGAGGTCAAAGCAAAATGCTACAATTTTTGAAGTCTTCTAGGCTTGAAAATGTAGAGGATTGGGAACATGTATATTGAACACTCATAGGAAGTCATCGAGGGGTCAGGGCACAATAGTTATATGTCCATTTTAGAGGTTTTGAAAAATTGATTTTTAGGTTTGCAAATGTTCTATTAAATCAGGTACCTCATTTACATTATTTTTGTCAGTCACTCTTTTAGTGCATGGTTCAGAATCAGAAGTATACTGAACATGTAAGTTTTCATAAGTGTGGTACTGCGACATCATGGCCAAAATGGCCAAAATGGACGTCTCCTCCGTGCTCCAACAATTCTAGCACTTGATGTGACATAACACAATGGTGATAGATTGAAGTTAAGTTTGTTTGCACTGAAAGACAGATTATTCTGTAATACTATTCATGTTTATTCATCAAAATATCAGTGTTTAATTAATGTAAGCAGATTTTGTTGGACATACCACAAAATGAAAATGTGAATTCTGTTTAAAACTGAGGTGCATGGACGTATTATTATTTTGCTCTATTAGCTAATAGAAATTTGTGACAGGAGGTAAAAATCTCAATCATAAAATTTGGACATATCACCATTGTGCTCAAAACCTTCGATATATGAAATTTAATTTGGTGGGCTCGAACTTGACCTTTGGTTACCTTCGAAGGCCAAACTTCACATAGTGAAATTTCAATGACTTTTTTCACCAAAACTATTATAGATAGAGCTTAGGTTTGTATTGTTGGCATACAGGAAGTGTATGAAGTTTTATTTGATGACCTTGAACATAACCCTCAGTGACCTTCAACGGCTTAACTTTACAGTGAAAATTCAATGGCTTGTATCAGCAAAATCATTACAGATGAAGTGTAATACTGTATTGGAGATGTATAGGAAGACATATATGAACATTGAATTGATGACCTTTTATATTGACCTTGAAAATTCAATGACTTCTATCTCTAAAAAGATCCCTGTTGGAGCCTAAGTTTGCATCCATAGACTTAAGGGAAGTCACGCATGAACTTTCATTTGGTGACATTCAACTTGACTGTTGGTGACCTTTTGAAGGTCAGACTTGACATAATACAATTACAAGGACTTGCATTGCCAAAACGGTTAAAGATGAAGCCTAGGTTTGTGTTAGAGACTCATGCTGTAGGACGTCATACATGAACTTTCATTTGGTGACCTTCAACTTCACTGTCAGTGACCTTTTGGGGTCAATATTGACAGTGAAATAACAATGACTTGTATCATCAAAATGGTCACAGATTGGGCCAAAGTTTGTGTAGAGACATTTAGAAAGTCATAAGAAGTCCATTTGCTGATCTCAACTGGACCTGTGACCTATAAAGTTCACAACTGACACGATGAATTTTGACTTGTATGATGACTTGTATCACCAATACTACTTTCGAGCATAGTATTATATTACAAGAGGTCTTGTAAATGTCTGTTAACTTTTATTTAGTGACCTTGTCATTGACCATCAATGATTTGAATGTCAAACTTCACACAATTTTCATAAGTTCATGATACTTAGTTTCATAACTAAGTATCATCACTAAAATATAGCTTGCCGGTAAGCTACAGGACCCTTGGTCCTATTTTTTTATTATTGGACCCCGGAATTGCAAGTGGGCATGTGTGGTACATGGGCCTAATGGGGATGTTGACCTAAATGTGTTGAATTGATTTAGAAGGGAACAGAACAGGAACATTAATTGGCAGCAAAGTGAAAGTTCCACAGTATGAACTTAGCCTGTTCCATACCAGCGCATGGGAGGCAGCGTGCCATCGTTTTCCAAAGACTGCCCTGATTTCTTTATGATGACCATATTGTTCGCCTTTTTGGCTGGAGCAGAATTCTGAGAATGTTGACATGGCTCTGCGCATTGGTTGATGGCTCATCCTTTTTTTTTTTTTTTTTCCGCTGGAAGGTGTTATTACAGAAATCACACCAAGCTGTGCAGTGCTTTGAGCCGGCTGTGTGCTAATTGCAGCACCGTTTGAAAATGCTTTAAATTTGCTCTATAAATCCCGTGGCATTTGGGCCTTTTTACCCTGCTTTATTGATAAATTAAGACGCCAATGAAAAATATGAATTGAATTTAGAATATTAGTCAAAGCCTTATGTCAGATTTTCACTCCTAGCCAGTCCCCTCCCCCAGATGCCCTTTCCTTTATGAAGTAGAATATAGGAATTTAAGTGTTTCTATACATTAGTTACTGTGGCCCACGCTATTATTTTCAGCATATTAGCATTCATAGCATTTGCTCTGTCAAAATAATTTGAAGGGCACCGCCATGTTAATCAGTGCTGCTCTCATTTTTGGATGTCTCCAGCACTGCGCCATCAGTATGGCTTTATTATTTATTATTGATTATTTTCTGTGCAACATTTGCCAATGAGCCCCCGTAACGCGTAACATCAGTAGTTTTATGGAGTCCATTGTATTTTTTTCTGATGTACAGTATCAGTAAAAATTTTGGACACGCAGTAACAATGGTTAGAACTTTGTTCAGTGTCTACTGTGAATTTTTGGTGGTTATACCAAATTGCAAAAATAAGATGTAAATGGTCTGAAGTTTAAAAAAAATAATTTGCTTCACTAGATGGCAACCAAAAATTTTTGGATTGATTTAAAAAAAAATAAATAAATAAATTGAAGAAATATGAAAGTCATGATACTATTTCCATGTCCCAAAATAGGAATTAAATCCATGCTAATTTTGTACCGATACATCAAGAAGCAAACCGCAAGTGCTGCACTGCAGTGGGAACTACTGCTCTTGTGATGGTGTGAACCATTAAAAGCATAGAGCTGCCCTAGAAAGAAAATTTGACTTGCTCGGCGATAAAGATTGAAGATGTTGGTTTTGAATAAGTCTTGGTCTTTTTTGTACAAAAAATCTTTTATTTTCTTCTCTCATTTTAGCTTTTTTGAGAAATGTACCCCATCTTTTGAGTGGAACTGCATATTTTTTGCTAAACGGACAGTGATGTTGCCACATTTGATGATCGCAGCATATTGATACCAAGAGAGTATCAAAGTTTTGAACTTCTGATAAATGTCTTGATGCGCCCATTTTACCCAGACGTGATGCGCCCATTTTGGCCTGTTATGAGGAGCCCATTTGATGATCGTTTCCTCCGTCCGGCAGCACCGGATGATTAAAGTTAGAAAGTGAGCGTCCGACTGGTTTCTATTTGTATCCTGGCTTCCTCTCTCCTCTGTGGAAATAGGAGTGGAGAGATATTAATACTCTGAGGTATTACCTGCTGGCACTCATGCCTTCTTTTATTAATCTCTCCTTCCATCTATCGGTCTGTTTACCTCACCATCTCTGTATCTCCACTTCTAACTTCTCAAGTACTTGTTGGCATGGAAAGTGAAGCGTGTTCTGCTTAAGCTGTGCAGTGCCCAGCAACACAGCCTCTGAGGTGCACTGGGATTCAGCATTTCACATGGGCTCCTGTCGGGATCCTTTCAATTACTCTGAAGGTTCAGTTTAATTTAAAAGAAAAAACAGAAAACTTTAACATATAAAAAATTTTGCGCGTGTGTGTTAGTCGGTGCTCTTGTGAACTGGCAGGGTAGCCGATCACAGGAGTTGATGGCTCTCGCGTGCTTGCGCACATTCCTCTGGCTGCTGTCAGCAAACTGAGACTAGGTGTCACACCACAGTGTCAAAGTTTGGGCCAGAGTGTTGGGGGTTTGTTCAACTGGAAGTTGAAAATGTGGTTTTGCTGCGTTGTATGTGCGTGCGTGCTTATGTATGTGTGTGTGTGTGTGTGTGTGTGTGTGTGCAGGCACGCGTATTAATATAACCAGTGAACTGTATCGTGCGTCCCAGCCTTGTACAGCGCTCGAGCTGTTGTGTACATTGAGTGTTGGCGAGAATAATGGAGAGGAGGCGGAAATGCGGCGATTTAAATTTGCGATTGGTCTCCATGCCAACTTGGCGGTGATGACGCAGAGGCTCTACTTGTAAATAAGAGACGCAGAGAAGGGGTGGAGGCAGGGCCAGATTCCTCAGGCCTGAGTCTCACGTCTCCTCTCATAATCGCTCACTAACATTAATACTCAATGCAGAAGTGAACACCCATAAAGCCCATCAAGCCGTAACTGCCACCTAATTATGATGATTACGGCTAACAGTATAATGGGTGTAACGCTAATTGTTGCCTGCTCTTCCTAGCTAATAATTGCCCGGAATAGTCGTGTGCGGCCTCTCACTGCCGGCATGCGGAGAGCTGGAGAAACAAACCCGTGCGAACTATAACCATGACGACACCTGATTGTCTCCGTGTCTATAATTATCGCGTGCTGGGGGAAAAGAGAGCCCAGCTACAATGCCCAGGCGAGGTGGGGAACGTGTGCGGATGCCCCCGTGCTGAGGAGCGCGAGGGGTCTGGGAGCACCGGCGGTCTCACAGGAAGGAAGAGGGAGCGGAACGTGGAGTGGGCGGTGTGGCGGGGCGAAGGAGCGGGGAACTTCAGTGAATGGGGAGTTACCAGACGGGCACTCCAAACCGGTTTGTCATTGTTACGGGTGGAGTGCTGTTATTGGCCTTGTGCGTTAACTTGAGCTGTCAGTGTGTAGACCTGAAATGTCCCCGACTTCTTCCTGTAAGCTTCAAACCTCCCTCGGGGTGTGAAATTAACTCCTGAACTGCACCTCAGCCGTTTGTGCGCCTTCGTACTGAAGCTCTCAAAAACATTAAGCGTCTCCTGTTATGTCAACAGTTGCTCAGCCGTTACAAGCCATTTTCAAATCTGTTCCTCCTTCGCATCACAGAGGGAAGTGAGCACCCTGAGGCAAGAGGGACTGATCAACTTCATCCAGCCACTTAATCAGTTCCCTCATTATTCTGGGTCAGTCACTCCCCCCTTGTGATGTCATGAAGGACACATTATTAAATGGCTTGTAATGGATTATTGGTTCTACATCTGCTGGCATTATAGGAGACTTTTAACAAATGTTCTTCTTTTTGGCTCTGGTGTGAGGTGGGGTTTGGTCGCTACTCTTGTCAATAATGATCTGTTAATGTGTTTTGTGCTAGTTGTACAATCTCAGCTATTTACAGAAACTATATGATTTCCATGCCAGTGGCCTCAAGTCCTTTCATGACTGGCCTTTCCTGTTGAGTCTGTAGTGTGTTTTCTTATCGGAGGTATTTATTTGTATAGCTGTTTGGTTTATGTAATGAAAAGAATAGGCTTGGCTGGAATCGTCCCTGATCCTCATTTGTGTACTCGCGTAGAGGGCGCTGTGCATTAATGATGGGAAAAGTGAGCTGTATTCCACCCCGTAATGGTTATAATCCATCCCGGATACATGAGTGTTCAGCTGTTTATATTCAACACTTCATTCGGCCACTATCTGCATTCTCACAGAGAGTATGTTATTATCATTTGTGCATTGTGGCAATGGACGTAGTCCAGATGGGAGGCAGAGATGGCTGTGCATGTTTTCTGCATAAGGCATAAATACTACGAGGCTTTTGGACAGGCAGTAATATATCCAAGGTCATGTGGAAGTGCTTAAAGAGCAATAAAATGTAGTGATAAACGCTTTGAAAAGTAGTGCATGTTCATCAGTTTCACTGAGAAAAGGGGGGATTGTCAAATGGAGTCATAGGAGCACTTTAGCTTGGACAGGTGACAGTACATTCAGTAAATTTAAACGGGGGGGAAAAAAAACAACCATTTTATTTTGAAGTGATTGTTTTAATCCTAACCATTAGCTGACCTCATCCTGCGTCTTGTACAGGTGTTGTAATGAAGTTATGAATATCAGAGACCTCCATTTATTGTGCTTTGATTGCCTGCTATTGTATTGTGGTGAAATTATTTGGGTTCATTATATCACCGAAATTGAGTTTTTGAGAATAGCATAGATTCGGCTTTGGTGCTGCTGCCACCACTGCAGACCAGTCGTGTTCGCCTGATTACAGGAGCTGCTTTTATGGGAATCACATGAAACTTCGTGTTCATTCCATATGTGTAGATGATGAACATTGTGTGGTGTGACCCTACGCATTTTCCTGTAACTCCACCATCTGATCAAACTTTGAGTTATTGTGTTGGAAATGTGGTGACTCGAACAGTTTTTGAAAGGAATCATGTTACATGTCTTGTGATCGTTTTTTTTTTTCATGGAGAAGGGCTGGTGTAGTCTAGCGCCCCCACCCGGCCAAACCTTTCATTTTTAAAATTTACAGTAAATTTCAAACATATCAGCTTTCAACATTTGTGGTGCAAAGTTATTTATTGTGATGGCTTTGTTTCCTGTAGCACTGTCACAAGGCCAAATTTAGCATTTTTGCATGGTGTAAGACCGTTGTGACTGGAATCATATATAAAACCTTCTGTGATTTGCTCCTTTAGTATTAATGACCCAATGACCTTCTCTGTAACACCACTGCCAGGCCAAACTTATCATTCTTAAAATACAGGATCTCAGACCGTTTTAATGGGAATGACACCTAATTGGCTGTCAACATTCCTGGTGTCCAGAGGAGGACCCATGTTGATTTTTATGGCTCTATTATTTTTGGTGTTGTGCCACCATTGCATGTAACTAGTTTTCCAAATGCATGAAGTCAAGCTGTGTTAACCCTTTAAACCCTGTATTACTTAGAGGTTAAGACCCCCACTTATGCTACAACATAGGTTACTGTTAGAGTGAAGCTACCTGATTGTAAACAAGGTCACATGCCAACCAAAAGTCATGTGATCAAAGTCATCTGTTTGGGGGCAGGTTCATCGGCATTTCGGGTTATTACGCATTCTCAACCCTTAAATGCCCAACTATAGTAGAAGTTGAAAGAAAAATCTTTGTGTTCTGTTAATATGTCCTGGGGCGGGGCTAATAACAACCCAATAGCTATTTTTAATTTTTGGTGACCTTTGACCTCATTTTAGTTTTGTGACATATGTCACGATGGGCATTTTGGGGACCTTATTGCTAAAATGACTTGAATGATAAACAGTTGACACATTGCTGAAGTATTGGGCATAGCTTATTTTTCATTAGCTTACCTGTTTGTCTGCTTTATCCAGTGATGAATGGGTTACATCCTAAGACAGTGAATCTGCATGACTGCAAGTCATCATCTGATTCCATCCTCACCAATCTGTCTTCATTCTGCATTATATTCTAGTTAACCTTGCATTATGCTTTTTATATCAAGGGGCTTTCTATGGAAATTTGAGGATTCAAAGTGCCATTTTAAACTTTAGCCAAGGTATACAAAGAATGTAAGCTGGTTGCCATTGCTAATAATCATAGAAGAAAATACCTTTGAGATTTTGACTTGCAGTTGAGCAAATTTTACTTCATTCAGAGTTGTGAGCATGCGCAGTAACTGTGGCACAGCTATCAGAAAATCAGGTAAAATTTTTCAGTGAATATTCCAGACCCTGTGATTGTCTGGAGACCTCTAGCACTTTTGTTATGCCATCACTTGGCCGTGCCGACCCTGGTCCGCTTGGTGCACTATGACCCAGCAGCATTCGAAGAAATGCAGCTTTGTTGCCCCCTTTTCATTTTAAAGTGCTTGTAAGCAAGAGTAAATGCTTCCTGGTGACTGTATGACTAGTTTTTTGTGAAAAACACTCTGCAGTGATGCACAATGATTTGGCTCAAAGTGTGAGTTGCTGTCGACAAGCTGTCACTAAGGCTTTTGTCAGAGGCAGAGATGAAACATATTCCTGCTTCCCGTCCTTGTGACAGCTCGTTTCGTGTTTTATTTCAGTCACTTTCATCATGACGACCAGACGACGATCCGAGATGGATCGAAACCTTTTCCTAATTTAATAAATAAATAATAAATAAATTTTCTTGGTGGATTGGAGTAAGTGTGCAGGCGTCCTTTCCTTTCTCCATTGACATGTTTTATTTGATAGCCTTGCACCTATACGTGATGCGCGTATAACTCTTTCTTCGTACCAGCATGCATAATGCTGCAACAACAACCGCTCCATCAGGTTTGAGCTGCATTGCTTGTGTGAGGGAGGAAGTCCAGTGTTTTGCTTGCGTGTCGCTTACAGCCGGCTGTCTCACCTGATGCAGCAGTGGTGAGAAGCACATGCCCTGGTGTTGGGGAGTCCTGCGGAGCGCGCTCTGCCTCCCCTCCGCCTCAACAAAACTGAGACTTTCCGTGCCTTTCCCAGATGTGTGAAAAATGTTTGTTGCCATGGAGGTGCTGTTATGGCTCTTTCCTCATTTGTCTTCCTATTGTTGAAACAAAATGCTTTAAACTGCTTCTTTGATTGTCTCCGTCATTCACACCTGGCCCTGGCTCGACGTCTGTACGCCTTTAAATGAAATTGCTTGATTGCTCGAAGCGCTAAATTTTACTTCCTGAGAAATGGGTATCATTTACAGGGAGGTGAATTTGCTGGACGTCCAGAGGACTACCTCTTCACCTTTTGTTCCAATAATCCTCTAACTTTGAGGCAGGAGTGGCGTTTTCCCCATGTTCTCATCTGTGCAGCTCTTCCGGTATTTGACTTACTGAAAATGAGTACTGATGTGTTCGATCAGCTGAATTCACACAAACTGTGTCACAATTGCTTCGTTTGCTCTCAATTGCGAACGAAGTAAATCCACTCGACTGGTAGTCAAAATCTAGATAGTATTTTGTCTTCATCTGCGATTATTTGTGATGGAAAACCAGCTTACATTCTTGGTATCCCATGGCTAAAGCTTATAGTAGCACTTTGAGTCCTCAAATTCCTACAGAAAGCCCCTTCATTTAAGATTTACAATATATAAACTAAAATGTATAAATAAGATGCACCATGAAGACTGATTGGCAAAGATGGAATCAGACTATGACTAGCAGCAGTCAAGCGGATTCACTTTCTTGGGATGAACGTTTTTAGCATGTGCAGTAATCGTGACGCAGCTTTTTAAAACGGAGCAGAATTGCAGGGGAACTGAATGAGTCTTCGATGAACCCTCTCAGTGCTCTGTCTGAGAATCGATGCCCTTCAGTCTCTCTACTGTCTTGCATTTTGTTTTCGACAAGAAAACCGTTGGTGTTGCAGTTAATCCCTCAAGCTCTCATTTTTACTTTAACTTCCCCTTAAGCAGGTTCAAAGCTCTCTTACCCCACATGGTAGAACAATGTTGAATGCGCATTCAGTGTAACATAGTGAAATATTCTAATTCAGCGACCAGTGTTTTTATGGTCTCAGCATTACATCAAATGGAAAATATCTAGAGCTTCATTTTATTTACATTTCTTAAACCTTTTTGAGATCTTTGGACACCATGGGACCTCCACTACAGTAAAATGCTCATAAAAATCCACAGGTTTGAATAACGCAGCTGAATTTCACAAACTTGTGAGTTAGCAGAGTTGAGGAAGTTAATGAGCAGGTCTCTTAAAGTTGCTCAGTCACACCCAGGTGTCTTCGTCAGCGCGGAAGGTGCAGCTGTGTGGTAGGATTGGCCATAAACAATGAGGCAGAAAAGAGATGCGTCACACCTTAACCACTGTGGCAGGAAACAAATAATGGCTGCAATGGGGAAGTACTGCAGAGTTGCCCAGCTTGTTTTCAAGAGCATTTTACTCAACTCAGTTTATCTCAGCAAGTCACTGATAAATTGAACTGGTTAACTTTAATTTGGATTAGTTGGAACTGACAAGTACGGGACAAATATTAGACAGTACACCAACACAATTGAGAGAAGGACAGTGGTGTAATTGTGGGAGTTCAGCATTAATATGACGCAATCCTTCGGAACTGCCCTGGCATTCACGTGGTTGTTTGTTGTGAAAGGGTGGAGCGTTAGTATTTTTATAATGGTCTCTGTGGCCTTGCTGTCATTGCAGATGAGCTGTGTTTGGTAGTTCTGGAAGATTTGCATATTGAGCAGTGGCAGTAAATCATGTAGCTTCATGTGGCACGTGAAACTACTTAGGACAAGGGCGACCTGTGGAAAAATTTAGGCTTCAAGAATCTCCTCGGCACAACAAAAAGCAGACTTGCAATGAACAAACTCAAGGGTGAGATGTGCTGATCAAACGATTAGCCTGAAGTTTATGGCTGTGAACATTGACCGGGTTACTTTTCAGTGTTTAATGTTGATTAAGAGCATGCCAAGCCGGTAATCACCTGCAATTTTGGTTAAGAACTACTATTAAAGGACTTGAAATCGCGGTGTTTCACAAAGCAGTGTTTCAGCCTTTAGGCTTGTGGTTTCAATGCCTGTTTGTTAACGGTCCCAGTAAACAGCTTTGATATGCCGCTCTGAGGCCCTTTAAAAGGAGAGGTGTTGCAGCAGAGTGTGCTGGTCCGGGTCTGAAGTGCTGGCTGTTTGTAGTGGATGCCCTGGCTCTGTGGGCCATTGTTAGTGTCCGCACCAGGCCCTGCATGTCACTGCTCGTCCCCCAGCCCTACGGCTCCATCTGCGCTCTCTCTCTGACCACTTCAGCTCAAGAGCACAGAGAGGACCCATTCGCTCTTGTGTCTGACGGGGTACACTCACCAGAGATTGTGGAGGAGACTGTCCCGGTTTGTTTATTTGTGTGTGTGTGTGTGTGTGTGTGTGTGTGTGTGTTTGGTTTGGGATTTCATCGGGGTGGGTTGAGCAGAGGAGCTGGTGCCCCGGGTGAGAGTGTGCGCTAGCCCATTGCGGTGACGCTGACCCTCAGCATGTTTTTGCAGTTAATTTCAAAACTTCCTTCCAAATTTTCCAAGCTTCCTCTTTTATACCAGATTTGGAGAAGAAACTCTGATAATAGTCTGACCGCAATAGAAGAAAGTGGCTTTGTGTGTGTTCTGTGCAAGTGTTTTCTGCTCGCACTCATGGTTTGTGAAGCCACGATGTGCGGCTTTAAATAAGTAAGCGTCACTGCATTTGTTTGCCTTTCCACTGAACTCATCTCTCGCCCTCGCCTTTGTTACCCTCTGGTTTTGTTTTTTTTTTTTTTTTAAATCTTTGCTGCACAAAAAAGGGATGTAAACGAGATGTAAAACCTGTATTCTTTTGCAGAAACCGTCGTGTTTTTTGCACCCTTACTCCTCCTATTCCCTGTGCACCAAGCGTAGTGTGAGTATACTACAGTGCCTCAACAGGAAGAGTGGCTCAAAACTGAGCCCTGATGCATGCAAATCTAACTTTATGGCTCAGTCATGTCCTCAAGTACAATGATCAGCCTTAACATCATGACCACTGACAGGTGCTATGAATAACATTGGTTGTCTTGTTGCAATTGCACCTGGGATATATCAGGCCACGAGTGAACATTTTGTCCTCAAAGTTGATGAGTTGGAAGCAGGAATAATGGGCAAGCGTAATAATGTGAGTAACTTTGACAGGGGCCAAATTATGATTGATGGGGTGTGTGGGGTGTGGCAGTCGAGTGTGGTGTACCATCCAAAAGTGGTCCATGCAAGGAAAGCCGGTGACGCGGTCAGGGCAGCCGAGGCTCATTGATGCTCGTGGGGAGCGAAGGCTGGCCTCTGTGGTCTGTTCTAACAGAAGAGCTACTGTAGCTCAAATTGCTGTTAAAGTTCATGCTGGTTCTATCAGAAAGGTGTAAGGACACATGGTGAATCACAATTAGTTTTGTATGGTGCTGCGTAGCTACAGAGCATTCAGGGTACCCATGGTGCCTCCGTCCTCTGCCAAAAGCACCTACAATGGGCACATGAGCATCAGAACTGGACCACCGAGCAGCGGAAGAAGGTGTCCTGGTTTGATGAGTCACGTTTTCTTTTACATCGTGTGAATGGCTGGGTGTGTGTGTCGGGTACCTTGGGAAGACGTGGCACCAGGATGCACTATGGGAAGAAGGCAAGCCAGTGGAGGCTGTATGATGCTTTGGGCAGTGTTCTTCTGGGAAACCCTGGGTCCTGCCATTCATGTGGGTGTTACTTCTGACACAACACCCACCTAAATATTGTTGCAGACCAAGTACACCCCTTCATGGAAACATTATTCCCTTATGGCAGTGGCTTCTTACAGCAGGATAATGCACCCTTCCACACTGTAAACATGGTTCAGGAATGGTTTGAGGGAAAACAATGAGTTCAAGGTGTTGTCAGGCCTCCCACTTCCCCAGATTTCAATCCAATTGACCATCTGTGGGATGTACTGGAGAAATTCGTCCAATCCCTGGAGTCCTCTCCTTACAGCTTAGAGGACTTATGGATCTGCTGCTGACGTCTTGGTCATAGACTGTATAAAAAGATGGACGCAGTACTCAAGTCTGAAAACTGAGGCCAATGCGGAAATCACCAAAATTTGCATCCTATTAATGGCCAGCAGATGGTGACGTCGGTGGTTGCAGAAAGATGTTCAATCCTGTAGAAGTCTATGAGAAAATGACTCTACTTTCCCACCGGATTTATTTAAATAAAGGTTTTCTACATTATTGTATGTATTGCAAGTTCAAGTCTCCTTCGATAAATCATGATGTTCATTTTTGTAAATTATGGTCCCAAGTAGACTAGAATGAAAGGATAAAGCTGGAATATGCTTTAGGGGCGTGGCTATCCTCTGGTCCTTCTCAAATACGGTCAGATCCACCCCTCGCTCCTCCCTGGATATTCAAATCAGGCTCTCGTACAATAGGAATCACATCTGGTTTAAAATGAGAAAATGGCGCGATTCAAATTGCCAAAATCGAGGCCTCCTAAATGGTATGCTGATACCGGTGGGTGACGTCACGGTTGCTTCGTCCGTCTTTTCATACAGTCTATGGTCTTGGTGCTAGATACCACAGCACACCTTCAGAGGTCTAGTAGAGTCTTCTATTATGACGGCTAAAGGGTGCCTACGCAGTATTGGGCAGGTGGTCAAAATGTTATAGCTGTTCAGTATACTGTATGTATTATGGAAGTTTTGCTGCATGGAGATGTATCTGAATTTTCCCACAATGCAGTATTCTGATCTAGTTGGCCTTGGCTGAGACCCTTTTGATTGAAACGTGTGTGGGAAGAAACGTGTTGGAGGATTTAATGGCAGCATATGAAACAAATCTTTCTTTTTCTACTTTGTGGTTTGGGAGGAATGACAGGAGCTGGTAATTTGACCAATAGAGGCCTTAACTCTTTGATTGTTTGTGAATGATCAGCTCACTTTTTTTGGATGCTGTTGCTTTCATGCAGTCTTCAATTTTTTATTGTACAGTATATCCAAACTCATATTTAGTGCCACACCTTTATCAAAGGTGCCAATATAGTGCCTTCTCCTACTGGAGACTCTGCTCCTCTGCAGCAGTGCTGTTGTGTGTCTATGGAGTTATGCTGCTGCTGCTACTGCGTGAGCAGTAGAGGGTATTGCCGCAGGCAGCAGGTCTGGTCCATCACTGCAGTTTATAGCCGGCAGTCGCTCGCTGCAGCTCTGAGGAGCACCCAGATCTTCGTGTCGAAATGCCGGCTCGACGTGCGGCTGCTCATGCAGGCACATGTGCAGAGTTTGGCTTGCTTCTTTAGCTGGTGGCGACGTGTTAATACAGCTAGCAGCACCAATGCCAGTAATGCCAGCTTAGCATAAGCTCGTGTTGCCTGTAACACAACCAGAGCTAACTGCCTCTACTGCGCTGCGTCGCGCACAACTCTGCTGTCCGACAGCATGCAAACAACTAGCTATAGCACTAGCTATCTTTTGAAGTGTCTGTCGATGTATGGATATCACATAACAAACTCGCGGCTGTGTTGTACCGGCTCAATGAAGCTCTCACTCCATCTTTATCTCTCTCTGTCTCTCTACAGTTTGTTACCCTACCTCTTACTGTTTTTCCTTTTCACTCTTTGGTCGTGGAGTTTGGTCCCCTCGCAGCCATTCTATTTAGTTTAACGAGCCGTCCGCCAATCCTGCCATGTCGCGGTAGATCAGGAAGGTGTAGTGGGTAATGCTGACCTAGAACCACTCTTGAGTTTTAGCTGCTCAGCTGTCTGCAGCGATCAGCTCCAGTGAACACCAGCGGCTGACCTCGCCTCGCACCCGTCTCCATGTCCCACACTGCAGGAAACCCCAGCCCCTCACCCATGCTCTAAATATAGAGCTCCTTTCACAAAGTACAGCCCAGCTATTTACAGTCACCTCTGCCCTCCTTCTCTTTCAGTCTCACTCAGAGTCCAAGGCCGGGGAGCGTCCCAGCATGCCGCGGTGCCGGAACTCCATCGCCACGACGGCAGACGAGCAGCCGCACATTGGCAACTACCGGCTGCTGAAGACCATCGGGAAGGGCAACTTCGCCAAGGTCAAGCTGGCCAGACACGTGCTCACCGGCAAAGAGGTGAGGATCGTACTTCTCTGTGGTGACGGGGTCCTCCGGGCGACCCTGGCTCAGAGGAAAGGAAGTAGCCTGAGTGTTTCCTGTGGTCAAAGATCAAATTCTGTGGAAAAAGTTAGTCTTTAAATTAAAGAGGTAAAAATTGCTGCTTTTTATGGCCAGTTCTTACCAAATGTTTAAAGAAGGCTTAGTCATCTCACTAAGAGGCCATCAGA
Organism: Gymnothorax reevesii; assembly: GCA_029721435.1. Classification (NCBI taxonomy): domain Eukaryota; kingdom Metazoa; phylum Chordata; class Actinopteri; order Anguilliformes; family Muraenidae; genus Gymnothorax; species Gymnothorax reevesii. The sequence goes on from CM056586.1 coordinate 10,719,904, forward strand.
GATGACCTGATTCTGAAGGTTGTTTTGAAAGGAAATGCTGATGCGCGTTTGCCACATGCCGCCCTTCAGTGTTGAAGCGTTATGGACCCCAGTCCTCTCCCATACTGCAGCAGAAAATTCCCTACCTTTAAAATCTGATGTTTTCAAACCAGCACAGTTTCTTTTGAAAGTGGAATTAGGTTCTGTAAAAACTCGATGCATTTGGAGCGAGGCATTACATACTGTGCCAGTCAAAAGTTTGGAAGCGCTCATGTTTTAGTACCCTCTCTTTGTTGACACATGACTCTCTAATATAGCACAAGAAAAGGCTTTAATAGTCTGAAATGACAAAAAGATATTATACACTGCTCAAAAAAAAGGTAACACTTAAAATAACACCTCCTAGATCTGAATGAATGAAATATACTTTTTAAATACTTTGTTCTTTACATTGTTGAATGTGCTGACAACAAAATCACACAAAAATGATCAATGGAAATCAAATTTATTAACCCATGGAGGTCTGGATTTGGAGTGAAATTAAAGTGGAAAAACACACTACAGGCTGATCCAACTTTGATGTAATGTCCTTAAAACAAGTCAAAATGAGGCTCAGTAGTGAGTGTGGCCTCCACGTACCTGTATGACCTCCCTACAACACCTGGGCATGCTCCTGATGAGGTGGCGGATGGTCTCCTGAGGGATCTCCTCCCAGACCTGGACTAAAGCATCCGCCAACTCCTGGACAGTCTGTGGTGCAACGTGGCGTCGGTGGATGGAGCGAGACATGATGTCCCAGATGTGCTCAATTGGATTCAGGTCTGGGGAACGGGCGGGCCAGTCCACAGCATCAATGCCTTTGTCTTGCAGGAACTGCTAACACACTCCAGCCACATGAGGTCTAGCATTGTCATGCATTAGGAGGAACCCAGGGCCAACTGCACCCGCATATGGTCTCAGAAAGGGTCTGAGGAGCTCATCTTGGTACCTAATGGCAGTCATGCTACCTCTGGCGAGCACATGGAGGGCTGTGCGGCCCCCCCAAAGAAAGGCCACCCCTCACCATTACTGACCCTCTGCCAAACCCCAAACCGGTCATGCTGGAGGATGTTGCAGGCAGCAGAACGTTCTCCACAGCGTCTCCAGACTCTGTCACGGCTGTCACGTGCTCGTGTGTGAACCTGCTTTCATCTGTGAAGAGCACAGGGCGCCAGTGGCGAATTTGCCAATCTTGGTGTTCTCTGGCAAGTGCCAAACGTCCTGCACGGTGTTGGGCTGTAAGCACAACCCCCACCTGTGAACGTCGGGCCCTCATGCCATCCTCATGGAGACAGTTTCTGACCGTTTGAGCAGACACATGCACATTAGTGGCCTGCTGGAGGTCATTTTGCAGGGCTGTGGCAGTGCTCCTCCTGTTCCTCCTTGCACAAAGGCGGAGGTAGCGGTCCTGCTGCTGGGTTGTTGCCCTCCTACGGCCTCCTCCACGTCTCCTGTTTGCGCCTCCATGCTCTGGACACTATGCTGACACAGACAGCAGACCTCCTTGCCACAGCTCGCATTGATGTGTCATCCTGGATGAGCTGCACTACTTGAGCCTCTTGTGTGGGTTGTAGAATCCGTCTCATGCTACCACTAGAGTGAAAGCACCGCCAGCATTTAAAAGTGACCAAAACATCAGCCAGAAAGCATAGGAACTGAGAAGTGGTCTCTGGTCACCACCTGCAGAACCAGTCCTTTATTGGGGGTGTCTTGCTAATTGCCTATAATTTCCACCTGTTGTCTATTCCATTTGCACAACAGCATGTGAAATTGATAGTTAATCAGTGTTGCTACCAAAATGGACAATTTGATTTCACAGAAATGTGGTTGACTTAGAGTTACATTGTGTTATTTAATTGTTCCCTTTATTTTATTGAGCAGTGTACATTCCTTCACATTGGCTGTAGTGTTCAGAAGTTTTTATAAAAAATAATAATAATTATAAAAGACTAACATTTTCTGTCCATTTTTCAGAATATGTATTAAAAATATGTTAATTTGGGATGTATGAGAAGGAAGCAGAAAGTCCGGCTCAGCTGTGTAAATGTCCAATGTCAGCTCTATGTCTCTCCTCAAAGACAACCCATCCCTCTGCTCAGGAGTAAGGATTGCAAATTGTCGTCATTTTGATTGATTTTATATTTAGCTTTTTTGGTAAAATGAAAGATGTTTTGTGTCTCCTTATCGCTACGCATTTGAAAGATGTGTCCGAACTTTTGACTAGTATTGTATTGGCGTGTAATTGGGTATTTTATGGTGACCAATGAAACGCAGTACAGCAGCAAGGGCGAACTTATTGCGTGAATGATTGTTACAAGATATAATCACACGTTGCTTACTGCAAAGCTAGAAACCGAAAGCCGGATTCCCTCAAATGGTGATTCAGTTATTCTGAAAAAGAGGAAACTTTTGATCCGGTGATAAATGAAATGTTTACCCTTTATATTTGGCCTTCCAGTTATAAGGATACTGGTGTCCCAAACAATTATCCTTTATATCTTTTTAAGTTTTTGCATTGACTTCCGATGAGTTGATTTCTGCCTCTTCTCTGTTGCATGGAGGAACACTTGTGAGTAGCTGGCAAAAACATGGCACCTGACACCAGCTCTGTTATTATACAGACTCTTTGAGCAAGTACAGCTTTTTGCCACTTAAAATACAGTTTTTATCAAAACAACAATTCGTTCACTCTTCGAGTTGTGAATGCGGATTCAAATACACTGATGAGCCAAATCATTATAACCATTCCCAGACAAAGTTAATAATGTTTAACAATGTGCAAGTCAAGGTCTGGTATGTATTAAACTGCTAGCAGTTTTTATGGTTGATGTGTTTGTTGCGGAGGAAATGGGCCGGTGTAAAGACCTGAGTGACGAGGGCCAAATCGTGATGGCTAAACGACCGGGTTATTTTCAAGGTGATTATAATGGCTGTCATGGGAGGACTTTGTCACAACATTTTACTTGCATACCCACACCCTGCCTCATATGGGGCTTTGTAGCTGAACGACTGGGCACTGTTCCCATGCTGACCCCTGTTCACTGTGGATAAGGCCTACAGTGGGCCCTTGAGCGTCAGAATTGGACCTCGCAATGGAAGAAGGTGGTCTTATGAGTCCTGTAATCTTTTAAATTGTGGATGGCTGGGCACTTGTGTGCCAGTTACCTTGGGAAGAGATGAAGAAGAGATGGCACCAGGATGCACTGTGGAAAGAAGACAAGCTGGGGGAGGCAGTGTGATGCTCTGGGAAATGTTCTGGGGCAGTGGTAGCAATCCTTGATGACAACGGCATTCTCTCATAGCAGTGGCCTCTGACTGCAGGGTAGTGCCCCCTGCCACACTGTGCAAATTGTTCTGAACTGCTTTGAGGAACACGAAGTGTTCATGATGTAGCCTAGGCCTCCAAATTCCCCAGATCTTAATCTGATCGAGAGGCTTTGGGATGACGCTGAATACGAAGTCTCACTTGCTGTGGTTTCACCTCAACTTACAAGAATTAAAGGATCTAATGCTACTGTCCTGGTGCCAGGGACCACAGCACACCTTCAAAGCTATTAGAGTCCATGCCATGATGGGTTAGTGCAGTTTTGGCAGTACACAGAGGACCAACGGTATTTTAAGCCTGGTGGTCATAATATTTTGGCTCAATTGCATATATCCCTCAAACAATCAGCTTTAAAATTTTTAAGTGTCTTAAATGTAATATTTATAAGATGAATCATGGATGCCTCAAACCATTCGCTACGAAAACATTTTCACATCTTGTGATATTTCTTTTCAAACAATTATTTTCACCTAATGCTCTTTGTAGTAACTGCATCGCTACACGTTTTGTGAAAGATGATGAAGTCTTCTTAGAGGGGAATACGTTAAGGAGTCAGTCAATTAAATATTTGCTCCACGTTCCTGATTTGTGTATCTTTTTCAATGCCAGTATCTCTTTTAATGCCGAGGTTAAAACCTAAAGAATTATGTTGTGTAATTAGACTTAAAGCCTATGCCATGATTGTCTGAACATGACAAAGCTTCAAAAATGGTTTCCATATACAGTATTTTGCCTCTAAAAGTACTCCTTTAGTGTCAGTCAAACAACCAAAAACCATAGCCAATTTATTCTTCATCTTAAATGCGTTCATGATTTGAGCCAAAGTACAGCTATGGTCCTCCTGAATACACGTACATGCTCTTTAACAGATATTTTTTCTTTATAACACCATTTTTATTGACTCACTGGTGTCATCTCTCTGTTCTGTCTTGGTAACACTCCTCCTCATTCTGCCTTTAGTGAGCATTCTACAATTGCCATGGCAACAACTAAGCTACATTTAGTATGGCATTCCAGATTTAGCTACCTGTTTGAGAGTTCTGTGTTACCAGTCACGTGAATGCGCATATGGAAACCAGCTGTAAGTTGTGTGTGTTTTGTTCAGAAGGAACCGGTGCCTTTCAAGCCTGAATTTGGTCTTTTGTTCAGCATCCGAGTGTGTGTTGAAGAAGGAAATGAGGTTTTGTTTATTGTAGTGTCAAGTAGGACTGCGTTTTAGCACAGACAAAGAGCATGTACACCTCCCCTCCCGAGATGTGCCTGTTTATCAGTACATATGATTCATCCTGGCAGGACACATCCGTACAGTGCGTTGGCACCACCCATGATGCACACCCACATACATCCACGCACTCTTCAGTTTCTTTTTTTCTGGCTCCAGAGGACAGGCGCTGATTGGGACAGAGAACATTCGCTCTGATTGCTAACTTGTCAACCCACAATCCACGTTCAGCATTCGTCAGAACACACCCTCTGACTCATATTACTGAATTCATTAGTTATATCGGTTTTTGGGGATATTCTGAGCCGAGAGTTGTCTTTATAAACTACAGGTAAAAGACTGCTAAATGAATACCATATTCTTGCATGAGATGGGCACATTGTCTGTTCCATAATAGATGGTGACGCCTTCCAATGGAAAGGTGTTAGGATATTTCAAAAACTAAAATAAAAAGAATTAAATGAAATCATGCCCAGCCCAGTGAGCTTAGAAGTCAGAAGTGTTTTTTTTTTGTTGGTCTAAGGCTGTGAAAATATGTCCTCGTGGAAGGGCCTGGTCTTTACAGCGATCCACGTGCTGCCCTATAAGATGGGACGCAAGCGCTCAGCCAGTGTTTATTTAATATTATGTGTCTAGTATAAGTCTGGGAAGTGATGGTGTCAGAGGTTTCTTATTCTATTGCAGAAAGCTGATGAAAATGTGGTCTAATTTTTGTGATATGTTATTGAACACTTGCAAGGAATTATAGCTATTCTACACGTCTTTGTTATGAGACTTCAGTTCAGTGGTTTTCACCCTACTCTTGGAGATCTACTGTCCTGTATATTTTCACTCCAGCCTTTGCAAAGTTCTCCTCACACAAAGAGTTCCCGTTCTGCTTATTATTGTTAGTCGGGTGAGTCAGATTACATATTGGGTGGCTGATCTCTCGGAACAAAGTTGGTGACCACTGCTGTACTTGTTTATTAATAGATTTTGCACTAATATAATTTAATAACCAGCAGGAGAACCAGATACTGCATCTTTTAAGGAAGCTGATTTTTTTTTTTTTTTTTTTTTTTTGAAAGACTGGAAGCTGTAGATTTCCTGGATTCTCATGAGGCGTTTCTCCCTGGAAAAGTAGTGCTGGTGTGAGGAGGAGTTTCGCTGGATAGGTTGTGCTGGTGTGAGGAGGTGTTTCCCTGGATAAGTAGTGCTGGTGTGAGGAGGTGTTTGCCTGGATAAGTAGTGCTGGTGTGAGGAGGTGTCTCCCTGGGTAAGTAGTGCTGGTTGTGAGGAGGTGTTTCGCTGGATAAGCAGTGCTGGTGTGAGGAGATGTTTCCCTGGGCAAGCAGTGCTGGTGTGAGGAGGTGTTTCCCTGGATAAGCATTGCTGGTGTGTGGAGGTGTTTCCCTGGATAAGCATTGCTGGTGTGTGGAGGTGTTTCCCTGGATAAGCAGTGCTGGTGTGAGGAGGTGTTTCCCTGGGCAAGCAGTGCTGGTGTGAGGTGGTGTTTCCCTGGATAAGCATTGCTGGTGTGTGGAGGTGTTTCCCTGGATAAGCATTGCTGGTGTGTGGAGGTGTTTCCCTGGATAAGCATTGCTGGTGTGTGGAGGCGTTTCCCTGGATGAGCATAGCTGGTGTGTGGAGGCGTTTCCCTGGATAAGCAGTGCTGGTGTGTGGAGGTGTTTCCCTGGGCAAGCAGTGCTGGTGTGAGGAGGTGTTTCCCTGGATAAGCATTGCTGGTGTGTGGAGGTGTTTCCCTGGATAAGCAGCGCTGGTGTGAGGTGTTGTTTCCCTGGATAAGCAGTGCTGGTGTGTGGAGGTGTTTCCCTGGATAAGCAGTGCTGGTGTGTGGAGGTGTTTCCCTGGATAAGCATTGCTGGTGTGTGGAGGTGTTTCCCTGGATAAGCAGTGCTGGTGTGAGGAGGTGTTTCCCTGGATAAGCAGTGCTGGTGTGAGGAGGTGTTTCCCTGGATAAGCATTGCTGGTGTGTGGAGGTGTTTCCCTGGATAAGCATTGCTGGTGTGTGGAGGTGTTTCCCTGGATAAGCATTGCTGGTGTGAGGAGGTGGTTCCCTGGATAAGTAGTGCTGGTGTGAGGAGGTGTTTCCCTGGATAAGCATTGCTGGTGTGTGGAGGTGTTTCCCTGGATAAGCATTGCTGGTGTGTGGAGGGGTTTCCCTGGATAAGTAGTGCTGGTGTGAGGAGGCGGTTCCCTGGATAAGTAGTGCTGGTGTGAGGAGGTGGTTCCCTGGATAAGTAGTGCTGGTGTGAGGAGGTGTTTCCCTGGATAAGCATTGCTGGTGTGTGGAGGTGTTTCCCTGGATAAGTAGTGCTGTTGTGAGGAGGCGTTTCCCTGGATAAGTAGTGCCGTTGTGAGGAGGCGTTTCCCTGGATAAGCAGTGCCGTTGTGAGGTGGCGTTTCCCTGGATAAGCAGTGCCGGTGTGAGGAGGCGTTTCCCTGGGTAAGCAGTGCTGGTGTGAGGAGGCGTTTCCCTGGATAAGCATTGCTGGTGTGTGGAGGTGTTTCCCTGGATAAGCATTGCTGGTGTGTGGTGTTTCCCTGGATAAGCATTGCTGGTGTGTGGAGGGGTTCCCCTGGATAAGCATTGCTGGTGTGTGGAGGGGTTTCCCTGGATAAGTAGTGCTGGTGTGAGGAGGCGGTTCCCTGGATAAGTAGTGCTGGTGTGAGGAGGGGTTTCCCTGGATAAGCATTGCTGGTGTGAGGAGTTGTTTCCCTGGATAAGCAGTGCAGGCGTGGGGAGTTGTTTCCCTGGATAAGTATTGCTGTTGTGAGGAGGCGTTTCCCTGGATAAGTAGTGCCGTTGTGAGGAGGCGTTTCCCTGGATAAGTAGTGCCGTTGTGAGGAGGCGTTTCCCTGGATAAGCAGTGCCGGTGTGAGGAGGCGTTTCCCTGGGTAAGCAGTGCTGGTGTGAGGAGGCGTTTCCCTGGATAAGCAGTGCTGGTGTGAGGAGGCGTTTCCCTGGATAAGCAGTGCTGGTGTGAGGAGGTGTTTCCCTGGATAAGCAGTGCTGGTGTGGGGAGGTGTTTCCCTGGATAAGCAGTGTTGGTGTGGGGAGGTGTTTCCCTGGATAAGCATTGCTGGTGTGTGGAGGGGTTCCCCTGGATAAGCATTGCTGGTGTGTGGAGGGGTTTCCCTGGATAAGTAGTGCTGGTGTGAGGAGGCGGTTCCCTGGATAAGTAGTGCTGGTGTGAGGAGGGGTTTCCCTGGATAAGCATTGCTGGTGTGAGGAGTTGTTTCCCTGGATAAGCAGTGCAGGCGTGGGGAGTTGTTTCCCTGGATAAGTATTGCTGTTGTGAGGAGGCGTTTCCCTGGATAAGTAGTGCCGTTGTGAGGAGGCGTTTCCCTGGATAAGCAGTGCCGGTGTGAGGAGGCGTTTCCCTGGGTAAGCAGTGCTGGTGTGAGGAGGCGTTTCCCTGGATAAGCAGTGCTGGTGTGAGGAGGTGTTTCCCTGGATAAGCAGTGCTGGTGTGAGGAGGTGTTTCCCTGGATAAGCAGTGCTGGTGTGGGGAGGTTTTTCCCTGGATAAGCAGTGTTGGTGTGGGGAGGTGTTTCCCTGGATAAGCAGTGCTGGTGTGGGGAGGTGTTTCCCTGGATAAGCAGTGCTGGTGTGGGGAGGTGTTTTCCTGGATAAGCAGTGCTGGTGTAAGGAGGTGTTTCCCTGGATCAGCAGTGCAGGTGTGTGGAGGTGTTTTCCTGGATAAGCAGTGCTGGTGTAAGGAGGTGTTTCCCTGGATCAGCAGTGCTGTTGTGAGGAACAGGAGGAGAGCAGTGCCATGTGTTTCTCCTCTTGCAGATCTCTGCTCTCTATCTACATGGTAAACACACTCCGCCCCGGGGTAGGCTGCTCAACACTCTGCTCTGTGCAGCCCTGTTTCGCACACAGTCTGTCAATGTGTGACCACTTTGTGCCTGACACGCTGATAACACTCCACGTGAGTGCGGGGGAGGGGGGAGAGAAACAGAGAAGTTACTTAGGGTTAATGTGATGTTTATAAAACTACTGTCTGGAAGGCCCTGGTCTTACAGGAGGTGGTAGTATTTCCATGATTAGAGGAGATTTCATATCGCCACCATCACCAGGATTATGACCTTGCTGTTGCGTTGCTGAATTTTTCTTCCTCTCCTGGTTCGACGTTCGGATTTTTTTTTCCTTGCTGGCCCATTGGCAGTCCGTATGAGCTACATTGACTCCTTGTATGTTTACCCTGGCCAATAAGCCAAAATACATTAATGTTTATTGCATTATCATCAGCTAAGAAATATTTTTCAATCAGGCAATGACTGGCCAATCTAGTTCCAGAAGTTCACTCTACACCAGCCTCGGGCGCGGAGGCCATTGCTCATGTTGGGCCTTTGGACACTCAGGCTGGAAGACTGCTCACAGTCTATGTATTGCGTACCTGCCTTCTCCACAGCTGGACGGTCACTGAAGACATTCGGGTTGCGCGTCTGTGTGTCGGGCTGGGGCACATGTGAGGGGCCCCTCCTCTGGTTGAAAAGTTTGACCTTCTAGTTTGAATTTCAGTTCCTGTCTGGAGCTGCAGAAGGCTGTCACGCTCTGCTGCTGTGTCCCTATGCTGTGCTCTCTGATGTCTCTGTGCATCTGTAACACGGGGAATGTTCCACATCTCATCTTCTGGCTGTATATTTGACACTGTGGGACGGTCTTGATCCTGTCATCACCTCATACGTGCATTATTTAAGTTTCTTTCTCCAAGACTGCTGAAAAACTAAATTTATGTTTTTCTAGTCCTCTGCAATGTTCTGTATTTTTCTGTGATTGTTATGACATTTTCTGGTGTAAAGCAATGTCTCATTCTCTTACAGGTTGCAGTGAAAATTATAGATAAGACTCAGCTGAATTCATCTAGTCTTCAGAAGGTGAGTTATGATTTCTGTGCAGTAGTTAGTACTGGGTGTGTTGGTCAGAAATTGTTCCTGAAAATTGTTGGTCTGCTCATGAAATGTAATTGGAGTGATATTATATACTTCATTGAACTGGCAATTAAACAGTGTTTGTAAAATGGTCACCGTTTATTGCAACTGATGTATTTTCGCAATCTGAGCTGCATATGGACTGTCACAATTGTTCATCTGGTTTCAAAGTCTCATGGTGGATGTCTTACTTCTTGAGTAGGTTATCCGGCATTCCCTTTATAAAGGCAGCTCATGAGCTGTGCTCTAAGACTGCACCGTACAGGCTTTGCAAACTTAGGTTGGCTGTAGGCCGGCTTCCCTGTCTAGTTAAATATGCGTGTCTCTGACACGGGCTTGGGCGTTTCTCTGTCCCGGGGGGGGGCCACGGGATGGCATAGAGCTAATTACAGGAAATGGGGCTCAACAACTTCCTGTCATGAAGGGCTCTGGTGGGGTTAACCTGCTTGGACTCATTTGTGTCTCTTTCCTGTTTCGTGCCCAAAATGCAGACCTTGATCACAAGCAGTGGGGTCTCTGCTTGTGTTTGGCCTAACTTTAGCTCACATAATTTTTTCCACTGTGGTACAGACCTGTAATTTTTATAATTTGCATCCTTGTTTCCCCTCTGTGATCTGGAACTGTCATTTTTAAGCACAGGGGGACTGTACCTCCTGCCATGTTTGAATTGTGGTGCTGCACAAGCAGAGTTGTGTTTTGTGGCCTGTGGTTTGGGTTGGGCGGATGGATGTGTCCTCCAGGAATTCATAAGTCATGAAGGAGTTTATAAGTCTTGTCAATGAGGGGTTTATGGGACACTGAAGAAGATTTCTCTTGTGAGGATATTTGGTCCTTCTCCTGCTGGAAAGATGGGTTGATTAATTACTGTACATCAGTAAAAACATGTAAGTTTATTCAGCATTCTTTTCTACCATTGCCGAACACATTAACCAATTTTAATGTGAGCATGTTTGGGAAATATTTAGAAATGTGCATTGATTTGATGTGGCCTATATTTCATTTGTTCTGCATTTTACCATTGATGTGCAAATTGGCATATCTTTTGGTGGTTTTTGTGATTCTTCATATTTTCAGGGAGGTTATTACATCAGAAGAATGCATTTTCATGTGTTGAGAGCTGTGAGGAGGGAAAGATTAATTTGATGATATTTCTCGATCGTGGGCATTATAAGTTTGCGATCATATGGACAGGCATTCATCCAGAACTGCCGATATTTATACCTCACCAGCGAAATTTCAGCATGCGCTTTCTCTGCCAGGACTGATTAACTTTTTAAAAGTATTTTTACGAGGTGATGTATAACTGGTACTGTACGGTCAGCTGGCTGGCTTGATGACGCACAGACTCGCACACAGAAATCACAGCGTTTTCATCTCCACCCCGTTCTGTGCCCTACAGCTCTTCAGAGAAGTGAGAATCATGAAGCTGTTGAATCACCCTAATATAGGTGAGTTTTTGGAGGTGGCGCAACTCCTCTGTGTGGCCTTTAGAGTCCTCCTCCCTGTGGTCTGTCTGTTGACTGCTGGTACCAAGGTTTGCGGTCCTTTTATTATCCCCTTCTGTCTCTACTCCGCATTATTTCAAGCCTTTTCATTTGCAGAAATCCTGCGAAAAAATTAGCACTGTAAAATCCATTATCCTTGCTGCAGCAGAGAGGCCTCATCTGGAAGTGTTGATTAATTATGCAGTGAGATCATGCATCTCTCACACACTGAAGCGAGTGTACCTGCTGAGGATGCTTCAGAGAGTTGACGAGTTGGAAACTAGGTTGTGTGTGCGCGTGTGTGCCTGCGCGCGCATGTGTGTGGACGGGGGATGCTGCTGATTTAATTTCACTCTTCATTTGCTCCCTTATTTGACAGTATATCAAGATTGACTATGTTGTTTCCTCATTTTACAATCAAGTGTAGAGTTACAAGCTAACATTTAAGTGGGAAGAGTACAGTTAAGAGCTGTATATTGCAACTCAATGCTGTATTTCCAGTCTTTGCTGATTTGGGCACTAGTTTGCTGACTGTCTGCTGCAGTCACATCATTCAGTGAGTTCAGAAAGGGTGCCTGTGGCAGCCACTAACAGTAAGCAGTAGCCATGTGGTAACTGAGTGTGAAAATTATGCCTTTGCCTCTCTGTCTCCCTGCAGTTAAATTATTTGAAGTGATAGAAACGGAGAAAACGCTGTATTTGGTGATGGAATATGCCAGTGGAGGTAAGTGGGCGTATCAAAGCTGTGCTCTGCTGTGGTGAATCTGTTGTGCGGTGCTCATGCTGTTCCTAAATGGGCAGGGAACCTCCCGGCTCAGGTTTCCAGCTGAGAGCCCTTAATTACCCCAGCTGAATCATTTTCTTCTTCTGAAGTCTCAAACTTGTCAAAAAGGCATGAGGAAGTGTTGTGGCTGTGTTTAAAAAAAAAAAAAAAAAAACTGAGAATTGAGTTATTTCCCCCACTGTGAAACCAGAGTGGATGAAGTAATTAAAGATATTCAAATGAAAGCTTTGACTGTTTGCTTTAAACACTTCAGTAGTTTGCCTCTGAAATTTGAGTGCTGAGCCAATTGAAGAGAATTAATACATGTTCACTCCTATTGCTTGTAACAAAACTTCCCCGTCTCCTTGTTCCTGAACTGAGCCACAAATCCATCATAGTCTGGCGTCTTTAAGGACATCTCCTAAATTCCTTTTTTATTCTTTTTCACCTTTCGTTCTGGTATTGGTGTAGTTTGGTCTCAGGAAAGGGGGCAAAGACAGGAAGTGAAGAACGAGAGGAAAGAGGCAGATGGCGAGAGCCCTCTGTACTTGTCCCAAACATTATGGAACTCACCGCGTCGAATTTTAGTTGTGGATGGCTGAGGAAGGAATATCAGACACAGTGCTGCTGTGCTGGGCTGTGACAATCGCTGTGCTTTTGTACACTGCTGTCTGCATCATCCATCAATCATTCATTCTTCATTTTCTCTCTCTCTCTCTCTCTCTCTCTCCCGCTCAGGTGAAGTGTTTGATTACCTCGTCGCTCACGGGAGGATGAAAGAGAAGGAAGCTAGAGCGAAATTCAGACAAGTAAGGAGCTGCCTGGCGTGTGTGTGCATGTCAGACCGTGACTATGCTTGTGTGCCCAAAATTTTCCGGAAATGTTTGCGTGCGCCTGTTTCAGCCTCTCTGTTTGCTACTTAGGCGGGCCTCTGTACTTGGCTCATGAAAAAGCCTTTTGAACTCCTTATTAAGTGTTTATATGTGTAAATGTACAGGCTGCAGCATTCACTAGTGCGTTGAAGTACACAATAGATTTTAGGATGTTATTTAATGGAGGCTATAGCTGAAAAAGGTGTGATGTCACCCATGGTCATGCAGTCTAAGTGAGTCACTCGCTCTAAAGCCCTGCCAGTCTAATCCTCTGTGGTGATGGTGTCTTCCGTTTGACCTCCTCTGCAGATTGTGTCAGCAGTTCAGTACTGTCACCAGAAGTGCATTGTCCACAGAGACCTGAAGGTGGGTGTGGGTGTGGGTGGTGGTGGTGGTGATGGGGGTGGTGGTGGTGGTGGTGGGGCGGGCGGGCGGCCAGTGAAATGTTGGGATGTTTTGCAATTCCAGTCGCCTCTTCATATTTCACCTACATCTTGTGGGTCTACAGCGCCTCCGCACCCCACAGACGCATGTGCCCCACACACAACTCACGTGCACCACACACACACACTCATGTACACCCCACCCACACACACCACACACACACACGTACACCACACACGCACACCCCACACGCGCGTGCGTACACACGCAGGCATGAAACTGCTGTGGAACATCTCTAACAGGCTCGGGGGTCACGTGATTCAAAGTTCTAACAGACCATGCATAGCAGTGCATTCCTGTGTGCTTGTTGTGAATGGGATGCTGCTGTAGAACCCAGGTTGCATCAGTTATCAATTTTCCTGCAGGAACTGTAGCTTTTGTGCACACACACACACGCGCACACACACACACGCACACACACACACACACACACACACACACACACACACACTAGCATGAGCAAGCGCACACGCATCATTTAACCAATAGGTCCTTATCCTGTTGCGTAAACTGAATCGCATGATTACAAGTGCTTTTCTCTGTGTTGAATAATGTTCCTGTGGGACAAAAAGCCTGTTTGCTCTACTGATATGTGATGTTCAGATGCTCAAAACTGTCTGAGGTGATTCTGTTACCAAGTCCCTCACAAAGTTAACCACATTGCGTGAGTAAGGATGGCCCCGAGGCCGAACTTGCGTAAGCTCTTAAAGAGGTGGGCTTACTCCACGGGCCCCTGCGTCTTCTCCCCAGGACCCTCCCACTCCTGCGTCCTGGGCGAAGGCCGTGTTCCACAGGCCATAAACACAGGGAGTGCCGTTAGACTCGCAGTTTACCTTTGAACCACCCAGTGATATCAGCACTGAAGCTCTGCGTTTCATCTCGGGAGCTCGTCCGTGGCAGACCCTGCTTATCCCGCTCTGACTCAGAAAAAGTGCTTTGTTGGTGTCTTTCAGCAGGAATAGATTAGCGCGGTGTCCTGCGAGCAGCCAGCCTCCGCTATAATCGCACAGGGGTCGTGCTCCATGCTGAACTCAGCATTACGCCCAGAATCATGCACAGTCCCTCCTGCCTGTCTGTCTCTCCAGTGAACAGTGGAACCACAGCTCTGTATCTCGATTTGCACAGTCCTCACACCTCCCTCCCTCTATGCTCCAATCTCTCTGCTCACAGGGAATGCAATTCACAAAACTTCCAAACCCAGGGGTTTTCTGACAGTCTTTGAAATACCATGGCAACCCGTTGTACCTACCTCTAGAAGTTAATCTAATTTCTGCGTATAATGGTTTTTGGCTCATGCTTTCTCGCAGCATGGAAACATTTATATACTCAGGTATGCGGCATTAGTATTCGACAGGATTGTAATGATTGATTGGCTCCAGTCTCTGTGTCTGGGTTGGATGTGGTTGGTTTCTGCTCTGAGTACAAATACAGAAACAGCCAAAGAAATGAAGAATGGCAGGCACCATCAGTTTTGCTTAGTTATGGAAATTCTGTGAACCTGTGGGTCAAAACAGCTTAAAGTATCAGGATTAAACCTGGAAAAGAGCCACAAGACTCCAGTAGAAGAGTCTGTGCTTTTAGGATGTTTTTTTTTTAAGTGCCACTAACTTAACCTTCATACCTTCTTGTTCTTTGGAGTTCTTGAACTTCTGAAAAGCTGCCACTATTTCCCGAAATAGATTATGATTTAATACGGAGACATGTCAAGGATTTAGTTTGATTTGATTTTGTTCGGCTTACATTGAGACTGTTATAACTGGCTAGTTTTAGATCACCTGTGACTGGAGTTAATTTTACTGCTGTGACTCATAATCTCCTCCCCTCTCAGGCAGAGAACCTCCTCCTGGACGCAGACATGAACATCAAAATTGCCGACTTCGGCTTCAGTAACGAGTTCACGCTGGGCAACAAGCTGGACACCTTCTGTGGCAGCCCCCCCTATGCTGCCCCGGAGCTCTTCCAGGGCAAGAAGTACGACGGGCCGGAGGTGGACGTGTGGAGCCTGGGGGTCATCCTCTACACGCTGGTCAGCGGCTCGCTGCCGTTCGACGGGCAGAACCTGAAGGTGTGGAGGGATGGAGGAACGGGAGGGGAGCTGTTGGAGTGGGAAGCCAGTTATTGGTGGGAGATGTAACCCTGTATTGTCCGTTTCCTCACTCTCTTCTGCTCTTCTCCTCCCCCTCAATTCAACTGTCTCCTGACCCTCGTCACCCCTCCCTTTGCCCTTTGTCCCACCCTCTGTTTATCTTTACCCTCCTACTGCCTCTCTTTGTTCCGCCCACTGCCTATCTCTACCCATTCCACTGCCCTCTTTGCCCCTCCCACGGCCCCCTTTGTCCCTCTCTGCCTCTTTTCGTGTCTCCCGCTGTGTCTTTGTCCCTCCCACTGCCTCGTTTGTCCCTCCCACTGCCTCCTTTCTCCCTCCTACTGCCTCCTTTCTCCCTCCTACTGTCCCTTTGCCCCTCTCACTGTCCCTCTTTGTCCCTCCCACTGCCCCTCTTTGTCCCTCCCACTGCCCCCCTTTGCCCCTCCCACTGCCTCCTTTGTCCCTCTCGCTGTCCCTCTTTGTCCCTCCCACTGCCTCCTTTGTCCCTCTCACTGTCCCTCTTTGCCCCTCCCACTGCCTCGTTTGTCCCTCCCACTGCCTCGTTTGTCCCTCCCACTGCCTCCTTTCTCCCTCCCACTGCCTTTTTTCTCCCTCCTACTGTCCCTTTGTCCCTCCCACTGCCTCCTTTGCCCCTCCCACTGCCCCCCTTTGCCCCTCCCACTGCCCCCCTTTGCCCCACTCACTGTCCCTCTTTGCCCCTCCCACTTCCCCCTTTTACCTCCCTCTGCCTCTCTTTGTTTCTCCCTCTGTCCCTATGTGTCCGTCCCACTGCTCCCTTTGCCTCTCCCACTGCCCCCTTTGTCCCTCTCTTTACCTTTGTTCATGCCTCCCACTGTTCCCCATTGTCCCTCCCACTGTCCCTCATGGTCCCTCCCTCTGCCTCTCCCTTCCTTGTACCCAGGAGCTGCGTGAGCGAGTGCTGAGAGGGAAGTACCGGATTCCCTTCTACATGTCCACTGACTGCGAGAATCTGCTGAAGAAATTCCTCATCCTCAACCCTTCGAAGAGGGGCAGCCTGGAGGTCCGTGGCTTCCTCTGTTTAATGGCTGCCTGATGATGCCCTCTCCCTCATCAGTGTTTTACTGTGATCGCCTCGCCTCCCTTATACGCTAACCCCCTCTACCTCTGCTTGCATTATGTGAAATTACATTTCAGCATGTAGTAGATGCCCTTACCCTGAGTGATTGGTGCTGATTGCATTTTTGCTTGCGATCCATGTTGACTGCTGGGTATTTTAGTGAAGCCGTAAGAGGTATTAATTCACTCAGTAGTTCCATGGCAGCCGGGAAATAAACCCACATCTTTTATATGCGTTCTCTGTTCCCTAACTGTTGTATGTCATAAGTGATTACCTGCTCTATGGAATGACATCATAACTTCCCAGACGTTCTGCATCTCACATGCCCTGCATATTAGCTCAGTGGTCTGGCAGTTTCTGTTTTAGCCTCTAGATGTGGTTAGTTCATGCTCTAACTGCACAAGAGCATGGCTGTGTGTAATCTTCTGGGCTGAGAAACAGCGCTGGGTATGTCTTTGGGTTTGTTGCTTTATTGTGACTGAAGTCCAGTGCCTCTGAATCGCTTCATCTCTCCTCTTGAGGATGGCCTCATTCAATCCCAGGCAGCTCACTGCCTGCATTCACATCTGCTCTTTGCCTTCCAAACCACCGCCTCCTGTTCTCTGTGCAGTACCTGTCCTCTTATTTTTAACAGTCTTTCTTCTCTCTGTACTTCACCCTCTGCCTTTCACCCCTTTCAATCACGACTCCTCTTCGTCTCTCTGCCTCCTCTATCTCGTTTTTTCGCTCTCACACTCAACACGATGTCCGTCTCATCATCCTCCTTGCCTCTTGTCCCTCTCGTTTTCACTCCACGCCACCCTCCCTCTGCCTCTCTGTGATTGGTCCAGCAGCAGATCATGAAGGATCGCTGGATGAATGTGGGCCATGAGGATGATGAGCTGAAGCCGTACATTCAGCCGCAGCCCGACTACAAGGACCCCAAGAGGACAGGTCAGCGGCCACCGGCAGCTCCTGTACACACCTGCACTGCCTGTCTGTGACCCGCAATCCTGTTTTTGTACCAACCGCAGCTCTGATTACTGCAGACTGGCTGAGCATTCTGTATATCTGGGCACAATTCTCCTCTCCTTTGGTCTGTTCTTGATGTTGGTCATGTTTTAATTACTTTCACTTTTGTTTCAGTCTTTGAAGTGCTGACCGTAGCAGCTAGTTTGCTATCTATGCTAGTTTATGTTTGATTTTGCTTCTATTGTTGATATTCTCTCAGGCTTGGACTTGGTACTTTAAAACATCCTTATAATGCTGTCAACTGCGCTTTTATGGGGTGTTTAAGAAATGTTTAAGCTCCTTTGCTTTGTTTTTTTTTTTTTTTTTTTTAATGCCACTTGATAGCAAGTCATACGAAACTGATTATGACCTGTGTGAGATAATGATCAGTTTGTCAGTCTATTCTGGTGTGATTGTGTGGGCGCGCGGCTCTTCTGCGAATAAGGTTGTGTTTCTTTCTCCTCCTTAGATATAATGCTGCAGATGGGCTACTCTCAAGACGAAATCCAGGAATCTCTCGTTAACCAAAAATACGATGACGTTATGGCCACGTATCTCCTGTTGGACTATAGGAACTCGGAGGTATGGGATAATGTTGACATGTTTAGAAGCACAGACAGACACACACCCATGCACAGGCACGTTTACACTCACTCATTCACACTGTCTCACCATGTATTTGCTTTGCCTCTGAGCAGTTGGCTGAATATACAGCGGCCCGCTGAGGACCTGGGGCCTCATGTACTAACAATTGCGTGGATTTTATACTTAAATATTGCGTACGTTCATAAGAATAAAAGTAGCATTTTGTAAAAAGTATTACATTTATAATATAGCGGGCTACCAATTCAGCTTGCAAATTTGAATGAAAAATCTGAATCAATTTTAATTTTGCAAAAATGATAAATTGTATTACTTCTTTGCATTTTTTCTTAAGTCACGTTTGTTTTCATACATCTGACATTCACAAAAAAAAGTAGCATACGCATCTTTTCTGTTCGTACGCTGTCTTCATACATGAAGCCCCTGGCCTGGATTTCAAAGACTGCGTTACCTTCATGCCTGTACTGTCCAGTGCATGTGTGCTTTACGAAGAGAGTGGATAGAGAAAGCGCAAACAGAGACAAGGGCGCTGCACTTCCACATTACACACTGGTCGCTGCGCTTGTTACAGCACGTGCCTGTGCACATGATTGAATTGTGTACACCTGACACTGATGTGTACACAGTGTGCCGACGCGTGAATGACTGTTTTGTTCCCTGACGTGTACACCCTCTCCCTCAGCTGGATGAGGGCACCAACTTATTATTAAAGCCCCGCCCTGGAAGTGACCTCACAAACAGCAGTGTCCAATCACCTCCTCACAAGGTACAGCGCAGCGTCTCATCCAGCCAGAAGCCTCGGAGAGCCACGGATCAGGGTGAGCCTTTCACTTGCGTAACACCGATATGTCCCAAACATTAGACTTCCTGAAATCAGGTTGGGCGTGTGTATAGAAAGTATTACATTTCTTACTTGCTTTTAACCTAGTGTGCAATAATTCCCTGAAATAAAAAGCTGAGAGTGCGCACTTTAACCATTTGTGCATTGTTGATTGAAAATCTGAAATTTTGGAGTACAAAATCAATGGGAGAAGTTTAGTTTGTCCCAAATATTGTGGAGCCCATGCTGTTAGAAGTGTAGTGTACACACTGTCGCACTGGTAAGAAGCCGTGTTAATGTCCATTCCCCCCTTTGTTTCTCAGGCTCCTCCTCCTATTCCAAGCGCTCCCAAGACAGCAAACACTCTGCAGAGGATTCTGGGAGGAAAGGTTCAGGCAGCTCGGCCAAAGTGCCCCCCAGCCCGCTGACCTCTGTCGACCAAAAGAAGAGCACTCCTACCCCCTCCACCGTGAGTGCTCACACATGACTGAACAGCCTGAATGTTCCTGCCGGGCCACCGTCACTGATGTCACCCATCTATTCCCATTTACAGAACAGCATCCTGTCCACTGGTACGAGTCGAAGCCGCAACTCGCCCCTGGCGGAACGAGCGACGCTGGGGCAGGGGGTACAGAATGGCAAGGACAGGTACGCACCGGCGCCATGCCGTGATTTTGGTAAAAACACCCAGGCTCTGGTCCTCTTGCAGCAGGCACCCATACGAGCAGAGCTAAAGAGTATCGCAGTCAGCCTGGCTCACAACTTTCAGCTATTGGCTGGCTCACACTGCTGGGCACAGACTGCTGTGTTGGAAGGCTTGGCACGCAGCCCTCTGTCAATCAGCCCAGAGACTAGAGGTAGCTCCCACGAGGGATTGCGTTGAGGAATCAGATGCGCCAGATTAGTGACCTACACTAAATTCATGGACACTTCACTCCTGTCAGTGCACTATTGATCCAATATACGTGTACACAATAGATAGACGCATACATGGCGCACATACTTACACGCCTGCACAATCACACACAAACACCCATCACTATAAAACATGTACGCGCTAATTAATTTGCTGGCATTGGCTAATATTTAAGTGCATGTAGCACACTGTCTGTGGATACTTCACATGCATATAGTTGCACATTGGTCTGTGTTAATATGCAGCAGATGTATGTCAGGACCAAAGTATCGTACATAAGGCTTACGGCTGCTAATCCCTGTGGTTGTGACCCGTGTTTGGTGGGTCCAACGGTTTTTTAATGAAAGATTGGAGGGAGGAAGTGTGGAGTGTGGAATGGCCCTCCTGGAGCAGGTGGGAAGAGCTGGAAGTTCTTGGCCCAATGAAAAGCACCCAATCGCAGCTCACCGTACAGCGCGATCCTTCAGCACAGCTGGCGAATCATGCTCCAGCGTTTCACTTGAGCACATGTCTCATCTTTCCTCTGCAGGACTCCGGGATCACGGTCGTTGTACATGTGTATTAATGGGCACTTCTGTACACAGTTTCTACAGGGAAGCACTTGGAGTCACTTAGTTACTTCGTCATGGACTCGCACCCCACCCCTCCCTCTACCCAGCTCTTCTATCTCTCTCCCTCCCTCACTCTCCTTCATCCTCCGTGTTTCCCTCCATCGCTAACTGCCCTTCCTCCCCTATCTCTTTGCTTTCCCTTTCAATTAAACTCCAGGTCCCCCCCTCTTTTGCCACTCCACTGTCCCGCCACAATGCACTTCTGTCCCCAGAGTGCGTTGGGGATTCTCCGAATAGTCTGGCTTCATTATAACAAGCCGACTCTACGGCAGCATACTCACTCTTCACATCCTGTAGTTCTCTCGAACTGTCAATCAGTTGAAGAGAATAGGGTGTGTCCTCATGTGTAAGTGCTGTATTCACGTCTGTGTGCAATATGCTCTGCTACTGTTGTAGTTTCTCGTCTATTCCCTGCTTGCAAGTCCCTCCCTATTTAGGACTGGCCTCATTCCCCATTCTGTCCACTCCACTTAATGAAAAAATGTCTACTTGAGGTTCTTTATATTGAAGTCAGGCAGATATTTAGAAATGTATATCTACTCCAGGGAAAGAATTGAAACCTTTTAAAAAGGGAAATATTTTTTGAAAGAGCCCATCCCAAATTTTTGGAGGGTGCGACTGCTCCGAATCATATTTTTCATGGCGAACACCCAAAGATGATTGACAAAGCATATGAATTAAAAAAAGGGTGTTTTATGCCCTGTCTTGTGATTTTTAGGGGCATTAGAAAACTATGAAACTGTCTTTACCCTGGTACTGTCCCTCCCTGGCACACACACATGCACGCAGATATAATGCAGGCTTTATGGTGTGTTCATATGCATGGTCTGTGTGCTGGCCTGATCCTCATATAGGACTCCTGTTAATGTGTGGATTGTGCAGCTTATGAACAGAGCCTGTGCCGCACAGAGACCATCAGGACTATGATTGCAGATAATCACTTCTCTCAAAATAGGGCAACCTTGAATTACAAGGCATTGCTCTCATTAAATATGTACATAAAACATTCGAGTGCAATTAAGTGTGAAGTATAGAGGCATGATCATGTGACTGCTGGTTTCTGTACAGCTGAGCCTCGAGCGCATTAAATAATAAGTGTGACTAGCCTGTGCTGTTTGTGCTTTAACAGACATTTGTTTTATTAATGGGCTTTTTCCGTATACTAAATGCACAAACGCTCATATTAATGTTTGATGTTCAATTTGATTCAATGCACTCTTTTTACAAGAAGCACCGATTAATGTTTTAAGGGACCAAAAATATGGCAGATCTTTGGAAAGCCTGAATTTTCCTTCCAATTCAGCCAGTGAGTGTATAAATTACATCAGAAGGATTATGAAGATCTTGTTCTGGTGGAAGGAGTGCATTGGCTTGTTTTGCTTATGTATTTTTGCTCTGCTGTTTTAATATCAGTGTGATCTTCCATATCGCTTGTTCTTTTGTTCAGCTTTTTGTGTCATCGCACCTCGGCTGTTTTCCTTTCCCTCTGTGCCTCCCGTACTTGTTCCTCCGATGGCTCTGTTTCAGCTAAGCGCTGCCCGTGTTGTGTATTAACCTTGGTCTCCCTGAACATCCTGTTCATCTGCTCCGGCTGTGGTGATGGCCGTGTGTGATCATTAACAAAGGCTGTTTTGTTTTGCGTGGATTTGTTTTCTTTCTCCATCCTCCTGCCTTTCTTTGCACTCTGAGTGCCTTTGTGTGTTCAGAGGCTGCTGAAGCGCTAAAGGGGTTAAACAGGCTTGTGATGCAGACGTGTATGGCCAGTCTGTCTGCGCACTTTTCCACTCGCTTTAATAGGCTTAGTCCTCGGGTCTTTGCTAAGTTGGTTGGTTTGTTATTCTGCCACTGGGAGTGTGTAATCCTTTTAATGAGCTGCGTCTTTGTGACTTGTTTTCCTTGTATTTGGGTGCTGCTGTGTCATGTCGTACGTAGTGTATGGAGTGTTAGTGGGGATGGGTATTTTGTGGAGTTGTTCGCATGTGTATAATGTATGGAGTTTGTTGGTGTGTTTGTGTGTGTGCGGGAGGGTGTGGGGGGGGGGGGGGGGGGGGGTTGGTTGCGGGTATTGTGTACCATTGTCCCTGTGTGTGTGTGTGTGTGTGTGTGTGTGTGTGTGTGTGTGTGTGTGTGTGAGACAGAGAGAGAGAATGAGTGTATGGGGGGTTTTGGCGGTGGGTATTGTGTACTGTCGTGTCTGTTTGTGCACCTGTGCATGCTGGCATGATGCAGACTCTGTACTTCCTGTGCCGTGTGAAGCTCTGTGTCTGTGCATGATGTCATCTCTCTCCCCCAGCCTGTCGCTGTATGTGCTCAGTCTCTGTCGTGCGTCTGTGCGCTCTCCCGTGTCCCTCTGTTCCCACTGCTAACCGGAGGATCCCCACTCGCCCCCCCTCGCGTCCCACTGGGGCGAGGGGTGGGGGGGTTCATCCATTCTCTCCCCTCAGCCTGAACACCCCCGGGTCCCGCGCATCTACCGCCTCTGCAGCGGCCGTCCTCACCTCTGCCTCCTCCCGCCCCCGACACCACAAGTCCCTGTCGTCCTCCGCCCACCCCAGCCCCCCCGACCTGCACGCACACCGCGCCAGGCAAGTGCGCCCCAGTGCGCCGGTGGACAGCCCGGCTCAGAGCAGCAGGAAGATGAGGGGAGACAGTGAGGGAAGATGGGTGATGGAGATAGAACTGGGTTGGAAATGGCAAAATACATTTTTCAGTCTCAGAATGTTCTGTGAAATGAGGAACAGCTATTAAAGGGGTAGAGATTATCATTTTATCACATAACTGTAGTACTTTTCCCAGAGACCAGCTCATGACATATTTTTGCAATTGCCCTGGGTACTTATCACTTTGGCGAAAATCTCGTTGGATGAGAAAATGGGGAAAAGTCGCTCCGCGTTGCATCACTCTGTCAGTATTTAGCCAAACTGAATACCGAGTGTAGTTTTGGATAAATCGGTATGGCTTGGTGCTGTTGCGAGTTAACGTTACTTGGCTAGCTGGCTAGTGTGCGCACACAACCTTTCCGTAATGATTATTTAACTTAAGTTTGATAGTTGGCGAGCTAACTTTGGCTAGCTACTCAGTTGACTGTATTTACGAGCTGTTGCTTGCTAGTTCAAATGTGAATGTCTGTGACTCAGTGACTATGTTTGCAAAACGGTGGAGTTAGCTCAGTGCTAACATATGGGCGGTAATGGAAATGGCATTTGTTCTCAATTAAATTACGGAATTCAGTCATGTGATGGACAATCTTGACGTCTTGGTCATGTCACATGAAAGTCATGAAACTTGTCGAGTAAATTTTGGGTTTGCTGCTCGCTGAATCTCCCAACAAATGCACATTTTACTCAGTAACTTTCATATGACGCACCCACTGGTGTAAAATCTGCTCTATTTTATTGTCTGTAGTAATATTACTAGTGGTAATGATTGAGCGGACCTGGCTATCTTCATTTTTGGAGAGCAATTGCCTGTCACGCGGCCTCACACCCCCCTCCCCCCCCCCAGTCCCAGTTATATCCTGCTGTCCGGTTAACCCCCCCAAGTCAGTCTTTGTCCTGTTTGTGTGCTCAAATATTCACTTTTCTAATGCCAGTGCACTAATTACAAACGGTGTCTTCATTTTTCCAATTTTGGACCCAAGCATAAAAACAAGTGAGTGAGCTGCCATCCCCATGGCACTATTTTTGAATTTGGTGATCATTTCCTTGATGATTGCTGCCGAAGACATGGAACCTATGT
Source organism: Gymnothorax reevesii (assembly GCA_029721435.1). NCBI lineage: Eukaryota > Metazoa > Chordata > Actinopteri > Anguilliformes > Muraenidae > Gymnothorax > Gymnothorax reevesii. The sequence continues at coordinate 10,743,836 of CM056586.1, forward strand.
TAAAGGTGATCCGTCTTGTGTTGTGAACTGAGTCGTAATGTTGCCGGGTTTCCTGTCCGTCTTAAGGGCGCAGAATTACAATTTTTTTGATTGAAAGATTCTAGAATGCCCTGCATGATAATTTGACATCTGATGATGTTTCAGCTTTGATTTTTACTTAAGAAAAAAGCCTGCATCATGGAGCACTGAATTATATTACCTCTACATGGCAGATGTACCTGGTTTCTATGGTAACTAGTGAGGTTTGTGATTGGATAAGAGTGTAGCCTGTCCTGTTGGAACAATGGTTAAGGCTGGTCTGTTGCATGCAGTGAGCTTGGGCTCTTCAGAACATGGTTGGGGATCCCAAATGGAAGGTATTGCAGCGAGCACATGACCTTTAGATAGAGTATTACATCTATCCCTTCTTGCTTTCTCATTATTTATGATTTCCATAATGCATATGCATTATATACACAGAAATGTAGTGTATGTGAGAACATAGACGGGTGACAAATTATTGGAAAAAATCGACAGAAACAGTCTTGGCAAGGTGCTCAACTTCCTGAGGGTGATCCATCACCTTAAACACGCCTTGGCAAAGAGTCGCTAAGTGTAAATCTTGACTGGCGGAATAGAGTACCTTTCCTCTGAGAGACATTCCATTTTGAAGATGGTGGCCGTGAGAGCAGTCTAAGATTGGGTATGAAGGTGGTGGCATATGCCTAGGATTATTCTCTTGCTCATAACACCTCCCCTTGTGCCCTGTGGTAGGTACATGGGGTGAAAAATTCAGATCCAGGGGATTGCAGTGCATTTGATATCATTGGAAATTGGTTGAAAAGACCTTAAAAAATGGTCTTTGAATTTCTGAAATAGGCTAAATGTTAAGGGTGCTATGGCATTTTGAAGTCTGTCAATTGAGGGTTGTTTTCATCTATTGTATCTTAAGACAGAACACTCGTGACGATTTTCTAAAAAAAAATGTGATTTTGATCATATAAAATCATGATCATTTGATCATATGAAAAAATCACCAATTAGCTATTTAACAGATTAATTTCTTAATTATTGATCAATTGACGTGTCATGTTCAGAAAAGTGTGCATAACTTGAAGGATAATTTCGGTGTGAAATTGACTTGGGTTGTTGAAACATGATAAAGAGTACTAACTTTTGTAGAATACCCCACCTCCGTACGCATGCAACATTTCGAAATGCATGGCTTTTTAACCGAAGCTCCCAACAGGCTTACAATGGTAGTGAATTGGGCATAGTGTTGCCAAAGAAATAGCCATTTTTTCATTATTAACAAGGGTCAAAGTAGCTCCACGCTTCATTTGTGGAATACCGACAGCCCTGACCTTTAAAATGAGGCACTCAGAACTTTGAAAATGCACAGGTAGTTTATTTAAAAAAAAGGGTGTTTATGCAGACAGTACCTTGAGGTAGTTTCCAGTCGCCTCCATCTTGGAAGTCACGATAAGTCGATTGACGAGCACGAACAAAGAGATTGCAATCTGTTCCCCTAACATATTCAATTCGCCTGGTGCCAGTTGTCACGTACCTACCGAAGTCTTGGGCCATTGTCACTGTGGAAGAGACCAGTCCTATCTTGGTAGAAGTGCTTCATCTCAGGAAGTGAAAGTGTTCATCAAGAGTAATTCTGCGCTAATTTTCAGTGCCTATTCCACCTTTAAGGGGACGAGTGGACCCAAATCATGGATATTGAATGAAACGTCTCCATTTGGCATGTTCCTCCAAGCATTTATTCACTCTTTCCCTTTCATTTGCCTCCCGTCTATATGTATACCTGCATATACGATGCATTGACATGATGTGACTATAACATGGGAGCCACTTTGTGGGAATCTCACTGTCTTGAAACGTTTAAAAAAAAAAAAAAAAAAAAAAAACGAATTTGTGACACAATCTTTGAACGTGTACTGAAATATTGTGGTGCTTGTGCATAATCTTCATGCGTCAGAATGTCAGCTGGATGTATTGTCAATGCAGTGAGATATTTCTCTCGGGGCTGTCTGGAGACATCATGCTGTGAGCCGTGCATAGCTGCGTATACATATGAGCCTGCTGGGTGCCTAAGTATGCAGTGCAGAACCTGTAGCTGTTTGCTGTGTTGCCTGTGCAGTGGTGTCTTCTGTCCCACTGAGCGTTGCCGTAGTGCAGTAACACAGTGGGGTTTCATGTGTCGGAAGTACGCCTGTGGCCTCGGAGGGTCAAAACGGCTATTTTCTGCTCATGCTGATTACATGGTTACAGATGAGATTTAAGAGACTTGAAACCAGAGTAATTTAAGCTCCCGTAGCCTGCCGATTCTTTTTAAAGCAGCCTCTGTTTGGGAAAACAGACCGTCTTTAATGGAATTCGATTTTATTTTCTGTCTGCTTACCTCAGATCTGCGCGCTGCAGCACACACAATTATTACCCTCCCCTGCCCCACCCCCCTCCCCACACACACACACACACACACACACACTGCCCAGTCAACTTTTTCATTGAAGTTCCCTCTTACTCCATTTCCCCTCAATGGCTGGTCGATTACCTCATCCTGATGTTGTTGTTCCCATCATTAGCACTATTGTAATCCCCTGACAAGTCAGCATACCTCTCTCTCTCGGCCCAATATCCAACTACTGCTCTGCCTAGTCCTGCCAGAGTATTAGACTTGTCGCTTCTACTGTCTGTTCATCCTGTGAAGTTAGTGTTAGCCACCGCTCCTCTCCTCCATTCTGAAGTTTGACGTGCGCCTGCCAGTAAGGTTGCTGCTACTATTGTTGAACCTGTGCCCTTAGTGATTGTGTTCTTTTTATTCAACTTCAAGTATTTCACGAGAGGATTTTATATTTGAACTTCTGAAGGCTGAGCAAAATGTTATTTCTGAGCGCAATATCAGCTCGAAAAAAGTTGGGACGGCATGACAAATACACATAAAAATAGAAACGGCGAATTCTAAAATTACTTTGGCTTGTATCTCATTGGAGGAAGCATGAAGACACAGCATTTCATGTTTTGTCTGGTTCACTTTATTTTGTTTGTAAATATCCCTTCATGCCATTTAGGCCTGCAGCACATTCCAAATAAAGTTGGTAATGGGGCAAATTAGGACTAGTTATGAGGTAAAAAAATTTGAATAATGTGATTTGAAACAGCTGATCCCAGCAGGTGATTGCAATCTTGATTGGATCCAAATGTGGCATCCAGGAATAGCGTTCAGGATCAGAGATGGGCTACAGATTGCCAGTTTGCCCTCAAGTGCTTGACACAATCATTGAAAGGATTAAAATCTGTGTTCCTCAAAGAAAGATAAGAATAGATTTTGATAGTTCACACTCGGGTGCCTAATAAAAAGGATTTAAGGAATCTGGTTAATATGTGTGCATAAAGGGCTCTTATGCGCACCTAAGCTGAATGATCCATCACTTTGACAGCACTGCATCAAGAACAGTTATTTATCTAGAAGTGGTATGTCCTCACGCACTCAGGATTACTTCAGTTAAAATTTGCCAAGTACCGCAATAAATTAATACATCCAAGAATGCAATTTAAAACTGAACTGTTCAAAAAGGAAGCCCGATGTTTACCAAGTCCAAAAGCGCTCTCAACTTTTCTGGGCTCTTTGGCATCTGCAGTGGGCCATCACACAGTAGAAATGTTTATTGTGGTCAGACAAATCAATATTGCAGGTCTTTTTTGGTAGAAATGTAAGCCACATGCTCCGGGCCAAATAAAAGGACAATCCAGGCTTTTACCAGCAACAAGTCCAAAACCGTGCTCTGTCATGGTGTGGGGTTGTGCTTTTGCCCTTGGCAAGAGGAACTTGTATTTCTTCCATAACACCATTAATGCCAAAAAGGACATTAAGATTTTGGAGCAACGTGTGCTGCCTTCAAGATGACAGCTTTTACAGAGACACCCATGCCTATTTCAACATGATATTGCAAAGCAGCATTCTGCAGGCATTATAAAGGCATGCTTGCATAAGAAGTGGGTGCGGGTGCTGGTCTGGCCTGCCTGCAGTCCCAACTTGTCCCCACTGGAGAATGTGTGATGCATCAAAGACCCCATACTGTTGCATATGTTACGACCTGTTTGCTAGAAGAATGGGGCACAATATATCTGAAGCTCTTAATCACCTAGTGTCTTCAATCCCAATAGGTTTATTAAGTCTTTTTATTGGAAATTGAGACATTACTAAGTGGTAAGTACTTTACTGTCCCAATTTTTTTTAATTTGTTGCAAGAATCAACGCTTGTTTGAATTTTCATTTTAAAAAACAATAATAAAAAAAATAACTTGATGAAACATGAAATGATGTGCTGTTGTATTGTTTCCAACGAAATTTGGGTCAAAGATAATTTAAAAATCTCTGTGTTGTGAACTATGGTAACCAATTCCAATCAATGGCTCCATTGCTTGTATAGCATATTTGGGTGTTCATTTATGGAACACATCAAGGAGACGCATGTATTTACTAGAATGTCGTCCTATTTTTTCTGGAGCAATTATATGAACAGAAATGAGCAGGGCTGATAATGGATGGACGGCTTTCTTGTCTTCAGAAATACCTTTAATAGCTGTTGAACCTTGTACCAGCTATCTCATCATAATGAACCACTGCAATGAACCACTATAAGGAGTACGTTAGTTTGGAAATAGGGTCAATAATATTCATTTTCCTGTAATAAATAAGTGGTTCTGGCCATTAATAATGTTGCCTTGGTGTTTTGGGATTTTTGTATTTTGTTTCTTCATAGTTGTTCATAATTATTTTATTCTGTGTAGTCGGTGCTTGATGGTTCTTGGGAAGCTGTGCCCTGTTTAATGGCTATTAAAAGCCTGTACCTGGGAACTGGCTGCATTCTGTTGGATACTTCCCACTGCTGGCTATTTGACCCTGTTGGCACAGTTCTTGTGTTATTTGCAGCTGGGTCTCGTGGGATTACACTAGTGTGTAATGATGGATCAGTGGAGCAGATGCCTTCATTCAGGGCTCATTTCCAACTGAGCGCTGTAATCCCAGTGTTGACCGTCATATGCTCAGACAAATATAGTACCTGAGTGCTAATACGTGTGTGTGCTGTGGAAATGTTTGTTTTCACGATCTCTTTGAACTTCTTATAAATGGAAACCAACTTTCATAGACATGTACATACAGTACATTCTTGAATATTTGGACAGTGAAACAATTTTAGTTTTTGTTCTCCACCATACTGGATTTTAAAGCTGCTAGTTTTAGGTTGATAAATTGTCTGATAATTTGGAGGTCTGTGCATCCATATTGTGAGAACTTTTGTATGACAGGGGTTGGAGACTCTGCTCCTGGAGAGCCATAGACCTTCATGTTCACTCTGCTCTAACACACGCAATTCTGCCCTGGAAGAAGAGATCTTGCATCTCAGTGGGACCGTCCTGGGTAAATAGAGGATAAATTTCTGCTTGTGAGTGGCTTTGCAATGAGAAAATAGATTGAATCAGGTGTCTTGGAGAAGAGAAACCTCTAAAACATGCTTTCCAGGAGTATGGATCCCTTCCTTTTCGATAGGTGATTGTCTTTTTTTGATACTTGTCACTGCTCTAATATTCACAGATTACAGATGCATGGAACACAAATACATGCATTATCTGGCAGGACAATAGTTTTGCAGTTTAATGCATGTTCTATAGAGGATATGGTTTCTTGTGAAGCCATGGGTATGTGGTTAGAAAGCCGTAAGGAGAGTTTGTCTCTATGATGCTTATTTTTTTCTTCTCTCTACCCCCTTGCCTTCGACTTGGTTCTGTCCAGCAGCACTGCTCCTCAGAGAGTCCCAGGGGCATCTCCCTCCGCCCACAATATCAGCAGCGCCGCGGTGACCGACCGCACAAACTTCCCCAGGGGGGTGGCTAGCCGCAGCACCTTCCACGCCGGCCAGCAGAGGGCGACGCGGGACCAGCACGCCTCGGCCTATAACGGGCCCCCCGCCTCCCCTTCCCTCTCCCATGGGAACAGCCAGCCCCGTCGCCCGGGAGCCTCTGGAATCTTCAGCAAGTTCACCTCCAAGTTCGTGCGCAGGTAAGCGGGTTCGGGTGGGGGTGGAGGGTGTTGAAAGAGAGGAGTGCTGGTGGCGGTGCTGGTGCTGGCAATTTAGAGAGCTAGTGATGGAGATGGTGGGCCGCATGAATGAAAGAGCCTGCATGAGGTGGATGTGGAACCAGTGGGCTTGTCAGAGGGATGAGAGAGCGAGGGAATGAGGGAGAGCGAGAGAGGACTGAATACATCTGAGTGCTCCTGATAGACCAGTTCAGCTCGCTCACTCCTGTATTGATTTACTGGGGAAAAGGGTTCTTGCTGGGCGTGTGTGGTGCTGAGAATTATGCATCTTCATCATCCGTTTCCTGTGTATGCTATGAATTCTTCCTCGCCACTTTCCAGTGTTTCAGAAACACTATAAAGTGAAGTGAAAATGCTTCCGCTTGCGCCTTAGGGAAGTTGGCGGCTCTTGTGCTATATTCATTCTCTGGCCACGCACTCATAAGCTTCCTGCTGTTGAATCTGAATTTGTATTTGTACATATTCCTGAATTTAACCGCTATCTGAGTGGTGCATTGTGGGTAGTGGCCCCATCATGTACTGCCATTCTGCCCAGCTCCTAACTCCTGGCTGTTTCACTCCGCAGAATCCAGGTTAAGCTACGATCCTATGAGCTGATCGGCCTTAAACATGAGGGAGATATTTCACTGAAAATCATTGCGCCTCTGAGCTCTTCTTTACTTCATTGGGTCAGAGAAACGTGAGCCTCAGCGGGCTGTACTTCTCCATCTCTTACCATGTCATTAATTCTCACGGCTGCGCTATATTAGTATGGTGGGTAGCTTAGAATGGGCTCACACAATGTAATCCACACACTAGGAATATAGCTTGTCGTCATATGAGTGCATGCCCTTGAACAAAAGCGCTCACGCTTGCCTGTGCTTACAGACTAGCTTTCACACAGTCTCAAGCACAGTCTGAACACTCGACACAGGTGCGTACTGCCACGCAAACTTACAGATGATCAGCTCATTGACCACATGGAAGTACTGTTACCATTGATATGTAGCACTTACTTCCTCAGGGGTCAATGGAGGTATGACATTACAAATATTAGCTTGAGCTAGCGTCCATGTATTGATGCACAATCCATCGTTCTGTGAAAGCATGAATTCAGGTGAAGGAGCTGTTTGTATGCTCTGAACTTTGAATCAGTAACCAGTGGTTTTACCAGCCAAAGGCTTGTTTGATATCATTGTTGAAATGTACAACCCCCTTTTTTTTTTTTTTTTTGATTCTGCGTAAAAATGTAAATGGTGACAGATGCGATAATTTTCAAATAATTTAAACTCTATATTTTATTGAAAATGGAACGAAGACAATGCATCAGATGTTGAAACTGAGAGATTTAATTTTTTGAAAAATGTCTGTTCATTTTGAATTGGATGCAATCAGCACATTTCAAAAAAGTTTTGTTGGGAGCAATAAATGACAGGAAAGTTTCATGATGCTAAAAAAAATTCATCTGTTGGAACAACATATAACAGATCATGAGATGAATTGGCCACAGGTCAGTAATGTGATTGAGTTGAAAAGAGCATCCCGGAGAGGCTGCCGTTCAGAAGTGAAGATGGTGAGGGCTTCACCACTGTGAAAGACTTGGAAACAAATTATGAATGTGGTTTCTCAATGTAAAATTGCGAAGAATTTTGGGATTTCATCATCTGTCTTTAACATCTTTAAATGAGTCAGAGAGTCTTTAGAAATTTCTGTATGCAAGGGACAAAACCAATATTGAATGGCTGTGATCCTCAGGCCCTTAGGTGGCTCAACATTAAAAACACACAGAATTTGGTAGTGAAAATCACCGCGTGGGCTCAGGAACACCTCTGAAAGGCTTTGGCAATGAGCACAGTTTGTCACTGCATCCTCAAATGTAAATTAAAACTCAATCATGTAAAGATAAAACATATATAAACAAGCTCCAGAAATACTGTCACCTCCTCTGGGCCTCAGCTTGTACAAGATTAAAGGAAGCATAGATCAAAATGTGAAATTCTGTTTGGAAATCCTGGACGCCACATCCTCCAGGCTAAAGAGTGATCATCTGGCTTTTTTTCAGTGCACAAAAGCCAGCATCCATGATAGTATTCGGGTACATTAAAGACATGACATGCGTAACTTGCACATTTCTGAAGACATCATTAATGCTGAATGATATGTACAGGTTTTGGAGCAAAGTAATGCTGCTTGCCATATGCCATTAGCAGGGAATGACTTGCTAATTTCAGCAAGACAATACCAAACACAGTTCTCTGCCTGCATTACAACAACATGATTCCCAAGTAAAATTGTCTGGGTGCTAACCTGCGCTGCCTGCAGTCCAGACTTTTCACACAATTAAAATACTTTGCATATTATGAAACTAAAAATGTAACATTGGAGTCAGCGTAGTGTTGAGCAGCTGTAATCCTACATCAAGCAAGAATGGGACAACCTTTTACTCTCATTGCTACAGCAGTTGGTGTCCGGAGTTCCCAAACACCTAGTTGCGTTAAAAGAAGAAACGCAACACAGTGGTAAACATGCCCCGATCCCAACTTTTTTGAGACTCGTTGATGGCGTCAAATTCATTATGAGTTGATATTTTTCAAAAAACAAAAATGAATCATTTTCAACATCTGATATGTGGTCTTTACTATTTTCTATTTAATGTACAGATAAAGTGATTAGCAAATCATTGCATTCTGTTTTTATTTACATTTTACACAGCATCCCAACTTGGGAACCAGGGTTGTACAATTTTAGTTTTAAGACAGCCTCGCAACAATAGACATACGGCAAACATCTATCAAAACACGAGTAAGATCCCTGGAGTTCTGTCGCAGAGTTAAATTATTGGCTGGCAGGCCTCGGAGTGGCTCACAGCTAAGATGTTCCTCATAGAGCCCTCTGGACGATGTTCAGATCCCAGCATTGGTGAGGCAATGATTGGCTCAGTCTCACCGGGGATAATGTGGGTTAAGCTGGCTAAAGTTGCTCTCCTTGCTCCCAGCTGCCAGTCCTGGTCAGCTTGTAGCTGTATGAGCTGAATTTGCACCGACTCCGACTGCAAAGGCAGTAGCTGTGCAGTTGGCAGCGTGCCTGTGCTGTACAAAGAAGCGATGGCCACTCGTTGCATAAGTCAGAGGAACCGCCTGCCACGGTATCTTCCCTCTGAGACGGTTGGAGCCGGTCTCTGCAGGGGTCTAAACATTTTGGCTGAATTCGGGGTGGTGAAAAAAGGGAGAGGAAAACGCCTTGCGCCAAGCAGAACATGTAGGCTTTAAACACTGGGGATAATCTGTCATTAGCCGCAGTCTACAGGTTACAACCCCTCACAATAATGCATTGGATCACAATCTCCATTTGCAGTGTCAAATGCTGCTTTTTGGACTAGCATCTCTCCGTGAATTTTTCTTGACGTACGAAGGCAGAGAGACTCTCGCAGATCAAATTGGATCGTTCCATCTGGGAATTAAATTTATTGGACTTGTCAAGCATTTATCTGCGGAGTGCAGGCCAAGCACTGAATCCTGCCAAAGGCTAAAGTTAGCAGTTTTTCTGAAATGGTACTTGCATAAACTTGTACTTTGTGCGGATATGTAAAACAACACAGTATGCTAAATAGCAGTATGGAAGATTGATCTTCATTGCTAGTACTGGTAGGAGACAGAATCTTCAGGTTAATTTAGTTTAAGTTTCAGGTCAGACCCCAGATACCAGATAAGGTGAGTTAATAGCATAATTTGCCTAAACTGTAATCCATTAAATGCAGAGTAGCAATAGAAACTAGCGGACACTGTAGCCTGCAGTGACAATAAACGAAGATCAGTGCTTTCACTGGTTAAGTGTTTGAAGTTCCCTCAGAAATGGTTGCTTTTTGATATTTTTATATTTCATAAGTGATTTCTTGTTCTGTGGTTTGTAGGTGACCTGTTACTGCTTCTTACTGGACCTTTGAGGCATTGAGTCATTACCCTTCATTCCTTTAACATATGATTTAGATGCGAGAAATGAATCCGTCTGTCCCCTCTAAGTTTTAGGTTGTCTGCCATTTGAAAGCTGATGGCTCTGTACGTAGTTGCCAGGGGAGACATGCTGATGGGCGGAGCTCTGGCAGCTGAACAGGATGCAGGTGCCTCAGGGTCTGTCCCCCGAAGATTTAGGGACTCGGGGGAAGGAAGCAGGAACTATACACACTGAGTGAGCCGACGGTGCTGCAGAGAGTGGTGGGGAGGGGGGGGGGCTGGAAGTGGCATTTCGAAGGGTGCAGGCGTGTGACATGAGCAGTATCTGTGCACACCTCGCGCGCCTTGGGCGTATCCTGAGAGGATGAGATTTAACTTCGACAGGTAACAACCGAAAATGTTCTCCTGACATTCAAGATATACAGATTAATAGGAAATGTTCATTCTGCATTCCGATACATTCTGGCCAGGGTCTCTGCTTGGATCAGAGATCCCAAGGCTTACAGTGAATTAAAGTGCATTGAACAAAAAAAAAAACTGAAGATGATGCTATCCTGGTGCCAGTTACCATGGTAACCCCCAGAGGTATTGCTTGAGTGGTGACTATAAATAATCTCGGCGGGGACACCTTGACATGCGTGGCGTGGTGAGAGCGCTGAGGAGGGAAGATCGGAGATCGCTCCTGCAGCACTGGCTTACGCTGGATCATATTCACTCACCTCTGTGGCGACGTGTGCGTCCCCGCGAGCGCTCCATTGGTGCAGAGCAGGAGAGAGAGAGGGAGACTGGGAGGGAGGGATGAGGAGAGAAAGAAGGAGAGAGAGAGAGCGCTGTGCTGTTCATGTGGCTGCAGTAACACATTACAGGGCGTACACAGGACTGCCAGCTCACCGAACGCTGACACCGCCCAAGGGTGTTTTGTGTGTGTGTGTGCGTATTTGAGTGTGTGCGCGTGCGTGCGTGCGTGTGTGTGTAGTGTGCATGTCAGTGCGCTGCAAAGTTTAGTATATGTGCAGAATTTGCATGTCCTTACGCCCTTGTGGTCGTGTGCTTGTTTTTTTTATTTGCTGCGAATATGTGTATGCGTGTGTATGCACGCGCGCTCGCGTTTGTATGTTTTTCTAATTTAATCTATGACCTCTGCCTTTCTGAATAGATATAATTTATGGCGCGGAGTCACATCTCTCCGCCCTATACTGCATAGTCTCTGCCAGTGTTAGCATGGACTGTAGGTGTTTTACAACCTTACCCTCCTTGTTGTATATTCCATTTACTTACCAGTTCATTTGGTTGGCAGAACAAACATTTTTGTTGGCCTTGGTTTTTTAATTGCTGCTCTGATTCGACCAGGATTCTCAGTCTATTCTGTGAACATTTAGAAAGTCCTTTTGAAAAAGGATTAATGTTCCCTTAATCCCACTTGAGTTTGGCTCGTCAGTGTTTTCCATTGTTTTGGAAATTTCAGCCCACATGGTGAAGCCAGTCCTCCGGAGTTGAACTGTTATACGTGCAGGCTCACAACATGACTGCAGGAAGGTTATTCTTGTTAGTGTTATTGTGTGTGTCTGTATCTGCATGTGCGCCCAGTTGTGGTATAATGCTTCCATTATTCTAATTCCATGAGCTCACATGTCTAACCTTTGTCACCCCTCTTACTGAGTCAGATGGTTAAGACCTGTTTACAGCTTACCCCAGAATGCACCGTTTCTTGGTATTCAAAGCAGGAGCAAAATAATTGTTTACATGGCCCTGTGCACAAACAATGGTAATTAAAATAATACATTTATTTTATTTAGCTCCTTTAAAACTTAAGTACGCTTTAGAAAGCAGCATAGTTCTTCTTTGAACTAATGTTTGATTTTTTTTTTTTTTTAAACTGGAAAAAGTCAAAATGGCACCATATGCATACTCAATTAATTCCTCTCTACCATTCTGTATACAAGTGGCAGGGCAGCATATTTGCATTCCTGACTCGCTTGATACCAGTACTTCTGTGTCTCCATATGGAGACCTCCCCAGGTACTTCAACATTACTGCTGTAAGGTTCGTATGAATATATATCAATGCTCTTTGGTTGCTGAATTGCAGGCGAAATGTTTGACTGCAATGTCTCCTCTGGGTTTGTGTCTTTCAGATTCTGAACCAAATTAGAGCCCAATTAAAGCTTTTTAAAACTAATACCTTGACCATCAATTTTTTTTTTCTTTTTGCGTTCTAGCAGAGCCTGATTGACAAAGATCTTAAACCCTTGCGACACAAAACTAATAACGCAAGAAATGAATTGGTGCAAGATGGACACCGTACCTCTGGTTTACCATGTACGACATGGTTCTGGCCTGTCCCAGAGGTGTTAGATCAGGTTTCACATCCAAGCAAGTGCACAGAGCTATGTCTCAGTGTTGACACAAGTTTCATTGGACAGGTCGTCCTGCTAGGTAATATGGAAAACGGCATTGAGCTGCTGTGAGTTGCATATGCTCACCTTCGTGTACATGTTTTTTCTGTTTTCTTCCTTCCTCTTTTTTGTAGAAATCTCTCACTCAGATTCCCCAGAAGGTAGGAAATGACACCGCTCCACTTCAGTCATCATTTATTTACCCTCACTTCTGCATTTCTCTCCCCTTATCCTGGTGTCCTTGTTACTGGTCCTGCTCTGACTTCAGCGCCTATGGTTGGAATTGACGCCGTTTAATTTTGTGTCAGACTGTGTTGGCCAGTACTAACGCCCCTCACCTAATTCACTCTCCGCCAGCCCTTCGTCACCTCTCCGCACATACAGCCCATCTTGTTCTCCCCTCCTCTCATCTCATCCCCCACTCCATCTGTCCATACCCAACCTGTGTAGCATAATATCGCACTTCCTCCACAAAAGGTGTACCTACCAGGCTGAGCTAAGATTGTGACTAAACCAGTGGAGAAATCCATCTCGGAGATGTCCCTCCCGCCGGAGTCCGCCTATAATTAACATCATTGGGGCGGGAAGTGGAACACCATTTCCACACCTGGGAGTCACTGATAGTCATTCTTACTCTGACTGGAGGATGGAGTGCTTAAGTCTGCCATGTAATCAAATTGCTAATTACCTTCTAATCTACAATCTGCAGTCCCAGCTGAAGCGGTGGCTTGTGTTACGGCTTTGCCTCCCAGGTTGTAAAGCAACTGTTTGGATGTTAGAGAGAGCAGACAAGCCAGGGGACACGCCTGCTCTGAGGGGACGAGGGACGGAGGGGGGTGGAGTTTGTCTTAACGCTGCAGTCTCTGCTGGGTACACGGCCGTCTGTTTTCTGTCTGTCTAACACACTGGTACATGGCTGACTCGGGACTCGCCGTGGCTCTAAAACCTGGCTGCGTTTCTGCTCTGTAACACTCTGCTCTCCGCCAGTCCGTGATAAAGCAGCACTGCAGCATTAATGAGCGCCAGGCTGTCGAGCGCCAATCCCGCTCTGCCTGCCCGCGTCCACGCCCCTCATCTCGCCCGGAAACTTGAGGGGAATGTAGACACGTCTCCCGAACTCATTCATTATTCACGAGACCCTTCTCTCTCCGGCGAGCCACTCGCCCTCATGAATTTGACTTCAGTCATACTGAAGCATATGTATTCTGTTGTAGAATTGAATTGGCTTTGAACATTTCACTGTGCTGGTGGTTTAAGGCAGTGTTCCCAAACCCTGTTCCTGGAGTAGCGCTGCCCTGCACGTTTTAGAAGTCTACCTTATGTAACACACCTGACTCAGCTTCAGGAGCAGGGTTGGGAATGACTGGTTTCGAGGAAATGCTAAACCCTGCTGCATGCTCACATCCAGAGAAGGGGGATCTATGTCTCTGGGACCTGCTAGGTCCCTGCACCCCTCGCTGTAACCCGGGAGACGGTCTCACCCTAGCTTACGCCACATTTTATCACAGCCATGTGGGGCTGATGCTCTAGTACTGATGGAACATTCCGGTAACATTTTCTGCCAGCTGGTACAGTCCTCGGGTCCAGAGTTCAGCACTGTAAATGGAGTGGCTCTAGCTGCTCCAATTGGCTCCTGCTGCTCTGTGTACATTATGTGCTGACGCAGGGTTTCGCTGGTAATGCATGTACGTTAGTTGAGACACAAGATACTTGTATAACCATCCCTTGGCATCCAGTGGGAGTAGAGTTGATAAGCTGATCAGACAGAAAAATAGCTAATGGAAATTGAGTAGTATTTTGGCAGGGCTCAGAGGAATTTATCCATATCAGAAAACCTGCCAATGCTGTGTTTGCAACATACCACAAATCTAATGCAACTTTGGGTTTCATTTATCAATATAAGATGCTGAACATTTTGGGCACAGTGGTATTCGATAAATAAATGTAAGAATTCCATACAAGACTAAATGTGATAATGCATATCAGAACTAAATATAACTTCATATAAATACGCACAACCAGCCGAAGACGTGGTAGTTTTATGTTCCCAGAATATTTTGTCTGCACGCGCCCCCTGGTGGTTGTGTGTGTCTATGCTCTGTGTATTCTACATCATCATTTCACCTTTAGCTTCGCGTTTGCTCACCGTTAGCCCTTTTTATGAAATTGGCCCGATAATACTGTATATTTGCTGATAAATAAAATAGTCGGGGATAATAAAAAAAAAAAAACCCCAATGTCAAATTTTTTCGTTTTTAACTAAACTTGGTATCAAATTGGCTTTATTAATTTTGCTGCAGAGACTGGTTTCATCTTCAATACTGATGCTTAAGTTGTTTCACAAACATTTAAAAATGTAGGAACTGAGGTAACTGAGAACTGAGAATTTTAACATTTGTTTGCTTGCTTTTTTTTCTCTTCACTGAGGTACTCTATGACTTTGGATTAGTGTTCTCTGGTCAATTTAATCATTTTTTCTTCAGGTTATTTCTCATTTCATTTGTCCACATACTGATATTCCTGGTTTCAGTTTTGTCACTCCCTCTTCTCTCTGTTCCTTGCATGATAACCATTGGGCCAGTGTTATGCTACAGTGTACCCTTAGCACTGCTTGAAGCTTTGCATCATCTGAGTGGTTTTGAGCAATGAAGCCAAATCAGGATGGATTGTAACCAGGATGGCCCTCAGCGCGTGTGCGAACGTTTGTGTGTGAGACGGGTGTGTCGGAGGAGTGCGTGTGGGTGGAGCGCAGTTTTCCAGAGGCAGCGGGTGGTGGTGATGGGGTAGTATCGGTGCGCCGGGGCTCCACCTCTGATCTCTGGCGCCCCTGCTCCAGTTCCAGACCGGCTCGAGCTCCTGGCTTTACTCCGTTGCTCCTCTAACAGGGTGACAGACTGCTGTTCTTGTCTCAAGATGGTAATTCTGCACTCAACGCCAGCCTGAAATGAGTGCCTCATTAAGACATTTACTGTACTGACCTGGTTGTATTATATTGACCTTCTCTGATGGCTTGGTAAAGGAAGCTGGCAGAAGGTAATGAGAAGTAGTCTTTGTGTTTTACTAGGGCAGTTGCCTGAGTTGTTTACCCGGCTGAGCCTTTACAGGCATTAGCTGTGTTGGTTTATGTTGTAGAGCAGGCATTAGAAGTCCGGAGTAAAGTCATGAGCACTGCTGAGTTTGGAACTGGGTGGACCAGGTGCTGCTCCTCCTCCTGCCTATCGGAGGAGTCTCTTCCAGTGCTGATTGGTGGAAAGGTAAAGGCTTTGCAATGAGACTAAACTCCATTTTTTCTTCGAGGAGCCCGTATGAGGGAGAGGGTCGGGATGAGGGGAGCAGGTGAGAAACGACCGCACGACTGAGCCCAACAATGATTGATTCTCTAATCAGCCAATGAATGGATTCTACATGGATGATTGATTGGGGAAGTTGGGTTATTTTGTAGTTTTGGGGACCGAATTTGGTAATCACAAATCTGTGTGGTGATCGGCTGTAATGAGTGTTGTGTACGTCTGAATAATCGTGTGTTATGTGATCATTAGTCATGTTTGTCCGTGTACGAGCTGTGGGTTGAGATTGAAAAGCTGGGAATCACGACAAAAGGACCAGGCGTCTTTCTCACCAAAAACTCACCCTCCACTAACACCGCCCACATACCCACCTCCCCCCCCAATACGCCATCCTGCCTTAATCTCGCCCAATGCCTTAACCTCCTACATCTTCAATCTTAAAATACACTAGTGAAGTCACAGTTGTATACTCGCGTGGGTTTCTGGTGAGTGGCTTCATTGAAAGCAACTGCATTGCAGTGAGAGGTAAATCTGTCCCTCACTGCTCAGCAGCAGTATTTCCCATTCCCTTGGCCGTAGTGCAGCAGCTCCTTGCATCGCATTTGGTAGTCTCCAAATGACCTGCCATTTTTCCAAAGGTGCGTAGCCCTGGCTTCTGGCTGCGGGGCTAGCTTCAGTCTGCAATCTGTGCCGTAGACCAGTCTGATAGTTATCCGATGTCATGTCCAACATTACAATTATTCCTTAATTTACCTGTTAGCTTAACTATGAATGATAAAGAATATCACAGTGTGATGTAAATTTGTTGGTGGCATCGTTAGAACTATATTGGCTTTGGTTCCAACAGTCTAGCATCGATTGGAAAAATGAATGGGGTTTTGGAAAATGGTGGAAATTAGTGTTCCTGATTTAAATTAACACGTGTGAAGGAGTACTCTTGTTTATTGTGGTAATATGGCTGAAAGCTCCTAAGATTTTCAAAAATACAAGGCTTAGAGACCTTAGATGTTGAATGTTGCTATTTATATGCAAAGGTTGAAGGAATATAGAACAACAATCACCCACTTCTCTCACATCATCAGCTTATTCAATTGTTGTTTATGTTTGTAGTTTAATTATTGTTCATGATAGTATTATGTTAGCAAAATGCACATTTTAATGGACACTTTCATTTTCACATTAGATGTAAGATGTTATCTTACGTGTGTTATCTCGCCTAACAGTACATACACCATTTCGGGCGACAGATTTACTCAGACTATATTTCTGCTGATTTTCAAAAATCACATACATTTATCCATAATCTCCGGACTGTTGAAAAATGCTAATGAAGCCACATACTAAATTACGTCAGGATTGTGACTCTTACTTGAGGGAGTTTGAAAGGTATTAGATATTTTCTTCCCTCTTCCCAGAAGGAGCTAACTCCAGAGCTCCTTTGCATACAGGGTCAGAATTTACCCATTAAACTGAGAGAGATTTCATTGTGGAGGTGACAGGGAGTTTCCAGGGCAATTAGTGCTAATCCTTTGTTTCCCACACTGCACTTGCCTGAATGTTTAACAACAGTGAAGCACTACTGGGTAAGTCCAGACAGGAACTGTACGTCATGCGATTAAAGTTGCAGGGAGATTGGTTTGTCCTGGTTGCTCGTCTGTCTTCGGTGTGGGTATATTGGGTGCTGTTGTATTTCCTGTCTGTAAATGGGGAAATTTTGTCTGTGTAAGATGGTAATTTTCTCAGATTTCCAGAATGTTCTAAAGAGCTTTCTGCTCCAGGTGGTTAGATGTGTTCTATGGGCACGACCTCAAATCTTCTGAGACACTCATGTGGTCCAAAGCTGGCCTGTGTTGCACAGCTGGGCTTGTTCCATTCGAAGTTTTCATACGTTTGAGTGCATGTGTGTTGGGACATGCAGTTTGCCTAATGGTGAGGGGCTTTCATCTGGAGCAGAAGACTCTCACACTGCAAAGAGATATTTACATTTTCTCCTGCTCTGTCTTACTTCCCACCCCAACCTTGTACTCCCTGCTTTCTACTCTCTTAACACCTCTTTTCACTGTGAACCTTATCTGTTTGTGAATGCTGACCAATCCCTCTGTTCCGTGTCTCATCTGTTCTCCTGCTCTCTCTCGCCCTGTTGCTGTTATCTGTTTCGACATTTCTTTGTCTCCCATCACTGTACCCTTCTGCCTCACCTGCCGTAATGTTCCTCACCCGCACTCCTCTCCTCCATCTTTAAACCCCTCCCACCCCGCACTACTCTCCTCCATCTTTAAACCCCTCCCTCCCCGCGCTCCTCTCCTCCATCTCTAAACCCCTCCTTCCCCTCACTTCTCCTGCAGGCCCATGCTGAGCAGCACTGCGGATAAAGAGAAGGTTCCAGGCAGCGTGCTGGGCTCCACTGGCGACGAGAACAAGGATTCCCTCTCCTCGTCCTCACCCGTGCCCGGAGGCACGCCGCCCCAGCTCTCGCACCATGCCAAGGACTCTAAGCCGCGCTCGCTGCGCTTCACCTGGAGCATGAAGACCACGTCGTCCATGGAGCCCGGCGAGATGATGAAAGAGATCCGGAAGGTCCTGGACTCCAACAGCTGCGAGTACGAGCTACGCGAACGCTTCATGCTGCTATGCGTGTCGGGCAACCCGGCGCGGGACGACTTCGTGCAGTGGGAGATGGAGGTGTGCAAGCTGCCCCGCCTCTCGCTCAACGGCGTGCGCTTCAAGCGCATATCCGGCACTTCCATCGCCTTCAAAAACATCGCCTCCAAGATCGCCAACGAGCTGAAACTGTGATGGGAGGGGGGTTGGGGGAGGGTGGGCGGAGCTAATGGAGGGAGAAACTGAAGCTCATGGATGAAGGCGGAACGGAACTGGGGCTTCGCTATTAGGAAGAGGAGAAGGAATAATAGAAGAAGAATGGACTGAAACGAGAGCAAGACTAGGATTCAAAAATCTTAGGAAGAAATATAGATTTGATAAAGAGTTGTAAGACAACTCTTTGTGGAGGAAAAGGGCTGAGATCTCACACCTTGATGGGGTAGTTAATGTTGAGGGCTGGATTTTTTGGGGGGGTTATTCTTTTTTTTTTTTTTTTTCTTTCTCCTCCCCCACATTCCCCCTTAACGTTTTTGTTCTCTTTTCCCATGGTGAGTTTTGTTATTGGTTAGTTCCCAGATCACTTCCCTTTCCCCATATCCCTGTTCTCAGAAAGCTAAAGAGTAAATGCAGTGGATGGAGTTTCGCTCCGCGCTTCGGTCACGGACGATTGTGAGAACTCAGCCGACCCCTCGATTTGGGCCCAAATGGCCTCGCTACTTGCTTTTCTTCTCTTCCCTCTTTTGTCTTTCGCAGGCCAGTTGGGCGAGCTACACTCTGATTCTGCCAAACGAAAGAAATAGCCCAATGTAAAACCTGTAGCTCTGTGATGTCGCACATGGAGGTTCTTACCTCCCCCCCTCACTCCCAGGTTAAATTCTACCACGGGGGTCAAGTTTGAAAAGTAAGTAATTAAGGGCCAATTGTGTAATCATTGGTGGATTAACTGTAATTTAGTTGCTGGTAGGTTTTGAATGCTGCACTGGAATCAGTCTCTTTGGTTGCCTTTTCTGGAAAAAAAAAAAAAAACTGAGAATGAGAAGCTGAACGATTTATTTTTCTTGTTCTGTTGGATTGTATTTCGCCTTTGTACAGAGAATGTAAAACGGAACGTGCCTCCCAAACCATCCAAAAGAAAGCAGAATGAGAATATGATCATTAAAATATCTATAAATATAAGAAAATATTTATCACTGGAAAAAAGACAGGATGTCCTTCATCTTTGACATTTTGGAAAGTTTGTTGATGTGAGCCTGATCTGGTATCTCCCGAGACCCCCAAACTGTCGGACAAGAGGAGAGTGTCCGACCACAAATGCCCTCCAGACTCCTGGAGAGGAAGTGACGGGGTCGCAACAGCGTGCAATTCACCCCAAACATCATTATTATCATTATGACATTATTGTCATTATGATTGCCATCACTTACTTTAGATGGGGATATTTCATATGGAGCATGGGGATTAATTTCCATTTTTGTACTTTCAACTAAAAGGCCAATGGCCACAGAAACCTATCTTTTCAATGATAATTGAATGAGAGCAGTAAGGTAAAATTATAATAATAATTGTGATAATGGTGACCTTTATTGACTACTGCTCATTTGTTGTGTAGTTAAGTACTGATTCTTCTTTTTTTTTTATGGCGTTATTGTTGTTTAAAAGATAATGCTTCAGTTCAGCACTGCCTGAAGTGGAGAGATGCTGACAAAGTTTTGTTTTCAGTCTCATTGTATGAGAATACAGGCATTAACCCCAGCCTTGAATGGACTTTTGCAGTTAAGGAGGGTGTATGTAGGTGGGCTTGCACCAGATCAGTATAAGCCAATCCAACATACTCCGCCCTATTCTCGAACCAGCACGCACACGTCCTGCTGTCCTCCAAAGAAAATGTTAAATTTGTTTCCTGCTCCTCTGCATTTAGTGAAAGGACTGCCCACCAAGAAATTCTGCGACAAATGCATCGTTGCATCCGTGTGAATTGGTCACCTCTTGCGTCACGTTGAAGCAGTTTTGTACATTTAGCCTCAAGATGTGACTGCAGTAATATTCAGGATGAATTCTCCTGGGGCGAGTGTATGGTACTGAACAGTCCGGACTGGGTGGTCCACAGTGGGCTGCTTCTTGGTGTGTTTGCGTCTTTACAGTGTGTGAAATTATGCAAAAGAGCAGTGTTTCTGAGATGCACTGCAGTATTGTACTGTAACACTTTCCATTGCTTTTCCAAATTAAATGCAAAAAGATACCCATTGTGTACACACACGATATTTGCCACGTGGCTTCTCTCCTCTGCAAAGCAGTCAGTGACTTTGCACTTCAGTTCTGATACAGGCAAATTTGGTACCGCAGTCACACGTACCGAGTGAAGGGCGGTGATTCACATCGCTGTTTCGGGAGATGGATTTCGGGCTATGTCAGTGCAGTGTGAATGTATTGCGCTGGCTGATTCTCTGGATGAACGCTGTTTGAGTGTGTGTCTGGGTTGGGGACTGCAGCAGTGGTCCGAGTTCCTTCACTGTTCGCTCCCATCAGCTTGGCGTAAATTAGAAATGTGGTTTGTGTCCTGATTGGCTGGCTGGCTGGCTCGTCATGCATAGTCAGCCATGGTGGGCGCAATGCCTTATGCTCTGCTTTCTTCATATAGCTGTGTACGTGGCATGCACTCTGTATAGTGGTTGTCCATCAGACTTAGTTTGACTGTGTAGATATTCTGCACTTTCCCTCCCACCCCCTGGGTCCTCCTATTGGTTATACACGATTTAATAACCTTGATGAGACTGTATGTATGTGCGCGTGTGTGTTTGCACTTCGAGCCTGGACCTCCCCAACACTACTGTACGATGGGTGTGGAACCTTGTACATCAGCAGCCAGTGGGGAGCTGGTCACAGCCCTTAGCTGGAGATCATGCATTGAATCTGTCAGCAGCACCTGGATGGGAGGCAGAGGTGCAGGGCTGAGGCATTATTGACCTATAGTGCAATTGAAAGGTTTTTGGGGACACCCTGTGCACACCTGTATATTTTTATCATTGAGATTTCTTGTTTTTAATATGTAATATCCTTTGTTCTCTCAGATGATTATTGTTTAAGGTGCTGGGAATCCGATTGTGTTTTTTGTTTTCTTCAGGGTTGATTTTTTTTTTTTTTTCCACATTGTTTTTCATTGCTGTAATTTTCAATGATTTCTGTGTCATAGACTGCGCAAAGTGGCTGGGTGGGGGTGGGAGGGTGACTCAAATGTATTATTTTTGTTCTTTTTTGTGGAAAGATATGATCAATTCAACAATGATAGTAATAAAAACAAAATGGCATTAAATTTGACACTGGCTGTGTTTGATGTTTTGCCGGTCTGCGGTGGCTTTGCTTTGGTCAGTAGGAGGCTTGAGGCTCGTGGTAAGGGAGCCCAGCTTCGTTAGGTCTTTGCTCGATGTTCAACTCCTGTACATGACATCACCCCTACCTTGTAATTAAGAAGCAATTGAAAGTAAATCGCACAATAAATTGGTCCTACTCTCAGATGCAAGATGGGTGACCAGATATACAGTATTTTTCAATGTGCAAAGTTGTATCACAGGTTAGAATCCTCTCCATTTTTGCACGGGTTTCGATTCAAAGTGTAGGATATTTTACTCACATGAAGGGAAATTATTTTCCAGTGTCATTGTGCAAGCACTTTTATTAGCTCGCCGGGACTAATGTCCGGAGAGCTATTGTCGTACCCCCGGCGTCCGCGTCCGTCCGCGTGCAGAAAAACTTTAACCTTGCCCCAGCGAGCTTTGTCGTCTTTCTGACTACTCTTGTTTAAAAAGTCTCTAGTGTGACTTTTTTATAGATGCTTTGCCAGACTCCAGCATGCTCAGTAAAAAATTCTTCTGCTGTGGCTACCCTGACACATCTAATGGTATCAAAAGTAGAATGGCATGGTTTCTCTCATTTTCATGACTGTGAGAGAATGTGATGTTTTTTCCTCTGTCAGAATGACTGATGTCCAGCCCACTGACTGGGCTCTTCCGTGAGAACCTGCCAGTGCCTAGACTGTGCTGGTGAAATGTTCTGATGCTACCATGAGGGACAGCTCAAATGTGTCACCATAGCCTCCTCATCATTAAAAGATAATTTCAGTGTATACCCCCGTATTGGTTTTCTATTCCTTTTAGTTTTACACATTGACTCCTAACCTCAGTCCTGGGATGCTCTATGTATGCTGTATTTTGTGCTGGCTGCAGTTTACCAGGAAGATTGTGCACATCTGAAATCTGGGTACATTTCAAGTATAGAGGGTTATTCACACTCAAACCACATTGCTAGAAATCTCTATTGCTACAGGCCATGGATCTCAAAAATATGCACACGGTTTTGACCAAATAAAGGACTGAGGAATCGATTGCGGGGGCGGAGCCAGGAATTTTGGAAAGGGGGGGGCACAGCCCCCATCGCAGCGTTGACAGCGCAAAACTTGGAGGGGGTCTGGGTGCCCTCCCCCAGAAAAATTTGAAAACTAAAGTGCCAAATACGCGTTTTCCTGGCATCTGGGAACAAAATTCAAGGTCTTATAGAATATTGTAACTGCGTGCATAAAGTTGCAACTTCATGTCCTTTGGCATCAACATCTGTACAAAGATATCCTGCCGAGCACCGTTGTTCTTAAACGCGCCAAATCCAGATAATCCTTATGATGAATTACATTCATATTTTAATTTGTAACGAGTAACGAAGAGAAAGTATACTTTTTATCTTTTAAATGTAGTAGAGTAAAAGTCAAAACTCAAGTAAAGTACAAATCCTCAAAAAAAAAAAAAAAACTACTTTGGTAGGTTACTGTCCATTACTAAACACCTCTGACCATCACAAAGTGCGTTTGGATTTTTCATTTTTCCGGCATGGCAGTTTTTCGAGCTTAGAGCCCTGTGTGTAATGTGCAAAAAAGGCTGTCTTTGAAAAGTCAGTCTGCGGAAATAAAGGGGCGCAAATCCGCCTATGAATTGGGTCCTCTTAAGTTTCCTGACTCTTAGTGTTGATTTGCTTAATGCAGATCTGCCTTGCCTTTGAATTTGCTGAAACCACCAACCTTTATGCCAATACCTGCCCTAAGCCCTGTTCTCCTGTAAGTGCGCGTGAGAGACGCATAAGTGCGTACTGAAACTGTGGACGTCAATTTTAACCCTTACATACTGTTCATATTTGATGCCCTCTGAGTATGGTCCTGGTCAAAATTGACCCAGACTAAGAATATCGTCATAATAAGTGTCCTTACTAAATTTTGAACCACAGATCTATTTTGAATGTAAAAATAGCCTATCTGACATATTAATTAAATGGATGATTAATCCTTAATTAATGTTTCAGAGAGAAAGGAGAGTCTATTTTTTAGGTTGTACAACACTCGTTTTTCGAGAAAAACATTGAATATCACACAATATCATGTCCTGTTTTATCTAAGACATGAAAAGATAACTGCCGCAATAGATTTTTGTAAGAGTGAAAATGGCAAGAACGTTCTGGAAATGTTAGGATTCATAATATAAATCCACATAACCATTTGCTACAGACGAACCATTGAACACTGAACACTGTCCTCACGGCTGTATCATAAAATTCACAATTTTAAGAATCACAGAATCGCAGTTTTGATTCACCATTAATTGACATTTAGAGCAAAAACATTAAAAAATACTGACCGAGAACTATTTTAACTAGTCAGTGGTAGGAAACCTTGCATCTGTGGGCCTTGCCCATGGATTTCCCTCATTTGCCGCAGGTTGTCCCCGTTTTACGGTCCTTTTTTTCCAGAACAGAAACTGCATCTCTATCTCTTCTCTCCCCTTGTGGTGACTTCTTTTGTGACTTGATGTTGATCAGGGACCCCCACCCTCCCATCCCAAATTGATTAAAATTTATTTATTTTTACATCATTTTATTACATTGCAGGGGCTTACAGGTGCAATTCTCATGTCCATGTCAAGGCACCCTCTGACCTCTATGACTTCTGTTCCTTAGAGTATCTCATATGATCACTCCAATGGTGTTTCACCATCTCGAGATTCCCCCACAACACTTCAAAGGGGCAGCAGGTACCTGTCCCTGTGGGAACCTGAACTAATATGGTGCGGCCACAAACAGTTCTCATGACAGTGTCAAGGTCCCCCTTGAGCTCTGTCACCACTGTCCCATAAAAATACAGACATTGAATGTACAGTTTGACAGTTTCAAAATTCCCTAAAAGCACCATTATCCTTGAGTTGGCACACACTAGTGGATATAAAATCAATTTGAATGTATACGGGTCAAATTTGGCCCGGAACAGCCTCAGTGGACAAAAATCTGTAGCACCTGTAGAAAAATATAAAATTTTAAAATTTTTCATTTTTATGTATTTTGGGTCACTTGAGGAAAAGTTATCAAATTTCAGGCCAAAAGTCTGACATTCAGGGCTTATTTACAGCAGTCAAATGTCAAAATGGGTCAAATTTGACCCTAACAGTATGTAAGGGTTAAGCAGAATTGGGAAGACTGTACGTAACTCCCGCAATTGACCTATGCCTAAGCCCCGTCTCTCCACTGACTCGGACAAACAACATTTTAGAACAGGCGCTAATGGCAGGTATCACAGTCGGAGAATTTTTTCAGGATGCAATTGATGATTTTTGGCGATGGAAGGCTCAAATATCATAAAGAAGTATGCAAATATGGTTACACTAATGAATTTAGAGTGGTGAAGGTCAACGAAAAGTTTAAATTAGAAGCTTAATTTTTCAGGACCGTCTCAGTGCAAACGCGATCAATCGCATCTCATTTCCGTCACCCTCTCACACAACAAGATAGAGGATCAGCATTGTTCGTGCACCGCAAGGCAATACATTTAATTTACGTATTATTATTGCTAGCTACCGAATTTAAGAAATCTAACCTGACCTGACTGAACGCCTACGTAAACAAGTTGACATGGTGAACAACGCAGCCGTGAGCTCAAGTTAAGCTAGCGTCCGTCAGCACTGAAGTTAGCCGCAGAGTTCACTAACTTGGCGATGTAAAATATCAATTTACATTAATCTCCAGCGAAGTGACAAGATGTCGCCTTCAACACGATGTTGACTTAGCTTGGAACAAATGTAGACATCCTTCTTGACCACGTTAAGCTATTAGTGGGGTCTTCCACAAAGCTTTCAGCTGCTTTCACACCGGACGCGACACGAATTTTTCGCGCGACAGATTACATTCAAAGTCAATGCGAAGCGTCTTTGCCTTGACTTTGAATGTAATCTGTCGCGCGAAAAAATTCGTTTTGTGTCCGGTGTGAAAGCAGCTTTATCCAGAGGAGACAATTCTCTCGGTTATGAAGTGGCTTTGGGAAGGGTATAAAATGCACCCCATCGCCCAGCCTCTCGGGATACCTCGTATCGGAATTAAATTTACCCCAAGCACAGCGTTTGACCTTTTTTTAAACTAAGGAACATTTTAAAACCCCATAAAAGCGATCGATTTGCAGTTTCCTCAATACACATCAAATGGAGGCTCAGTCTCAGATTGTCAGAGTATATTGAGAGAGAATACGCACTGTGATTGGCTCATCGCATTTGAGGGCGGGGCTTAGCCATATTGGCCTAACTCACAGAAAAGCTGGTATCACTCGAAGTGTCATGGTAACACTGGATATGTGGGAAATAGCCTTCAAAATACAGTCTGATGCAGATGTTCAAGAGGGGCGCTTTGAAGGAATTCTTGAGCACCTCTGAAGGAGATCGTTGGAAAAATGGGATATCGCTGGTACATGCATGAGGTGCACAAGGGCAAATATTGGGACAAGACATATGTGGCTAGTTTTTGTGGCAGTGCGCCTGCACTTTCAGCCATGAGGAACCCACTGATCCAATTCAAATTGTTCTCCTCTATTCTCAGTCATTGTGATATATAGTTAAACGAAGATTGTGAATTGGGCAGTTACTCTGTCAGAGCATTATTTTCAAACCATTATGGAACCGCTTGGGAAAAATGCATGTATTACACATGCAGTTGGCGTTAGAAGCCGAACACGCAGGGGCCTCCTGGGATGAGATTGGGAACTGCAGGTATGGTGGATGGAGAGAAAGTGTTGAGAGGACATAGGGTCCTAGTAATGAAGAATGAATGAAGAAACCCGTGTATCTGTTGTTGTCAGGGAGACAGCAGGCGTAGGCAAGTTCTGCTGCTTGCTCTGGAGGCCAGAATCAAGTGGTTCAGCCAATCCCACCATTGAATGGTTTGTCATGATGGCATCAGAAGTCGACAGTTACATTGCTATTGTGATGTCGAGGGCTGTTCCAATTCAGAGCCTGAGGGGCATAGTATGGACATCAGATGCAGACTCTGCTCCAAAATGGGGGAAGCAGGTGATTGGTCAAGAGAAGAGAAGATCTCAAGAGAAGATCACCATTGCGCAGGAAGTGGTGTTGCTGTTCTTTGCGTTGTTATTCACTTGCTTCAGCCCTCTAGGAGGGAGCAACACCCAACCACACCCCCCCCCCCCCCCAGTGAGAATGTTGTTGCTCTTCTTTCAGGAGGGGAAGGAATCAGGACTGGTGACAAATGACTGGAGGCGGAGGTGACTGCTCGCCGAAGGAGCAGTGGAGGGGGGGGGGTTGTTGGAAGGACTGAGTTTGCAGGGGTGGAGGGTTGGTGGAGCAGGCCGGGAAGTGCCGGGGGACGGAGTAGTGGAGGAGGCCGGGACTTGGGAGGGGAGATCTGGTGTGAAGTGGAGATAATGATGGTGCCGCTATAGACCCCAGTTGGGAATGGAGGGAAAACTGAGACGATGGAAAAGAGCGTGAGTTTGGCATTTATTTGATTCTGTTCTCACGATCTGTAATATTTCATGTTTTATTCAGTTCCTCCCACACATAATTTGCTGCTTCCCTTGGCTGCCTATCAGACCACCTCTACACCAGTCTCTCCATCTGACACTTGATTTTGGCTTACCTTGTCCTCTGTGCCCTTTAGCATCTCTCCTCCTGTGCCAGCTTGGGCCTTCATGTCCTCAGGGCTCCCAGCATGCCCATGGATGACGTCCTGTTCTGCCTGTCACTACTGCAACACCGTCTCCAGCATGAAGCACTGTCAATGGCTCACAGAAAAGAATCTTACATGGGAGACCCATTGTATTTCCCGCCAAGTCTGCAGATGCGGCCAGGTCTTTACCATATGGCTTGATAGCTGATTAGAGAGGGAGGAATTTTGAGAGCAGATTGTGGAATGCGTAATAATTGAGTGGTGATGAGTACTGCAATGTAATCATCCAGTCATCTTACCACAGTCATCTGGAATCCTCATTCCTGAATGTATTGTGCGGGTAAAAAAGGAGATTAGTGATTTGTTAATCATCTTTGACGGGTATTAAATTGATAACAAAAAATATATAATGTTTCACCTTACCTATTGTTTTGTTAGTTGTTGGAAATGTTTGCTTGGAGGATTGTTAAAAGGAAAGATGATGTGGCAATGCGGCAAACACTCCTGTCCCAACTTTCATGGAACATGTCACAGGCATAAAATTCGCAATGAGTATTTATATATTTCCAAATAAACAATGAAGTAGACAAGGATAAACATTAAAGGCCAATTTTACAGGAACAGATTAAGCTCAGTCCAAGACTTGATTCATTGTTTAATGCAGACTTTCCATACAAATATCAGTTTAGTCCTAGACTTAGTTCAATCTGTGTTTGTGAAACCAACTCTAAGCATATTCCCGCAAATTTATAAAGGATGTTTTTCCCTTGATCACAGTTAATTTGGCTAAACAGTGTATAAACAGGTGATGATCGAGCAGACAAATTTAGGCCCAAATTCATAAAGAGAGATCAGATCAGCTGCTGTTTATCCAATGTACATGGTTAGTCACACCTGTCTGAGTAACAAAAGAAATTCTAAATTCTCCTCCCAAAGGGGCTTGTTTATCTCATGTACAAGCCACCAATTCTCTGTTGGCTTGTTTGTGTGGCTGGACGTTTGACCATGGATCTCTTGCACATAACTGAAATGGCACAGGAAGAGATCGCTGACCAAAAGCAAGGTGCCGAATTGAGGGTTTTCAAAGACAGGACGAATCCTCGTCAGTGCTGAGACCATATGCCGTGCACTACACTAATTAGCTCTGAATGGCCATCGACCAAGATGGAAGCCTCTTCTGAAGCTAGCCCGCAAGAAAGTCAAAAACAGTTTGCTGAAGACAACCAGTCCAAGAACATGAACTACTGGAACATTGTTCTATGGTCTGACAAGACCAAGATAAACTTGTTGGGCTCAGATGGTGTCCAGCACGTGTGCTGGCGCCCAGGTGAGGAGTACTAAGACAAGTGTGTACTGCCTACAGTCAAACATGTTCGTGACAGCAGCATGGTCTGGGGCTGCATGAGTGCTTCTGGTCCATGGAATAATGAATTCCAGCATGTACTGTGATATTCTGATGCAGAACATGATGCCCTCCCTTCAGAAACTGGGGCGCGCAGCAGTTTTCCAACATAACGACCTCCAAGATGACAACTGCCTTCCTGAAGATGCTGAAGGTGAAGGCGTGGCAAAGTATGTCTCCAGACCTGAATTCCATTGAGCACCTGTGGGGCATCCTCAAGAGGAAGGTGGAGGAGCAGCAGGTGTCCAACATCCACCAGCTCCGTGATGATGTCATGGAGGAGGATCCCAGCAACAACCTGTGCAGCTCTGGTGAATTCCATGCCTCGCAGAATCAAGGCAGTGCTGGACAACAGTGGTGGTCACACTAAATATTGACTCTATGGACACAATTTGGCATGTTGACGGTGAGGTGTACTCTCTTTTGATGCCACCTATTTTGAAAATAGTGACTGTTCAGTTATTTGGACAGTATAGTAAATCTACACTGCTGCACATATTGTAAAATGACTACTCTTGAATATATTCAGGTTTCATTTCTGTGACGTGGTCCCTTGAAAAGATATTATAAATTAATTGTTGAGGTGTGAGGGGTGTACTCACTTCTGTGAGATACTGTATCTGCATGAGATCACACACACATAGACTGCAATCTAGGACAGATTACCCTTGGGCAATAGCTCAGCCTACAGCTGGTTACTTTATGACCTGCTTGTGAGGTAGCGATCTAGAAGCAAATGCGAGGACACAGGATTGCAAAAATAAAGGGTTTTATTGAGCGAGGGGGTAACCCCCGCAGGGCAGAAGGCAATAGTACAGAGTCCGCAATCCAAAAGCCAAATTCCAGTGGGACAGAAAAGGGTTCGTAACTAGGCCAGCAAACACAAAAATCGTAGTCTGGCAAAACAGATTCGGTACACAGGCAGAGGTTTGTTGGAGAAGCAAACTCATCAACCAAAGGGCAATCCAAATCGTTAACAGGGCAGCAATCCACAAAATCAAAGTCGGGCAGAAATGGGTCAAAAAACACAGACGCCACAAAAATCAAAAAGGGCAAACCAAAAATCAGCAGTCGGGCAATCTAGTCAGAATCAGAGACGCAATGAATACGAGGCGAGAGAGAAAGCAGCACAGGTAAGCACGAGAAACGATCTGACAGAGAATGACTGTGAGAAGACACCTAATATACATTTCTGGGGAGATCATATGGGGAGAAACACAGGTGCAGGTAAGTCAGACTGATTACAAGGGGGAAGCACATGACGGAGAGCCTAATCCCATGAAATTTGGCAAAAGCCAAAACGCGGACAGGGAACACGAGACATTCCTATAGACAAGCACACGGCTCCAATCACGGAGTTCTAACGTGCATAGATAATAAGAAACAGGACAGCGCGATCAGGTGTGGAGCTTCCACAGAAAATGCAGCCAAGGAGATTAGGGAGAGAAAAGAGGCGGAGACTAGAACAGGGCTAGTGCAGAGAGCTTGTTAATCAATTAGTAAGTGAAACTATACAAATCCTTAGTGCTCATTAGTAAGTTAGTATTATATACAAGGTTAGTCATTGTTAGTAGCTACAAGAGAAACTAACAAACTGTTAGTACTGTTAGTAAGATAGAAAAGTAGAGTGAAGCCAGCAAACGAGATCAGAAGGAAGTCTGAAAACCAGAATGCAATAAATCACCCGGAGTGACACGAAAGACTGGGGCTGAGAGCGAAGGCGAGACGAAAGACCAGGCGGGGGAGACAAAGTGCAATGCATAATGGAAAACATGGACTGGAGTGAAACTATGGCAAAAAGCAAAAAGTGGAAAAGTAAACAAAGACAATACCTGAACAAAGCGAAGTACCAAATCACAATACATAATCCAAAGAATTGTCAGACATGGCAAGGAATCCAATAAACAATAAAACAATTATCAAAACAAGGCATGAACATGACGAGCAGAGCGGGATCATAGCACTGCTATCCTGAATTACCATGTACGCAGTCATGTTTCTGGGTGGAACCCATTGTCTGCAGCAAGCACAACTGCCTCACTGACTTGTGGCACTCGGGGGAAATTTGTAACATTTTCACCAAGATGGTCATTTTCAACCCAGATGTTTTGGGAGGTACTACAAATTCTGTATGGCTGGGAAAATACAACAGTGTTACCCTACTTCAGGGGCAGATCTACAGTGGAGCAAAACCCACCGTTGAATCCCCAGCCCGCCCCCCGCCTCCCCCGCCCCAACCTTTAAGTTTTTTAAACTAACTTGCTGAAATAAATAGACATTGTCCACAAATTGCTGAAATCATTGAATAATGTTAGCAAGAAATAAATGATAAATAATCAATCACTCATAGGGGTAGATTCGGGTGAGGATGGTCTGGATGTGTCCCGACCAACTTAAAATCAATTGAGAAAATTAAAGAAACGCAGAGTCAAACCTGCTCATGTGTTTTTACCAGGGGTAATATTTCTGAAATGTTTCAGCAAATGACATGTTGGTGTCAGACAGGGTGAGAACTTGTCTCTCCTACTTTTTGCGATGTTTTTGAATGATTTTTCATTTTAAATTAGCAGGAGGTATAAAGGCCTATCTTTCTAGGCAGACAAATTTAGAAGTGATCTCAGTGATGAAGACACAGAATTATATTTAAGGTTGTTTGCGCTCCTTTATGCAGATGAAACTATCGTACTTGCGGAGTCTGAAGATGAATTGCAGTCAGCTTTAAATGCATTGGAGGAATATTGTCGAATCTGGAAATTAAATGTCAATGTTAATAAAACCAAAGTAGTGATTTTCTCTCGAGGCAAGGTGCGAAAACATAATAAATTTACTTTTAGGGATTTTGGAAAACAGGTTGTCATTGATTATGTTTATCTTGGGATAACCTTTAAAATCGATTCGGCTATTAAGACACAGGTTATCCAGGCAAGGAAGGCTCTATTTAGTATGATAACCAAAGCACATGACTTATGTCTTTTTGTAGAGATCCAGCTGGAACCTTTTGATCAGCTGGTTGTACCCATTCTAATCTATGGCTCAGAAGTTTGGGGTCATGAAGATATCACTATAGTTGAAAGCTTCCATCTAATGTTTCTAAAGAGGTTGTTAAAAGTAGACAAGCATACTCTTAATTGAACTTGTTAGATACAGTTCAAGCTATCTTGGAAAATTGAATGTCTGATGATGGGTTTTTGGTGTAGGTTGCTAAATGGAAGTCACAGAAAGCTGTAGTTTCTTATGTACAGGCTGCCGAGATTGCATGTTGATAGGGGTGTTTACAAATCTAAGTGGCTTTTAAAATTAAAACAGATCTTTGATGACTCAGGTTTCTCTTATCTCTGGTACTGTGATGGTCCGGATGATCAAAAGTTCATTAAAGTAGCATTAGAGCAAAGGCTAACTGCCATGCAGGACCAGGATTGGTTAGCTGAAGTAGATGGGAATAGTCTTTGTATGAATTTCAGAAAATTCAAACATAGTATCCAACTAGAGGGATGTTTTAAAAATTTAGATGAACCTCTGAGGTGCTACTTTACCAAGTTTAGGTGTGGTGCTAGTGGCATTCCTGTTGACACGAGACGATATCAAGATACAGAGTATCAGGACTGTATTTGTCTACTTTGGAACAATACACAAATTGGTAATGAGTTTCACTACCTGTTTGAGTGTGACTACTTAAGCATGTCCAGAAGGAAGTACCTGCCAGCTTATCTCAGGGTTAGGCCAAATGTTTATAAGATGGATTCGCTTTTGAACTCTAGTAACATTGGTGTGCAGCGAAATCTTGCCAAAATGTGTAAGGATATTATCCTTACTTTTAAACGCCTGAAGTACTTGATTGAATGTTTTTTTCTCCCAATCATCTGTAGTATTTAAATAGTTTGTTTCCATAAAAGTAGTTCACGGCTATGTAAATATATCCAGTCTGTAGATATCTGTTTCTATTGGTACAACATGCTGTGCATGCACTGTGTATTGGATGCTGAGTCCGATGCTGTTTGCTATGCATATGCCGGCTGTGTGCTGTTGATTTGTTATTGCAGCTGCCTGGGCCAGTTACATCACGTAAGTATTTGTATGTATGTTTTTCCTAGTCATTTCTCACTTATCCCAGGGGAGGTCTTATGAGAATGAATAAATAAACTAAACTAAAAAACTAATCCCATCGAATGTAATGTCAGTACCTCCGTGGTTTGCAGCTAGGCCATTTCATGGTAATTGTGAAGTGGCATGAAAAAATTAAATGTCTGAATTTTACCAAAAAAATAGTTGGATGGCTTAGATAGGTGTCTGAACTCACTGTGTTATGTATGATAATTTTTGTACAGCTTTATAATCCATTTGTAAATGAAGATTTGTTACATGCTGTTTTGCTGCCCTGCTGGTCAGCTATATTTATTTTGTTCATTGGCACCATCTGGTGGCGTGTTTGTAAAATCATTAAGAAAAGTCTAGTAATTTCTAGAAGCTTCTGGCACTTTCCTGCTTGGAGGGGGCGGGATTTCCCTAGAATCCTGTGGATCTTTCTGGAAGGTTGCTAGACTATAAAAAGGCTGTGATTTTAAGCACAGGGGAGACTGACAACAAAGAGAGCAGACAGCAGAAGAGAGCAGACCAGAGTTTTGTTTTGGCAACAGTTAAATAGTGGCAGTGTTATTAGAGAATTTAAATAGTGGATAATTTTTGTACAACTTTTTTTGTAAAGAATAAATTTGTTTTAGTTGTACTGGCCAGTTTTCTTTGTTGTGATTTTTCCAAGTCATAACAAATTGGAGGTTCCACCGAGATTGGATTCACCGAAGATTATTATTTTAAATCTTTTGACTAGTTTAAAAACCAGCAATCATGACTTTTGATGTGGAAAGTTTTTTGAAAACTCCAACCCAGGAATTAATTTTGTTGGCAAAGAAGAAGGACTTGCTACAAATAGCCTCAACCCTTGGATTATCTGATGTGAAGTCATCAATGAAGAAACAAGAAATATTCAACATTTTGGTGCAACATTTCATCGATGAAGATATCTTTGGGGAAGAAGCAGCAGAATTAATTAAAGCTGTGGAAGTGCCTGCAACGGAGCTGCAAAGACTTGAATTTCAGCTACGCCTGAAAGAGCTGGAAGAGAGAAGGTTGGAGAGGGAGAAGGAAAGAGAACTGGAGGAGAGAAGGCTGGAGAGGGAGAAGGAAAGAGAACTGGAGGAAAGAAGGATGGAGATGGAAGAAAGAAGGTTGGAGAGGGAGAAGGAGAGAGAAATAGAAGAAAAAAGGATGCAGTTCGAATTGGAAATGAAGAGAATAGAAGCAGGTACTGTTCCAAAATCTTCTGGACTTTCTGATCATTTTGATGTGGTTAAACATATCAGACTTGTTCCTCCTTTCTTAGAAAATGATGTTGACCAATACTTTACCCATTTTGAAAAAATTGCTGAAAATTTGAAATGGCCAAAAGAGCATTGGACAATGATGTTACAAAGTGTTCTTACTGGTAAAGCTAGAAAAATCTATAACCAGTTATCTGTCCAACAGTGTGCTGATTATGATTTTGTCAAATCTGCCATTCTGAAGGGTTATGAATTAGTCCCTGAGGCTTACAGGCAAAAATTTTGGAATTCTTGCAAGGAAGCCAGTCAAACTCATGTTGAATTTGGCAGGTTAAAGGAACAGTTGTTTGATCAGTGGTGTAATTCCATGAATGTTGAAAAAGATTTTGATAGAATGAGGCAACTTATTCTGGTTGAGGAATTCAAAAGGTGTGTCCAGCCTGATATTAAGATTTTCCTTGAGGAAAAACAAGCCAATACTTTGCAAGATGTTTCTACCCTAGCTGATACTTATGCATTGACTCACAAGTCTTCTTTTGTCCAAAAATCCACTTTTCCTAAATTTCAAAGCAAGTTTCAGTCCAAGACTACTTCTAATAACACTTCTAATGATTCTAAGGCCACTTCTGAAAGGAAACCTTCTGGTGAAAAGCAATCCTCTGATTCTTTACCCTCTGTGTCTTGCCATTACTGCAAAAAGCAAGGTCACCTTATTTCTGAGTGTTATGCTCTCAAGAAAAAACAACAACGAGAAGAAACCAAGCCAACTGCTTTGACAAAGAGAGAATCTCTTGTATCAATGGTCAGTTCACCTGATCTTCTACCTTCTGTGTCTGATCCGGTTATGGAGGGTTTTGAGCCATTCATCACTGATGGTTCTGTCTCACTTTCACAGGATTTTTCCTCATCTGCTCCTGTTCGAATTCTAAGGGATACTGGGTCTTCCCAATCTCTTATTCTTGCAGATATTCTGCCTTTCTCGGACAAATCGTCTACTCAGGCTAATGTCCTTATTCAAGGAGTAGAATGTGGTTTTACAAGTGTACCTCTCCATAATGTTCATCTCAAATCAGACTTGGTCTCTGGACCTGTCACTGTTGGTGTTAGGTCTTCTCTTCCTTTCAAAGGCATTCATTTGCTTCTTGGTAATGATCTTGCTGGGGATAAGGTTGTGCCCTACCCTATTGTAACTGACACTCCTTTGATTCATCAAGAATCTGACTCTATAGAGGAGGAAATTCCAGACCTCTATCCTTCATGTGCAGTTACTCGTTCTATGGCCAAAAAGCCTATTCAAGATGATGCTGATCTGGACTTTAACCTGGCTGACACCTTCATTGGGCAGTCTTTTCATCAGGAACCTTCCAGTCCTGAGATATCTGGGAAATCTTCAGACTTGTCCTTGTCAGGTCATTCTAATGACATTTTGTCTCGTAAACAACTTATTCATGAGCAACAACAAGCTCGTGATCTAGCGCATCTTCTACCACAGGCTGCAAGTGAACAAGAGGCTACTCAAGTTCCTGTCTGTTTTTACTACAAAAATGGTGTGCTTATGAGAAAGTGGCGTCCACCCGATGTTCCTGCAGATGAAGAGTGGATGATCACCCATCAAATTGTTCTTCCAAAGCCGTACCGTCAAGAAACTCTTAGTCTGGCCCATGACAATCCTATGTCAGGTCATTTGGGTATCAAGAAGACCCTTCAACGTGTCAGAAACCACTTCTTCTGGCCTTCTATGAGGTCTGATGTACAGGAGTATTGCAAATCCTGTCATACTTGTCAAATGGTAGGGAAGCCGAACCAAAATATTCCAAAGGCTCGACTTAAGCCCATTCCCGCTTTTGAAGAACCTTTCAGTCGGATCATCATTGACTGTGTTGGACCATTGCCGAAGACTAAGTCTGGTTGTGAGTACTTACTGACTATCATGTGTGCTTCCACCCGGTTTCCTGAGGCAATTCCACTTTGTAATATCAAGGCGAAGACTATGATCAAGGCTCTTACTAAGTTTTTCTGCTTTATTGGTCTTCCTAAGTCTATTCAGTCTGATCAAGGATCAAATTTCATGTCAGGCATATTTCAACAAGTTATGCATGAGCTTGGTATAAAACAATACAGGTCATCAGCTTACCATCCTGAGAGTCAAGGTGCTTTGGAGAGGTTCCATCAAACCCTGAAGAACATGATAAGGACCTACTGCCTTGACACAGAGAAAGATTGGGATGAAGGTGTCCATCTTCTTCTGTTTGCTGCCCGTGAAGCTGTTCAGGAGTCTCTTGGGTTCAGTCCTTTTGAGCTCGTTTTTGGGCATACAGTCCGTGGACCTCTGAAGCTACTGAAGGAAAAGTTGCTCGCTGAAGATGATGTCCCAATGAACTTGCTTCAGTATGTCTCTGACTTCCGTAATCGTCTCTCTAAGGCTTGTGACTTTGCTAAGTCTAATCTCAAAGAAGCTCAGGGCAAAATGAAAGCCAGATATGACCTTCATTCAAAAGATAGAAGTTTTAAAACTGGTGACAAAGTTCTTGCACTTTTGCCAGTTCCTGGAAACCCTCTAAGAGCCCGATATTTCGGCCCTTACACTGTCCTCAAAAAGGTCAGTGATCTAAATTACATAATTTCAACTCCTGGAAGGAGGAAACAAAAACAAATGTGTCACATCAACATGCTGAAAGAATACATTGATAGAGACACTCAGCAAAAACCAGTCAATGTGGTAAATACAGTTGAACTGGAAAATTCCGAAGATTGTGACTGCCCCTTAGAAAATGAACCTGGTCCAGTCAAACTTGAAAATTCAGACATTCTTGAAAATATTGACAGCAAGTTGTCCCACCTGGACCCTTTTCAACAACAGCAGCTAAAGCAGCTCATATTTGAAAATGGTCACATATTCCCTGACGTTCCATCAAGGACTGATTTGGTTTACCATGATTTCATCCTACAAGTCAAACCAGTTGATGCAAAAGTCAAAGTTATCACTGAATTTCCTGAGCCAACAACTAAAAGACAGCTCATGAGATTTCTAGGGATGGCTGGCTACTACAGAAAATTCTGTAAAAATTTCTCTATCATCTCTGAACCTTTGACAAATTTACTGAAGAAAAATGCAAAATTTGTTTGGGATGAAAAATGTCAAAATTCATTTGACCAGCTGAAAGCGATTCTCAAAAATGCACCAGTTCTCTTATCTCCCAATTTCAAAAAGGAGTTCAAGTTGGCAGTTGATGCCAGTGACATTGGTGCAGGTGCAGTTTTACTGCAAGAAGACACTGATGGAGTAGATCATCCTGTTTGTTACTTTTCCAAAAAGTTTGATAAACATCAGAAAAACTACTCAACAATTGAAAAAGAATGTTTGGCACTTGTTTTGGCTTTACAACATTTTGAAGTCTATTTGACTTGTTCAGCTAATTCCATCAAGGTCTTCAGTGATCACAATCCCCTCACATTCTTGCACAAGATCAAAAACAAGAATCAAAGATTACTGAGATGGAGTTTACTTTTGCAAGAGTATGATTTGGACATTTCTCACATCAGGGGAAAAGATAATGTAATCCCAGATACACTTTCACGCATGTAATTTTATTTCTTTTCGTGATTGTGAAAAACGTAATTTTACTTTTCTATTTAATTGTGAGACTTACACTGTTTGTTATGTATATGATTGTTATCATGATCAATAATACGTTTGTGTAAAGTTCAATATTGTTCTGATTATAAAACTGTGTTAATTTTAACAAAAGAAAGCTTTTAGCAAACCTTTCTTTTCTTAAAGAGGGGAGGTGTTATGTATGATAATTTTTGTACAGCTTTATAATCCATTTGTAAATGAAGATTTGTTACATGCTGTTTTGCTGCCCTGCTGGTCAGCTATATTTATTTTGTTCATTGGCACCATCTGGTGGCGTGTTTGTAAAATCATTAAGAAAAGTCTAGTAATTTCTAGAAGCTTCTGGCACTTTCCTGCTTGGAGGGGGCGGGATTTCCCTAGAATCCTGTGGATCTTTCTGGAAGGTTGCTAGACTATAAAAAGGCTGTGATTTTATGCACAGGGGAGACTGACAACAAAGAGAGCAGACAGCAGAAGAGAGCAGACCAGAGTTTTGTTTTGGCAACAGTTAAATAGTGGCAGTGTTATTAGAGAATTTAAATAGTGGATAATTTTTGTACAACTTTTTTTGTAAGGAATAAATTTGTTTTAGTTGTACTGGCCAGTTTTCTTTGTTGTGATTTTTCCAAGTCATAACAACTGGAAAAAAGAAAATTGAGTCAAAATTCTTGCTCCTTAATTATGCAAATTAGATTTTCTCCTGAATTCATGGGTCCAGAGCGTCGCGGACAGGACACACATTTTTTCGCCATTTTCTTGTAGTGCGTTTCATTTCTGAATTTTTTTTCTTGCTGACAGGATACGTTTAGTATCCCTGCAGATGATCCATCAGTGAGTTTTCTTTTTCAGATTGTGAAGTGATAAAATGTCAAGTATCTTGGCCAACACGGGGTTGGAACAAAAAAGTTTTTTTTTTTTTCCTACAATAATAAGCCTATAAACACCAAAGTTAGAATTCTCTTAGCTTAGGTAGTATAAAACAGTATAACAAAAAGGTTTTTGAAAAATCTCAACACAGCTTATCAGAAACTGCAATTCTTCATTGTCCTGTCTGCAACATTTTGCGTGACAGACAGGACAAAAACATTGCGGACAGGACAAGTTAATGTAGTGATAATGGATTTGGCTTTTAGTTGGTATGGATATTCTCCTTCTACTTGGAATAAAGGCTTTTAATGTATTTAAGGCTTTTAAATACTAGGAGGTTGTTTCTTATTTAACTAATATTGAGGCACTTTTAGAGGAAACAAATGCAAATGTAGGTCTTTCTGATTGTATGCAATAAATGTCCTATAAATGTAGACAGAAAAAAAGGGTATGAGTTTGGTGCTAGGATGACTTGTCTTTCAAATCAATAACACAGATTTCAAGATTTTTATTATTGTTTGACATGTTTCAAGAGTACTGATTTATTTCAGTTAACTTTCTAGGAATTTGAATGGGTGTCTTCATGGCACTGGCAGGGCAGCTTGGTGTTGAATCTGGATTCCCTGTCTCATTTCATTAGGCACTTCTACTCATTTGAGTAATTAGTGTTTGACATGTTTGTTAGCCCTTTTCTTCCAAATCATTCACTAAAATGCAATTGCAATTAATACCTCTTTGGGCATCAGATTCTTAATTATGCCCTATGACTCCCAAGAATGAATTGTTATCTTATTATAACCTGGCAGCTTTGCTCAATTGAATCAATTGTTTTTGAGTAATGGAGTCTTATTTAACCAGGCATATTTGCTCATTTGAGTGGACTGTTGTTGATTAATTTCCAGACACTTTGAGTTTAAAATGATTGTTTGACAGGAATCGTATTTTGAACTTTGTCTGTACTGCTTATATATCCTACTACAATTTTCTGAGAATGTTGCATCAGGTTGATGGTGAGGTAGTGGTGGTGTTGGTGGGGGGTTCTGCTGAAATCTTTGATATCCTCTCAAACATGTCAACTATTTTATACAATGCAGCTTTACATTCTAAATATGTAAACAATACAGTATAATACATTTTATATGAAGTTAATGTGTGTTTTTGCTCATTTTTAATCCAAGTGAAAAAGTGTCCTGTCCGACATGTCCTTTCCGTAATGCTCATCCCCTTGGAATAAGTTCCGCCCCTTGGTTCACTGTTCGAGTGACAAATTCATAATTTCTTCTGAAACCTACCTAAGATGTAGAGGAACAAAATTACCTGGCTTTGGATTATAACACTCCAGTGGATGGACAGAACTTTTCACTTCCCTCCAAGGAAAAAAAACCCCACTTCACTTTTTTCCTGTTCGCAACGCAACTTACAGACTCATTTTGAAAATGAAAATGAAATTCAAAATGTTTGATGTTTTTATCTAATAAGGTACTTGGGTAGTACTTGCCTCTCACCAGTTAAAACTTTTCAATTATTCTAAGGAATTATTTTTATCAAAGAAAAAAGCCTGTGAATGTCCTGTCCGCAACAAAATAAATACCGTACTTTGTACTATCCATAAGCAGTCAATGGTCCTATCTGAAGTGTTCATCCTGGCTGTAGTCGCATACCTAACATGGTTTCAAGAAAACAATACTGTACACATAGATGCTTACTGGAAAGGATTGTGAACTGGCTAGCTAATTAATATAGCTATATATCCAATTTAATGTCCATTCTACTATAATTGGGTTTCATGAGTGCGCAGAGGAGACTGGCAGCAGTCAAGTGAAGTTTGTGGAAAATGAGCAAATTTCAAATAATTGCTGAAATTCCAGTAGTTGATGACCAGTGGCGGAAACAGTTGCACCTGCGTCTATGTATGATTCTGTGTGATGGGGATCTGCTGACAAGTTATCCCGGCTGTGCCAAGTGTCGTCTGGTTTGTTGAACCCAGAAGATGGCTCTGCATGCCTGCCAATGAGTGCTATTTTTCAGCATTATAAACAACAGCAAAGCCAAACAAATCTCAGTTGTGGGGATAAAGATTTCAATCTGTCATTGTATAATAATGTGAATGTGGCAGGCCAAAGGAGGGCCCAGGCGGGGAATTGAACCCCAGACTCCCAAGTAGGACATAAACACGCTGACCACATCGCCGAAGAGCCAGGCTCATTGGCAAGGTAGCATACTTATAGGAGGCATTTCTAGTGACAAGACCCTTCAACTGTCACATCTCTCCCCCTCTTTCGGGAGCATGTCCTCACACTCCATGTTTTACGCAGGCTGCCATCCATAAGGATCCCCCAGATCCTGACGATTACGCCAGTATGGAGGCCGAAGGAGGGCTCGGGCGGGGAATTGAACCCCAGACTCCCGAGTAAGAGTCAGATGCGCTGACCACATCACCAAAGAGCCAGGCTCTTCAAATCAAATCAAATGTGGACAAAAAATAGAAAAACGAGTTTAGAATTTATCCATGAAAACTACTGAGGCACCTCATTTAATGCCATTTTTTAAATCTAAGAAACACACAAAATGTACGAGAAAGAAAAAAAAAAACAGTATTCGCGGTCAAATTATCTTCTAAATTTTTGCATGCATTAGTTTTTAACTTCAAGAAAGGATCTCAAAATTTGAGCAAGTTTGGCCTATTTGGACTGTTGTTCCTGTTGTGCATGAAAAATAAATAATACAGTTTTTTAATATATGACATCATTTTAAAAATAAATATTGGGAAATATTTTTGTGGATTTTTTATTGAAACAATTTGTATATACATAAAATTACATTTAAAAATGGGGAATTCCACTGTCTTATCATGCCACCCTGCCAAGACCTCTTTCCCCCTTTGCCACCGCATGTAAAATTCCACCACTGCAGAAATGATTGGGAGAATTCAGCCTAAAGTAACTTAAGTCAATGCTGTCATGTTTTCTTGTGTCTAAAACATTTACACAACCTATTCAGACCCGTTTTCGATCGCGAAATTTCGACATTAAAGTTCAAACGGATACATTGAAGCCAGAAAGAACAGCGTTAACTACAAAGTCAAGTCGCAAGGAAATGACTGACGCCGACCACTAACCGTTGTGACGTCAGTTCAATGGAGGAGAGGGGAACCTTTCGACGCGCCTATGTACTGAAAAGAGGGAGGGATAGAACCCAACTCACCGGAGACGTAATTTACAGGATTTAGCATTTGGCGCCAATCTGGTTGACAATGAAAGATGTCCAGTGTGGGTTTTAAGTGAGATATTTATTTTGTCGCTAATTTCTTGTAGTCGCTTATTTTCTAGCTAGTAAACACAAGCTTTTTATTTCTTAAATTAGCCCCCTGCACATCGAGCGCATTGAAACATACCGAGCTGCGATTCCCGGCTTGCTGCATTGCAAGTGCAGCAAAAACTAGCAAACGATAATTAGCTCACGTTGGCAAATCTTTTGACGGTAGTCGTTTAAATACAGCAATATGGGGGTGAGTTAACCCATCTGTGTGTGTGATTGTGTGGGGGTGTAAGATTACCGAACTGAACAATGACTGCGTTCAGGCGGCAGCTCATGTGTGACTGAATGTGATGGAGAGAGAAGAAATGACTGAATCAGTGATCGCACATTGGAGTAACGTTATTGCTAATGAGGAAAACAACTCCAATAACGTAGCTAGTGAACTGTTAGCCAGCCTACTCATCTGCCTCATTCTTTCGCATGACTTCCTTCAGCCACCCCTATTTCCCAATTTCCTCTACTTACGGCATCATGATTTATTTTGACGTTACCGGTTCACGAGCTTCCAAATTTAGCAAAGTTGTTGGTGTATTCATGATTTGGAAACCACACTAACGTGGCTAGTTGGAAGGGACCTAGTTGGCTAACACTGCTAGCCAGGTTGCTTGCTCAGCGTTGACGTGAGCTGCTGTATGAGTCTGGAGTCAGGATGCTCTAACTAACTTGTGGCTACTTGCTGTCTGGCCATGAAGTCATAATATATCTTGATCGTGGGTAAATCGCGTTCAAGTCTGTCACAGTGTTGTCGTTTGTTAATTTCAAGCGAATTATTATTATTATTTTTTTGATGCCGTCACCCAGGGTGGCCAACTCCGATAGGTAGGCTACCGTATACTCGATATGATTAATAACGCCAAGCATGTTAGCACGCATACTGAACAAGAGGGCTATTTGTCAGTGGAAACGGCTCGGTACTTGGTCGGTGTAAAATTTTGGCTCCTGCCACCGACTTGAATACTTCTACCTTTTAGCGATGCCAGAGTTTCCAAACTTTGCTTTTCTCTGCATGCCTCAGTTTGACTCCTGTGCATTCCTGTCGCGTCTGCTGATCCACGGCGTCCCAGAATCTTCACTGCATTATAATCGGGCAGTTTCAGAGCTGCCCATTCACCAGACTCAAATTTACTATACCTCCGACAAGTGACTAGAAAATAATTATCCTCTCATCTATTCAACTTTTTAAGCCTGTCTTTTTAAACCTGCCGCGGACTGTATTCGTACACTTGTTATGGTTTCCATTCAGACGTGTTTTCATATTTCCGAGGTCCCCTTATCTTCAAGTAATTGAAGGGAGGTCTGCCTCCCTTGAGAAAATTGACGGACTTATTTCAGCTCATGATGATACAATGACCTAAAGCCCGATGTAGTCTTTGTGAGCAAAGAATAATGAATACAAACATTCAAAATGGCCTTTTTTATGAGGTCTTCCTTCTAATCACATTGCACTGGTTATCTCTTATCCCTCTCCCTTCCTCTAATGGTTTGTTCAGTTTTCTGAAAAACATTGGTGACACACGTAGGTATTGTCCCCATAAAAAAGAAAGAAAAATACATTTAAAATGGAAAAATACATTTTAAAAAATTGGATACAAATAGATACATAAATTCCTCAACTGATTGTTTCCAGCAGTGTTTAACTAACGATTCAATGGAACAGATATTGACTAAAACAACTGAACAGACTCAGATATTGACTGAATCAATTGAACAGATATTAACACTTCGATCCTTTGAACCAGTGCTAAAGAAATCAACTGCTTATGAGTGTTTGAACAGCGTCCGTGTGTGTATGTGTGATGGCTGCTTACATAATGAGTACTGATTGTGCTTATTAATTATGGTCACTGATTTACTTGAATGAATATGATGAGAAATATTGAAATATAATCTTCAGCACACTATAGGCC
The DNA here is from genome assembly GCA_029721435.1 of Gymnothorax reevesii. Taxonomy (NCBI): domain Eukaryota; kingdom Metazoa; phylum Chordata; class Actinopteri; order Anguilliformes; family Muraenidae; genus Gymnothorax; species Gymnothorax reevesii. The sequence goes on from CM056586.1 coordinate 10,787,540, forward strand.
AGTGGTGCTGAATCATGTGCCATAGAGGGCTGACAGTATTCAGATTTTCATTCCATCCTATCATTAACCCTGCTGATTACACCAGTCGGTTCCCTCATCTGCTTGAAGGTGTGAAGATGTGCATAACATGCATTACATACATGTGCATAACATGCATTATCTATACCTGCTTTCTTCCTTTAGTAGAGTCTCGGGGTGGGGGTGGGTAAGAGCTGTAGTCTATCCTACCTGACGACAAGCGGAAGGCAGGAACCCACCTGGGATGGTTTGCCACTCCATCGCAGGGCACACTCATCACCCACTCGCACCCTCCACACTCATACCTGTGGGCAATTTAACATCTCCAATTACCCTGTTGTGCGTGCCTTTGGACTGTGGGATGAAACTGGATTTCCCAGAGGAAACCCACGCAAACACCTGCTATGCATTTGCGTACTCTTGGCCCTCCAATGCTTATAATAGTGGTGCCACTTCAGGAGGCCCTTCGCATCATGAATACAGTTTGCACTGGTGGGCGTTTCAAAGCTGTGGCTGCGCTGTTTGCATTGATGTGGCTGTATTTTGCACGTTTTGATAAAACTTTCATGCCTACATTGATCGGACCCAGAAAAGCTGGGCCACATTTTTTTTTTCAGAAGTAATGAAGCAACTGATTGGTGTTTTGTTAACCTGCTGCCCTGCTGATTTGACAGAGGAAGTCAAACCGAGCGAAAGAGAAGAAACAGAAGCGGCTGGAAGAGCGAGCGGCCATGGATGCCGTGTGCGCTAAAGTGGATGCTGCCAACAAGGTGAGAGAAGGGCCACCTGCTGTCGCATGTTGCCAAGCAACATGATATAGATGGGTTCCCTGACCCGTGTGACAATCGAGGTGCATGCGTTGCTTCAAGGCATAAAGGATTGTTTTTGAATAGAGCACTGTAGTCATACGGCCTCATAGGATATAATTGACTGCATCTAGAACTTTTCTCAGCAAAGGCAACCCACTATTCTAAACAAAAAAAAAACAACCATTTTTACAAAAAAGAAGTTCAACTTTTGAATTTAAACCCAAACTTTGTCGTGGCAACCGTGTTGAATGAAACGCTTTCTGCCTTGAAGCCGCACGCACATCCTCCCTCTAAGCACACAAACCTGTCCATACAAGGATGTGCATGACTCACTCACTTTCAGACTTCTGAGGGTTGCAAAAAAGACTGCTTCATGTTGTTGTTATCCTACAGTACTGTATTATAGTGTAGTGCATCAACATTACAGTGACTGTGGCTGCATTCCTTGTTGCAGCTTGAGGATCCGCTGGCAGGATTCCCTGTATTCACCAAATATGACCGAAATGGGTAAGAAACCATGGCGAGTGTATCACATATTTGGGATTCTTGGGATCATTGGAAATGTTTTTTATCTGAAAATGCATGGAAAGGTCAAATTGGTGAGTGGGTGACTTCACCCCTATATTTTACATTTCGTTCTTGCAAAAGTGCATTGGTGGCTGGTATTTGCTTTCAAGAGGATTGCCAAGTATGTGTTTGTGCGGGTTCAGCATATTTTCAGTGTAATGTCTAAAACACATTTGCTTCTAGATGTCTAGATTTAGAATTTTAGAAATCTAGATTCTGTTTACTCGGATTTTAGGTCAATTCCACTTTCATTTAGATAATTTCACAGAATTGACTAAGATGGCCATCATCTGAGAAGCATCATAAAAATGAACCTCTGTAAATTGACTGAATGGAAAATGGGGAGACCCAACTCTGGTTTGAAGAGTTACATTTGGCATTGAAAGTAATTTGCATTGACATTGGAAACAACATTGTTACAGGTTCCTTGCCTTGTAAGGTTCCAGTATTTGACACATTCTTTCACTCTGCAGGTTGAATCTACAAATTGAGTGTAAGCGGGTGTCGACTCTCAATTCGAGCACTGTGGAATGGGCGTACGAACTGACGAAAAGCAACATGCAGACCCTGTAAGACTCAATTAGAAATTGACACCTTTTTACCAGTCCTTATTTAGCCGCTTCAGAATGTGGTTCCCTCCCCCTTTTTTATGCCCCTGGAATCGAAGATTCAGGGGCATATAGTTTTTCGCCTGTCTGTCTGTCCGTCCGTCTGTTTGTCTGCAGCTGAAAAAAAACTTTGACCTGCAATACTTTAACCTGCCGCCGGGGGCATCAGTGTTCCATGAACACAGCTTGTTTCTTTTGTAGTTGAATTTGATTTAGTTCACCTGTCAATGTGTCCATTTACCCTCCATTATTACACACATTCATTACTCTGAGTGGTGATAATTAATGTACATATACCTTCAGCTCAATATGTACTAAAGCAATTTGGGACTACTGCCTTGCTTGGGTGTGGAATTGCATTGAGCCTGTACTCTTCGGGTTATTCACTGTTCCATGCTTCACCGTGTGTACCCTCTGTCAAAGTCATCCAACGTTTTCTTCACTGATGTGGTATTTTGCAAGTATGGTTGAGTGGACATTACTTACTCTGCTGTTAGCTGTGAAAATGTACTGTGTTTTTTCAGATGAAAACTTCCACCTGCTGTTAAAACAGTTACTCTCTTTGAGGGGGATGAATAATTATTTACTTACAAAGGATTTTCTTACCAGGCTGTTGCTTGGAGATTTTTCTGACTACTAGGCCTTTTCAGGATATTTTAGTGCTACATTTTTGTGCCCAGTTTAAGTCGCAGAGCTGTGTTTATCGCTGATGTCTGCGCTGACACATTGTTGAACAGCTATGAGCAGAGCGAATGGGGCTGGAAGGAGCGGGAGAAGAGGGAGGAGATGACTGATGAAAGGGCGTGGTATCTCCTGGTTCATGACACAGACTCCGCCCCTCTTGCCTTCTCTCACTTCCGATTTGATGTTGAGTGTGGGGAGGAGGTGCTGTATTGGTAAGTCCAGCCTCAAAAAATTACCAAAGGATCTCGTAGAATTGGGCTGCATTAGAATAGCGAAAAAATCATGTCCAGTCGTCTAATGCCGAACGACTTTTCTTTGACCTGGATGGAAAACGTCTTGAGGTAAAGGAAAGGTGTTCGGCGGAATTCATTAGGGCTTCGGAAGACGATTGTGCTAATAAGAGAATCCAAATGCTCTTACACTGGGCAAGGTGATCATGCGTCTCTCACCCCTCATGCTCGTTTGTTTTCCTAATTGGCCGGATAGATTGTAGTCGCTTTAAATATTGGTGTTGCACGGTATTGTAAAGTGGTATTACCTCCTTTCTTTCGTAAAGGATGGTTTGATGCACCCTATGCTAATAGTGATAAGTTGGGAAGCATTTAAGCACCTATCCTTTACATTTAGAGAATTCAAACATTTATCATCGCTGCCATGTAAATAATTCCAGGGAACTTTCCTTAGCAAAAAAGGCTATTCAAATGCTGCTTCGGTGAAGTCTGTGATCTCTTGCTTGGATCAGACCAGGTAAAATGATGTTGAATGGTTTGTGTTCAGTTTATTTGATCTTTCAAGGGTTATATTTCTTCTGACGCATAATTAATGTTGGGTATAAAGTTGTCTCACTTAAGGAAATCTGCTCAAACATTTTCTGTGTAATTGTAATCCTATCCTTATTATTTGGTTAGGTTGCCAGCTAAGCAGGAGTCATTTACAGTTAACGCCCTGTATAGTATTAAGGTCTTGGATTAACGTACTGTACATTTATATTGTGTCATAGGGTCCAATATTATGCTGTGTAAACGCCCTCGCCCGCCCCCCCCCGACTCCCTCCTAAATTATGTTCTTGGGTGTCCAAATGAGAGGCTTGTAAACATTTAAAAATCATCACTTCTTGGCCATCCTCTGCCTGTCATCCTCTTCTTTTAGAGGAATTGGCTGTATTGACTGCTTGGTAGTGAGCTCTGCCCTGACTGGCTGGCAAACTGTGCTGAATGCAGAAAAGGTAACTTCAGTACGATGAGGGAGTACTGGCTTCCGACTAAACTAGGGGTCTTCCAAGTCAACGTTCGCTGGGTTGTTAGATATACTGGAGACCATTGTGCTGGGGAACTGAACTGGGAAGTGTTTACCATCATATTAGTCCTTTGAAAATGGGCTAGTGTTGAATTTTTAAGGAAGAAGCAGTGTAATTCCATCCCAAATCACCAGATTTCAAAACACTTCCCAACTGGCCACTTCAGATTTGCTTCAGATTTATGGAACCCGATGTCCTTGCATCCACTAGATTGTGTGCAAAATTTTAGACCCATATCTTCATTAGTTTTTGAGATACTGAGACTTCAGAAAGGGGGCATGGCCCCCAATTTTGCATAAAAAAAAATATAGAACATATAGTGTGTTGCTATATAATATGCAAACTTCTATAGGTCATAAAGTAACTTTCGAACTACCAAAGATGGATCCATGAAAATATGCAGGATTGGTTCTTTGGTATTGTACGTCTCATTCCCAAAGATTAGTGCCACAAATTGTACACTAGCCAATTAGTAGGCTTCCTAAAATGACTCAAAAGCTATTGAGTTTTGGCCCTCAATAGCTCTAGAATGAAACACACTAGATCTTTTTAGTCCGAGAATTCATTTGTCACGTAGTTCTTTCATAGCAACCCGGTGTTTATGCCCAGGAATTTGAACTGTCTGATTTATTGGCCATTGACAATGGGGAAAAACAAGCATTTCACATTTGTACCACATTTCAATTGTACATAGCCAAATCTGAGGGCTCCGGTGATTTCGGATGGAATTACCCAATTAGGAAGGCAAAGGACCCTACCCCCTAATCTGGCATTTTATATTAAGGTCCAATGTGGTTAGTTCTGATTAACAATGTCACAGAATGCTTCCCACAACATGTCTTCACTGTAGTGGTTTGAGTGGTGATAATGTGTCTTTTTCCTAGTTGTCAGGTGCTAACTCTTGTGTGTGTGTTTTGTGTGAATGCCCGGGCATGTTCTTTTTTTGTGTGTGTATGCGACAGTTATGAAGTGCAGTTGGAGAGCAGAGTGAGAAGGAAAGGTCTGGGAAAATTCCTCCTCCAGATTCTCCAGCTCATTGCCAACAGGTACAGTCCCCATTTGCAGCTGAACGTGGATAATATGTGGCACAGTAATTTTACAGGCACATTTTTCCAGAAGATTCTTTTCGGCACATTTTGCTGTGCAGCAGTCATGACTCGACTGCTTAAGATGTTTGAACTGTTGATGACAGTTTTCCCAATATTAATAATGGGGTATGTATGTGCACTAACAGGAGTAATACAGTGCCAAAAAAGGATGTATTAACTTCTCCCATTTTCTTTTATTTATCCATATTTTTCACACTAAATCTTTTTTTTTTTTTTCCTTCAAAATGTAATATGACAGGGGGGCATCATTTCACCTGGAAGCACAATGGTCAATCCAATACCGGGTCAATAAAAAATTTATTTGAAAAATGTAAAAGCAATGATTCTTTTCCTAAATCATGGGTAGTTGAGGGATGCAGTTAAGTAGAAAGAGCTTGGTAGAAAGGAAATGCTTCCTATATCAAACTGCTCGCAAACATGGTTGTGGATTATCAAATGTAACTGGTTACATGATGTATAGAAAGAGATTGCTTTTAAATTTTTCAATTATTTTTGGCACTTTGAGCTCCACTAGAGAAATAATATTTAGTTCCATTAATATTAGAGGGAAGGCAGACATTTCTATGGTCTGTAGCTCCAAAATTTGGCAACTCCCATTAGAACTATCCAAATGGATAAGTGGAAGGACTGGTGAGATGAAACATGCATATTTTTGATTCTGGGGTAAACTGTCCCTTTAAGGTTCTGCCACTGCTTCTCACTGGTGTGAAGTCATGACTGTGAAAGAATTACTCAAATCTTCTGAAAAATTGGGTATCCATTTGACCCATTCTGAGGTGATCTTGCTCTTGGGATTTGGATTGTTCTTGTGCCGTGTAGCCCTGTGGCGCTTCAGCTTCAAATCCTGGACTGATGACCATACATCCTTTAGAATAATCATATATAATATAGTCCAGTTCCCTGATTTGCCAATTCCATTTCCAATTCCGCTTCTCGAATAGACCCCAACCCTGCTGGTTATTTACCATAATGTAAGTTAAATTTGTAATCTAACAAAGCACACATTCTACGCTTGGAAATGGACTTGAGCTAGTAGTTGGTGGAATAAGCTGTGGCACGTTGGAGTCGAAATGTGAACCTGCAGGATTGTAGATGTTCAGGAAGAGGACTGGTTAGCCCTGCCTCAAAGGTTCCTCCTGTTCCATTTGTCTGTTTCCAGTACGCAGATGAAGAAGGTGATGTTGACGGTATTCAAACACAATCATGGTGCTTACCAATTCTTCAGAGAAGCCTTACAGTGAGTATGAGTTAGAGCTTCACATGGTGCTAAGAATTCTTGAGTTCTCATTTAAGCAACTTGTTTAAAAAAAAAAAAAAAAGCCTTCACAGTGTGCACTTATAATAATTAGTGGATGTCAAAGTTTTTCCAGTTATTTTATTGTTTTATTACCATGTCCATTTAGAGTGGAACAAAAAAATGGTCTTTCCATAATGATTTACAGGCTTGTGTGCTCCTGCAGACATGCCTTAACTATTTATGCTATTCAAATTGGTGAACATTGCTTTATGCCGGACACATGCACAGTTGTGCGAGTGCTTGCTCCCCTCTCTCCCTTGTCTCTCCTCTAGTGTCTTATGACCGTATGTGTTTCGTTATTGATTCATAATGTTGTGATATATACATTCTGATGCTAATGGGCGCTCTCGCCGTTTGTCAGGTTTGAAATAGACGAAAACTCGCCCAGCATGTCCGGTTGCTGCGGGGACGACTGCTCCTATGAGATTCTCAGCCGGCGGACGAAATTCGGGGAGGCTGGGGGTCATGGGCACAGTGGGGGACATTGTGGGGGCTGCTGCCATTGAGGCAGAGAGGACAGGTCTCATGGAAACACCCACCCCCCTGCCCTTTAGCACTGTCCCAATCATCCTGTCATCCTGAATCAGTCCTTGGAAATGTCCAAAGTCTCCTTCTTATCCTCATTCTTCCTACAGGCAAAATTTCTTTGGTTTTGACACCTCTGTTTCTCACTGTATAGAATTATATACAGTTCTTTCTTTTTGTTGATATTTTTGCTTACCTGCGAGTTTTGTATGACAAGTGTTATGGCCCCAATTTGTTATTACATTTATAACACAACAGCAACAGCAAGGGATGACAAACACAGTTTTAACAACTAAAACACATTTAATTTTTAACGAAGACAAAGACTAATAACAACCTACAACTAAAGACCAAGATTGATAAATAAGAAAAAACAGAAATAATTACAGTCCCTTTTTGGTGGGGTGGCTTGGTGATGTCCTGGATGAAGAAAATGCTCAAACACAGGCAAAGAAATCCACAAAAGAAACTACACAGGTCTTGAACAGAAATGACAGGTCTGGTCACACGTATCCTTCTTCTTGCAATTTCTCCTACTACTTTACTGTCTCAGTTCTTTTCCTTATATACTCTTTTGCAGACCCCACCCACATTTAGACCTCTTTTTTTTAACTTTCTGAGACTTGCCCCAGACATGTCCAGGACATGTCTATACATGACTCCAGTCTGAGCTAAACAAAAAAAAGATAAATACTGCCATCTAGTGGCCTATATTCACATTACACCTCCATTCCAAAAGGGAAAAATTTTGACTCACAAAGGCAAAATTTTTCTTTTCAATACAAAATGGTTAAGTGAACACTTGTCTATATATACATATCATACAATATTCAAACACATGATATATATATACACATTCAAACACGGGATAAGCAATCAGCAATTACATTGTCTGTACCCTTCACATGCTTAATTTCCAAGTCAAACTCCTGTAAAATCAAACTCCAATTCAACAATCTCCGATTCTTGTTTTTCATCTTACTCAAAAACGTTAACGGATTGTGGTCAGTGTACACAATCATTGGCTTTTGTCCTGTACAAACATAAACCTCAAAGTGTTGTAAAGAAAGGACCAGAGCCAACAGTTCCTTCTCTATTGTGGAATAGTTCCTTTGGTGGCGATTGAACTTCCTGGAGAAGTATGCCACGGGATGCTCAATGTCATCAGAGTCACTTCTCTGTAGGAGCACAGATCCACAAGCTTGGTCGCTAGCATCGACCGCGATGGAGAACGGTTTGTTGAAGTCAGGAGATTTGAGCACGGGGAAGTGACACAGCAGAGACTTCAGGTGATCGAAGGCTCTCTGGCATGCATCATCCCAGGTGAACTTTACGCCTTTCTTCAGTTGGTTAGTTAGACTGAGAGCAATCTCAGCAAAGTTCTTGCAGAACTTGCGGTAGTACCCGATCATTCCAAGGAAGCGGCGCAAAGCTTTTTTGTTGTCAGGAACTGGAAAGTCCATGATGGCTTGGACTTTAGCATTTATGGGTGCCACCTTACCCTGGCCTATGACGTAGCCAAGATAGGTGACAGTAGCACAACCAAAGTCACTCTTGCTCAGGTTAACAGTCAGGTTAGCCTGGGTCAGGCGCTGGAACAACGTCTCTACATCTTTTAGATGTTCTTCCCAGGAGTCACTCCATGTGATCAGGTCATCGATGTACGCACCCGTGTGTGGCAATCCGGCGATTGTAGACTGTATCATCCTTTGGAACGTGGCTGGGGCATTTTTCATGCCAAAGGGTAGGACTTCATACTGGTACAATCCAGATGGTGTGGCAAAAGCAGAGATGCTCTTGGCCCTCTCAGTTAAAGGCACACACCAATAACCCTTCAATAAATCAATCTTGGTCAGAAACTTTGCTTGCCCTACACTATCAATACAATCATCAATCCTAGGTATTGGAAACACATCAGTTCTAGTTACAGCATTGACTTTGCGATAATCTGTACAGAATCTAGTACTTCCATCAGGTTTTGGAACTAGCACACAGGGTGAACTCCAATCGGAGTTGGAGGGTCTGATAATATCATGTTTTAACATGTACTCAACCTCTTTCTCAGCAATCTTTCTCTTTTCAGGATTCATCCGGTATGGATGCTGTTTTATTGATTTGGCATCACCAACATTTACATCATGAGAGGCTATAGTAACTCTCTTTGGAACATCAGGAAACAAATCCTCATATTTCTTGATCAACCTTTCAAACTGATCTCTCTGTGAGGGTTCTAAGTGCTGGAGTTTTACATCAAGATTTTGCAACACTTCAGTGTTTGACAATTTACATGAAAGAACTTCAGCTTTAATTCTTGGTTCATCATCTTGAAACTCCCCCTCATCTTCACACGTTTCGACCATTGGAGAATCTGAAGTGACAGCTGCAACCCTAGCATTTCTGTCATGATAAGGCTTTAGCATGTTAATATGACACAATTGTTTTGGTTTTCTCCTATCTGGAGTCTTCACAATGTAATTGAGATCATTGAGTTTTGTCAGAATTTCATAAGGACCATGAAATCTAGCCTGCAATGGATTGGACTGCAAGGGAAACAACACAAGGACCATTTCTCCTGGTTTAAACTCACGGCTTCTAGCCTTATGATCATACCAAGTTTTCATTTTTCCCTGACTTGATTTCAAGTTCTCTTTGGCAAGGTCACAAGCTGCACGCAATCTTTCCTTGAACTTGCTAACATAGTCTAACAGACTGATTTGCGGCTCTTCCTCTTGCCATTGTTCACTCAATAATAGCAAAGGTCCTCTCACTTCATGACCAAACACTAGCTCAAATGGACTGAATCCAGTAGACTCCTGCACTGCTTCTCTAGCTGCAAACAACAGCAAATGAACCCCTTCATCCCAGTCTTTCTCATGGTCATAACAATAAGTCCTCATCATTGTCTTGAGAGTGGAATGAAACCGCTCTAAGGCACCCTGACTTTCTGGATGATAGGCACTAGAAAGAATCTGTTTTGCACCTAGTTCATACACAACCTGCTGAAACAATCCTGAAGTGAAATTGCTACCTTGGTCTGACTGAATTTCCCTGGGAAGGCCAAACAACGTGAAGAACTTTATCAAAGCCTTCGAGATTGCAGTTGCCTTGATGTTACGTAGAGGTATGGCTTCGGGGAATCTGGTAGATGCACACATGATTGTCAACAAGTACTGATTTCCAGATCTAGTCTTGGGTAATGGACCAACGCAATCAACAATGACCCTAGAGAATGGCTCCCCAAATGCTGGGATAGGCTGCAATGGAGCTACAGGTGGGTCTAACTGGTGTTTTCCAACTACCTGACAAGTGTGACAGGTTTTGCAAAAGTTGGAAACGTCTTTCCGAAGCCCAGGCCAAAAGAAGTGTTTCATGATCTTATCAACAGTCTTGTTAACACCAAGATGACCTCCTAAAGGTAAACTATGAGCCATTGTTAAGATCTCATTCCTATAGACCTTCGGAACAACAATTTGCCTGACCACTGCCCAATCTGCATTGGCAGGGATATCAGGAGGGCGCCACTTCCGCATCAACACACCATCCTTGAGATAATACCCAACTGGAACTGCATCTATTTCTTTTTCAGGAAGGGCTCTCCTCTTTAGTACACCAATTTCAGGATCATTAGTTTGCTCCTCAATCAACCGCTTTCTGGACAGAGACAAGTCTCCAGACACATCAGAATCACCAGACCCATCCGGCTGGCTGAATAGAGAACTGATAAAAGTATCTGATAAGTCCTCAAACGGAGAAACCATAGTAGGCCAATCAGAGTCATGAGGCGAACCACCTGAGTCCTGACTATTCAATGTACTGGACGGCACCACAACATCATCTTCTTTAGCCTTCTTGGCCATAGCACGAGTCACTGCGCAAGAAGGATACAGAGATGGGTCCTCATCCCCATTTTCAGTGCTCGGCTGTGAAGTAAGATGTACAGGGGGAACTACTTTGCCCCCAGCCAGGTCATTGCCTAGCAACAGAGAAACACCCTTTATAGGTAGACTTGACATAAGTCCCACCTTTACCTGTCCTGTAACTAAATCTGACTTCAAGAATATAGAGCGCAGGGGTACAGATACAGTCCTCCCTTCAATACCTTGTACAAGTATGAAATCCCCTGAAGCGGTCTCATCACGTAACTCCAAGGAGTCCATCAACAAAAGTGACTGAGAAGCTCCGGTATCCCTTAGGATATATATGGGGACAGGAGTAGTATGCTCATTCAGAGCCACAAATCCCTCTGACACAAATGGAAGAAATTCCTCCCTCACAAAGTCAGCTGTATTAGGCTTTTTAGCCCCACAAGAAGCAGGCAATTTAGCAGATTGGTTATCTACTACAGGGGTTTCTAACCTTGTTTTCACAAAGGCATTTGGTTTGGTATCCTTTTCTTTTTCTTTCTTAGCTTTAAGGAACCAACAGTTAGTTGTAACATGACCAGATTTCTTGCAATAACTGCAAACTAGACCACTTTTGTCACTGTCAGCTTTCACACTTTGATCAGACCTGTTACGGGATTTCTGAGCACCATCACCAGATTTGTCTTTGTCTTTGGGTGAGGAATCTTGGGTATCACCGTAACCCTTTTTCTGAAATTGGGACCATTTATTGTTACTGCTAGACTGAAATTTGGACTTATGAGTGAGAACATATTCATCTGCAAATTTGGCAGCCGATTGCAAATTCAGCGCTTGCCTCTCATTAAGGTAGGTCTTAACATCATCTTTAACACAGTTCTTGAATTCTTCAACTAACACCATCTCTTTTAGTGAGTTGAAATCATCCTTGACCTCCATAGAAGTACACCAGCGCTCAAAGCAAACCTGCTTTTCATTAGCAAATTCAACATAAGTCTGATTTTCAGATTTCTTCAGACCTCTGAATTTCTGTCGGTAAGCCTCTGGAACCAACTCATAAGCTCTCAAAATAACCTTTTTGACAACCTCATAATCAGAGGAATCATCTGCAGACAAAGCCGAATAGGCTTGTTGAGCTTTACCCTTGAGGACAGTTTGCAACATCAGAGGCCAGTGTTCCTTAGGCCACTGGCAACTCTTTGCTACCTTTTCAAAACACTGGAAATAGTTGTCAACATCCTTTTCCGAATATGGAGGCACCAGTTTTACCTCCTGACTGGCACAAAATTTATTTTTAGTTTCAATTTTAATTTTTAGTTGCTCCATTTGGAGTCTTTCTTCTCTATCGAATTTCTCTAATTCAAAATCTCTCTGTCTTGCAAATTTTTCTAACTCATATTCTCTTTGTTTTTCTTCTCTTGCTAATTTTTCTAACTCAAACTGCCTTTGTTTTTCTTTTTCTTCCCTCTCAAATTCTCTTTGTTTTTCTTTTTCCTCCCTTTCTTTTTCTCTTTCTTCCCTTTCTTTCTCTTTTTCCTCCCTTTCTTTTTCTCTTTCCTCCCTTTCAATCTCTAGCATTTTTAATTTAAGTTCCATTTCTATATTTGGATTTTCCACTGGAAACTGTTCCAGATCTCCTGGTGCAAACACATTTTCATCAATGTAATATTCAACTATCTCTCTAGCCAGTCTTGCTTTTCGCATGGCTGGTTTTACCTCTGTCAGCTCCAACTGTCTGCAAATTTCTAGCAGTTCTGTCTTTTTAAAAGACTTCAAAACCCCTACGGTTGAAGATGCCAAGAAATCATCCATTGCTGTTGTCAATATATATCTAGGAAAATTCACAAAAACAATTTCACAATTTGGAATGTTAGATTTTCAATAAATTACTCACACAATGGTCTATCCCGGACCTTGAGCCCCCAATTTGTTATGGCCCCAATTTGTTATTACATTTATAACACAACAGCAACAGCAAGGGATGACAAACACAGTTTTAACAACTAAAACACATTTAATTTTTAACGAAGACAAAGACTAATAACAACCTACAACTAAAGACCAAGATTGATAAATAAGAAAAAACAGAAATAATTACAGTCCCTTTTTGGTGGGGTGGCTTGGTGATGTCCTGGATGAAGAAAATGCTCAAACACAGGCAAAGAAATCCACAAAAGAAACTACACAGGTCTTGAACAGAAATGACAGGTCTGGTCACACGTATCCTTCTTCTTGCAATTTCTCCTACTACTTTACTGTCTCAGTTCTTTTCCTTATATACTCTTTTGCAGACCCCACCCACATTTAGACCTCTTTTTTTTAACTTTCTGAGACTTGCCCCAGACATGTCCAGGACATGTCTATACATGACTCCAGTCTGAGCTAAACAAAAAAAAGATAAATACTGCCATCTAGTGGCCTATATTCACATTACACAAGCATAGCAATAAAGGCTGAGTCAGTGGTCCAGCTCCTCGCGGGCCTCCTTTTGTAAATATTGGGCTCCCAATGAAGCTCTAAGGATTTTCACAGTTGTTTCCTATTTAGAGTTTTTAAAGTTCTTTACGGTGTGACTGCATCTGGAGATTAACCAAACAGGAGCTGTAGGAGGTTTATTGATGTATTGAACTCTTCCTTAAGATGTGCGTAAGGTTGGCTGGTTATTGTGTGGAAATATTTATTAGAATATCTCAATGTACAAGTTGGCATTTGTTACAACTAGACTTCACAGTGGTCTGTTATCTCAGGTTATCAAACTACAAAACTTCTCTCTTGGAGTACAGGTCAATGTGCAGTTGTTGTGGGCTTGTGTATTTGGGGTGGGGGGGGTGGGGGGGGGTTAGAGGTCAGAGAAGGGTATTAGTGGGTTTACATTTCAAGATTAGTCTTTTGTTTTAAATCTTAAATGTTTTTTTTTTTTAACATACTATGTTTTTGTTATCACAGGCCTTACATCTCTGTCCCACATACCTCTTCATCTTTTATATCAAGTCTTTTGTGTACATGATCTGTTTTCCTGTTCACTTTGTTGACCTTTGCTGGTGGGACTTGTGGGGGAGACGTAATAAAAAGCTTGTTTAAGTCTTGAGTTCATTCAGTTCTTGCTCTACAGAAGATAAACTGAAATTTTTTTTCTTTTTTTTATTTTACTTTTATCCAAATCGATGCCCCACGTAGCATTATATGCAATACCCTCATCAAGGATAACTGACCAAGTGTGCAGTTCTTTAAGATACTTATCCATGTATGGCCCTTCTGGTGTTGCTTCTACGAAGCTGAAATATTCTATTTGACCTCTATTAGAACGGAAATATCGAGGGTTTGGAGCACAATGGTTATATGACCAAACTTTGTGGTTTTGAGATGTTTACCCCCTGTCACAGCTTTCTGTCAGCTAATCACTGGAGCACAACAACTATACGTCCATCTGCATTCAATTTTAATCAGAATGCACGTTTTCATTTTGTGGTATGTCCAACAAAATCTGCTTGAATGAATTAAACAATGAAAATTTTGATGAATAAACGTGAATTTTTTTCTCCCCAGAACAGTCTGTCTTCCATTGCAAACGAACTTAACACAATGGTGATTGGTTGAAGGTATGTTACACCATGTGCTAGAATTGTTGGAGCACTGAGGTGACGTCCATTTTTGGCAATTTTGACCATGATGCTGCGGTTACACTACGAAAACTTAATGCAGCAAAAGTGACTGGTAAAAAAAATGATATAAAATACCTGATTTAATAGAACACTTGGAAACCCAAAAATTATTTTTTCTCAAAACCTCAAAAATGGACATATAACCATTGTGCTCCAAACTCTCGGTATGTGCTGTAAAACTCGACCATGCATTTTCGGCTCCAATGAAACGAAGAAATGTGAGGATTCATTGCAGTTCCCGTTAATCTTAACCAAATTGTTGGCTGTGTTTACATTATTGTGGGCCGTGTTTCTCCGAGCAATAATAGTGTGCGATAATTTTCCTGTTTTGGGCAAGATTTGGCACGATGCATGCATTTTCTAATATTTTGGCTCGTCTTTATCAGCGAAATTTTCAATATTCCGAGGAAGTCTTGCGTGAAAACGGAACCTTTGAGATTCACGTCCTTGATTAGGGAACAATCTGGGGTGACACAGGCGGAAGTTGTTGGTATTCGTGTATGAAGATGTGAAGTATGAATGAGAATATTTTGAATAACCGCTCTGACTTCTGGACGCGAAATGGGCTTGTACAATGACTGTCATCACTGCGGTTGAACGTGTTCCTAGAAAAGGTCGATCCTGGGAATGTTTCGTCCTAGAACTGGTCATCCTTATAAAACCAGCCCAGCAGGCAGGGCGAGGGGAACGGCAAGATAACTGATCCGGTTGAATGTAAAGATAAACTTCTGTGGCTACTGTCTGTTTCCCCAGGTAATAGAAATCGTTTGGGTAGGTTGCATTCTTGCACATTTGCCGACATACGCAGTTAATGCTAGCTATGTGTACAGCTCGTGGTCTTGACATCGCGAGGGAATATTAATTATTATTCATAACTTCAAACACGTAGCTATGTCGCCTATAATTAGACTAGATGACAACTTATGGTTGACCTTAAGCCATCTAATTTTGTTTTGTTATGGTCTTTGGTGAACACTTCATTGCACTCCATTCTTAAATGGCAATTTCTTCAAGTGAGGGCCCTATGGTTAAATTTTTCTATTATATTTGTTGCATATTTATCCTTGAAATACCCTTTGCCTGTTCACGACCATTTTATGTATGCTTTGGGTTTTTTTTTCCCTACTCTGACAGGAGAGGAGAGGGATAATGCACCAGATATATTGAATTCTGTCTGCTTGTTGAGCCATAATGAGATTAAAGCTGAAGACCGTTTTCATCCTGTACTTCATGGTGTCTTTGATGGGACTAATCTATGCATTGATGCAACTGGGTAAGGAGTATAGCTATTTCTATTTTCAGTTATGTGACTTAAGTGCTGTAATGTGTCTCTGTGTGCGCGCTGTTGACGTATAAGATTTGATCATGTGTTCGCGGTTTGCTGTGATAGTTGTCAGCTCTGTGGTGCGACTGCAGAATGAGCAATGCGAACATTTGTTTTTCAGGTCAGCGCTGTGATTGTACCGACCATGACATGTCAAAGGACCGCGCCATTTCTCGTTTGCGGGGAGAGCTGCACAGTTTAAAAGAACGAATCAAAAAGGCAGAACCCACCAAAGCTCAAAAACACCCTTTACCCACCATCTATGTGATCACTCCCACTTATGCCAGGTGCACTCCTGATAGCCTATTTCATTCAAATGACTGCGACTGTTCTTGTTTGTTTAATTATATATTAATCCAGAATCTCTGTGACATTATATTTTAGTGGGAATTTGAAAGGCCCATTTGGCTGAGGGTGGTTTGTGTCCACTGGCTGGATTCAAGTCTACCTACAGCTGATTTTCAGCATAGTAACGCAAATGTCCTCTCTCACACCACCTCCCCCCTAATCTTCCAGGTTAGTCCAGAAGGCTGAGCTGACCCGTCTTTCCCAGACACTTTTACACGTGCCCCAGCTCCACTGGATTCTGGTGGAGGACTCTCCAAACAAGACAGCCCTGGTGACCCAGTTTCTGGCGCATTCTGGCTTGACATACACCCATCTGCATCTGCCCACTCCTCGAGATCGCAAACTGCAGGAGGGCGACCCCAGTTGGCTGAAGCCTCGTGGTGCAGAGCAGAGGAATGAGGGCCTGCGGTGGCTCCGGGAAACCTTTAGAGGGAAGCAGGGAGAACAGGGCGTTGTATACTTTGCAGATGACGATAATACCTACAGCCTGCAGCTCTTTGAGGAGGTAAGGGCGTCTATTTCCCTGTCTCTGAACTTCTGTCAATTTTTATTGTTACTATCCCCCCGGCATATAATGCGGGGGATGTAGTCATGGGTGCGGTTGTCTGTCTGTCCGTGTGTCTGCGAACATTTTGTTTGCGGAGCATAACTTGAAAACCGTTCAATATTTTTTAACAAAACTTAGTATGCGCATTTATCGCGACCTGAGGTGGGCCTTTTGCTAATCTGAAGTTCATGAATTTTGTATTTTTTCTGGTTTCCTTGGAAACATTTTGAACGTAGAAATAGGGGGGTATAGTTTGTTTCCAGAGCAGGTGGCATTTTCATTCTTTCAATATGTGCAGACAGGGGGATATGCCATCTCCCGATGGCTCTTGTTTTCACTCCTTATTGGTTGTCCATTTAATTTTTGCTCCCTTTTCATGAGGTCTAAATTCTCTTTTGTCGTCCCTGTCTCCGTTATGTCATCATTCATCTGCAATGGAAGTTTGCGCTCAGTTATTGTCATGGGCTTAAGAGTATCTGTTACTCCCACAGATGCGGGGGACCCAGATGGTGTCGGTGTGGCCCGTGGGGCTAGTGGGGGGCATGCGCTACGAGCGTCCCGTGGTTGAGGATGGCCGAGTGGTCCGCTTTCACACAGGCTGGCGTCCCGGCCGGCCCTTCCCCATCGACATGGCTGGCTTTGCTGTGTCTCTGCGGGTAGTGCTGGATAACCCGGAGTCCTGCTTCGACGGGAACGCACCAATGGGCTTCCTGGAGAGCAGCTTCCTGCAGGGCCTGGCCACTCTGGAGGAGCTGGAGCCCAAAGCTGAAATGTGCACAAAGGTGAGGGGGACCACTGGGGGCAAATAGAAGCCCCTAGTTTTGGGTGTTAGGTCTGCCCAGCATGTAATTTGTCTGGGGCATTTCCAGTGACAATTGGGGTTTTCTGCTATTTCTATACAAAATTTTCGGGAAATATTTTGGTGAATTGATAAGATTTTTTTTCTTTGTTTTTTTTCGACCTAGCCAAGGTTCATGGGTTGTATTAATATTAGCTCCCTTGTAAACTGTAAACTCCGTGTTTATTCCACATACAGGATACAAATATAAATGATATTCACTGGCCAATTGTACAAATATTTCAAATGAAATTGTACATTACCACATTAAGTCTGTCAGGGAATAGGGTATTTTAACATTAGAAACCATTTTCTGGTACACTGACCACTTGGTGCAGAAAATCAAAATCTGGCAGAACCCTATTACAAGCGATATGATTCTGATTATTTTCAAATTGGCATAGCTACAAAATTTTAAAGGAATGTTCATTGCTTTTACGATATTCAACAGTATTTTATTTCTGTCTGAATGGCTCTTGAAACCATAAACTTCTGAAGGGTCTTTCTTTGAAAGTCATATGCAAAAACAATGTTTGCCATAGAATTAATAATTTTAATAATAATATCTGTATCTGTATCTGTTTATCTGTACAGAACTTTTATACAGCACATGAAACAATAAAAATAGAAATTTGAGCAATTTGCCGTTGCTTTTAGCTGATACATGTATTTACCATGCTGGAAAACTGCAGCAATGCTCAGTCACATGATGTAGGATTAATGAGAGACATTCAACTGCCTGTGTTTGAATACTGGGGTCATTTTGCATTTCATATTTGAGGCAAATAATCCACATTTCTCTTTAATGCTCTTCTTAATCAGTTCTCTTTTTATTGATGTAAAAAAGGCTTTTATGTGCAGGATTTGCTTGAGATTAAAATATCCAGTGATTCATTTACTGAGACAAACTCCCACATCCAGCACACTTTCTTATTCAGAGCCGATCGCTGATTCTTTGAGGGTCTCGTATTATGTTTTTTTTTTTTTTTTTTTGGCAAGTTACGAATATGTGTTTGGATGTCCAAAAGGGCGGTTTTTACACCTTTTGGACATCCGTACTTCCCAAATTCTTGTCAGCGAGATATCTCAAGAACGAATTGAACAAATATTAGGGTGATACCCCGGCGCCAGTCGATTTTGGTGACCTTCGCGTCACTCTCAAGGTCACACCGAGAGATTGCTCATTTTGACACGATTTCACATTTTGTGGCGGGAGACAAAGACACGTTAGAGGCAAATACTTGTTATTAGTACATTAAACATTCATTCAGTTTACAACTTTGTATTTTGCAGAGGAACCTCTGGTAATTTTCTGAGGAGTACAACAGCAGTCCTTCTGCTGGGAATTTTGCCTACATTTCTGCAGCAGTATTACAAAGGATCCAAGGAATACATTTTTCACTAATATTGTATCTGCAAGAGGTTGACTACCCGTGTTATTTTTAGTTAGTGCAGCTTGCTGAATTGCGATTAAGTGGCTGTCTCCTGTGATGCAGTGATTGGTAGCTGCGTGGTGGGTTGGCAGCTGAATGATGATTGGGTAGTTTAACCACCTGACAGAGGGCATGTGTGACTGTGCTGTGCAGGTGCTGGTGTGGCACACTCGCACAGAGAAGCCCAAGATGAAGCGAGAGGACGCACTGCAGAAGCAGGGTCTCGGCTCTGATCCCGGGGTGGAGGTGTGATTTCCCGAGCTCGGCCTGGAGCGCAGCTGCGGCTGAAAGAAGCACAGCTGGTCCTGACTGGAACATCGTTTAGTCTGGAACCCAAAGGAGAGACCAGCCTGGACTTGCTAAAATTGCCCTGTGGAAAGCTGACCCTGGGATGGCCAGTTCTCTTTTAGCAAAAGCAGAGGCCCCTCTGGTGCATGCAGGTAGTTGCTTACGAGGATTAGCTTAGGCAGACAGCTTTCCATTTTAAATAATTCACTGATCATTGTTTGCTTTGCCCGCCTCAGAACATAAAAGTTGCTGAAGAGATGTGCCTAGATGTATGACTGACTGGTTGTTAAGCACTTCGCTGTTTTCTATTACCCTTCATTCATCTCACTCCTGAAGCCTCTGCTTATACCTCTACTGTACTGTACAGGAGCCCAGGGCACGCTTGTTCATACTGTTCAGAAAAGATGGAAAAAGGGAGATTTTATTTGTTAAATCTGTATATATTGGTGTGCATGACATTTCCATCTTCAGTGTCATTTGCCTGTGTGTATGTTTGTGTCTCTGTACACTGCTTAGGCTCTTACAGTCCGTGAGTACAAGAAGCATGTTGGTGCATTAGTTTCATAGCTCAACAGTATAACTGTACTTGACTTCCTTATTTCAAGGAATTAAGGAACAATTGCAAGAATTAATTTCGCTGGGTTTATATTGTGGACTTTATTTAATTTTGACTGGAGTTTTAATGTGTGCCGGTGCCTTGCCTCTATCAACATTATGAATTAAATAAGTAGTAACCATGTGTAAACACTTGATGGCGCAGCCCTGCTCGTTTGCTTTATCATTCCTTTTTTTCTGCTGCCCTGAGTGAGTACCTGCAGTTGTTTTCTTGTTCTTTTATTTATGGTTAGTTGACAACTTTCAGGAAACGTGTGTGAATGCGGGTCAACAACATGTTCACCTGGCTGAAGAAAAGCTGACCCAACTGCGAAAAACTAAATTTGTATTCCGAAAATGTGCTGTTGTATGTCTCTGTTATTAATACTGGAATTACAAGTGTACTGTGTGACACATTATCACACTGATTTCGTTTTATTTTTTTTTAAAATCCATTTCGCTGCAAGGTGATCAGCCTGTGCTGTCCGAGCTGAATGTTGTCATTTTCAGTGGCCTTGTGCATGATTTACTCTGTTGATTTGATGCTTGCATATTCACTGACATCCACCTCTTCCCTGAATAGCTTGGATTTTAAAAATGGCCATGATTATTCCTGGCTTCCAAAACTCAGTCCTTGAGCCCCATACCATTTAAGCAGAATAATTTTATTGACATTTGATTCATCATGCAACTTTTCTCGCTGACTCATTTTCATGATTAACTGTCCAGGGATCTAAATAATTAGGCTACAGCTTGGTATGGCTTCCCAATGTGAATAAACATATTTGTTGATCGGTCTGGTTAAAATCCAGGTATCTTGCTGTGAGATGTGAAATTAACTGGGTTGACTGAGGGTATAGGGCTGAGCAATATGGATAAAATCAAAAATATGGTTTCCATATTTCCAGCCTGTGAGTTAATGGTGTGCCATTCCTACACTGGCTTAAGGAAGAGTGACAAATATAGCTTTAAGGAATGTGTTGTTTAACATGCAAAAAAAAAAAAAATCAACTTTCACAACCTTGTTCAGGAGGGAACAAGAGTGTAAGATTCTGAACAGAACTTGTATATATTTTTTCCACTTATTTTGCAATTGGAGAGCAGACAGTAGACCATCTTAACCCCATAAACCCACAGACCCAGGTGTGGGTTCCTCAAATGCAGCAGCTGTATTCAAACCAGTTGAATTTCAGTCCCACCTCCAAATTCTAAATTCAACCCCAAGGTTTCCAATGATCCAAAATATGTCCTGCTATATTGCAGGGGAATGTGCATAAAATTGTGCGCAAAATATAGATATTTTCCATTTGATGTAATGCTGCAGCTATAAAAACACTGAGTCTTGGGTTTTAAGAATTCTCTCGATACAAATGTGATGCATAACGAGAAGGCAATCTAGACACTCGCATGTAAAAATGGAAAGAAAAAGTAATTAAAAAGCCTTTATTATAGTGGCTAGAACATTAAAAAAAAGCCAACATGTGATGTAGCTTCAATGAAGCACGGCAACCAGCAGATACAGAAAATGTATATGGCCCCGCCATTGAAAATGGAAAAAAAAATCCCTTTGAACCCAAAGAGATAACTTCAATGAATAGGAGAGCAGGCTAGTCCACCCTTCCTGCAAACGTTGGGCTTAATTAAGTTATTATTGTATTTTTTGTTGGTTATTTGCCCCTGAGAGGAGCTTTCAAGACTGCAGGATCTGATGTTCCCAGTCTTGTTCTGACAGGAAATGAAGTCCTACTCTGCTAAAAATAAGTTCACCAGCTGCAAACTGAGTGGTTGGGTGTGAAATCCTCATCCCCCGAGAATCCAGGAAGCCAACACATGGATGTGACTGTTAAACCGCAACACAGGGCTTGCGGATAGGTAATGGGACCGTGGCCGGATGGAGCTGAGAGACGTCCGCCCACATGAGCAATGACTTGGACGGGAAGAAGTCTGGATGTATGCGGGCCTGCGTGGATATACGGCTATAAAAGGGCGATAAGTAGAGTCACATGCCTATCACTCGCCTCCCACATGATATCTGGCCACCACTGGGGATGTTCTACTGTGTGGCTGACTCCATGTCATGTGCTGCCATTTTCTGTTCGCTATAATGTCAAGATTTTATTTAGGCACTGGACCTCCCTCGTTCCCCTGCTCCTTCCCAGACTGTATATCTGAATGTGCACATGGATTTTCATACATTTCACTGGCAGTTATTGCCTTAATTTTGTGCAGGTTGAATGGTCAGTTGACTATACTACCTAGAGCGTAGACGCATGAGTTTAAAAAAAAAGTACAAGGCATGTTCTTCTACAGATGAAAGGATTTTCTCCTGAAAAATATGGAGGAAATGTAAAACATGAGTTGATCTGTCTTTGTGGGGTGAATCATGGTTTGATAATGACTGCATATTCCTATTTTAGTGACAAACAAATTTCACCAGACTAGGAACTGACTTCATTATGGCCAATCCAGATCGCATTGTATCCTATCATTTTTTAAAGGTCATTTAGTGGGTAAACTTTGTGAATAATTTGTAATGTGGTTGGCGATTCACTAATTTATTGCAGTGCATTCCTGTGGCATGTAGATGGATTTTAAGAGATATAAAGTATGTGAATAGGCTTGTTTCACTTCCTCTTATCTCTGTGTGAGAGAGTGTGTGTGTGCACGTGCTTGCTTTGGTGATGACCGGGCAGGGTGTGAGCAGGTTTAAGGTTGTTCAGTGAGGAGAGCAGTGCAAAGACAGATTGACACATTCCAGGTAGGTTGTTGCCTCCGTGTCTCTCTCTCGATCTCTCTATCACTCTCTTCCTCTGTTCAATTACATGTCAAACTTCTCTTTCCCACTTACATGAAAACTGATGGACCTGTGTATTAGTAAATGTCCATTTTATCATGTATGGTAAATTAAATGCTAGACTATACATATTAATAGTGTAATATACTCTAAATATATTCCTATTGATCTCAATGTCAGGCACTTGCAGAAAATACGAGCATTTTTGCCAACATATTGTGATGATTTGTTTTTTTTTTTTTGTCATGCAGTGACCCATTACCCGTGGGATTTCTTTCAAATTAATGTTTCTGGCCAGTGTCATAAACTCAGTCTAAAAGTGTCAATATTTTATATGATTGAAAACGATTCTATATTTGTATAGTAGTGGCCATAGGATGATATACGCTCGTAAATTTTCATGATGTTGCTAAATCATTGTTTTTGAAGGTTTAATAAGTTTCAGGTTAATGAGCCATGATTTTCATTTGAAATTATTCAAAATACAATTAATATGAAGCTAAGAATAATGGTAAAAATTAGCTGGACGAACTTCTCATTATTTATACTGATATTGTTCAGACATATTAATCAATATTAATGAAACATTGTGCTGAGAGCACTAATTTGAGTTGACTTAGGGGACTGCCTTCTACAGCATATAAACTACATAAATACAGGACTTGTATGTACTGTAAATATGACATGGGAAGTATGTAAAATCATTTAAATGGAATACCATCATAAACCTTTTAATTATTTATAAATACATTTTAAAGAATTCTGCTATCATATATATTTTGGAAATATGTATAAATACAGTTTCATGTATGTTTTCTGATGAAAAATTGAAGAAAAAGTTGGACTGAAAAATGTATTTGGCATGAAAAGCCACTCCAGCTGGTACATTTGAGTCACAAAGTATGAGCGAAGCTGGAAGGCATCTTATCTGAGTCATAAATGGTGGATGGCAAAGCATTCGGTGCTGGCAACACCAAGACACCATGTACTCTTTCATATGCTGCACTGTGAACTTTGCACAGTCTCTGTACACGTTAACTGCTGTTGAACAAACTAATGTTTGAAGGCAGTAAGAGAAAGAGGGCGTCCTCTAATTCCTACTGGGTGATGCCACACCATATAAATCATCACTGCAAAAAAATGCAAAGAAAAAAATACTTGGTAAGATGAATTAACTTATTTTAAGACTTAAACACTTATTTCTGTGACCATTTTTCTAAGTAAGACAAAAAACGTGTCCTTGATTTGAGGTTATTTTGAGTAGCTTGCCAATGGTGTGAGTAAATTTTCACTTGTCAAGCAAATAGTAACTTGTTTTAAGTCACTATTTGCTTGATAAGTGAAAATTTACCTACCCCATTGGCAAGCTACTCAAAATAACCTCAAATCACGGACACATTCTCTGTCTTACTAAGAAAAATGGTGACAGAAATAAGTGTTTAAGTCTTACTAATTTAAGTATTAAATACTTATTTTATTTTTTTCTTTTCATTTCTTGCAGTGATGATTTGATAAAAGCTGAGTATCTGCACTTTAACTGCATGTAAGCACGATTGCAAATCTAAAATTGTGGAAAACACTGCACAATTAAGACAGAAATATGCATTTATCTAAAAAAAAATTGGAATTCACTGAATATTCTGGCAGAACACATGTATGAACATCTTTTGTCAGTATGCTGAACCTGTACATTGTTGCTGATTTTCCATTGCGTGTGGAATTTTATTTCTCAATATATTTAGCTCACTATAAGTTTTGCCAAACTACTGAATGTTCACACCTTCTAATTTCAGGATTGATAATGAGTTATATTTTGCCTTTCTTAGAAAGTAAATCCTGAGAAGGAGAATAAGGAAAGAGACATATGGCCATTGGCAAGAGCTCAAAGAAGTCTTTCAAAGCCCCCAAATACCTGGACCTGTCCAGCGGGTTTTACGGACGCCTGGACGAAGCGGAGCCGGAAAAGGGGACAGAGGGGGAGACTGAAGAGCGGGGGCTTGCGGAGACTGGGACGGTTCGAAGAGAGATGCAGGCAGGAGAGACCCAGAGTGCTGCTAATCGGGGGTCTGGACTTTTTGACTTTAATCAGGGGATGCTGGAGGATGATGGGACAGCCTCGCTGCTGAGGAAGAGCCCGAGCCGTCGCAGCAGCCGCTGGAGGAGAAGTAGCTCAAGGAAGAAGCGTGCGGAGACCGAGCTGGAGGACTCTGCTCCAGGAAAGGAGAGCGTGTCACCAGCCGTGGCTCCTGAAGCCGTGGTGGCAGTGAATTTGACTGCAGAACAGGCCCAGGATGTCGGGCACATCGTTGTGCACTTCTCCGTCAGGGAAGAGGCAGACGACCAGGTGCTGATCTGTGAGAAGCCCGAGATGGAGATCGAGGCCCAGCGGGGAGAGGAGGAGATGAAAGTGGCCAAGAAGAGCAAACTGAAGAATTATCGGAGGGTAAAGAAATAAAAGCCTTTTATTTTCTGTCCTGTTTATGATATTCAGGCTTACAAAGGTTATTGCTATAAAATTTTATGCAGTTTGAATGTTTCATATTCTGAGTTAAATACTCTCTCCTCCCCCATGTTCTCTGCATTATGAAAATGACCCAAAGATTAAAGTAGCACTGTATTGATTCGAAACTTTATTTTAAAAAATTGCCATATTTGGTATCATCTGAAGGCCAGTTCAATACTATGTCTAATTATCAATATTTCCCACCCTGAGATGATAATGGAATAGAGTGATCAAGGATGTGAAATCCACCCAATATCGTCCTTGAACAGCATCGGGCCAAGAGCTGCGACGTCACTCGTGGGAGCATTTGTGACGCATAGGCTATTGTATGTGTATTTTCAATTGCAAGCAAGACGTTGAAATCCACAAAAATGTCAGAATTTTTTCAACTCCTGCTTGACTTGGATATTGAATATACATAGTTAAATTTTAGCAGTTGGCAAATCCAGACAATGGCGATGCAAAGTATCCGCCCACCTGTTCCGCTGATTCGAATCAAGTACTCTGGAAATTGTCTTATGTACATTAAACCTCAAATACAGTATATGTTGATAATTATGTGAACTTCCACTTTATTTCAGGTTTTAAGGACTTTTTAGTTTCCACGAGGTAAAGTAAGGCAGACTTTTGCTACTCAGACCTACTTCAAGGAAAGTTTCATACTTCTGCTTATCGCCCCGAAAAAATTTGAAAACAAAATATTACAGGGAGTTGTGCTCTGCATCATCAACAATTACATACTTTTTTGACGAGCATGAGTCTAAACCGCTTGCAAAATAAAACTAAACAAGACCAAGAAATGAACAAATTACGACAGGCAGACGATAATCGGTGCGCCCGACTTCCTTACCCGGTGTCCCTGTCTGCCACTAATTAGCTCATCAGAGAGGAGCCGGGGATGTGAGTGGATTTAAATGGTGTTCAAAATGCCTATTTTATTCCCCTTCCTATTTTAGTGAGTGTCCAGAGTGTTTAATTCATCATCTCCATGACATTAGCATTCTGAAGAGGTATAATTTGCCCATTTTCTGATTTCTCGATACAAGTCTACTTTAAGCATCGGTAGGTCTAACTAATACTCAGCTTGTCTCAGAATGGAGTGGAGAGACTTGAGAGATGAGACATTGTCTCCTTTCCCAAGGCTAACCTGTTATCACTGGCTGTCACTGACACGAAGAGTAGTTTGATAGAAGAAAACAATTGAGTGAATTACTGAATACTTTGAGGTCCCCTGCTTTCATGAGTTTGGAAAAGGAAAAGCTCCAGTCATACATAACTTTCTCACAGTGTTGCGTGTCCTCGTTAGGTCGCTGCAGCGTTGTCGCACGGCTTGAGACGGGAACTATGGTAACCACTGCCCAATCTGTAGCAGTGCATTGTGACCTTGAAAATCACTCAGCCATTGCACTGGGATGGCATACTAACCCTGCTTTCACACCAGAAGCAGCCAACGGCTTCAAAGCGGCCAGAAGTCATTCAATTCCAATGAGAGTTGGCTTCACTGACCAGTAGAACCTGTGCAAATGCTCAGCTCTGCGATCTGCGCAGCTCGGCGATGTGATCTGAACTGCCTGACTCGGGCTGAGTTAACTTTATGCAAACGATCGATGACATAGCCGGGCAACGTGCCAACGAGATGGCAGATCCAGATGTTTCACTCTCTTTAAAATCAAATTCTTGAACTTTCATTTTGTCGAAAGTTTTGTTCTTTTATGAAAAAATGAAAGAGAAATGTATAGTTGTCCCGTGAAAGTGTTAAAGAGATACCCTGGAATCACTTTGGAGCAGGATGAAAGCGCATATGTCCAACAAAAGGGACTCCTGTCTTAGAAGAACGGTCGCAGCTCATAGCAAATTGATTGAAAAATTGATTTCCCAGGGGAATACATGTTTGACTGGGACTGTAGCTTACTTTTAATATTGAAATGTTGCATTTAGATGACAGCATTAATGATAATACTACGTATTTCACTATAAAGGTGAACAAAATTTTTATTTACAGTTTTGGGTGTTAATCATTACCTACAACAACCAAACATGTTTGCCAACACAACCCAACTGCTGCTTGAATAGAAGTGTTCTCTGAACACCCACTAGCAGCTTGCTTCTCAACCGGAAGTGGCCAACCAGGAGCAGCTGAGGAATTTGGAAGCTTTTCTTTGCTTGTGGTGTGAAAGTAGCATTACGCACCTTGTTCAGTTGGTCTCCCTGTTTCACTGTGACTTTACTTAGTGTAGCCTGGAATGGTGATCAGTTTCTATTTCAAAGCTCTGAAACATCTGTCCTGTGCAATGACATCTGCAGCGCCTTCTCCCTCCATCTGTTAGCCTAGCTCTTCCCTTCTGTGGGGGAAATGTCCTGTCCTCCACCATTCCTCTTCTACATCTCTGTCTCTTTTTTTGGTTGCAAAAACTTCTTACTCCCCTTGAAGTCTTCCATTTGTATGTGAACTGGCTTTGTATATGAGACAAATGATGGCGTAATCGCACGCACTGTCTCTTTTCTTTTGCATCTCGGAATCCTTGACTTGAAAGATCTTTGAAGCCAGATGCCGTACACTGCCTAAAATCTGGATTATTGTTTTTTTTTTTTTTTATTGGTTCAAGTGTTCAGTTTAAATGTAGAATTTACAGTTCTGCTTACATAATGTGTTTTTCTTTAGGTACCTTTCATGGTACAAAAAGCAGGCTGCTACGTTCTAGCTCTTATCAGTCAGCGTAATCAATGTTTGCAGACAGTTTACAGCAGAGCCAACAGAATCTATGCCTTTAGTACATTGTGGTCTTTACCCAGAATCCTCTCTCCTTAGCCCAGGGATATGGGAGTAAAGAAAGGATTGAAGTAACTAATTGGACCCTCCTGTCAGATGTGTTGTCATCACCAATCTCATATTTGTTTACCTGCAGGCTCTTGACCGAGCTGTCCGCCGCGGCTGGGAGGCCTTTATCAGCAACCTATACAATGTGACCCTCACGTCCATCTCACCTTCAGAAACATCTCAATCTTCTACCTCAACAGCAAGAGCAAGCCGGAGCTCTGCGATAGTCGATTACAGATGAAAAATCAAATGTGCCAAGCACAATTAACCTATAGATTGTTCAATTTTTAATTTTATTTATAGACACAGTTTTTATGTATGGTTTAAAGGGTTGATAATATGAGATTATTTTGAAATTGATGATACTGGGTGCAATATACCATTCCACTTCATCAGTGGTTTAGTTGATACATAGAGTTATTTTTAGTTATATGTGGTAGACAATTGTACTTGCAGGTGTAATTTGCATGACAATTACAATGCACTTATCAGTTTGTGTCTTTTTACCCTCGGACGATATAATGACCTGACACGTAACCAGGCTAATTCCTAGTTACATCATGCTTATCAGGCATCGTAAATTCCTGTGCTTTGACATTGTTCAAGGTTCAGCTTCTATGACCATTCTTAGGAAGTAACAATGTTATACAACCTGAGAACAGAGTGGTTGACCTTTGATGTCGTTCAGTCGCACAAATCAGCTAAACCAGGGTGGAACGGCCTTTGTTTTGCTACCTGACAGCAGAAGGGACCAGTGGAAAAACAACATTGCTGAATTATTGCTTATTTGTTTTTTTAAAGATTATTTTTTTGGGAGTTTTCTCCTTTACTTGACAGTGCAGTAGAGAGAGACAGGAGAGATGGGAAGAAGTATGGGGAAATCATGCAGTAAATTGCCTGGGCCGGATTCAAGCCCAGGCTGCTGCGGGAAGGACTTTGTCCTATGGTACGCGGAATTAACCGATGAGCCTCTGGGGCGCCCTGAATTATTGCTTATTAAACCAAACTCAGCTGACAAACAGACCTTGTAACCACAGACATGTGACTCGTCCCTTGTGCGACTACAAACCACTGTCATGGTTGGAAAATGCTCGGTTGGAACATCTCTCCAGTCCAGAATGAGTGCATATAAGAAAAACAGCACAGCAATTCACAGAGATTGCTTTTCAGCTTGTGATCTCAGAAATTGCCCTCATATACTCAGATCTATTTGAGGACAGTGCTGCTTCTAATGTGGAAAAACACTTGATTATGGGGTATCAGCTCAGTGTATCTTTAAATGCATCTTTAAATGCAGTGTATGTGGGGATGAAGGCCCTAGTGAAGTTATAATGAAATGGATAGGACCAGGTCACACTCAGCCAGTCAAACTTAAAGGCCAATAAAGCTACTTGTACTTTACTTAGCCAAAAGAATCAGGATGCCTGCTCATCTAACATCTCAAAAAATTCCAAAAATGGAGTTAATCTCCGATTTGCACCTGCAACTACCTCTACTCTTCTTCTGTGGCTTTCCGTTCGATGAGGAAACACTGCTGCTGGGGTTTGCTCGCTTACTAGTCAGAAAGGTACACTTGAATTTGGAGAGTAACATTGAGATTTGGCTCGACTCAGAGTCAGCTTTTACTGTTGACCCCAGCCGTGTTTGATGGGGTTGAGGTCAGGGATCTGAGCAGCCCAGTAACATTCTGCTGCCCTGATCTGTACAGTGTGTGCAGACCTCATTCTGTAGACGGGGACATTGTCATACTGAAACAGGAAAGAGCTTTTTCATGTCCTCTGCAACGAAGCACTGATTTATCCATTATGTCACTGTATACTATTACAAAAAGATTTTCCGTCGGGAGAATGTAAGAAGTTCAGCCCGAATCATGAAAACAGCCCCAGATACAGCAGTGTCCTCAAGCTTTTGGTCCTGTTGTAATGAAGGCAGTTACATCATCTTTAATTAAGTATGTGCACAATTTTTTCTCTTTGCAGTGTGCTTCAGTAATACTCATTTCATCATTGAGAAAGGCCTCATTTTTACAGCATTTGATTGATTGCAGCAAAAAAAGGCCGTTCACCTGCAGGGTGCCCTTCAGATTATGAAAGCTTAGGTGTAAATATTTGATCAACTCATATTTCAAGCAGCAGTTTCAAATGAAGTCAGTTGTATGAGCTGTACTGAAAGGGAAAAAATGCTGTAATGTAATGTGTGTTGTGATATTTACAGGCTTCTTCTTACTTTGCACATGCCTTATTTGCATGACATAAAGCAGTAAATGATACAGTCTGAGTGAAAACTCTGTGAACATTAAATCAGAATATAATAAAAACATAAAAGGGAAAAGAACTTGTGACTGCGTGCCATTAAAGGTTACTTTTACTTTAATTCTGCTTTTTAAGAATTTTTGATTCCCTGAGCCGTGTATAATGTTTACTTGAGTACAACTCCACAAAGCAATCTACTCAGATTAAAACTTAGCCAGTTTTATGTCAAGTGGACTTATAACAAAAACAGGAGAAACTTGTCAAAAGCAGTACAATGTTCTCTCAGTGCTGATTGGCCCTCATTATTTCTCAGCAAATCAGTTACAGTGGGTTTTACAGGTTCCTCAGTATCTGGGAGGGGCTGAGGCGGGGGATCCTGGATAATCTTGGACCTTGTGATGTAACACAACAGATAGATAAATATGAGGCACTGATGTTGAAAGCAGCATGAAGTCAGGTGAGAGACCAAAAACACTTTTTAGAGGTCTGGGTTAATAAAACACTGGCTCCTTACATTTAAAACCATGAGCAAAATCTAATTGTACACATACCCTGGGTTTTCTCAGCTTTGACGTCTGTTAATATTTTATGCAGGCCTGTGCTGAGAGGGGATGTTGAAATATGAATTAAATTAAAACTGCCAGGTATTTTCTGTCTATTATCTGTAACTGAATTGAATTTAATGTAAATCTTGTGTCTATGCATCAATGCCAAATCCTACCAAGGCTTTACAGTCAGAGTTGTGCAGAACTGTGATTTAGGCCTGGATTTCTGCCCTGAGAAAAATAAATGGACAACCAGGTAGGGGATTGTGCAAGTTTAGGTTAATGTATAGCTAAGAACAAATAAACCGCAGTGAATAAGGACTGCACCCTTCATGAATGGCGCAACTGAGAATTTGACATTCCAGGTAAAACATCATGTTGTGGTGTATCTATGTACAATGGGCTCAAGAATTATTGGTGCCCCTGACAAAGTGCACTAAAGTTGCTATAAAAAATAAGCAATAACATCATAGACAGAGGATCAAAATGCCTATATGTGAGAAATACTGCATTTATTAATTTTTCAATGGAACCAAATAAAATTATTCATTAAATTAAAGATCAGTGTCTTCCAAATCCAGGTTTACCAATTAACGGCACCCTGGAATATTACTGTAAATAAAATCGACCAAATTTAAACCGGGACTGAAATTCAACTGGTTTAAATTCATCTAAGGTTTAAGGAACTATGTTGTGCAATTATTTTTCTTCGGGTTTCATTATCGTACAAAAATGCAGTGACATTCATGCAAAATGATGAAAACAAAAAATCTGGCAATTCAGAAGAGACCTTCGTAAATCAGGTAAAAGCACAGGAACATCCACCAGAGATCAAATGCAGTGTAACACTGTACTTCTATGCCAATTATTCAGAAAGTTTTTCAAAGTGGTGAACTGATGAAAACTTGACAGTGAGAGGGTGCAAACCGTTTTTGCCTCCCAGGATAGGGAGAATGTTGAGAAGATAAAAAGATCCCCAAGAATCACTGTGAAAGAACTAGGGCTTGGTGGTTTCGAATGGTTTCAAAAAGCACCATCAGATGCCACTTCGATAACTGTAGGGTCTTTGGAGGGAACAGCAGGAAAAAAACATTTTCTGACCCAAGGAGACAGAAGCAAGTGCTGGCAATTTGCCAAAGTTCATTTCAATTACAATTGGATGCAGGTACTGTGATCAGATGAGACCAAAAATTTTTTTCAGATAAAGCATCGACATGTTTGATGTCAAAGCAGAGACATGAACAAGGAAAGGTAGAGCGCACTCAAAGTGAAATATGTCGGTGAATCAGTAATATTTGCAGCCATTTTAATTCCAGAGGTCTAGGCGCCGGAAAGCAAGATCAGGTAAATGGCTTATTATATTCTACCAAATATCAGGCAATTTTGGGTGGCAATCTGAATGCGTCTGAGTAAAATCAGCTGAGTGCGCCTTTTGGTTTGTAAATCAAAAGATCTGAAAAATACAAAAAAGATTTGAACTATTTAACTAATCATCGAATTTACTCATCACTCATCTTTTACACCAAGTTATCTGGTGGGTTTCCAGCCTCGTAGTGTCCTTTAGGCAGAACTGATGCATCACTGCCACTGTGTTGTCAGGGGCAGGTTCTTCGTTGTACGTGATAAAAACTGAACTCACACACAAACGCTCACACACACGCGCGCGCACAGAAACACGCGCACCACATGTACATTGGGACCATACTTTGTGCATTAAAAAATCACCACCAGGAGGCGACATTCTGTTGTCCAAAAACCTTTCAAATATGGTGGGTTCACTGTACTGGATTTCAACGATGTTAAATAACCAATAAATAAAAATAGCTTCCTATGGGCATCTTCATCATTTTATCATTTTTGTAGTTTGCATACATTGTGATAAAGTGCGTGGGGAGTTTTTCAGTGGGGTTATCACAGATGGCAGGAGCTTGCAAGTGAGTGTCCTGTTAAAAGCATTTGCAATTGACAAGTTCAGAAACATGGCAACATTTATGATACGATATAGGAGCAAATCCAATATCTCGATGCAAAATTATAGAAAATGCATTGTCATCTAAACAATTTAGCAAATGGCAGGGTACCTCTAACTGCTTATCAGTCAAAAAGACCAGAGGTTGATTTAGCAGATATGCAAAAAAATGTTGTCGAATAGAACATAAAAAATATGTATCTGGCATATAGTCAAGCTGACAAAGACCAGTAATCTGCAATCACCACTTACCACCTCAATCCCACTAACAGTGAGCAACTCAGAGTTGCACTGACTGCCACTGTGAGACACTGCATGAATCATGAGTTATTCCAGGTAGCTACAACTGAAAAAGGAAAGTCACATGCAAATAAAATGTATTTGATCAATACTATTACATATATTATTACATTTTTGCAATTTTCCATGAGATGCAGAGTGAACAGAGGCCTTAAAAAACCTTCTGCTGATCTTATTATCAGAAGTGTGCATCAGTTTGCGTCTTCTAAAAGCTTGTTTTGACATATTCGGCTTCCAAAATACTTGAATAGGAAACTTGAGAAGGCTCTGTGAAATCTTCGACACAACTGCCTCAAGACTAGAAAGTGAGGTGGGCCACCTGGGATGCAGAGATTGTGTATAGCATTCACAACTTTTGCAGGTTGTATTTCATAGGGAGTGATATGGACATCACTCAGAATACAACTGCATGTCTCACAAACCTGTCTCCCCCAGAGCAACTTTCTAGTTGTCTATTAAATATTTAATGCTGTCTGTAGATAAAAAGAATCACATCTATGCACCATTTGACAATGGGCTCCGTGGAGAACTCCTTTAAGCATCAAGATGCGTAAGGACCTGGAGACAGCTTCCACTGATAGGGAGCTGCTCAATGGTGTCAGCAGTGTTAGAGGCCAATTTACCCCCCCACAACTACCATGCACTTCCTGGTTTCTATAGATTTGCCCTTTGACTAATGTCATTTCTGTCAACACCCAAATAAAGCGGATCTCCAATTCTGGACAGTGAACTCTGTGAAGTATAAACAAGAAAAGTGGATGGTGCAGATGCGATAGTGGTGGAGGTGCTGAAAGCCTGTGATTTAAGAAAGATATTGAAACAGAGAGGAGTAACATGGCTCATGCTGATAGGAATAATCACTTGATCACTCAAAACAGTTGAAAATCAAAGGACGCCAAAAAAATATATCATGTCAATTTGTATAAACAAGGTGTGTTGCTAGCAGGTCCAGCACACACAGACCAAAAATCTTGAGACTGTTTCCAAGCTCATATGATATGTCAGTCATATCTTACATATCTCAAGAGATTTTAAAGATTTTTAGATTCCGCCTTTCGACATGTAAACATATAAATGTTTGTACAAGCGCACTGATTTTGCTAGAAAATGTAATTGTTGGACTGGATGATAATGGCATGCAAAATGTTACCTTTTAACCAACATAGCTGGCTTGTTGTACTGTATGTCTGCATGTTAAACCAAGCAAATAATATTGAATTGCTTGCTTAGGCTGATTCATATTGTAATGAAGGCTACTAAAGACTCTTCAGTCATTTTGCGACATGAGAGCACTGTCCAACAAGACAGTATAACTTGTCAGGATACCAGCCAGCATGGGGCATTGAAAATCTGTCCTCGCATGCATTAGGAACACTATTTTGATGCTACCTGGCGTGTATGAGTGCAGTGCCTGTGAGTGGGTCAATTCATGGAGGCTGCCATATTTTCTCATGGTGCTTTTGGCGCCAAAGCTTGCGCATTATGGACATCTCTTAGCACCAAAAAAAATTGAATCAAATCTTAATTTTTCTGCTTAGAAAAAAAATCTGTCCCTGGAGATTTAGGCGTTCAGTGCAAAGAAATGCTGAAGTATAGTCAAATAAAAAAATAATAATTTTGGCGCATTACAGTATTAGTCATGAAAAGATTTAAATGTGACAGAGGCAAAATAAGCTGCAATACCTCTTTTAACCTCTGGAGGTTATCATCCTCTGAGGGAGCAGGGGAATGAGAATTCCCGGTCAATGTAAGTGACGTCATAACCACACGCCAATATTTTTTTTTAATGCGTAAAAAATTTATTTACATTGTCTTTTCATCGCATATTTTATTGAGCCAAAAATGATTACTGGTACAATTTTATATCGATTCCTGGCAACATAATAAATTTAAAGTAAAGTGGGAGGAGTTACGTCGCCGAGGAGTCGATGGCTGATATAAATGACGCCACTTCCCTACAATCGTTCATTTTGTGGCGGTGTCTGGTGGTCAGAGGTGAGTGGTCGTCATCCATGGTACATGTTGCTCACTTGCAGAAATTATCATTTTCATTTTGATTTGATATCATAATAACTATTGACTGGTACATGAGCTTGCGTGCACACGATTATTTAAAATCAATCTACGATTCAGTTTATCACTCTGAAATGGTAAGTTTCTCCGGCAAAATTACTGTCGGGTAATGCAAGTAGCAATTTGGAATCCATTGCCATCCGATGATGAATATATTAGCACTGCAGATAAGTATTCGCGGAATTACTCCTTGAAACTGGTTCATTACAGTACCATTCAGATTTTTCCGGGAAATCTAATTTCTTCTAGGAAAATAAGTAAAATTTGGCGGTGGCATCGAGATGCGTTGATCGATGTGTGCATTACCAGCTATTATTCCAAGGAAGTTTCTCGATGATGATAATTTCACAGACCTGTACTGATGCTTTACCGTGATTGCAATTACAATTTTCTGACGAGGAACTACTGGCTAAGGTGCTACCACCTAAAATAACCATAGTTACATGCCTGGCGGAAATGCAGGGTTTCACGTGTTCATAAGGTCGTGTCTTTTGGGTTTGTCCCCCTCAGGTTGGAGTCGGAAATGGACAAACTCTCGAAGAGGTAAGGGAATAGCAACCGAGCTTTAAAGTTTTTATTCCCCCTCCTAATTATAATCCCGGTTAGATTTGCAGTGAATTTATTTTTATTTATTGGAGGAAGGGTGTACATGGATACTTCAACTAGCAGCACAGTTTTTCAGTGCTGCGATGAAATGAATGAAACAAACCTGAATAGTTCAGTTGAAGGGGGAAAAAATGAATTGGAATGTGAGAACATTCTGATCAACATCTTATCGAGTGCACTGTGATTAATGTAGTAGTTCAAACGTTTTGGCTCATTTTGACGTGTGGTTGCAGAACTCTAGTTTTTGTAGTCTTTAATATTTAAAACAAGGAAGAAAAAAAAACCTTTGAGGATAGTTTCCCTGTAAAATTGCATCTACCATAACACAAGGACCACACTGGAAATGGGTGTCTTACTTGTGCCTTCCATTGGTATTTATCAAGGCTGAACTGAGTGGCCTGTCCTTTTTCATGTATAAAGCAGAGTAAGAAGTAGTGGCTTATTCTGGAATTGCTTCTTTAGCATATGCAGGAGTTCCCCATGACTGCTGTGGGCCATGGCTATGGCTAATGTTTCCATTGCATGTGCCCAAGTGTCTCTGCTGTTGGGGTTTTGGGTTGGATGTGTTAATTGAACGGAGGTATCCAGCATCAGTGCTACGATGATGATCCTGGAACTCTCTCTTACTGAATCCACATTTTGGAGAAACCACTTTACCAGATTCTGAGTAGCATTGAGCATTCATTTGTTACAAGTGTTTTTGGATGAGGCTTGGGCTTAATGCTTCCTTCCCTTTTGACAGATCTAAGCAGAGTGGAAATCCTATGGAGGATGGCAAAAATGAAATCATTGGTAAGCTTATTCTATGCATATGCTCCAGGAGTATTCAACCTTATCCAGAGAGGGCTGGTGTGGGTGTGGGTTTTGTTCCAGCCATGCGGTTACACATCTGCTTCTATAAATCAACTTCCTGCATTTGAGGATGTGTAACGGGTGTGTTACTTGGTCAGAGTGACCCCAACCCCCCTCCGGCCCTTTCTGGAAAAGGTTCAATACCTGCGGTGCTCCGTATCTGTCATGAGGGTTACTTGGTGATGAATTTTTATAACGACAAGCATATGCCTGAATTTAGTGATGCTACTTTTTGTTCTGAAACCCTATTGGGCGATTCAGGACAGGCTTTGTACAGTATTACCCATCTAAAGAAGGTCTTTCTGTTTTAGATCTTGGGTGATGAGGCTGCTGACTTGGTTGCATGAGCAGTATGCGATGGTAAGCGCTGCCTTTTAAATGTCTAAAAATTTTTGCGATATTGGATGAACTGGGTTTACACCCTATAAACTTTGCCATGCGACAAATGTCGTCCATAATCTAGTCACCAAAGCCCTGATTGGACTCTCCCTTGGAGGAGAGGGCGGTGCTCTAGTGGAGTTTGCAATCTAAGCCAGTCCCTTTCCCCTGCAGATGGGTGAGATTACCTGACGTTGGACTTGCTGGGTTTGCTTCACTTGGTGAGTTGCTTCCTCTTATGACTACCAGTTTAGGTTTTATCATCCCTGCCGCACAATTAACGCAAAGCAGGGGATATAGCATTGGGCTCCTTCCGTACGGCGCACAAAATTGAAGCAGCGGGGCATACTGCCATGTTGGTGGCAAACACTTGTTTCTGTAATTCATGTTTAATTTTTATTAATTGGCAATTACATCCTGTTTCTTGAATTGTCTCGCGCACACATGCCGCTGCTTTTATGACCGTTTGGCTGCCGCCATCTGCGTTTCTGTGAAGGAGTAATTAAAGATGAACTGCCCTGTTGGTTTGTGTTCTAGGCTGTACAAGCCTCTTTATTGACTCATCAGCTGGATGACTGTAGGGTTGCTTCATCAAAATGTGAAATGGTTTTCCATTGACTAGGGGCTGCCTCAGCTCTGCGTTGCTG
Organism: Gymnothorax reevesii; assembly: GCA_029721435.1. Taxonomy (NCBI): domain Eukaryota; kingdom Metazoa; phylum Chordata; class Actinopteri; order Anguilliformes; family Muraenidae; genus Gymnothorax; species Gymnothorax reevesii. The sequence continues at coordinate 10,825,085 of CM056586.1, forward strand.
AACAGGTCTTTGTCACTACTTTGGTCTTTCAGGTGTCCTCTGCTCTCCCCAGCTGCTGTGACCCAATGGCTTCAGTGATGCAAGTGGATGGGACTTGGGCAAGGTAAAGCCTGATTGGGTTGGGATGGGGAAAGCCAGAATGTGAATTAAAATCCCTGCCACACTTCAGGTTAATTCCAGTCCCATTGCATCTTCACTCTGTGGGTGCACAATGCTAAATGCATGAGGATGGGCTGTGGAAAAAGGAATTAAATGGTGAATTGGTTGACCAATTGTCAATGCCCAGGCTAAAGTGGTGCTTTTTGTGGCAGATCAAGAGGTGGATGCCTAGATTTTAGCATTTCATAGTGTCTGATATTGGGTGGTGTGGAGTCCAAATTGCAATGAAGTAGTTAATGCTTTCCATTTACTAGATGACCAAATCACTGAAATGTACAATTTTAAGTCCTTATGTGGTCTCTATCATCTGAGATCTGGTGTTGGCCAGGCTTTACGCAGATAAGCTGGTTTACCTCTGCTTACAATGATGGTTTCCCATTGGAATCTCGTTCGTCTGATTTCCTGATGAGAAATGGAATTCCTGACTGCAGAGAAGTAAAGTACTGCAATCTGTAAGTAGCTTTATTCTTTCAAGGCTTAACTCCACCTGTTTTACAGGTTGAATTGAAGCTGGATTCCATCACTCCCAGAATGGCTGGTAAGTTTGTATATCTAAAGCATGAAGAATATTAATGATTTTAGCAGTAATATCTTATGGAGTTGTGTAAAACCGCTTCAATTATCAACTGGATATTAATTTTAGCTTAATTTGGGCTGGGATTCATTGGATGTTTACAGGGTACACACAAAAAGAAACATCTGCTGAAACCAATATGGGGTAGTGTTTGAATTTTAGTTGGCTTTGAAGGCCATTGTCCTTCCCTGTGGAATGAGGATTCCTGTTACCGCCCCAGTCTGATTTCTGTGACTGACTGGTACCTCTCTGACCACAGCGATGCTGCAGATGAGTTGGTGTCTTTTTTTAAAATTATTTTTATTAATACCCTGCTTAAATTCTCTTCCAGGAGGACTTCCATACTGTCCTGTGAAGTTTACTCTGGTTCTATGGCTACAGGTAAGTCTACAGCTATAACCCTCTCCAGGCAAATTTGATGCAAATTTGCAACAATAAATCGACTGAATTTTTTCAGTCATGTGGTCTTTATGTCTCATAATCAATTGGGCTGAAGAGGGTTCCAGGAAAAATTGACCACACTTGGTTATTTTTAGCCAAGGGGTTGGGGGTGTGGAGGGAATATTGGACCCAGAATGGGCAAAGGTAATGTGCACACTGGGGCTGGACATTACCATTCGCTACTTATTGTCTTGTGCCATAACGCGCCGTGACTCTTCCCTCAGAACACGAGTCTGTCCCCGTGACGAAACTCTCACATGTCTTACGCCCTGTGTTGGCACCAGAACCTGAAAAGGTGAACCCACTGGTGCTGCCGGGGCGAGAGGGGGACAAACTGTTGGGGAATCCAACTGTCTGATGGGACAGGCTTTCTATGCAGTATTTGGGTTTCTTGGTTGAAGTGCTAAAATGGATGAAATTGCTGAAATTAATGTGCCGTTACTTTCTTTTTTTGCAGAAGGACTAGATCTGCACAGGGGAGCCTGTTCAAAGGTATTTCAATGAAGTACATTAAGCTTTGAATATGTTCATCTGAATTGTGATTGTATATCCAGTCAGTATAATGACAGAGTGGTGGCCTTGTCTGCTTAACCAGTTTTAGATTAAATTGTTAAAACATGCTTTTCTCATGCAGGAGTTCAAGATGCCTGGAATTATACTGCACTGATGGATGGAGTTAAACTCAGAACTAGCTCTTAATGCTCAAGGGTGTGTTATTACTGCATTGTTCTTTAATTTTGGGGGATGGGTGGGCAGAATTGGGCATATGAATTTGGCATTGAATGCGGAAACTGTGTTTGATTCCCAGCCTGGGTGGATCTACCAGAAGCCTATTTCTATAATCATGTAGAACTTGTATATGACCTGTAAGTGTATACAGACTGCATTTTACTTGGGCCTGGGTTTTTATTAAACAGACTTCACTGAAATTCCTGACTTGGCTGGCATATTTCATGAAAACCCTTATCAAACACTGCCCCCCCCCCGAGGGGAGGCTTATACTTGCCTGCAAAGATCCATGATTTTTCTGGTCATTTACTGCCTGTCATCTCTCCCCTCTGAAGAACTGGCTGTTTTGAGTGGGAGTCTGCACTTAAACCATTCCCAGCTAGTCAGCAGAGCTTAACAAGTGTTTGTGCTACAAGGGAGAGATGGGGAAAGAGAATGGCTGTGGGAAGTGACGCATGCACACAGCTCTTGGTGTTGGCAATGCTTAGCAGGTCTAGGTGACAATGGGCAGTGATTTTATGCTTTTTTTCGTGAGTTCAAATTACACTGGTGGGTAACTGGTCCCCTACAATCCTGATTTTTACCAGAATTTTCTGGAATGAAGCATATAAATGGCCAGTGACTGTAAGGTAACACAGCTTTGGCATTAAAGTACATCACAAACTGGCCAGTAGGATGAGCTCGTTCTGGGAAAAACATCAGTTGGCCTATGATGGGAGAGAACTCCTGTCTGAATCATTGATTAGCCAAGTTATTGAATAAATCTGATACCGCACATAAGCATTAGTATGGGCAAGTACGGACAAATTTAAAAATCCCCCCCCCCCATCTTAAAGGAGCTGTCAAGATTGCTGCACATGCTCAGAACTTACTGTTCAGCCATACAAGAAATTAATTGCGTTGCTTCACTGTCAACATTTAACTCCATTGTCGCTCATGTCATTGTGAATTCTACCTTTTTATAGTTATCCAGGCATTACTCCTTTTTATATTGAGGAGTTATCAGGTTTTTATTTTCTTCCTTTTCCATCAGCCAACTGACATGAATTTTATTGGCCAATGGCAAACTAGCTTAGTCATGTCCTGCAGCTGATGTGCTGAAATGTTGCTTTGAATCCTTGAATTTTCTCCCAAAACTCAAACACCTATGCTTTGTGTAATATCTTACTTATTCGATGTTAAATGGAATCGGATCTTTGCCTTGCAATCGAGCGGATTCATGTTATTTGCTTGTACGGTTTCCAAAGTCCTGAGCGCGCAGTGATTGTGACACGGCTCCTTAAGGCTATTTGAAGGCCACATATTTATCTAAAAGTTGTCAATTTATGGTGAGGAATGTTGGTCCTAATATCTGAATTTCTTTGGACTGACATCCCACCTTGAAATCTAGCTAATAAACTACACTTTTTCCATTGTTATTTGCAAATAAGCTCAATGTGGACAGTAGAGTCTGCAATAGCCCATGTAATGGAAGCTGTTCATGACATCAATAAATCTGACCATCATTGGAAGGAAATGTGTAAAAAGAAAAGTAAAAAAAACCAAATCTCCTGTCCCCCCCGGTATAAAAGATGACGCGATTGTAGGACAGTACTGCTGGCTAATTTCCATATTGCGGCTAGCTATCAGAGCCTAATCCTACTATATAGCCTTTTTTTGGCTAAAGATTAGGGTAACTTTACTGACGTTTGCTGATGTGTTTTGACTCTGCCAATACGATGCAGGAGCAGTGAAAAAGGCAAACCAGGGTGAGACTACACCCCCCCCCCCCCTTTTCCCCACACACTTGACCACTAGTTGTGGCCAGTTTTCATCTTCGCTCCTAAATTTGATGGCATTGGCCTAACTAATCTTTCAATATTATCCAAATCATTTTACTGGAGGGAGAAAATAAGTGGTTCTGAGGTAAGATGTAATATTTTGACAGAACAAAATGAGCCTAGGTTTTTGTACAAGATTATACATGTACAAACGTTTTCTTTACTGTTAATATGGGAATCATATGGAAGGCAATTCATTAGTTTGAACAAAAACAACTTTTATGTGGAAGTGTATAGAGGATTGGGTCATTTTCCCCAAAGATTTTATTAGTATTAGTTTATACATGAGACACTTCAGGAAAATTAATGACCATCTCTGCAACCTTTGCATGTTTACAAGCAAGTCTGCACGAAGTTGGGATGCATACAGCCCCAGATGTCTGCATGTCAGTGAGGCATACGCAGCCCCGGGTGTGGACTTAGTGGAGTGTTGGTTAAGTGAACCTGCTGCAGCTTCAACAAGATTCACAGATGTTAAAAAAAGGTTAATTTTATTTGTTCTTTGAAAACAATTAAAACAAAACCACAAAATGTACAATGAGGAAATGTAGGGATCTCGATGGGTCAGAATCCCTAAACTACAGTCTTGTATTAAGAAATTCTGCAGGATACAGCTCTCCTGAAATAACTAATGCTTGTGGCCGAAGTGATCCATTTAATAAGTTCAGCTGTACATCATCCTACAGGGACGCATATGGATAACAGAGTGTACCCTTGTTAGATTAAAGAACAAAGTTCTTCAGTCTAGTGTGAAAATCTGTGCAGCAATGTCATCCAGTAGCCAGTCAACACCAGTAAGTAGGTTCTCCCCAGTCACTGCACTGCACCCAACGATACACCAGTGATGAGTCTTGATATTGTCCAGAGACAGCGCCTGCAGACAGATATGCACATACTGTCAAAAAGAACATAACAGTACCAGGAGCCAGTTCCACAAAGCAGGATTACTCAGCTGGATAAGTGCACAGAGTAAAGGAAACCTCATCTGCAACATAAACTCAACTGCTCTTTTTACTTATAGTCTTTCTTCAAGCAGTCATTTGGCTCAGCAAGCCTGCTTTGTGGGACAGGCCCAAAACAAGCCTAGTTTAGCCAGACTGATTCAGTTAAAGCTGGGTATACTCTGAGATTTCTTTGCTTTGATGCTGCAGTCACTGTAGAGTGCAAACTGAAGACCAGAAAAGGCAACATAATTGATGGCAATTTATTGCCCTGAGCCAAATTAGTCAGACTTCAGCGTGACATACGCCGAGGTTGCGAATCTGGGCCTCCAACCAGACAAACCGTATCAGAAATTTCAAGCGAAAATTGTGCAAAATCTGAAGGCTTTCCACACCACATGACTAACATGCAATGGGTTGTAAAATTGCATGGCATTTAAAATACCAGGGCTAGCCCACTGTATGTTATTCTAACCATAGCTATGAATTCATCGCTTTAGAATTCATTTAGTCAACACTCATTCAGTCAAGTGTTCTGGGAGCATACTAGAATATTACTTGAATTAAAATGAAGTCATTAATCCACCTTTAAGATATGGGCAATCCCAGCAATACTCAGGTTACTTTTAAAGCACGGGACTCTTGAATAAAGGTGTCTCCCTATTTTGTGAATAGAGTAAACATTCTTATTTTTTCACCACGATAACCATAGGCCACTCTCAAGGTCCCTAATGATAACATTAGAAAAATTCTGCTGAATGGTTCTTCCAGGCTGACTTTTGTAAGCATTACTCATGTTACGCTTTTCGTTTCATTTTTTTCGTTAACTCTATTCACAAAATAGGGAGACACCTTTATTCAAGAGTCCCGTGCTTTAAATGTAACGTGAGTATTGCTGGAATTGCCAATATTGCTTTTGTTACTGATGCATCATCATCCTGGGTGAACAGACACTTGACAGAAAACATGTTCAAAATGATTTTTTAAATTACTTCTTTTATTTTTACATTTCTTGCAACTGTTAGCCTTCTACTACAATAGCATTTTATTCCATAGCCTTCAAATTCTGTGGATGCGTATGAGACTGACGAATGCCAACGATGGGATGGCATCTTCGATTTTTTCTGAGGCAGTTACAAAAAATGAAAGGATATTGGTTATGCTGCACCGTCTGATATGAAGCCTGACAAACATGGAACGCCAGTCATTCAGTCTATAGCCAGCTTTAGGGGTAGTATTTTGGTCACATGAAATCTGAAGTAGCAATAAAGAGAAGAGAATAACAGCAAACAACAGGTAAGGTCTCACATACAACACCGCAGGCAAGTGATCAAGCTAGCTAGCGAATGTGATCAACAGCAAACTCAAACGAGTTGCAGTCTCCAAGATGTTGCCTTGTTATTTGCAGAACCTGCACCGCTCGGAAAGTCCTGTGAGTTTTTCATTATTCAACAAGCAGGCAATGAAAACTGCTGCCCACTTCTGCTTAGAAGCACTTGTGTCCGTGAATTCTGTCTCTAGTTACGTTCTGGAAACAAAATGTTCCATTATTCTGTATCCTGGTTTTACCCTGACTCCATCAGCATCATGTTTCGACTGCACGAACAACCAATCTGGAACTTATAGTATTCAGATGGTTAGAACAGCAGTTCTAGCGAGATCGGCTGACACGGGCATAATGCATCATATTGCAGGCTAATTCTGCTGCTCACCATGTGTCTGCGCTCAACAAAAAGCTAAATAAACAAGTCGACATGGTCAACAACATCCCCCGCCAATCGTATGCTTCTTATTTTCGAACTCCATCAAGGCCTTTATGGTCTGAGGCTACACACCAAATTTGGTTACTGTATCTGTAGTAGTTTCTGAGTAAAGCTGTCCCCTTTATCTCGGACGGACGGAGGACAAACCTATACCCCCTCCCACTTTGTGTTGGCGGGGGATAAAAAGTAAGTTTTCAGTCACAGGTATTAGCTTGTTCATCGAAAGAGTGAAGAGCAAATTTCCAGACCTTTCTGTGACCACCCCCAAATGCAAACCAATCAAGAAAAACACGACGTATTACAGTTAGGCACTCACTTGAAAATCATCTTAATCTTCGCCAATTATTTTCAACCAGTTCGCTCATTTGGATTTCATGCTGGCTTGCTAGCCTTTCTTTTAAAACACCAAGATGAATAATTGCATGCCTCTCTACTCCCCAAACACAAGAAGTTAGATGAACAGAGTTTCATCAGCCAAGTTACAGGGTAGCTCCAGAGATTGTAAAATTGGTAACGTGCGCAGCAATTATTTCTATGAAATCCTAAAATTTCAATGATTCTTCAATTACCCAATTTGTGAAATTGACTCAAGAGTATTCATTGCGCATTTTTCTTTGCCATTGCGGTTGATGGATGTGACATGGCTTTCTCTCACACTGGGTTTTGGCAGCACAAATAACACCTTCATGTCAGCCTCCTCAGACATGCATGTCTAAACATGGTTTGTCAGTCAGTCGCTCAGTTAAGGACAAATCAGTTTCTCGGCCACAGCCCTGTTCCAGGTGCTGTAAAAGTGCAGTGGACAAAGAAACAAACATTGGCAATTCTATATACATGAACGAGAGAGTGAATGAGAGTGCGTGTTGGAGGACTCACCTCCCTAATGGCATCTTTGGACAGCGCCCCAGGCAGGTCCTGCTTATTGGCAAACACCAGGAGAGTGGCTCCCGCTAGGCGCTGTAAGAGAGAAGTGCACATACTAACTACTGAGGGAATTCTGATTTTATATTCCTGGTATTACCTTCACAAAAAGAAACTCGGATGACTCAAGGGAAAAACCAGACGGAGGCAGAGAAGTGAATATCCCAGCCACTTGTCACTTTGGCGACCAAAATTGATAGGCGTCATAGGTGAAGTTTAACGCATGTAATCACCAAATATGAAAGTAATCGGTCAAAAATGACAGGCTGTACAGCGTCCACAAGGAAGTGTCTACAGACGCGGGCATGGTGGCGGCAGCAGTCGGGGAGACTACAAGCATGAATCCATAGTAGCCGCCGACTTTGACCGGGGTCCACAAATATTAATGGAGTAACCTTTTTTTTTTTTTTAACTGAAGGATGTGGCTGGTCATTCACAACCAGCATAAACATGGGCATTGCGTGAGGTGTATAATCCTTATTCATCATCTGATCATCAAACCACTTGGAGACGATTAAATCAGGTAAATTCTTAAGAGAAATATAACGCAATGCAGCAGTCACAAAGACACTATGTTTTGTTAGTATCCAGGAATTGTTTTCTGACTTCGTATTCAAGTAATATGAGTCGGGTGCAAGTTCACTCTTTTCCCAAAAATTGGAAATTTTAGTGAATAACTAAAACAAAACGTGAGCAACTAGAAAATATCAAAATGCTTCAATCTTTAACTTTTCTCTCTTAAAAAAAAATACACCCTGCATAAATACAAGTCAAGAGCCCCATGGGGTTGATCTTTGAAGGATTAATGGAAGACTTGGGAATTCATAAGAAATTAATCGCCTCCGTTAACCACTTTCTTTGTATTGTAAACAATGACTTTAAATATGGCTCATGTAAAGCCAGGCTCAGCAGACAAATTAATGAGAATGAAAGGTTCCATTCAAATCAGCCCAACAGTTAATTACATGACTTCAAATTATTTTAAAACATGAAAAGGGTAGAAAGTAATGATGCATGATGTGATCAACACAGTCAGAAACTTCCATATAGTCTAGTGCATCCTTTTAATCTGTGGAACGTACCTTTTAATTGCCTTGGCACATGATTACATTCTTCATGACTATCACTGTAGAAGTCAGTCCAAGCACACATGCCCATTGTGAGAGACAAGACAATCTCAAGTGCCGCTCAGGGGATAAATGTGTAAAAGCTTGTTTTGGTACTGTGGCTCTCATGATCCCTCCTGAATGCACGGATTACGATGAACCACGCCAATTGATCTTCTTTGCTTCAAATGTCTCCTGAATTTTTCTATATCTCACCAATAGTGCCGCCTGAAAGTTTGCTTACCCTTTGCGACTGTTTTAGTCTTTACCTTGTAAGCTGAATTTACTAAGAGCCCATCTTTATCTCTAATATAACAGGTTTATATTTACCACAGCCATAGGTTGGCATTGAGGAATCCATGTGTACAAAAAATAAATAAAATAAAAGGCCGACGCTGTTGCTCTCGACAGCAAAGGAATATACCTGAAATACCACAATCACCTGCACCACTATTTGCCTGTGCCACCAATGACAGCTAGCGATCAATTGGATCTACAATGAGCCAAATTACAAGTTAATCGAACTGCTAGTTTGAGTTATGCGTAGAAATGTAAAATTTTCACTCAATGTGCCCCCTGGTGGCAAATTATGTAATCAAAAATTCCCCAATATTTAATCAGTTCTTCTCCATGATATCCAACTACCTGCCAAGAATAGACAATTAACTTTAAAAACTGTTTCACTAATGCAAAATCTCTGCAGAGGCAGACGTGGTGGTTGGGGCGAAAATATAATATCCCCAAAACTTTTTCAGGGGTACAATTACAGCAGGAGCAAACTTATGTGAATGGTTCACATTGCAATAATTACATAGGTCACATAGGTAAGGTATAACAAGAGGCCTGTTGGCCTAGAGAGCTCCGCTGAGGAAGACTGAAATGTCCATGTCATAACTTAATTTCAAAAATCCTTGAAAAGTATTGCAAAATTAATACATTTCACACATTAATGGAAGACTGAAAAAATGAGCATGAACACTGATTTTCAAAATGCTGAATTTCTCAAAAACCGGGACGTAGAATTTTCTCATTTTTGCAAGGGATATTCAGAACATAATAAGAAAGGCTCACAACAGATTAGACAAAGTGTTATCAGACATTTTTGAGATATTAATGAAAGACTGAAAAAAATGAGCATAAACACTGATGTTCTAAGTCCAAAATGTGGAATTTCTCAAAAACCCGGAAAGTAAAATTTTCTAATTTTCACAAGATACGCAGCATATCATCAAGAAGGCTCACGCCAAATTAGAACAAAAGTTATCAGACAATTTTTGAGATATTCAACTTTGAAGTGAAAAGTTGACGCCGGACGGACAGACAGACGGACACCGGAAGACTGCATTAGAAAAACTCTGCTGACTGCTGACTATGGTCACAGTGGAGCAAAAAAGTTATCAGACAGTTTTTGAGATACTAATGAAAGACTGAAAAAATGAGCAGAAACATGGATTTTCAAAGTCCAAAATGCAGAATTTCTCAAAAGCTGGGACGTAGAATTTTCTCATTTTCGCAGGGGATCATCAGAACACAGGATGGCTCACAACAAATTATACAAAAAGTTATCAGACAGTTTATGAAATATTAATAAAAGACTGAAAAAATGAACAAAAACACTGATTTTCTAAGTCCAAAATGCTGAATTCCTCAAAAACCGGGATGCAGAATTTTCACAGTGAATATTCAGAATATCATAAGGAAAAATAGAAAAAAGTTATCATACAGTTTTTGAGATATTCAGATTTGAAGTGAAAAGTTGACGCCTGACACAGACAGGCGGACGCCGGACGACTCGGCACTAGAAAAGCTCCGCTGACTGTTACTGTTGACACAGCGGAGCAAAAAAATTTGCGTTCTATGTAAGCGGATATCAAATAAATCAATCATTTTACGAAAGTGTTTGGGAAGCTCACTGATGAATAAATATAAGACACCTGAGCGGTCTCCATTCCCACACTAGTAGTTGGGTTCACGCTAAAAAATTTGGAAAACCATAGTGTACAACAACTACCCTAACGATGCACTCGATCCCCTGAAAATCTGAAGTGTTCAACAATGCACTAGAAGCTTTTATCTGACACTGTGTCCTACATTCTGCAATGGGAGGAGCCATTGGACCACCGGCAAAAATGTTCACAAGATGGCGGACACTGTCATATACATATGACATTTAAACATATACTTTTTATGTACATTATAAAATGTTTTAAAAGTGTACTGATAAAGATATTAAACAACATGGATGGCATAATGAAGAAAACGGTACCTAATAAATATCAGTTTAATCAGTCTATAATTGTTCTGAGTTGTATCTCTACTATAATGCATCTACTTTTGAGTTTCATGGCAAATGCAGGTTTGATTTTTGCTATAATTCCCAGTCAAGCTTGTACAGCTACAAGCCGGCAAACATTAGTAAGAGAGCTATTTTGGGCAACGCCTTTCTTTGGGTTAATAGCCAGCCAATTTGTGGCACTTATTGGTTGATATTGGAGGAGGGACTACTGATAGTATTGCCACCACTCTCAATGCCATGGATTATAAAATAAACAGCAATCCATTTGAGGATACTCGCACTTGAAAATGTGTACACTCTACGTACTAGTACATAGTGTACGCAGAGAAAGTATTCTAAGTATGGATGACTTAAGACACAGCACTGGTCAGTTAGATGTTACCATACCGGTGAATGCAAAACACAGAAAAAAGAAGATCTCAACAGGACTTCAGGAAGATGGTGATGAGGTGATGTCAGTTTAAGGAAAGCTATAAAAACACTTTGAAATTAAGGCACTCCATCAGTCCAATGTGAGGCTAGTGATGAATAAAGAGCATGTAACCAGACAGCAACTCTGCTAAGAAGAGAACACCCATCAAGAATGTCCCCAAGAGCTTCAAGAAAAAAAAAAAAAATCCGGTAAAAGCCATCTCAAACAAAATCTGCAGATCTGTATGCCTCCCTTGCTGCATCTCATGTAATTGAGCATGTTTAAACAATATGAACACTTTATTGAAATGTCGTTCATGCGATGACAGCAAAGGAAGCCAAAAAAGGACCAAACTATCTTAACTTCGCAAAAAATCACTTGAACAAGCCTCAAAGTTTAGGGTAGCCCAATCCCTTTCAAGACAGATGGTCAAGAATGAACATTTTAGTGACAACCAAAGCCTCCATCTATGGATAAAATCCAACACCCCAAATCATTAAATAAACCTTATCACAACAGTCAAGCATGGTGAAGGGACTGTCAAGATCTGCAACGGTTTTTTCCTCGTCTGGACTAGGATGACTCCACATGCCAAATTTCTGAGGCATACTGGGAGATTCTTGAGCTGAATGTCACGACACACCATTTTTGTCTTGTACAGCAGCACTCCAGAAAGTGTAGGTTTATTCCAACCGAGCAGTTACACATCTGATTTAGTAATCCAGGTCAGCAGAAAAGACTCTGAGAGGTAGAATCAGGTCCACAACTGTATAGCTGGAATGAAAGCGGGCATCCACACCAGCCCTCCCTGGATAAGGTTGTAAACCTTACAGCTGAATGAAGAATGGGTATTCCAACAAGATGATGCTCCAAAGCATTCAGGAGTCACACTTCTAACCATGATTTTACCTGATTCATCGTGACTAAGGAAAGGTTAAGCAATTAGATTTCCAAGTCATTCCTGACCCCAACTCAACTTCTGTGGTGGGACCTGAAGTAAGCATTTCATGTAAGGCACCCCTCAAACCTCAATCAATTAGATGTATCAAGTACGGAGTGGGCAATTACTGGCCATAGGAGAGATTTACTCCAAATTACCCCGTTAATGCAGGCACCACGAGCCATTCACTGAAAGGGTTCACACATTTTTACACGCATCAAGTTAGAGTTTTAGTCTCACAACCAAATTTGTTAACCCCTGAAAACATATCATTTCCTGTCAGGGTCATTTAGTTGGACTGTCTAGTATGACGTAGGGTTAAGATTAGTTTATTTCCATATTTTAAACTTATTTTAAGTTTATTTCCATATTTCAGACAAACATAATGACCATCCTTGCAGGATTCAGAAACTATCAAGCAGCGCTGTAACTAATCGAAGTGTTGAATCAAGGCCTCAACACTCGAAAAACACCTATCAATCAAAGGTACGGTATATCCCTTATCCAACGGAATTCAGGCAGAACGGTCATTCCATGTCAAATCACCCCAAAAAATGGGATTCTACACCTCACTTGTCTTGATTTTCTTCAAATTTGGTATGGAAGTTGGCTATGGCCCCAAATCTCAAATTTCAACTCAATCGGACTTTCCAGGGCAAAGTTATGGCCTTTTGTTTTTCCGATATTTCGTGATAAATAGCTGTGGCTGCCAAAATTCAAATGTCCATATCTCCAAAACCACTTGACCGACTTTGACAAACAAGGTATTGTTGGAAATGGAATCACACAAGCATTGTGATGAACACCTATATATATATAGGTGTTAAGTAAAAAATTGTACCTCTTCCAGCAGCAAAGCGCTCAACTCTTGCCTGCAGTCCTCCAGTCTCAACCGGTCAGCACTGTCCACTACCCACACCAGTCCATCTGTGCTCTCGAAGTAATTCCTCCAATAGGACCGCAGTGACTTCTGCCCTCCCACATCCCAGATGTTCAATTTAAATCTATAATAGTTCAGACAAAGGACAAAGGATAGAAAAAAAAATTCAAATTAGTAAACTTTTGTGCTCTATACTACTAAGTTCTGGTTATCCAAATGTAAGGTTAGCTGTTTTTGAGGAAGGTGAGCTGACATGATATTGCATTTATGACTGAAAGGAGGACACTGGAAAGCTACATCAACAGAGCTTAGATTTCTCTCCCTTGGTCTTGCACTATGTAGGCCTCCCTCTTACCCTCTGTGTTCCAAAGTTTTGATGTTGAATCCTAGCGTGGGGGAGATGGTGCTGACATCCTCAGCATTGAATTTCTTCAAAATGGTCGTTTTCCCAGCATTGTCCAGGCCACTAAGCAAGTATGTTTGTTAAGAACAGCATCCTGACACAACAACTTCTAACTATGCTCCTTGCAGATGCTAAGTATCATGGAAAAACCCGCAGTATAATTTTGGTCAAAACCAAGTTGGGACCATTTTTGTACTTACAAGGCTTTGCCTCATCACACAGTAAGATGCATAAAAGATAATCCCCGATTCCCTATGTTTCACCATGGCAAGGACTTGCAATTCATCAGTATTTGATCAATTATGAAGCAGAAACTGAGCAAGTTGATATTCCTGGGTTTTTCCCACATTAAATTTTCTATTTTTTGTCATGGGAAAACCTGGCAAGTCCAATTAGCCAATTATGAAGCGCCTTAACTATTGCATGATCTGTCAGGTCAGTCCCCAGGCCGAGCACTGGATTTGCAGGACATTCATGGTCAGACAGTATTAATAATTCACGTAATTCAAGCGCTTATAACGACTGAAAAATGATTTCAAGAGGGAAGCAGATGGTGGAAATCCGACTGAAAACCTGTCAAACGCCCCTGCAAACCACATAATTGCTTCGTTTTCATCCATCATTTTGATAACTGTCATTTTACATTTCTGAATGGAAAAACCTGGTAAGACACATTGCCATGGATACTTACAAAAATGGTCTCCGTAAGTATTTCTTCTTATGTAATGAACTGAATGCAATGAAAGAAACTACTAAGTCAGTTTCGCTGTCGGGCGAGAGCTTAACCCAAGAGAGATACAATTTTCATTTTCACAAAATCTGCCTTTTCATATTTACAGGGTTTTTCCATGGTACTCAATGGATGTAGCTAGGACGCGAGCGAACTTGATAACCACGTCACATGACATTAACGCACTTTTGAGCGTTTGTATTCACAGCAAAGGTCATCGACGCTAATCAAATACAAGCTGAACACTTTATTAATACAGTTTGCATCGCCAGCTAGTTCAGTAAAACGGAACGACGTTAAAGCCATACAACAGCGAACTACTAAACAACGACGACAGTAATGAAGTTATCTACGTTTCAACACACCATCCGTCGCATTAATACTTCGGTATTCCTCGCAGCTTTCCGCAGGCCAATGAAATTTTCACAATTTCTCCTGTTCAGTGTGATTTCAGCACAGAACATCAACTTATAGGTAGAAGGATACAGTATCAGTAGTCTCATCTCTCGTTCTTTGTGCTTCATTTTCTTTAGTATCGTGAGTAAGCCCATTGGGAACGTAAGCAAACCTCACTGAAACGAACTACGACAAGCTAGTAAAACAGCTGGGTGAAATTTAGCAGAACAGAATTAAGTTAACTACATCGATCTTATGCCAGTATTTTTTATCTAAAGCTACAGCATAAGCACGCCCAGTCCACTCCAGGCTTCTGCGCAATTCATTCAACATGCACACCATAGACAGTAGATGCAGACAGCAGCGGTTCCTTGCTCTGGCAGCACCAGGAAGTAAAACACTCACTAAATCCCACCCACTCTACTGTCCGATTGGTTCAAATTCAGTAGAACGCCAAGAATCAGAAAACTGATTGTATCTTTTTAGCATCATTCATACTCAATGGTTCTATTCAGTGGATGGCGGAAATGATGTTTCACTAACCCGGTGGTCATGGACGTAACTGAGGATCATTGAAAAGCGCCCCCCAAATGTCATTACTAGAAATAGTTATTTTATTCACGAGAGGGCGCGTTAGTTGGGGGAACCGGGGATGTAGTGGAGCGAAATATTTGATGTCACGAAAATACCACAAACAACTCATAAAAAGAAAATGTTGCAGGACATAATAATTTGGTGCATGGACACCGATGACAAATAGACAATACCAAAGTTCAACTGAAAAAAAAAAATCTGTTTAAAGGAATTTTTTTTAAAAAAGCACAAGAAATTCACTTTATCCCATATCACAGGGGAAAAGTAAAACGTGTCTTCTGACAAAGTGAAATTTTTTAAACACTGAATGTCCCTATTGATATGTGACATACTGTAACTCTTTATATGACGTCACTCATTGATTCAAAGTGCAGCAATTTGTCACTGGTTAAGGAGAACCGAACTGGCCATTGTACAAATGACAAAACTTCAAGTCATTGGGCAAGACGGCTCCAATGCCAAAGGGAATGAAAACGTATGAAAATGAAATGAAAACCCTGGTAGCACCCCCACGAATAAGGTGGATAGTAACTGGAGGGATTGGAGGAGGGGGTGACAGGATCCAGCTTGATCAGAGTGGCTTTGCTGATTACTTTACTGATAACAGTGTACAGTTCAGATAGGGGGAGTTTAGGATAAACCAATTATTTGTTGCCTGATTAATTTTGCTGGAAGATTTTGTGTATGGTGGTGAGGGTGCTGTACCAGGTTGAATTGTTGAAGTGGAGTATAATTTCAGTTAGTGTCCTGTAAAACCACCCAAGCTTCCTTTGAATAGTCAGAAAATTACATCCTTTCACCTAATTTCGAGTCCCCTTTACTTAATCTCGAGTGAAAACGTCATGAGGCCAAGGAAAGATGTAAAGGATAGGAGGCCTCAGAAAGAAAGAAAAATCTACATATATTCCATGAGGCCATGCAAAATTTCACCTTCATACTATGAATATTTTCCAAGTTACAGGCAAAGTACATAAACGTGGGTCAAAATTTTGCACTTTTTTATTAGTGATGGCCAAACGAGGCTTTATGAAGATTCTGACCCTTTTGGACCTTTGTATTGAAAATGGGTTCACTACTCGAAGCTTCATTCATTAAGCACGTGGGTGACATCTGCTGGCACAGAGATTCACTACTTTTTAATTCATGCTATTTTTTTCATCAAATTTGTGCCGTTATAACTTCATAAGCACAGGAGATAGCCACATGAAATTTTTAGGAATGAAAAAGACATTTGAGCCCTAATATGTACTGCAGCCAAACCACTTTTACATCTGCTCCTGGTATCACAGTCTAAAGCCAAAATCTTGTTTTTGTTCAGTACGAGTTTTTCTATAACCAACACAGCACCCTATAATGTAATAATTTCCTGAAAATGTAATAACGCCTGAAAATGTAATAAAATTTGCACTTAACTCAATTGAAAATGTAATAAAACCACATAATGTAATAACCAATAATGTAATAAAATATTCTGACTGATATTGTAATAACATTTTACCTGTTACCTAGAAGATGACCCTGGTATAGAAATGTAGGTAAAAATGAGACCTTTCCTACGATACTACTTGTTGTGACCAACCACCTTTGATATGATCCTTGAAAGTTTACCCAAAATGCACTTTTTAAGCTTTTCTCTGGTGAATTTTCATCATACAAATAACACTCCCAGGGTACCAATGCTTGTTTCTGTTGTGTCATGTCGTGGATATTAAATTGGTGCAGTTTTGCTTTTGAAATTATGATATATCCCATGGTATTGAAGCTCAAATTTGAATATAGAAAAAAAAAATCACACAGAACAAAAACAAGACTTTGGCTTCAGACTGTGACATCTGAAGTAGATCTTTGAGAACTATGATAATATTAAGTTAAATTTAGCTGGCAACTGCAGTATTTGGATAAGTGTTCAATAGCCAGCTACTGTACATAACGAGCTGAATTTACGTTAAAGCAAGTGGTGGCACAGTGTAGTTTTTACTTATTTCATCCAGTGCAGTACAATGCTTTTCCCATAATAAATCGTGACCATAGAATTACAGGGTTCTAAGTGACATTTCGGTAAAAATTTAGTTAACTATTGCGCAAAATGGGTAATGAATAGTTCAATCTAATGATAAAGTATGGGTATTCAATTTATTTATTAAATTGGGATCAGATCAGAATTACTAAGTTCCAGTTCTCGAAGCGTAAACTGAGCGGCCAAACTTGGCAAACTAACTCCTCAGAACTTTGTAAATGTTAGTTAGAACCCTGGAATTCTAAGGTCTCGAAATACTGGCTAGCAAACTTACCTCTGAATTCAGTCTTTCATATTTTTCTGAATTAGTCTCTACTTTTGGCTACTTCCCTAGTCTAGACAGATCCTCCACATCCAATGATATTTTGGTAATTTGATGCATAAAGACAAAGAAAGCTTTAGCTACTCCTCCTCTGTTGTAAGCAGTATAGAGCCCTGTTGTGGAGCACCAGAAATTTGCACAGAATAATTGAATTCACTCCTAAACAAGGCAATCAGAGATAGCAGACCTGGCCCCAGCCACGGGCTGACAGACAGAGTGACAGACACACACACACACACACACACACAGACATGATTATTGCTTAACCTGGCCCCCTAGGGGAGGGGCCAGGTAATAAAAAGAATAATTGAAGCACTGATTACTAAAACCCCACAAGTCTAGTCAAATCAAGTGTGACTTATTGGATTTTAGTAATAGGTGCTTCAATTACTGAAGATCACACTCAGTTTCATTTCAAGTTGTAATAGGCTATATTACGCCTATTGTGCTTTATTACAAAAAAGAGTAATATGGGCAACTAAAAAAACAGTTATATTTACATGAGCAGAACCTCTTATACATCAAGTGACACTGCTCACGTTCCTCATGCACAATCCGTTTACAGTCGGATGGGCCCCTCTTCATTGAGGCAATTCAAGTTAAGCCTTGCTCGTGCGTGCAATCAAAGTGGCCGACCTGAGACTCAAATCTACAATCTCAGAATTTCCCATCCAGTAGCCAAACCCTCGCTATAAAATATTATCCACACAAAGTTAACAATTATCTTTGAGTCCACTTGACCAGAAAAATTCAAGCCATTTTACAACTCCCTCATCAATTTCACAATTTTATGTAGCCTTTTTTGGCTGTCATCTACACCTCCTTCCTTCGACAGACATTCTGTGAATAATTTGTGCATTGAGAAAATAATACGGAGGAAAAAAACACAACGGCCCACAATCCCTACGCCTGAGGGAATCTCCATCATGATGGTGGGCCTCAATAAATTTCCTGGTCAGACACGTCAGAGGAAGGAAGACAAGATGGGGAAAGAGAAGCAATTGGAACTAGTCCACGCTCAAATACATAGAGCGAGGGAGGAGGAGAGAGAGGGGTTGAAAGGGGGGAGACTGTATTGTTGTTGCCCCCGCGAGCCGGCAGTGAGCGGAGCAGTGAGTCACACTGGTTTCCTCTTGTTTGGATTTCATCATTGTGATCGACTCCGCATCACAGTGAAGCAGACTCTAAATGCACAGCTGAAAGACTGAGAAAACGAGGCGAGTTCCAGGTTTTGGCTATATTCTGAGACAGTGACGAAAGTACATTTTTAATTTCCACTCCCACATTTTCTCACAAACTTCCTTAGAATCCGATTAGTGTCCACTGCTCTGGGACAAATACACACCTTATAAACACTGTGTTTTAACTTGTGCCAGTGAGAGTTCATGAAAGTGAATCTGTTTGCTCACCAAAAAAACCAATTAGCTCTACAGTGCATCCAGGAAAGGAAAGACAGCTTCAATTTGCAAAATGGGTCTAATACAAACCAAGATATTGGAAAGTCACATTTGTAAGCCACAGAAGGAGGCACTTTTTAAGATCAGCAAACTTCAAATAGGTTATTGCAATGCATCTCATTCACATTGAAATTTAGCTGGCCACACTGTTAAGAGTATTCTAACTCAGCGACACATCGAAGAAAGTCTTACAGGAAAATCATTCTACTTGATTTTCAGCAAAATACATCAATGGCAAGTTCTGTAGCTATTCAACAATTGAACACTTTTTTGCATCTGACACAGCAGCATAAATAGGCTTTGTGTAAACCAACAATTCTGTATATAACTGCAGAAAATAAATGAAACTATACACATAGACTGTATATCTTAAGTCCCTCAGTGAAGTATTCTTAATCATGAAGACCTAGGAACTTCTAAAACGCCTTTGGCAAAATTTTAGATAAAGGTTAGTTGAAAGGTAAAAATATTTTTTAGTATACCTTTGAGCATAGTCAAGTGAGTTTCGGCTGGCTACCTAGTCTTGGCAACCAGCCACTAAGTAAGGCAGTGTCACTGCCCGTACAAAAATTCTCATTGGTAGCAGAATGGAACTTCATGGTAAATTAATGGTATCAAATGGTATCCAATGTTAGTGGGAGGTGGCCTATGGTAAGGCTGTGGTATTTCCCATGATACCCCATGGTATTTAAAAAAATGGTAAATGAATGGTTATGAACCATTAGGTGGTGCATTTGGTCATATGCTGTGGTACTGAATGGTAATATGCAACTTATGTTAAGGACTGAATTGTAACACTAAATCACCAAACCAATGGCATTTGCAATGGTACTGAATGGCTTCATGCAAATTAGATCATGGACAGACCGGTAGAATTGAATAAAAATAGTACACAACGATATCTGCTGTGGCACTGAAGGATTTGAAATGTTGACGGATAAATTTCATAATTTGATACAAAAATACTAACCAGTACCATTCACTGAGTAACAGTCCGAGCCAAAGGTATGAGCTACCATTGCTTAGGGGATTATAGTTGTTCAACGATTTGAACACTAGTGTGGCAGGGTTAGAGAGTATACACACATTATTGTTCACTCCGCCTGCAAAACGTGTGAGAAAACAGTTGTCAATTATTTTTTTTCTGAAAGATTATGGGTTTGTTCACCGTAATAGGAGAGGGTATACCATCTAGACCTACTTAAAATAATTATAGGGTTTGGTGGAATTGACAATTTTCTAAATATTTGGCTGATCTGCATGGATTTGGCCACATTTAAGGAATTATATTCTATATTTTTATTTAATATCGACAATTGTTTATATTTCTCAGTAGTCAAGCGGGTGATTTTGGATCGGTAAGTAACTATAATAAGTCGTGAAATAGTATTTTTTATTGTTGCAAAATGATTAAATGAATGTATGTATTTTTGCAGCGTAAATGTATCCTTTGTTCATTTAGAAAACATTGCATATAAATATTTTAAAATTAATTTTAAAGATTTTCTAAATACCGATCCCGCCCTGGAAGTGGGCGTGTAATTAGCTCGTAAGGCCAGGAGCTTCTTGCGTGAGCTGTCAATGTCCGCATATAGCCCATTGATTCTTTGACTCCTTTGAGGTACAAAAAGTTAGAATTAGTGGCTAAAAATTATACAGTATTTTCTTTTGAAATGCCGGGAGGGTGTGTTGCACAACAAAGGATGGTGTGAGCCCTCAAAAATTTCCATCTGGTGCCACATACTGGGGGTTCTGGATAGCAAAAGTACAGCCCTGTTTCCAAAATGTTGGTACGCTGTGTAAAATGTAAATAAAAACAGAATGCAATGATTTGCAAATCATTTAAACACTATATTTAATTGAAAATAGTGCAAAGACAACATGTCAGAGGTTGAAACTGAGTAATTTTACTGTTTTTCAAAAACATATGCTCATTTCAAATGTGATGAGGTCAACATCAAAAAAGTTGGGACGGGGAATATTTACCATGGTGTTGCATCACCCCCTCTTTAGCTAACACTCTATAAGTGTTTGGGAACTGAGGAGACTGACTGCTATAGTTCTAAAAGCAAAATATTTTCCCAGTCTTGCTTGATGAAGGATTTCAGCTGTTTGACATATCGTGGCTTCCTTTGTCATATTTTTTGTTTCATAATGCATTAAATATTTTCAGTGGGTGACGAGACTGGACTGTAGGCAGGCCAGCTGAGCACCCGGACTCTTTCACTACGGAGACATATTGTTGTAATAGGTGCAGAATGTGTTGTTTGGCATTTTCTTCCTGAAATAAGCAAGGACTTCCCTGAAAAGGATGCCAGGATGGCTGTATACGCTGTCCCAAAACCAGATGGCCCCTATAAGATGTGCAAGTCGCCCATGTTATGTGCACTAATGCACCTCCATACAATCATGGATGCTGGCTCTTGAATTCTGTGCTGATGACAAGCTTGATGGTATCTCTCCTCTTTAGCCCAAAGAAGGCAGGATCCTAGATTTGAAAAAACAATGTCACATTTTGTTTGGTCAGACCACAGGATAGTTTTCCACTTCACCACAGTCAATCTTAAATGAGCTTGGGCCCAGAGAAGGAGGCAGTGTTTCTGGATCTTGTTTATATATGGTTTTGTGTTTACATGGTAGAATTTCATCAAGCATTTGTGGAGGCAAGGACAAATTATGTTCACTGATAGCAGATTTCAGCGGTGTTTCTGAGCCGAAGCAGTGATTTTTTACAACGGAAATGTCTGTTTTTAATGCAGTGCTGCCTGAGGGCCTGAAGATGATGGCCATTCAATGCTGGTTCTCAGCCCTGCCCTGTGATTACAGAGATTAATATGGATTCTCAGAATATTTTAATGATATTGTGTACCATAGATGATTAAATCCCCAAATTCTTTTCAATTTTAAGTTGAGAAACATTATTCTTAAATTGCTGAACTAATTGCCCACACATTCCTTCACAGAGTTGCGAAGCCCTCACCATCTTTACCTCTGAAAGACTCTGCCGCTCTGGGATGCTCTTTTTATTCCCAATTGTGTAGATGAGCTGTTGCCAATTAACATAATTAGCTGTGAGATGTTCCAGTAAGGTGTACAACTTACAACTTTTCCAGTCTTTTGTTGCCCCCTTCCCAACTTTTTTGACATGCGTTGCTGGCATCAATTCAATAAGAAAATATTTTTCAAAAGCAGTATGTCCAATTTTCTACATTTGCTGTGCTGTCTTTGTTCAATTTCCAATAAAATATATTGTTTAAATGATTTGTAAATGATTGTGTTCTCTTTTTATTTCCATTTTACACAGCGTCCCAACTTCTTTGGAAATGGGTTTGTAGCTAAATCTGACCCGAACGAGGTAGGTCACCGACCATTTCATTGCATTTCAGCGTTGATAAGTTATTTTTGAAAAATGTAGCCAAGGCTAAGCTTTCAAATTTGCTTGTATTCAGAATCGGTAACTTAACCAGAACTGCGTTTGTACAAAAAAAGCCCTTTACAACAATTATAGTCCAGACTTGTTCTCAATCTTTTTTTTTTTTTAATTAATTCACAATACATTCACTCTGAAAACACTTCACTCTGTAAGGTGTTTGTAATTCTCCTCAATGGACAAGATGACAATCATTCATTTGGACATGCATCTCGTGTGTTTCAATCACCTTTATTAAAATTATGTAAAGGTGTTTCAAATATTTTTGTTTGGTTTTATTTAAACAATTTAAACAATCGTGAAACACAGGTTAGATGGTCTGATGTGCCAAACAGGTAGCACGGAAGTTCCAGAGCAGTGTACCTTTCATAAAACAAATGCATATACTTATGAGTAAATAATTTTTCAGATACAAATTTTGCTTACTAGTGTGTGGCCCTTATACTGCATCAAAACAGAAGCTGTGTCTTTAATTGCCAATGGATTACTTCTTTTTCAGCGTCTGTCACGTCGGTATTTCCGGAGACAAACCCTGTGGATTTTAATAGATCTGTTCAAGAAAAGCTGATAAATGAAACAGGAAGAGATAATGGAACTAAAGAAAATGCAAGTTATGAATGTGACTGTGGATCTGTGAGTCTAAAGAATGGGTATCACTCTGGTCTAAATGGAATGATAGCCCTTGCTCCACCTACTCTTGAGACCTTATGTGAACAAGGTCATGCCCATGACCCGCGGAGCCGGAAATCCCACACTATAAAAGCAGGGTCAATTTCTGGCTTGTTCTCAGAACATTCTGAGCAACAAGGATAGTAATGGATATCCTCCAGTCTCACAGATCCATAGTTACATTCATAACTTGCTATAAGCTGGATTTGATACCTGAATCTTCTGATAAGGTAGCAGCTGCTTTACCCGCTGTACTATAGTACTACATTTTTTCTTTTTTATTCAGAAGTATAGAGTATACTCTCATGAAGTAAAAGTGGACTGGTACTAAATAACCAATTGCATGTCTCTGAATGTGCTGTGGAGAAGTGGGTAAAATTGCAGCATAAAACTGGGAAGGCTTTGGGATCAAATCCTGCCTGGAGTGGTTTCCCTTTATGTAAATAGTTAAACAAAAGTATATCAATTAATTCCTATGTGTCTTTAGAAAAGAACAATGGACATGCTTTAGCCAGAATAAATAATTAGTCATATTATATTTTTTTCATAAATTATTCTATATATCCAAGTTTACTTGCAGTATACTTCAAAGAATCCTTTCATGAAATAAAAAATTGCATTACATAAACAAGTAGTATAATTAAGGGGTGAAGACTAGGTTGAGACTTGAAAAAAATTTTTTTTTTCATTTTGTTAAAAATCTTTCAAAACATTCATTAAAGGTGATTTTAAGACCAAAAAAACTATCTTTTAAATGGATTTTTATCATGTGAACGCCTCCAGAGCATTCGTTTCGTGACAAAAATGCGATTTTCTCGCATCGCAAAATTTCATAGTTTATCAGGCTTGTGGCAGGCATAAAATCTTCATTTTTCGAGGTATTGCTCTGAAATTTTCACCATAGCCTCAGTTTGTTATGTTCTATACAATGACACAGCCATTTTTGGGTAGGTAGATACATGGTGTATTCATGGTCCATCTGCCAGGCAGGTTCTGCCACCCATTTCTAAAATTCTCTGACCAAATAATTTTTCAAAATATTTTCCCATGAAAATACCCAGAATAAGTATGTCATTGTATAGCTGGTGATATTAGCTTCAAAACATAAAAAGAATTACTGGAAAATATGGTATAGTTTCTGAGATATTGTTGCGGCAAGATTTCACATTTTTTGCCGAAATTGTACGGTTTCCATGGTAACAAACCTACTAAATTTGATTAATATCAAATTCCAGTCTGAGCATTTTTCAGTTGACACAATTGCAGCACCTATTGCTAAAACCCCATAAGTCACACTTGACTTGACTTGTGGGGTTTTAGTAATCAGTGCTTCAATTCCTATGGGTTATTAGTGTTTACACTTTTAGTGTATACTTAAAGTGTACTTTTATAAACTTAAAGTGGGCCAAATTAATCCAAAAAAGTATTTAAGTAGTACCCTTACATGTAGGCTACCAGTATACTTGAAATATACTAGAATTTTACTTTATAAATGATTTTGAAGTATACTTCTTGGGGTACCATTGAACCGTTCAGATTTACCATTAGAATACTTTTCAGCTATTCCATTGAAGTACAGTTCAGGTTTACCATTGGGAATTCCATTCAGGAAACCAGTGCACTACGTTACTATACGGATAATACTATAGAATGCGAATGGTAAGTTGTACAGTAAATTATAGGACAGTACCATTCACAATACCCCCACAAAAGTTTACCATTGGCTACCAGTGAAGTGTTCCACAACACTATTCAAATGTTAACCAATGGAAATTTTTCCATTTTCAAAGTAAACGACGAGTATATCAACGATATACATTATTCCATTGCCGTTATCTGCATAACGAACAGATCCCGGAGAATGCGAGTTTCACACGCAGGGACTCGCCCACGCCCGTAAATTCAGAGAAGACTTTCCCCAAGAACACACTGGTCCTGCTAATCAGAGCTATGGTTTAAAAGAAACAGAAACTGAAAGATAGACCGCCGCCGCCCCCCCCCCTCCCACACCTCCGCTTCCGCCTCCGCCTCCGGTTAGTCGGGAATGTTTCATAAATAAACGCCAAAGAATCCACGCGGTTACCGGGTTTGTTCCACGGAGTCTGGTGAAAGGACTATCGAAGAGTACAGCAAGTCGTGCAGTTCTCGCTGCTTACGGATCAAGATACAACTATATGCTCTACGTGTGCAGGTGCAGATCTGCATCAGAGAGTGTGTTGCGAACGCATTGAAATTGAAACCTTTGATGAAGTTTGGAAGCGCACAAATTTTAATGCATTTGCTCACGGAGGTGCAGATGTTGATGGAACCAAAACCTACAGGCAGCTTAACATCTGTTTCAGGTGATGATAGTTCATCAGACACGGTAAGTGTTTTTGATCTTTTTTTTTTACATAAAATCATATTATTATTATTATTATTATTATTATTATTGTTGTTGTTACAAAATTGAATATTGGAATACTATTCAAGCCCACTGTTTTGAATCTTTTTACACTATCTACAGCATTACTGCCGATGACAAATATGTGCTTTAGTTGGCCGTGTCATGTCATTCTCAATGATTAATTGTGCCTTGATTAGGGTAAATGCTTGCCCATATCCAGGAAGTGCAAGCGCCGGGAGAAGAATAGGGTTGCTGCCCAGAAGAGCCGAAAGAGGCAGACTGAGAGGGCAGATGCCCTACACGAGGTTTGTGATCACTGTATACCATACTCTCTTACCCTGAAAATGTGCATTATGAATGGGGCACTAATGAACACCAAATGCCCTCTTGTATCTTCTCACATTACAATGCTTGCCTTACTTGGTGAAAGAGACAGCTCACCAAGTCTAAACGTCCTCTTATCACCCCACTACTCATGTCCTTCCACTTCCAGTTGCCTTTAAGTTCAAAATTCTTACCCTCACATACAGAGCACTTCACGGTCAGGCCCCTGCATATCTGACAGATCTGATTCATTTACACTCTTCATCCCGTTCCCTCCGTTCCAGCAGTCGTAAACTTTTAACTGTTCCCCGCACTCACTTAAAAATACGTGGTGGCCGAGCTTTTATCATCGGAGCACCAACCTTATGGAATGCTCTGCCCATGCCCATTAGGTTCGCTGACTCTGTGGAATCTTTTAAATGTCAACCAAAGACTAAGTTATTCAAACAGGCATTTGATTAGATGCTGTCTTTTATTGATATAACTGTTGTTTTCTTAGCTTCTTGTGTTTGTATTTTGTTATTTTTATCTGTTGCTACATTTTTCTGTTGCTTTTTAATGTTTGTAAAGCACTTTGTGACACTTGTCTGTGAAAAGTGCTTTATAAATAAATGTACTTACTTTACTTAGATATTATACAAATGGTCTTAAGTATTGCTTATATTGGTATCATTGAACTTCTTGTGAATCATGTTCACAGAAGATCTCTTAGGATCAGCGTTTCCGTTTCTCTTTACACACCACTACACGTCAGTGACGGTGCTGTGTGTTATGCAATCTCTTTACGGGGTTGCATTTCTGGGAAAGGCTGGCTCTGAGTGGAATAGCCCTTAACGTTCCTAAGCCCAGCATTCCACTGTGATTGGGTTGTTCTTCAAAATATAATGAAGCTGTTACCATTATTGCTTTCCAAGTTTGTTATTGTTGTTGTATCTCTTCATTTAGGTGTATGTTTTTCATTTGCGCAGACATTTTTTGTGTTATGTTGGCTCCAAAGTAAGATTCTGAATGCTAAACTGGCCTGCCTGAATTCTAGAGCTGTCACCGCTATGACGCATTATGAAACGAAAAATATGAGGAAGGAGGCCGCAACGTGTTGGGCAGCTGAAACCCTACATCAGGGGTGGCCAACCCTGGTCCTGGAGAGCCGCAGTGTCTGCTGATTTTTGGGGTTACTTTGCACTCGACTGATGGATTAAATTAGTTGATTACTCACTTAACTGATCTCACCTGGTGTCTCAGGATTAATTTGGCAATCAAGCAATTAATTTGGTACTTGAGCCAATCAAGCAATTAGCAGGAACACCCCACAAGACTCCTACAGCCAATTAAGCAGACTTGCAGGTTGTGAAAGATTTGTCAATGTGGTTGGATATTTAGTGTAGTTGTAATGCAGGCAAAGCAGAAGTACAGAGTACAGATAAAAGTTTATAGAGCAGGGGTGGATAACGCTGGTCCTGTAGAGCCAGAGGGCGTGCTGAGTTAGGTTTTAATCGGGTGGAGAAAACCAAAGACACCAGGTGATATAAGTGAAGGGTGTAATTCACTTAACCGGGTGGCTCACACGGTTAAGGCACTGCTCTGCAGTGCAGAGGTGATCACCACGTCGCGAGTTCAAGCCCCGGCGTACCCACCGGCAGGAGTCGGCAGCTTTTTCAGAGTAGCGCACAATTGAGCTACAAACATCGCACTACAGGGTTTCAAATTGGGAAGGGACTGCCGGATTTGGGTATATAATATATCAGCTTTGTTCGTTGCTCCAGCGCCCCCAGTTGGCCAGACGGGCGCTCGTCAGGAAGACTCCGGGTTGGTTCATGTCCGGGTATCCTCCGCCCGAGTTCTGAACTTGCGAAGATTCAACCAATGAGTGTATAAGAATCAGTGGCAGACAGGCGCGTGCTGCGGAGGAGAGCCGTGAACTGTCTTACTATCCTGAGTTGGCAGCAAGGGGTCGCATACGAGCAAGCTTTGTACATAGTTCCCCAATTGGGCATTCCAGATTCGGGTGGGATTGGAGATGCCAAATTTTTAAAAAAGAAAGAAAAAAAAAAAAACTATGCAAATATCGATCTACAGTCACGTCCCTTTCTGCAGCCAGACTTTCCACTATGAGAATAGTCTGGTGCATTTACCCTAATTTGATAGATTGGGCTCTAATTTCTTTGCGCAGCGCAGGGTGGCGCAGCGTGGCGTAGTGTGGCACAGCCCGCGCAGTGGTAATTTCGTCCCGTGCAACCTGCGCAGAGGTAATTTCGGGCGGAGCAAGACCTTGCGCAGCCACTTATGCAATTCGGTAGATGGACGTGCGCCGAGAATGGTGTGGCGGCGTAGTAGGGGGAGGTGTCACATATTCATCAAGAAGCAACAACAATTTCGTAGCAAAAGTCTCTGCTGAAGTTGTGCAGAAAGCTCGCCAGCTCCAACCTGGTTTACTTTCTGTGCAGTGGTTATTTGGCTGATGGGCGCACAGTGTGCACACGTCATGGAAACCTCACAGGCATGTTTCCAGAATGTCAGGCACATTTCAATGCTATATATAATTACAGCAACCACTATTTAATGTAACTATCTGAATCAGCACATAAATTATAGTATCTATATTGATTGTCCTGATGTCAGATCAGAGAGAGAGAGAGAGAGATGTGTACATGTGGGCGCGAGTGCGTGTGTAGGCTATGTGGGTGTGTGTCCTTCAGCTGCTTTCACGCTGGATGCGGAGTGGGTGTTTCGCGCGGCTGGTTGCGTTCGGGGTCAATACAAAGATGCCAATACACGCATGTGTTTGCATCTTTGCGTTGGTTGAGTGTGGTCTTTTGTGCAAGGGATTTGTTTCGCGTCCAGTGTGCAAGCGGCTTAATACTATAATTGTCACTTAGGTTTTATCATTTTTAGTGGGGGACAGGAATACAGCCCGAGTGCTACGATCTCCTACTGAGTTAAGTTACATATTGAAAATAAATGTGTAACGTATCCTGCATTGTTGTCCATGCATGTTAATCCCAAAATTTTAAGCAGCAACAGGGTGTAATAATAGGAACACACTATCCATCGTTTCTCTTCCCAATGATGCAGGCAGAAGAAATAAATGAGCAACCGTCGTATTTCACTCCAACTTCATTAGTTTGAATGATCTGACGTAGTTTCGTTTTGAAATTCCATTCAAGTTCGCAAATGGTAATAATTCGCGAATGCCCTAGCTAGCCAGCTCACTCATATTTGTAATGCTTCATATAGACGTAAGCGGTGCAGAACACGTGCCTGAAGCAGCAAAGTAAAATACAACATTCACGCATCAGGCAGATAAAGGACAGAGGCTTCTATATTCCAACACATTAAAGGTGAGGAGAGGAGCTCATTTGATTGGTGAAGATTTGACTCGGCTGTGTTATATCCAAACACGCCTTCTCTCCTCCCTGTTTCCCACTTGCGCTGGCAGGAAGGACCGAGGCGGGACAGAGGAGTACTTGCGCCAGGCTGCACTGGGCACAAAATTACAACATACGCCTGGACACACCCTTTTGGCACGGTGCTCCCCCCATTCGCCGCGCCTGTGCCTGGTCTACGAATTTAGAGCCCATAGAGGGAATTATATTGGTCTAGTTTGCCCAAAGGAGGTTGAATGTTATTCATTGAATTTTTATCATGGGGCTTTATTCCCTTTTCTTTGTTTTACAGGAACTTCAGTCACTAGAGCACTCCAATGCAGCATATGAAAAGGAAATCGCTGGGCTTCGGCTGGAGATTGAGTACTACAGTTCTGCTCTGAAGCAACACGAGCCACACTGCAACATCTTAAAATTCTCTGGTCCAGAGACAACACTGAATGCACCATCTAATGCCCTGGTCCCCATTCCTACCCATACTTCTGCGGCTTTACCCCATACGGACTTTTCTCTCCCAGATTTTCTGAATTCAACTGACTGGCCAGCATTGTGGGACTGTCTGGTGGACTGATGGTAGATTGTGGTTAATGTTGTCAACATGGATTAAATTATTTGTGAAACATTTATGAATTATTACGCCCAGTGTGATATAGACACATTTGGGTTCACTAACAGAAAGTTAGCCTTTACCATATGCTGTGGTTTATTCTGAAATTGACTCAAATTTGTCCGCACTAAAATTGGCGACAAATGCCTGTATGTCCAATGCAATGACCGCTTCTCTTATTTTGCGATCAAATTTTTTAATGTTTTCAGAGATGCTAGCATACAAAACATAGCAGCTATTGGAAACAAATTTAATTTCAATTTTCACTCTTCATCACAATCTCTTCCTAATCCCATCCTATATCTACTTAACGGGAAGAAACTCAGCAGAAAGCTTATGTTGACCATTATTACCTCAATCGAACACAATTCCAGCACTAAGCAAGTAAATAAGCATGTAGCAAAACATAGGATAGAATAATATCAGTGCTCACTTGTGAGTGTTTCTACTGAATTTGTGCTAGGCATGCAACAATGCATCAAATGAAAGAGGAGAGTCCACAGAATCCAACAATATAAGCATTGTCATTTTAAATCGACACCACACTCAAAAAACAGCAGACATACAATTTACATTCCACAGAGATGAGCAAAAAATAATCTCACCCTTGTTATTTTGTAATAAAAAACTTTTGGAGGGGAAATCTGCCCCTGCTATTGGTAGCCCAATGTGTCCTTGTTAAATCGAAACCAAGTCAGCCAGTTTCCATGTATATATATTTTTTTTTCCAGGGCACTGTGTCAAAGAATTTCGGCTCCTGAGCATTCCACTTGCTCGCGATGTATTTTCCTCTCTGTAATCAGCTTGTCATGCTGTCAGTAAGATTTTGCATGGTGGCCATTTGATTCTACGGGCTCTGATGTTTCCAACAAGCCCTAAACCACCTTAATGGCACAAACTTAGCCTGAGATAGAGCCTTGCATTCCTGGTGCATCAAGCTGAGTCCATGAGCCATTTACATGTACTTAAAGAGCGCAACAATATGAACACTTAACTGGTTTGTTTGTAGTTT
The DNA here is from genome assembly GCA_029721435.1 of Gymnothorax reevesii. Classification (NCBI taxonomy): domain Eukaryota; kingdom Metazoa; phylum Chordata; class Actinopteri; order Anguilliformes; family Muraenidae; genus Gymnothorax; species Gymnothorax reevesii. The sequence continues at coordinate 10,855,797 of CM056586.1, forward strand.
TTTTGGTATGATTATCCTCTAAACATTCAACAGTTGTTTCCAAAGTCTTTTCTGACAGAGAATCCTTGTGCCATTAAGTACAAGCACTAAGACAAATGACAGTACAAACACTAAAGTAGCCCAGTGGCAAAAGCAAAGTGCTATGGCTGTGAAAACCAGCGTTCAAATCCTGTGATAGTATGTGCCTATTTTGACAGTAAAAGCAGTATTCTTGTATAAATAATTGCTGAGGTTTTTGTTCTTTGTATTTATAATTTTGTTTATTTGCTTGTGTTTTTTTTAAATAAATCTGCTCCAGTGGAGTAAAATCTAATTTTCTTTGTATTCATTTTCTTTGAATGGGAAAATGTATACAGGGCTGGCAGAAATAAATAATTTAAAAAAGTAAAAATTTAAAAAAGTGGTTGTATTTGGATGGAATGTATGCCGGTAGTGACATATAAGAGAAATTAAATGAGTTTCACAGTCTAGTACCAAAGAAATCTGAAATGGTACACAACTGCTAATTCGGAGAAGCCACCTAGACATTCCTCTCTAATTTAGTTCTGATTTATTTGATTAGAATAAACTTTGGCACAGATAATGATGAGATTCTGTGTTGTAATTTTGGAGGTTTCAGACTACAACTAAATAAGTTAACAAGGCATAGAGGTAAAACTTTGTTAGGCGCAAAATGAGATCTTTCATTTATGCTGTGTTCCATCTTCATGTACTGCGACTCAGGGACATATATTAAATGAAGAAGCCCCAAGAAGCAGTGAGTTACAGTGATTTTATTACGGCGAAGGGGCGTTCAAAGGCACAACGCGCATAGGAGTGCCTTAGTGCCCCTCCGCCGTTATAAAATCACTGCAACCCACTGCTTCAAGGGGCTTATTGCTTTAATAAAACGGTTACCCTACATATTGCCCATTAAATAAACACACAAGAAAAAAATTGACAATTTATTGGTAATAATGCAACAATAAAATTGAGAACTATTTGTTCTTCCACCAAGCAAGATAGAGTGGACAGAATGGTTGGCAAGCAACACAGACGCTAAGATTGCTTTTTCATCAAGCGCCATTGTCATGTCATATCAGGCTATTTGGGCTCGCTAATGTAGATATACTGTGAAAGCAGGCTATTTTGAATGTCTCCTTTGGTCTCCCGAAGACCCGTTATATAATTTTATGTTCATTTTGGTTTTCGATTTTCATTGTTCTCAACTTGCGCCTATCGGCCATATCATTACAACCAGCAGCGAGAGTAGGGAACGATTGACTTTTGTCCTCCACACTTGCCGGTGTCCAGTAAAATATGTTTAATTGTGCATTAGTTTGCTATCCAGCTTGTCAACTAGCTAGCGTTCACTACATTGGATGTGGTTACCCTACACACAGCCCATAAAATAAACACACAAGAAAAAAAGTCAACAATTTATCTCTACAAGGCTACTGAAATAGCGAGTGATATCGCAAAAAAAGTGATATCGAACTCTATAATCCAATTGCTAGCTAGGTAGATATCCAACTGGTTAGCGGGTTAAAAGGCTAAACTTCGCTAACACTGAAATAGCGAGCTAAAAGTCTTGAAACAAACGTAACCTAACGAGTCAGTTAAGCGCAATGTAGTTCATTGCGCGCTGGGATATTTTGTGCTGCGGCCTGCCACAGTGGGTTACAGCAATATTATACCAGCATGGAACGCGGCTCAGCCAATCACATTAAAGGATGGGAAGCACTCGTTTTATACAAGGATTATTACACCATGGCAGAAATCCCAAATGGTGTTTACTTTATTATGATACCAAGATTATTCAAATTTAGTTGCAGAGATATTCTCATTTCATTTTGGGCATGCCATTTTCGAAAAAGAGGCTCAGGGCTCAAGAGGTTAATCCCTAAATGTTATTGTTTATTGAAAACAACAGCCATTTCAAAATGTAGTGTCTACGAAATGTTCCAATAAAATTGGGACAGCTGCATATTTACCACAGTCTATTATCATCTCCCCAAAATACAAAAGTTGTTTTGGAAGTGAGGACACTAATTGTTAGACTTTCAAAATAATGATTTGTTCCCTGACAAAGGGCTTCACTTAGTCACCAGCCTGGGGTCTATGTTGTTGTATTATGTGCATCATAATTCACCACCCATTTTCAATGAGAGACCAGTCCACACCCGCACTCTGTGACTACAAAGCCATGCAGTAATATTACGTGCAGAATGCAGATTCCCGTGATCCTGGCTTAAAGTAAAGGGCGTTCCTCAAAAACATAACACCTAGAAGGCACATATGTTGCTCCAAAATGCATGGGTACCCTTCTGCATCAATTTTTCCTGCAGAGATGTGTAAGTTGCCGATACTAACTGCACTTGCACTGCACTGCAGCCCCGGACCATGAAAACACTGGCTTGTGAACATTTTGCTGATCACAGTGGGGGTATTCCCTCTCATCTTAGTACCCATGGATACATTGTCCATTATTTCCAAATACAACAAGTGTTTGCCACTAACATGGCAGTATCCCCCGCCGCCTCAATTTTATGTGTCCGTACGAATGGACGGACAGAGCCCAATGCTTAATCCCCCGCTTCGCACTAATTACACGGTGGGGGATAATATTAGAAAATGGACTTGTCAGACCACAGCACTTCTTTCAACTTCCTCGTCAGTTCATTTCATCAAAACTGAGTTAATTTATCCCAGTAGTGGTAGTGGAATTACAGAGCTTATGAAATTAAGCAATGACCACTTCTCACAGATGACATGCACAGGCCTTTGGGAGCTCAAAGAGCTTAACTGAGCCATTTCACTCCTACTGTTATCTACCCATCCATAGTCTATCCCACTGTTTCCTCACTAGAGTTGTAAGGGAGCTGGAGCCAATCCCAGCTGACTATGAGCAAAAGGCAGGGACCCGCCACAGGCAGCTCACCAATTCATTGTGCGTCACACACCATTTATGCATACATTCAATTTTGACTTTCTAATTAGCTTGGTATGCATCTCTTAAGACAGAAAAACCCACCCGAACACATGGAAAACATACAAATTCGAAAATAGACAGGCCCTGGACCAAATTTGAACCCACATCCCTCTTCCTGTGAGGCAGCAGTGTTATCCAGTGCCCCCCCTAAAAATTATTTTCACAGAAATTTGGAATCACCATACATGCTTTTGTGATGAAGCTAAAAAAAAATCCATAAGAGCACTCATCAGTGATTTAAAGCGGAAAAGTAAGTTCAGGAATCTACAAATAATATGTAACAAGTTCAACAAATAAGTATGCACTGAATTAAACCATGCATTAAAAAAAAAAAGTTCCTATATTATCTGTATGTTCCATGGACTTAAATTTAGTCTGAAATAAACCAATAAATAAAATATATAGTTAGAAGTCATGCCCCCAACAACGGGTTACATCAACAATATATCTTATTAACCAGAATACAGTCCCCAATAATAAGGCACGCTGTAATATATTTGGATATATTTTGAGATGTCGCAAGTTTTGCTATCCGCGATTGATTTTTTATTTTTATTTTTTTTGAGAAATGTCCTTATTGACAACTTGGGCATGTTGGGTATCTTGCATTCTGTGTTGAATTATGTTGCAATTTTATTAAATTTGCTCTGAAAATCAGGGATTAGTCAATTCATGTAATGTCCTAGAAGGATGAAACCAAATAAACTTAATCCTTTTCACAAGTCCAGCTCAGCTAGAACCACCAGATGAGCCCTATACACGACACGTCAGCAACATCCAGCCTTATATGGGGCCAACTGACCGACAGATAATGCATTCTGAATGTTCTCCAATTCTTGCACCTCCTCTGCCGCCTTCACTTCACATCAACATTTTTCGCATGGGTAGCCGTACAAACTTAGTCATGTCCTTTTGTCTTCTATCCTATCAGATGATGTATCACACCAATGATACATTTTTGAACTGACTCACTTGTCACCACCAACATGTATTGAATAAAATGGGCCATTAAGCATTTTTACAAATGAAGAAAAACTAAACATTCCACTGCAGTTATAAAGCAAATAACTCAGAGCATAAAACTGTAATTGATCGACTGGTCAAGTACTTGTCATTGGTGCTGGACCCCACATATACGTCACGACCCTCGTTTGAATACCTCTTGTTTCTCTTCCTAAATTGGTTTGCATCCCCCCACCAGGTGATATGCATTCATGTTTCCCCACTCCTGAATGTCTCCATGGTGTACTGTACACCTTTACTTTGAGTCCGTCACGTGGCTGGATTGTCCATTGCTCTACACCCAAAAGCAACAATTCAGTGATTTAGCATTTATCATCTTTGGAAATGATTGAAATCTTTAATGATAGTGAAATACGGAAGTACTCTTCCCAGTCTTATTACCGATCTCCAGGATTGGAACAACATTCCTGCTTCTTCAGTCAGCTCTTCTGCCCAGTTCATTAGGAACAAATCCAAAGCTTTCCGTGGTCATCAGGATTGGGACTTTGTTCCCGCTAAACCCCACTGGCAGTCGATAAACCCTACTATTGAATTGTACTCTACCACATCTGCCTCCTACACACACACACACACACACACACTGATCAGCTATAAAATTAAAGCCACCTGCCTATGTAGGTCAGGTCCCCCCTGTCTTGTGCTGCTAAATCAACTCCATCAAACTGGTCTCTCGAATGACCAAACTCAGGGCTTCCAAGCAGAATACTTCCCAGAGCATCACACTCCCTCCACCAGCTTCTCTTCTTCCCACAGTGCATCCTGATGCCATCTCTTCTTCATCTCTTCCCAGGTGAAAAATTGGTGCACATGTACCCAGCTAAAGCACACAATGTAGAAGAAAATGGGACTCACTGGACCAAGCCACCTTCTTCAACTGCTCCAAGGCCTGAAGCTCAAGTGCCCATTGGGGTGCGCTGTTAGAGGTGGACTGGGGTTAGGGGGGGCACTTTGGTCTGCAAGCTAAAAAGTGTAATGCACAACAGGGAATGATGCACTGTGTGCTGTGACGTAGATGTAACATTTAACTTCTAGTATTTGAAATCAATTTTGTGACTCTGACACTGCTTGTAAAAACATTTGATGACTTAACATGTACAGTGCAGTGAAAAAGTATTTGCTCCCTTCCTTATTTCTTTTCTATTTTTTTTTTGCATAGTTGTCACAGTTAAATGTTTCAGATCAAACTAATTTTAATATTAGATAAAGATAACCCCAGTAAATACAAAATGTAGTTGTTAAATGATGATTTCATTTATGGAAAAAGCTTTCCAAACATACCTGGTTTCAAAAAACAATAAAGTTGATGAGTTAAAATATGACTTATTTTGCCGGAGAACTATTTTCGGCTGAAAATCGGTTAAGACGGATATGCAAATTACAGCTTGCTGATTTTATTCACATTTTACACATTGTTGTCTTGATCCAGACAAGAAACAATCCAATAGCAGGGTTTAATAAAAAGAATACGGTAAGGATGGATAGAATGGAGGTCAGATGATAATAAAGACAATTCAGTTCGAATGATAAATGAGCGAGGGTAAGTGCTCTGTCCGCGCCCGGCCAGTGGTGTCCCAGGGCTGCAGCCAGATGGACATTACTCTCGTCAGAGCAGAACTGCCAGATGGCAGGTTCGGGATGGAGAGTTTAGCAGGAATGCAGTCCCAATTCTCCAGATTTGTTTATGGTTCATTGCAAGAATTTTCCTTGCTACATTTTTCTATCAGTATTACTAAGATAAGGTTTTAGTATTTATATTTTTTGCTAGTACATGTCTGAATATGCATAATCGATGTGGGACTATTGTGAATAAAACTGTACACAAGCTGGAACTATTTCCCTACAAGTTTGAATCGTTCGGCCAGCCACAGTCAGTAAGTCTGTGACGCACGATTTGATTGGAAGGGGAAAATTCTTCCCATGGCGTCCTTACATCGAGGTCTGATGGTCCGATTCATTATGAGGGTTACGGAAACGCGCGAGGATGTTCCGATTGCCCCTCCCCCAGTAATTGCATGTCTTCTTTGATGCCTAATTTACTTGTTATGGTAGAAACGACGCCATCTAGTGGACGTCCTTATAACTTCACCACCAATTCAGTAAACTGGAATTTTATCAAAATGTACAAAGACTTGCATTAAACAATGTTCGTGCTAGATTGGTTTTATGAATTATTTTACACACGTGAGGGCAGCAGCAGCCCGTTTAAAGACCTAATCTTCACTGCAGATAAACACTGAGCCCTTTAACTGCATCAGTGGCTCGAATGATGCTGCTTTATCAAGAAACCGTTGGAAGATATTCTTATTGCCATTGCAGCATATATATGGCGAAAGATAACAATCTCACGTTCCGTCTACTACATATTAGAGTACACATAACAACAGCAGCTTTACAGCAAGTGTAATTATTTAAAGAAAATGAAAATAAATAAATAAATAAATAAACAAACAAACATGTAAGAGTAGCTAAAAACCAAGACAGGTTACACAAGGCAAGTTTTGCTGACTCAAGCAGCAGAGACTATGATGAGCAAGGCTACAATTTTATCATTTGAGAAATGTTTAGTGTCCTTTTAAGTAAGCTACAAGAAGAATGCAGGTTATTCTGTTGGCTTGCTCGGTTGCTAATCAAACCTGCAGTCGTGAACATGACTACGAACACAAGCATACTATTATATAGTTTTCAGATCAACCAAATGTGGTTAAAATAAGCACGGCCAGGTAAATTTATTTGATAAATAGAATTCCCTGCGATGGCTGCAATTGATCTTCAACTGCATGTAGCCACCCCGGTCTATTAGCTCTAGCAGTAAATCGAAACGGGCTATATGTGTCGATAAACGGTTACTCGCCCTTGAATGGCATAACCCACCGTTTTTGTTTACCAGACTAAATCTACTACACCAATCAGGCGAACTGACCTCGGAGATGATGGTAGAAAAAAGGGAGGGGGCCCTGCCTGGAGTCAGCATTACAACATCCCTGTCGCTGCGTCAACGTCATGATTATTTAGAATGACTGCATCAAGGCAAATCTAAATGCATTTGCGCGATAAAGGAAAATAAGGGTTCGGAAGAAAGAGACGAGAACAATGCTGTTATCGGCGCGCAAGACTAAATACGAGCTCGTAAAAACCATTTAACGTGAGACGCTGTCAAACAGGGAGGAGGGAATCGTTGAAGGAGGAAGGGGTTAGGAAGAAGAGAACACAGAAGCACCACACAAACATAATGTAAAAACTAAGCGACAGTTGGGGGGAAAAGAGAGTGCACCAGCTTCGAAAATATCAATGAAAATCTCTACACAATCGACCAGGCACGTTGGAAATAATTAATACTTGAAACGAAGCGACCGACATCCGCAGGGAATTTCCATGCAGCACCTGAACGTAACCGGGTCGGAGACTGGCACAGAGAGGGAGCACAAGGGATAGGGACGGCGAGAAAGGACGGGAGTTCACCTCGCTGGTAAACTGTCTGTTCTGCGCCTCTGCGAGATCTCCTGTCTGGGAGGAATCGGAAGCGACAGCACGGAGTAACAGTGCAGCAGCGGCCGCTCTGAAGGTTCGCACATGTCGGCACGTTTGAAACCACCATCCCCACCCTGTGTGGACCACTGGTCGTGCTGAAACTGAACATTCAGACGGAATTTTATCAGAAAAGAAAATACACAGGAGGAGGCGTGGAACGCAGCGAAGAGGAGAACGAAAAGACGATGATGGTGCATTAGTTTATTCATATTTTGATGGAAATAGCAGTTTCCTCTATTTTTATTGGATTGCATTTACTTTTCGACATGGAATAGCTGTGGGCCAGGGTACATCGGCTACATGTCCTTTTAATCAATGCAAGGATCCGTTTATTTATCATCGCCTATAGCCTACCTAAATATTTAAAATAATAGGCTACCAAATTTAACCCAGTGACTGACTGATGACGCCTATACGACAAAGCTTATTTGGTAATAATACCATTAATGTGTTCTTTTACCTCAGTAAGGAGATATAAATACATAAACTTATGTCTCGGTCTATGGGATGTTTCTATTTTAAAATGCGCCCAGTTTTTCGGGTTAATTTAAACGCACACACAGGTTGAAACGTATTCGATCGCATCTTCATCTGTAATTCTTTTAACCTCCGTCGGTTGATTTCTCACATCTCGGTTCCATATCCCCACACTCATATTAATTTCACTTGGATTATCCGCACGGACCAACAGTGAGTTAGCCAATTAGCTGAATAAAACCAAATCGACTGCCAGCCTGCTTTCACTATTGAAGGAGCATCCCTTTTCCAAACGCCACCGCCGTAGCAATGGAGACCACGAAACTGCCTCCATCCAGCCCCTCGTCCCCGACCACCGGTTTCTCCGTGCCAAGTGCGGAGAAAGTGGACGGTTTCCCGAGACGGTCGATGCGCCGGGCCCGACAGCGACGCTCACACAGCTCCTCGCAGTTCCGTTATCAGAGCTCACAGGTCGAGCTGACACCACTGCCGCTGCTCAAAGGTAGGCTATTTCAACACGATCCTGTCCATTCAAATGCCCGCATTTCATGGCTGTATATAATGTCTTTTATTTGATTTCAGACGAGACTATTTTGTCAGAATCATAGCCATTGACCAATATTCAGGCCGACTTGCACACTAACTCACGTGTTTAACTATAACGTTTTTTTTTCCTAGCTGATCAAAACTGCGCGCAAGTAGAGGTTCCGATGAAGCAAAAAACTTTACCATATGGTCGACATTGTGCTGATATGATGTGAATGTTCAAGCCAGTAATGAACCAGTTGGCTGTTCTTGCAAAGATGAGTAGAGGGATTGAACAAGAATAATCGTACCGCTGTGGATGTAAAACACAAATAACCAACTAATTGCTTAGCATGCAGAGGAAAAAAAAAACAGATGGGATAAATGAACACTTAACGTATTTACAGGCCTGCAGGTGTGTCGACTGGACTCACTGAAGACTGTTGAATTTGCACTGAACTAGTCACAGTGCATTCGTACTCAAAGTAGGGCCCCAGCCGCTGCTGAGGCAGAGGAATATGATCAGATACATGTCTTTTCTGCTTCAGCAATAGAGCAAGAAGTATCTCGCTCATGCAGATTGCATTACAGAAAGCTTATCTGGCGCTTAAACCCGAAAAAAACCGAAGTAATGATCATGCGCGTTTATGCTCATCCAAAGAGCCAAAGCAGGCGGAGAGGTGTGTACGCGTGCTTATGATCTTATCAGACCTGACAGGCCAGAGTGGCTTTACAGGAAGACTTGAATTAGGTTTTTGAGCCTCAAGTGGACAGCATAGTCAACTAAGGTGTCCCCTCAATTCCCATTCTAATCCAAGGTAAAGTGCCGCCTCCTCACTGCTCAGGTAACTGTCAAATAAGGACCAACTCAGTAGCCCTTTTTTGCTGAAAGCATTAAGACCTATCGTGCTAACTTGGTCAGCTGAAATTTTTGGTGAGAAACAGACACGCTTCACATTGGGTTGAATTAGTTCGTTATTGATGCAATATGCTGATGATGCTACCCATTGAGAAACATAAAAACAACATGAAACCCTCCATTCAGCCGATGACTGTATTTTCAGTATTGAAAATGAAGTTTTAAAGGCTTTATGCATATTTAATTCCTTAAAACTTATTTACAAGGGTCAACAGGTATGGTGTAACATCAATTCTCAAAAGTATGTACTTCCCATGCATAGCATATTGCACAGTCCGGATAACCTTTTTTTAACATTCATTTCTCTCAGCATTTGTTGCCTTGTTAAAATTTGACCCTCGGGATTGCAAGGCCATGAAAATGCAATTCACCCCATTCCTGGTTTCAGTTATGTTTGTGCGTTAGTGAAGATCGATTGACCTATTAATCATTTTAGATCTTCATACACCATGAAAAAAACGAATTCTGAAAAAGTTTCCACATTGTGGAAAATGTAAATGAAATAAAAAAGAACTGATTTTAAAAGTCCATTAACCCTCTTACATATTATAAACAGTACAATAACACAATATTTGATGTGCATTTAATTGCTTACTGAAATATGCAATATGATGACTGCATTAGAGTCCAGAACACTTAAGTTGAATATTTTACGAATATGTTACATCATCCAGTTTTTAAATCACATTCATGCATTGTTTTTACTCCAAAGACACCTGTTGGTGAAGTATAGCTGAAGTAATTTTTCCCCATTCTGTCATTATGCATTTTTTCAGCTGTGGATTTGTAACGGGCCTTCATTACCTCCGCCAATGAAGTTGGGGCGGAGGTCATGTTTTCACCCCCGTTCATCTGCCTGTCTGTTTGTGAACAACGTAACTCAAAAAGTAATGCACAGATTTGTCTGAAATTTTCTGGGAGGGTTGCTATTACATCAAGGATGGACGCTATTGATTTTGACCGCGTTCAGAGAAACAATATGGCCGCCACGGCAGCCATCTTGAAATCCAATCACACACGATAACTGAACTTTGCTCCCACTCATGCACATTTGGATTGTGCTGCCTTGGCGGAGGTTTGCACTCTACGAGTGCCTCTAGTTGCCATATATTTTGCTTCATAATGCTCCATACATTCTTAACTGGGGACAGATCAGGAGTGTAGGCTGGCTAATCTAGCACCTGCACTCTTGTAATTCATGCAAAATGTGGTTTGTCATTCTCTTGCTGAGAAATGCAGGGATGTCCCTGAAACAGACGATGCCCACATAGCAGCATAGGTAACACCAAACTGTGTTCATATCTTCTGCATTAATGGTACCAAAGCAAATATGCACATCACCCTTGCCAAGTACACTAACACACCTCCATACCATGGCAGATTTGGCCTTTTGACTTTTGGACCTGACGCTTATAACAGTTGTTTATAAGGCCTGAGAACTTGGTGGCTATGTTTTCCACTTCTGGCCACAAAACCTGCTTCCACTGTGCCACTGTCTGTCTTAGATGGCACTGAGCTCAAAGAAGTCGGCTTGCCCTTTGGACAGTGTTACAGTATTTGTATTTGGCTTTGCATTGTAAGCTTTAACTTGCATTTGTGGATGCAGTAGCGAAAGGTGTTGACTGACAAAAATTTACCAAAGTATTTTTGAGCTCATACTGTGATATTCATGACGGTTCCCATGGCTGTTCTGAAGGCAGTGGTATGAGGGATTGGAAGCTACAGCATTCACCAGTGAGATTCGCCCGGATGCCTCCCATTATGCTATCATATTACACATTGTAGAGGGTGAAATGGCCAAAATCCTACAGATTTACCTTCAAGAAACATTGCTCTCAAATCGATTGGTCATAACCTTACACATTTGTTGACAAATGGGTGAGCCTTGGCTTTTTCGAAGTCCCATTCATGCTATAATAGGACTACCTCACAAGTTTGACTCTACCTGCTTCACATCACCTTGTTATTGCAACTTGTCACATTACTGTCATTGAATTCACAATTTAAAGCATCAAATAATGTGTTGCTGTAGAATTTTCTGTATAGTTGGGGGTGAATGCATTTTTCAGATCACTCCTTTTTATTTTATTCATATTTTACATAACACGCCAACTTTATCTGAATTAGGGTTTTAGTATAAATCCAAGACAACTTGCGCGAAGGCAAATTGCATTTTTTAAGTGCATTTCACGTATTGAGGGAAAGAAGTTATCCAGCACCTACTTGCCTTGGGTGAAAATGAGCCGAGAAGCATTTAGCTTGATTACTGCCAGCCCTGTTGAATTTTATCATCACTCAAATGGAATCTCACCAGCAGTGCAAAGCTGGCTGAAAGGTCTCACTTAGCAGCACACAATGCTGGGATAAAAAGAAATTCCAGTAGAGCTGAGGAATTGAAATACAATGCAATTCAAACATCCACATTTTTCAGACCAGCCGAGATTAGCAAAAAATGCAAATCACCTTTTAGTTTCCAAAAATGTCTATTTCTGAAATTAGTTATGTGAACCACGATTTGCAGTCATTGTTGCTTAGCATACTCATATAATTCTTCTCCCTGAGGATTGTCACATGGTTTTCAGAGTTCACATGATTGCCGAAGTTCTCATGGCTGTGCTGCACTTGTTCTTTGCTTTTCCTGAGCCTTTCTCACCAGTTATGCTAGATTAAAATTAGCTTGACTTTCACTTACACTTTGAAAATGGAAATAATTTGTCTTAAGTATTTCTCCAATTGTGGATTTTTTATTGATCCCCAAAAATTTAGGAACTATGTCCTCTGAAGTAAATAACAATTTTCTTTCTTCTCCCCCTGACTATTGATTCTGTACCTTTTACCATTCAAGGTTATTACACAGGTTTAACCACTTCAGTCTCATCAAGTACAGAGTACGAAAATGAGTAAAGCAGGTCCAAACTTTTGAAAGTTGAAGTTTTTCAGTCTAGTTAGGGTTAAGCAGCTATTTCTACGGTGCTTGGACTCCAGCAAACCACAATGAACCATTATTTCTAAATGGAGAAACCTTTTAAACACGAATCTTTGGCTACGGTGGCCAGTATGCATTGGTGACTTATCTAGGAAATCACAAAATTACCCTGACAAATATCTCTGGAACTGCAGGCCTCCCTCTCCTCAGCTAAGGTAAGGTAAGCATTTGTGATGCTATAGTTAAAGACGAAACTGAGCTATGTTTACATCCATCAGAGAGTTACTAGTCAAAACTGCTGTTACACAGAAGGAACATGAATGGTCGTCTCTCATTTGCTTCAAAATACTTTGAGGTCCCAAAAGCTTTCAGGGATATTGTTTGATGAACTGATGAGTCAAAAGTTGAACCTTTTGGAATACAAGGGTTCTGTTACATCTTGCATAAAGCTGACACAGCATTTCATAATATCATCATAGTAGCTTGATGGTGTGGAAATGCTCTGCCCCTTCAAGGACTGGGCGACTCGCTATAATTGACAGGACCATGAATTCTGCTCTTTGCCAGAAAATCCAGAAGAAGGATCAGTCTGTGATCTGATATTCAAGTGCATTTGGGTTATGCAGCTGGTAATTGAAAGACCAAGTGCAATCCCACCTTTGAATGTCATAAATACACTAGATAAAAAACAATTTTGTTGGCCTAATCAATGTCCTTGCTTGGACCTTATTGGGAAACTGTGGCAGGTCCTTAAATAGCATGGACATACTGAAAAATTCTCCAATGGAGCTGGATTAGAGCAATTCTTCAAATAATAGTTGGCTAGGATTCCTCCACAGCAATGTGTATAAGACTGATTACAGATGATCGGAATTACCATTATTTGTTTGCAGCAGTTCCTGCTACAGTTGGGACAACCAGTTGTGAGGTTTAGAAGGGTAATTACATTTTCATTGGGGTGATGTAGGTGCTGGATAACTTATTTCCTTTAATAAATGATATCATCATTTAAAAACAGTATATAGGGTTTCCGTGTTCTTTTTATTATCTTACATTTTATATGAGGATATGAAACCATTCAGTGCGTCAAATATTCTTAAATAGGAAATCAGGAGGTGGGGGAGCCAATATAAATTGGCTTTCATTGCAGTATATACGCTGCAGTAGGGCCTCAGCTGTTTCTTATTTGTCTCATTAGCTGGTGCGCTATGTTTACTATGTGGTGATGCATTTTCATACTGGTTTTAACGCAGCATTTTTTATTAGTACCATACTGAGGACAGTGATACAACAGTATGTTTTTCTCACTGCATTAACCACGACATGCTTCACAATTATATTTGAAGAGTTGAGTTTTGATAAAAATTTACCCCTGCTGAGGAATTGGACTGCACCCACATAAGCTGCGTGGTACTTACAAACCTAAGTGCATCCTGTTCTTGACTTTGCTCACATTCCGATTACATTACAGCTTAACCTTAGATAATGGGCTAAGCTGATACAGTTTGTTATGTTATTGTTAGACTGGTACATTTAGAATTTTATGCTGCCCAGTGCGTAATTAAGCATTATTACACGCGAGGGTGTGCTTGACCGTCATTCGTGTCACGACAGCGATGCAGCCAGGGCCGAATTCCGTTAGCATCACTGAAGTGACAAGAATGACGGTAAAGCACACCCTCAAGTGTAATAATGCGACTATACAACTATTACAAACAAAATAAAATGTATAATCAAAATTTATTTATACTGTGGGAATTTCGCTCTCAAAATATAAAAGTTTTTTGCAAGTATTCTCTCCGTTTCAGTGTAAATACATGAGATCTGACGTTAACTAGTCCTTGTCAGCCAGCCAATTTGGGCGTATGTTTTCATGACATCGCGATTTCCCAAAACGGAATAAATACCGCACATCACAACACAAAACTGCTTTGCTAGCTCAGTAATGTGTAACTAGAATATCCGCTGGAATAAAAATCATTTTTTCATGGACTGACAGTTAAAACGCCAACATCTCAGTCATTTGTAAGCTAACAGGTGCCGACCACGACTCAGCTGATCTTTATCGAACAAACTTACATTAACGGTTATACTTAAATGTAGGCAACGGCTTTCCAGTGTCGGCACGAGAACAAAAATATGTCTTTAAATTAACTCACCAGCAGATGTTTCATTTCAGCTGGGGTGTGTTACTCCAATTTATCGTGAACTCCGATTAATGTGGCCAAGCAGCAAAAGAAACCTGTAACATTAAGGCTGAGCAGAGTTACTTAATTTCAACCCCACCTTTCGCTAATCGCTATTATCATTTTACATCTGAAATAAAGACGAAAGTTTTCACTGATGTGTTGATTTATTAAATGTTCATTTCAATGTACAAATGCCAACCAATTGAAAAAATTAATTAAATCAATTGCCTAGGCAACTAGGAGAGGCGTAGTAATATTTTCAGTGATGAGGAATTTTTCATTTGAGCACAGGCTATCAGTACTGTCTTGCTCATTTGAGGACATTCTAAACGTCTAATTGACCAATCAGATTGCCCTGTCGGATCTATATGTTGTATAATTGGGGATTCTCTTTGTGACCCTAGACTTCTTGCTGAAACAGAGAAGTTTCCCTCCTGCAATGAGCACAGTGGAGAGGTGTTAGGTTTGGTTATTCAAGCTCCCTTCTGAGCTGTTTGTCAAATCTCTCATAGTTTGAGAGAACTTTGATGGCAAGGCTTCTGTCGCCAAAATCTATTTGCAAAATACTCAAATTTTTGCTATCTATTTTTGTGAGAAACGTTACGTTTTGCATGTAGCTGTGCCAGTTGCTTCAGTCGTCTGTCCTGTGGTTGATCCTTTGCAAATGCAAAATTCGTAATGTGCCTCAGTTTGTCTCCTTTAATTAACTGTGAGGGAAAACCCATGGCTTGATGAGATAATATTACGGCTGATGAATCTCTTCTTTGTTGAAAAATGCATGAAGGTTTATTGAAAGACCCACAGGTGCATCAACATCAAAAGCACGGCCAGTCAATTCAAGTGGTCAACGCTCTGTCCTGCTAGTCCCTATCACTGTGTGCAAACTGAACTGCATAAATCTATGAACATCTCTCCTTCAGGCCCTCAGCAGTGTAATTTTTACAAGGTAAAGGACATGCCAGCACATTTCCTGTGACCATGCAAGTGGCTAATACAGTGCTGAATTTACATTTCAGGAATGTAGTGGATGTATGTTCCCACAGTGACTTCTGCTGCTCACAAACTTCACATTGTATTCTTGCTATTATTTTCCTTGTTGGTTATTTTTGTGATTACATGGATTAATTTATAAGAGCAATTTAAGCTGAACACCTTGGGCAACAAAATGGTTAGCAGACGTGATACCTTTAGGTAACATGTTATCTGATCTGTAATGCAGCTCCATTTACTGTCGCAACTAAAGGGATTCATCAAGGTCTAAAGGTAGTTTTTTTGATGTACAACTGATAATTGGCTGCTTTTCTTCTATTTCATTTAAAGTTTTCTGGTTCACTCTTGAGTATAAACTCTTATTCAAGGCTATAAGAGTGCTTATGAGCCAAATGGTATCTTGCTTCAGAGACCAATTAAGCTGAGGATGTTCCAGATTAAGATAAGCAAAATTAGCAAAATGACTCACACTGTATTGCTACATATGTATCGCTTGAACTGTCTACATTAGTTGTGTGCTTGCATATGTGCACAATTTTTTTTTTGAAGTTCTCATTTTTGTAAGTCGCTTTGAATAAAAGCGTCTGCTAAATGTAATGTGTCTGAGGTAGAAAAAGAGAGAGGAGTGAGAGAGAAATTGAGAGATTTTGTCTTGACTACTTAAGAGATTTGCTTCACCAGACCTTGTGAGTGCATCTGTATGACTCTCCTTAAATATCTGTTTGCCTAAAGCCAAACTGTTTCACAACAGCGAAGAGTTTCAAATAGTGCTCTCAATTGTTAACTGGGCTTTCACTGTTTAAAGTACCCCCATTATATATATAGAACTTAATGTTCTACCTTGAAATGTCCTTGAGGCAAGTCAGGATAGAGAATAGGTTTTGTATGCATCTGTAAGATTGGGCAAAGCAACAATTAATTCTGGAAGTGGTATGTATTACAGCATGAGGTGCTTTATGCCTTGATTTACATACTCAGTCTCATGTTCTGGCTGCGTGACTGTGTTTTCCTAATGAATGTTTTGTTGTCATTTTGATTCTTGTTTGTATTAGTTTAATGTATGTGTATAGTGGCATGAATTCATGTGGAGTGTATGTGACTTTGCTTGCATTCATAAGAAGCATTTTAAGATCACATTTCTATTTTGGTCACTGAAGAAGTTTATCTTTTTGTGTACACTTTGTGTGTGTACGCAGACCGTGCAAAATGCAGTATGTTATAGAAAGGTTTGTGTGTGTGTGTGTGTGTGGAAGAGAGTGAGTGAGTGAGATTGGGAAAGCAAGGGTTTGAGTTAGCTTGTTTTTTGCATTTCTGTGTTAGTGTTAGAGGAGCTGAGCAGTTGGAGAGGGTTGGTGTTCAGTTACAGCTGACACTGAACCTTTTCTCAGCCTCGCACTGAGAGATGGCCTACTGCCATTTGACAGTCCCCTGCCTGATCAATAAAGTTTATGAGAGAGAGAAGACGAGGCATAAGAGAGAAACAGGCAGCAAGACAGTTAGGAATAATTCAGAAACAGTATTAAAGAAGAGAAATTAGAGCAATGAAATTAGAACGGATTGTTAAAGGCTGCAGGAAATACAAAGATAATGGAATAGCTTAAGGAGAGTGTTGAGTGACAGACTTCAATATATAATTCCTCATAATGGGAAAGCGAGAGGAACGGATAAGGGAAGTGGGGGTATTATACTTAATGATCCACTAAAATCAATAGTTGGTAGCTAAAGCCATTAAATCAGTTGAAGAACTTAGAATCGGTTTTGTTCTGTGGTCCTCTACACCGAAGAAATATAACTGCGATGGCGGAACATGGACCTTCTTTGAAGAGCCACGTTACTTAACAGAATTGTCTGATTTAGAGTACAGGTGCTCTACCTCTTAGTTTGTCGCTGCATTATTTGCGTTCAAATTTTGGTCTCCATCTACTATCGCTGTTTCATTTCTTACTGTCATTTTGGGTTTTTAGATGAAAGGGAAGAGGCAGGGCCAAAAATAGAGCATCTCATTACTCCCCAAATGAGGATCACCGTTATTTAAAGGATCTTCCTGTAGTTACACATCTCCTTTTGGAAAAGCACAGCAAGCAAACGAGAGAGAGAGAGAGAGAGAGAGAGAGAGAGAGAGAGAGGAGAGTCACTGAGACAGTGGAGATGGGGAGAGTGGAAGCAAGGAAGAGGGAGATGATGTCATCCCTTTACCCCCCCTCCCCTCTCCCCCGCTCCCTCTCTCTCTCTCTCTCGCTCGCTCTATCTTTTTTGCTCTCTCTTTCCCCAGCAGCTCTATATTTAGCAGTAACAGTGAGTCAAAGATGTTGCAGTGTATTCAATTCAGTGATGACAATTAAGCATCAAAGACAGACTCAATGAAACCCAAAGCCCTAACGGTCCTGAGACGGACGAATTCCTGCTGCTTTCCCATCACCTCTCTGGTCTTTCTACTGTCTGTCCCCTCATCTGTCTTTTCAAAGTAAACGTGCCCAGCTGATTGAAGCTGGATTTGCCTTGTACGCCTCAGTCCTCAGACAGCTATACGATACCCCAGCTTCTTCTCATCCCTCTGCCCCTTATCCCCTCCCTCTATCTCACTCTCTCCCTCATCTCCCCTCCTGTTATGCATTGTCTCGCTCTCCCCGATGGCTGCGTCATGTTCTTTTGCGCTCCCTCTCGTTCTCAAACTCGCCACTCTCCATCTCTTTTCATCATCCCAAAACCCAACTTTCTCCATACAATTACTCTCCATTAAAAATAGATTAGATTTAGCCTTCCCAGCTTCTCTGTCCATTCTGGGAAGGGCTGCATTGCCCTGAGAGGGAAAGCTCTCTTAAGTTGCAGCACTCAATACTATTATGGCAGATACAGTGTTTAACTTTGCTGGAAGTCCCGAGGTGGGCAGTATTATGCAACAGTCCCCTGAGGACCTCAAAAGGGCTTCTACAGAGAAATGGAGATCATATCAGCATGATGAGTTCATTTTTTTGATGTCAGTGGGTTCTTGCCTCAATTGCAGTTCACTTGGGGTAGATTGAAATGTGTGGCATTTATCTGCAAATTTGTATCGAGAATAATAATAATAATAATAATTTTTCTGGCCTGGAATAATGCTACAAGCACTGGAAAATAAATGAAAATGAGCTATTCCTACCATTTCTACATCCTTTGTGCATTCCCATTGTTATGGCCCCAATTCGTTATTAGATTTACAACGCAACAGCAACAGCAACAGATGACAGATACAGTTTTAAAACTCAAACACATTTAATTAAACAAAGACAATAACAACTAACTAACCTAAAGACAAAGATTGAATTATAACAAAAACAAAAAGAATTATTTACAGTCCTTTTTGGTGGGTCGGCTTGGTGATGTCCTGGGTGAGAAAATGCTCAAACACAGGCAAAGAAATCCACAAAAGAAACATCACAGGTCTTGAACAGAATGGCAGGTCTGGTCATCTTCTTGCAATTTCTCCTACTACTTTACTGTCTCAATTCTTTGCCTTATATACTCTTTTGCAGACCCCACCCACATTTAGACCTCTTTTTTTTAATTTTCTGAGACTTTCCCCAGACATGTCCAGGACATGTCTAAACATGACTCCAGTCTGAGCTTAACAAAAAAAGGTAAATACTGCCATCTAGTGGCCTATATTCACATTACACCATGCAGGGAGAAATTTTGAATCAACTATGTGTCTTTGGCGTAAATATATGGACCTCCAATATCACCTCCAATATCTTGTTTATACTGGTCTGCCAGTAAGCTTTTCCCTAGGCATTTGAATTCTTTACTCTAAAATCTCAAAACCAAAGCAACAACATGGCTGAGTGCTCAGGAAAGTCATCACTGATCCAAAACTATAACGTTCATCGTCTGGGTCGGAAACTGTGTTTGTTCTCCAGAGGATGATAGTTAACAGAAACTTTCTAGTTGCATACTGATTCCAAAATCATAAACTCACCCACAGTATGTAGGCCACCCCTCATCAGAGAAGCCTTTGTAGAAGCTGTCAATCTTCAGTGGTCTTTAATAACTGGTCCTCCTTGTGGTTGCTTGCCAACGCTGGGTTATTTAATGTCAGACGTCACTGAAATAGGTTTTGAAAGATGTTAAATGAAATGAGTTTTGATTTCAAGCTCAAATCCAACAAATATTCATTTCCTTTATAATAAAATCATATGAAAATCACTTGTGAACCCCCAGCATTAAAAATAATCACATTTAAGATAAGATGCCAAAAAGGGAACCAATTTATTAGTTCCAACTACCATTCACATGTGAAAATTTGTAATTTACATGTGAAAATACAAATCTCTCTTAACTCCAGGTGACCTTTTTCTTTTCACATTCAGTTAATTATAAAAATGTCAAATTCACATTTTATATGTGATTTTTTTATGGATTGGAGCTGCAAATGTCTTCATGTTGAATTTTTTTTTCCTGCAGCTGATCTGAACTATAGGATTGTTTTAAAGTTTCAGTGACAAATGTCAATCCCTTAATGACCGTTAATGTGAAAGGATGATGTTGATTTCTTGAAATTTAGTGATAACCTTGTGGCTATTTGGCTTTAATTTCTCATTTTCCAATTTTGGAAATAAAAGTTGTTAGAACAATGGGGTTGACTTTTACTTTCTTAACCTGGATTTTACACACACTGGCTCAATAAATAATGACACTGAAATACAAGTAAGGCCTTGATTTTAAGCAGGAATAGCATCACTTTCCAGTTTCCTTGGGGTCTTTCCTGGAATCTCTGACTTTGCCATTCAGCCCTGCCCTGATAGTTTTTGTCTATTACATTTACAGAGCTGTGGTCCATAAATAGTTTGGTTGCTACCAGTGAGGTAATAAGTTGACATGTCTCTGCAATTTGTGGGTGATCACACTCAGATTCACATTATGTCTTGGAGCATTTGGCCCCACCAGAATTTTTTGATAAAGATAACAGATATTATTTTTACAGATAAAGGCATGGTTAATAATAATAATTTTTTTCCAAATGCGTAATTTGCTGCTGGAAAATGTCTGTTTGTTGCACTGTAATAACACTTTTAATTTATAATGTGATTCTTTTATACACTGCTCAATATTAAGAACATTTTTCACACGGCGATGATAATCTCCACTTTGGTTTAAGCACTTGTAGGTGGCGCATGACTGCATGGCGACAGCCGTGCACTGAATTACAGTCGTGAGAAAGTAATGCGGACACTGAAGGCTATTTAACTCTTCAGCAGAATGTTCATGTCCAACACAGATGTCTGATGTGGTTCATTTTACTTACCAGGAAATTCACATCTGCCCCCCAAAATACAGAATCACTCAGGTTTGAGGCGCCTTTGTTCTTTTTACCCAGGTCTGACGAGGCGGCGTGGGTATACAGTTTAGCACTGTCTGTCTGTCTGTCTGTGTGTGTGTATGTGTGTGTGTGTCTCTCCGCGCGACAGCTCGGCCACCACTGAAGCTAGGGTGACCAAACTTTGTGGGGTAGATGATCCTAGGGTACCCTGTCCAAATGTGCATTTTGAGGTCGAAAGGTCGAAGGTCAAGGTCAACAAGAGGCATAGGTTAGCATCTCTATGAAGTGCGCATCATCTAGTTTTAAATTTGGTCTCAGATTTTTTTTTTGTTTCCCTCATCAGAAAAAAAGCACATTTCCAGCACCAACGATTTGTATTTGAAAATAATCTTTTGAAAGAATGTTTGCATTTTATTAAAGAAAGTTGATACAGATAAAATCACCTAAACGAAGCCTTGATCTGAACATTATCACAGCTGCGTGGGATTACCTGGAGAAGCAAAAGCAAGAGGGACTATGAGCCTACAGAACTGTGGCTGTGATCAGAACAGCCAAACAGCCAATTATCTAAAACTACTAGCTGCAGAGCAGTGTTCCTAATTTTCAGGCCAGGTGTTCCCTGACTCGGTCCTGGAGCCTCCCTGACTATGCTGGTTTTTGTTACAGCCATAATTGCCATCTTAGGATTCTACTAAGCTGTTAATGTGTCCTAATTTGGTGCATGTTGTGCTTAAATCAGTTATTTGCTGTCCTTAGACAAATTGTACTGGAAATATCCTTGTTTACCATGAAGAGTCCAAGACCCTGGCCTTGAACATATTTTTTTCTGTGTACCAAGCATTTTCAGAGAACCCACTTTGAGCACTTTTAAACAAATCAAATTAGACAGAAAAAATCAGTGGGCACCAAATTAGGTTGCTGAACACAGGTGTTTAGAGTTCTTTCAAAATTAT
Source organism: Gymnothorax reevesii (assembly GCA_029721435.1). Taxonomy (NCBI): domain Eukaryota; kingdom Metazoa; phylum Chordata; class Actinopteri; order Anguilliformes; family Muraenidae; genus Gymnothorax; species Gymnothorax reevesii. Next base: position 10,877,594 of record CM056586.1, read on the forward strand.
TTGATTGCATTTAATAACAAGAACAAAACAAAACTGGTTCAACAGGTTTGTCATTTGCTTGTCTAATAGTTTTTGCAACCAAGTGTCCACAGTTTTACCAGTTAGGAACCTACTGATTGTTTACTTTGGGTAATTTTTTCTCCTCTTTCTATGCAGTTATTACTGATATATCACAGTGTGGATATGGAGTTTATTCTTCACTGTATGTATGCATATCTGTCAGTATGTCTGAAGAGAATAAATTACTGCTCTAAACATAAAAATTCCTGATTATGATGAATTAACAACTTGTGAAAATCCAGGATAGCAATTGTGATTGGAACAAAAAACAGCAGACTGGGGGGCCTAGGACCAAGCCTGGGAATCGCTGTTTTAGGCAAAGGGTAGTCACACCAAATATTGAAGTTATTATGTTTTCATGAGTTCACAGTTCTTTTCAGTACATTTTTCTATATTGAGAACCCTTACAAATATTATAAAATGAAAGCGTCTTTGCCTCATTGAATTGTGTTAAATGTGCCTAAGACTGTATGCTGTCAGCTTATTAATGTGAAAAAATGACTGTGAAATTTATTTTTTTCGTGAAATTGGTTCTTCGAAATGCGTACACATGAAGAGCAAGTAGCTGAACTTCTTTCCCAAAATCCAATAATGATTCAGCTCTTAAAATACCATTCTGAAATGTTCAAGTACCAGTCAGCAAGAGGTGTCATTGTTTCAGAAGCAGATTCAATCATCTACAGTGCACGCCTGGCACGGATTTCATAAGGAGCTGAATGTATCGTACATCTCCAATTTTCTTATGGTGGGGAGCGTTTGGAGATCACTTTAAATGTGCTATTAGTGTGCAACACTTGGCCATGTCCACCAGTCACTCTGGAATACTGCCAAACTTTGCAAGTTTCATGTATTTTTAACAATGGTCGTAAGTAAACATATGAATCTCAGATCTTTTAACTGATGTGCCACACCATTCGTCTATCTTCTGACTTCCCTGGTTACCTCACATCTCCAACTATATCAAAATTTCTCAATCACCTACCATTGGAAACAAGTGGAGGAAAAGTAATTTCCTCGCTAATTTACTTCCTTTGTGGCTTTGCTTCCTCGAAGAGCTACCAGCGCAGCAGACCACGATTACTGGTGGTTGATTTGTTGAATCCGGTGTCGCAGTACTGGGGTCAGCTCTTTCATTTTAGTGTATCACACTCTGTACCTCTCATTGCAGACACCCCTGTGGCAGAGCTACACGACCTCTTCTGCAAGAAGCTACAGCAGTGCTGTGTGCTCTTTGACTTTCTGGACTGCGTCGCTGACCTGAAGGGGAAGGAGATCAAGCGAGCGGCGCTCAATGAGCTGGTGGAGAGCGTGGCCACCAGCAGGGGCGTCCTCATCGAGCCCCTGTACCCTGAGGCCATCAAAATGGTGAGAATGGAGGGGAGGGAACATGACAGAGAGAAGAGAAGTAAAAGGAATGAGAGGTACAGGGGAAGAAATGGAAGGAGAAAGGGAGACAAAATGTGGGAAGGAGTAACAGAGATGTGAATGATGGATTGCTAACTGTGTGTATTTGTTTTGAATATCTTGGTACTGCTGGGTGCAGAGTAGACCAGTACTTGCCTCGATGGAGTTTTGTGTGACCCTCTGCTGTGTTGGACTCCCGTTAAACCTGCGTTTCACCCTGCAGATCTCGGTGAACATCTTCCGCACACTTCCACCCAGCGAGAACCCCGAGTTCGACCCGGAAGAGGATGAACCCACTCTGGAGGCCTCCTGGCCACACCTCCAGGTACTGCTGTCAGTCCCCCCCTCCGCAGCCTCGCCTTCATTAGACCTGGTAGCTCTCACACATACGCACGTACCTACAAGCATACGCACACACACACACACACGCTTTAAAAACCTAACCATCAAACATACTCACTCCTTACACCTGATGCATTTACTTCATTCAAATAAAATTCTTTTTTTCTGGAGTCTCCCCTTTGAACTTCCCACTACGGGTGGACCTCCCAAGAGTTACTGTAGTCCAGATAGCTTTCACTAATTGAAAGGACTGTGAACGATCATCCTGGCATGTGTACAAATTAAATAAAAACCTGCTTAAATGTGTGGATGTAGATGCTTCCATATCGGCATATTCCACTGCAATGAGGCAATTAACATCCCATCATTCTCTGTGGCACATGTAAAAATGCTGAGCTGGTCCGTTTGACCTCGATTTTGGATCAATATGCCGATAGGAAAAGATATAAGTGACTTTGAAAGAGCTCATATTTGGAGGGTAGATGTAGGAAGCTTCAGTCACTAAGACCGCCTAACTGGCTAGTGTTTCAAGTGGAACAATGCCTGTTGTGACTTTCGTGTTATACTCATGGAAAAGACATTGGAAAATAGGGTGTGAAATTGGTTTAAACAACACATTCAAAGGTCATGAATTACTGTGAAATGTAAGGAACGGCAGTGGAGCTTCTTTACGTTGAGTGACTGAGAATCTCACTGCAGCATGTGATCAGATTATCAGGAAGAGCAGTCTATCGACAATTACATAGTAGTACACGCATTATAGTAGGGTTTCAGTGCATAAACCCCTTATTACGATCACAAATCGGCATTTGACCATTCAGTGGGCGGGGACTTTGGCACTGGACTACAGAGATGTTCAAAAGGTGACATCATCAGATGACTCATCCTTTACCAACTTCTTGACATGTGGGCGGGTGCATATTTGTCATCACCCAAGAGAACAGTACAGGCCGCAGTGATTGACCCCTGCAGTGAGGGAGTCCAGTGGTGCTGTTATGCGGTGGGAGGCATTTTCCTTGAATGGTTTGAGTCCACTAGTCTCCTCAAAGGGAAGAGTCATTGCAGATCAATATAGATATATTCTGAGTGTCTCATTTTATCCTGCGATGAAACGTTTTTTGCCTGACGGGGCGGGGCGGGGGGATCTCTTCTCAGATGACTGTGCCCCTACCTGCTGGGCAGAAGAGGTTGCTGAATGGCTGATATGGAAATTATATTAATCACATGATATGGCCTTCACAGTCTTCAAGATCTCTAAGCAATTAAAAACCTATGGAAAATTTTGAACAATCGTGTGTTTGTTGGTGATCTGCCCACCATCATCGTCAAATCACCAAATGAAGGAAAGTTTTTGAGTAATGGTGTTCTGTCCCTCCAGTAGTCCCTGAGATTTATTGAATCAAAGTCCCATTAAAGCCATTCCGGTGGTTGATGGTGGCCCAGCGCCTTAATAAGCTCATGTTCTTTGAACTCAATGCACCAAATCACTGGTTGAATCTCACATATGTCTGCCTGTTCCTGTGTGTTTATCTCATGTAAGAGCCACACCTGATTGCTTTAATGAAATCATCTGAAATGCTGATGAAAGTTTGACATTCCTTATGTGGGCTAGACAAGTTAGATTAACCCTTAGAGCGCTCTTATGATGTAACATATCAAAACCAGATGCTGTTGCAAGTCTATCATGTGGCAACTTGTTTAATAGAGCTCTCGCAGGGGCACCGTCTTAAAGGAGTTGCAGATTTTCAACAGCTCAGGATAATTACATCTTTAATTCCATGCAAATTTTTTTCAGCGCTCTAAGGGTTAAATGTCATTTCTACTTGTGATCATATTGGTGAGACATTTGGCTCATTGGACATTTGAATTCTTATGATGTGTATCAAAATCATAGTCACAAGTTTCCCTGTACGGTTCGATGTCTCGAACACCTTCTTCTCTGAATCCTTCCACCTCTTATTCTACTTCTTCTTATTTCCTTGATCTTAAAAAATGTATCAGCCATGAACTCATAGATATTATTCAGGTAAAAGAAATTGATATACTGTAAAAAAAAAAGAAAAAAAAAAGACACAATTGTTTGCTGCTATGGACAATCTCTTTCAAGGATACAAACATTGATAACATTTATATTGATATTTTTTTTTGTCATACTGAAAGAAGTAATGCCTTCTGGATATATTTTCCTGTTATGAGGTTTGCAATCATCTCGTAGTCTGTGAACAGAGTGTTTTTGTTGCTCTTATCTCACCAAAATACCACGTTTCCTGTGTGATTTCTGTGTTGCTAAGCACTGGTTGCCTCAGAGTATGTGGAGAATTTGAATTTGAATGGATTCAGGAGCGAGAATTTACCCTAAACAGTAATAGGGCCGATTTATCCGTATTTCATCTACCTGACCTATGTGTATATTTTGTGACTGGTCTAATCATGTCATATTGGCATGAATATCGGTGTTCAATTGGAATGATTACAGTGCGGTAGATGACAGGTGGACAGTTTTTCCAGGACTGCTTTGCCCGGCAAATTTGCTAACTATAATTTTTTTGAACGTTTGCAGAACAGACTGAATTCACAGAAAAATATTGAATATCAGACTATTCTGACAAAATGCTAAATGCCTGATCCTCTGTCACTCAGTCATTTATTCCAGTCTTTCACTCTTTCCCTATGACCTATGTTTCACTACAATTAAATGGCCTCAAAAAGGTTTTTTTTCGGTTGCCTGTCATCCTTGGTTTATTGTATGTCATTCTCACGTGTGGATGGCTGTCTAATCATGTATACAGTGATCTCCATAATTCATTGAGCAGTGACATTTAAAAAAATTTTGGTTCCATACTGTAGGTTTTAAAGGGGGCCGTGCCAACTGGAGATTGAAGTACAGACTGTCAGCTTTATTTTTAGGTTGTTTTCATCCATACTGGATGAATTGTTAAGAATTTTCTGGAACTTTTGTGTATCGTATCCCTTTCTTCTTTTTTGGGACATATCAAAACATTTTGGGTGGTTATAACATTAATATATAACATAAGGATTTGTTCTCTCCTGATTGGTGAAGGCAAGCTCCACCGGTCACTGTAAACACTGATATTCCTGGTGCAAAAGCGCGCGAGAGGTGAAAATAACAGTCCAACGACCTCCTGGTAAAAATAGATTAGGCTTCCCACAGGAGCTGCGGACAGTGCTTGCTTTGCGTGTCGCTGTGTCCCTGTGAGGAGCTTTACGTTTGGGCGAGTTGTCGCCCTTCTGTCATTTTATATTTTCAAGTAGGGTCATAAAATAAAACAGGTATCAGTGTAACCAATGATTTATCCACTTGTCCATGGCGGATAAATCATTGGATTCACCTCACCTGAAGTCAGTAATTGTATAATGTAGATTAAAGTACTGGTAATTATATTTGGTCACACATCCCCCTGCATGCAATGACTGTTGAAGACTATGATGCGTACACATGACCAGAAGCTGAGTGTCTTCCCTGGTGATGCTCTGCCAGGCCCGTGCTGCTGTCACCTTCACTTCCTGCTTGTGCCTGAGACTCTGTCTTCTGTCTCTGCATGTAAAATCTACACTCATTTGGATTCAGATGTGGAGATTGACTCAGTCAGCTGAACTCAGACAAAAAATACGTCACTGTTCGTGAGTTACGGTGCTCACAGTATGTAGAGTACAACTCAAAACTTTGCAATCGCTCATTTTCACTTCTGTGAAATGAAACAGACTTGGTGTCACAGTAAGGCACCCACTAACTTTAAGCTTTGCTGGGAATTTCTGTAAAGGAAATGACAGAATATGGAAAGGCCAGTTCTATTCGCCGATTTAAACCCTATAGAGCTGTTTTGGGGTCACCTGGATAATAACATTTGTGAAATGTGGACTCGTTCTATGACACACCTATGGGAAATATTGCTGTGCATGTGGGAAATAATAAGGAATTAGTTCCTTAGTAAAATTGATTTCCAGATTGCCTAAACTTAGCACCACAGCGGTAACTCACCGTTGATACTCTTGGTAGATGCTTTGACGAGAAATTGCGTGAATAGATAGCAGTGTTATGTATCATTTGAAAACATCTTTACCCCTGAATGATTGAAACATACAAATATTAAATATATTTTGTTTGTTTCTTTTACTGTACCTTTTTAAAAACATGTTTATTCAATAGAATGGCAAGAACTGTGTAAATGTCAAGTGATTCCAAACATTTGACCGGTAGTTTACCTCTCACCTGCATATTTGTGTATTTTTTTTCAGCTGTTTGTGTCTGTTTTGATCTCACCTTTGTCGCTTATGTATCCTGCATACCTGCTTGGTCCTCTTTTGTTAGGAAGTGTGTGTGTGTGTGTGTGTGTGTGCGTGTGTGTGTGCGTGTGTGTTTTAGTGTTAGTGTGCGTCTCTCACACCTATCTCTGCATCTCTCTTCAGCTGGTCTACGAGTTCTTTCTGCGCTTCCTGGAGAGTCCAGACTTCCAGCCTTCCATGGCCAAACGTTACGTGGACCAGAAATTTGTTTTACAGGTGTGAATATTGCATGTATGTGCGTGCGTGTGTGTGTGTGTGTGTGCGTGTGTGTGTGTGAACTGTGCATTCTCTGTTTGAGATTGTGACAGTGACAGTGAACAGAGAGAAAAGTGGCATTTTCCTCAGTCCTTCTCAGAAAACTCAGTGCGATATGCAATTCTTACATTCCCATTATATCATCACTGTGGCCAAAATGATTATGAAACTAACAAGAAATCACATGCACTGTGTGAGGCCCTGTTTTCTCTGTAAGTGCGAAAGAGACTTGTGACTGGTGTCATCACTCGAATGAGCCCAGCTCTGGAGTTTAATTACCTCAGATTCTCTGCTGCGATTGTCTCTGTATCTTCTGGTGTGTGTTGCATGCACGCAACGATTATTTCTGTATGTGAATCTATACATGTGTCTGTCGGCGTGTGTTTGAGTGCGTTTTCCTGTGTCTGCTGCTAGCTGCTGGAGCTATTTGACAGCGAGGACCCCAGGGAGAGGGAGTACTTGAAGACCATCCTGCATCGCGTCTATGGGAAACTTCTCGGGCTGCGTGCTTACATACGCAAACAGATCAACAATATCTTCCTCAGGTTTGCTGGGAAAACTACTACAATAACTTTCTCTCGGGGAATGCATTTATTTTTGTTTTATTTTATCAATGTATTTATTTTGGGGGGAGGTTACACTGTGTGACTTTGGAGTACCTTTTCATAACATGTAAAATCTCACAGATATATTAGATTCCTAATGCAGCTTTTGCCATAAGAAGATATGTGTTGGATTTAGTTTAGCTTGTTCGCTACTGAAGCAGGGTAAGGTGCAGAAAACAAATTGGGCCCGTCCACACGAGAACAATTTTTTTTTCAAAACGCATTAATATTTTATCGTTTCGGCCTTGCGTCCACACAGAGACGGCGAAAACGCAACCCGAAAACAGTATTTTTTTGAAAACCGGTTCCAGAGTGAGAAAATCAGAAAACGCCACCCCAGTATTTTCGTGTGGACAACCAAAATGGGTATTTTTGAAAACGATGACGTGATAGCCCCCATCACCGCCCCCACCCCCTCCAGTGTGCACACAGAGCGCAAGCTTTATACGAATGCCCGCCGCCATCTTCCCCGTTTTTGGTCTATTTCTGCAGAAAAGCTACAGCGCCATACAGGGCCACACACAGGCCTGGAATATTTATCACAGTGTTTTGGATCGTTTCAGGCGTCTCCGTGTGGACGCAGATATGTTTAGAAACGATGCCGTGCTGACGGAAGATTTTTTTAGAAACGACAAAAAGACAGGCCGCTCTCAAAAATTTCCGTCTCCGTGAGGACGAGGCCGTAGACCTAAAGCAATTTTGGAAAGAGTGTCCTTGCCCTTGGCTGGAGGTGATGTCACCTTGAACCGACTGGCTGGGTGTGTGGAGAATCTGTAGGAGTCAGAGGCCAGAGTCCCAATCCCACCTCATACCCCGGCAAACCACTAACTTTAGTCTCCCGCGCTGAGTCAGGTTTTTCTGCTTTAAATGTTGTAATACCAGAAGTATGAAGAAGGAAAAAAAATCTATGAAATGTATAAACTACTCAGTTAAATATTGTATCCCATCGAACACATGTGATATGGATCAGGTGGCTCATTCTGTTCGCACTGAATCCTGGCAGTGCCATTGCTGCCTGTGGATAGTGGTGCTGCATGATGGTGCACAATTAGCGATAGCTTTGCCCAGAAAGAGTCTGTTTCAGTTGGGATGGTTCCTCCCCTACCCAGTCCCACCCTGGGCTCCTCCTCTGGCTGATCAGGTGCCTGTGGTTGGTTTGTGTGAGTTGTGTGTCAGTGCACATGCTCAGTCGAAAAAATGACCGAACTTTGAAGAACATGCTTGCTTTCGGTTAAGGTCAAGGCAGGTGCGTGATAAGGCCTGATCCATTTTTGTGAGAATTTGAGAGAATTGTTTTATTGACCGAATTCTTCCACGTGCGGATAATTTTAAATGCACCACCTGAAGCTGAAAAGTAAAAAAAAAAAAAATCCCAGGGATTTCAATGTGCTCATGTAGAGGACTGAAACTGTGAAATTTATTGTATTTCGTTGTCAAAGCAAAATAGATAACTCGGGTTATTACTATTAAATAATATATGAGCTGAGATAACTAGTTGGTATAACAAACAAGTGTAATTGTGTACCACTGCAGTATGAGCTGGAGATGATCAGATATTGTATTGAGCCCTGCGTTGGACACAGCTCCACAGTGCACATTCAGTAAGATGTGGCTGCTGATTTTTAATTTGTGGCTCAGCACAACAGCTCCTGATTCAGCCAGCTAATTACTAATCGTGGTCTTCACTCAGGACCTGGATAAGCAGGCTTTGGGTGTCTTAGCGCTGGGCCGAAACAAGAATCTTTGTCTACATTGACCCTTTTTGAAATTCGATGCACCTAAGTCCTGCAATCCCATGCAACATTTCAGTGTAAAAGCTGAAAGTGCATGGAGGTACTGTCAGAGAATGTCATTAATATGTATGCAAAATCAAAGGCACTTGTACTAAAACTTTGGCACTGAAATCTGGACCTTAAGGTGTGCATCTTTAGGAAGACCCTCTGAATTGTGCTGGTGTAACTTATGATGAATGAACTCATATTGTAGTTTGTACATTTTTTACCTTTCTCCTTAAATATTGAAGGGTGACCTGCTGTAGTTTAGTCTATGGGGCCTCGTTATTGTTTGAATTGCACAATTGTTCATTGTCTTAGATGTTTAGAAGTATACGGTACATGACTCATAACTGAATGAAAAGTATTCTTTAGCGTACCACTAAGTGTTTGATGATAGACTCAGGGATGTGAGGTTGAAAGCTATTACCAATATTATAGCCCTTCAATGCCTTGTGGAAGCACAAAGTCTCTTGTTTCAGTGGGTAAGTATTGTTTCAGGAAAGAACCCTAGATGCTCTTTCACCCTTGGTGAAGTGCATTTTAAAATAAACTCATTTTTAAGGTCTCTGTCTTTAATGAGATTGGTTGTGGAGAATTGCGCTTCTACTTCTCAAACTGAAGTGAAAGGATTGCTGGAAATTTTTTTACTAAACGAATTTTCCCTGGAGCTGTGCAAAGAGGTTAAATAAATTAGTTCCTCAAATATTTATTTTGCGTAATTAATGGAGTGTAATTACTTGTTATCCAGCAGGGTCAGGATTAATTAATTTTAACGAATTAAAACTTGACTAGGACAACTCTTTAAAATGTTTTTTCATTAACAGGCTTTGTAGAAGAAATCTTACTCTGCCTTACTCCTACACAAATACAATATCTTTCAGCTGTCAGTATCAGGAAATCTACAGCAGTGCGACTGCAAATACATCAGATAAAGGTCAGGATTTAATCAACAGCTCAATAAAAGTGTAATAATCGGCAGCAGAGCCGTAAGGCGTGGTGGTATACCCCGTGGATCCCTCAGGGCCAGAGCTTTGACACATTGCTGCACTGGTGGCTCTTCTGCAGTCAGGCGAAGCCTCCACTTGGTCATATAGACTCAAAGAGCAAATATTGACACTAAATACCCCCTTAGACCTTCACTTGCTGGTACAATGCGCTGTGTGCTGATGTATAGGCTACTGGAAAACACTGTCGCTAGGTATACATGCGTGACACGGCGTATTGTCATCTGTTTTTTAATTTACCAAACACACGCCTATGCACATGTACGTATATCACACGTGGTTAATTTGTCCCAAATCCTGATTAAAAACACTTTCAGGGTTTTGCAGAGCAATCAGCTTTATGAAAAATTGCATTCAAAAGAAATGCATTCTCTTCTGAAACAAATTTAGTTTCTGTTCAGGTTTTTTATCCTTTTAATTAGATGTTACACAAAAAAAAACACTGAAAACATAAAGCTGTTTTTCTGATGTTTATCCAGCCATGTTTAATTGTTGTTGCTCAGGCCTCATCACGAGAGAAATTACAGAACGGTCTGTTTCAGTGTCTAAAAAGCTTCAGAAGATGTCTGTTTCGACCTGGCTCACTTTGCTTAGCTTTTATTTTACTCTTCTTTTTGAACCACGGTACAGAGAGCTTATGTATATGGAAACTTGTATTCGAGCGGAACTCAGGGCACACTCTTTGTATTGTTCTTGTCACATTTAATAGTGATTTGTGATTTGGCTGCTGTGCTTCGCTGTCTTCTCCATGAAGCTCAGTAATCAGTGGTAGAAGCTGTTAAGGTAAGCAGCGTAGGCAGTCACGGTTCTGACCTTGCGGTCCTTGCGGGGTTCATAAATCACCTGTTCACTGGCACAATTTCAAATGCTCAGGTCGCTCCAGTACCAGCCTCCAGTTTACATGTCGGCTGCAGGCACTCAGGCACAGGGAGGCAAGCTTTTCATAACTCCTCTACCGGCTGCCATTTTGTAGAGCAGAAAATCTTCTCTCTTTTTCAGGTTCATCTATGAGACCGAGCATTTTAATGGAGTGGCTGAGCTGCTGGAGATATTGGGCAGGTAACCACAGCAGGCCGCCTTGCTAATATCTTTGTATTTGTCTTTCTCTCTGTCAATCTGTTGTCTATAGACAACTTATCACAATGCATGTGTTAGATGTAGTGAAGACCAGAATGAATTATATTTGTGAAATTCAGAAATGTCACCAAGTGTATGTCCCATGGAAGCCCTAGTGGTTCGTAAATTGAGGCTGTGCATAGTTTACTGTATCTGGAACATGATTCCTAACTCAGCCGCTCAGTCAGACATCTGGCCGGTGGGATATCCTGAGTCACTTGGACCTCGCATCATCTATTCAGGAGCAGGAGAGCTCAGCTGTGGGAGCGGAGTGAATATAATTGCTGGCTGATTGCACATTTCTCATGCATATGCTAATGTGGAGGGTGGTGCTGAAGATGGGACATCAAATCATAATTGGACATTCCGAATTCAGGATAAATAGCAAATTTGAAAAGTCACATTGGCTGTGTTTGAAATTACTCTCATTCACTATTCCAAGCTCATTATAAAGGGGATTCATATGTTGGACACCACACGGTTCGTTTTGTCAGCGCTGTTAATGGCATCATTGCTGTTGCGCAATTAATTCTTCTTTGATTTGTGTGCAATGCATGATGGGACAATTGCTTGGTTAGTGACCATCGGTTGGTCACTACTTTTCGCGGTGGATTGTGGGATGTAATGAGTTCATTATATAGGGAACAATAATTCTTACAAACAATTCGGACAGCACAACAAAATGGCGAACCCGCTATGTAGTGCACTATGTAGTGAGTAGTGAGTGATTTCGGACACAGCCATTTTCTCTCTGTCTCTCTAAGGTCAAAAAAAAGTGGAGACGCATAATTTAACATTTCAAAACGAAATGAAAATTTGTTGTGTAGCCATCCTGAGCTTCACCAGTCATTGTTTTATGATGATAACCTCAATGGCTAAAAGCTCCTGTTTTTCATGATAAGTTAATTTATTATTTATGAGTGAGTTTCCCACATTTCATTTTACCACGCATGAAGAATAACTTTTGAGGTAGCATGTTGTGGCACTATAATAATTACATAAGTTGGCCTGATGCTTAAACATTGGCTGTTTTTCTATCTGAAACACTGTACTGTACAACTGATGGATTATCATCCCAGCAAGTATCGAAAGAAGCGAAAATACAAAATGGCAGATGGAAAACAGAAGAAATATTTGTGGGAGATAGCGATGGGAAGAGGGAGGGAGAGCCAGTGAGTCAGTATGTGCGGGAGCGGGTTTGTGTTAGGGAGGTATTTATAGCGCCACCCACATCTTCTGAATGCTCAGATGTTAGCTACATGTTACATGGAGACGTGTATCATCTCTGGGGCGGTGGGGGCGAGGGGGGAGAGTAGATAAGGTGAAGTACGAGCGGTACGAAACGCAAAGTGAAAGAAGGAGTCCATGCAGGTCTTGGGAAGTTTCGAGAAAGGAGAGAAGGGGATGAAGTCCAGAAAGGCTAGCGCTGAGGAAGAGGGGCAGAGGTGGACAGATGACAAGCAGATCCGAAACGAAGAGCTGGATGGCAGGAACCGTGCGCTTCGGGGAAGATGATTGGGGGTGGTGAGATTTAAATAGACAGATTCCTTTTAATCTCTTCATGGAGAAGTGAGAATAAAGGTATTTGGGAGGAAAATGAGGGCAGAGAGACTGCAGGAAGGTAGAAATGACAGGATGGAGACTGGTGGGGGCGGATAGATGACGGAAATGGGGAACTGTAGCTGTGCGCGTGCGTGCGTGTGTGTGTGTGTGTGTGTGTGTGTGTGTGTGCGTGCGTGTGTGTGCAGCCCATGGGTGAATGCGTGTGCATTACTCACCAGTGCACTTTCTTATTCACTCTTCTTAATGTTGTCTCACAGCATCATCAATGGATTTGCTCTGCCTCTGAAATCGGAGCACAAGCAGTTCCTGGTACGAGTGCTGATCCCCCTCCACACTGCCAAGTCCCTCTCCATCTTCCACGCACAGGTCAGTGACACACACGTGCAGGCACGTACACACTCACCTATGCAGGCAAATTTGCGCGACACACTTAGCCACAGAGAAACATACTCTCGGACACACACAAACACTGTAACACCAAAGCACATGGGCACAGACTCAACAGTTAAAACACACAAATGCAAACACCCGCACATGTACACAAGGTTGCACACCCACACGTACACACACAGAAGCACTAAGCCATGGACACAACGGGGTAGGGTCACATGGGGGAAGAACTATACTGAACCTCATTATAGAAAAAGCTACAGGTATAGACAGTAGGCAGATACTGATATATTAAATCACAGATTACAGGTGCACTGAGTAACAGACTGGAGGAATTACTCACACTGATGTACACAGATAATGGCGCTCACGTATGTAGACTGACACTAAGCACAGGTCAAGGGCTTTGATCGTGGGATCGGCGCAGTTAGATACAGCAACCAGTGGACAGACGTGCCGGCAGAGACACAGTTTAGAGTATCCTCTTTACATACTTCATTATTTTGGATCAATTTTTGTTCTAAAGCATCCTAACCTTGGCACATTGCTCTCTTTTGAATGGCGGTATTAGAGCAGTTAAATGGAAGACAAGTTTGAACTGTTCCAGAAGGTGAATATATGAAACAGTCCCACGTAAGGCAAAATAGTTATTGTCCCCCTCCTACTCAGAGATACTGCCGCGAGAGGTATTTCCAGTGGAGTTAATGGACATTTTAAAAAAGTGTGGTCACAAAGGCAACAGAGAGACTGTGTGGTTGTGGAAAGAATTGAAACAGTCATCTAAAAATCAACTGAGTTCCAAATCTGGCCTGAGGTCCATCTGTATTGAACTTGTATGTTCTCCTTGCGTGTGTGTGTGGATTTTTCCTGATTTTCCCCCACAGAATTAAGACAAGCATGGCACAATAATTTCAGGATCTGAATAAGTGTTTGTGTATGAGTGAGTGGTGCAGCTGGTGTGCCTTTGGGTTGATGAACGGTTGAGGTTATTTCCCTGTCCCTCACTCATTTGGGTCTGAAGTCGACTTCGGCCAAAAGCTGTCCTGAACAGGAGCAGGCGGGGCAGAAGATGGATGCTTTATGAAAAATACCAAAGTGTTCCAAAAATTTTTATATGGCACTCCAACACCTATCTGGCTTTCATCGGCATTTAGCTTTCTTACAATTAAAAATATGCAGGTAATTCCAAGTTGAATTTTGTTTTTAGTTTCAACTGATGTGTAGAAAAAAGTTTGAGGTTAGGGTAAAGTATTAAATACTGATTTAAAGCTTTGCCACCATATCTGCTAGGAATGATTTACACCTTGATTGCCAAGTATACAGTATATGCTTAATTTTCTTAAATATAAAATACGTTAATTATGAACTCTGTTCGTTCATTAATATTATTTTCCATCTGTTACCAAAACCGTAACCACTCTGTCATGCATGTACATCACCACTAGAGGGCATGTAGGAATTATGTCTTACTGAAATTCATAGTTAATATTGAGTTTTTTGTGAAACAACTGGTCTCTCTGACACGATGTGAGAGAAGTGCAATTAGTTTACACAGACCACTTGCTAAATTTGGGTTTGGTTTTTATGTGAGGAACCCACTGGCAACAAAGAAGGGACAGGATTAAAAAAACACTAAATCCTCAAGGATCCTTCAAGAGGGGAAATGGAATTAGATTGGAGGAAGGAGAAAGAAATTATGGAGGATGGAAAAACAGAGCCTGAAGAAAATAGAACAGATTGTATCAGAGGATAAATGCCTTTCTGAAAAGGTAGATAGGATAGCAAATCTTTCCATTTTTGGATAAACATTCAGCTGTGTACAGTATTGGCATTTAATATGAATAGTTTCTATGGGTAAGTGCTCGTGGTGTCAGATTGGGAAGCACAGATATCTGAATAGCACTGAGGTGTATCCGGAGACGTCACCTGAAGACTGTCAGCTGACTCTTGGGCAGCACCCAGGTTATCCATTCATCATCGATCCTAATGAATTCTTTACCTTATCAGAAGAAGACGTTGACAGAACCAACTGTTACTCACCTTTCAAGACGTTTATTGTTGCTTTATTAGAGAAAAGAATCATGTTTTTGATGGATACGTGATTCTCATAAGTTGTTTTTTTTGTAGGAGCAAAACAACAGTTTATACGTCTCCATTTGTTGAGGTGCATTAAATCATTAGTGACTCATAATCCACGGGGCCTTGAGCAGTGATTTATATCAGAGCTCTCAACACACTGTTAAGTGCACTTTTTATGAATGTATAATGAGTCCATGCTCACGATCTAAATGCAGGAAACAAGAGGCCACCAACAATTAGGAAGAAAATAAATGCACTTCACCTCGTACCCGCGCTCAGTGTAACCCCTCCCCCTGTAGATCGTGTAACAGCACCGCTGCAGATGGCCGTTCTGCCTCCTCTGAGGCTGATGCAATGCAGTGATAATAAAGGATTAATTGTTCTGTTCATTACAGGAGTGCAATATACCTGCAAACCCCTGGCTGCGCAAATATGCATTTACTGAATGAATTCAGGTGTGTGTGTGTGTGTGTGTCTGTGTGTGTGCGCGCACACGCGCTTGTACTACCACACTTGTGAGAACCAAAAGACTGCGCAACTATAATAGAATCTAAGAAAAACTGACTTATGAGGACATTTTTTCAGTCCTCACTATGGAGAGGTTAATTCTGGGCAAGGGGTGAAGAGTTAAGGTTCAGAGTTACAATAGTTCAGAACTAAGTCTAGTTTCAGGGTCAGGTATCAGAATTAGACTAGTTAATGGTCGCATGTAAAATGCAGGTGAAAATTAGGGTCACTTTAGAGGATGTATTGGTTATGGATACGACTAGGGTTAAGGTTTGGATTTGGTAGGGTTAGGGAAGGGGTTGAATTTAGATTAGGGTTTAACCTCAGGGTTTTAGGGTTGGTAATCTCTCTTATTTTGATGATACTTTCTTGGTCCTCACAAGAGTAGAAATTCTCACGTGTTTGCCTGTGTGTGTGTGTGTGAGACATTGTGTATGTGCGCGTGAGCATGTGTGTGTGCATGCGAGCATATGCCTGTGTGTGTGTTTGTGCATGTGTATATGTGTGAGCACGCGCGCGCGCATGTGTGTGAGAGCGTATGTGTGTGAGAATGAGTGTATGTGAGCAAGTGTGTGTTTGTGTGTGAGTGTAAGTGTATGGGTGTGTGTGTGTGTGTGTGTGTGTGTGTGTGTGTGTATATGAGTGTGTCTGGCACTGGCTTGAGAATGTGCATGCATTTGTATGTGCGTGTTTGCAAGTGAATTCTCTACTGACGACTGCACAGTTGCCTTTGAAGCTGCAACCTGCCCTACATTTCTCCACTCAGCCCCCTGTGGCTATACTTTCATACATTATTCAGCCGAAAACCAGGGGACCAGAGGGTCTGGGGGGCCCTCTTTGCCTCTAGATAAGCTAGATGGGGTTCAGTCATGCATCGTCATCCCAGGGAAATTATTGAATGTTCCTAACATCTATAAATGAGTTTGATAAAAGTTTGGGTTTTAACCTCAATTACCATCCTATACTCTGCTAAATCATGACTACAAAAAAACAGCATGAAAGTGTTCCAGGATTATTTTGGTTACTTTGTTTAACAGATAATCCCACAGTACCGAGTCGGGAAGCACATTTCCTCCGTGCACAGCTGCAAAATGTGAGTCTGGTGCAGAATACGAAGCAGCCTGAAAATTAGCTTGTTCTGCAGCTTGTGCTGATGGCGACAAAAATGTCACCCAATGGTGTAAAATTGAATTACTGCTTCCTGATTCTAATGCCTGGCTCGCTGAAGTCCGACAAAATGACAAAAACTCAGAAGCTTTTCATCTTCTGGAAGGGCGTAAAACAGTTGCCTGCAAATAAATTAGTTGGATTTATGTATTTCAGTACTTTATCTTCATGCCAGATTGTGTTCTTCAACCATTCATGTTATTGATTAGTTTGGGGTTCAGCAGTCCTCCCCTGTTGCTGTTGCACTGGCAGACCTACAGTCACACCTGCTGCATGTCAGGGTGTCTCTATCCATTTGATCCATTACATAAAACGCTCTGCATATGTATGGCAATGAGGACTGCTAGTTCCTGAGAATTAGTTGTGTTTGTGACAGGCTGATTATTCCTTTCAACTAGAGGCTGGTGCGTGTCCTCGGCAAATTTGACTTTTGACAATGTTTAAATTTGCGTTGTATAACATAGTGTCAGTGTGTCGTGGTATATTCAGTTCAGAAGAAAACAATCCTGTTAGGTGTACTGTAGATGGCCTGTTGGCGCCAGGGCACTTTGTTTTTGGGCGCGGCAGATCTGGCTAGGCTACAGAAATGTGTGTGTCTGAGGCCAATTTGTGCTGTTAGCAAGGCCTGGTGGTCAGCTGGTCAGCATGCAAGAGTATTAAAATGTCCCTTGAGCATTATCAGCTTTGGTTAGGTCTGGAACCACTTGGTGGCACTCCGTGACTGGAGTTGGTTCAGTCATCGAAACGCAGAGTGTGGACCTTCCTAGATGACTTGAACTCCAATACGCTGAATGGGTCTCAGTGGTTCAGCTTCAGCATGATGAATGGGTCTTTGTGCTTGAACTCCAGTACGCTGAGTGGGTCTCAGTGGCAGAACTCTAGCACACTAAATGGGTCTCAGTCGTTGAACTCCAGCATGCTGAGAAGGTCTCAGTGGGCCTCATTAATCCTACTTACACCCTCGCTCATACCCTTTGAAGTAGGAGTGTCACTGTCTTTGAATGATAATATTCTCAGTCATCATGTTGCAGAACTCTGGCAAATTGCAATCTTGCACCATATTTGGAGATAAATACAGTATCTAGATGTTGAAGATGTTAACTACTGAAGTTTAACAGTTTAAAAAGCACTCCATCCGAACCACACGCATTTTCTCTTGTGCATTCCGCCTGGGAGAGACTTGTTCCCGGCTATAAAGTTCTAACGAACTGTCTTTGCTGTTGTAATGCCATCTCTAAGCATATAAATTGTGCAGTCCTGTCTACACGGTGTGTTGCTGGTCTGAATCTTTGCAGCCTGACTGGCTTGAGCCATAAACAATGCCTCGATACTACAAAACTAAAACCTCTCATTTCGTATGAAGTGACCCACGGACACCCCCTTCCACACTCAAAAGGGCCTCTCACCAAGTCATATGGAAAAATGAAGAGAAAACAAGAAAGATTTAAACAGTGTATCACATTTTAACATCCCCTGAGGGGAGAGGGAGGCAGTGACATCAACCCTTCCGATGTAAACACACACACACGGTGTCGCCACGGTGCCGGCTCGCCATAGCAACGGGGCATAGGGGCCAACCCGCCTAGCACAACACGACGCAAAGTCCCTCGGAACTTCCTTTTCCAATCCCATAATCCCTGGGGATCAGGGGCTCAGGAGATCTTTGTGCTCCTGCTTCAGGAATCACTCTGAAGGAAGGAAAGAAGCCTAATAGAAATAACACTTGCACACTGCACACCGATCTACCACTATAGGATATCTGCATTCAGTTAACTACTCAAGTTTACCGAGGTTGTTGAAATGGTCTTGTCTATGGTAACGGCACTGATTCCAGATATTTCGAAGAACAGATTAAACTCAGGAGGAAGGCATTAATGTTCTGTTTAAGAGAGCAAAGTCCTTTTTACACCAAAAATGAAATAGAAAACGAAGCAAAAATGTAGAATAGTCCTTGATGGCTAAATACAAAAGTTTCTGATTCAGTATGGACAGGCTCATAGAGATACACAGGTTCAACCTTTTTAATAGATACATTTTTATTTTGTCTTTGGTGCGATACGGCCTTAACAGTGGAGTGGTCTTAGCTAGATTTACTTCATTAATCTAACCTAAAATGATGCCCAAAGTTGCTTTTTCTAAAGACAAAATGCAGTTTTGCCAGTATCATCTAGTCCAGGGATGGGCATCTCCAGTCCTGGAGGGCCAGTGTGTATGCAGGTTTTTATTTCTATTAATTAACCTGACTAATTGAGTTAATTGGTTGTATACACAAATAGAGATTTGTGCAAAGGTTTGATCAAAGAAAATTTTTTTATGTTGGGAGACAAGAACAGTCTTTGGTGGTCATTCATGATAATTTAAAGTAATGTGCCATAAATGTCGGATTTCATGAATAGTTTGGTTAATTTAGATAATCAACTAATTAAAGCCTAGAAGTTGGTGTGAAAACCAGGGACAGATACGGCCTTCATTGCCCATTCCCTGATCTAGTCACTTATGCGTCTGCCACATTATATTATACTAGCATTAAATTGCATGATTGGACCTAGAATTTTATTTAAATTTAAATGGCTTTTAAATTACACTCATTAATGTATTTGCAATAATCTACCAAGCATGTAAGCCAGCTATGGCAGCTGCAGTCTTAATGGAGTGCTGGATAGCATTGTAGAGCTGCGCATGGAGAAAAGGATTGCTGTGTACAGCCACATCCTTCTACCTGGGTCTCCTCTTGTTTCAAAATGTACTTTCCCCTCTGAGAAAATTCACTGGACCAAGCTGACGGATATACAGTGTCATAACGCAAACACAACCCAAGTCAGAATTCGAGTTGCAGGAGAGAGATCAGAAAGGGAGCCATGACTCTGAGTTATGACTACACAGACCCAGCAAATGCCTCTTACCTCTGTAACCTCCGTCTGTTCCAAGCTGAGGAGGGAAACCAAGGAACAACTTACTATTGCAGAGGGAATTTTTTGCCCAAAAATGGTCAATAAAGAGAAAGACAGACCATTAAGGGACATTGAACTAGATTAAGATACCACACTCTACACCAATACTCATAGTCATGGCCAAAAGCAATAAATGTGCGGGCTTGGGGACTCATCTGTAGTGCGCGTTGAAGCCCTGGAGGTATCATAACAGATAGCCTGGCTGTCTTTCAATATCTTTTTATGATAAAGAAAAATAGCAATGTGACCCCAAATGTTTCTGAGTTCCTTTGCAACCTTTATCAACCAAATCTTGTGTTCTGTTTGCAGCTGGCGTACTGCGTGGTACAGTTCATGGAGAAGGATGCGACCGTTACAGAATACGTAAGTCCTCTCACCTGCATCTGCGTTCAGGCATTGTGTGCTGTGACTAACTCTACCATCATGCACATTCAGCAGAATATCATTTCCAAACAGTGGACTATTTGTTGTGGTGCACTGGGCTGTGAATTACAGGCATTGATGTATTAAACCTTGGGCTAGGAAGGAGTTGGAACACTTGGAGGTTCTGTAGTGCTTGCCCTGTGTATAATAATGCTTTCATTGCAAAATATATTTCATACTGTGTTTTTAAATTCATATGAGTATCATCATCCAAATCTGTCTACATTTTTATGGGAATGATGGCTATGCAGCACATAGGATTTGATATGACAAAAATCTGCCACCAATTCAGAATAATTTCATTTCTGTCGGTCGACCAGAGATCCTTCACTCAACCTGAAACAACAGGAACTGCGGGTCTAGTTAATACTTACACTTTATGCCTCTTTCTTCACAGATCATACGCGGTTTGTTGAAGTACTGGCCCAAAACTTGCACCCAGAAAGAGGTGAGTCACATGATTTCCCATGGGGAAGGGACTAAAAGCCTGGCCTGCTGCTGACACACAGCCCAAATAAACTAAGTCAAGAGGTCCTATTGAACACACCAAACATGCATCAGCTGTATCTCTGGAGTGCCTATTAGCTTCATGTATCATTTTCAGTGCATGTACCCTTTCAGGAGGAACATGATCACAAATATATGATAAATATGTGCTTTAATTCCATAGCAAAAATTATTAGTGGTCCCTCAAAGCAGCTGAAGTCAAGAACACTGATAAACCATCTACTCTTTAAACAGATTTAGATGTGAAATAGTGAGTAATTCAGGAAGGAAAAAAAATAAAAGATTGACTCTCTAAGGGTTTAACCTATACAGTAATCAAAGACTTTGTCCAGAGAGCATTGTTTAAGCCCAACTAAAGAATGGAAGCGGTTTTATTGAACCCAACAAACATTTACAAGTCGTGAATGGTCTATTTTTAAATCTCTCTTTGGGCGTTCATGTTCTTTAGGTTTGCCCACAGGGCACTCACAGAAATCCTTCTCCAGAGAACGTTTATTGTTTGGCCCAGTATAGGTGACATGAGGAGGAGATGGGGGGGGTTAGTGGGGTTAATGTGTTTTGCACCTGGGTCATGTCAGCATTATTTCCTTTAATGGTGTCCTGAGGTAAAATGTAGCTTAACATTGGCACATTGGCAGGGGTTGAGTGTAATATCGCTTTCAGAAACTCCATGCTTGATAGTTTGCCACCCAGTAGGCCTTGCTATAGGATTTGTTAATTTAGTGTATGGTTTTCGGCTGATAAAAGTGTTTTTCGGATGAATTAAAATGTATTTTTGTGATAGGGGTGTCCCTGAATTTGGGAGTGATCATTAGGACCTGGGTTAAAATTGCCTAATGCATTTAGCACATGCACTCTTAGATTGGTCTGGATATAGCACCTGGTTGAAATCACGTTATGTTGATGTCATTTAGATTGACGCTGCCGGGTTTATTTATTTAGGAAACTGATGTGAATTGCCTTGCTTGGGTCACAGAGATAGTGAGTCACCTGGGATTGAACTCGCAGTCTTTTGAACGTGAGCCCAGTTGCTTTGGCACTGAGGTCTTTCCCTGGTCAGGTGATGTTCCTCGGGGAGATAGAGGAGATCCTGGATGTGATTGAGCCCTCGCAGTTCATTCGGATCCAAGAGCCTCTCTTCAAACAAATCGCTGCATGCATCTCCAGCCCTCACTTCCAGGTAAGACAAAACACACACAAACACGAGCGCATGCACGTACTCAAACGCTCACACTCACACATAAACACAGACAAATGAATGCATGTATGTAAACACACATGCACAGGTGTAACAACCACAGAGATCTGCGTAACATCTGCAGATATCCACGCACACAATATGTGCACGTGCACATTCTCTCACACGCATGCACGTACACACACACGTCATGTTTTCATGTTTTGTGGGGACATATCGTAGACTTAGATTTATTCCCTAACCTCTTACTTTGACCTTAATCATAAACACTACATGCATAACCCTAACAAGGAAATTCACCTCACCCTAAACCTGACCTTAACCTGCACCCCAAACCCTAAACTAGCTCAGTTACTGATAACCAAACCTTCTTTTCATCACTGAAGGGGACATTTGGTCCCCAAAAGGGTAGAAACATATGCCCGCACCCACACATGCGCACATTCACACAAACATTGTACTGTTTGGCAACTGCCAGTGATGAGTTAATATGTTTATTTTTATTTTATTTTTGCTTTAGCAGAAAAAATCATCACTGTGTTAACACTTGACCACCAATCTTTTCCTCCCTTCCAACCCTGTTTCCCTGGTCCTCCCCCAGGTTGCAGAGCGGGCTCTGTATTTCTGGAATAATGAATACATTTTAAGTCTGATAGAAGAGAACTGCCAGGTCATCCTGCCACTGGTTTTTGCCACCCTGTACAGAGTCTCCAAAGAGCACTGGAACCAGTGAGTCACTGTCCCTTTACCTGTCAGTGCCGATATAACAGTCACTCTAACCCCATTTATCTGTCAGTGCTCAGCTCACATTCGCTCTAACCCCATTTATCTGTCAGTGCCGATATAACAGTCACTCTCACGCCATTTATCTGTCAGTGCTGAGCTCACATTCACTCTACAGTCCCTTTATCTGTCAGTGCTGCGCTCACATTCACTCTACACCCCATTTACCTGTCAGTGCTGAGCTCACATTCACTCTACACTTCCTTTACCTGTCAGTGCTGAGCTCACATTCACTCTACACCCCATTTACCTGTCAGTGCTGAGCTCACATTCACTCCACACCCCCTTTACCTGTCAGTGCTGAGCTCACATTCACTCTACACCCCATTTACCTGTCAGTGCTGAGCTCACATTCACTCTACACCCCATTTACCTGTCAGTGCTGAGCTCACATTCACTCTACACCCCCTTTATCTGTCAGTGCTGAGCTTAAGTTCATTCAACACTCCCTTTACCTGTCAGTGCTGAGCTCACATTCACTCTACACTCCCTTTATCTGTCAGTGCTGAGCTCACATTCACTCTACAGTCCCTTTATCTGTCAGTGCTGCGCTCACATTCACTCTACACCCTCTTTACCTGTCAGTGCTGAGCTCACATTCACTCTACACCCTCTTTATCTGTCAGTGCTGCGCTCACATTCACTCTACACCCTCTTTACCTGTCAGTGCTGAGCTCACATTCACTCTACACCCTCTTTCCCTGTCAGTGCTGAGCTCACATTCACTCTACACTCCCTTTATCTGTCAGTGCTGAGCTCACATTCACTCTACACTCCCTTTATCTGTCAGTGCTGCGCTCACATTCACTCTACACTCCCTTTATCTGTCAGTGCTGCGCTCACATTCACTCTACACCCTCTTTACCTGTCAGTGCTGAGCTCACATTCACTCTACACCCTCTTTCCCTGTCAGTGCTGAGCTCACATTCACCCTACACTCCCTTTACCTGTCAGTACTGAGCTCACATTCACTCTACACCCCCTTTATCTGTCAGTGCTGAGCTCACATTCACTCTACACCCCCTTTACCTGTCAGTGCTGAGCTCACATTCACTCTACACCCCCTTTATCTGTCAGTGCTGAGCTCACATTCACTCTACACTCCCTTTATCTGTCAGTGCTGAGCTCACATTCACTCTACACCCCCTTTATCTGTCAGTGCTGAGCTCACATTCACTCTACACCCCCTTTATCTGTCAGTGCTGAGCTCACATTCACTCTACACCCCCTTTATCTGTCAGTGCTGAGCTCACATTCGCTCTACACTCCCTTTATCTGTCAGTGCTGAGCTCACATTCGCTCTACACTCTCTTTACCTGTCAGTGCTGAGCTCACATTCACTGGACACTCCCTTTATCTGTCAGTGCTGAACTCACTCTACACCCCCTTTACCTGTCAGTGCTGAGCTCACATTCACTCTACACTCCCCTTATCTGTCAGTGCTGAACTCACTCTACACTCCCTTTACCTGTCAGTGGCGAACTCACATTCACTCTACACTCCCTTCATCTGTCAGTACTGAGCTCACATTCACTCTACATTCCCTTTATCTGTCAGTGCTGAGCTCACATTCACTCTACACTCCATTTACCTGTCAGTGCTGCGCTCACATTCACTCTACACTCCCTTTATCTGTCAGTGCTGAGCTCACATTCACTCTACACTTCCTTTACCTGTCAGTGCTGGGCTCACATTCACTCTACACTCCCCTTATCTGTCAGTGCTGAACTCACTCTACACTCCCTTTACCTGTCAGTGCTGCGCTCACATTCACTCTACACTCCCTTTATCTGTCAGTGCTGAGCTCACATTCACTCTACACTTCCTTTACCTGTCAGTGCTGGGCTCACATTCACTCTACACTCCCCTTATCTGTCAGTGCTGAACTCACTCTACACCCCCTTTATCTGTCAGTGCTGAGCTCACATTCGCTCTACACTCCCTTTACCTGTCAGTCCTGAGCTCACATTCACTGGACACTCCCTTTATCTGTCAGTGCTGAACTCACTCTACACCCCCTTTACCTGTCAGTGCTGAGCTCACATTCACTCTACACTCCCCTTATCTGTCAGTGCTGAACTCACTCTACACTCCCTTTACCTGTCAGTGCTGAGCTCACATTCACTCTACACTCCCTTTATCTGTCAGTGCTGAGCTCACATTCACTCTACACTCCCTTTACCTGTCAGTGCTGGGCTCACATTCACTCTACACTCCCCTTATCTGTCAGTGCTGAACTCACTCTACACTCCCTTTACCTGTCAGTCCTGAGCTCACATTCACCCTACACTCCCTTTACCTGTCAGTGCTGAGCTCACATTCACTTTAGTGCCCAAACAGGCCTTTCTGAAAAAAAAGGGTTATTTTGCTGGTCTCCATAGAGGAAAGAATCCTTTTTACTTCTTCATGAAACCCTCGATCTTTTACTGAGCCCGCTATCACTGGTGTGGAAGTTTTGAAATCTCCCAGATTCAGCCATTTTGCCAACAATGAGCTCTTGAACAACAGAATGATCCTCTCTGGTGGAATCACAGGGTTCCATTTGCAATAATTTTATGAGTGTATCTATCACTGAACTGAAAGCTGCACAGTCCTTGGT
Organism: Gymnothorax reevesii; assembly: GCA_029721435.1. Taxonomy (NCBI): domain Eukaryota; kingdom Metazoa; phylum Chordata; class Actinopteri; order Anguilliformes; family Muraenidae; genus Gymnothorax; species Gymnothorax reevesii. Next base: position 10,902,627 of record CM056586.1, read on the forward strand.
GTGTACATCTTGTATTGGGTGTCACATAAAACTTGAACACAGAATCTTTGGCTTAATTCTTATTGCTTTCGCTGGATTTGTTGCACATCTTTTATGAGTTTTAATGTTGCTTCTGGTTCGATGTCCTTATATTGCTTTGTGTGCCTCATGCTTATTTATGCTTTGATCGCTTGCCCACTGTCTTCAGGACAATTGTGTCTCTCATCTACAATGTACTGAAGACCTTTATGGAGATGAACAGCAAGCTCTTCGATGACCTCACTGCCTCTTATAAGGTGGAAAAACAGAAGTGAGTAAATTGACAGCGCAGCATCCCTTAAAAGTGTGTGTGTATGTGTGTGTGAGTGTGTGCGAGAGTGTGTAAGGACAGTGTTTGTGTGTGTGTTGAGACAGTGTTTTTGCGTGCATGTTTAGACAGTGTGTGTGCATGTGTGTGTCGCAGGGAGCAGAAGAGGGAGCGCGAGAGGGCGGAGCTGTGGAGGGGGCTGGAGGAAGCTCAGGACCGGAGGCTGCAGAGCTTGCAGGAGGCCAGCCGGAACCAGAGGAACCTGCAGGAACGACCCAGTCCCACCCAGCCCGACCCGGAGCTCAGCATCACCGACAGCACCTAGAACACACCACACCGACACTCCTCCCGGCACACTCCCGCATCACAGAGCCCTCGTACTTGCCCCGAGCCCACCACTGCGCAAAACACACCTACAATATGCACACACACAGACACACACACACGTTCACACATGCTCTCACACACAGCGCATTACAGTCTTGTACAGTATGCACACATGGACTCACACATGCACTCACAGCATAATACAGACTGATACAATTGCTACACACACAGCACAAAACAAACTCATCCAATATGCACACGCAGACAAACATATATATTCACATAATAATACAGACTGATTCAATATCCACACACAGAGCACAATATACAGTCATAGTTTTTGCCCACGGACACACGCCCACTCACTCACTCACGCAAGGACATATACGCAGTACGATATGCACTCATACAATTCACATTCATGCAAGTGCATACTTGCACACACGTACACAAACAAGACAATGCGCACTTGTACAATATGCATACAATCACACATTCATGGATATGCCTACGAAATTACAAGCTCAAACAGTATACCCACATATGTCCTAATGGGCAAAAATATGGATAAATACACTGCATAATATACTATGATACAGTATACAAACACTCTCACATCAGACATGCATGTACACGTACACTCAGACATACATAAACGCAATAGAAACACACAGACACACTCAAACTTATATATTCTCATTTAAATACAGTACATGTCCGCAAGCACATAACTGTTCAAGCCCATATTCAGACAGGTACATACTTTAATATTGGCAGTCGTTTTAAGACGTTCAAATCCAAACTCATATGCGCAAACAACATTTCCTGTTCCCACATACTCTCGCCATCTTCTCCACATTCTGTACAGAAATGTGCATGTTATTTTTGGATATTCAGACGCCGATACAAGCACCCAGCCACATTAATACACATACACCTGGATACAGACAGCCCCAGTGCTACTCTTAAGAACTTGTCACAGTTCTCCTGGGTTCAGCCCAACCTCCAACCAGATCACAAACTTGGAGTTTTACTGTCCCCAAAAAGAGAGGAATGATGATATAAAAAAAAACGATTTAAACAAATGGTAATACTGTTCCTACTTCTGCTACTTATTCTACTACTACTAATGTTTTATATATATATACATATATATGTATGACTCTAGTGTCGGTGGGGGTAACTTAGTGTAGTACTGCATTATCTCAGCAGACTTGCTGCTAGACTAAAATGTTCTAATGAGGATGAATTAATCTAGTCTATTCATATTCTCAGAAGCAGAGAGACAAAGTTGTTATTTTAGCAATACTTTTAGTTTGGAGAAGTACGTAAATGGTTTGGGGAGTATTCAATACTGTCTCAGTACTTTCTGTCTATTCATTTAAAAGTTGAATTTGTTATTTTGTTATTTCAATTTTTATTTTTGTAATTCGTTTTTTTTTTTTTTTAGCCAAATTATTGTGTTCAGATTCATTTAGTGCAGAGTTGTGACCTTGTTGGATACAGAGGATTAGGAAAATACAGGATGAATCAGCTCGGAGTGTGTATGTGTGTTTGTGCATGTTTTATGTGTGTGTACGGTAGTGCGTGTGAGTGTGTGTGCGTATGTGTGCACATTAACTTGCGAGCAGGACTATGTGTGTCTGCCTGTGCCTGGAAGTTGACAGAAAGGAAGAGACAGTGGAACAGTGGGTGCGGTGGGGGGGGGGGGTTGTTGGTTAAAGTTGGATCTATCCTGCCTTTACTCTCAAAGAACAGGGTTCAAATTAGAATGTAACACTTTGATTGTGCAATTTGTTTTTGAAATTGTAGCTACTGGTAGCTGGTTGTCAATACCAAACCTACACTTTTCAACACCCTTGACCTATTTTCTGTATTTCTCTCGTAATGTGTTTTCAATTCCTGACCTATGTTTGACCAAACAATTCTGTCTATCGATGTGGTGTGAATACCTATTCAAGGAAGACCTGAGATACCATCTATAGCCATTAATCGCTGCAGACCTGTGGGTCTGCTTCAACAGATATGGCAATAATCAAATATTTTCACATATTTAGACAAAAGATGGAAGCTAATGTAGCATCTCAAAACTGAAATGTGTCCTCTTGCCTGATGTTCATGTTTAAGCGTTTAAGTGTAGACCGGGGACAAACAGCCCCGGAACATGAATGTATGAATTTGTGAGAATGAGACTTGAAACAGGAAAGCATCTAATTTTAGAATGGATAATCAATGAAAAAGGAACAGGAAATTTCTTTTTTGTGTCTTTTTTCTTTTACGAAAATGCATTACACTCACACAAACACAAAACAATAAAGTTATCTACGGGTGATAAGGTTGCTTTAAAACCTCTTCCACAGTTGGGCCCAGTGGGTGAGAGTCTGCAAATAAAGGTCAGAAATATGATTTTCTGCCTTCACACCTCAATAAATCCAGAGAATTGTTCTTAAAGGTAAATCTTGTAGTGCCAGCGTTAAGGCATTCTAAAGATATGTATGGTCAGGATAAAGTTTGAATGAAGAATATATTTGGTATTGATCGGCCATTTTGAATCCCCAGGCTAAGTAGCTTCGGTGTGGGATGGGCGGTGTCTCAGAGAGGGTAAAAACACTGCCATGACGAGAACATTTTAAAGGCAAATTGCATGGTGCATGCAGCCCTGGGCAATATAAGGATGCATCAGAAATGGTGATTCACAGACGTTTCCATTCTTCTGCATACTGCAAATCCTTGTCGCATAGTTACATACACATTTATCAGTTTGGGTAATTACCATTGAGATTCAGAAATGTGATTCCAAATGAATGTTCATATCCATCTGCCGTACTGTATCTGTAGAGGAAGGGTTCTTGCAAGTATTTAAGCAATTTTTTACTATTATTGCTACTTTTGATTTTCAAGAAGGGTCTGTTCTCTCCAATTAACTTGAAATTATGAATTGGGGGATACCAAACTTCTCGGGACACTAGGTTTTGAACAATACAGCAATTGCTAGTGCCAAGGGGGCCATATTTAACGTGCAGCTCATGCTCTGATACTCTTGATGAGGGTGAACAGTCAGATTACAGTTTCACATGAACAGTGCCTTGACGTCTGTATCTGCTCAACATTGCAGCAGTAATAGGATTAGGTGTTATGTAATACATCAAAATCCACTCAATCAATTAAAGTAACCGCTATCTGATCCCATGCTTCAGGCACCGATATTATGACTGCCGGTAATACAGCGCAGCATTGGTCTAAATTTAAAATACCCAGTTCATGACCGAAGATCCACCTCTTGATGTGACGGCAGTTACATTACAAACGTGAACTTAGAAAATAGATTCTCAATATTCCACGTGAAAAACAAACTACCTACATACTTTGTTCAAATCAAAGTCCAAATAGCATATTAAAATGCACTCTTTGTTCCGAGTATTTAAAAGAAACCTGTCTCATCGTGACAGTTGTGAGGGCAGCACTTAGTGTAGTAATAGTGTATAAGGTGGAAAACTTCTTACATTCCGTGTTCTAGGCGATTTTCTGCTCTAGGGCTTCACTCTTCACCTCCTAGGTTAGAGAAACAAAAATGCTCAGGGTCAAATTAACACTTCGGGGTAGCATTGGACGAGTGAACCCATACTGTATGTAAGCCTACTTCGTTGGAACTGAACTGTTGAAACGTTTTTCTGTTACATTGGCTGCCACATATCTACCGGAATGTTCTTCTGAGGTCTTTATATGCGAGCGGAGTCCGTCATTATTCGCCTGCTACAGAAATTACTGAGGAGTTTCACGGTTTGCTCGAATATAATTGGCATGGTGGGTTTATCAGCACTTACGTGGAATATTGCCGCCGTAGTTTTAGCAATGTAGTCATGAGTTTGTCCCCAAGACGTACCGCTCATAAAGTATTATTTTATTTTAATTGCCATGATGTCATAGAATCCGTCCTTAAATACGACTTAAAACAACATACTGTCCCCTCAGTGATACCGAACATCCCACCAAGAACAGCTGTTTTCATTTGCCCCGCAGTTTTTTTCAAGAAAGGTAAGTAAACACATAGTTTGTAGGTTTGCTGTGGATTAGCATTATATGCAGTTGGAGGCCTCTTTAAATGTTTGGTCAAAAGTCATGCGAGGCACAGCATGTTGTTTATAGCCTGGAAACCACAGATTGTTGCTTAGATTTTCTGAGCTTTGATGTCAACCTGTCCACAGCCGCCAGGGGGCACAGTGATTAACAAGAGCTGCTTCTTGTTGGAACAGAGCATAACTGTGGCCGCAAGTGGGCGGGATGCTGTTGGCGTGTTTTGGTATCAAGGAACTCCCACAAGTTTCACTACATAAGATGCTGTGTAATATCTTTTGAGAGCAAAAAAATTATTACAATAGGGTCAATTGTATGGATTATGCCAGAATAGAGGAAGAAATGTAAATATAAGAGAGAATGCGTGTGTGTACAACACACGCACACATGAAACACCAACACTTTTCAAGCAGTTGATGTCATCTCTTCCCCATGTAAGCACTGCTCGCATTCTCGACCAGTGCTCACTGCTAACTGGGAGCATTCCAGCAGCCGCGTTGCTTCAGAGATGCTCTGACCCTCTCATCTGGTTATAATCATTTGACCCTCGTCAGAGTTGTTCAGGTCCAATATCTAACATATGCCATTTTTTTTTTTTGATAATCAATGTTATTTACTTCAACTTTGAGTAATTTTAATGTTTTGGCTCATTGATTTATGCTGCAACTATCCTGAGGTTTTCCTCCAATAGCAATGACATTTGGCAAACACAATTTGGACCTCTTTTTCCAATATTATGAAATCAACTTTATTACTTTTCATTTCAAACAGATGAGGTGTAACATTTGTGGATGTTTTGTACATCATCACCTCCTCTCTCCAAGCAGAGCTGCATACCTTACTTTAACAAAACTTAATAAAACTTTCAGAACTTAATAACAATGAAATTAAGACATCACAGCTTGTGAATTTATCAATTATGAAAAGAGTTTGCTCCCTGATGGACAAATGGTTTGAAGCCAGAATAACAAATGATTCAATGAGATGGGTAATAGCAAATCTCAATTAAATTCAAATGAATCAAACAAATCACCAAATCCATTTTTGTAGCTACATGCTATTATTATAAATTATAGGAGTAGAACCATCGGTAGCTATCTGTTGTTGAGATTCGTATGCTGTTATCAATGCTTCATTTCAGTCTTAAACATTTATAATACCTATTGTAAAAGGTTCTCCTGGTGTTATGATCCAGAAAAGGAATCAAATGCATAGGCAGATTAAAATCCATTGGCACAGTAAACAGTGGGACGGAGCCCACTGTTCAGTTCTGATCTTATGGGCGAAGCAGTGTAGGTGTTATCAATGCCTGGCCAGTGGCCTCCTGGTATTGCTGCCAGGTGGAGTTCACGCTTAGCCAGAGCCAAACTGTCCACAGGCAGGATGGAGGAGTTTAGAGGAAACGCGTTTCTGATCCCGATGATCGTAGGAGGATTGGGAACTTGCTCTGAATAAACCGGACAGAGGAGCGTACTGGGAAAGGATTAAGAGGAACGCGGTCCCAATCCTGGAGGCTGTAAGAAAGGCTTGGGAGCTTGTTCCCAATAACTAAACAAAGAAGGAAACTTCTGTAAATGCTCTCATTAAAAATTACATTTAACTCTCAAAAGACAAAGAGTTTTACAAATAAGTGCTCACTGGTTCTAAGTGCTTATAATAGATTACAATCCAGCAACTTGCAATTCAAAGGAGGGGTTATAAATTCATCACACACGCAAGAGAGTAACAATGAAACAAGGCCCAGCCAGGGATCCTGGTACATGCAAGACGCAAAACAATCAAATGAGATTGATTTTTAACTCTTTAATGACACTTTCAGCTATTTCATGTCAATTTGTTCAAACACATGGGGCAATTAGAGAATCCAATTAGCTTTGCACATATGTCTTTGGACGATGTTCCCAGAGGAAACGCGTAAACTTGGGTAGACCATTCAAAATCCTCACTGAAAGACCACAGGCTGGATTGAAACCCAAAATCTTCTTGCTGTGAGGCACCGTGCCACGAAATGGGGGGAATCACAGAAGGGATTCACATGAGGGCAGTGACACCCAGTGTGTTTGCACTACTGGCAGAAAAGTTGGTTTGAAACATTTCAATGTGATCCAAGACGGTGGCTGTTTTAAAGATTTTAAAACAGTGCTAGAGGTTAGAAATTGTTATCTATACTTATCACAACTAAATGCATAAACGCACTAGTATGCAAAGTTTATCCAATGCATAAGACGAATTTCAGCAGGTAGCTTGTCATTGATCACCAACCACCAGAAAGTGCTGGGCTCCCGTAGGGCTCGTGGGTACACCTAATGATTCCTGAGTGGAATTTTTCCAATTTTGCTCTTGATTGCAGCATATTGCACAAGCTATATCTAACTGACTCTTACTTTTCTAAAAGTTTGCACTACACTGTCTCAGAAAAATTTGAGGAAAAATCATCGGTGTTTGCCATAATTCCAAATGGTCAAATCCCAAATCTTAAGTTCCAACTCCAATTTTTCATGGAGTAACTGCCAATTTAAGGATATATATAGTTTAAATATATTTTTTGGGAACAAAACCATGTTGGTTTTTTGGAATAATATTGTTTTTGATAAGAAAATCAAGTAACTTCTCTCTGATAATTCTTTCAAGTATTTTACAGATAACAAAGGTAAGACTGATGGGTCTGTACTGCAAAGGTAGTTGAGTATTTTCCTTCTTAAAACAGGGGATATGTGGGCTATTTTCCTGTCATCTGGTACCACTCCTTCATTCAGTGACTTGTTATAAACTTGGCACAAGGGATTTGTAATAACAGCAAGAACCTTCTTAATAGAGAATACCATCTGGACTAGCAGAGGAACTACTTTTCAATTTTCTAATAACTTTTATAATAGTACGTGGGTCACATGAGAAGTTTTCCAATTTATCTGGACAAGTCGAATCAAAGCTGGGTATTATGCCATTGTATTTAACAAATACTGAGGAGAAATATTTGCCAAATTCACAAGCTTTTTTGGAATTATTTACTACTAATTAGCCATCTGGCTGTTTCAGACTAGGTATAGAGTATTTAACAGAGGTGTGATTCTTCACATATGCATAAAATGTACCACTTGTATTGCAGATTCATTGTATATTCATCTTACCTTGCGAAATACTGTACATTACCGAGTAATAATGACCATTAATATTAATTATCGAGATTCCAAAGCAAAGGAAAATATTGGGTGATCAGCATACAGGGAATAAGGTTAAAAAAAGACACTACAATCAACATTTGTAAATATTTTTGATTTCTTAGATAAATTCAGTATTGCATTTAATTACATAATCTGTTTTTTTTAAACATCTTTTATCTTAATAACTGTGAATCTGACCTGCTTAGTTCACTAAATATTTTCACTTTGTGGCTTCTCCCAATCCATTAGAATGTGGCAAGCCCTCCATACTCAATTACTGTCATTCCTGCTGCTCGTTGCCGTGGTGACTGCGCCCCATGCTGTGACGAACCTGCACTCATTCCGCGGCTGTGCGGTGCGGGAGTTTTCTTTCATCGCCCAGAAGCCGGGCTGTCGCAGCCTTCGGATACACACAGAGGCGTGCTGGGGTCGATGCCGTACCTGGGAGGTAGTGCATTATCTTTGTTCTTCTCCCAGTCTCCCTCTCATTTCTGCTTTCGCTTTTCATCAATTTCAGAACCTACAGTGCTTTGCAGTCAGTCTCCAAGGAAATATATGCACCTGCACTTACATAGAGGGTGTATCAAAAAAAGTCCCACTTTGAAAAATTGCCCTAAAATTAATATTCTATAATTTTTTGAAAATCCTTTTGCATAGGTTGATAGACAATGGTTCAGTGCTTTTTTGTGCTATTGCACATACTCAACATGTCACGCATGAGTGAGCACAGGCAAATCACGTAAATTGTGATACATCTGTTTTGTGCAAAAAAAAGAGCTGGGATGAAAACAGGATCTGAGACTATTGGAAGCAGCCTCAGTTATGCCCTTTGTTTATCAAAAAGTTCCATTACTTTTGAATTAACCCTTTCACACATCCTCAACATGTCCGCCATTTCTTTCCTGGCCGATTTGGGCCCTCCTCAACATATTATACACTGCATGGGGGATCAAAGCTCTGTCCCTTCTGAGAACAATGACCTCTCCCGTTACGCGTACCTCAAGGTCATCCAGGTCCCTAGGTGGAGTAACGTACATTTTTGACTTAAGATTGTGACACAAGAAAAAGTCAAGAGGGATTAAGTCCTGTGACCTGTGGGCCGTTCCACGTCGCATTGTTGGGCAATCACTTCTTCTCTGATCAGTTCTGTAAGTTGAACTGAAATGCGTCAAGGGATGTGCTGAGATCAAGAAAGTGCAAAACATCTGGTTTTGCACCATTCTGCGGACACCCATTTATTGATTACGTAACATGACATAACAGGACTGTTAGCCACCTGGAGAGCAAAGGGTTAAAGCAATTTCCTGAAATGTTTTAGGACACTTAAGGGTAAACCTAACATTGCTTCTCATGGTCTCAGATCCTGTTTTCATTCCAGCACTTTTTCACGCACAACAGATGTATCGCAATTTTTTTTATGTAATTAGCCTGTGATCAGTCATGCGTGACATGTTGAGTTTGTGCAATTGCACAAAAAAAGCACTGAACCATTGTCTATCAACCTATGTGAAAGGATTTTCCAAAAATTATAATACATTAATTTTAGAGCAATTTTTCAAAGTGGGACATTTTTTTATAAACCCAGTATAAGCAAAAATATAACAAAGTAACAAATCTCTGGTTGACCTGGCAGTCCATGAAACAAAATGGCTGACTTCATTCAGCATGTCATTTGACACTGCCCTTCCTACATTATCCTGTAATATTTTGCATAAACCATTTCTATACTTGCTGTCTGTAATACCCCCCCTCACTGTGCACATAGTCACGTGTTATACATGTCTTTGCAGAGGCCGGTCCCACGCATCCCTTTAGTGCAGCGGCACCACCGCGTGTGCACGTACAGTCGCATGCTGCACCTGACGGCTCGGCTCCCGGGATGCCGCCCCGACGTTTCCCCGCTGTACCCCTATCCGCTGGCCCTGCAGTGCAACTGTGCCTCCTGCTCCTCCTTGGACACCGAGTGCCAAACTTACTGAGTCAGCGGTCCGTGGCGCGCTGAACGGCCAATAGCACGCTGCACAAGCACGACAGCAGGGCTGCCGACCCCAGTCCCTGAAGCTCTATCCATCCATTAGGCTTTCATTTCTCATCCTGCAGGCCTTCATTTCAACCCTGATTTGGCGTACTTGATTCTAGTAATTAGCGGCTCAGGAAGATCTCCAGCTATTTAACCCTTGAAGGAGTAGGATCTCGACTGTATGTGATTAGAACATTCTCAAGGGGACATTCTAATGTTGGAGCAACAATCACCACTGATGATGGAAAGCAAAGCTTTGGAGCTCTCAGCATTCTAAAAAAAACACACCCTTCAAAGAGTTTATGAGGTCTGTCGTGTAATAAATGGAGGAAACCTAAAGGATGGTAGGTCTGTAGGACCATAGTTAGGCTGCTCTATATGGCACTTTCAGTGCTATCACTCAAGTGGAGGTTTGATATTGTAGACTTTTTGCAACAACTCAATATAGCATAGGTGCAGAAAGGCCAATCAATATGATATTACTTTATATTGTATTCTCAGCAAATAGCTAACAGGGCTAATTTTTCTCAGCATCTGCTTTATTTTAACAGCTCTTTTAAAATAACTGGGATCTAAGAAAATTAAAACACAAAATCTGACAAAATTTTCACTTGCTTTTTATTACAATAATGACACCAACATTTATTCTTGTTTCTTTAAATATCATTCAAAATTCAAGCTCATTAACATAAATTAAGACATTCGTGAGTCATAAATGAACGAAGCGAGCATTGAATCCTGCTCTTCAGAGTCGTATCCAATGACAGGTAGAAAGAGGCAAAATGAAGTCATTCTGAAGACGATCAACAAATCGCAAAAGGATTTCCCTCCGAAGTGTGTATAACCAGTGCTAATTGTGTTTCTAGCTTGTTGTTTTTCCCAAATTAATTTATGTACAATGTAACGACCTTGTGAGACAAACTAATAAATCCTTAAATAAAACATCATGAGAAGCTTTTTGAAAATAAGTTTTTTCAACTGATTTCTCTTTCTTTTCCTGCCCCCTGCTTTATCTCCAGATTTCTGTATGTCCACTTCTCTGTCTTTCACACACACACACACGCACACACACTCACGCACGCACACACACACACACACACACACAGACACACACACACGCACACACACACACGCACGCACACACACACACACAGACACACACACACACACACACACGCACACGCACACACACTCGCACATGCTCTCACACACACGCACACACACACACACACACACACAAACACACGCGCACACACACACGCACACACACACACACGCGCACACACACACACACACACACACACGCGCGCACACACACATACACACACTCGCACATGCTCTCACACACACACGCACACACACACACGCACACACACACACACACACACACACACACACACACACACACACACACAGACACACACACACACACACACACACACACACGCACACACCAGGGTGGAAAGGAACACAATCCTCCAGTGAAATGCTGGTAAAATATGAAAGTATCTGGTACATTGCAGATGCAAATATTATTTACTGTTAAGCGGCTGGTGAATCTGAACATTTGTCTGTAAGTGGCTGGTAGATATACAATACATGTTCACCCATGTACTGCCCACTGACACATATGCACACACACACACACAAACACACGCGCACACACACACACACACACACACACACACACATACAAAGAACACTAATTAACACATGCTGGTTTTCAGGATTACAAACGTCAGTTGCTTAGCATGATCCTCAAACCTCTGTAGCATGTGAAATAAAGCCCTCAGTAGCGTGACCTCCGACACATGTCGCAGCGGCAGGCACGTGCGGACAGGATCTCGAAATCATCACGGCGATGGCCAAGAGGACAGTCCAGACGCACCTTCACCTGAGAAATCATGCAAACTTAATACAGTCATTCTCTGTACCAAACACCCAAAGTTTGAGTCTCAACATCTGCATGCAGTCAACATTATTCAATTTCACTGCCACACTATTATTTGCAACCGTAACAGCTACAATTAATAATTCATGCCAAAAATTCTAGCTTAACCTCGCCTTGATTCTTAAATAGTTTAAGCTGCGTTTTTCAGCACTTTCAGCTGGGCTAGGCATGTCTCTATTCGGTCAGCGCTCTCCTCTTAACTGAACAAAGCTCATGAAAGCTCAAACAGCAGGTGGTTAGACATGCTGATTGTATAGGCTGGTCAGCACTTGAAAGTTGGTCGGCCATCTTAATCGTTGAAAACGCACCTAAAACCACCTGTAAGATGGATTTTTCTGCATGGAAGAGACATTAAAGTAACCACACATTTGGAGCGAACGGTCTGCTGCTCACTGCACCTTCCGAGCTGACTGCATAGTGAACCGCCTCGCCACACGACTGGTGCTGATGACGTATCGGCACGGCGATGGCACGTACCTTAGTGGTCCTGCTGATGGTGCAGCAGCGGGAGGCAGATGTGATATTGTGAGTGAAATTGGAGGCCACCAGCACAGAGTAGCGAGATGGAAAGGCACTGGACTCGCAGTATCCCACGCAGGCATACACTGTGTACATCCCCCTGCAGGTCCCCTTCCGGTCACTGCGGATCGTCACGTTAAACGCTGTGCGGACACAGGAAAGAGAGTAATCAAAGGAGGGATAGATACAGTGCCCTCCACTAACACTGGCAGCCTTAGTAGATATTGGCTAAGCAGGCTATAAAAAAATGTGGTAGCAGTAAATCCTTCGTTCAAAATCCAAACAATGATCTAACCTTGGATTTAAAGGACGTATATTAAGGAAAATACCTTCTCCCAAGGAAGTGCGGCTGTACTGCGATCTCCACTGTATCTGACAGCCCACAAAAGATTGACTTTGAAAACTGCCAAATATAGCTCTTAGACCCCCCCTCTTCCACTTCAGCATTTCAAACACGGTTTAAAATTCCTGCTGATTTCTATATTGCAAACAGACCTGTCCAGCATATTTTACGAATATCGGCTCAGGCAAAGCGCCCTGCTCCCTCCCACAGCCTTGCATCAACTTCCTGGACTCTCTCAGCTCTCTCTCCCTCTCGTTATAATCACATTACTTTTTTGTGTTTGGCTCGGCTGGCCAGTTAGAGCGCAGCTCATTATCACAGGGGAGATGGGCGCTCCTCGGAGAGAAAAGATTGACAGGCAGTATATGGGGCTTTTTTTGTTAAGATTTTTTTAGCCAGCTTATTGGACAGCCAAGAACAGCATACTGCGGAACCTTTTAAAAAAATATTTGAAGGAAAAAATATTCTTAAGATAAAATAAATTTTTTTCCAAATATGTGTGCCGCATTTTCCTGCACCCCAGAAACTCAACTGACAAGATCTAATTAAAGTATGTTCCCATTCATATATTAATTTTTCAATTTTATCAGAATAACTAGGAAAACTTGTATGGTCACTCTTGACTTCCTGTTTCCGGGAGGTAAATGCGAGACTCGCGCCACCAACGCACCTGGACGCCGTCCGAGGTAGAAAACAAGCTAGTTCGAAGATAAAAAGAGAAAAGGGAATAAAATAAAGCAAAGATTCCCTTTCTAACTATCACTAAGCCTCAAAAATGCAACTAAGTCCTAAACAGTACTCTGTCCCAAGACGTTACCGGCTAAAGCGCAAATATAACACTGACACTCTAGCAAACGACGCGAGGCGAAACTGGAGCCTAAATAGAGTCCGGGCAACGCCCCAAATTCATGCAAGCTGCTCCAGGAATCTGATTGGGAGCAAAACGATATCGTCCCAGATGAGAGCAACAAAAAGAGCTCCCAAAGCTTCTAATCCATGACAAAAGTGAAGCCAAATAATGCTTCAGGTGTAACGGTCATGTCATCTCTGCTGCGAAGGCAAGAGAATGCAGACGAGCACATGTTCTCCCTCCAAGCCACTGATGTCAGCCAACAGCATCTTGATGCAAAACAATTTGCCAGTTGGACTGAAACTGATGCAGGCCACAGAAAGATGTGCCACGAGCAGCTCATAATACAAACTTTTGGGCGCCTGAATGATGAGGGAAACACAACACCTCTCGTTCCGAAGCAGTGTGAGAGCCAGGGCCGCTCACCGGATTAAGAAGGTAAGAAAACTGAGGGGAGATTCCAACTATGGAGGGAGTAGTTAGGATTGAGGACGGGACCATTTTTGATTTGAATAGTTGACGGAATAGACACGCAAGACAGATGACTTATATGGAGGTCTTGTGCCCCATCGCGTGTCAGTGACTGCACACCGCAGCTGATAATCAACTTCATATCCAAATACCAAAAACAACTTGAGTATGTTTGACTGTATTTCTTGGTGAGTGTGTGCAAGCATGATTAAAAGATAGACCTACGAAAGAGATGACAGCCCGGACCCAGCCCGCTGTAGCTCCAGCTGAAAGGAGCCAGCTGCACGAGCAAGAGAAGGGGCAACAGTAGGAGGAAGAGGCCCGGGGTCAGAGGTTGCCTAGGAGACATGAGGATGGTAGCCTGTGAGGTACAAAAAACAAAAAAGACAAGAGAGAAACGTCATTGATCACTTCAATTGTTCATTTCTTGGGGATTCTGTCTTTTCATGTGAATGTGCATTCAGGTCATGGTCAATATATGGCTGTTAATGTTGATCGGTCAGCTTATACTCTTTTAAACTAAAAAAAAAATGTTCCAACTTTCAGTACTTGTCATCAGTCTGCTTCCAGATTCCTGACAGCAGAGCAGAAAGAAAATGTTCCAACATCTTCTTCACCCAGAGTGAGGCTCATTACTTACATACTACAATAATACCACCTATATCATTTTAGGCACGCATGCTTTCCTCAAGATTTCAAACCTGAATCCTTCTGGAAAGAATTCCACCCCCGTTATCCACAACATCACTCATTAAAATGGAGGACAAATATTTCGATTTAACTTTATTGTTTTTAATGTAGTCTGAAAACAGTTATGACTACTTACAGAGGGAAAGCCATTTGCTGATTTCCTATTTTGTTTTGTATACTTTATTTGAATCCTTTTTGTCCCATAGAGTGACATGAATGTTACCAAGTATTGCATTAAAAAATCTAGTAATTCTCATTATCGTTGTCATCCTCTCTTCTTCTGGCCTGGAGGCAATTTGGTGATCTCCCACAGGTAGCAAAAGGTTTCTTCTTTCTTCTAATTTTTAAAGGGGTATTCCTCATGTTTGACTGAATAAGGACAACGCTGCCTTTATTTTTTCACCCTATTCCCCTCCTGCCCAATCATGTTCATCTAAAATATGCCTGCAGCACCTGAGATAGTGGATTGACAGGCAAAAGACATAGAAACTGCATTTGTGTTGTGAATTTGATTAACACAGTAAGAGGTCACAGTGATGAAATCTTGTACGCGATACTGTCATGGGAGCAGTGGGCTTCAAAGAAGCTGCTTCACATGTATATTGGGTAAAATAGTCAAACCCAGGATGTCGCTTTTTTATGGCAGAAGCATTACATTAAATAGAAAATAGCTATAATCTGGTGCATGATTTTATGAATAAGTTCCCTGACTTAGCCAGATATAATTGGGATCCTTGCCTACATGAGAGAAACATCATACTTAAGAGGCGCTGAAACAATATTTCCCATCAATGGCATACAAATAACAACCCTGATCCCACAAGTATTGAGACAATATGTAAAAATGTAAATAAAAACAAGTGATTTGTAAATGACCTTCCACCTACGTTTTGTAGAAAACAGCACATCCATTCATCCATTATCTATACTACTTCTTCCTCACTGGGGTCATGAGGAAGCTGGAGCCTATCGCAGCTGACTATGAGCAAAAGGCAAGGACACACACTGAACAGCTCGCCAATCCAGCGCAGGGCACACACACCACTCACACCGATGGGCAATTTAGTGTGTCCAGGTAGCCTGGCACACAATTCATTGGACTGTGGAGGGAAACCCAAGCAGACATAGGGTCAGAAATCCAAGACCGTTGCGAAACATGATGTTTTTTTATTGGGCAAAAATGCGAACAAATTTGGTTTTGAAACGCCAATAACTGGTGCCCTCAGTTTCAAAATGACATCTGAGTGTTATTTTAAGGGAGAACTGATCTTACACAGTGATGAAAATGCACCTGTCACAACTTCATTGGAATGCGTCGTAAACATTACATTTGGAAATAGCTATTATCTTCATAAACAATGCAGTTGATGAGTTAAGACATTACTTATTTTGGCTTTGTATTTTTCAACTAAATACAGGTTGAAAGGTAATAGCAAGTTTGCAAATTGTTTGCGGTTTTTATTTATGTGTTATGCGTTGTCCCGATTCTTTCGGAACTGAAGTTGTAGTTTTGCATGATGATAATTAGTCTGCTGCGTTTCCTCCCTCCAAAAGCATGTTTGTGGCTTTGTCTCCTTCTTGATAGATTTATCGTCCTGTTTCCTCCCTTGCTCTCAGATGTTATCATTTGTAGGCATCGCCCCTTTTCTGAATGTCCTGTCTATATAAGTTCATTGTAAATTAAGTATGGTTGCTGGATTGTCATGCTTTATAGTCTACGAAGCCTATCAGTCAGTTTGTGGTTCTAGAATTTGAGCTAAGCTTTACTTCCAATGAATTTCAGTAAATTGATGATAAAAAAGCCTCTCAAGCCTTTATGTCTGTCTCCTGGATTGGGACCATGTTCTTGTTAATCCAATGTTCCTGTCTGTTCCTCCGAGTCAGTTTACTATAACACTTCCCTAGCCCTCTTCACCATATTCCTGGGACTAAATACTCCCATGTGGGTCGTACCCTGAATCTTCTTTTGGCTCCTTGTCTGAATCATAAAAAATTACGGCAGCATTTACATACATCAATGCTGCCAAGCTAACATATGACATTGAATGGGATGTGACTCACATTTGCCACAAAATCATTTGTGATGAAGAGCATTCCAGAACAGAATTATTGCATCTCTAAGTTCTCTCCTGTCAGGCAACATTATGCTGATTATTGTGTCTTATGTGAAAGACTCTGATCAATAACATGCATATCAGTGCATCCTGCTACTAAATGATGATAACAGAATCAAGATGCTCTGGACAGATCAGACTGAGCAAACAGATTACAAGACAAACTGATGAAAACTGCATCCCCAGGACACCTGTCTGTACTATATTCCCTTTATAATGTCGTTGAAACATCATGCAGTTACTCTCCAAGTCCTTACTCTCAAGAAATGTTTGATTTTTTAATTGCAAAAATGCTATTCTATCTTAAAATGTGCAGAATCAGATTATCTCAGATGAGTACTTTTTAAAATTCTAAAATACAAACAGAACTTGCTGAGGATAAGACCACCGTAATACAGGATGGATTAAAAAACCAAGGTCCTTTGCTTTGGTAATTAAGAATCGACCGGAGACTAACAATATGAAAGGTCAAAAATGTTTGTAGAAATCTAATGATTCATTACAACTCCTAAAAAGGATAAGCAAACAATTTATGTGGGCAAAAGGAAATTTTAACATAGCCCATTAAAGCCTGAATTTGGTAAAATACAGCTCATGCTAAATTTAAACAATGAAATTTTCTATAAAAGCCCAGATGTAATGGAAAAATATTCATAAAGAAGCTTGCAAGACAACTTTCGTTTCTTTGTTATGCAAAATTTCAAGCACAAAGGGAATTAACATGTATGACATGAATTTCAAATATTGCAACAGACAACAAAATCTTACAGTAAAGAAATGAAAATAATCTTGAACACAACATAGCATTGCACCAGCCACATTTTAAAATACAACATGTTCCACACTGGATGGGTTCATGATTCTTACATGTAGTTTTAAAAAAAATGCATTTTACAAGCAGAATAGTGGAAGAGTATTGTGAATCTGGTGGGCGAGACGCTGTTACCTGTGGGTGCTGGAAGCTGTCTGTCCAGGTGTATGCAGGGGTACTGGAAGATTGACAGGTGAGAATGGCACAGGCGGCCTCGCACGCATCTATTTGTAGCACAGGTGAGCACGAGTTCCCCACTCCCAAAAACAAACTGGCCACGCCCCCTAAACTTCCCTGTCTCTTAGCCAGGTAACCAACCCCTCCTTCCCTCTCTCAATATCCCTCCATATGTCTGTTTTCCTTGTTATTTCACCTCTCCCTCACTCTCTCACTGCCCATATCACACACACATAAACTCCTATGTGCACTCACTCACACACACACACACACACACACACAAACCAAACAAACACAGACACACATACAGGCACCACTTTCACTGCAATACCTTTGTAGATATTATAGCTCTGTGCTGTAAGAGCGCAGGACACATCCAGGCTTTCACTTGGCTCTATTTTCCAAACTCCAGTGTTTTTGACGTAGTGCAGGGCTGCTGAAGGAAGGGCACTGACAGGTCAAAAGATATTGTGGGTTGGGGTACAGCGTGTGCGCACATGTGTGGGCAAGCAAATGTCTGTCTGTTTTGCGTGTATGACTCTCGGTTTTCATGTTCACAGAAATAGAATTCTATTTTTATGAATGTCTGCATGAACCTGTGCGCGTCTGATCTTAAACCCTCTGTGGGTGTACACAGTGTGCATTCATCTCTGCACATGTATGTCTGCAAATGAACTACGGAGTCACCATCAGAAAAATGGTTTCGTCCAAAAAGACGTCAAATCTAAAACAGTTGCTTGAGTTATTTCAAAGCCCTTACCTGGCTTTTCCAGTAAAGGTAATTGCTGTTCAAGGCATATTTATTGCATGAGTACATGGTCTGTTCGATAACAAATAGGATACACAGGGAAATCCTACAAGAATACAGAAGATTGTTGCGAAATTTTTGAGAGAAATTAATGTAATAAAGCAATTTAAATGCTTGTAAAAAAATCCATACATCTGAGGAATTCTGGGTAATGCATGAATGAGGGGGCACAAGGTGAGTGGAATTAAGTAGCCTTTAATGACAGGGGAAAACCACACTCATACCCTCTGGCGTAATGGCTCGACAAATAGCCACGTGAGGTAAAAGCAGGCACAATAATAATATTATCATTCACGGCTAGGTCTCCAGGTTACGGAGATGAAAATTTTAAAATGAAAACAATCCGCAGTCTATTCCTGACTCATGGTGCCAGAATTAGCCTTTTGAGACTCTTTTTAATTCTTTTAATACCCATCATGATTTCAAGGAGATTGTCGGCTATATTTATCTTCGTTTTCTCTTGGCTTAGATGATACAAATCTGTAGCGAGATGCGGTCCGAGGGCGTGCCCTCCTTTACCGCATTTAAACAATGACATCACCTCCTCAGGAGAAGTCCATCAAATCCCCATTTGAGCTAAAGCTAAAAAGCAGACAGACACGGAGACACTCACACTAAATAGACAGAAACTGGCAGACCCAAGTACGGATTCCAAAAGAGCCTTGGAGCTTAAGCTGAGGCAGAAGAATATTCCCAATGACATTGCCATGGACCTATCATATGTTTACAAAATTAAGCCCAAAAAACTAGTTCTCACTCCTACATAAGTTTGTCATTTTTAAATTTACTCGTCTTTTTGACAGAATCTCATCAGCTCTTGCTGTTGTTTCACATACTGTACATAGGGCAAGGGCACCAAAGCTTGCAGTTGGAAGAGGCACCCCAACTATTGTCATTAGCCTAGTGTCTATAGGATACTACTAGATGAGATACCTGCATTGGATCAATTAATCTCTAAACTTGTCGGCATAGGACTGAATGTGATCTCAGAGGAACGATAGGTATAAGTGAACTTCTGCTAGATACCGACTTGAGAATTTTCTTTAATTCTACAACCCCATTTCTAGAAAACTTGGGATGTCATGGAAAATGTCAATAAAAACAGAATGCAATTATCTGCCAAACAATTAAACCCCATATCTAATTGAAAATAAAACAAAGATGACACATCAGATGTTGAAACTGAGAAATTTATCTTATAGAAAAAAATTTGTTCATTTTGAATATATGCCAGCGAGGCATTTCAAAAAAGTTGGGAAAGGGACAGGGACAAGTTAACTGCTGTGTTGCATCATCTCTTTTTTAACAACACTTTGTATGGGCCGGAGAACTGAAGAGAAAATTGCCGTAATTTGAAAGCAAAATGTTTCGCCATTCTCGCTTGATGTTGGATTTCAGCTGCTCAACACTTTGCGGCCTCCTTCTTCATATTTTTCCTTTCATATTGCAGCAAATGTTTTCAGTGGGCGACAGGTCTGGATGGCAGGCAGGCCAGTTTAGTACTCGAACTCTGTTACTATAGAGCCATGTTGTTGTAATAACAGAATGTGGTTTGGAATTGCCTTGCTGAAATAAGCAAGGCCTTCCCCGCAAGACGTCAGCATAGCAGCATGTGGTGCTCTAAAACCTGTATAGCATTAATGGAGTGACAAAGCTTTTCAGAAGTGGTCCTGAGCTGGTGCATTCATCTCCACCACAGAATCCAGTTTGTTTTTAATGCAGTGCTGCCTGAGGGCCTGAAGATCACGGCCATTCAATAATGGTTGTTGACCTTGTCCCTTACAGACAGAGATTTCTCATGATTCTCAGAATATTATGTACCATAGATGATTAAACCCCCCAAAGTCTGCACAATTTTAAATTGAGAAATGTTATCCTCATATAGTTAAGCTATTTGCCTGAGCAGTCTTTCAATGAGTGGTGAAGCCCTCGCTATCTTTACTTCTGAAAGGTTCAGCTTCTCTAAGATACTTTTTTTATACCCAGTGTTACTGACCTGTTGCCAAGGCATTGCGCTCTGCTTATCTTTACATTTAGGGGGCAGCATGGCTCAGGAGGTAGAGCGGGCAGCCCAGGAATCAGAAGGCTCCCGGTTCAATCCCCTGCTCCTCCAGGGAACGTGCTGACGCGTCCTTGAGCAAGACACTGAACCCCCGCACTGCTCCTGATGTGCAGGGTGGTGCCTTGCATGGCAGCCTCCACCATCAGGGTGAATGTGAGCCATAGTTGTACAGCGCCTTAGGGTCATTTCAAGTGACTAGAACATGCTATATAAATGCAGTCCATTTACCATTACACACAGCCTCCCAACTTTGCTAGAAATAGGGTTGTAGTAGATGTGAATTCTTTATTGTGATTATATATAAGCCATTATATATATTATACACTGCCCGGCCAAAAAAAAGTCACCATTTTGAAATAAATGAACAAATTCTATGATTGGATCATTATTGCGGTTATTAATGTTTCAGCTGGCAATAATCTTTTTTACCCTGACTGATGAAGCGCGTCGCTACTCATTTCTTAAAAAATCATGTCAGAAGACACATCCCTTGATAGTGGAAAAGGTTACAGTATGTCAGAACAGGCAAGTTATTGGCCTGTATTTAGCAAAGAAAACCATGAATGACAAAAACAAGTATGAGGAATCATTTTCACAAACAAATTTGCCACCACAAAGTCCTGACCTTAAACACATTAAAAGTTATTGGGACGTGCACAAGAAAGACCACCGAGTGGTTCAACCATTATGTCGAGAAGACAAGATCTCGGCCAAAAATTATGGCATTTCTGATCGAAAATAAATGTTCTGGCATTGCATATAGTTGTAAAAACAATGACGAGACGAATATGCACTGTAATCAAAGCTACAGGGGTTCCAACTAAATAATTGAGTGTGCGACTATTTTTTTGGCCGGGCACTGTATATAAAACTGGCTTATATATATAAGCCAGTTTTACTTCACACACAAACAGTCTGTTAAAGATGGAGAAGTAAATGTAAATGATGCATTTGATATTTTTGCAAGTCAAGAGAACAATTCTTTTTAAATTAAAGCCCATGCATGCCGCAGCTGGACATTACTTGATGCTATTCAATGAACGAAGATGATATTTGTGTTTTCTTTACAGGCAATTTTCTCTGTCACCGACACTTCCATGTTATTTGTCAAATATATAAGTACATCAGCGTTAAAAAGTCCTGGTGTGAAGAATAGTGAATTAATGAAAATAGTTAAATTGACAATAATACTTTATCTGCATCATTACATATGACATCCAGAAAGTACCAGGCTCAGGTTTGTCTTTTGCAAAACAATGCATTGGAAATAACCATTGGAAAATGTAAGACTATTCAGAAACTTATCTTTCAAACGTGATGGAACACTCAGACTCCTGCCTGACTAATTTATTAATGCCAGTCATCTCCATTAAAATGAAACTGGATGTGTTGCCATGGAGAGGGCTTTGGTGTTTCATAATATACAGAACATGAATGCGATTTCTACAAATAAACCTTGATAGACAAAATGGAAATTTTGAGTGTAACATTTTATTCAGAATGAACAAATCTGAATGTAATATCTGGGAATACATTTACAACCAGAAACTCATATGTCATACTCTATGCATGCTAAAACAGCTATGACCACAGGCAGAAGAAGAAGAAAGAAAAAATCAGAAAAATCTGCTTATGAAATTAACTTAATTTTCTGTGGTGCCATAAAATTACCAGTTAACAAACAGCAAATAGAACTCTTTTCTTTCAGACAAAAACATGCAGGCATGTAAAACCCTTTGATAGTAATACAATTGTCTACCACACCACATGCCTTTTTTAATTTTATTATCCAAAACAGAGGAAACTGTCACATTGGAGCAGTGAAACAAGCAGAAGAGGACTCCCTTCATTCTGTCTCGCTTCCAAAGAACAGGTAGAAGGGGAACAGTTTGCTAGTGAAGGAAAGAGACGCAGAGCAAGGCATATGAGATGAAGTTCTTGATAAAAGTCATTTATAACTGCCATTGGTAGGGCATTTATACGAATACAGATTGGTTCATTTTTCAAATTAATGCAGCCTTGCTCTGCCTGTGTAGTTGATGACGTCGTGCGGCAGTTAAATACGGAGTGAAAAAGATGAAAATTTAAATACACTTCTAATACAATCTTTAAATACTTTGCCAGATTGTTCCCATACTCTGCACATTGTAGCCCATTACATAATTCTTCCATATATTGGATATGTGCTTTCCTGGTTTGAGGCTGGTTCTAAACCACTGGTTATTGATTACTTATAAAACAGTCCTTCACAAAATATTACTGATGAGTTTATAGCGTATACATGCATATATACAGTGGTTCACAAAATATTACTGATGAGTTTACAGCGTAAACACACACACACACACACACAAAACGGTAGGTAATAACTGGAAGTCACAAATAAAATGCATTTTAAACTGTGCCACTCCATTTTGTTTAGAAATATATCATAACATTTGAAAAATTCTGAAAAATTATTTCATTGTACATATTCCATGTCCTTGATGAGCAACTTCATTAGATTAGTGCTCACCAGATTTATTAGCACTCCTAACAGGAAAATGCACCAAAATAAAAACTAATATTACAGGAAATAATTAACCCCCTGCAGCAGAGGAGCAGTAACCCTAGACGCACACATTTTTAAGATGCTTTAATTGTAATTGTTCCAGTAGTACGTCACTGTATATTGAATGTTCATAAGAAGGTGATGCCCAAGAACTAGTCAAAAGATGGGAGGTTTTTATTATTTGTTTTTTTTATTGGCATCTCCAATCCCACCCGAATCTGGGATGCCCAATTGAGGAACTATGCACAAGTCTTGCTCATATGCGACCCATTGCTGCCAACTCAGGAAAGTGAAGACAGTGTGCAGTCTATGGGGCTGTCTCATTGGCTATTCAGATTAGCTGGTGTCATGGAAAATCCAGTCCTCTAGGAAAATTTGTCCCCCCCACATCAATTCGCAGCATTTGAGTCATCTATGTAGTTTTCGCAGTAACGAAGAACACTCAGAAATAAATAAGCCAACTGATAGCTAGCATTTAAAATGATATGGTATGATTACGCTTAAAACAAGTTTCACAGTAATACAAACAAACCCAATGCATGAGCGGATTTGTGATCTCTCCAGATCACAAATAGCTAAATCAGTCATCTAATTGGACAAACTCGATGATAATTACTGAAGTAACGTAAGCGGACGTTATACCGCTATTTGCTTGTACTGTAAGAACAGCTAGCAACCTAGCTTTCTAATTAGGCTACAGTTCGCTTGTACTGTAATAACTGCCAGGTAGCTAGCCTGACAATTAGGCTAAAGTTAGTTTGCACTCTAGTAACTGCTAGCTTGCTCGCCAACTCCTGCGAAATGCTACCTAGATTGAAAGATGCTTCTTCATCTCGTCAGCTTCAGCTTCGTCTTCTGACATCAGATCAGTTGATAATGTGGCAAGAGTTCCGTCCGTAACCCCCCAGTTTAATTAGCTGATTTGAATGCAAGCCAAAAAATTGTATTTTCAGTGCCGTGAAAAAGTAGTTGCCTCCTTCTTGATTTTTTGCACATTTTTCACACTTAAATGTTTCAGATCAAACAAATTTTAATATAAGACAAAGATAACCCGAGTAAAAAAAAAAATGCAGTTTTGAAATGATTTCATTTATTAAGCATAAAAAGCTATCCGAACCTACCTGGCCCTGTGTGAAAAAATAATTGCCCCCCTTGTTAGATCATGAATTAACTGTGATAAACCACATTTTTGGAATACAATTTCACTAGCCATACCCAGGCCTGATTACTGCCAGACCTGTTGAATCAAGAAATCACTTAAAAGTACCTGTTTGACAAAGTGAAGTTGGCTAAGAGATCTCAAAAAGCAACATGTCATGCTGCAAACTAAAGAAATTCAAGAACAGATGAGAAACAAAGAAATTGACATCTATCAGTCTGAAAAGGGTGGCAAAGCCATTTCTAAGGCTTTAGGACTCTGGCGAATCATAGTGAAAGCCATTATTCACAAATGGAGAAAACTTGGAACAGTGATGAACCTTCCCAGGAGTGGCCGGCCCGCAAGAATTACTCCAAAAGTGCATCGACGACTCATCCAGGAGGTCACAAAAGAACCCAGAACAATATCTAAAGAACTGTAGGCCTCACTTGCCTCATTTAAAGTCATTATTCATGATTCAACAAAAAGAAACAGGCTGGGCAAAAATGGCAGCCATGGGAGGCTTCCAAGGCGAAAACTACTGCTGACCAAAAAGAACACAAAGGCTCATCTCACATTTGCCAAAATACATCTTGATGATCCTCAAGACTTTTGGGAAAATATTCTGAGGACTGACGAGACAAAAGTTGAACTTTTTGGAAGGTGTGTATCCCATTACATCAGGCGTAAAACTAACACATTAAATAAGAAGAACATCATACCAAAAGTTAAACATGGTGGTGGTAGTGTGATTGTTTGGGGCTGTTTTGCTGCTTCGGGACCTGGATGACTTGTCGTAATTGATGGAACAATGAATTCTGCTCTCTACCGGAAAATCCTGAAGGAGAATGTCCAACCATCAGTTGGTGACCTCAAACTCAAGCGCACTTGGGTTTTGCAGCAGGATAATGATCCGAGACACACTAGCAAGTCCACCTCTGAATGGCTTAAAAAAAAAAACAAACTGAAGGTTTTGGAGCAGCCTAAGCAAAGTCCGGACTTAAATCCAATTGCGATGGTGTGGAATGACCTTAGACAGGCTGTTCATGCTCAAAAACCCTCCAATGTGGCTGAATTAAAACATTCTGCAAAAAAGAGTGGGCCACAATTCCTCCACAGCGATGTAAAAGTCTCATTGCCAGTAATCGCAAACACTTGACTGCAGTTGTTGTCGCAGAGGGTGGCGCAACCAGTTATTAGGTTTAGGAGGCAATTACTTTTTTACACCAGGCCAGGTAGGTTTGGACAGCTTTTCCCCCTTAATTAATTAGATTATCATTTAAAAACTGCATTTTGTATTTACTCGGGTTGTCTTCGTCTGATATTAAAATTTATTTTCTGATTTGAAAGTCAAATCAAGTGTGATTTGTGACAAATTTAAGTGTGACAAATAAGCAAAAAAAAAAAAGAAATCAGTTAAGGGGCAAATACTTTTTCACGGCACTGTACATATTAAGAATGCCATGAATAATGCTTCTATCCATGAGTAATAATTTGAATATATGCAAATAATTATATATTTACACATATTCAAACAAGGGAGGGTGCAACAGGTGGAATTCTTTTCAATGATGTTGCTGGCTATCTAGCTAACAAAGCTAAAACTACCCAGTAAAAAGCTCAAACACAGTAACAGATGTATACTAATGATACACTTACTTAAACAGTCATTGACATTGTGCAGGTACTGAAAGGGTTTACCAAATGCCAATATGACCCAAATGAAATGTCCGGAATTGGATGCAGCTTTCAGATGTCAAAGTTACATGCACTGTTGTCGGTTTGAGGGGGGCTTAGAGAAAAAGCGGCAAGCTGCGTTGAAAGCTAGGTCACGAATAAAACACACAATTAGCTACAGCATGGCAAAAAACGAAACAACTAAAAATGAATTTGCCTCAGTCAAATTCGCGATTGGTACACCCAGCCTGTCCAACGTTAGCTCAACTACAACACTAACGTACTTTCACAACCATAGTTATATCGTGAACTTCAGGATAGCTAAGGTCATTTTGTGTGTCACATCGCCATGAAATATAGCCGGCTTCTCTCCTCATAACATGTAGCTAGCTAATAACCTAATTAAGTTGCGTTTAGCTGGCCCTCTGGAATCCGCCATCAGACCAATGCAGCTGATCCAGAATGCGGCGGCTCGTCTGATCTACGACCTTCCCAAACACTCTCACGGCATTCCCCTCCTCACTGTCTCACTCTACTCCACTGGTTGCCTGTCATGGCTGGAATCAATTTTAAAATACTGATGGCAGCATTTCAGGCAACAAGAGGGCAGCCCCAGCCTATCTTCAGGAGATCATCAGTCCCTATACACCCACGAGACATCTCCATTCGGCCACTGCTGGTCGACTGGTGCTCAACCCACACCATTCTGGAGCTGTTCAGTTTCATCTCTGGTCTGTTCTGGCCCCCAGATGGTGGAACAAGCTTCCCACAGAGGTCAGAACAGCAGAAACCCTGACCACCTTTAAGCGTAGTGAAAAGCCTCACTGGTTCAGACCTTGGGCTCTAATTTCGTAGACCAGGCGCAGGCGCGGCGAATGGAGGGTGCGCTGCGCCAACGGGGTGTGTCCGGGCGTATGTGCCAATTTCGTGCCCGGCGTAGCCTGGCGCAAGTACTCCTCTGTCCCGCCTCTGTCCCTCCTTCCAGCGCAAGTTGGCAAAGAAGGCGTGTTTGGGTATAACACAGCCGAGTCAAATATTGCTCACTGGCAAGAGAAACGATGGATAGCGTGTTCCTATTATTACAAACTGTTGCTGCTTTAAATTTTGGGATTAACATGCATGGACAACAATGCAAGATACGTTACACATTTATTTTCAATATGTGATCTTAACTCAGTACGAGATCATAGCAATCAGGCTGTATTCCTTTCCCCCACTAAAGACGATAAAACCTAAGTGACAATAATAGTAGCCTATTATTAAGCTGCTTGCACACTGGACGCGAAACGAATTTTTCGCTCGACAGATTGCGTCTTGTGTCCTAAAGTCTGACAGGGTTTTAATAAATCTCCGTGTCTGACAGTCTATTATTATTTTTAATTTCTTCAAATCTACTGACTCTTTTAGATATTAAAGGTGAATGTTTTGATAAGAGCGAGTCGACACTGGCGCGAGACAATGTACAATGCCTCCGTGTCAGACAGCCAAAAAAAAAAAAAGGACAGATTGATAACGAAATAAAGAATAAAAAGAAACATTTTAACAACAGAGCATCCAATGAACACTGCGATTTATTTATTGGCGGGTCATCTTTGTTGGATATCCCCTTTGTTGCTGATATATTTTTATTCTTTATTTCGTTATAAATCTGTTCTCATATCAATACTTTTATTTTTTGCTGGCTGGTGGACATGGAGTATTTTTGCATTTCGTGTCAGACAGTCTTGATCGTGCATGCGGTAATTTCTTCACACTGTCAATGGTCATGAAATTGATTTTCTCACGCACTATTTTATCTCTGCTGTGGAAATAAAGCGTGAATCTGTTCGATCCATCTGACTAATTTTCAAAAGAAAGACCGAATAAAGACTGCTGTCTATCTTCAACAGAAGAAAACAGACGAATAGGCTAAAAAGACCAAGAAAAGTCGATAGCTTCCAATTTGCATTTTGAGAAGGTCGAACACAAACATAGCCAAGTTTGCACGTCTAATAATTCCTGGAATACTCGGAAAAATTAGAACTTTTATGACTTTCGGACACGGAGCTATATTAAAACCCTGTCCGACTATCGCGTCTTTGCATTGACTTTGTCTGTAATCAGTCGTGCGAAAAATTTGTTTCGCGTCCAGTGTGCAAGCGGCTTCACTGAGCATAGAACGCAAGCATTCGATATATATATATATATATATATATATATATATATATATATATATTATACAGTTTGTGGTTGGCTGAGAAAGATGTGAAGTCGTTAGTTTGCATCACAGATTCAGCTGCGTTGATTAACCCCTTTGTGCAGAAGCCAAATTTGGCTATTTATGGGTTACCCACTTTAATGCTGTATAATTCAAGATTTAAGCTTCACAAAGAGGAAAAATGTGGCTCAATTCAGGAAAGACACTTACAGCATTTAGAATTACATTGTATTTCAGTTTATTTTCATGATTTTGGTAGAGAAAATGAGCAGCAAACATAAAAAATCTTCATGAGAATTCACCATTGAAATTGCAAAAAAAATAATTCTGACGATTGAAAAACTGCTGGGGCTTAAAACTATACATTTATGGTATCATAAACTCCTTGAGCACAAGTAGAATTCATCTTCAAAATTACATTCTAGATTACCTACATGCTATTAGCCAAATTATACAGCTACCCAAGTGTCTCCCCAAAGTCTCAAAATGATTTGCTGTCAAATCATTAAAAAAAATCATGTATTTAACACAATTAAAGCTTTAAGGCATGAAATTTAATATGAACGAATGATTTTCTGGTTGAGTTTAGTATGAATTTATCAATATCAGTGCAGTTGAATACCAATGGTCACCAGTAACCTCTCCAAATATGAACGTGCCTTTTCTCCATAATAAAGTTTAGAGTTTTGGCCATTTTTCTTCAAAGCCAGCACAAACACGCATTAAATTAACTGCTAATTAAACGGTCAGAACATTCACCCTGTAATGAAAGCTACCAGTCCCCTCTTCAAAGCTCACGAACCCTTTTCAACACTTATAAGGAGCAAGTACACCTCACTAACACAGTAATATCTGAATTCTGAAATATACCTTATTTTAACTGAACAGACACTCCACTTTCAGGGAATATCAAATCCATTGCGTCTCCCGATTCAAAAGAAACGTGCAATGAACGTACCGGGGGTCCACACCAAAATGCACGGGCAGTTCGCGTTTTAAACAGGAAAAAAACCTCGACATTCGACTTAGTTGAGTACATATACATTCCGAAACAGAAAAAAAAAACAAACAAAAATAGCAGCCTGACCTTTTTCGTGAATCCCTCCTCCAGAGACATTGACTGTATAAAATAGAGAGCGATGTATCCAGTAACAAGAACCCTCCGGTCCTGTTTCATTCGAAATAATTCCAATAGAGCATATCGTTCTCATTTAAATTCTGTAATGTAACTGAACACTTCAAGGCCAGTTTTGCGAACCGATTTTCTATAAATCCTGTCTATTTTAACCGCGTAATGTGCATAACGTAGACAGGATACAACCGAGCCTGCTGATACGCATTGGTTTGTATGCTCTGTGTTTGTCCAATCAATGTGTTTCACTTACTCTAAAATGTTTAAACACTCGGGAATTGGATAAGAAACGAGCCATTCAATACATTGTTATCAGGGAAACTTCAGGAGGCCATGAAGTGTAACTCTACAATTACGCAGAAGAGCTTGAGTGTATGGTTGAGTGATTGGCTATCAACGCCAGTACTCGGGTGGATATAAGGAAGCGCTGGATTTGGCAATGAAGGAATCTACGCGTAAATCCACGGTAGGGAACTACAATTTTTTTGTATGGGACAACTGTAATAGGCAATAGAATGTGAGAGAATTAATACCATGTCGATTTTTTTGCCTCAGAAAACTGATTTTTATGAACTACTAAATGGAATACTGTTAGCTCACTGTGGCTAAACTGGTTGCTACAAAGGATAACGATTTTTTCTGTGTCAAGATATCGTTTTTTCAAACTGCTGAATCGACACTATGGGCAAGGATACTGACCAGTCTGCACATCAGGCTTAGCTGAGGAGTTTAATTCATGCAGCTCTCGAAAAACAGGGAGTGGAGTGAACTTCCCCGTATTCAGAACCGCGTTCGAGGTCTGCTTGCTTGTGAACATTCAATAACTGATCCGGGGGTGCTATCTAGTGATCGAGTACAGTAACAGCGTACTTCCAATTTGCAGGTCTATAGATGCGGGCATCTACATCTGCAGAAAGGGGTTAAGCCAGGTCAAGTTTCCATTACGCGTGGCAACCGCCTTTAATCTGACCTCAGGACAATCGATATAGATACTATAATTTATGTCCTTATTCAGATAGTTACATTAAATAGTGCTTCATGTAATTATTTCTTGCATTGAAATGTACCTGACATTCTGTAAACCTGCCTGTGAGATTTCGGTGAAGAGTGCGCACTCTGCGCCGGTCAGCCAAATTACCACTGCACGGAAATTAAACCAGGTTGGAGCTGGCGAGTTTTCTGCGCAACTCCAGCGGAGACTTTTTCTACGAAATTGTCACTGCGTCTTCATGAATATGTGACACCTCCCCCTACTACGCCGCCACACCCATCTCGGTGCACCTTCCTCTACCGAAGGCTGCGCACCTCACGAAATTACCACTACGCTGGCTGCGCCGTACGAAATTACCACTGCGCGGGCTGCGCCTCGCTACGCCACCTGCGCTGCGCCAGGAAATTAGAGCCCCTTATCTCTCCCCCCCAAAACTAATGCTGTGCCTAGTACTAGGTGTAGTTATTCATAGCGTGGTGTTTTGGCTCGATGAATTATTGACTTGATTATTTTATTTTCCTCCTTAGGTATTTAATTGAGTGAAGTCCTTTCTATGCATTTTTATTTTTAAGTGGTATTTTAAATGGTATCTCCTGATTGGTTTCCCTGCATCCCCTGTCCTTCCAAAAACACTTTCTTGTGCATCCTTCTGGACAAGAGTGTCAGCTAAATGACAATAATGTAATGTAAATGATACAAGTGTCTTCTTCATTGAAATCATTCCTGTTTCTGTGACACTAAAATCCTAATACATAAAGCCTTAAAAGGGGTCATGAACACAGATAAGGATTGGCTGGATTTGGCATTTGCATGTTGGGGTTAAAATATCAAATGAATCAACCAAACCTATTTAACCATTTAACAAAAAAGCAGTTTCCTTCAAGTGAAGGTTTCACAACTAATGGAAGCAGGGACTCGTTTACAGCATGGACTACATCACTCTTTTTTTTATTGTTTCTCAACTTTATCTAGAAAGGCCCAGTTATGGTGCAGGGTTTCATTCCAACTATGCACTTACTCAACCGACTCTCTGAATAAACCCCCAGAGTTTTTAGCAAAGACTTTTTAATAGAATTAAAGCATCTCTCATTTGCTGGCACTTTGAGTTTATCTATAATGTAATCACTTATTTTCCAACAGTTTTTATGTATTTCCAGTCAAGTGCACCAATAATTCTGGAGCCCACTGTAATTACATACTCAGTTTCATATAACACATGTGATCTAACTGATTAGATAGGATAGTAAGGTATATATATAATAATCTGTCAAGGGTTGCTTCAGTTCACACCAGGTTTTCCTACAAGTTCCTGTGTACCTCATCCCTCCTCTCCCACCCCTGGGCCCTAAGGTGCTCCTGTGTGCACATAGGTGGTCTTACCTGGCCAAGTTGGCAAGAAAACCTGGCTGGTCTCTCTCAGAGGGGGCGGGGGCTCCTTGTTCCCCCTGTTGTTTGGTCCTGGCCAGCTCCTCCCACTCACTCTGAGCCCCGCCTTCCTCCCACCCCTCTGTCTGCAAGACAGCACTGCTGACTAATGAGGGGATGGAACAGAAGACACCAGGAGCCGTAAGCGTTTGTCTGAGCAAAAACCAATAACCTGACCAAATACAAGATAAATCAACACATTCACGTCATCATGGCAAATATGGCGAAAACTGATCTGAACAACAGTAAATCGCAGCCCTCTGCACACGTGTGCGAATGCAAATGCGCAAGAAGCATATTACCTGACAGAGTGTGAAGAGCACCTAAACGTACTGGAACCTGAACAGAGGAAAAGATCAAAGATGCGCAACAATATCGATGGCAAATTCCGGTAACCATTGATAATTACAATGACACTATGCACTTCCTCATCCAATTACAGCGATCAGCTCAGTTATCACACCTGAGTGCTCTCCTGTGTTGGGTGCTGGTTGTGAGCAGCATCAGCGGAGTGATGTGTTCTTGGGGCAGAGCGGATAGACACAGCGGGTGTTTGTGTGGGAGCGAGACTCATCCCGCTGTCTCCCGCCATTCCTTCTGCTTCATCGACCCTCTCAGGAGGCTCCGGCTCCCTCCCGCTGAGGCAGAGAGGACACAGGGCTGTTACTGTCATGGCCGCCGCCAGGGGCTTTGCTGTGGTGTTACAATCAGTCAGCACATGCCTCGCTTCTGCTCGCTTTCCGCAGCATTGGACACAACGAGCCAGAGTTTGTCAGGTGCCGGTTAGGAGGCTGAGCAGCCCCAGGACTATGCTGTGCTGCTCCACTGCCAACACACACACGAATACTGGTGCAGACACACACACACACACACACACAGAAAAAAACACAGATATTGACTGACACACACACACACACATGCACACATTCTTACACTCACTGACACACACCCATACACAGTTACTGAGATACACACACCAACAAATGCTAACTGAAAACACCCACACACATACACACACACATCTACAGAGTTTCCTTTTGTCCCTTACAGCAACCCCCAGGGCCCGTACCCATAAATCCTGTACCTTGGACTGTTTGCAATTTCCTCTTTTAATTTAACAGTCCGCTGGGATCATTTTAGCTCATAATAACAGCTCACGTGTACCGTAAGCATATGTCTCTTCGCATTACTTCTTCTGATTGACTTTGTTATTATTCAGGGTAACTTGTATAAACTCTTTAAAACCGCTGCAGTGGCCAAACCTGCAGCGTCTTCAGGGCACAATCAGGAAAGCATACATGAAGATTTCAAAACTAGCTCCCTCCGACTGTTCTCAGTGTTTTTTCATCTGTGCCCAGTTTCTGCGCGAGTGCAAGCCACCCTCTCTTTAGCTAAATTAGCACTCGCAGCCCACTGTTTGACAGACAGTTAGATTGAAACAGCACCCAGCACTGCGGCTGAACACACAATGGCAGCTCGATCTGCCCGTTTCATAACTGTAGATAAAGACTTAATTACAGTGAGCGACGGCCGCTGCCACTGTCCCCTTCCGTAGCTGCAAATCTGGGTTAGATCCGGAGGTGGAGGGAAAAAAAGCCGAATTCAGATAAGAGAGGGAGAAATTTTCATATATAATGAAAGACAGTTGCTGTGGGAGCGTAATTAAAAAGTTGAGCGGTGAAGTCAAAGTACGAAAGAGAGGGAATAAAACGCAGGGACGCAGATGTACAAACAGACGGTATATTAGACACACAAATACGTCAGTTCTTTGAACTTCCGTCCCTGCAAGGAATCAGTCTTACCATCTGTGCTGAGTTGGAGAGCCCCCCTGTGGCTGCTCAGTCCTACTGCGTTTGTGCCGGCAGGGGAGGCAATTAGGCAGATAGATTGAACTTCGTCCTGCAGCACTCACCTGTGTCACACAAAGCCACACACAGACCTTGACTCACTTATGCCTCTGAAAACAAGAATCCCATAACGGTAATGTTTAAGACACAGCAGCCAAGAAAGACACCTTATATAAATAAAAACCAATTATATGTAAACATTATTTCAGTGATAAAGCACGATAGAATCAGCCCACTGCAGGACTGAGCAGTTCAACAAAAATAAATGCAGGATGAATCCCAAAAAAGCATTTAAAATTAAACAAAGCCAGGGAAGAGTATGAGCTGAAGTTAATATCTTGAAATAAGAATTTTTGTCGTCTATAGCAGTGGTTCTCAAACTCAGTCCTGGGGGACCCCTGTGTATACTGGTTTTCATCCCAAGCACAATTGCAATTCCAGGATTTTAACAAGCTGTTAGGTGCTTTTGATCTTCAGAGAGGTAATTTACCATCTTAATCTACAGGATCCTTTGCATAGCTTGGCAATGCCCCAAAGATGACCAATTTTACATTGTGCTCATTGCACTGTACGGTCATAATTAGATAGGTAACAGACCAATAAGATTTATTTGCCAATTTAATGACATAACAGGTAACTTAGTTAATTGCTGTATAGGCAATAATTGGCAATTTTTTCATGATACTTCACCACAAAACTGGCGGGCCTCATTATCATTGGCATTGTTATTAGAGTCTTCATCATCTTCTTGACGGATAGGAATGAAGGCTAGGTGTTCATACCAATTAAGAGCCTGCTGATTGACCTCAGTGTTTAATTGCATTGGTTACAGATCACCTTTCTACATACATTTTGAAATCAACAGTTTGAAATTTAATCCAGTGAGTACTACATGCCCATAGAAGATAAATTTTTCATCGCATACATAGACAATTCTGACAGGATATAATTTAAGAATTTAAGTAATCCCACAACATAAGGTCCTAGTTTGGATAATTTAAATCTTGTTAAAATACTGAGATTGCCATTGTGGTTGGAACAAAAACCAGCATACACAGGGGTCCTCAGGACCGAGTTTGAGAACCACTGGTCTATAGCAGTGACGTGATTGGTTACATACTGTATTATTCTTCACTTAGTTATGAGAGCACCCTCTGCTGGTATACTAAATGTCCAGTTCATTTCACAGGGTAAAGTACTTTGAATCCCCTTTTAGCATGTTCGGTTACAAAAAAAATAAAATGCGTACTCTTAGACTTGCAATCAGCAGGCTTGGTTTACCTATCTGTTACCACAATTCTACAGACTATGCGCATAATTTGCAAATCTGTTGCGTTTGCCTTTACAAACACAGGGAACATATGGTACTTATGGAGAGATTCTGGTTTCCTTCGAAGGCATTAGTTACTTAGCAATCGCTCAGATGAATGGGAGTGTAAATCAGCGAGAGAGGCTTACTCACTGGCGCCAAGTCTCTGGACTGAATTTCTGAAGGAGAGAAACAGCACAAGACATTCAGGACCAATCAGAATATGGCCTTTACCATGTGCTAAATCTTTTTCCCCCCAGAAAAAACGGTAACATCCCCCATGATTGGAGTGAAAGATATACCCTCTGATCAATCACTGTGCATGTTTCTGGTTCATGCAAAATGTCTATGTGAATCTGGTCCTGAGCATAGATCATGAAACAGGGGGTGTGGGCGTACCTGTGCGTGCATGCAGGGCACCGCGAGTCTCCACGTAAAGGGTGAGGAGGAAGGGATATGCTGTCAGCGTCAGCGCCCCCTGCTGGAACTGCAGCTCGGAGACCCTTTCCCACCTGCTCTTGTCTGTATATTCAACATAGTCAAGCCAACACCTCACCCTCAATTCAATTTTTACCTCACAAGTAGAGACACAACATTACATAAAATGTGCAAAAAACACTGACCTATAAACTAAATGAGCTCTATTGCATGCAGAAATGGATTAGTATTCTTTCTTTACTGATACATTTGCTGAGAAAATTGCTTTGCTTAAATGTCCCCTATCATGCCACCAGGTGTACAGCTAACTGGCCTTTACAAGCTATTTCACTGTTTATCGTGACATAGCAAGGGGGAGGGACCACCCAGAATAATGAAGGAACTGAT
Source organism: Gymnothorax reevesii (assembly GCA_029721435.1). Classification (NCBI taxonomy): domain Eukaryota; kingdom Metazoa; phylum Chordata; class Actinopteri; order Anguilliformes; family Muraenidae; genus Gymnothorax; species Gymnothorax reevesii. The sequence continues at coordinate 10,938,383 of CM056586.1, forward strand.
CAGCTGGTAGGCTGAAGTTGATCAGTCCTTCTTGTCTTTGGGTGATGACCGTATGATGTCACAATGAAACACATTTTGAAATGTCTTGTAATGGTAATTTGGCTCTGCATCAGGTGATATAAGTGAGCAACATTTTCCGAAAAAAGGTGGACACTATTTGCATTACTTCCCCTCACTGGCTTGGACTGTGTGTACTTATGCACCATCATTGATTGTGCTTATTACCTTCGCCAGCGACTTCGCTGACGAAGGTAATGTTTTGATCCCCGTGTATTTATTTGTTTGTGTGTCTGTCTGTATGTGTATCGAATAACTCAAAAAGTACCAAACGGAATTTCATAAAATTTGGTGGGTTGATTTGGCATGACCTGAGGATCAATCGATTAGATTTTGGGAGTGATCGGGTCAAAGGTCAAGGTCAAGGCCACAAAAAGGTCAAAACCGACTTTCGGCCATATCTCGGTCAATTTTTATCCGATCGGCATGAAACCAACGCCAGTGGCGAGGGATTCAGTGGCGTCGGCGAAGGTATGCGCTCTACCGAGTGCCCGTTCTAGTTACCTCCGCCAAGGAGGTTATGTTTTCGGTGCCGTTTGTTTGTTGGTTTGTTTGTGTACAACATAACTCAAAAACTTATGGCAGGATTTTGATGAAATTTTCAGGGTAGGTGGGTATTAAGTCAAGGAACAGCTGATTAAATTTTGGCATATCTAGGCCAAAGTACTGCTGAGATATACGCCAAAGTTCAACATTTCAAGTCTTTCCAATGGGCCGGAGTTCCGATTGCCGTGCTTTTCGGTTTGCTGCCCCCTGGCGGAGGTCTGCGCTCTCTGAGTGCTTTTCCAGTTTTCTGTGTGAACTTATACAGGGAAAGATGTTGAAGTGCTTCGTGACAAAGGGCTGTAGGTTGTCAAGGTTTGCTAGCACCACGCGGACAGCATCCTGAAAGACATTAGCAGACACAGGCAGATGTTGCCAGCTAAGGCTCAGCAATGCATTGTCAGTTCAAGATATGCAAGTCAAATTTAAGGCGCTTTAAACATAAGTTTGGCCAATGAGTGCTGCTTTTCCCTAAGACTTCTCTAACACAGAGGGTCTGTCTCCACTTTACCTCAAGCTCTTGGGTGACATGTTCACTGCTGATGATTTCATCACTAAAACACAATAAAAAGTAGCAAAAAGAGGTCAGACAAAAACATTTAAAGTGTATCCTTACCTGTCATGGCCTCAGCTGGGCATGAAACATTCAGCACAGATGTTTTACATGGGAGCTCACAGAGATTAGCCAAAACATTATGACCACCGACTATGAAGAGGATAATTTTATCTCATAACAAGGATGGATGTCAAGAGCAGGGATATATATATATATGATACACTGACAGTCAGTTCTCTTAGTCAATGAGTTAGATGCAGAGGAAACAGGCAAGTGTAAAGACCTGAGAGACTTTCACAATGCCACATGATTGTAATGGCTAGATGTTCAGGTCGGTGTATCTCAGAAGTGGCAAGACTTATGCGGTGATCCTTAACAGTTATGGGAAGTACCTCCTGATAGTGACACAGAGAGAGCCAAACAGTTAACCGACGACAGGGTGTTGTGCGTCCAAGGCTTAACAATGCTCAAGTCTGGAAACCCTGAGTCCGGGCACTCATGTGGATGTAAATTTTATGCTTGCCACCAACCTAGACATTGTTGTGGACCAGGTATAAACCTTCATGGCAACAGCATACCCCAATAGCAGGGGCCTCTAATGTTTGGCCCACTGGCTCATATCTAACAGCTAATACAGAATTTGTCTGGTGAGTGATATCTGTTCTCTATACTGCAATGATTTGACTTTTTTTTTCTCGCCTGTATCTGCAGCCGTTCTTGATCTTGAACTTGTAGACATGGCGTCCAGCTCGGAAGAAACGGGTCTCAGGGAGGGGGAATGAGAATAACTGGATTGGCATTCTGGATGAGAGGCACAGCTGAATCAGGTCACATCATAAACACGCTTTCTCTGTGCTGACAGCCCATGAAGGGAAATGTAGAATAAAGAAAACGCTACGTGAACCACGCGCAAGTGAACTGCCATAGTCGACTAAATGATTGGGATTGCAATTTTTTACCATTTTAATTCTTAATTACAAATAATTTTTCACTCTGACTGTCAGTCTCTGGCGCTACTTACAAGCTAACAAGAAAGTAAGTTAATTTTCAAAAGTTGGGTAACTTACGTAAGTCCTTTAGACGCAACAAGAGATAAAATCAGAAAAGAATACTACATACAACAAGTGAAATTAATCTAGATGGACTGGCGCCTCTGTTGACATATTCTGAGATATCGTTGATTAGAAAATAATAAAGGGCACATCAGCACTCTCAGCCAACACCACTAGCTAGCGCGCGATAGTGCTCATTCAGAACTCCATACTCGCGGTGCGCGTCATATCGCCTTTCAGAACTGAGTATTTCATTCTTGATCACGCCCATCCGAGAAATGTTTACCGTAAAACGCCTAGAAGGGCGTGAGAGTAATTCTCAGCTACGCAGAATCCAGAATGTAAGTGGTTAAAGAAACGTTTCTGTCGAACCTCGTCTAGACAGAAAATCCCCGCCTCCGAGTTTGTTCAACAAATTCGATTGGCCTTTTCACCGTCACTCAGACGACTTACCGCGGTCACGCGAGGAAAGACGTTCAAACCTGTCACATGATCGAGATCGACTACCGTCATGTGCGGACATGTCTTTCAAACCGGTTAGTGTAATCGGCACTCCGTGAACCCTGCTCACCTGTGAAGTAAGTTGGTAACGAATTTCCTTCGTAAGATAAGCGTGTCCTTTTCCATGCGATAAATGCGCGCTAGCTAGCAAGTTGTAAACACGATAAACTAGGGGATGTCACTGGACGTAATTTAAATACGGAATTGAACGTTGTGCAGTCAGTGTGGTATATTGTCTCAGGTTGACGCCACCCATTGCGAAACAAGGAATACAGACTGGGCGAAGGCTTCCTTAAACTTAGCACCTGTGCAACCCGCTTTTAGCTCAAATACAGTGTATTCTGGTTTAGCACAATAGTTCTTTGTTGCTGGAGATCAGCAGCAAGTTTTGTTATTTGCAAATGTTTGCATCCACTAATGATCTGTTGCTTATGTTCCAGTAGGTCCTACTGCCCTGCTTCCTCCTGATGGCTGAACAGCAGCCGTCAGCTCAGTTGAACACTGGGGCTCAGATGCCCCTCCTGGGCCTAGGAACTTACCGTCTTAGGGGACAAGAGGAGACCTACTTAGCTGTAGATGCGGCGCTGGCAGCCGGTTACCGTGCTTTCGACACAGCAGCCGTTTACCGGAACGAGGCTGACCTGGGCTGTGCTCTCAGGGACCTTCTGCCCAAGTATGGTCTGAGTCGCGACGACATTTTCATCACCAGCAAACTAGGACCACAAGATCAGGGTTCTAGGGCCCGGGAGGGATGCGTACGCAGCCTGGAGCAGCTGGGGTTTGAGTACATCGACCTTTATCTTGTCCACTGGCCTGGCACTCAGGGCCTGCCTGTGGGAGACCAGCAGAACCCTAGAAACCGAGCACAGACCTGGGCAGTGCTGGAACAGTTCCTCGCTGATGGAAAGTTCCGGGCCATTGGGATTTCCAACTACACTCCTGGGCACCTAAAGGAGCTTCTTCAGGCTTGCCGCGTGCCTCCTGCTGTGCAGCAGGTAGAGTTCCACCCAAGGCTGACCCAGAGAGAGCTCAGGGCCTTTTGTAGGGAGGCAGGAATTTGCTTCCAGGCCTACTCTTCCCTCGGGACTGGGGCCCTTCTGTCAGACCCGGTGGTGTTAGGTGTGGCCGCAAGGTACGGCCGCACCCCAGCCCAAGTGCTGCTCCGGTGGGCCTTGCAGCAGGGTGTACCTGTGCTGCCCAAATCGTCCCAGCCAGAGAGGATCAAGGAGAACGGGCAGGTCTTCGACTTCCAGCTTAGTGAGGAGGACATGGGGAAACTGTCTGACCTAGACTGCGGAGAGAGGTTCTGTTGGGACCCCTCGACCGTGGCCTAGAACTCAAAAAAATATATGAACAGAGGAATTCAGCAGGGGTTTCAATGTGCATCACGGACAGGGCAGGGCAACATGTTATAGATGGGACACTTCTCTTACTCTGTATAAATATCAATTACCACTAAAACTTGTATTGATCAATATTATGGATACATTTGCTTTTTGAGACGGCTTCATATATTTTAATAAGAATATCTCATTTTAACTTGAAATATCAAGACTTACAGCCTCATATCTATAAGCATGTTCAAAACTGTTATACAGCGTAAATGCATGCATCGAAGTCCAGTGGCTTGCATTACTAACTTCAATAATGTAAATTTAAACAAAATTCCATACGTTGATGCCGGTAACTGTCATGAAATCGACAACGGTACATAATTGCCATGAGTGCAATGATCCATGAAGCCAAAATACATTTTTCAGAAAACATTGGTTGTCAACTCACATAGTATATCATGAAAATTCTGAAATAAAAATTCTGGAACCATGTCGCAAATACCACGGATTTCCCAAGATATAACATAGTGGACTTGTATTTCAGGATGTGCAACAATTCATTTTTTGCTTTCAGATTTAAACAAATGGTGCCAGGCACAACAGACTCCACCCGCAGGAGCTGTTTGAGTGCCTTGGGTGTTGAATAACCTGGGACCCACCTGATCTTTGACCCCTATTGCCAAGGACTCTAATGACATCACACTGTAGTGTAACAAATGTTTCGAAGCAAAATTGAAAAACGCATGTTTTGAAGCCAGTTAGAACTTTATTGGAACAGACTTCAGGAAGTTACTGTGAAAAAATCTTTTGTTTTTGGTGACCGTGACGCCATTAGCTCATGCAATCCTGAGACCATAGCACACCTTTCCCGAAAATTGCATGAAGTGATCACATCATTTTTGTGCTTAACCACTGACATGTAAACAAACATACTAAAGCCACCAAATACATTAGCCCTCCCCCTTAGGGCGGGGTAAAAATGTGTAGTATTCACAAATATTTGTGCCACTGAAATTGATACACCACTTCAGCGATTAATGTTTGGTTGCCATGGAAGCATCAAAGGCAGGATTGCAGCTATTGGGTTACCTCCATCAGCACTTTACTGTATTGTAGATGGATGGAGCACCCTGTGCAATTAAAGCGGCTTTGCTCCAACGCTGCCCTCATATACTTGCATCATGGACATTTCAGTTTTATCAGCATCTCTAATTCACCAAAAGTGGCTTTATACAAACTAAAATAATTGACTACTGGTATTTTCGCATCTCCCCGACGACAATAGTCGGGAGATACTATGGTTTAGTTCCGAAGCCGCCGCCTCAGAGATCCGGACTCTGGAAGCTACAATTATTACAGGAATGTTTTCAAATTTTATATAGGCAAAGATATATGTATGACAATGCTCAAGACCAATTCTCGTCTATTTCGGAAGTCCAGTATGGCTACCGGCAGCCATTTTGTTCATAATTTGGGGGTCGGGGAGATGGACTCGGTCCTTGTGGCGACTGAGTTATAGTTTTTACTTTGAGGGGATATTAATTCTTATTATTCATTCTGGGGCTGCCATGCTAATTCCCAATTGGTACCTGTCACCCGATAGTAGACAGTGAAACTTTGGACCGTGGTGCATTTATCCTGTGAACTGCCCTTTGAAAAATGTTAACCTGAAAACACAAAAATAAATTAAATCATAATACAAGAGGTTTTGCGGCTCAAAATCCTTTTATTTTACCTCACCAGGAAAGAAAATTAATTTACAAAAGTTAAAAAATAATATTGAGAAAGACACAACCATCCCATACACTTTGGTTTCAAGTAATATCAGCGATTAGAGTGAGACTCATGTCTCACAGCTTGGTGGATCCCTTCTGGGTCATATCAATTCATAATAATAATTGCATAATCTATAGTATAACAATTCAGAGGCACAGAAAACTGGAGCAGTACGGAAAAGGGGTGTCTTAATCCCAGAAACGGTGGAATGCACCAGAACCATATCTGAAATCTCACACTTCAGGGTGGGGATGAGTGACACTGCAGTCATTGTAGCGGCACAAATTCTAAGCTGGACCTACTCTCTGTCAGAACTGGGACAGCTGGACTGTTGCACTCAACCTGAGAAATTCAACTGGATCCATACTACTACCTGAGACCAGAGCATGCGAGAACATTTCATACGTTGAGAAGAAACACGAGTAAACACAGATACGGATAATTAGAGTGCCCTCTCATTTACAGTAGATTTCCAGTTCCTTATTTAAATGCACTAAAAGTATAAAAATGTACTTACATCTGAGGGCCTCAGCCTTTGATATGCAGAAAATTAATATTTCACAACATACATTATTAGGCACTGTTCTTGTACTAAATATAAATATAGTGGTCTTGGCTTTTTTCATATAAAATGTAAGACTTCTCTTCAGAAATGCTTGTCCTATTACATTAGAATTTGGACAGATTGTCATTTAAGTGCGATTTTGTAAAGTTTTTTTTTTTTTTTTTTTTTTTAATGAAGGGAAATCTAGCTGAATCAGTTATTTGAAATGATTCCACAAAGTAAAAGCTATAAACAATTCTTATCCTTCTTAACCTTTTCTGTATTATGTCTTGCATAGTGTTCTTTCAAGACATACGCTAAGGAACTGTCGGTTGTCGTCCTGGAGGTGGGCTTGCTGGTTACCCATCTTTCCGATTTTTCTGTGCACCAAAGCAGCTTGTCTGGACTAGTTTTGACTAACTTTCATCAGTCACTCCGATGCTCCCTCCCTCCCCGATCACTCTGCACATCTGTCCACTCCAGAGCCGCTATTGCTGTTGAGCTCATTGTCTGAGTCCTTGCCTCTCCAGAAGGCAAACCAGGAGAACGAGGTACGCATCTTGGAGGCCCTTCCTTTCTGCAGCTCCTTCATTGCCTGTAGGAGGCGCCAGAGAGACGGCAAACAAAAGGACAGGAGTAAGGGGTGGGTGGAAGAGGCAAATATTATGCATTTTATTGACTTTATGAATTGGTCCTACCCATCGTATATAAGCAAAGTGGCTAGAAAAAACTGACAATTAGCCTAATGATAAAAAACGAAGAGGTCACAGCAATGGATCTCTATGCCTAGGTCTGGCAGTCTTGGGGGGGCTTTTACATCTATCTCATTTGGTCCTGACTTTCATACTTCTCAGTTTGGTCAGAAACCTCCCGCGGACCAGAGTCCAGACCAAACAGCCAACACCTGATTTGGCCAAATGAGGTCGTCTTGATCCAGAGCAAATTTAACCACGCTTTGGTTAATTTCAAGAGTCAACATGTTTTCTAGATGGGTAGGACTTTTGGACCAATTATGGGACGTTCTGGTAAAGAGCTTTCATAACCAAGAAAAAGGAATTATGGCAAAACACAATAGAGCTGTGGTAGCGCATGGGAGAGGTCAACTCTATAATCAAAAATCCAAAAAGGTTTCAGTTGTTTCCAAGAAATTGCCATGTCTTACAGAATTGCTTTCCTGTCAGCAATGATACAATTTTTGCACTGTGCACTATGAGGCCTTTCATTTGAGGAAGTCAAGCTGGTTCCCCATACTGCGCTTAAAGTTGGTGCCACAGGTTAGTAATGGTAAAATATTTCCACAGCAGAAACAACATGAATCTTTCCGTTCATATTTTCCTTTCATTCAGACTGTAATGCCCATCGAATTGACGAAATGCCAACATAAGACACGTGCCCATCTAAAAGCCGACTGTTTATAAGCAAAGCCAGCTGCAATTCATGAAGGTGATGGCGAAAGGACTTCTACATGTCTGTTCTTGGTGAGCTCGCTAAATTGCAATGTGAAACCAAAACAAACCAGAAATGTGTACAGTGTAACAAAAACCCAAATCCTGGTCCAGATCTTGGTTTGGAATTTCAGGTGTGAAAACTCTTTACAGTGCCTCCCTTGTTTTTCAGTTTCAGTGGTCATGGTAAAGTCCTGTAGTCACTGTCAGCAACGAAACGTGTGCTTAGACCGCAAATCCCAATTTCCATGTGAACCAAAGCCACTGAATGTGAAACACATAGAGGTCTTCATTTTCCTGAGGAGAAGAACCACAGGTAATGTATGTGGAGAAAGAAGACTGCCAAGCTACAAATAAAAAGGCTGTCTGGTGCGACAATATTGAACGGCAAATTCAAAAGACGCTTCTGGGATTTTCCATGTCTGGTCTTTCTATACTCGTAATGCAAATGTCTGCAAGCATTAAACTGATGAATGAGAGGCGCCTTGACTTTGACACACTTATGGAAAATTGAGCTAACGAAATGTACAACCCCTATTCTGAAATAGTTGGGACAAAGTGTAAATTGTGGATAAAATCAAAACGCAATGACTTTCAAATCACACCACCCAGTACTTTATTCACAACAGAACAGAGATAACATAGCAAATGTTGGAACTGAGAAATTTTACAATTTTATCCACAAAATGAGCTCATTTCAAATTTGATGGCTGCTACAGGTCTCAAAGTTGGGACAGGGGCCTGTTAACCATGGTGTAGCACCCCCTCTTCTTTTTAACACAGAGTGGAGGCGTCTGGGCATTGAGGAGACAAGTTTCTTGAGTTTAGCCATTGGGATTTGATGCCACTCTTGTATAATACAGGCTTCCAACTGCTGGACAGATTTGGGTCTCCTTTGATGGTCTTTTCATTTAATTATGCACCAAATGTTCTCAATCGGTGAAAGATCAGGACTGCGGGCAGGCCAGTTCAGCACACGGACTCTTCTACTACGAAGCCATGCTGTTGTAAAAGCTGCAGTGTGTGGTTTTTCATTGTCCTGCTGAAATACACAAGGCCTTCCCTGGAATAGATGTCCTCTGGAGGGGAGCATATGTTGGTCTAAAACCTTTATGTAACTTTCAGCATTCACGGTGCTTTTTAAAACATGCAACTGTCCTCACCATATGCACTAATGCATCCCCATACCATTACAGATGCTGGCTTTTGAATTGAATGCTGATAACAGGAGGGGTGGTCTTTCTCCTCTTTAGCCCGGAGGACACGACGCCCACAACTTCTAACAAGAATGTCAAATTTGGAGTCTTCCGACCACAGGACACTTTGCCACTTTGCTACAGTCCATTTTAAATGATCCTTGGCCCACAGAAAACAGCAGCGCTTCTGGATCATGCTCAACAATGGCATCCTATTTGCATGATAGTTTTAGGTGGTATTTGTGGATGGCATGGCAGACTGTGTTTACTGACAGTGGTTTCTTGAAGTATTACTGGGCCCACTTAGTAATGTCAATGACAGAATCATGGCGGTGAGTAATGCAGTGGGGTCTGAGGGCCCGAAGATCACGGGCATCCAGTATAGGTCTTCGGCCTTGTCCCTTATGCACAGAGAATTTTCCAGTTTCTCTGAGTCTTTTGATGTTATGCACTGTCGATGATGAAACCTTCAAAACCTTTGCAATTTGACTTTGAGGAACATTGTTTTGAAAGTAATCCACAATTTTTTTGCGCAAGCCTTCACAGGTTGGAGAGCCTCTGGCCATCTTCACTTCTGAGAGACTCAGCCTCTCTATGACATCCCTTTTATAGCCAATTATGTTACACACCTGATGCCAGTTAATTACTTGGAAAATGTTCTTTCAGCTAATTCTTAGATATTAGTTGCTCTTTTTCAGCCCCCCTATTTTTTTTGCCTGCGTCCCAACTTTTTTGAGACCTGTTGCAGCCAGAAAATTTGAAATAAGCTCATTTTGTGGATAAAAATGTAAAATGTCTCAGTTTCAACATTTGAAATGTTATCTATGTTCTATTGTAAATAATATATTGGCTCGTGCGATCTGAAAGTCATTGCATTTTGATTTTATTCACAATTTACACTTCGTCCCAAACTATTTCAGAAATGGGGTTGTAGACAGATAACGCGTCTAATTTTTACCCGTCTAAATTTTAAAATGCCCATCCAAAGGGTGGATAGACCAGTGCTTGGCTAAACCCTTCATTGCTGCTGCAATAAACTGCATTGTGAGAATACATCAAGTTTGTTTTTGAACACTGAGAACGATGCATACAGACACCACCAATGTAAAACAACCACTACTCCCAGAATCATGGTGGCCAATGAGAAGGCCACTGTCCAACAGTACAGGTTCTCAATAAGAACAACGGGAAACAGTGGTCATTCCCTACACCCTCCCCTTCCGCCTTCCCCATTTCTCTTCTGGACCCTTCAATCGCTTGCTTCCTCGCCTTGCTGTCCAGTATGGTGTCGAACTCGTCACTCATGCGCCTCAGTTGTCGACCGTATTTCTTTGCAGCCCACAGCTGGGGAGGTGCGGACATCGAGCGCCCACGTTTACGCAGCCCTTCGCCGGGCTCTTCGCCCTCTTCAAACGTTGCTCCCTCAGGCAGCTCGCCGTCTTCCCCCAGGCTGGATGTGGAAGCCAAGGAATCGGAGTGTATCCTCAGCCGCTCAATCGCTGGCTCTGATTGGGACGCGAGGCAGGCATGTAGAAGTACAATAGAAAGTGATGAAAGGGGCTTATAAAAAACTACAACACGCCATGCAGTATCAAACACAGAGAGCTGCGACATCATGAAAAGACATGCATGTATGACATGTATCAAGTACAGCCCTGACTACGTGATTCCTAAAGGCTGCCGGGTAATTTCCAAATCTCAACATAGACAATAGATAGAAAGAAAGAAGGAACAGCAGACCTGGACTCCAGGGGCCTCCCACAGCTAGCATGAGTAATGACATTGTACGACAATCAGTAAAGAAAATAATATAAGGTAGACATCCAGCTATTTGACATGTTAAATTTGGACAAAAACTTTATGGCGTATCACTGCCTGATGGCAATATCTTCCAGACAAAGTAGCAAGTGACTCAGGCAGGTGATGTCTGTCACTGCTCTGATTCACCCGTCTGGCTGTGTCATGCCCTGCCTTAGGGGTGGCAGCAGAAATTTCCCTATACCTGGGGTGACTAGGACTGGAGTCACAAGTTTGTGTTGATGAACTGAAGTGCAAATATGCGAACAGCAGTATTTTTGAACTGACACATATCCCCCAAGCTCTCCACTTTAATTAAAAAGCACAGGCCTCTTCCTTACCCCATTTTGACACTTGTAATGCTTGAAAACACTTCAGAAGAAAAAGAAACTCATCTGAATTGTGATTGTACAGCACTTAAAAGTTACTGAACCACAACAATATAATACATTTTAAGAATTATAGACACATTCACTAGGTTATCTAGTGAACAGGTTCAAAGATTGGGAAAGAGCAAGAGTTCAAAGGTACTGACGATAATAACATTGGACAACCTTATGTCTCACCTAATTGCTTGATACCGGAATCATTTTCCTTTGATTGGTCATCTATCACTATATCGTCAGAGGCTTCGGACTCGCTGTCCGAAATGTTGAACATGTGAGTCATAGTGGCATCAACGCTGCAGGGAACGAGGTAAAATGAAGATGGGGGAAGTGAGGGATAAACTGCTTATTTTACATACTGAAAATGTGTGACCTGTTGTCGTAATGAGATCCAGACAGTGGGCACAATTTCTGAGCCTCACTACATCTGAATTCATCATGTGAAATTCACAACTAACAAGGATCTATCTCGGGCTGCTAATCAGCCTAAATGAAGTGAATGAATTAAACATCTACTACTCGTGGATTCTCAAAGATTTTTCCAAAATAGCAAAATCTCCCTTCACCAGTCATTAGATTTTTACATGTGATGTGATGCACAGAGCACCCAAGCTTGGCATGATAAGCCTGAGATGAAACAATTATCAAAATGATATGATTTCCCTTTCTGGGTAGCGCAGGACTACCACATTCTGTAAAATAATCTGAATAACTGGTTACAATCTGGGATAAACTAATCATGCAAAAAAATAGTGTTGATTATTTACAGTCAAATATCAATGTGCACAAATGTCACATCTGTCTTAAAAATATGATGCTCGTATTTCAGACCAAAATGTTCAATCGAGTCATAGTTCAAATTGACCTTTTGCAAATTGCCAGTGCTTTTTTCTGTCTTGGGCTATTTAATTATAACCATTCCAACAAACCTGGGGTCACGGGGCTGGTGTTGAATAGTGCTTTTTGAAACCTAGTGACACCAAAGCCTGCAATTCCTTCATGGAGATTGAAAGGAACTTTTTTCTTCCTTTTTTGCATCTCTTACCATCCTCCTTCCTATCCAGAGGTAGCAACATGCATTTGCATTCTCTACCAGTCATGTTTTCAACTGTTCCATGCTTTTTAAAAAATAATTGCCTTTCAATTATTAAATGATCTAAATAATTTCCAGGAGTATGTTGGATCTTCTGTGGATCTTCTTGTAGTTATTCCCAAATTTTTGAAGGCCTAACGTCCCTTTCTAACTGTCAGTTTGTTTTCTTCTTGCTGCTAGCAAACGAAAGGATTTTTATGTGTATCCATAATTGTATACCTTAAGGTAAAACAGAAAGTTATAAAATGAAACAATACAGTTCCTTATAACATAGATAAACCTAAATGTATTTAATTGCATGATTGGCTTAAATTTGGGAAATGTTATTTACAATAATCACCAGGAGTACCATTAATTGTGAAACCCTGATTTGGGGAAAATGAGCTTTTACAAACCAATTCAGAAATAGTTGGGACGGTGTGTTAATTGTGAATCAAAACGTAATGACTTTCAATTTGATTGATTCAATTTCAACTTTCGGTTATCTTGAAATTTCCTTTTCGGAAACAAACCAGGCAAACTTTCTCTCGGCATTCAGCGTGCAACATCTTTCAAGTAACTGGGCACTTCAAGTGGTTGACACCAAATTTTGTACACCTTTATTATGTAACGTCATAACATCCTGGTGCAGTTTACTGATTCCATATCCTTACCATTACCTAAAGCTTATTATGCAACTCAAAATAGGCTTTTTCAGATGAAATAAGTGTGGGAGGAATTTATGGAGTACAGTTAGAACTTTCCTTAAAAACATTTTTCCCAAACAGGTCACTGTCATGCAATGAACTGTAATAGGTGTCAACTACTGGGTTCTTCCATAATTATTTGATCATATAAACAAAATGGAGGGGGTTTTTAATTGATAAATAGGCAATGCTTGGGGAAAATTGTTAGTTACATTCCAAGATAAAAGACATATATCTCAGAATTAATTATATTCTAAAAACGCTGATTTCTCAAAAAAAAAATTGCTTTGGAAATTTTAAACGGTTTTCATGCTTGATACTAGTGGGCCATATAGAACAACTGCCAAGCATTAGTTTCTCTGGGCAATTTTTCTCAACTTTCTTCAAGTAAAAACCTGGTGTGCGCAGTATATTAACGCAGCTAATCGAAAAGCCAACTGAAGAATATTAATTTTAAGTTACAGAGCTCCTGCTCGCTTGCTCTGTTTCCCATTGGAATGTGTTCCAACAGATGTTAATCGGTTGACGGAATCTTTCCATGGTTCTTGTCCGAACGGTGTTACAGTTGGCTATGAAAACATAATCTTTCTGCCTATTTAAATAAGAAGCTGGTCAGCAAACTAGTACGACGAACTCTATACGTTTTTAAACACCTTCGCAAACAGCAATAAATCAAGCTGGCACACACCCAATTAGCTTGCGAGCTAATATAGCTAACTACGTCCCTGCGGCTTGAGTACAGTAGCTAGCAAGCTAGCTAATTACCACCATACAGTCCAGACTCTAAACGCAAAACTATAACATAACTGACAAGAATAAATATAATATATTACAGCGCGTTTCACTGGCTTATGAATTTTGACTTTAAAATTTAAGCTCGTTTCTCTTACCCGGGCTCAGCTGCTTGACACCCCCGACACAGTACAGATCTTGTTATTGCTATGACTTGTTTTTGAGGTAGTTTCACTTCGAGCGTCCAATCGGTTAACAGACATGACGTCGTAACGTTGTCCAATCTGTGCACACTACAGTTATGTTGACTGACCAATCAGACAGCGTCACTGTTGCCACCTGGATTGAATTGTTTTCTTCGCCAAGTGGCCCCTACTGTACAATGTATACGCGCATTAGAATTGTGCCTGCACAAAATCGCGGTAAATATGAGGAATCGAGCTCGCTGTAGTTTGCGAAAGAGATTTGTCTTACCGAAGTAAAAAAAGAAACAAAAAACTTGTGCGCAACGTCAAAACGTCATCACGTTTCATTTAACCCTTTAATGCCTAACTATAGTAAAAGTTGAAAGAAAAATCTGTATTCTGTTAATATGTCCTGGGGAGGGGCTGATAACAACCCAATAGCAATTTTTAATTTTTGGTGGTCTTTGACCTCATTTTTGTTTTGTGACATAATTTCACTCTAAGTTTCTTGGATATAAAGAGAACTTTTGTCCATCATTGTTTTGGTAGTTGACATATAGCTGAAGTATTAGGCATAGGTTATTTTTTATTAGCTTACCTGTTTGTCTATTTTATCCAGCGATGAATGAGTGCTGATCTATTGTGTGGATTCCACCATGGGGGCGGCCATATTGGGAAGGTTTGCTGGTGCAGCCAATGTGGTGTCAGTTCCAATTTCATGCATCAGATGGCAGCACTGATGGTCTAAATATGTCACTATGGGCATTAGGTTGCAAAATTTATGTGGGGTTAGTGGTTTTGACAATCCCCAAAATCGTGTGACAAATTTGTCACAGGGGGCATTTAAGGGTAAAAATGAGAATGTAATAAATTAAGGGCAGGATGGATTCAATGTTCCATCCTGACTAAACTTCATCGATTTTCATTTTATGACTACCAAGTATTTTGCAACAATCAGAGGCGTTTAAAGTGCTGAATTTCAAAAAGGATTTTCTGCGTACCCCTGCGAACCCCAATCTGATTTTAATCATGTGAATCTAAACTGTATGACTTTTACATATTAGTTTTTTGTGTTTCAGAAGAGACGTGTACATCACTTATTGCTGAAAATGTATGTGACCTTTGTTGATGGAGACTACCTCATTTGCCTTAAATACCCTGCGGCCTCTCAGGATCTTTTTCCCCTCATGGAAATAAAAGGCAGTTGGTAATATATCCACACTCTCTCGCTCTAGTGAACCTTTTTGACTTATTCACCAGTTGAACTCCATCTTGGGGCCAGTATACAGTGCAGTGAACGCAACTTTGAAAATTATGAATAAGAACTTTTTTTCCTATTGATTTTATGTGCTATGTCTTTTCAGTGGCCTATTCTATTTTACTATGGCGATTAGCTACTTTTTAAAGGGGACCTATTACAGTACATTGCCAAGCTTATATTTTGATCTTGGACTCCCCCAGAGTACTCCTGATCGTCCAAAGTCCAAAAAAGGGTCCTTATTTAGCTCATACTGCCATCCTCAAAAAACCCCATTTGTAGTCCATTGTAGTCTCTGCCTGAAACGCCTCGTTTGGGTGGCTCTTCCGCCATGGCCCCCTCTCCCCGTGTGCCCACTTTTTCTGATCGGCCAGCTCTGTGGAGGGCGGAGCTGGGTGGGACTCAGCAGAATGCAGTTTTCTGGGTCTGCCTCCTTAGTGTGAAACGTGAAACGCATCTGCCATCTGAGCTAAGGAATCGACGAAGAAATTCTGCAATCAAACACGATTCATGTGTATCATCATACTATAATTTGAGGAACGTTTGTCTGTTTGTCTGTCTGTCTGTCTGTTTGTTCCCCTGCTCCTCCGAGGTCCTCTGACGGATCTTCACCAATCTCAGTGGGTCTATGTAGGTTGTCCCTGGAATTGTCCTTGAGGGGTTAGTTTTTTGAAAGGTCAAGGTCACTGGGGTCTAAGGTCAATTTTTCGCATCTCCCATCTCCCTGGACAGATTTTCATGAAAGTTGGTACGTGGACGTAGGTCGTCACAAGAAATGACCGCGAGAGGTCCGTTCCGTCAAAGGTCAAGGTCATGAGGGTCAAAGGTCACCGTATTCATGAAAGTTGGTATGTGGACGTAGGTCATCACAAGAAATTATTCTCGCCACGGGTAATTCACTAGTAGATCTAATGAAATGAACTTGTTCGAGAAAACGCAGAGGCAAAAGTGTAGGAAACGGTGCAAAAGTCTGGCAGCTGAAGATCGAAGATGCTATCTACCTACGGCTACTATAGTGAATACACCGGTGTTTCTACTCTATAGCTAGGATTGAGGGAAAACTAGAATCCACCCCATACAGACACATTTGTAGAACGGTTTGACATACCCAAGTGTAGACCAGAGACCATAGAAATCCTGTGGGTCTGAGGTTAGATTGAAACATGGACAGTGAGGAGCAGCAAAAAGTGGACCAACAACGTATGGACTGCTTGGGTGTGTATCATAAGGACCTGCTGGTTTGTATGCATAACTGCGGTATGTCGTTAGCATGGTTTAACGAACAGCTTCTGCACTAATTTTCAAGATTTTGGCAAAGAAACACTCTTGCTTGAATTGTCTGCAAAAAAAAAATCAACTGACCCAGAAGTACAAAATAAAAACGGCAATTGTAATTAAATGTTTTAATTTGCTAGATTACTGATATTTATTATCTTATTTGCATACTGAGGGAAATGAGAAAGGAACAATTGATTTTTTACTGAATTAATTGATTTCCTTCTGCAAAAACAAATGAACAAAACTTGAACTCATTGTTTACATACTTTCACAATGTTTAAATGATGCAGATGTCAGAGTGAACACTACTTTCTCCAACTCTCCCCATGGCTATAAAATCCGAGAAAAGCAAATAAATATATAGTGCTGTGAAAAGGTATTTGCTCTTCTCCCAATTTATTCTATTTTTGTTTATTTGTCATATTTAAATGTTTCCGATCATACAATGTATTTTAATGGAAGATGAAGACAATGTGAGTGAACACACAATGCAGCTTTTATATGAACGTTTAATTTCATTGAAGATAAAGAGTTACTTAAAATTGTCCAATCCCCGAGCAGTTTCGAGATATTGATGGTAAAAGTTTTCAAAACATGCTGCAGATACTTTTTTCAAGGTAGCTAATTGTGGACTTGTGCACTAGTTCTCGGGGCTAAACATGGTTAGTCACCATTTTGTTATGGAATGATTCTTTATTACTGAGAAATCAATAGAAGTAGTTTTGGACTTAGGTACTTTTTGTGGCAAAAATGCTGGACTTAGGTACTTTTTGTAGAAAAATCATGGATTGGGGTACTTTTAAGACCAAAAACCCGTTACTGCTTAGTTTTCAATACACACAAGCTATTTTAGCCAAGCCTCCTTGCTTTTGTGCCTTTATGGTAGGCAGAACTACTTGTTTAACACTAATAAAACTTGGTAAAATCCAATGTCACTTTAAAAATCAGAAACAAACAATCAAAATGCTGAAACCATCCAAACCATTCTGGATTGCCTCCATCGCTTTTCTGTGCTTGTCATGTGACTTATTCAGGCATTTTGATTGGCCATGGACTTGGGCACTTATTGCAAAAAATTTTATGGACTTGAGAACTTCTGACAGAAAATTTTAGCGGATTCTGAAAACACAATATAACAATAAATAGGAGTGAAGTACTTCCGTTTTCTTAATTTTGGAATCAAATGATACTTTTATCGGTACAGATTCCAGAACTGGTGCTCGCTTGATTTTTTCAAAAATATGACTTAGGTACTTCTTGCACACAGGTTTTCAATTATAAGGATATGTTCATGCCATTTATGCATGTATGTCTACATGTATAGTGCTATGCAAAAGTCCTGGTCATTTAAAACAATTTTGTTAAGCAAATATGCTTAAAAACAATTAAATTTGAATTTTCTGATAACCGAAAAATGTAGAATAAAGAGGTGTAGATTGTTATAAAGCAAATCAACTGAATATTAGGTCTGACTGATCTTACTGACATACGTGCACTGGCACTGCCCTGTCGTTCCAAAGTTTAAAAAGATAATTGGCCTGTTGCTCATTTTAGAGAACTTGCCACTGTTCTGCAGACTGTTTCATCTGTTTCTGTGACTTCAGGTAATTGGAAGACAAAGGTGGCGAACCAATACAATCCGTCATCGGAAAATAATGCTCAACATTCTAGCGTCCTTCAGCCTATTCAACCGTCCAATTAACTCACCATGCATAAATTTCCAGGAAACATATCGTAGTATGAATCTCCAGCAGATGGCGGAATATGATAAAAGATTCATTTAGTTGACTTCACATTATGAGTCCTGTCTGCCAGTAGTTCGGCTACAAAATGAGATGCTGCTAAGAAATTTGTAGACGATTATGTATGCTTTGCACAATAATGTGTTTTAATTCTGGCATTCCTGTCTGCTCCTGTTTGCTGTCTTGTAATCAGTCAGGGATCATTACTTCTTGTAATCTGTCATAACTGTTTCCCCCTCCTTCCACCTGAGATCTTGAGTCCTGATTCTTAAGATTTTTTGATATTCATTTTGGAAATATGAAATCTATACTTACCACCTTATGAAGTATCCTTTTGCTAAATTTATGATCCACATTATATACTAAAAAATTACTTTTGACAAGCCTTTAGCATTGGAGGATTTTTTGGATAGGTTGACCTAATTCTCTTTCTTATTTTTACAATTTTCTCTTTTCTCTCGAAGCTGAGTGCCTCTGCACTCAGTTTCTGTTTATTTCCTTTCATATTTTCCAGGTTCAGGTTGATTTTCAGATCCTGAACCATCATAAATACAGCAAGGTCAGCAATTGCCCTTCTGACACAACATAATATATACATTTTAGGCTAAAATTGAGTATACTGTTTGATAAAGCTTTGCAAGTTGCAAAGACTGCTTTCAAATGATGAATATAATCTGATGAAAAAACTGGCTGCATTGGAATTTATATCAGTATTTCATTATATATTAGCCATTTGTTTTATTTGGGCAATTATATAAAGCATTACATTATTTTTAAAGGTATTCCCTGTACATACTGCTGGATTTGTGTTTGCGTGGTCAGTGACATTACAAATAAGAGAGTTGGATTAGATTGAAGTTTCTGGTGTGTTTTTGGTTTGTGGCTTTTCTCCAAAAAGCCCTTCCACTTTGCTGCATTTAGCCACATGCAATTATCCACCATTTAAATGGATGCGATCTGAGCCCCACCCTCGGTTTCAGTTCTTTATTCTGGGAGATGTGGCTTTTGTACCCACCCTAAGTCAGATCTCCAGAAAATTTCATACTTTAGCATGTAGCTTGCTGTTTGAGGAAACCAAAAGGCATCTGTGTGCCAAGATCAACTGTAAAACCTGTAAACACAACTATTTTCTCTAACAAAATAGGTTAGAAAGAGCAATTTGTATTATCAGTTACTGTATGTAGTCAGAGATTTTCACCAAAGTCAAATGTGTCTGAAGTAAAGCTAGTACAGTCTCAAGAGCAACAGAATTTTGAAGTCTGTGATTTTACAGAATCTTTGGGATATTGTTCAGAAATAAAACTACTAACTGGATGCCAATAGTGCCATAGAGGGGTGCCAAATTATTGCAGTCACATGATAATTTATAATTTCTCTTAATGCCTCAATACAAAAAAAGCATTTCCCAATACTTTACATCAAAAATGATGTGCATTGTGGCCTAGTAGCACAAATTCATGGACTTCCAGAGTTGGAGATGGTTCATAAATTAGTAATATTCTCTGAGCCATATGAATGGCTGTACATTATACTTTGATCCTTCCTCCTCGGACTCCTTCACATTAATTGAAGTGCACCATCCAGTTTAACCCATGCACAGCTGAACTCTTTTGTGGATTTACTGTGGCTGTGGGTTTCGGGTTGACTTACCATTTTGATTATCATAACTGCTATGAAAGGAAGTTATAATGTGGGATGCTCTTGTAAAGGATAATTTAAAGTTCAGATACTTGTTGCATTGGTTATGTGAACAGCCTGTCATACAGTGATACATGATTTTATGATTCTGCCTTGTGTGCGGGTTTGTGCTAGTGCGTTTTTCCCTGTGTCTCTCTTGATTTGTGTTGCAGCTCCACTCCTGCGGTCTGACCACTGATTCTTGCCACCCTCTTGCCCTGACTCCCGTGGTGTCATATGACAGCCTAGAGCACGCCTGAGTCTCGTTGCCCAATCACGTTTCCTCTTTCGGTTTCGGCTTTGTTATGTCATTCATTGCTTCCACCAGTGCTTAATTCTGGGTCTCGCCAAACTCTGAGTGAATTTGTTCTCTGATAGGGCCATTACTAACCGTACTAACCAGGACTTAAGGGCGTCTAAATATTTCATCATGTAGTTACTAACCTAATTAACTCATTAGCGAGTGCGAGCGTTTCTAGCTTTGTAAATTCCTTCCTAGGCTTTCCCTGATTAACCGCATTTAAAACTATGCTTTCCTTGCTGCTCTCGTGGTGCTTTTTACTCGTCACGTTTAGATTACCTCAGTCTAAACTGTCTGGTCTGATTGATCGTCTCAGCATCTTGTCTCGAGTCATCATTGTTAATACAATCCTTGTGAATTTGTTTATTCATCCCATGTGTTTCTGTTTCCAAGGACGATTGCCTTCCGTTTCCCCGCTTCCTCCCATGTGTACTTTAGCAGGGAGGATCGAAGAGACCTTCAGAGGGGACTTTGTTTTGTTTGCTGTTGTGTTTCCTGAGTTCTCCCCGAGCCTCGTGTTCCTGGGCCCCAAGTCTTGTCTGCCCCTTGCCTAAGTCTCCCTGTGCTCCCGTCAGTTCTAGTTTAGGTCCAGAGTTTGTTTTTTTAGCCTAGCCACTCTTGGAGTGAGTATCTCTGTTTCCCCCTGCCTTGGGCAGTGTACCTTAGTCCTCCCAGCTGTTCAGTGCATGAGCACGGTATTTTGTTTCTAGCCTGTCTGCCGTCGTTTCCCTTGTTGTGTTCAAACACTTCTGGATTCTGCATCTGGTGTCCACCTGACCATTCCTTAACATACGATTCCACTAAGTAAGTTTATAGTGTATACATTTTTTTTTCCCTGAAATTCCATTTGTTTCAGTGTATTTTTGTCAATGGTCATATAGTTTAAATTTTTAAGAATGTTTGGATACTTTTATAAATTGAATTTTTACAGTATTCATGGGTTTGTAAACCAAAAAGTTAAGAAACTCCAAAGCATTATTACAACCACATTAAACTTCAATAGACTGGACAAATGAACGGATTAATGACGATGTACATAGTTACCCTGAGGAAAAAATTCAACTGTGCAATACCACTGAGGTCACTGACGGTGTATATTTTTGTTAAGAATACAAACACTCTAATGTCGCCGTCATTGAAAAGCCAGCGAGTTGAGAAACTTCTGTGCACTGAAAAAAATAATCCGCTAAACTCAAACTGTTAAGGGCATCAGAAGGCATATAATTATATTCCCCAACGGCGTTCTGGGGATATTATGTTTTTGGTCCGACTGCCGCCGCCACCGCCCGACGTGTTAATGCGATTACTTCAGTACTATTTCAATTAGAAATTTCATGTTTTGCATTTAAGTAAGTATCATCAAGAGGAAGAACTGATTCGATTTTGGACAATTTACAATTTAAAGATTGGCCACCAGGGGCCAAAAACTGAAAAATCACTGTTTTTATCATATCTCTGGAAATATTTGTTCGATTGACCTCAAATCAAGTGCAAATGAAAGTTCATGACCTGAGGGTGTGTCCCACGATGACATTATACCTGTTTGGTTCAAAATTTCGACACAAGGTGGAGCTTTGTCACATAAAATTCAACATTTTTGCCATATCTTTGGAACCATTTGTCCAACTGACATGAAACCATGTGCAACTGCAAGGTCATGACCTCACAACGTGTCACATGATGACATCATACCTGTATGGCTCAATATTTTGCCACCAGGTGGCCCTTTGTGATGGAAAATGACCATTTTGGCCATATCTTCAGGACCATTTGTCCGATTGACCTGAAATTAAGTTCAAATGAAAGTGTATTCAAGGTCTATTCAAGGAATGGGGAATTGGACGATTGGGGGGGTTCGGGGATATACCCCAAGCCGTCGCCTCTGACGGCATAAGCCTAGTTGAAAATTGAAGTTGACTAGAAAAATATTACAATCTGTGATGCATTAACATCTGCAGACTTTAGATTGAAGGGTTTAAACTGCGCAGGTCTTTAAGGTTTATGTGTGATATTATGAAAACAACTCAAGTTTTGAGTTGAGTATAAATATAATAAATAATAATAATAATAATAAATATAATAAATTATATTTATTATAAATTCCACATGCACTACAATAACAACCCATTAGCCACAACACCAATTCCAGGAGGATTGGGACTATGTTGAAAATGTACATAAAATCACTGAACAGTAATTTGCAAATCCCTTTTAACTTGTATACAACTGACAGAAATGCAAAGACAAAATAAGTTCTAATTAATGAACTTCAATGTTTTAAAATAATAGCTATTTTAAAACGGCTCGTCAACATGTTCCAGTGAAGTTGGGATGGGTGCATTTTCACCACTGTTTCACCTCTCCTATTAATTAGGCTAAAATTAACAAATTACATGCAAAATAATCCATAATATAAACTTAAAAATATGAAAATGAATTGTTTTGAGGTATGGGTGACTGCAAATGAAATTAATCTGTGTAGTTAGAATAAAGAGGTGAAGAGTGCACTATTTTACCATGAGTGGTTACTTTGCGTGGCTGTGGCCATCACACCCTGAGAAAGCCGCATTGTCCCATATTTCCAAAAACAATTTAAAAGATGGATTTACCAGACCATAGAACTCCTTCCCACTTACCCATTTCAGATGAGGTCCATCTCAGAGAAGTCACCAGTGCCCCTGAATGGTGTTGATATGGCTTCCTCTCAACATGTAATGTCTTAGCTCCCCTGTGATGATGCCAAGGCAAACCATGTTCACTGACCTAAGTCTTCTAATAGGTCTTCTCAAAAAATCTTGCTGGTAAATAACAGCGAAATGTTCTAAATGGGCATTTCTCTAAAGATTCTTCAACTTTGCCAGTCTCTTCACTTGGAATTTGAGAATACTTACAGAAGTCACTTGATAAAATGAGATTTCAAGACTATTTTGTCCTTGAGCTGTATTCATATGAATGAAGGTAAAGGAGAATTTACAAATCACTTCATTCAGTTTTTATCTGCATTTTACATACTGCTCCATTTAGCTCACGGAATGATAATAAGCACCCTAGGCATTATGGGATTGAAGTGGGGTCTCGTTGTCTCACTTATACATTAACAGATATCGTGTGGCAGATGAGCCGATTAAAATTTGGTAGAATCTGTAAAGTCACATAATACCATGTTAACACGCAAAGACGAAACTGCATCACACAGTCCTGAACAACCCAGTAGGATTGCACTTTGCCTCCAAGCTCAATGTGTTTGCCAGCTCATTAGCCAAGCTCGAGAGCTCATTTAACTTAACAAAGCCTTAAAGTTCAAATACACGTAGCTACAGTTAGGCAAGCGGTTTATTTTGTAGTTCTAACTCAGTTGAAGTGCCCCGCGCCGATATCACTTGTGCCTACCTTCATTTCACATCTGCAATAGCCAGCCAGCGAGCAAGCTAGCTACGGAGCTATGTTGACGTGATCGCATGCAGCAGCCAAATGGAAAACCAGAAAATAATCAAGCAAACTCATTCAGGCAAATCTGTCATGTTTCATGGTCATTTAAATGAAAAACAAAAAAGAAATCTAAATAAATTAGACGGTCTACCAATTTAAATTGTTAATTGAGCGAATCAACTGTTTGATTGCAGATTGAGCAAAATAAATGGAAAGGGGGTGAGAGCAATTGTCGGGTAGAGGATGATGATTTTGCAGACCTTAACTTTGCTTTTTTCAGCACATAATTTGCCTGAATGAGTTTGCTAGACTATTTCTAGTTTTGGCCACTGCGTTTGAATGCAGTAACAATTTACATGTCACGTTTGATATGCTTAAACAAAATGTTTTCCACCTTCACTGAAGGTTATTTTGATGCTCAAAAGTAACCAAAATCAAAAGCTATGAATTAACATAACATAACATGAACGGTAAGAGCAGGCCTTTCAGCCCAACTAAGCTCGCCAGTTTCTTTATACTACTGTAAATATATCCCTTCAGATACTGAATGACTCAGTGGTATCTAGCTTTAAGTCATGTCTGCTCTTGAAAACCCCCAAGGTCTCTGCCTCAACAATATGGTCAGGCAAGCTATTCCACATTATTTATAATTACTCTTTGGGTGAAGAAATATTCATGAATATCAGTGCTAAATTTACCTTTGGTCAACTTCCATTTGTGACCCCGAGTTCTACTCACAACACTGGGACAAAGTTATTAATCGAACGGATTAACTTTGTTAATCCCTTTAACATATTTAAAGACCTCAATCAATTCACCCCTGAGTCTCCTTTTCCTAAGACTAAAGAGATTAAGGATCTTCAGCCTCTTCTCGTAGCTTTCATCTTTTATACCTGGAATAAGCTTAGTGGCTCTTCTCTGAACTTTCTCTAGAGCCTCTCTATCTTTCTTTAAGTATGGTCCCCAGAATTGTACACAATACTCCAGATGTGGTCTAACGAACATGTTGTACGAAAGAAGCATCACCTCCTTAGATTTGTACTCAATACTTTTGGCAATGTATCCCAGCATCCGATTAGCTTTTTTAACTGCTACGGCACAATGGCTAGAACCTGTGAGGGTTTGGTCAACAATCACTCCCAGATCTTTCTCGTGTGGAGCACATTCCAGTTTTAAACCTCCCATGAAGTAATCCCTTCTAATGTTTTTATTATCTACATGAACAACTTTACATTTTGCTAGATTAAATTTCATTTGCCACATTTCTTCCCAATTCTAGATTCTATCCAAATCATCCTGAATCACTTTAGTGGACCCTAAATTATTTGCCAAACCCCCCAATTTAGTATCATCTGCAAATTTAACCAATCTGCTCTCAATATTCCTATCAAGGTCATTAATGTAGATGAGGAACAGCAGGGGTCCCAACACCGATCCCTGGGGGATGCCACTCCCCACCATACCTAGCTCAGAGGAGATACCACTGACCACCACTCTTTGTGTTCCGTCCTATAACCAGTTTTGAATCCACTTCAGAATACCTCCTGTAACTCCAATGGAGCTCATTTTAAAAATTAGTCTCTCATGCGGTACTGTATCGAATGCTTTCTGAAAATCCAAGTATATGATGTCATAAGCCCTGCTCTGGTCATAAGACCTGGTGACCTCTTCAAAAACTTCCAGAAGGTTTGTCAGGCATGACCTTCCCTTCCGAAAACCATGTTGGCTATCCCTCAAGATACTGTTACGTTCAAGAAAGAAGTCCAGCTCATCTTTTATGATAGATTCCAATATTTTGCACGCAATGCAAGTTAAACTGATTGGCCTGTAGTTTCCTGGCTCGGTACGGTCCCCTTTCTTATATATTGGTATTATATTGCCCTGTTTCCAATCATTTGGTATTTTTCCAGTTTCTAAAGACTGTCTGAAGATGACAAATAGTGGCTTAAAGATGATCTCACCAACTTCCCTGAGCACTCTAGGATATAAGCCATCAGGACCCGCTGCCTTATCTGCTTTTAATATATGCAACTTGTCTAATACTTTGTTATCCCGTACCTCAATTTCTGCTCGATAATCTTGAGCATTTAACATGCCCTCTGGCCAAATAAAGACCCCGTCTGAGGAAAAACTCTCAACAAAGTAACTGTTTAAGGCATCCGCAATATGCTTGTTATCATATAGCAGCGATCTGTTTTTATTCTTTATGCACTTAACCTGCTCTTTAACTTTCCTTTTTCTACTACAATACTGAAAGAAGCGCTTAGGGTTAGTTTTTGCCCCCTCTGCAATTTGTCTTTCATACAGTCTTCTAGCATTCCTCAGCTCTTTTTTTTACCACAGCCCACATTTTACAGTATCCAGCCTTAGTGTTCTCTTAGTTATCCTTTATGAACATCTTATAAAGATTCCTCTTTTCCCTCATAATCCTACAAATACTTTTGCTCATCCACTGAGGATTCTGCTTTTTCAGCTTACTTTTGGACACCTTTGGAATGAATCTGCATTGTGATTCAAGTAAAACCCCCTTAAATCTTTCCCACATCTCATTTACGGACTCACAGTCCAGGAGTGTCTCCCATTTTATTTCACTTAGATATGAGCGCATCCTGTCAAAGTTTGCTCGCCTAAAATTGAAAATTTTGAATACACCTTTTTAACTTCCCATGGAACATCAAAATTAACAGCAGAGTGATTACTTGTCCCAAGTGGCTCCAGTGGCTCAACATTGCTAACTCTATCTGGGTCATTACAGAGCACTAAGTCCAAAATTGCCTTCTCTCTGGTAGGTTTATTAACATACTGCACCAAGAAATTATCATTTATAACATCCAGAAATTCTTCCTCCCCCCTACCCTGTCCTTTCACCATTTCCCAATTGATACCAGGATAATTTAAGTCTCTCATAATAATAGTCCCCCCACCTCTACAAGCTTGCGTAATCCTCCTAAAAAGCATTTCTTTGATTGTACTGTGCAAAGCTGGTGGTCGATAGCATACTCCTATGTTTAAACCTGTCTCGTGTTTGGAGAATGTTCCTCCGAAGAATTCAAGTCCGTTCTTTGCATTCTTGGTACCGAGAAACGGCCTTCTACTTTGGTGAATTCCGGATCCGCTCTCTAGACCGGAACCAGAATCCAGACATAATTCTGAGTGAATGGTAACCAGGCTCTTTTCTCTTGTATGAAGAATCGAAGGACGCGAAGCCAGCTCCTTTGGTGGACATATATTTCCACCCATTGGTCAACTTTATGGCTGCATTGATCAGCAGATTCGCAAAAAGAGATGTGCCGACAGGGTATGCGTGTGATGTGCATTTTATTCTACACCTACAATAGCTTCGGTATGTTGTATGAAGTCCAAGCAATGTTTTCATGCAATTAATTGTGTAAGGTTGATGTTTGCTGTTGATGTAGATCCACAAATTGAAATGCCTAGCATTATGGGTACATCTGGGATGCCAACATGTCTTTACCCGAATTGCTGCCCAAATAAACCCAACACCCCCTCTCTCTCTCTCTCTCACAAGTGCATGATGAGTAATTTCATGAAAGCTGATTGTTTCCATGAGGCAGGCAGAATTTAACGGCGAACAGCAAATGTAACATAGCATAATAGATTCAAATTATTCTCAAACTTAACAGAAACTTGGTCAGTCACGTCACCATTTTAAGTGTCAAGTGTGGGAAACGTTATATGAAGTATGAGACACGTTTGTGGGTCACTTGTGGTGGTTCCATCGATTGAAAATGCAGTATGTGAAGCTCCCTCACTCCAGTATGGGAGGATAAGGACACCTCATCGGACGTTGTACGCTTCTTGCTGCGCTGCAAATCACTTTACGCGCTGGTTCAATAATGCAGGCAAGAGAGGAAGAGGAGTTGCATGGGTGGGTACAGGCTACAGGTGCACCACTGCTTTCTAGGCGATGTGCACGCAAGAATTAAATAAAATTTTTGTTTTGCAATGAGCGAGAAAAAAGCGTCATCCAAGACACTGTCCGCTGCTTTGTGCTTATCGTGCGCGACCATCAATGCGAAGGTGTGGTTTACGCATGTGAGATGTCAACATCGAACGGAACAGTCATTTTAGAGCAATGTTTCCTAAACCAACATAAAACCGTTATTCAGAAATTACTCTCCAGTAATAAATTTGAATTCTGCTTGGTCAACGCTGGAGATAAGTTGTTAATTTATTATGGAGTTCCATGACACGCCGCACATTTTTCTAAATTTTTCAAACACTGCATGGTGTTTTATTTATATCTCCAGCGCTGGCGAGGCGTGTGGCTAACTCACTATCCCATTCATATGAACGTCGAGTGGTCTCCCATGGGCTGCGCCGGTTTAAGAGCAATGTTTCCAGTGGTTCTTTCCAGCCGCCCCCTCTGTCGTTCATGATCCTTAGAAGGGGTGTTTTTTTTTCTTAGATTGGCTAGAGCTTTCTGCGAAACGGGGTTCACTGAGACTTAGGCAGACAGACAAGCATTCTCCGTTTTTCCTCCACTCAACTGCTCAGTCCATCCCATCTTCAAGTTTATTTAGCTATAGCTGTGATGCTGATGTGAGGGCATTGCTCCCTTTCGTATTCAGTCAGTTGCCTCCACCGTGGACTCGCTTTTTATTTTGGTCTACCAATCTCCTTGAGACTTTCTACTCCCTTACATATTCACCATACACTGATGAAAGGTTCAATTATTTTTCTACTTGTTTCGGTGGGGTGATGAATGTGTTTCCCTCACAACTATGAATGTTCTCCAGTAAACAAAACTGCTTATTTCAAGGACTGTGCAGTTAACGGAAATGGATGCGCGCATTTTCGGATCTGAAAATAGATCATTCTAGGAGGATTCAAAGAGCCAATTGTGAAAAAGGAAATCAATCAACTCATCTTTCGCCGGCCTTTTTGTAAGTTTGCTATCGCATTTCCTTTTTAATTTTATATTCATTCTCAATAAACTGTGTGGTTGTAGGCTACAACTTAGCGATCAGCTGTGGACTATAGTGGAATATGCATGTGTAAGCAAGGATGTGGAAAGATTTATTTGCAATTTGCGTTTTATTGAATTGCGTGTACGCGGAACGGGTTACCTTGAGGTATTTGTCAGAATGTAAGATTCGCGGCAGCATTCATCTCACCGGGGGACTTACAGGTGTAGCCAAAGCTTCAAAAGCCAGAAATAGCTACGTATTTCAAGACTGTGGGTCAACCGTACCCAACCCAAATAGGTCTAGACTGCACTACGCGCCGCACTGACCTGGCATAGCCAACTGTGCCCGTGTAGGCTATAACTATAGTTTATTGGTTTGTAGGAGACGAGATCGGGAGAAAACTTGAGCAGATGCAAGTGAGTTTTCGATCATTCATGGGCTGCCTCTGTTGGCTACTATATCGTATATACTATATTGAAAAGATTCGGGTCATGACACTGCAAAGGCTCCATAGAATGCATCACTTGCGAGATACACAGCATTGCAGACAGCGATGGTAGTCAGCGATAATAGACTTTAACGGCTAAAACTGAGCCCTTAACAGTTTTGAGAAGCCAGTTTCGTTATTGTCTGAGCCCAGAGACAGAAAACGCTACAGGTATTGTGTCCGTGTGAAAAACGAGAAAACAACAGGCTACTGGATTTGGCTGCTGTCAATTAAAATGTTTGATCTTCGCTAGCGTAGCGAATTGGTTACGTTGATATATATAGCCACAGATCTCATTCTGAGTAATATAATTTCTCAGCACATTGCACAAACAAGCCTTGTGTCATTGTACTTGTGATTAATTGGGCGATTAACAATTTGTATCCGCATTATCTATAGGCTAAGCCTCCGTCGCCAGCCCGCTATCTTCACAAATAACGGATTTACTTGTAACGAGCAAATTAGCGAATAATCTCCTTATTTCCGATCTATTTCTGAACTTAATCCGTTCATTCTTGTCACAGGGCGTTGGGTGATAAGCGGTACCCCGACCTGCGTTTACAATTATCGCTGGACGCGGGACTAAGTGCCTCGTACAGGCCCCCGGCCCCCTTGGCTCTCCTCCCCATTCCCGGTCAAGATAGGAAACAACACCGGTTCGTGCGATCGCATGTGGGTCTAATCGTAGCAGAAAGTCGCCACAGGAGACCCCTTGGTCCCTGCAAGCACATGACCCGGTGAGACCACCTGTTTATATGGACGGTGTGCTTCTACTAAGACTCAGGAGATGAGTGTTGGTGCGTGTGGTGTCTGCCTTATACAACTGGTCTGTGAAAACTTGCTTTCGATGCACTGAAATACTGAAGTAAGACTATGTTGAGAACTCAGCACAAAAGTAAATTATCTCAGTGATGCTGTACCATCTCAAGCACTGTTCCTTCTCTGCGTCATGAAGCTGAGAACCTGCAGCAGGACACATTATCTAATGACCAATTACTTAATAAATAATTCTGCTTAAAAGTGTGAGATAAAATCACAAGCAGATAGTTAGACATCTCTTGTTGCGCTGGGCACGCATACATAATGCCAAGTTCATAAGTATTTGGGTAGTGTCACAGTTTCCATCATTTTTGCTCTGGAAGCCACCATAGTTGGTTTGAAATGAATCAATTAAGATGTGCTTAATGTATAAACATTCAGCTTTAATTTAAGGGGTTTGCCAAAATATTGTAAAAACCATGAAGGAATTACAACCAGTTCTATCCAGCTCCAATTCTGAAAAGTTGGCATGTCTTGGAATATGCAAATAAACTCAGAAAGGACTGATTTGAAAAGTCCATTCACTCTGCACTATGTTGAAAACAAGATGTTATTACATTTTCTTATGTTAATTTAATAGCTCCTCAAAGATATACGAGGTGATCATGCAATGGAGTCCAAAAAGCTGGCACAGTTGACTTTTTACCACAGTGAAACATTACCATGTGTTTTAATCACATTAATTTAGCATTTGGGCACTCAAAAGACTGTTCAATTCTGGCAAGCGGAATTTCCCCTCTTCCTTCATTATGCTGGTCTTCAGCTGCACAAATGCTCAAGGTCCTCATTGCTGCACATTTAGCTGGTGCCATACATTCTCACTCAGGGACAGATCAGGACTGATGGCAGGCCAATATAGCACCCTTACTCTCTACAGTCATGCTCTAGTAATCTTTGCAGAATGTGGTTTAGCCCCAAAACCTCTTGAAATGTTGACTCATTGGACCACAAAGCATGCTTCCAGTGTGCTACTGTCCATCTCCGATCACATCAAACCTGAGATGTTGGTGGACAGTGTTGATGTATAGCTTTGCACTGTAAAACTTTAGCTTGCATATGGATACAGGGGCAAATGGTGTTGTCTAACAAAGGTTCAGCAAAGTTTATCTGAGCCCATGTTCTGATACCCATTACCATTGCATGATGGTTCTTCAGTCAGTAATATCTGAGGGATCTGAGATAATTTACATTCAGAAGTAGTTTATTGCCTTGTTCTTTTGGCACCAAGATTCAACTGGATTCCCTCCATATTTAATTTTACTTTGCCTGTCCAAAAAAAAAAGAAGTTTCATGCTATAATATTTTGTTGGGCTACCTGTTGCTCTGATTACGGCACATTTGTTGTGGTATTGTTTCGAAAATCTTACAACATGTTACAACATTTCTTTCCGACCAGATTTACATTCATTTTTGGCCAAGGTACTGTACTGATGATGGGTGAGTGAAATTACTCCATTAAGCCTTCTTCAGCACATCCCAAAGACTTTCAGTTGGTTTAGGTCCACACTCTGAGGTGATCTGTAACAGTTCATGCATGAAAATGATTCCTCATGCTTGATGAACCACTCTACGCAATTTGGGCCTGATGAATCTTGGCATTGTCATCCTGGAATATGCCTGCACCATGAGGGATTAAAAAATCCGTTGGTTACTGGTCATTCAGTACATTCAGGTTGTCTGCTGAATTCATTTTATTGCTTCAGAACAGTTCTGAGCCTAGACTGACTGATTGATGCAACGCCAGATCATGAGACTGCCTCTAGAGGTTCGCTCAGTGGGCGCTATGTATGATGGGTGCACTTCTTCATGGGCTTCCTCTCTTACCCTGATGTGCCCATCACTCTGGAGTAGGGTAATCTGGACTCATTAGACCATGTGACCTTTTTAAATTGCTCCTTGGTCCAATGTTTATGCGCCCTTGCAAATTGAAGTTATTTTTTTATTAATAAACTTAAGGTTAGTGTTAAGGAAACCTGACAACTCGCCGTAACCAAAGCTGGTTAACGGAGATGAAGCGACGTCATGTCAGTTTGGCGGATGGTATTAAGTGATGACCCCTAAACATGCAGCCTACGCTTTGAGAAACGGCCTTTGTTTGCCCCCCCTCCTGAAAAGTGCAGTGTGCTTTGATTGGTCAGGTGGACCACTCACTTGTGAATGATCAACTGCTTTGCGCGTGTTGGAAATGTCATGCCCCTTACCATTAATGGATTTCAGCTCCAGATGTGGGGACTTGTGCCCAGATTATACTTTTCTGCAAACAACAGGAAAATAATGAGAAGGGCAACAGGTTGTGTTTCTCCTTCTCTCACTTCAGCCTGTCTTTATTTATAGACAAAGTATAAATGTACTTTCCATAATCTCTGTTGACATATCATGGTTATTATTTGTGCACAGTTAATATATTACATATTGTTCCTTTAACACTTGGTCGCAAAACCTTTGTCAGTGGACTGCCTGAACCGTGGAGCCCACTGACACATAAACAGATACTGGTTTCTTCCCTGGTGATGCTCTGGCTGGCTTTCACTTCTGCTGTCTTCAGTCGCTGCTTGTTCTTGAGGCATTTTTCGTTCAGTTTTGTTTTCAGCAAGTAATACGCATGGACATTTGGATTCAGGTCAGATGACTGACTTAGTCATTATAAAACACTCCTCTTTTCGATTTAAAAAGGTCTTTGTTTGCTTTTTCAGTATGCATCAATCTGCATTATGAAGTGCCATCCAATGAGTTTTGAAGTGTTTGGATGTTACGGAGTAGATAATTTAGCCCTATACAATTCAGAATTCATCCTGCTACTTCCGTTAGTCTCATGATCAGTAAATACAGGAGAATTATTTCCATTTGCGGCCACACAAGCCCACTCATGACTACACCTCACAGATAAGGTGGTGCGCTTCAGATCATGAATAGTTGATCTCAGATACATGTTATTCTCTTATCATTCTGGTGCAAATTTATCTTTGTCCCATTTGTCCATAGGATGTTGTTCCAGAATTGACCGGACTCTTTTATCGTTTTAGGCAAACTTTCTTTCTTTGAAGATTACCAATGGATGGATGACATCTTGTAGAAAACCCTCTATATTTACTCTGGTGAAGCTCTCTTATATGTCGACATTTACATGGATATGCCTACCTCTTAGAGAGTGTCTTGATCTGGAAAACAGATTAAAGTAGTTTTTCCTCAGGTGGGAAAAGATTTCCTCTCTCATCATGAGCTGCAGCTTTCGCTTCTGAGCTCACCTGTGCATTGTTTTTTTTAGAGTGTACCAAATTGTTTGGCCACATCTTTTGCCTTCCCCATGATGGTTTGTTTTGGTTTTTCAATGTAACGGTGGCTTGCTTCAGTGGAAGTAACAGCTCTCTGCACCTAATCCTGAGAGTTAACAGCAACACTCCAAATGCAAATGCCTCACTTGACGCCAAATTTAGACTTTTTATCTGCGTACTTTGGTAATGAGGGAATAACTCACAGGGACATGTAATAGCTGTGCAACCAATTGTCAAACCACGGTAATTCTATACTCTGAAAAGAGGTGTTCATTTAAAAAATAAGTGCTGTAATTCATGGGCCAAGGCATTCACCAGTTTGGATACAAACACCTTGAAGTTAAAACTGTGCACTTAAAGTATGCACTGTGAAAATTTATTTGTCATTTACTTTTAACTCTGATAACCTATGGTAGACAGCAAAAATGACAAAAATAAAAATACCTTGAAGCATATTAGTGGCTGTACGAATTTGAATTCACCCAAATGACATACTTTAAAGGTGACATAGAATGGTTGAAGGAGGTATTTATCCTTGTTCTGTGATGTGATATATAGACAACAAAATTTAGGTTGGGTCTGTAATGCCTCCGAAGCTTCCTAAAAACCTCTCTCAAAAAGCTATGTTAGGGTGGGGTATTTTGAACGCATTGTTTTGCACCTATTTGGCGACCTTACTGGCTTAACTGGCAACCTCATTATGAAATGCAAGCACTTGATGCTGATTGGCTGGCTTTGCTGCCACTCAAAAGAATGTAACTTCGCCCGAGCGGTAGGGAAAATGGAAAACACTCGCGGGCCCCTCAGAACACGGACGGACCAACTTTATGCAGCTATGGCAATTTCAGAGATTCAGCCTAATATGTTTGAGCCCGAATCGGATGAGGAGACTGAATTGGAGGAAGAACCAGTCCAGCAAAGGCTGGATTTAAAGGTTTCTGAATGGTCAGTATTTTTGAATGTTTTTTTTTTCTCAAACGTAATAACTATTTACCAATGTCTTGGAGACAGCTACATAGGCTACTTCAGAGCTGCCAAGGCTTACGCATTCGGAGCGAGTCTCTCGCATTGACGTTCCTGTGCCGTAGTCAGCAAGTATTCAATCAAAGCGCACTGAAGAAATTCATTTGCGGAATTTAAGTCCTTGTGCAACAAGCAAATCCGTTTCACGTGCAATGCGGTGGATTTCCCCACTAGTGACACGTAAATTGATTATGACTCTGGAATTCTGGGTGTGCGCACATTATTTTGAAGGGGAGGGAACGGAATGATAGTGGAGGGGCAGCGAGATACATGCGACGTCATATGTATCCATTGTTTCGATTGGCCCGTTTTCTGGCGGTCAATTTTTAAAAGCGGAATTTCTATGAAACGGAGATGTTCGGAATGTCTAGCACTTTTTGTATGTTCTTGAATACGGGTAGACTACGGTTATTCAACACAGACAAGGTAAAAACTGTTTTTGATTCTTTGTCAGCTTTAAATTATATTTTGAATTCATGTGCCCAAATCAATTCATAGAGCTTTCCAAACTGTCTCTTCCTTAAATCCCCCTTTCTTCATCTTCTCGATTTCCCCCTCTACCACGCTCTCACTCTCTTCTCTCTCTACCACTCTTTCTGTGCCGTACTCCTCTCAGTCACTCTGCCTCAGTCCCTCTCCATCGTCTCTCATTCACTCTCTCCCTCACTTATCTAACTTCCAGTGCATGCCATAATTGGATTGCAGGATTTCATGTGTCAGAATTGAGCAGTATATATGTTATAGTACATATTATGTAATATTAATTATACTTAGACTTTGACTTGAATGATATGTATTAAGTCTTTATTTGTGCACATTATTAAAATGAATAAAGTGTAGTTTGAAGCAGAAAGTGTATTTGTATCATCAGAGGGATTTTTAAAAGGTCTGCTGAAATTACTTCCTCTGCTGTTACTTTTGTTGAAGGTCTCTGATCTTCGGCTGATAACAAATGGCAATTATGATTTTGTGCTGCTCCATGTGCTCCAATAATATGAGTGTTATTATTTTTTGGCTTATGCTTTTTTGTGGAATAACTTACTTTTTTATTTAACATCATGGTAAATAAGCACCTTAGACAAGAACAAGAAGAATGTAGATTGTGCCTGCAGTGTAGAGTTATTGATGTAATTATTCATCCTTAGAGCTTTGCCTCAGGTTCAGTGATTAATAATTTTATTGATTAATAAGAAACAATTTGTAATTGTAATTCATGTAATGAAACCGTGCTGTAAAATTAAATACATGCACCATTGTGGAAGTTGCTTTTGCTTGCTAAACCTGCATTTTATTAAAGCGACATTATGTGCATCTTTATTCATTTACATGTGCATGGAGTAGCAGTGATTGATACCTTCAGAATGTTTTGTGTTTGACTAAATGTTTTCTGCTACAGTGGGGGGGAAGGGGTCTGACAGATGAATGGAAGTTGCAGAGTAGAGAAAAGTTAAAGGGAGTCAGAGGTTCCCTGAGGTATTTGTCCGGCTTGGGACCTCCTCTTGATCTTCAGTGGCAAGCATGGGAGCTATGGAAGGGGGACAGATAGATGTGAGGCGTGGGCATTTTTTTGAAGGTGGAAGACCAGCCTAGCAGCAGAGTTGAATGGCCTTATGGCACAGACTGGGAGATGCGCCAGCAGTGTTACACTAGCCCAGATATTTTAGTATAAGTACTTACTAGGAGATGAACAGGCAACAGGAAAAGATGGATTGCTCTAATGTTGTTCAGGGGGAACCTGGTGCTAAGGTTATTGAAGTGATTTATTAATTGTAAGAGCTTTGCTTCAGGTCCAGTTTGGCCTGTGAATTACGATATGTAAGATGCCTAAAGTTAGGCATGCTGTTGGAAACAATCATTTCAGTGGATGACAAGGTAATAATCGTAACAAGAAGATCTGCATTGTCTAATGTTCAGGTGCAGACCATTTGTCCTAATTAGGGGTCCAAGCCTGAGGGGGCTGGGAGTCAGGCTGCTGCATAGCACTGTGGCTCTTAGCACCAGCGGTGCTGGGAAGCCTTTTGAAATCCCTGAGATATTTATTATTTATTTTATATTCTTCCATCTGTAATAGAGGTACTGCAGCCTAAACTGTAGAGGTTATGGTAGTGAAATGCTCTGCGTTGGTAGAGAATGGTGATCATATCTCACACACCAAAAATTACATGTCCATCAGGTGGTAGCACTATAGTGCGCGCTTTTGCATTTTTACTCATATCTTGGGATCCGTAAATTCTTTGACTTGAAAGCTCCTGAATCTATCACACCTCTTGATGCTAATTTGCATATGCAAATATTTCCCACCATTTCCACAAAATTTAAATTGAAAAACAAAATTAGTTTGAGGCCGTTCATTCAATTCTCAGGAAGCTCTGTGCATGCCGTCAACAGAACAAGGTGGAAGAAAGGCATCTGAGGAATTTTGATGCATCGATCTATTTTGAAAGTGAGCATTTTTAAACTTGTGTTGTTAAATCCAATATTACATAAATGAAAGTTGCCATAGCGGATGTAACCAAGGTTTGTGCACCCGCTCAGATGGTAGGTCTTGGCTTTGCAACACAATATTAGGGCATTCTCCCTGTAGGGGGCGGAGCAAAGGAGTTAAGTTCATACTGCATAATCCACTGCATGGATTTGTACGAAAATATCTAGGTCTAGGAATTGGGCTCATTCAATCCATTAAATTTGGTAATGATTGATAGAGTGGGTGTGGCTTTTTACACAAAATCTACATTTTTGTACATTTCACCTTCCATCAGCCAAATGTCCCACAAAACAAATTTGTTGATTGCATTTACTGAATTTTGACAAGACTTCGTCTCATTGAAAGCTATTATGATGCAAGCCAGGATCAGAACTTCGGCACAGACAAATATCCAGCACACAGGTTTCATTTTAAATAAAGGTAATGCAATCCAGGTCAGTAACAGGCAGGAAGAATGCGATATTGATGGGAGAATCCAGAATTGTTACGCAGTCTGTCCAGAAGTCAAAAACCAGTTAGTTGGTACGCCAAAGCCAAATATCAAGGAGAAATCAAAAACCAAAAAGCCAATCAGTAATGAAACATAAGTAATTGATCAGACACCAGGAACAGGACTGAATCATAAACTATAAAACAAATCAAATCATGACTGGGAATCAAAACCACTCGTAAGACACAGGTAAAGTGGCCTGACAAACTTGCAACTTGACAGATTCAGATCCTGACATTGCGTCAATTCAGGTGTCTGTCACCATTTTTTTTTTCAAAATATACACGATTAATTAACATCAATATTTTCATAAATCTTCATTCAAATGCTGCCAAAATTGACAAAGGTATTTTATACACGGTAGGTAGCATGTGTTACAAATTGCGTTCAGATCGGTCTAATGGTGAGTTTGCTGCGGTATTCAATATCTTGCTGTGATATGAGCTTTATTTAATCTAGTTTTTAAACAAACTTCACCAAAATATTTGACATTACACATAGGCCTTGCAGGTTGTTGTTTGATTCCAATGCTTAAATTTTCATGAATGTTTTATTTTGGTATATACATCTCTTTGCCGCCTGCTTGTGAACTTTATTTTGCCTCAGGGACCCCCGTCAACATTTGCTAATCACACCTTAATGGGATGTGAGCTGGAAGAAATATGAGAATGTGGATGCACTCTCCAGTATCTCAGCTGTATAATGCGTCAATGGGCATTTTCTGTCATTTTAAATTCAGTATAAAATAACACACATAAATAAAATTCTATGAAGTACAAATTCATAGTTTCTATGACCACTAATAAGGTGACTAAGTGTATCACAGACCTCATGAGTGCTATTGGTCAAGTATGCAGATACCAACATCATCAAAACCTATGAAAGTAATTATGACTCTACCCAAAATGTGGAAGCTATGACAAGCAAACCTCAGAGGGACTGCACTCAATGTACACTGATTACACTAAAAGTAAAAACAATATTTTTAAAAATTATCTTAATTCTCCATGCCTCATGCAGAATACCATTGGCCTCCGTTAACGCTTGGCTGCAGGTCTAGTTACTGTACATTTGTTCTTAGAGTTCAATACAAATAAAAGTAATTTCTAAGAATTTATTATTATGCTTAGGAAAGTGATGTGTTATTCTTCCACTATGGACTGAGTGAGAGTGCCCATTGGGACCGTGTTGGGAGATGTACTATGTTGCATAAATGATGCTGACGGATATTGAAATCCAAAGTGAATCGCAGCCTGTCAGATCGCCATTAGTGGCTCTTCCCTCCACTTTTCTTGGCACCCTTGGTAAATATGAACAAAAATTAATGCCTTCATTTTTTAGTCTCCAGCACGCAATTCAATATAATATCTAAAATATAGCATCTAGTTGTACAAGTGTCTGTGCTTGAGTTGCAGGGAGAGATTCAAAATCTGTTGATCGCAAATTGAAGGAACAGCAACAAAAGAATTAGCTGGCAGAATGGGTTTGATTCAAATACAAAATAAGAAAAACGAAGTGTCCGAAACGCAATGTTATGTTGCTGCATACTCCGCATTTACATTTGTGCTTGAGTTTCTGCATGATTAGGTTGGATGCGTGTTTAGCAGATTTTGCTAATGATTGGATTACTGGGAATATAAAAACATTAGAGCTTCTGAGGCATTTTAGACCCATACAATATTAATACCCATAATCCCACTCTTGATTTCTTGCCCTCTGATGTGAGCCAGTATAATCATTGTGATTTCATTGTTTCTGTATAAACTTTAATTGACTAAAGATGTGATTGAGTGACGTGACTATTGTTGAATGTTGCTGATAAACTGATGTTGATTCAGTTGGGTGGGGCATGGCGAAAGGAAGGAGGAAGGAGAGAGGTTAGGAATGGTGAAATGGAGGGAAAGCCAAAGCATGGTGATGGCTTGAGATGAGAATGATATTAGAAATGTTAAAAAATTTAGATGAAACTGAACAAGAGGAGGAAAAAAATTAGCCCATCAATGCCCAAATTTCTTTGCAAAATACAAGTTACATTTTATTGTGGGATACTGTGTGCAATGAACGTATATTGCTTAAATTCTGGTGAAAAAAAAATTATTTTTTCATCGTCATCGAGGACCCAAATGTGTATGTCCCATCACAAATGTACACAGATTGTTGAATGCATAAAAATATCATCATTCTGTTGCATTAAAATGTATCTCAGAACAAAATGGCGCACTTGCCTTTTAGCGCGTTGCATTGTGCCGTTACTGATTCAAAAAATTCATGCAAATGGCGGCCGCCACCACTGCTGTAAAGGCAGACGACTCTCATAAGCACTTTTCCTGGATGCAAGTTACTTCCCTTCATTAACCTACAGCAGCTAAGTCACAGTAACACATTCACTTGGGTTACAAAGGCTAAAATGTGCCACATCCCAAAAAATGGGACAGTGGTCATTAATTGGTTTTAAGACTAGTTGCTGCCCCAGTTTTTCATTACTGTTGCTGCTTTGTGGTGTGGCTACCCTTTCACTCAAAAATTAAGAATATTCTCAGCCAAAAGAGGCCTTATTAGTCTATTCAAATAAAATGGGTTGTAATTTCTTTTTTACGTCAATTGCACACACATTGCAACGAGAGTAATTCAAGGCCAGTATGTACCCATGCAGTCACTTCAGTAGGGACTGTTTTTCAAAATGGGCACCACAGAAATGGCTGGGAAGACTAGAGCACAGGAGGGCACAGCTGTGGATAATCAAAGCCACTGATAGTGATTTGGAAGGAGTTTCAGCAGAGAGACAGAAATGGTAAATGCACAGCTGGAGAATTACAATGATTCTCTCAAAACTGGTCAGAGAATCCACTGCCTAACTGCGCAGCAAAGCAATATAATCAACGGACAATATTTAAAGATTTCTCGGAAGTCCATTGAGGACAGTGTGAAAATATAATGAATAAATACATAATGATAAATTGTAATAAAATTATTTTCAAATGCCCTTGATACGGAAGTCAATGTAATGCACTAATTGACTAGTATGTGCACTGTCATGCTCCATAGAGCCTGCACTTCCTAATCTGTCTGCATACATGGCAACAAGAAGAGTTGACATCATGCTTGAGTAGGTATTAATCTCTAAAGCACATAGCCTGTGTTAACTTTCAGTGCAACACAGAAGGCAACGTGTTTGCGTGACAAAATGCTTTTTTAAAGGTTGCAAAATAGGTTCATCGCTCCGTGACCACCTTTAGTTTTTTTATGAAGTGCCTCTGTCAAACAGAGAAATTGAATTTTCAACTACAAATGGGAAAATACCGATTGGCCAATGACAGCTA
Organism: Gymnothorax reevesii; assembly: GCA_029721435.1. Classification (NCBI taxonomy): domain Eukaryota; kingdom Metazoa; phylum Chordata; class Actinopteri; order Anguilliformes; family Muraenidae; genus Gymnothorax; species Gymnothorax reevesii. The sequence continues at coordinate 10,978,778 of CM056586.1, forward strand.
AATTACCTTTTTTATTACTATATATGACACAAGCAACCCAAAGGCTTCAGTGGATGAATATGTAAATGGAAATTTACAACACTAACAGTTATCCAGAGGAAATATCATGGTGAGGATCAATAATATCTGAGGCAGTGTTGGAGATGTTGAGGAGTCACTTCCACCTGTATTCATAACTATGCAGAAATTTCAAAATGTGACTATAATGAACATAAATGCAGTACATCTGGTGGTGCTCTCTGGGAGGAGAAAAAAATCAGGAAAAGCCAAAGGTGGTTAATAATAGTTTACCTTTATTGAGAACTTTTCCCAGCACTGTCAGGAAGGAGTAACTGGAAGAGGCTTGTTTTCTGTGTATTTAAAATATGATGGAAAAAAAAACAATAGAGAAAATAATAAAAAAATAAAGCAAATATATGTATTGAATGTACAAATTTATTACCCTCAATCAGGTATGTTTTGTAGTCCTTATGCCGCAGTGTTGCTTTCATTTTTTTATTACAGGCTCAATTTTATCTTGTTAGCGGGCATTTTATCAGGTCAAACGTACTTGGCAAATCAAATGTTCTTCCAGCTATAAATCCTTTCCGAATAAAGGAGGCAAACATATTTGCTGTTTGTACTTTGCCCGTTGCCCGTATTTTCTGAGAGCTTTTTCTAGGAATTTACTTTTCTTATGGCGAACTGCAACTGTGGAAAATCCTGTTTCAGAATGAAAGAGTCGTCCCCAGCGTTTGTTCCTATCACCAAGATTTGCTCATTTCCACAATTCAGGTCGTTCTAAAGGGCAAAATCAGCTGGCTGCAGTTTCCATCACTGCATGAGTGATGGAAACACGAGTCTGCTTCGCTGTTTTCGGTGTGCTCACCCGTGTATTGTTCTTGTGAATGATAACTCTTTCTGGGAAGTGTCCTTAGGCTTGAAATTCACTGACACTTTCTCCCACATGCATCTGGACCATTCATTATTTTCTTCCTGATACTGACAAATCTACACCACCGTCCCTTTATGTAAAAAATATCAACATGCCAATGTGCTTTCTTTCAGTGTGCCAATGTAGAAGTTAGTATTCTGCACTCCAGCAAGAGCGTGATTGGAAATTCCAGTCAGATGGAAAACAGTGAAATGTATATAAAAACAGGATTTTATTGCTTGTGCTCTCATCTGCTTTTCTTATATATTTCAGGCTCTTCCCTGCTTTCCATCCCTGACTTTGGATTGTAAAGCAGGTGCATAATTTTAGGCTCTGCATGCATTGCCCCCCATTTTGGGAACATGGGGACTGGAGGGGTAGCGGTCTCATTTGGCTCTGGTACGGCTCACATTTAGTTGAAAAGTGATCGAGATTTGTTGGCTACAAGTACATCATTATTGGAAATCCTGTGGAGGGGCCCAATTGTTAATAAGCGGTTGCTCTTTCTTTATATATGAACTGGATGTTTGTTTCTGAAAGTCCTGCTGATTTTCTCAATAATGCCTGCTCTTTCTTTGGCTGATTTTTAGAACAGATTTCCCAGGCGATATTTTGATAGAACTACTTATTAACCCCATAGATGTTAAATATGCAGGAACCTTAATTAGACTTCCCCATAGGATGTATACATAAGAGAGTGAATTATATGGCATTTCATATTGCTGGATGGTGATAGCTCCAGGGGTCCACTTCTGAGTTATGTAAAGTCCTAGGATGACATAACACAGCACAGTTGAAGTATACCAGGCTTACTGTGACATCTGAAGAGCCTTCAGATTATTATATTAAGCCCTTATTTTGGTGAGTGGCTCATGTCTCATGAATCATTTATGAGAATAAATGTTGTTTTTTGAGTGCACAGCGCTCATTACAATTTGGGATTCATGCTGTGGTAGATGTTCAATGTGTAATGTCCATGCTGAGATTCAGGTGAAGGTTGAAACTGCATCAGTCATAAGTTTTGGGAATCAAACTCCATCTGTTTTGAGTCTGTTACATATGCTCACCTTATCTGCATGTGTCCACAAGGGAAGGCTAGTGGAACTAGTAACTGAACTAGTAGCCTGTTCACAATTTTTGTGCAAGTCATCCCCAAATATTGTGCTGTGCTGTATCTGAAAAAAAATTATTGTAAGCCAGCTCACTGGAATGGTGAAACTGCGAGTAAATGTACAGTTTTTTCAAGTGACATTTTTATTGCCATAGCTGTGTCCACTGCCTATAAATAGAATTTGTTTTGCCTGTGATTCAGTGTTCAAGGCTTCAGGTTGATTGTGGTCGAAAATCAGTTTTTTTTCCCCACCAAAAAAAAAAAAAAAAAATTTGCGTGAAGTGTCTGAATGTGTGCAAAGGCTTCAAACATATTTGTACTACTCTCAGTTGTAGTTTGCATGTTGGGAAAACATTCACTCTTTTTATATTAATGAAATAACAGTCTTTCATGAGGGAGGCCTCCTTGGCTGAATTGCTCCCAGAAAAATCACACTAGGCTACATTGATTATTTTCGCTTTCCGTCATTCATAAACTGACAGCCACTGGAGGATGTCAGCACTTGGGATGCCAGGAATATGAACTGTTGATATTTTGATGGTAGGACATGTTCTTTATGATGTATAAACTAGATTTTTCTATGTATTGCTATTATATTTTTCATCAGTGTGTTTTTTTTGCACCTTGAGTCTTTTTTCGCAAAACATAATGGTGGTAGATGCAAGTTTTGTAAGCCATGCCTGCATGCTTTGAAGAAATGCCATGTTTAGTTTTTTGTGTGGTTGTAGCATTACGTTATCAAGCAATTCAGAGATCTGAGGAATAGTGTACTCCTCTATATCAATTCTAAACCACATATTCTCACCACATATTTTATCTGACTTTTTTTTTTTTTACCGTAAATACAATATGAGCTGCATAAATGTGTCAAGTATATTTACTGAGATATCCATTATTTATTTGTGCTGATTCTTTCAGTATTCTTGCAATTGTTAAAATCTCTTCTCTTTAGTGATTTAAAATCATGGAGATACTCTGTATGATCAGAGGGTCTTCTAGTTTTCAGGGTATGAAACAGATTTTTGTATTATCACAGGATGTAAGTGAAAAGGTTGCTGGATCTGTGTACTGCTTCCAGGGCCTTCAAGGGTTTAATCATTTGCTCAGACTTTATAATATTATCATTTCATGTGGCAGAGGAAAAAGAAAAAGATTCATCTGGTTTTTGAGATTCCTCTGTAGTTTAGGTTTGTGATACGGCAAGTCAGTGTTATGTTTAATAATGTTAGTATTAAACAGGAAAGATGACATTTTAAAAGTGCAGAAGGTGATATTTTATATTCCATAAATAATAATGATGTCAACTCGAGTAAAGAAAAGCTACAAAGAGCTTACTTTTTTTTTGCTAATCTTTACCAAGGGCTGCATTTTATTGGTGTAGTGACCCATGTTCAATTTTCCTGTTTGTGAGATAAAGTATTGGAGCAGAAGTGTGGACAGTTTATGCAAAATGAGACAATCAGTCAATCTACCGCCAATACCGTGACCTTTACGGGATTAACCCGTGCAGCTCCTGCATTAGCAAATTGTGTTTGCACAATTCCATCACAGTGCATTTTATCTGTTATTTCAGAATTATAGATATGCATAAATTTGAATGTTTTTTGAGAGTGTTGAGACATTTGGTAAGTGTTCTAAATGGATTTTTGTGGTTCAGGTGTAAAATGACAAAATTAGGGTGAATCATGGCAATTTATTATGGCGGTAAAATGTCAGTATTGTGGCTCATTCTTTGTTCTGGCAGGTCTCCTAGTGAATATGGTTATGCGTACATTCAGCTGTCCCTTGACCGTTGGAATGGCTCTCTTAAACATGAGCTGAAATTGAATGGACCCTTTTGGTTTAAGGACGTGAAAAAGCAAGATTTTGAGGGCGCATGCTCTTTGCAGACTATGTGGGGCAGAAGATGCACAAATCGTATTGAAAGGGTGGGGAATTATAAGTTCTTTCACTTTCCCCGTTGTAAAAGGCAGCTTACAGTGTGGATTTGGACTATGAACAGGAATATTTTTTGTTCAGTAGCATTCTAGGGTGTGCAGCGTACATTTTGTGTCTGGATGGTGAGATTAAAAATTCTTTATTCAACCTACGCCTATATCGATTGATGTGGGGGTACCCAGAGAAACATTTGGGTATGTAAACACGTCGACCATACGCCCAGTTAAGGACATTTAGAGTTTAGTTTCAAGTGCTGCTACTCATGTCAGAAGCATATCGTTAATGGCGGCTGTCACGTTACTGATGACCCGCCGGGTTGCTAGGGCACGCGCAGTATATGCATTCACGATATTAATGTTAAGTTCTAAACCCCCTTCTCACTGATAAAAACCCCCTAAAACATATTGGCACATTTTAAAATCGTTCTGGCAAATAAAAAGCCGGAAAAAGTGGAGGTTGGATCCGGATTTTTTTTCCCCTGATGATATAGCTAGACCAGAGGTGGGCAGCGAGGGCCATATCTGTCCCTAGTTTTCACACAAACTTCTGGCCTTTAATCAGTTTATTATCTAAATTAGTCAAACTATTTATGAAATCTGACATTTCTGGTGCATTTCTTCAAATTATCATGAATGACCACCGAAGACTTTTCTTGTCTCCCTACATAAAACCTTTTTCTTTGATCTAATGATTGCACACATTTATATTTGTGAATGCAATCAATTAACTCAATTGATCTGGGTAATTCATGGAAATAAAAACCTGCATACAAACCGGCCTAAAAACCTAAATTAAAAGCTCTTGAGCATTTAGCATGGAATTTATTCAAAAGACTGGCAATAGAAATTCCTTCAAACCCTTAATTTCTTTATTTTTTTCCTTAAGATTTTTATCAATGCAGTCATTTTTGGCATTCCAAAATTAAAAAGGGACACAACCTTTAAGGGCAATAGAGCGGCCTGACAGAAATGCCAAATTGGACTTGGGGTGAGCTCAAAATTTTGTGCTGTTGGAATCAGAAGAAGTGGAATTGTCAAATATTTATTTCAAATGTTTAACTTTTTAGATTTCCATTAACTGATTCCAAACTAAACTTTAGGCAGGTTCAATGTTTTGTGCACAATTTATTGGAATCTGATAGGAGAAATTAATGTAAATCTCAGTGTTTGGGGATTCAAATGTTAAACATCTCAGATAATCACAAATTCTGATGCCAGCAACAAACAGGTCACAGTACTAGCACCCTCATCCACTTCTCTCTAGGGAGTGCTTTCTGCTTACTGTACTGTAAGCAGTACAGTACCCCCCCCCCCCCCCCTCCTGTGGCATGGGACTAACATAACTCAGTAAAAAACACTAATATATAATTGGCAAAACATCAATATTATCATTCAGTATCCTTTACAGACATCCATTAGAGACATCCATTTTTCATAACCAAGTCATTGTTCTTATCAAAAAATCAAGTTATTAGCCAATATAGGAAAGAGTGGTGTTCATTCACTTATATTTGGCTAAAACATGTCATGGTAAATGGTCAAGGATCATAATCCACGAGACAAGGTTTAGAAAAATCTTTTAATAATTGTGCTTCAAGAAAAATCGTTAGGATTTTTTTTTTTAATTTCTTCGCTGTTCATTTATGATTTTCCGAGGGCAACTGGCGAACTGCATCGAAGATTGCGCATTTACTTTCAGCGTTGTGTAAATCCACTAAACCACAACATAGAGCTTAATTAACACGCTAGAAAGGTTGCTAGACATAGCTGAAGATTTTCCTGAAGAACCATGGCTTACTTGCCACGTTTGCCTGATTCCCGTTGGAGCAAAAACCATCGCACACAGCGTTCACCCCAGGACCGAGTTTGAGTACTGTGGAGTTAAACTATAGCAAACTACCTTACTGGCTAACTGTCGCACTGGCCTAAACATATTGGAAGTGTCTAGAGACACGGCAGTTTTTATTGGCACAGCAGTCGATTTCAAGGGATTAGGATAAATACTTATGGTTAGGGGAAGGGTTAGAGGTTGTGATTAGAGTTAGGGTTAGGGGAAAGGTTAGGGTTAGGCTTAGGCTTAGGTTAGGGCAGGGTTTGAAATGGGGCGGCCGTACCTCTCCACATTGAAAAACTGCCGTACCCGTAGCAACTGCCAAACATATTTTAACAGCGATGAGTTCACAGACAACCAACTCAGCCGCTTAGGAACGGTTTGTTGTCAATACGAAATTTTAATCATTATTGATGATGAATCAGATATTGTAGAGCACTATCTTGTGCCTTTAAAGCTAACTTGGAAGTACCATGTTTTTGAAGTCAACATTATTTGGGTTAACGAAGTTTGGCCATCGGCTGACAAAATGAGTAGTTCAGACTCTAGTGTGATCCTTCGGGACAAAGTTCATCCGACTCATAGCTCGAATCCACGCCTGTCATTGTCTCTTGTCACGGGGAACACTAAAAAAACCTTATGCCCCCATCTTTACGATACCGGTTTGTGCACCCAACCCCCCCACATCAGCTCTACAGCGCAGGTGCACGCCGACTTCTGGCCTTGAACCAAACTCGTCAGTTGAGCTGCTGTATTCCCTACTCTATGTCTCTCTGCTTCACGATTACTCTGAAATTTAAACTGCTGCTCCAATAACGTGAATTAATTGTGCAGAATGTCCCCGTCCATTATACTTCTGTGCTGAATTATGTATTTGTTATTGATTCTTTGAAGGAGCTGGAAACTCAGGCACTGGAATACTAAAGCCATTTGTCATTACCAACTGCTGTTCAGTACTGAGAGTGATGAGTCAATGTAATTTACTGGGTACTTAATGGGGGGAAATACATTAAAGTACATAATATGAGTCATTTTAGATTAAATACTGTATTAGCTGTATTGGGATACTGCTTTCAGGTTGAAAACAGCGTTTACTCTTTTTTTCTCTGTTTCGTCATCCTTTTTTATAAGACACTCATCAGAAATGTTCAGTGCAATAATTAGAGTACTTGTTTTGCCCAGATTTATTCATACCTGTGATATGAGAACATTCTTTCCTCTAATGGGCTGCTGCAGGTTAACTGCATCACACGATACGTTAACATCACTTTGGCCTCGGCACCAACTATAATGCTATGTGGTCACTTCGAACTCTGCATTTGAATCTGAACACAACATGCATGTGCTGTTAGTGCCAGCTGCAAAGTGATGGCTGATATTGTTTCCCATTGTTTGCATGTGAGCATCCAGATCTGAGTTGTTTTACAATTGGAAACATCCCAAAATCAATGTGACATGTCATCCTGAGGATCATACTGAGTGCCTGCCTGCCTGCCTGCCTGTCTGTCTGTCTGTCTGTCTGTCTGTCTGCTAGATAACTTTTGAACGCTACGCTGGAAATTGATGACAGTTGGTAGGTATATAGCTTGACTGGATATATACTTTAGGATTGAAAATGGGAGTCTTAGGTATATGGCTGAACTTCCACTCCCTTCTGTAAATTTAAATGCTCCTCTTGCCTGCTGACTGCTGCTTGAGCAGTTAATTGCAGCTGCAGGTTTATATTTGTGTGTCGGCGTCTCTGCCAGCCTGTCCCCTGCCCCCCCCCCCCCCCCCCCCCGTCTCCACCCTGCCTCCTGTCCTACGCTCCTCTCTCCCTCCTGTCACTCTCCCGGCTTCGGTCTGTCTGCCTGCCCCAGCGTCGAGTGCTCAGTGGTGCAGACGGCTCTGGGAGGGGCAGTAACGCGGCGAGCGCTGTGAGCGTTTTCACACATGGTTGCACAGGCTCAATGAGTCTGCTCTGCGTTATGTCACGGCCACTGATTACCGCTCACTCGCGCCCACACTTCTCATGTGTTCTGCACACACACACGTGCACACATTCGCCTTTACAGATGCGCGCACACACACACACACAAACACACACACACACATACTCAAAAACGCAAGCAAAAAAACTCTGAATGCATGCACAGACAATGGATGTGTGTACAGACATACACACTCACATGCACTTGGACACATGCACATGCATACACATTCGCACATAAGCGCATCCACATGTATGCACATGTAGGACTGGGGGATTAACAGTAATCACACAGTAGAATACAACCTGGATATTGCCTGTGGGGAAGAAGATTGCTGTAGGCTTTCAAATAGTAAAAGCAAAGTGAATACAGAATACCTTTAAAACAGAAAATTTCCATGCACTTGATCTCAATTAAACTTGTGCTCCTATCAATTCATGTAATCAAATACAGCTCCCTGAGGCCGAATGTTTCTTTGGCCTCTCGGTTCTATTGTTAGTCATCAGGTCAAGTGGGTTATGCCCACAATCATCAGACATGCTCTGTTCATTTCTAATATGCTTATAAGCAATGCATTGCTGAGTCTTCACAACTCTATGTGATGCTGACAGTATGGCAGATGGAGCAGGGGCATGTGTGAATGAGTCTAACATGTTCAGGTGGCACTTGATCCTGATGGTGGTGGCTTTCCTCTGTGGGCTCAACTACACGAGGCTTGTGTCGACCTACTGTTGGGAAATTAATTTTATCTCAGTGTATTGTCCAGTTTGATCTTTATTGAGGAGATGCTCAGCTTCTGTCAGGCCACAGCTCTAAAATATACCCATAAATGTGAGCAACCATATAACAGAAGAGTCCATTGTCACTGGCTATCTCAGCAGGTTCCTGTGGTCCAAACTGTGGGGCTGAATATCTGACCATTTTAGATTTAGGGAGCTCGGGTTGTCCTGCTGGGCTGGGAAAGGTAGGGGGCCACATCACAGAGCTGGACAGGTTCCATTTACTGGCTGCAGAGGGTGAGAGGGAGGCTGACTAATGTCACTGTCACAGCTTGATCTGCAGCGGACAGGAGGGCGAATCTCCAATAACTCAGTGCTGGAGAGAGAATGACTTTGTCACTCTCTCTCTGGACTTGTCTGTTGTATTACGGTCCATTGCAAGGACTCATCTGCATTACATTTCAAGGTTCGTGGCAGTGCTGCTGCTGACAGGGTTCTGTGGACTGATAAATAATTCTGTGCAAACCACCGCTCCCTGTGTTCTTCAGCCAGCTTGTGTTGGTTTATTGATTCCCGGCAACTCATTCTATAACAGTTTCTCATTGTTATGCACAATAATCAAGATCTAATGGAGTCTTCAGTATGTAATTACGCTAATCCACAGCAGCAGTTAATTAACCCTTAAATGCCCAACTATTGTAAAAGTTGAAAGAAAAATCTATGTATTTTGTTGATAGATAGATAGATAGATAGATAGATAGATTTTATTGTCCTTCTCAGGATAATTGTTTTCACTACTGTACAGCTGTGAGAAATTTCACAAACAATCTTATAAAACAACAACACTACTCCAAACATTAGACATATATGTAATGTAATATGTCCTGGGGAGGGGCTGATAACAAGCCAATAGCAATTTTTATTTTTTTGTGACCTTTGACCTCATTTTAGTTTTGTGACATAATGTTACTCTAAGTTTCTAGGATATACAGAGAACTTTTGTCCATCATTGTTTTGGTAGTTGACATATAGCTGAAGTATTAGCCATAGGTTATTTTTCATTAGCTTACCTGTTACTTTATGCAGTGATGAATGGGTGCTGATCTATCGTGTGGATTCCACCATGGGGGCGGCCATATTGGAAAGGTTAGCTGGTGCAGCCAGTGTAGTGTCAGTTCCACTTTTCTGCATCAGATGTCAGCACTGATGGCCTAAATTTGTCACTATGGGCATTAGGTTGCAAAATTAATGTGGGGTCAGTGGTTTTAAAAATCTTGTGACAAATTTGTCGCAGGGGGCATTAAAGGGTTAAGGAGAATTGTCGGAAATGTAATAACCAGATCCATGTCTATTTATAGTGTTAATCTCGGGATGCTCTGATTGACCCGGAACACTGCTTTCATCCTTCAGGTGCAAATGCAAAAGGAATGTTTTTCAGAAAGCACCTGGATAGATTTGTTGACTTAAACTGTACGTTGCCTGCTGAAGTATTGAATAGTGCATATTTGCTTAGGTTTGTCAACAGACCGTACGTAAATCTTCTGTTTACAGAATGGGTAAATAATGACACAGCAACAAGACAAAGGGTCTAGTATATAATAGATAGCTTTAAGATGGTCTCTTCACAATGAGCAATTAGCCACCCACAGACAATTCACCATTCCTGCTGGCAAATTTCACATCTTAGATGTATGTTGGTGTAGCCAGTAAAGGCACAGTAAAAAAAAAAACATTCTCATTACAATTAAATGGTGACATATTTTTTGAAAGTCAAAAGTTAGATCGAGTCCTTTTTCAATAAACTGCTAGGAGACTAATTGAGCTTGAGCCAAAGGGATGAATCATTCAAAACTGCTGTTATTTGAAAGTTTCAGATTTTATTGGAAGGAATTCATTTGTATGCATATGCATTGGATTTTTATATACTTTTATAAGGAGATAAGTTAATATTTCTGCTCCAATATTTCTGCAAACATTTGACAGTTTATGATGCTTATTACTCCTGCCTCAATTTTACAAAATGGTGGCACATGTTGGCATTTTAATATACGTATATATAAATCTATGTTATCATTCTGGGCATTTTTAAGTCTTCATTTATGGAATATATGTATGCCTGTGGCCTTTTGGTGTAATCCCTTCAAGTTGTACTCCTTAGCTAATTATTTGAAAGTAGTTATTCATAGAACTGTCTGTTCTTAAATGATTCTGTTCTAATTTGCAATGTTTACAGCCACTATAAATTAAAATAGGAATGTAAAATTTTTTGATGATATTTCAAATTTTCACATAAGTGTACATCAGTATTTATCATTTATATTCCTCTGCTTAAGGCACAAGTGACTGTGTTAAACCTGTTAGACAACCTTTACCGACTTCATTATTGATTTTTGTACTCTGATATTGACATTGCTGAGAGAGCACGAACATGATTGAGCATCTTAATGTGAGCCCAGGGGTATTGCCATTTGATCTCCTCCAGCAGACAAGGAGAGTGATGTCACAGAGCGTGCGACACTCGTGGCACTGCAAGAATAATGTGCTGTTTCTCACACAATGTTAAGACCCTTTGTAATTAAATCCCGTGCCAAGTGCTGCACAGCCTGAGGTGTTAGCCCTGGTGACCAGGCCAAAAGGCCTGTCTGGATTGCACAATCTGCCCACTGAGGCGGCTGAAGTGAAATGAACAATCAAGGCTGTGTCACTTCACTGCAGACTGCTGTGAGTGTCCTGATGTAATATGACTGCAGTTCATCGTCTAATAGAACTGATACCATGTTTTGATAATGGATGATATTTGTCACACAATGGCAGAATGGCATTGATATCCTTGGCTAAAATGCCTTGTAATTTAAGTCCATAAACTGAACTGGAAATAGCAGTTGCTGTTTTATTATGACAAGTAGTGGACACTGCCATCATCTTACCCAAATTCTCCTGGTTGTAGAAGTAGTTGTTGGTGGTTGTGGTGGTGGTGGTGGTGGGGGTCAGTGCTGTGCATAACCGTGGGTCACATACACAGTTAACCAATCTGTTGCCGGGCACACCTATTCACTCTCAATTTACTCACACGCTCATCCCTGTGGCCATTTTAGGGTCTCCAGTAAGCCAAACATGCCTTGTCTTTTAAACTGTGGGAGCAAATGATATTACCTGATTGAAACCACCCACATGAAGACAAAAATCAAAATACGCAAATCCCGAAATCAAATACGCAACCTCCTTACTTACAAGTGCTACCCACTGAGCCACCGTGCAGCGCATGGGTCTGTAATGAATTCTCATTCATTCACCGGCTGAGTAGTGTGGAGAGGCTCAGGGCTTTTTTAGAATAATTGTAATGCCCCGGCTTTGTGGATGGTTGCTAGCGTGGAGAAAGCCTGTCAGCCCTTGTTCGTAGGGAGAAATAAAAAGAGAGAGCTGACGAGTTTGAAGTAGGAACAGAGGAAAAAATAAGGCAATGGGGCAAGGAGTATGGACCTGATGGATGTTTGGCTTGTGTGTAATTCATAACAAATCGCCCTTATGATAGTTGACATGGAAGAAAGGTCCAATTGGACTTGGGTGGTGTCTCATGCACAAAAAAAATTTCCTTAAGATGCATTTAGAGCAAAGCTTATTTTACAGATCAGCAGGCTGTGATGCATTTATTTCCCTTCAAATAATCTTTCATTAATCATTCATTGGTCCTGTGCCTTTGTTTGCTGGAGTGTCCAACTGCAGCTGCCAGGGGCTTTAAACAGTTCAGTACTTTACATATTTTTGTTAGTTAGTTTGACTAATGCCCAGCTTGACTGTTGAAAAGGTGAAATAAAGCGACACTGTTCTGCCGTTAGTTCTGCTCAGTTTAGCTCTGACATTAGCCGTACAACAGCAGCTGGTGCCCAGGGATGTCCCTTTCACAGAGATTCTGTTCTCCGTGAGAAGTTTATCCAACACATTCTCATCCTGACTCGTCAAATAGTGACACTATCTGACCAAGCATCGATATTCGACAAAAAAAAGGAGGCTTTTGGTGTCCCAATTTGACATTCAGGGTCAGGCTTCAGGTTAGGGTTCAGAGGTTAGGGGTTGGGTTCGTTTTAAACTGTTATCAAATCAGGACACCGGAACCCTCCTTTTTATGCCCCCGCCCTCCAAAGAGGAGAGGGGGCATTATGTCGACACAATGTCCGTCCGTCGTCCGTTAACTTTTCGTTTCCCTGGGATAACTATAGAATCCCTTGTCGGATTGATGCTATTTCTTAATGCCAATCCCTTGTCGGATTGATGCTATTTCTTAATGCCGTATTGGGAGTGGCTAGAGGAAGGTTCCTTTCGAAAACCAGCGTCGTGCCATATCTAATATGGCTGCCACAGCAGCCATCTCAATATGCCCTTGATCAACATACAGGCGGGGGCATATGCTACGCTCTGCGTTGCTCTTGTCTATCATATACCAAGGCTTGGTCAGGCAGCGTCACGATATGACGAGTCGGGAAGAGACTGCGCTCGTTTATCAGGTTCAACCGTCACTGCTCATGAAGAGTATTATGATGCTTTTTAATGTTTTTTTTTTTTTGCCAATTTAAAATGGGCAATTAAACCTTTGACCACAGTAAGTGCATTTGGATTGCTCTCACTCGTCGGTAACATGGCAGTAGACCAGGGTCTGATTTACATTGCTCTGGCCACACAGTACTTCAGAAGAGGGCCAGCTTTTGTTAGCAGAGGCGGATCTTCCAAAACAAACAAATTACCGTCCTGTGAGCACTCAGCACACAGGTGAAGACATTAATTAATGTATAGTGTCACCTTACCATAATAAACCCAAACCCTGGTGAGGCGTGGTGTCTACAGATTCTCTGGTGTAACTCAATGATCTGATGAACAGTCATAGAGCAGATAATGGCAGAAAGCCCATGTCTTACTTCCATTTCCAAGCGCCTTGTTTCAGTGGTTTGTTTGCAATGCCCTTGTAAGTTTTTATTGACTATGCTGGTTTGCAAGTCCTCTGATTGGGAACTCATACAGAGGCTTGGCGTGGGCTTAATTGCTTTTGAGTGAAATAATGGTGATCCTGCTGACTGAGTCCCTCCTACCATAAGTGACCTAAACAAAACAATTGTATCTACCCGCTGGGAGCTGTCAGGAACATGTACTTTTGGATTTGTGCTGGGACTTTGGATATACTGTCTGGTGCAAAAATGTTTGACCGTTGATAAAGTTGTTGTTACTTTATCTAAGACAGCATAAGTTGAAATTACGTGATCAGTATGAGCTTGAAGTGCGTGTGTCATCCCTGCTTTTTTAGGATGTCATGGACTGTTAGCTGCTCAGCAGTTCCATTCTCAGGTAATTGTCGTTCCCTCATTATTTCATTTAGAAGTAAGCCGATAATAAGTTCTAGTGTTGATTTCAAGTGTGTCATTTGCATTTGGAATCAGCGGCTGTTGACTCTCGGTACAAAACCCAAATCGCTGTCACTGCTAGTGAGGCAAGTCATAATTATGCTCAAAGATCAAAACAAACCCATTAGAGAAATACGTAGCTTTAACATTCATTGCAGCAAATTCAACTATTTGGTTCATACTTAAGGAGAGAAAATCTACTAGTGAGTGCAGGAATCCTAAAAGATCGATCAGACTGCAGATGAAAACTGTGATGTACGATAAAATAATTCTTTCCTTGGTTAGGAAAAACCTCAGACCAATAACAGGGGGTGGGAGTATGCAGGAGGTTGGAACATCTTTGTGTCAGGGTCAAAACTGAAGAGAACACCTTTCCTGAGTATATACAGAGGGTTTGCCACAACACGTAAACTATTGGTAAGCCCTAAGACATCTAAAAAAAAAAGGCTTGCACAGTTCTGTAACCTCATCTATGGATAAATCAGACAAAGAGACCAAGTTCTTTTTACATAAGGATGGGAAGAGAGCCCTATTTAGTAGGGAAAGATCTGATCATGATTTGAAATGTACCACCTAAACTGTGAGGGACAGTGCCTGGGCATGCTGGCGGCTCTCTTGCATTTATTGATTATGTCACTGCTTACAAAAGCACTGGGGTGAATTGAATTGTAATAATGCCTTCTGAAGTGTGGATTCTATAAGAAGTAAAGGATCTTGAGGAAGCAAATGATCCTGCAAATCCTTTATCCTTGGCTGAATCGTATAGGGCTATTTTCTCGGATAGGATTTTGCCAAATCCGTCAAAACTCATTGGATCGTGCTTCACGATGCAGATGGACAATGATGCGATGCATACTGCAAAAATAACCCAAAAATACTGTTTTTCACTTGCTGAAGGCAAAACTCCCAATAACAAGCAGGGACTGAAGACCGCTCCCAGGGAGAACATCACCAAAGAAGGAACCCAACATCTGCTGATTTCTGTGGGTTCCACACTTCAGGCAGTCATTGACTGAAGAGAATTTGCAACAGAGTATTAACAATAACAGCTTAGGTCTTGATTATGTTAACTTGACCAGTCACTTTTGAGCCCATGTAATTGTTGTATAAAAATTGTCGTAAATCCTACAATATATTTGACAAAACCCTGAAATTAAAACTGAAGAACTGCACTTCAAGTGAAACTGCATTGTTTCATGTCAACTCCAATTGTGGAGGCGAGCCAAAGTGATGAAAATTACATCGCTGTCCAAATACCACTGCACTCCACTCTGCACTAGCTCCTACATTTTACTGAGAACTGAAGTGTTATTGAAAGCAATATCTGTTGGGCGCTTTATAAGGCTATGAATAACATGACATAACATGAGTGGTGAGAACAGTCCATTCAGCCCAACTGATGGCTCGCCATCAAAAACCCTTCCTGCGTTCCATCCAACTGAAAACAACGTCAGTTAAAATAGCTGGAATATAAAATTAGATGTAATGCTAAAGGGTTGTAATGGCTTTATCGATTAACTTTGCCTTTTGGATATCAACATGTGCTGTGTATTCTGTTCATTATTGACGTCCTGATGTAGCTCCATTTGAATTAGGCAGAGAAGCAATGTCCAATGGAGGCCAGTATTCCTACTAAAAGGTGCTAATTCTGCAGTCAGTTTGCCCGTTAGCGCAGTAAAGGAGAAGACATCAGATAGTTTCAGTCATTAAGGCGGCCAGCACTGCAGCGGGGAGTGAGCTGCAGGAACATCAGGCCATTGTACTAATGCATTGTGAGCAGCTTCTGATGAATAATGATGATGTGTGATGGCTTGAGATTATTTATCTGTCTTCTGGTTTCCGGGTTGGTGGGGGTGGATTTCATATACACATACAGCTATAAGCATTGAACATCAGTAGCGATCCACTCCGCTTCTCTGTGCAGCTCATTGGCAAAATTAGTGATTTAGTATCGGCACTTTCCCGTCTAACTCATAAATAATTCAGAGGTGTGGTCTGTTGCTAAGAGGGGTCATGGAGTCTGTTACGTTTCTTATGGTCCAAGCCTATGAGAAGTTGTGCAGAAAGGTGTCTTTTGAATTTGGTCACTTTTCCAGTTCAGTTACGAATAAAGAAAAATCTCCAAAATTGAAAGACCTCCCTCATCAAGGGCTGGTTTTGCCTGTCGCTGCTCCAGGTGCTTGTATGCAGTCTGTGCTGTGACTGTGAATATGTATGTGACACAGTCACATCTCATGGAATATTTATGGGCAGGAATATTAATGGACGAAAGGGGTGGGGATGGTATGTATTGTGTCCGTGTCACAAAAGGAGTTGTGACCCAATTATTTGGCCTGCTCCATATGTGTCTGTATTGACTAAAAGGCTTGTATCACCACTGGAGCAGGAACTGGAGATGGGGGCTAAGATTTGGAAGGGGAAAGCGCCGGTGCGAGCCCGTGACCACGTCTCTCATTGGCTCCACAATGATGCACTGTTATACTGGAGAATCGAATGAAAAAACACCGGCACTGTGTAATTACAGATTACAAAACAGACATATCAGCAGGGGAACAGCCATGCTCTGGTACACTGGTTTAACACATGGATTCATTGTTATTTATCCTTTAAATTTGCCTGGTGTGTGTGTGCGCGCGTGTGTGTGTGTGCGGGCGCACGTGCTTGTGTGCCTGTATGTGTTTGTGAGTTAACTACATGACATCCAGGTCAACATTCTCATTTTTTTCTACTGTGTGCATATGTTTGAAGATAATTGGAGCACCTTGTTGTTTTTTTTATGTATGCACATCTGTTTACATATTTATAAACATTGTTTGAGTGTGCGTATGTGCATGTTCATGAATGCTGGGGCTCCTACCTTGTTTTCCATCCGCAACAGCAATTGTATTTAGGTTATTGTATATGCTCAATTTATCCCTTGCATTTCTTATCATATAAAGGCAAAGTACCCTCCTGGACCCTGTACACTCCCCCACCTCCCATTCCCTACAGCAGTTCTTCAGTAGAAAACCAGTCCCATCTATAAGTGCCTCGACAAGGCAGGCCCCCAGCTGTGCTCTCAAATTACTGATAATGCTGGACCATTCTGAAATCAGATGATAAGATTAGCAATCAAAAGCGGCCATACTCATTAAATTCAATGTCTGCCAATGGTATGCCAGTGATTCTGCTCAATGATTATCCTTTGTACTTTCTGTTTAAAGTCACTATATAGTGTTTGCATACCTTTTTGGTAAGGTTTGTATGGTTTTCCAGCCTCTATCCTGTATGTTTTCTTTGAGTTACTGTTATTTCTCCCTGAGAATCGGTCTGTGCTGATGTTTCCTGCCCAGGGAGAAGTGCAGAGACCCTTGTTGAGGGAGCTGAATGGAGATGGATGGAGAGTGAGCTGTATGACCTTACTTCTGTCCCTCCATCTCTCAGCCCTTTCTCATCCTCCCTCTGTCTCTTGATCCGTCCGCTGCTCTCTTTCGCTCTCGCCGTCTCTCCCTCTAACCCTCCTGACTGCTGCGTCGCTGCGGGATGCGTTCGTCACGCGCTTAAATCTTACTCTGTCAGAGGGATTTTCTGGAGCTTTTCATTAAAATTGTTATTTGTCACAGAAAGAGAGAGAGAGAGAGAGAGGATGACGGATGAAGGAAAGAAAAGTGCTTTTTTACACTTGTGCACGCAGGTCCTCACACAGCTGTTGTGGTTTTCCGGACGTAGCGTGTTGTCATAACCCACTGTGACCCCGGCCTGGAGCCCCTGGCCGGCTGTTTCACTTGCTTCAGCTGGAGTGGATTACAGTGCGGGATGCGGAGCAGGACCTGTCACTGCCTGATGAGCCTTACAGAAATACCGCAGTGTACAGTGGTAGATCCACAAAGCGCACCTGAGTGCCATAAAAATGACCATGAAGAATATCGGCCAAGTAAATCTGAACTCAATCAATAACTTTCCTCAGCTTGGTGAAAAGCGTTTTGAGGCCCAAAAGGGCAGTTTCAGGATAGTGCCGTGGTGTTCGAATGGGCTCTAGACTCTGTGCAGTAGTGCTGCCAAGCCTGGTCATTCGCTGAGTGTGTGTGTTGCACTGAGTGTGTGTGTTGCCCCTGAGGATCACAAAACAGTTCTGTAATCTCTGAACAGCTCAAAAGCTTTAGGAGGTGCTTGACGGCAAAAAAAAAACACTTATTGAGTGCACATTTTCTTGAGGAAAAAAATCCTTCATCTTTTTATGTTATAATAACAATTGACTTTCGCTGAAAGTGGTGGCTAAGCCCCTTACGGTGTAGCCAATCACCATCTACTAGATGACGAATGGAGCACCAAGCCTCTTGGTGCAGAGAATGTCCAACAACTGAACTGCAATGTGCAAAAAATGTACCAGAAATGAACTATATTGTGTAGAGGATGTTGAAGGTCTTAACTCCATGATGCAGAGAATGTACAAGATTTGAGCTGCATTGCGCAGAGAAATGGTGCAGAGATTATCCAAGAAGAGAATTATATGGTGCAAAGAATATACATGAACTGAAATGCTTTTTATATGGTGCAGAGAATGTCCTATAATTGAACTATGTGGCTCTGAGGATATCTTGGGACTGAAGTACATGGGTCAGAGAACGCCCAATTACAGAGTGACATGGTGCAGACGATGCCAGATTGTAGATAAATAAGGCACAGAAGTTCCCCTTCCCTCCTCAGCTGCTGAATGTCATGGCCTTGACTCCTTGTTTCCTAAATTCCCTTCTCTTTACAGCACCTTTCAGTTTCCTGTTTTGGGGTCATTAGTTCATTCATTTTCTGTCGCAGTCAGATGAGACACTTTGTGATCCCTTATTCACATTGACTTTTTTTGTTATTTTTGGCTGCCTTAGCATTTTTTTTTTCTGTGCTTTTCAGATAGATAAAATAATGAGATATGACATGTACATTTCAGAATATGTTAATCTGACAGGCTTTTTCTCTGTGAAAATTAGCACCATTGCATTGAAAATACCAGGCTCCTCTGTCACAGCTGCCCAGAGAGGAAAGAGGAAATCTTTTAAATTATTGTGAAATACCTTAAAATTTCTCTACAAATGTTCCCCCCTGGGGAGATGCATGTCAAACTGTAATTATGGTGCAGTTTCCACAGGTACCTTCTGTTTCCACCAGTGCTTTTACCTGAATAAATAGGAGTGTACTGAAGGTGTTTATGTTATTGTGTTTCTCCTGGATTAAATCACTGCAACTAAAATTTTTGCAATCATTGAGGAAACCGTTGTGGAAAAAACAATCTGTTTGTCTTATTATGATTTTTGGAAGGTGATGTGAATATTTAATTTCCAATAATTTCCAAGCCTATTCCTTAGAGCATGGTTGAAACACATGTGCACACACTGGCACACACGGATGCAAGCTCTCACATGCACACACACACACGAGCACATATTGGGTTAAAGGATTAGCAGGATCGTTTTATTCCTCGAGATCCTTTACTTCTTATGGGATCTGCTCTTCAGGAGGGATTACTCTCTAGCCTGGAATCCATAAAGCTGGGCCATGCGCTCAGCGGGGAAAAAAGAAAAACACGCATTCAGAATTTAAATATTCAGAAGTGCCAAGAAGATTAGGGATTAGCCAATCTCGTCAAGCCAAAGATCAAGTCAAAGTTCAGGTTAGTTCTGTGTTTGTTTTAAAGGAGGAGGAGAGTTATGGAGAGAGTTTCGCATGTATGTGTAAACCAGAAATGTCTCCTCTCTTACTCTAAACAAAGGGACCTATTTGACATAAATCATTAAATTACCCTCCTGCACATAGGAATAGGAAATAAAATAAAGTTAAATAAAATATTAAGGAGAATGAAAAAATTGCAAGTATACCAAAGAAAGTCTTCAAAATGAACCAGACAAGAACGCAATTATAAATCAAAAAGACCAATACCATTATGGAAAATAAGTAAACTCCTCTCAACTTCAAAACACTACCTCTTTGTAGTGACTGTGTGTGCGTGTTTATGTGTGTGTGCGTGTGCCTGTGTGTTTGTGCATATCTGTGTTTTTGGGTGTATTATGAATGTGAATGTGCTTGTGTGTGTGATCCTCTGTGTATGTGTGTGTGTGTGTGTGTGTGTGTGTGTGTGTGGGCTCACTTTAGTTTATTGGAGACGTATTCTGGTATAAACTATGATGTTTTTGGGACAAGTGGTCCTCAGGGTCCAAATGAGGCTGAGCGTTATTTCTGAGGTCCTGGGTATGGTTAGGGGTTCAGGTGTGAATTGAGGTTAGGTAAAGGTTAGGGTTAAGTATGATTTGATTTTTATTAGGGTTAGGGTTAGTCTATGCTCAATTGAATTGGTGTCAATACAGTGTCTTATTTTATCTAATTTTTTATTCTAATTATTTTATCTAATTTTCTGCCCTACTGTTTGTTAGAACAAACCAGTGCTTTTTCATTGCTTTTATTAGTGAGGTCATTTACTCTTTCCCTACGGCAAGCCACTCCCAAAGGGTGCGGTGAATTCTCTACCATTCCCTACTGTAAGCCAGTGACAGTGGCGAGGATGACCATTCGCAGTCCGATCAAAACATAAAATCAGTTGAAGATCGTGGTTATGGGGCCATGTACTTCAATACTTTATATTGTGTAATTTTTGGGGAAAGTATTCTGTACAAGGGCAACAATTTTAGATAAAAGTATTCTGTAGGGAATGAGTTAATAAGGATAGCTGGGCAAGTGTGTGTGTGTAATTGGATGCGTGAGTGTGTCCTGTCAATCAGTGGCTTCCTTCTGTTCAGTTGGGAATTCTTCCAAC
Organism: Gymnothorax reevesii; assembly: GCA_029721435.1. Lineage (NCBI taxonomy): Eukaryota > Metazoa > Chordata > Actinopteri > Anguilliformes > Muraenidae > Gymnothorax > Gymnothorax reevesii. Next base: position 10,999,427 of record CM056586.1, read on the forward strand.
ATTGATCCTGGCTCCTTGTCCTCGCCCATTACACCGCGTAGACGCCTCAGAGCACAAACACATCTCACTTATAACACTCTCCCTGCCCTTAAAATCAAACCCCACCCAACCTGCTTTCACACATCAACACTGTACTGCATAGTTCTCTACTATGTCTACCTCACAAACACTGTGATCGTATACCAAGGGTCCTCAAATCTGGACCTCGAATCTAAATCCAGCCCAGGTTTTCTGTTATCCCAGGCAAGTAAATGATCAGTTAATGCCTCTGAATGGCCAAACTGTGTTAACACCTGGCTCCCAGGTAAAGGGAGGATGGAAACCTGCAGTTCTCGGACCTCACAGGGTGTGATTTTTGGACCAGGGTCATACACCGATGGGAAACAACGAACTCCAGAGCACCGAACAGAAGTTAAATAGCTCTTTCCTTCGGCTAGTTTTCACAATTCTTTTACTCTGTCTCTTTCTGTGCATCATTTCTCTTTTTGTATTTCACTTGTACACATACACACGCACACATACACACACGCGCGCACGCACACACAAACACGCACACACACACTCAGGCCCATGCACTGACAAACAATGACTCTCAGACATACAGACACATAACACTTTATGTTTGCACTTAGACACACGCACACACACACACACACACACACACACACGCACTAACATACTGGCTGATGCATGCACTCAAACACATTAGCTATGACAAACTCACTCATGCATGTACACACACTCACTGACTCTAACATGCACACAAACTGAAATGCAAATCCACTGTGTGTGGCTGTATATCTGCTAAAAGAGTCTAGCACTTCTGCAGCTGAAGAGACAAAGATTGAACTTCTGAGTTTATGCAACTGACTCTCATTGTTATTCTGTTTTCTCCTTGGAATGGAGTCAGAAAACAGCACTAAGGCTGTGTTTGGTGTTGGTTGGTGACATGCTCAGTGTTACTGTACTGCTGGCAGCTGAACCATCATTCATTCATGTGACTGAAACTAATGTGGTCTGATTGGTTAGTTCTTAGGTGGGACATCACCTGGTCAAACTAGGAAGTGGTGTTGGTGGGCCAGTAGGTGGCGGTCATCCCTGTGGTCCGAAAATCTCCAGTGTCCAGTGCAGTGATGGGAACACTGTGTTGTAGGAGACGTCATATTTTTGATGAGATGTTAAACCGAAGTTCTCGCTCACTGCGGTCATTACAGATCCCATGACATGGTGAGGGTCCTGGCACAAAATGGCCACATTTGGTGATGGAGAGTGAGTTCCAGAGAGAAAAGTGCTATATGAACGCTGCACTCATTCATGCTGTAGATGGGGCTCTGTGTTGCACCACTGTACGCCACACCACACCTCCGAGCTGTCTGCTGTCGCTGGCTCCGCGTGCTGGCAGTCCCTCTGTGGCGCATGGCTGCGTGCTGCCTAGCCTTTTATGTGCTCTGAGCGACTCACATGCACACTGCTGATCCTTGCCACTGTCCATAATGCGCAGGCAAAGAAAAACACTGGAAAGCATCTGCTTCTCAGGATAGAAAGACTGAGCAAGACACTGTAGAGTTTAGGCATCTTTGAGAGTGAACAGTAGGGTTTAGGCAATATTATCTTGCTACATTTCATGCCAATTATGCAACCGGAATTGGATTGAAATTGTGATTGTGCGAGACTGAGCGATAGACAAAGAGAAAGCGAGAGGATTGGGAGGGAGCGAGGGGGGACGGACAAAGAGAGCAAGAGATAGAGACATGGTAAGAGTGACAAAGAGAAAGCAAGTTTTTTTTTTTCAATTTCACACTGTATGTGCCATTTGGTTGTGTATCACATCATGATCATGTTGTTGTATATTTATGAATTGCGGCCACAACATACTGTAGGTGCTCTGATTCCTGTCATGCTTATAAAGCACAGTTGACTTTGAGAGAGAGGGAGAGAGTGAGTGAGACAGAGAGAGGGATAAAGAGAGGGGGTTAAAGTCAGAGACAGAGAGAGAGGGAGACAGAGAGGAAGAGATGGAGGGGGAGAGAGCGGTCCCAGCTGAATTATGCTGTGGTGCAGAACAGCAGCGATGCAGGACAGTGCTCCTCTCGCACGTGGAGAGGCTCCATATCTCACCACAAATCTACCCAATTACTCATCTCATCAAACCCAGATTCACTAAATTGCTGTAATCCCTGACACAATCTCAAACACATGTCCTCCACTGCTCACAACCACAACCCCTGCTCTTTCGCATCTGGCAAATTTTCCTCTGCCTCCTGACCCTGCAAACATCTATCGCGACAGCCTGGCACGTCTGCGCTCTGAGGCCTAATCACGACAGGACATTGTCAGCTTTTGTTACGAATGTCATATTCACTGTGTGCACTTCGGATAGCGGCTCAGCCCCAGTTAGCATGCTGTGGTCCCGCAGCCTGTCCTGAGAGACTTCCCCCGCCGTGTACTGCAGGCTAACCAGCTGCCAGCCCAAGGAATCAAGGAATAAAGAAAGCCGCCATAGCTTTTTGTCATGGCGCCATCCTTCAGAATAGCTCCTGTCCTGGGGATCCACACATGCAATCTTGTATATGGCTAGTATGTTTTTCTGGAATTTTTGGTAAACTGCACATGGTGGCCGCAGTATTGTTTTAAAGACAATCTATAATAGCATGAAAGTGGCTTTGGAGACAGAGTGAGCTGTGCATTGTGCCTATATGTCAAATGTGCCTGTATGTGTCAAATAAGCCACAAACGCAGTTCCATTTACCCTCACGGGTCATTTATGCTGAATTATTGCCCACTGTAGTTGTCCCATGGAGACTTGTGTGAATTATTGCCCTGGGTTAGCCGACAACTGTGTGCCGTTACCGTCATGTCATCTCTCCATGCAGTCCAGGTTAAAGTTTCATCCTGAGGACTAAACTGATAGGACATAATTTTGTCACAGATTTCAGTCAGTGGCCTGTGAGCAACACAGAATGTGTATTCTCTGGAAGCTGAATTAATACGGTGGTTTTGTTAGTTAAAAACAATTTGATTCAGGGATCCTCAACCTCTATATTGATTTATTGAAGTAGTGGATCACTCAGTTGAATGAGCATACCTCAGATATTGGTTTTACTTTGGTTTGCTGAGTTTATTCTAAAGAACAAAGCTGTGAGGATAACAGCAGAATGTGGCTGCATTTGCAGCTACATAAAGGGACATTTAAATCAGGAAGGGAATTGGACATGCTCAGCCTATAATTATTCTGATTTTCTTTTTTCAAATTAATTCTTATTACCACATTTTCACCATGAAAAAATATAATTATCCAATAATATAGTAGAGCATATTTTAATGAGCAGCTGGATGGTTCATTTTTCTGAGAAACTATTGGGGGGTTCTGCTGCTTGTGAAATCTGGAACACCTCATGAGTGTAGTTAAACTGTTCTGATACCAATGATTGTAATGTTCAGCCTCATTAATCAGTCTCATGAAATTAACCAGCCTCATACTCATGACAGTAACTTGCTTAACTACAAATGTCCATATTAAATTCCTGAATCATATCCAATGATATAACAAAATCGCTAAGTTCTTTATGGTGGTAAGGTCAAACTTTTATACAAATAATGACCAGATTGAATGGCTTAGATACCAAATTTAGGAAAGGGAGATGATGCTGGATTGTTCTGTGCAAGTATGGGTGAATGCAGTGCTATATTGACATGCTCCTGGACAAAACAAAGGACTGTGGGAGGGAAAAATGAAGTTTCATCTTCTGCTGACATGGCCTGGTTAGAACAAGATGGCCTATTTTAAAGGTTAATGGAATTAGCTACCGTCAAGTAAATTCCAGCGAACCGTGCCTAAATATGCAAGGACCACATATTTAATGAAATTAGACATGCGTAGGGAATCGCTCGCAGAGTTATGATAAAGGCAGATTATACTTTGCTAGTGATAGAGTATGTGCGTATACAAGATGTAACAGGGTGTAGCTGCAGCTTTTACCAAAGCGATATGATATAATGCTACTCCATGCGCAGCACGAAAAGTGATCAATCATACATTCAACATTTGAAAATGAACATTCAACAAAAATAAATTACAGACACAAGTTAGCCCAAGTTAGTGCCTGGGTGTTTGGGTGTCACTGTTTTTTTGAGCTGTGGATGGATCCACATGTCAATGGTGACACTGTCTTGCCAATGTGAGTTGCATTATTTGTTGAAAGTCCCTGGGCTGTGCTTCCTTTTGCTAGCGTGTCATATGGGTCACAGTAGCAAGAAGGTTGAATTGCTGGCTATTAACGTACTTTTGTATGAAGCTTTTCAAAAAAACATGGTTTAAATTGTAATAAAGAATTGTTCGTTACATAGTAAAGTTTTAACCCACATTTGTGGATGCAGTAACAATTTGTGGTCACTGAGAATGGCTTTCAGGAGTATTTCTGAGCCTATGTATTGATTTGCCACCTGAAGGCCATTCAGTTTTTGTTGCCCCTGTCCCAATCTTTTTGAAACATGTTGCTGGCATCAAATTAAAAATGGGCAAATATTTTTCTAAAATCAATAAAATTCTGTTTCAACATTTGATATATTGTCTTTGGACCATTTTTTGATTCAATACAGGGTTGATGTGCAAATAATTGCTGTTTTTATTAAAATTTTACACAGCCTCCCAACATTCTGGAAATGGGTTTGTACAAAACAATAGAGCCTCATTAGATTAGAAAATGATTTTATGATGAACTGGTTTATTTTAAATGCTAACATTAGTGCAATATTTACATTTTTTGACAGACTTGAATGCAGCATCAATTTATTTATTTGGCTCAGGGAATGAAGAATTGATCGCTGCACATGATTGCAGCACCACATTTGTGTGGCTAATGGAAGTCATGTAATAATTATATTTAAAAATTAGCTCCATAGTTTTCCTGTGATACATCTTAAATAACCTTGTACCTAGAGGGAACACATAAGAGTTTTGAACGTACTAAATCAAAATTTAATTTAAGTTGCAGTGGGTATAATGTCGGCAGTAACATTTACAGGGTATCCCTGAAGGTGCTGATTCGAAAGAAAAAATTATGTAAATTTATGGAATCAGTAGCTCCATGTAATTGAAGAGGCCTGAAAATGCAAATGTTTCTATTTGCAGAGACAGGCTGGATTTTCTCTCGCAAACAAACCGATTCCAGTAACTGAGTGAAGGCTAAATAGATTACATGGAGATAACAGCTGAGGGGATCTGAAGATGCCCATGTCTGCAGGGCTCGGAATGCAAATATGTGCTTGTCCCATGCCTTATGCACAGTGCTCTTATGTAAGCCCATCACCCAGGCTGTTGGGAGTTTTTAGACATGAGGAGAAGAAGAGTGGCAGTGTTCATTAGGATATTACCACCCATAATGCACTGGAGATTTGAGGTGATGTCGTTTGGAATTGCAGTTTTGCTGGAGGGAATATGTGGGCACCGCCTGGTGCGGTAATCATTCTGTGATCAATATGTGGTGCAGTGACCTGAACGCCCTCCCCTCTCCCAGCTCCTTCTGTCACCGAAGGCAAGATGCAGTCCCTAAACACGTCCCAAAACAATGAACAGTTTGTGTTTAGCAAATGGCAATTTCTTACCAGACTTTGACAGGGCGTCAATCTGAATTTATGGAAAGTCAATAGGAAAGCCCTTTGAAAGATTGCAGAGCTATATATGAGTACGTGTGCAGACTATGGTGGGTATGACTTGTCATGAATGGTCAGTCTGTGCTTAGACTGTCAGAAACAGTCATGTCTGCACTGCGCTGCCGGGGATGAGGGATGTGTATGGGATGTGTCTCGGAGAAATGCTGTGAGACAGGACTATGATACAGATGTTTGTGCACACGTGCATGCTCACACACATCCAAATGCACACAACGCACAAACACGCACGGACAAGAACATGCATGCAAATGCTCATACACACACAGACACAGGCACGTACATGCACACTCAAACACATGCATGCGAGAGCTCATACATACGCACACAGAGATGCGCATGCTTGCAGTTATTCACGCACACGCGCTCCAAACCTGTATTCACTCACAGTACTGTGCAAAAGTCTTAGGTACATTGAATGCCATTTCCTAGGGCAAATGTGTTTGCAAAAATAACGGTTTTTAATAACTGAGAAATGCGCTATACAGAGCTGTGAATGGTTTAAAACTAAATCAGACCAATTTTTGGTGTGACTACGCTTTGCCTAAAAATTTGAGAAACTGTCCTATTGTGCCATAGTTTTATAAGATGATCGGCTTTTTGCTTGTTCCAAACAGAGTGGAAAACTTGCCCCCATTCTTCGGCAGACTGACTGTCTCACTTGCATCAATCCCTTCAAGTATTTGCTGACAACCATGATGATGTTGACATCAGGTCTCTGTCAAGACTATATCACTGTTTCCTCTTGTTATCGGGGTTCCTCTCATTCTTCTTGTTGTGGACACTTACTTTGAGGCGCTTACCCCTCTGTTACGATATTTCGTCAGGAAACTTGACGAGCGTACTCCTCATGTCAGTCCGGCTGGCATTATCTGAGCCCGATTTCACGAAAAGGGCAGAGGAGGTGCGTAAATCCACTCTGCACAATAATTCACTGATTACACGCCATCGTCCTGAGGACATAGTTCATTTGAGTTTGTTAATGAATCGCTAACATTTATTGATGAAACAGTTTTTTAAATTAGCATTTCAAATTTCATATACATCACATATTCATATACTTTCTATCTTCAGCAACACCAAAGTGGAAAAAAAAAAGTAAACGTCTGAAGCCAAATTGAAATTTTAAGAAATGCAGGGTGCCAAAGGCTCTTGGACAGCACTGGATGTGTGCATACATACAACTGCAAACATAGAAATGCATCCATATGAAAATGGAAGCACCAAGAGTGGATCTTAGTGTAAACATCCCAGGTCAAGGAAGGCTGCAGAGTGCCTGCGTAAGCCTTTTCCTCTGTGCTGTTTTCACCCACTACTAAAGGGAGGGAGGCTGTAATGAAGACCAATTTATCAGGGAGGAATAACGGACGGGAGAGAGGAAGCATAAGAAGGAAGAAGTGAAGTCAAGAGTAAAGTTGACAGCAGGATGTCAAAAGACTGATAGGCTGTTTACTTTCACACAACACTTGCAGTTGATTTATTTGGAAACCTGGACATTTATATCAGTTGATGTATTCTGAAATTTCCATCAATCAAAACCTCATTTACATGGTACCAAGTTGAGGAAACTGTATTGTTTTACTGATTGGTGGGTGGCGGATAGATTCAGTGACTGATTGATTGACTGCTTGATTAAATCTTGAGATTGGGTTCTCAGGTTTGTGTTCTGTGTGCTCCTATGTCTTGCTGCAGGCGCCCTGTCACGAGCCCTGGATCCTGTTGATCTGCCGCAGCCATGATGTGTCCGCGCTTTCTGTCCGTCCTCTCCCCAAGCTCTCCTCGGTGCTCCGCCTTCTTTCTTCTTCTCATACTTTACTTCCTGAGCCTAATCCAGACTGGCTACTCAGGGCGCGCGGGCAAGAAGTCTCCAGGCAACTGCACAGAGGGCAGCGTCTGTTCCGTGGGGGTGGTCCTACCCGTGTGGAACCCTCAGAACCCCTCAGTGGGGGATAAGGTGGCTCGAGCCATCGTCTACTTTGTAGCCCTAATCTACATGTTCCTTGGCATGTCGATCATTGCTGACCGCTTCATGTCTTCCATTGAGGTCATCACATCACAGGAGAAGGAGATCACAATCAAGAAGCCCAACGGCGAAACCACTACGACTACAGTGCGCATCTGGAACGAGACGGTGTCCAACCTTACACTAATGGCGCTAGGCTCCTCCGCCCCCGAGATCCTGTTGTCCGTCATTGAAGTTTGCGGGCACAAGTTCAAGGCCGGCGACCTTGGCCCCAGCACCATTGTCGGGAGTGCTGCCTTCAACATGTTCGTCATCATCGCGATCTGCATCTACGTGGTGCCCGATGGTGAGACGCGCAAGATCAAGCACCTTCGCGTCTTCTTCGTGACGGCTGCCTGGAGCATCTTTGCCTACATCTGGCTGTACCTGATACTGTCGGTGTTCTCGCCAGGCGTGGTGGATGTGTGGGAGGCCGTGCTCACCTTCCTGTTCTTCCCGCTCTGCGTGGTGCAGGCGTGGATCGCCGACCGCCGCCTGCTCTTCTACAAGTACGTGCAGAAGCGCTACCGCACCGACAAGAACCGTGCCATCATCATCGAGACTGAGGGTGACGGGTCAGCGGGCTTCACAAAGATGGACATGGAGATGGACGGGCAAGGTGCCAACTCCCACCACAAGGAGGCGCTGGACGGTATGCTGGTAGGCGTGGAGGACGGGGGAGGACGGGACCTTGAGGATGAGGCTCGGCGTGACATGGCTCGTACTCTGAAGGAGTTGAAGCAGAGGCACCCAGATAAGGACATGGAGCAGCTCATCGAGATGGCCAACTATCAGGTGCTTGTGCAACAACAGAAGAGCCGGGCCTTCTACCGCATACAGGCCACGCGCATGATGATCGGCGCTGGGAACATCCTGAAGAAACACGCCGCTGATCAGGCCCGGAAGGTGGTCAGCTGCCATGAGGCCAAAACCCAGGAGGATGATGGACAGACCGTTCGGCTGGAGTTCGAACCCTCGCATTACCAGTGCTTTGAGAACTGCGGCTCCCTCAAGCTGTCTGTGGCTCGGCATGGGGGAGACAATAACTGCACTGTCAAGGTGAATTGAGAAGCCACTCCTACCACCCATTTCGCCATCATCAGCTCAGCACTGCCGGAAGATTCTTTCTTAAAAACAGTTTTAATCTTGTAATGAAGCCTGGTTTTTTTCCCCTGCGAAAAGTATTAGCAACTTTTAGGTTATTGTTTGCCCCGCGACCCTAGTGAGGAATAAGCGGGTATACTAAATGAATGAATGAATGAAGTTATTGTTTGCTTGACAAATGAAATTCTCTTACCCTATTTGCAAGTCGTGAAGCGAGTCAACCTCTTGCACAGGCTTTTTTGAGTCTTACAAAGGTAATTAGTGAAGTATTCAGTTGAAAATCAACTCAAACACAAAACAGTTCTCGTTGGAATTGTACATACTGTCATTAGGGTTGAATTAGAATTGGTCATTAGGCTGTGAGTATTGTTCATTTTGTACATAGTGTAATTTTTGGAATTGTAGCAAGCATTTAAATGTTCACGGAAATATCAACACAGTTATTAAGTGAAAAGGCTTTTGTTTGCTATGAAAGCTTTTGAAATTTTTTTTTCCCCTGCATCCGTATTACAGGTGGACTACCGCACAGAGGATGGGACAGCCAACGCGGGTTCAGACTATGAGTTCGCCGAGGGTACTTTGCTCTTCAAGCCCGGCGAGACCCTGAAGGAGCTAACAGTTGGCATCATTGATGATGACATCTTTGAGGAGGATGAGTACTTCTATGTGCACCTCAGCAACCCTCGCGTGGTCAACTGGTCTGACCACAATGCCCTGGATTCCGGCTCTGCCTCGGGGAACGGCAGCTTTGCATCGCCTAAGGCTGCACTGGGGGAGGCCCACACTGCCACGGTCACCATATACGATGACGATCACGCGGGCATCTTCACGTTTGAGAGTGAGGCAACGCGCGTGAATGAGAGCGTGGGCACCATGCAGGTGAAGGTGCTGAGGACCTCGGGGGCTCGAGGCTTGGTGGCTGTGCCCTATCACACGGTGGACGGCACCGCCAAAGGCGGGGAGGACTATGAGCACGCGTCCGGGAAACTGGAGTTCCTCAATGATGAGACCATGTGAGTACATCTTGCCATCCATACGGCTCTTAAACGTAGCTGAAAATAACACTCTTACCCTCAGATTTTACAAACAAACTGTCACTTGCTTAAAATTAAAAAATCTGTCCATGTGACTATTGTGATTTTAGGAAATGAATTTGTGGCGCAATTTGCTCTGGGTTGGACTGGCAGCCAGTTGGTAGATTTCTGTCTTATGCCAGCACATGCTGGGATAGGCTCCAGCAACCCTCTTGACACTTTAGAGAAGTGAATGGGATAGATAATGGATAGATAGATAATCTGCAGCCCCGACAAGGTGGGGCTGCTTCCAGTACCCGCCGTGTCCGCTGCCGCACTTTGCTTGGCCTATAACTTTCTTGGTATCTCTAATTAATTTCTGATACTTTAATCAAACTAGTCACAGTTATTATTGCCCAAAGGAATTGCTTTGGCATAATCACTGGTCGCTTCAAAGGTCAAGGTCATGACTATTGGCCACGCCCCTCAAAATGCTTATTAACATAATAGCTTCAAATGTGTTTATGATAGAAGGCTGTAACTTGGTCTCTCACAACTATAGAACAGGGCTCAGCTTCTATTAACTTTTGGGAAAATTCCACGTAAGGTCAAGGTCACAATGAGGTCATGACATCTGACCATGCCCCTCAAAAGGCTTGTTACCACTATAGTTTCAAAAGTATTTATGATAGAAACCTGTATCATGGTATATAGTACAACTGTAAATGTATAACAGGGTAAATCTTCTATCAACTTTGGGTGTCATTCCACTCAAGGTCACCGTAACACTTAATTCCTGTTGAGGCATCAATACTAAAAGGGCAGGTGGAATGTAGAGGATGCACTGTTTTTGCAGTGTCCCGCAAACAATTTATAGTTATGTCTGGAGTCAGATCTTTGGATGACGTTAGAGATCCTGACAGTAAATGGTGAAGGAAGTGGTATGGTGAAAGTATTTCAACAATTGTGGATGTGGCACATACAGTAACCTGTTGGTTAAGAAGATTGCTTGGAACAGGAAACGTGATAATTTGTGGTTCCAGCTCCAGTGAAACCACAATAAGAACAAGTGTTTGCCACTAACATGGCAATATCCCCTGCCGCCTCAATTTTATGTGTCCGTACGGACGTACGGACGGACGGAGCCCAATGCTATATCCCCCGCTTCACGCTAATCGCGCAGTGGGGGATAATAATAGTGCATTTGTTAGGCACTTGGGCTCAACTCTGATCGCACATTGATCCATGAATCTAATAAGTCAGCCAAATAACTGTAAAGTTTAGCTTTCAACTTAAGGGAACAGCGATAATGAAAGAAGACAGTGTGTTTATGGCAAAACACAAAAAGAGGCAGCAGCAAAGTGAGGTGTCCTAAAAAAGCAGGTTAAGTCTGCAAATTCATAAGGAGCTGTTGAGACTCCTTGTACACTGTATGTACCGTATGCATGATTCACAGACTGACCCATCCATATGAGTGCCTGTCTCCACATCCAAGGCTTCTCATTACGCCACTAGTAACTGCAGACTGGGAATATATTTATTTTCTCGATGATGCCAAAATCCCAGAGGTGTGTTGATGTTTCTAACAGATCCACTACATGGGTAAAAGTATGTGGACACTTGTACGTCCAACATCTCACTCCAGAATCATGGAAAATAGTCGGGGTCCGCTTTTACTGACGTTTGAGCCTGCACTCTCTTGGATACACTTTCCACTTGATGATGGAACATTGCTTCCGAGATTTTCTTCCATTTTTGACCAAAAAAAATGCATTGTATTGTACTGTATTGAGGTGGGGCAGTGATGTGGGATGATTATATCCGGCTCACAGTTGATTTTCTTATTGATTCCAATGGCTTTCCTCGTCATCGAGGTCGATGCTCCATGTGCACCATTACTTTTTGACAGACAATGTATGCACCTTGCTCTGTGCATGGGGCCACTGTCACGCTGCAACCCTGAACTATTGAAACCAAGGAGTCATCTGGAATGTCGCAGTACGCTATAGGATCGAGATTTTCCTCCTGTGGAACTAAGAGGCTTAGCCTGAACCATGAAAAACAGCCCCATACCATTCAGTATCAAATTACTGTCAGCCATGTTTTCCATCAGTGAATAATTGAATTCTGGAATAAAGTGTATGGATTATTTTAATGGCATTTGCTAATGTTGGAATCGAAATCCCATCAGAGGGTTGGATGCACAAATGTACTTGTTACAGAAAGAGAGGGATTGAGGTGGATCTACATGTGCAAGATGGTCTAGAGGGATGAATCTGGGCTGTGTATTATGGAAAGACAGTGGGAAAGGGGGAGTGAATGTAGTCATTTGGTGGAAGGAAAAATAGACGCGCTGCAGCATATTGAGTGCGTGGAATGGTGATTTGACATTTCACACTGACGCCAGTGTGAGCTGGATGGGGGGGGGGGGGGGGGAGGAGAGCAGGGGGAGGGAGCTGAGTGTGTTACGTGGGTGTATATGTGTTAGCGAGCGGAAATGTGCGAGGAGCAAAACTGTGAGGATAATTATAGAACTAAATAATCGCAAATTGGAGGGGGGGGGGTAGGGGAGGTGGGGTTTGGTGAGCGATTGTTTTTTTTTTTTTTTCACGGCAGTGCCATCCATTTTGTCTGAGGTTTAGTCCAAGTGTGTCTGCAGCCTGTGTACATGGGAACAGTTATGTGGATGCTTCCCTGTGTATGTGTGTGTGTTTATCGGTGCCAGTCGGGCTATTGTGTGTGTGCGCGTGTGTGTCTGGGCAGGGCTATCAGTAGTTTCTGTCGAGTGGGAAGTGGGAGCATCTCTGTGCTCTTTGTCTGAGTGATATGTGTGCACAGGCACGTACGTGCACGTGCGCACTAGTGTGCCAGGACTGTGTGTCTGTTCGTGTGTAAGTGTGTGTGTGTGTATCAGGGCTGTGCTGTCAGGAGTTTCCGTTGACTGAGCAGCTGAATAGTCTCCGTGCTCGCTGTCTAAGTGACGTCTCCCAGCACTCAGGAGCAGTCAAGCGGCTGACAGCTGCAACAGGAGAGGAGAGCCAAACTGACCTCCTCTTTGCACCTCTCATATCCAGGGGCTGGACACAATTACCTTACACAGATGCACGCTCAATATTCTGTTTGCATATTGGTGTCCAAGGGGTGGATTTTGCCAGTCCTGCGCCAGGTTTAGGCTGACCATTGATCGAAGGCTTATAAGGAAGTGCAGCTTATTCAGTGGTTGCTGTGACCCTGTATTTGGTTTTTCTTGATTACCAAAAAATGACATCAACCCAGAAGCACTGCGATATTATGACACATTTCCGACTCCTTAATCATATTAAGTGCATTTAAAAGAATTTATTTTTCGCATTTCCATTTCAGTGATGTAGAGCTTGATTTAGTTACTAGTGGTAATCGTGATTGTAACTTCACATCAGAATTAGAATGCTGGGCAAAGATCACCTTAATCAAATATTTGTAATTTCACAGCTAAAATGACCATCTCAGGATTCTGTGCTGTGCAACATACCCAGTCTTATATTATTTTCATCTTCTGTCGCTGTTAATCATATCCTCCCTCAGTCAATCATTTACTTCCTCAGATTATTCCATTTGCATATATTTACTCGTGTACAGCTCATTATGCAAATTGTCCTCCTGAGAACTGAAAGGGTCAATTTCATTATGAGAATCAATTCCATAAATTCAACAGCAGAACCTCTGACCCTCAGGCTACAGAATTGCTGAATCCTTTGATCTGGTGTATGACCGGGAGTGGAGGCACATGTTAGTGCGTGTGTGTGTGTATGTGTGTGTGTGTGTGTGCATGAATCTGCATGTGTGTGTGTGTGGGCCTGCATGTGAGTGTGCATAAAGCTTGCAACAGAAGTGAGAAAAAAATTCAGTAAGAGAGTAGTGAACGTTAATGTATAATAAATTGAGATTAGAACAGGCAGAAGGATGTTGATGCTACGGTGCTGGGGAAGAGATGGAGGGGAGGCAGATCGATGCTCCAGTATTCCCACACACGGGGAATGGGTGAGCCGTCATCCAGAATGGTTGGTCAGAATGGTGGTAGACCTGTGGCCCTCTGCTGCATCAGTTCAGTTCTGGGGGCCCAGTGCAGCGGGATGTAATGGAGTCAGTGGCCCAGGAAACATAATCATCGCCTGCCTTGTGTCTGTGCATCTCTCCACCTCTCTGTTCTCCTTCTGTTTTACTCCTCTGTTACTAGAGTGGACAATCCCTTCCTTTCTGCGGCAGCACGCCGCCGCCATCTTGTGTATGTATATCGGGGCAGACGTTCAATGGAAAATGCAGTATAACTGGCCTAAACCGTGCACGTGTAAAACGAAAACTCGCTCATACGGGACAACAGCTGAAGTTCCGATTATTCTGTAATGTCTTCCGATTAAATAAACATCGAATATGCCAGATTTAAAAAAAAAAAATTTTTTAAATAAATATTGTTATTTGATTACAATTCCTTATTCATGTCCATTTTAAGTATGAAAGGATAAAAGAGAACATGGAAAACAAGTCTCTAATTTGTCGACACCCTTGTTTAGCATAGTGTTTACATGTGCTTCATTGTACATTTATACCTACGCAAGATGGCAAAGCTATTTTGCCGTTTCCGCTTTGGTCCAGCCCACACGTCGTCCGCTCTAGTTTTCTTATATCTCTGTGGCCCCTCCTCACGCTCTCATTTCCCCATTCCCCACTGCCCTTTCCTTTCTCCCCGTCACCCCCTCTCTCTTCCTCTTCCTCAGACAAATTCAAGTACATTTACTTCTAGTTTTGAATGAGCTTGTCACCATATTGTTGGGCAGAGTTAACACCAGCCATGTAGATTTTGCCGATTACAACGACGCATCGTCTCTCCCCCATCCTGACTCTTTCTCAATTATTATCAATTCAGTCACAGCTAAAGCGGTAAACTTTGCTGGCTTGTGTATAAACAAATAGCAGTAGTAGTAGTATATTTCAAAGTTATAAAGTAAAAAAAAAAAAAAAAAAGGGAAAAATCACGATTTCTGCTCACGGTCAATATCTAAATGGCTGAGTGGTTGTGACAGGATGAATCCTTTGTTTCCAGGCCAGGCAACATGACTCTGTTTCACTCTTTCTCCCTTTCCTGCAACCGCTGTGTCCTTCCTGCCCTACTGTGTCTGTGCCTTTCTCTGTTCCACCAACCCACTTCCTCTTGTTACCCCAGCCTTAGGGGGCAGTAGTGTTATCGGTGGCGAGTGTTTATGTGTCTGGCAGCAGTCTAGCACAGAAATGATCTGCTCAGTTTATACAAAATTTTCATTAAAAGATTGCAATCACACAAGGATCACCTGATTAAATTTTGGGTCAAAATCAAGGTCACTGAAACACCAACAATTATTTTTGCACGATAACTTTCTTAAATCGTTTTTTTGACTGCGCTTTCGACCATATGCTACACTATGGTGTGGCCTCATTAAGCTCTTTAGTAGTTGGGATGTATAATGTCAGGGGGGTCTCAAGTTATTCACCAACCAAAGCACCAAACCCTCTCCCCCGGGTCGGGTGTGTTCTACCAGGCACCACTTGCTATTCCTTCTTCCTCCCTGCACAGTCCCTCCATACCTGTCTCTATACTTGACTCATACCGTGACACTGATGACCTGATCGAGCCCGTCGTGAGGAAGCTGAGCGGCAGACACCAAACTGGAGTTGGCGGCCCTGTCAGAATCTGCAGCCATTGGAGCTGAACTGATGGGATCTATTTTCTGTGGTGTGTGTGTGTGTGTGAGATGGGGCTCGTGCATCAACAGCACAGCAGTTTGTGGTTGGCTGTCATGCTGAGGATCCATTGCAGGCTTGGGGGGGGCTGGTATGTAATTGGCTTCATTTTAAAATGATTGCGCTGGGTCTCGTGTTTTTGGTGGACATGCAATAAACAGTCCATAACCACGAATTTACTTTTCAGTTTTCCCCGTCTACCTAAATTGCTGCCAACCCACAGACATTCGCTGTTAAAAATGCGCACACGAACAGAAACACACATGTATATGCCCTGCACACTCACTCTCACGTACACTCAAACACACACACACTCACACACACACACACACACTCACACACAAACACGCACAGCCTGCCTCCTCACTGTTGCTCCTCCGGAGCAGCTGCTCATGAATCAGTCAACTTAACTGACATCTCAAATGAAGATAAAATGCTCTTATTTTTCCCCCTCGAGATCGGAATTACAGATTGATTTTAGGTTTGTGATTGTTTTCCTCTGTGGAAAAGAGGAATCAAGGGCAGCAGCATCTGCTTTTTCATTTTCCCTCGTGTCTGTTGTCTCGTCAGCGTCCCACACCTCTCCTCTGTTATTCATTTCAGATGCAATCTTGTGGCTTATCCATGGCTGAAGTGTCTGCCAATGCCCTGACACAATATGCTGGCGATGGGCATGGTGAAACATCACATTCACTCAGAGTGGACATTTTACTCTCTCACATCCCATGATGGGATGATGCTGGTCTCTAATTTTCCACCCAGAAGGCTGGCCTTCATGCAGTAGCTGCAGAAATTGGGTGGGAGTGGGGGATGGTGGTGAGCGTTTGTGCATCGCTTCGTTGGATGTATTTGTACGTGAGTTTATGAATTTACGTGTTTTTATGCTCTGCATGTCTGTGTGTCTGCATCAGTGGCGACTGCTGAACTGAAAACAGAGGAGACACAAATAATCCCTTTAAACTGTTGATAAGTCTTGACCCATTTTTGACAATTTTCCTTTATTCACCATTTTTTCGATGATTAAAATAATCCCTTGGAAGGTAAACACACGGCTTATATCTGAATGCAATGTAAGTGCAATTCAAAGGTAAACACACTGCAGAAAAGGAGCTGTTTTATTCACAAAGTATGATTCATGAAAAAAGATAAATAACTTGGTGATTTTCTGCATGGCTTGTGGCTTTTGGAATGCAGGTCGTCCAACCTGAGCTTGATCATTTAAATTTGAACAATTATTAGCTACATTCACGCATTATGCTGAATGTTCAGTATGTAACGTTCCATTTTGCATGCAAATAAGCAGTTCTGTTTCTCATCGTGCCATTAATGGGAGAACTGGCTACACCTTATGGTGTTACGTGTTTTCAGAGTTAGCTGTTTGTTCTTGAGGGAAAATGATTCAAACAGGTCTAGACAAATCATTAGTTTGTAGGAATATTTTTGTACCTACTTTGTATTCAGCTCAGTAGCCGCCATTCCTGTGTATGTGTCTGAATCAGTTTGATCACATGTGCTTGTACGTATGTTTTTGACCAGGAACGGAACAAGCATGGCCAATTGTTAGACCGCAGTGGTAAGACACAGTAGTGATTGCAACTTGGTGATCGAAAAGATGTCAGAAGACAAGTTAAGATATTGGACAGAAGGACGCCCTCAGGAAGTGGAACACAGTCCCCTCAGGCAGTGGGCAATGGGAACTGGGTGAGGCATTCGGCTGGTCTGAGCTCAATAATGCAAAATGTGTGGCAGCCTGATCCGTTCTCCACTGGGACTTGGTGGATCAGCGGGTTCTTATGCTCAAATAAATGGTCAAACAATGAGTTCAGATCCGTAGGCTTCTTGAACAGCTTCAGAAACCGTGGTTCTATTGCTAAGCCGGCCCAATTTTGACTTTGTAACCTGGAAAATAGAACCGTGCTGAGGAGGGTGGTGGGAGTTTAACCCTATAATGCCCAAACTTAGACATCATTATAGGAAAAATATGACCCAGTGATATTTTTGAAGTGTTGAAGGGTAGTATTCAGATCCACTGTTATTTTTTCGGTAAAGTGACCTCGACAGGTGAACAGAACTTCTTCTAATTCCAGGATTATCATATCTGATACAGCCAAAAATCAGCACCCCTCCAGTACCCAAATAATTTAAAATCATTTATATGGTCTCTACTATCTATAGTTATCCCTTAACGTTTTGTAAAATATTTACCTTGGAATGCCGAACTTCCCTGCCAAAGTCCAAGGAAATTCATGAATTCACATTCACGTTCACATGGGAGCTACTACCTTGAAGTGAGTGACTAGGGGAGAGACACTCCTGTAATATCACTTCTTCCTTCCAGCTGACAGCACTGAGCAGTAGTGGTTGTGTTGCATCTTATCAGGTGGGCATGGTCCTTCAAATTTGGTGTATCATATATGATACAGGGGGTAATGTAGGGTTAATCCTTACCGAAGGAACACATCATGCAGTAAAGCAGGAATGAAGCTGAATTGCATGGCTGGGGCAGCTTCCATGCTGAAGGGATAGCTTTCTCGAAATGTGTAGTCACAATTTGCATTAAATCATGTCTTAAAATATTCAAGAACATTACAGAGGCAATGCTTTGTAATTACTTTGGGCTTTATGAATGCTAGAGACCATATTGAGAAATATTTTTGAATTGGGAGAACGCAAAGTGTTTGATGTTAGTTGCTGCTCGTTAGCGCACTCTGGTTTGCAATGTTGTGCTCAGAACACAGATGCTGCAGGAACTTCAAATACATCTCTAAAGACGACAGGCAGACTCATGTTTGGCCAGCATGGATTGATGGTCTATGATGTAATGCTGTCACCCCAGCCTCGTGAAAAACGTCTTTCCTTGGTTGATGCCAGACCCAGTTGAGCGTGATACACTGGAAAATATAATAATGTAAATGCAGTTTTTTTTGCATTAGACAGGTAAATTGTGTCTTCGAGGAGATCATATGTGGGTCAATGACAATTAAGCCTTTTAAAAATGTTTTTTAAATAAATCTTTAAAAATGTTCAGAATACATTTATTTGAAGTTGGTAGAGTGTGTTTAAACAGGTATAAATCATTGCACAACATTTACAGGGTTTTAATACAGTTTTAGACAGTATTTGCAGTTTCACCAGCCAAAAAATGTCATGTGGTGCAACCATGAGTTTCTTGAAAAAAAAACACTTTTTTTCTAAGCGTTTATTCATCTCTCTCTTCAATTTAAAATAAAAGTTGTATAAATGCGGCTGCACCGTCCTGACATTTCAGATATGCAGATTTCCGGACAAATTTGTTTTTAATATTTCAAGTGATTCAAGAACAATTTAACTATTAAACTTTGTTTATTTGAAAGGATTTTAATGTAAAATTATGCCCCTTTATTACTATTACAGTTATTCATATTTTAAATTACATATTTAATATATTTCACATAGTGTTAACTTGCTTGGACGGTCGCGCCACCTGACATTTTGAGGGTTTGAGATGGCAAAACATAATATATATCATTTTTATGATAAACTGGAAATATGTTCAAATTGAACAGGTTTTAGAGAATAAAATGATGCTTATTATGCTTATTAAATTATTTTAAACCAAAGTAATGCGCTCGGACAACAAAAATCTGCATGTCACGTCATTGACCCATGTACCTTTCAATGCACATTGGATATTTCACAACCATTACAAAATAATTTAATAAACAGAGCCTAAAAAAGCAGCCGTAGGGAAACAGTCAAAAATTGCTCAGTAGACAGTTAACGAATTAAGGTAAATTAATTAGAGATGAGTATAGTATAAGTCTTATTTACTCATTTGAAACAATCTTTGTATGCCAGATAAATGTTCAATAGCACAATTAAAGAGAATTGAGAAATTAATTGGTGTCAGCGGGCTATATATCAAGAATGAATTTTCCATTCGACTTTTCAGATTACCGTTCAATGAGTATTTTGCATCAATAGAGGTTTTCATGCATTACAATATGCAAAATGCAAATAAAAAAGAAAGCAGTGATTTGTAATTCATCCTTTACCTGTATCAATTAGAAAACAGTGAAAAGACAACATATTTCATACTTTTTTTTTACATACCTTCTCTACTTTTTTTTGGAAATAAGAAGTCTTATCTAAATTTTGCTCTTGCAGCTGACTCCAGAAAAGCTGGGACTGGAGTATTATTACCACTGTAGCCACTTTCCGACTGCGGGAACTTTCCCCAGGAACCAGGAACCTTTTGAGGAACCCTGCAAGTTCCGACTGCAGGAACCAGGGTAAAAATTTAGTTTCTTGGTCATTGATTTACCCCCAAAATAGTTCCTGCTCAGGGGGAAGTACTTTCCAATGGCCCAGGAACTTTGAGGGCGTGGCCAGCAGTGTTGCATACATCTCTGATTGGTCAAGTACCTGCGGCATTTTTGGTGTATTGAATCCGCTTTGCTGCAAGTACTCAAATGGATTTGATGAATCCATTTGCAATGTGATGCTGTAGGCGCGGAATAATCCGCGGCGTGTAAATTATCACACGTTTCACGCAACCTGCACCTGGCGTAAAAATAAGAACACGCAAAAATTGTTGCACGTGTTTTTTTTTTGTGCTGTACATAAAACTAGAAATCTTCCTCAGCCGAACACAAAAAATGAATTACGTGAAAATTTCTACTTACACAGAAAAGCATAATCAGAAACAATTCAGCCTGTCTGTCGCATTGTATGGCGTAATCATTATGGCCTTTGTTTTCTTTTCATTGCAATGTACCAAACTGGCTGTTTATTGCAGTTACTTTGATTGCTTTTGCATACGTCATCGGCCTGATTTGCACAGTCTACCCAGGACTTTAGGCTGCGGTCGGAATGCAACAGACAGTGGGCCACATGAACCTTTTAGTTCCTCGAACAGAGCTAGACAGTCCAGTCGCCGCGAACGCATGGGTGTAGCCCCTGAAAGTCTGCTTCTCCGCCTTTTTTGGTGAAAAATTACAGCCTGTACAGCGTTCGCAAGGAAATTTCTATGGACGCAGACACGGACACGATGACGACAAGCATGAATCCATAGTAGCCGCCCGACTTTGTCCGTGGGCTACAATTACCAGGGACTACAAGTTCCTGGTAATTTTGGTCGGAATGTGGCTTATGTCTTGACTGCCTTTCCTTATAACAGCTCTCCGAGTAATCATTTGGGGAACTGTGGACACTAGTTGTTCCTGTTCTGGAGGATATTTTTCCCTTTCGTTCTTGATATGCATTTTCAGCTGCTCAGACATACACAGTCTTTATTGTCCTATATTGTGCATCCTAAACTACCACACAGTATTTTCAATGGGAGACAGGTCTGGACTGCTGATTGGTCAGTCAAGCAGGCCCGCTACTTGATTAGGAAGCCTGGCTGTCGCAACACAGGCAGAATGTGGCTTTCCATTGTCCTGCTGAAAAGCTGTCATCCAGAAGACAGTGTGTGTCACTCCAAAATGCATATGTGACCTTCAGCATTAGTGGTACCTACGCAGATGTATGAGTTACCCATGCCATAGGCAGCAACCCACCCCCCACACCATGATGGATGCTGGCTGTTGAACTTTATGTTGATAACAATTGGGATCATCCTTTCCCTCTGGAAACTGCAACACTCATTGAATCCATAAATAATCTGAAAGGTTGATAGTTCCAACAACTTAACGCTTTTACTGTGCATTGGTCCATTTCAGATCAGCTCAAGCCATCGGAGAAATGGCTTACGAAATATGGCTTGCTTGTTTATGTTTATGAAATATGGCTTCCTTGGTGCATAATGCAGTCTTTATCCTTGCATTTATGGATACAGTGATGAATATTGTTTATTGGCAGAGCTTTTCAAAAGTAGTCCCAGCCTACTTGGATTTATGCATCACAAAATGCTGTGCCATCTTAAGAATTGAAGATCTAAGGCCAGTATAGATTTTCAGCCTCATCCTTTTTGCAAAGGTCTCTCCAGATTTCCTGATTCTTAAAACAATATTATGCATTGTAGAGGGTGAAATCCCTAAAATCCGTACCAGAACAATGAGATATGTTTTGTTAAATGTTGGATTATTCAGTTATGCAAATTTTCATACTAATCAGTGCCTCAGGACTTTTGGAATTAAAACTGCTCCAAAACATCACTGATTCACTACCATATTTCAACGTGGATACGAGGTTCCTTGTTGCATCTCCATTTCAACACCAAACATACTAATGTTTTATCTGCCGAAAATGTTTAACTTCGGTCTCATCGGACCTCAGAAACTTCGTCCAATCATGATTTTAGAGTTGTCAACATTTTACTTGCCATTCTCTTCAAGTTTTTTTTGATAACATGGTTTTAACGGTTTTTAACAGATTTTACCAGTCAAAAACCAGTATTTACAGCAATGGAAAACACAGCTGAATGGTGCTTCTTATTCTATGATCCGTGACTCACTGGAAGCTCAGTTCATTAACGCTGTGGTATATTTTCTTGCTTGATTTGCTTTTGACTATAATTTAGATGAGTATTTGTGCATAATTTTTGAATGCCAAGAAAACGCAGGTAACCAATACTGTATGTGGCTTTATTTCTTCAGGTAATATGGAAATAGGGTCAACTTAAATTATACTTAAGCGGTGCGAAAAAAATCTAATTTAAGCAGTGAAAATTGGCTTTGTATGAAATCCCTTTGACTCAGCATTATTTGGAAGTGAAAATTAAAAAAAAAAAAAAAATCCTATGGTGTGAAGTGACATTGAGTGGGCAACATAGCTTTTGCTGGGTGTTTGGAAGATATGACAGATGACCATCAACCAAGTTTCTCTTTATCCATCATCAAGTTTGTTCCTCAAGATGGGACATTTAAATTATATAAATTTTACATTAAGTTTAGGCCTATTGGCAGGAAAGGTCCTATTGGTTCACACTGCCCAGTGCAGCTGTTCTCTTAACTTTGTCATCTGCCTTAGGGTCTCAATCTGCTACATCATCATATCAGCCCAGTGATATTTCATTTTGAGAGACAGGAAATGTAAGCTGAAGATTGAATAGTGTTAATCAAATAAGTGCTGAAAGGGGTCATTTTTATCATTACAAGTGCGGAAATGAGTTTCTGACAGCTTACGTTATGTCCTTTCAGCAATATATTGGGACATTTATGTGAAATTCTACTGATAGACATTGCTGGGCGAATATGCCTGCTTTTATTGTATAGTTAATTAAAGCCGGAACGCTCGTAGTGCAGCACATGAATGTATTTTATGTAACAGGGGGAACGTGAGTCAGTCGGATTTGAAGTGGAAGAGGCGATAGCTGGGCTCGTACAGATGGCCCTGGCTGTTAGTCATCCAGCTGAGATGATGGACGAGGTTACTCTCTTTCTGAGAAATGAGCCCGGGGTTAACGGTGTGGCCAGGGCCTTCCTCTCGCCAAGTTGTGCTGTGCTAGGAAATGCAGTCTAGCACAATTCTCCCTGCCTTAGAGCGGTATAGTTTTCCCACTCTGTCATTTTCTGTAAAAAAAAAAAAAAAAAACTATTACCTCATTGATTTTCATCATGTCCTCCATGAAAATTGCACAATATTAAACAAGAGTACAGCAGAGTGTTCTGGGTAATATCAGAGACTATGGAGGAACCTTTACCCTTTTTGGCAATATTATGGTGAGGAAATCTATGACTTATGGACTCATTATTTGGGAACAGTGGATTATCATCAGGCATTTTTTTCATTAGAGCCCCGTAGCAAAGCACTTCTCTTCATGGCCGTGCTGAACAAGGTATTACTGTTCTATCACTGAATCCGTGTCTGTGGCCCGTAGCATCCCTCTCACCATCAGCTGTCGTAATGCCAGAGGTGGAGGCTGGTCTGAGGTTTAGAGGCTCCCAAACCAGGCCGGAGATTCAGTAAACAATGTTGTGTCTGTAGGGATGTGGTATTTTGAAAATGGCATCGAGTAAAAGAGCAAATTGTTTCTGCCTGGAAAGCAGTTATTAACAGCCAAGACCTTCTACCGAGTGGATTTAATATGCCGCAGGTAATACTTTTTCAGCGGTGACAAGCCTGTCTTGCTGAAGCGCTTCTGAAACTGGCTACACTATTATTACTTTCAGACATTCATAGCCGGCTGTACCTGGCCATCGCACAGCTGCTGTAACCGTTGAGACATATTGACATTTACTAAATGGCTTTACGTTTCCTCACAGTTTCAGTGTGATTTGTTGAGGGTGGGAATGTCACGCTAGCTCAAGAACTGGCAGGTTGTTCAGAATAAGAATAGAATATAGTATGCAGGAGATTTACTGCTCTGATGGTGTAAGGAAAATTGGTTTGGACTTTTATTGTATCCACAAAGTAGAGGCAATAGCAGCTTACATCCTGATCCTCAAAAATGTGAAGTCAAGCTAAACACATTTGGCTACTGCTCTTGAAGTATTTCTCATATTTGGATGGCCTGATTTGGTCAGATATGGAATGCAAGAAGAGGTTCCTGAAGTAAATATGCACCATGTATGCTGAAGCTTATTGCCGACATGAAAGAGCTTGCCCCGATGACTGCTTGTTTGCACACAACTTGAAAAGAGTAAAGATATGTATTGTGATGGTATAAGACTGGGACAGACTGTAATGTCCCAGAGCAATAGCCTGCAGCTTGGTAAGCTCAATATTTATGTCCTCTTTAGTGTCATTGAGGTTCACTGTGTAAGTAAGCTAATATGATATGCTGTATGATATGTGGCCATACCTGTAATTCTTTGGAATGTCTGGAATTGCTACAATTATGCATACCTTCACTTGAAAAGAATCTAAATTGGTATTATAAGGTTTCAGGCTTACGGTCTTATGATTGGTCTCCCTCCCTATGATTTTACCACCAAAATTAGCATACCAGATTGGTTTTCTTGTTTTAAGATATCAGGTATATTTTTATGCCCGTGGAGTATGATTAAGTTTGTTTCAAACTAATTGGAGGAATTTCTTAGGGAATCTGGCGATGCTTAAAGGTCTCACGCATTCAAAGCGCAGCCGGAGAAGTGAACTCAGCACTATTCCCATATGGAAATTGAGTTCTCTGAGATATGATTGATTTAGCGCTAGATGCCACTCGGTCGTCAAATATTTGAAGTGTTTGGTTTACTTTTGCGGTAGGAAAATGGCGAGCCTAGTCGGGCTCAATAGCCTGTTCTCGCCACTCATGTTATGTTATATCGCGCTTACATAGACATGGCTGTGTCATTCACATTCCCTGCATATTTTGGGTCCATAAAGGCTGACGAGGAGGACTATCTGTGAGACGGGTGTAATGGCGTGGAGGTGTTGGACGCCAGGAGCAGTGGCTCGAAATAAAAGATAGATGCACCAAAGTGCTAGACTTGAACAAAAGGAAATATATCGGCTCGCGCTACCCACGGGCCTAACGCCTGACCGTGGAAGTCAACAGGCGAGCTCAAAACAAAATACCAGGCAGCTAAAAAACCTGCCTATACTCTCGCTTCTCACATTAATAATATAATGCAGCTAAATTCCTGCCTATTCTCTTTTCTCAAACAACCTTACCGGCTCAAGCGTCAAAAGCATACTGACACTCCAGCAACCAGAACGAGGAAAGGCAGGAGCTTAAATAGAGTCCGGGCGACGCCCCCAATTAATGCCAACTGGCTAAGGAATTCGATGGTGAGCGAAACGATATCGTCCCGGACGAGAGTAACAAAAGGAGCCTACAAGGCTCCCAAACCATGACAGGACCCCCCCCCTCTAAGGGACAGCTCCAGAAGTCCCCAAGGAACCCCGCGCACGAAAATCCGAAATAAGCGAGGGATCCAGAATATCCCGAGAAGGGACCCAGCACCGCTCCTCGGGACCATATCCCTCCCAATCAACCAAAAACTGGACCCCACGACCTACGCGCCTCTCGGCCAAAATGCGGCGCACGGTATAAACCGGACCGCCCTCAAGCATGCGCGGTGGCGGCGGAGGCGTGTCTGCGGGAGCCAGGACGCTAGTGCTAACCGGCTTAATCCGTGAGACGTGGAACGCCGGATGTATGCGCAGAGATCTCGGGAGCTTCAACTGGACCGTAACCGGATTGATCCTCCGTACAATCTTGAACGGACCGATATAGCGAGGCGCCAGTTTACGGGATTCCACCTTCAACGGGAGATCCCGGGTGGACAGCCAAACTCTCTGCCCAACCCGATAGGACGGAGCCAAACGACGCCTTCTATCAGCGAAGGATTTTTGTTTGCGCCCGGAGCGCAACAGTGCCGAACGGACCTTAGTCCAAACAGACCGACAGCGCCGAATGAAGTGGTTAACTGCGGGAATCTCGGAATTGTTCTCAGTCTCTGGGAAAAGAGGAGGTTGATAACCCACTTGGGCTTCAAACGGGGAAAGCCCCGTGGATGAATTACACAACGAGTTATGAGAATACTCGGCCCAAGCTAAAAATCGACTCCAAGATGAGGGGTTATCTGCCGCCAAACATCGGAGAGTGTTCTCGAGAGACTGATTAGTACGTTCCGTCTGCCCGTTAGTCTCAGGGTGAAACCCTGAAGAGAGGCTAACAGTGGCCCCCAACTGTTTACAAAACGCTTGCCAAAATCTGGCCGTAAACTGCGGGCCTCGGTCAGAAACAACATCCTGCGGGAGCCCATGCAACCGGAACACATGGTTGACCACAAGATGCGCTGTCTCCCGTGCTGAAGGCAGCTTGGGTAGTGCGACAAAATGAGCCGCTTTAGAAAAACGGTCAACCACCACCAGAATAACCGTATTGCCGTCAGAAACAGGCAGCCCCGTAACAAAATCTAAAGCAATATGCGACCAAGGGCGCCTGGGAACGGGCAAAGGTCGCAGCAAACCAGCGGGAGGGAGGTGGGAAGTCTTATTCCTCGAACAGACGCAACAGGCAGCAACAAACTCCCGAATATCTTTCATCATCTCCGGCCACCAAAATCGTTGGGCCAGGAACTGCTTGGTCCGATGGGCCCCCGGGTGCCCCGCCAAGCGGGAAGAGTGTCCCCACTGAAGGACCTGTGACCTAACACCCTGTGGGACAAATAAACAACCAGGAGGCTCCCCCCCAGGACCGGGATCAGACCTCAACGCCTCCTGAACAACCGCCTCAATCTCCCACTGAATAGGTGCTACGATCTGGGCCGAAGGAATGACAGGCTCTGGGGGAGGATCGCTATCAGTGCGATCAAACAAACGTGACAGCGCGTCAGGCTTAGTATTCTTAGAGCCTGGGCGGTACGTAAGCGTAAAATCAAAACGGTTAAAAAACAATGCCCATCGCGCCTGCCGGGAATTACGCCGTTTGGTCTGCTGAATATATTGGAGGTTTTTATGATCAGTCCAAACCACAAAAGGGTGCTCAGCTCCCTCCAACCAGTGGCGCCACTCCTCGAGCGCCAGCTTGACCGCTAATAACTCCCGGTCACCAATACTATAATTACGTTCGGCGGCGGACAAAGACCGGGAGAAATACGCACACGGGTGAATCTTATTATCCCAACGTGGGCGCTGGGACAGAATAGCACCCACGCCCACCTCGGAAGCATCTACCTCAACGACAAATGGGAGGGAGGGATCGGGCAAAACCAAAATCGGCTCCGAGCTAAAACGTTTCTTCAATTCCTGAAAAGCTGCGTCTGCTGCAGGGGACCACAAAAACGCAGAGGAGGTATTCTTTTTAGTGAGCGCAATAATGGGGGCAGCAACCGCGCTGAAATTACGAATAAACCTCCTATAAAAGTTTGCAAAGCCTAGAAAGCGTTGGACCTCTTTAACACTCTGCGGCGCAGGCCAATTCCTGACCGCAGCCACCTTGTCTGGGTCCATCCGCACCGAACCCTTAGACACAATGAAGCCCAAAAAGGAGACAGTCTGGGCGTGGAAAACACATTTCTCGGCTTTCACGAAAAGTTTGGCACGGAGCAGGGCTGCCAGTACACGTCTGACGTGTTGTTTGTGCTCAGACAGTGTTGAAGAAAATATCAAAATATCGTCGAGATAAACGAAGACGAATCTCTCCAACATCTCTCTGAGCACGTCATTAACAAATGCCTGGAACACCGAGGGCGCGTTAACCAGCCCGAACGGCAAGACCCGATATTCGTAGTGCCCGTCATGCGTGTTAAAAGCCGTTTTCCATTCGTCTCCCTCCCGAATGCGAATCAAGTTATAAGCGTTGCGAAGATCTAGCTTCGTAAAGAATGATGCCTCCTGTAGACGTTCAAACGCGGAACTCATTAATGGAAGGGGATATCGGTTTTTAATAGTGATCTTATTTAAACCCCTGTAATCAATACAGGGTCTCAGCCCACCATCCTTTTTCCCAACGAAAAAGAATCCCGCTCCGGCAGGGGACGTAGACGGCCGTATAAAACCATTGGCGAGAGCCTCCTGGATATACTCTCGCATAGCCTTACGCTCAGGTCCTGACAGCGAATACAGCGAACCCCTAGGTGGAGTAGTCCCAGGATATAGGTTAATCTCGCAGTCGTACGGACGATGCGGGGGTAACGTAGAGGCTCGTTGTTTACTGAATACCTCAGCCAAATCGGCGTAATCCTTTGGAACATTCGGAGGCAAGTCGAAGTTCAGGGTAGCCCCAAATTCTTTACCCTGGTCAGAGTCTAATGAATCCGTGACTGATTCCACATCGCTGAAATTCTCCAAAAAGTTATCATCCTCTGGCTCTCGCCAGTCAAATTGAGGATCCCATTCTAACCCCTCCTCTGCCCCTTCTTCCAATCTAGGAGGGTACGGAGTAATAACCTCCTCAAACTCGCTATCGGTGTCAGCCTGACCCATAGCCTCACGTCCGAAAGAACCATTATCCCTGGTTCTACAATGTGCGCTACACTTGGGACCCCAGCGAACGATGGGATTAGTCTGTCTCCCCCAGCTGATACAAGGCTCATGTTCCCATAACCACGAATGCCCCAAGACTATAGGGAAAGTGGGAGACTTGATAATGAAAAATCGAACCTCTTCCGAATGACTACCAAAAGAGATGAACATCTCTAATGGTTCAGACACCTCGGTTATAACTCCCGTTCCAAGCGGGCGACCGTCCAAAGTTCTGACCGAACGCGATTGTGAAAGAGCAACAGTGGGGACGGCGTGTCTCCTAGCCCACTGAAAATCCATGAAGCAGTCCACTGCACCCGAGTCAACGAACGCTTCAATGGTAAATCTTTTACTCCCCACAGTAATTTCTACGGGGATAAGTGTTCGGAAGGGAAGTTGGGTCTGCCCCTCTAGCGTCCCCTGAATCGCTAGAGGGGCTTTTCGTTTCCCCGTAGTTTAGGGCACTGTGGACGTGTATGACCCGGTTTGTAACAATAAAAGCAGATTATTTTTCTGCTAATGGGTCTTTTAGACTGACGGTTAAACGAACCATCAACTTGCATGGGCTCAACTGAGGTAGAATCCTTAATGGGTGAACTAGGAGATGAACAATCGCCTTTAGCAATCTTAATACCATTGTCAGCCAGCGGAGATTTATTCAGTCTCTCCCGGCTGCGTTCGCGTATGCGATTGTCAATTCGCACAGCAGTACGAACTAAGGAGTCTAAAGTTGAGCAGGGTTCTAACGTAGCCAGTGCATCCTTAATCTCCTCCGTAAGAGCATGGCTAAAAACTGTCATCAGAGGAGCCTCTGGCCAGCCTGTTTCTGTGGCCAGAGAACGAAATGTAATAGAAAACTCAGCTGCGCTTTCCTTGCCCTGTCTCAGGTGCATTAAACGCGTAGCTGCGTCTTGGCCGCAAATGTCCTGATCAAAAACAGAAACCATCTCCCTGACAAGAGCCTCTACCGAATTAACAACCGGTGAGTTAGCTCTAATTAGTGGACCGACCCAATTGAGCGCTGTGCCAGCCAACAAGGACAATATAAAGGCAACTCGAGAGTCCTCATTAACAAAACGTGACGGCTGAGCTTTAAAAAATATCTCACACTGGGCAATAAAATCCCTACACTTTCCAGCCTCGCCACTGTATCTTTGGGGGAGTTGTAACTTTGGCTCTCGGGGAAAATGTATGGGTTGTGCTTGTGCAAAACTTTGTGGAGTCTGTGACGTTAGAGGTTTAATACTCTCTGATAATTCTAACAGGACGCTCTGCTGGTTCTGCAGCGCCGTCTCCTGCACGTGCAGCCTATCAGCCAGATCAGAGCGCTGATTGATCAGCACAGAAAGTGAATTAGCAAATCCAGCCAACATCTCCTGCTGACTGGCAATAGCTCTCTTAATCTCAGCCACCGCTGACGTCTCCATTGTGGCTGGAGTGTACTGTAATGGCGTGGAGGTGTTGGACGCCAGGAGCAGTGGCTCGAAATAAAAGATAGATGCACCAAAGTGCTAGACTTGAACAAAAGGAAATATATCGGCTCGCGCTACCCACGGGCCTAACGCCTGACCGTGGAAGTCAACAGGCGAGCTCAAAACAAAATACCAGGCAGCTAAAAAACCTGCCTATACTCTCGCTTCTCACATTAATAATATAATGCAGCTAAATTCCTGCCTATTCTCTTTTCTCAAACAACCTTACCGGCTCAAGCGTCAAAAGCATACTGACACTCCAGCAACCCGAACGAGGAAAGGCAGGAGCTTAAATAGAGTCCGGGCGACGCCCCCAATTAATGCCAACTGGCTAAGGAATTCGATGGTGAGCGAAACGATATCGTCCCGGACGAGAGTAACAAAAGGAGCCTACAAGGCTCCCAAACCATGACAACGGGATGAAAAATCATGGAAAGCATTTACCTTTCATCTATACGATGCTAGCTGCCTCTCATCTGCTGGAGGAAATATTTATTACCAGAAAGGAGTGAAACGATCTAAATGTGAATGCAAGTGTTAACCCTTA
This sequence comes from Gymnothorax reevesii, assembly GCA_029721435.1. Lineage (NCBI taxonomy): Eukaryota > Metazoa > Chordata > Actinopteri > Anguilliformes > Muraenidae > Gymnothorax > Gymnothorax reevesii. The sequence goes on from CM056586.1 coordinate 11,029,826, forward strand.
GAGCACGAAATACAGCTATTCTTGCTCAATGATGTAAGATATCAAAATCAAAGCTGTTGAAAACCTATCATGTGGCGGCTTGTTAAGCAAGTTGCCACATGATAGGTTTTCAACAGCTCAAGATAATTACATTTATATTTTCAAAAAAATTAATTTCAGCGCTCTAAGGCTTTAAGAGATCACTGTTCAAACATGCTGTGAATGTTTAAGTAGATGTGAGTGATGGAAAATGTGGATGTGTGCAGTGTTCGCACATGAGAGAGTGTTTGTTTGTGTGTTGTTGGGCAGCCTGTGGTTCAGTTACCGAAAGCCCAGCGCACACAGTCCCTGAGGTCTGTGTGTTTATAGTACAGGTGGCACAGCACTCTAACTCAGCTGCTGCCATCTCCAGCATCTGCTAAGCACGCAGTAATGAATGTGTTTTACGACACAGGAGGTCTGTTTCAATGGTTGCATGTGACAGTGTGTGTGTAGCCTATGCGCGTGTGTTCCTTTATGTGGTTTGAAAGTGGTGTTCATGACTGTGTCTGCATGTCTTCTACGATGCTATTTACCAGAGAAGCTGACTGCACTTAAATACGCAGCGACTCCAAACTTTAATCATTTTCATTCAACCAATACATTTTTATTAACTTCATTGTAGAACTGTTATCTTATTTCCTGGCTGTTAAGGGGCCTGTATGTTTAATCTTCCTCTGCCCATCTCTGCTGTATGTAATGCACATATTGTAATTGTAAAAACTAGATACCCTTAACCTTTAAATGGTAGCAGGACTGGATCATTCTATGACTGCCGTCTGTATGGTCTTCAGGCAGTGACATGCGGTACCTCACAGTGCCTGTGGAGGGGCAGTAGCCCCTTCTCTGGGCCAGACCACCAGCATAGCTCCCTTACATGCAGCTTTGAGGTGGGCTGGGAGATTAATTATCCTCTTACAGAAGTGGGCTCCTTTGGGGAAGATGTGTATGAGGATTCTGGTGCATTCTTCCTGTTTCCCTAGATCAGAGGTGGGCAGCGAGGGCTGTATCTGTCCCTGGTTTTCACACCAACGTCTGGCCTTTAATTAGTTAATTGTCTCAATTAGCCAAACCATTTATGAAATCTGACGTTTCATGTGCATTTCTTTAAATTATCATGAAACTACAAAGGCTAGTCTTGTCTCCCTTCATAAAACATTTTCCTTTGATCGTATCATTGCGAAAATCTATACTTGTGCATGCAATCAATTAACTCAATTAGTCAGGGTAATTGATAGGAATAAAAACCTGCATACACACCGGCCCTCCAGGACTGTGATTGCCCACCCCTGCCCTAAATGCTACTGTTTAGGTATTGATATTAAATAGTATGCTCTGTTTAATACTGCAGAGCGCACATCTGTTGTGATTCTGCTGTTCTGCCTGTTCCATGCCTTGTCCCATGTTTTCTGCCCCATGCCATGCTTAAGTTTTGTGCCTGGCCTTGTGCCATGTTTGGATTGACCCACGTATTCCTTGACCACTGCTTATGTCTGACTATTCTTTGTATCTTGTATTGTGTTTTGGTTATTTTAGATTTCCTAGTTTTATTATTTTTCATGTTCAGATTTATTCCTAGTTCCTTGCCATATTTCTAGTATCCATGCCATGTTTCAAAGTCTTTGCCAGATTTCATAGTTCCCATGTCATGTTTTATTTCTATGCTTTGCACTTTGTCTCCCCAGTCAGGTGTGTATCTTTGCTCACGGTCCCTTGTCTTGTGTGCCACTCATTCGGGTGATTTATTGGTTTTTGGGTTTCAACCTTCTTTCATTATCTCATGGTCTTCCTTCCTTTCTCTCTTTTACTATCTTACTAACACATACTAACAGTTTATTGTTTTCGCTAATTACTAACCCACACTAACCCTGTATATTTTTACTAACTTACTAATATGCACTCGGGATTGTATAGCTGCACATACTAATTGATTAACGATCTCTCAGCAGTCGCCCATAGTCTCCGCCTCCTTGCCTTTCCCTAATTATCACTGCTGCTATTTTCCGTGGATCTCCACATTTACTTTGTGCTTTCCTTTCTTTAAACTCTGCACTTTTAGTACTCTGTGACTGGAGCTGTTTGTCTGTCCATAGGTTTATCTTGTAAACCCTGTCTGCGTTTTGGCTACGGCCTAATTCATGTTATTAGTTTATTCCTCATGTGTCAATTCCTGATTGTGGTTCCATTGATTGCACCTGCCTTCCCTGATCATGTGTTCACCAGGATATGTATTTAAGAGGTCTGTTTGTTTCGCTTCCTTTGTCAGATCGTTATCTTCCTTGTTTCCTGTGCCACGCTTTTCTCGCCTTGATTCATTGTGATTTATCTTTCTGACTGGACTGTCCTAGACTTCGAGTTTTGCAGATTCCCTGTACTGTACCGCATTCTTGTTTTTTTCGACCTCTTTTTGTCCGACAACGATTTTATGATTGGTGCCCTGTGTATGACTCCGGATTACGCCCATTGGAATTTGATTTTGGATTGCGGACATTGTACTGATGCCAGCTCTGTTGGGGGGTTTCCCCCTTCAGAAATAAAGCCCCCTTTTTGTATTTTACTGGTTTTCGCCATTGGTTCATTTCGTAAAACCCTACAACATCATAATCACACATTACAATGAATTTTTGCACTGTGATAAATTGATGGTGCTTGACTTTGAAGTTATGACTTCTGATTTCATGACTGTATGGTCAAAAAAAGGACTCAGAAAACAGCCTTTGTTTGCTTACGGCACACTGCTTTTACAAAAATATAAAAATGGCAGTGTTTGATGTTTGTGGGTCACAAAAAAAGGATGTTACTGAATTTCATGCTATAATTACATTTTCCCAACCTGCTGTTAGCCCCCCTAAAAAAAGGTTAAACAAGTGCAAACTACTGTATATTGAGCTGCAGTACAGGGAGTCTTCTGGTCTGCTACTGCGGTGGGCATCTTGGACACAGAAACGTTTGCTTGAATTTTGCAGTATGCAGTGCTCAGTGTGCTTGGTCTGACTGTCTGTTGGGGCTTTTTTGACGTGCATGAGCTTTAGATAATTACAACATTCCTATACGGAGGAGTAAGCTGAAAGATTGGCAATATTTTTGGCCAGTCCAAATGAGTTTTTTTTTTTTTTTTTCAAAACCGGAGATTTAAAATGACTGTAAAAAGCTTTTTTGATGTGTGTCACCCTCCGTATTTCCAGTTAAGCTACTTTTCTCTCTCAAGCTTTGGCTCTTCAAACTCTTTTTTTTTGTGCATGTCTGTTAGGCCTGGCACTGTGACGATCACATTGGCCCCCCGGTGTCACAGAGCGGCCTCGTCGCATCATTGTTGTCACGATGTGTTCTAAAGCTGCCTCTCATTCTGCCGTAGCACCATTACATCAGCCGTGCACATTCTCACTGTTAAATTAACTGGCCGCAACATATCCAGCGTTTGCATTTGTGTACCTGCTTCTTTGAGTAAATGCATGTGTGTGCATTTATCACCGTCTGTGTGGATGTGCACAATTGTACAGTACTGTGAAAAGTATTTTCCCCCTTCCAGAATTATTTTATGTTTTGCATATTTGTCATATTTAAATGTTTCACATCCTCCAACTAATTTTAAAGACAACTAAAGACACCATGAGTAAAAGCAAATTGCAGCTTTTATATTATCATTTCATTTATTGAAGGTAAAGAGTAATTCAAGACCTATATCTCCCATGTAAAAAATAATTTCCCCCATTAAGCCTACTGATTGGTTGCAATAGCTGCAACTGAATATTTGCAATAAGTGTCAAGTCTAACATGGCTATGATGGAATTTTGGACCACTTTTCTTTGCAGAACTGTTTGAATTCAGTCATATTGGGGGGTTTTCTAGTATGAACCACCTGTTTAAGACCATGCCACAGCATTTCAATAAAATTCAAGTCATGATTTTGACTGGGGTACTCCAAAAACTTCATCTTGTTTCTTTCCAGCCACTCAGTGGTGAATTTGCTTGTTTATTTTGGATCATTGTCCTGCTGGATGTCCCAGCTGTGCTTGACCTTAACGTCACAAACCGATGGTTGGCATTCCCCTTTAGGCTTTAGGGTAGAGAGCAGAATTCATGGTTCCATCAATAATAGCAAGTTGCCAAGTACTGAAGCCGCAAAGCAGCCTCAGTACATCACACTACCACCGCCGTGTTTGACTGTTGGACTGACAATCTTAGTGTGAAATGCTGCGATATTTTTACTGCAGATGTAATGGGACCCATGTCTCCCAAAAAGTTCTGCTTTAACTTATGAGTCTGCTGAATCATCCTAAATGTCTTAGTGGACATCAAGTTGTTTTTTTTTTTTTTGCAGGTATGAGATGAGCCCTTGTGTTCATTCTGGTAACCAATGTTTTTTGCCTTGCAACTCTCCCATGGATGCCATATTTTGCCTTGTCTCTTTCTTATTGTAGAATCGTGGACACTAAACTTAACTGAGGCAAGTGAGGCCTGCAGTTCTTTAGATGTTAGTCTAGGATCTTGTGTGAACCTCCTTGATGAGTCATTGATGTGCTCTTGGAGGAATTTTGGATGGGCAACCAGTCCTGGAAAAGTTCACCACTGTTCCAAGTTTTCTCCATTTGTAGATAATTGATTTCGACCTCAGTTGGCTGAAGTCCTAGAACTATATACCCTCTCCAGACTGATAGATGTCAATGACTGCATTTCTCATCTGTTCTTCAATTGCTTTAGATTGCAGCATCATGTGCTGTTTTTACCCTCTTGACATTGCCAGACAGGTTGTATTTAAGGGGTGTTCATATTCAACAGGGGTGGCAGTAATCATGCCTGAATGTGTCTGGTGAAATTGGACCCAATTTTCAATTAGATTTCTTCAATTTCACTTAGGGCCAGATAGGGTTTGGTAGTTTTTTTTCCTTAAATAAATAAAATAGTCATTTAAACACTGCATACTGTGTTTACTTGAGCTATTTTTGTCTAATATGAAAGTAGTTTGATGATCTAAAACATTTAATTGTTACAAATATGCAAAGAGAGAAGCTCTGAGTGTTCACGTGGATGTGTGGCCATGTGTGAAACCGCTGGGTCAATGTGTAGGCACGTGTGCTATCATGTATATGATGCATTAACACCATTGTTAACACCATTATCTCCACTACTCCACTGGACCAGATCAGTACAGAATATTGCGCAACCAGGGCCAATTATCACTGCATCTCTCTCTCTCTCTATCCATCTATCTATCCTGCTTTCACACAGTGCTTTGCTGTTTTATTTGAATAAAAAATGCCCCTTTTTTGAATTGGCCCTGTGATTCACCAAACCTCAGTTTAATTCCTTCCATTAGAGGGGTGGGAGACCCAAAATTTTCCAGTCTAAATTCAGCTTGTGTGTACTCAGACGGAAATAGATACCCCACGCACATCATTAGAGAGAGAGAGGGCGAGATGGAATGGGAGAGAGAAGGAGACGTCTTTAATTAAAAAACACGGGAGCACGTAGACCACACAGCAACATGGCCCGGGTCTCAATGGGCTGCACATGAGCCTCCCTGTATTTAGGTTGCTGTGTTTGGAGCACCGCGTGTGTGATAAGATCATTCCTCTTTCCCACAGCTCATGTTGTGGGTGGATTTAATCAAAGATCAGGATACACGTAGCTGCAGCTACGCCCATGAACCCATGAGGCACACATGATTGCGCACATATCTGTCTCTCAGTGGGGCTCTGAGCTGCTTCCTCACTGCTATATACTCAATGTTGTCCAATGATTTCATAGTGCGCAGATCAGATTGGATCGTACTAATCTATGTGACATGTTCCCCAATGTTTACCTTGGATTGAACCGTAAAAAATAATTTGTTTGAAGTGCTCTTTGAGGGATTTGTGAGCAGAACTCCAGTATATTAATTTTCATTACTGTGATGCCTTTCAGTGCAAAAAAAAAAATACATTATAATTTTATTGTGTTATTATAGATTACAAGAGAGAGTGGGGTAAGCTGTCACATGGGGAACTTTAAACTCCATTTTATATCTCCAGCACCAGAGGCACTGCCTAGCTGTTTAGGATGACATAATTTTCATCAGCCTTTACATTTGGACAAGTCGCAATAATCAGCGATTAGAAGAGTTGTCTTATTTTTCACCTCTTTAGAAAAAAAAAGTTGCGTAACTTGTTAATGTAATGAGTGAAATGCTGAGATTGGCAGCGGGCACTGACAGTTGTGGCAATAAACCAAAGTTTATTTAAACAAAAGGCGCGGCCACAATTCAAGAAGAAGTTTGCAAACTGGCAGACATGAAGCTGCTTTCGCACTGGACGCGAAACGAATTTTTCGCTCAACAGATTGCATTCAAAGTCAATGCAAAGACTCTTTGCATTGATTTTGAAAGTAATATGTCGTGCGAAAAATTCTTTTCGCATCCAGTGCGAAAGCAGCTTTAATCAGGCAGGACAGGACAGAGGCCGAAGTTGGAACACAATGATAATCAGACAAGACAGCTATGGCGCGATGACGAATACCCAAAGAACAGGGAAACAAAGGGTAATAAATTCACAAGGACAAATGAGCGACGAATGTAACACGGATGCAGGAAGGCATGAGGTATAAATCGCTTAATTGAAATCAATTAACGATACAAAAGAAACACTGAATCAGGAGGCCATTAAGTGGGGAAAATAAAGAGACGAATTCCTGACGACTCAATAAATTCACCTTCTTGCACATTCTGAATAAGTTTGAACCTTTTAGATTCTTTTTAATGTCTTTTTAAAGAAATCTGATTGAAGATTTTTTTCCCCCTTTATTGTCTCTCCTTTTCATGAGAACATTCTGATATTTCCGAGCTCTTCAGTCGGACTTGCACTGTGGTTGGGAGAATACGATGACTCTAAAGTTTCTGCATTGGTTGATCGAGATTTAGAGCAAAGGTTAATGGAAGTGTGGAACCACAGCGCACGCTGCTTCCTGTGAAAAGTGTGCTGATGTGGTGAAATGCACTTCAAGCATTATCACTGAGATCAGAGAAACACCATTCCACTTTGGTTTAAGAAATAGCGCTGTGATTTAGAAAAAAAAAAAACTGCTGCTGCAAGTTGATAAGTCACATAGCCTGATAGATGAATTATGATTATTATCCCACTGGCATATCATGCTTGGGGATACAGTCATCGGTGTGGTTTTCTGTCCGTCCGTCTGTCTGTGAACATTTAGTTTCCAAAGCATAACTTGAAAACTGTTCAATATTTTCTCACAGAATTTGGTGTGCACATTAGTCATGACCTGACACGGTGCCTTTTGCTAATCCTAAGTTGATGACGTGGGGACGGGGGGCCGTGGGGGGGGAGGGGGGGAATATGCCATCTCCTGATGGTTCATGTTGTTATCAGTTATTGTAAACACACATTTCAGGCTGGCAAACCTCAATGCACATTAGAATAAAGTTTCTTTTTATTTTCCCCCCCTGCCTCAAAGTGGAAGGGGATGAGGAACGAGAGCTGTCCCTCCACCTGTCTGTCTGTCCGTCCATTTGCGTGTCCATCCGTCAGGGTAGGGCTAATCTGCTGAAACGTTCTGCTGAAAAATTCTGCTTAAATTCTGCAACCATCTATACTTTCCTTCATAATTTCTTTATTTCTTAATATATTGTGATGAAATTTTCACCAGTTATTCTTGAGATGTATATCTATCAATATCTAGTTGAGTTGATTGGAAAAAAGAAGAATTAGCAAATTTTCAGCAGAATGTTTTCAGAAGATTAGCCCTTCCCTCCATCCGTCGCACTTAATTTCTGGGCCAGAGCTTCTAAACCATTCAACATATTTTCGCAAAATCTTATACACAGATACACCTTTATAGTGCAGGTGAGCCTCTCCATACTCCTGTTTGTCCACTTGTCCCTCGGTCCATTTACAGTGGTGACACATCCTTTCAATGCACACACACATGAATCATGCATATTGTGAGCTTGTACATACTTCGACGAATGCAGTAACGCATGCTCACGCATTCACATACAGACTTGCATGCCTGTGAGACCGCAGTAACAGACGGCACCCAGACACACACACAGACACAGAATGGCGCATCCACTTTTACATGCACACACACACACACAAACTTCAATCTACTGCTCCACTGCAGGGAGCTTGCCTGGTGGCCTGCGCGGGGTTATTCTATGGCTGTAGTTACTTCCCTGGGTCTATTTGTCTCTCCCAGGAGGCCACTTCCCCGCGCTCTCGCACATGCGGTGCGGCGATCAAACACGCGTCCGGGCTCTCCACTGAGCCCTCGGGAGCCTGTAATTAGAGAGCAGGGACCAGAGCTACACGCTTCCTGCCAAGGCCAGGCCACACAGCACCCTATTACACAGCTGCACACCCCATAGCATTAGCCTCCACTGTCCATCTCTTTATAAATGTCCGTCAAAGTGTCTCTGACTCTCTGACCGAGTGCTAATGGAAGTGAATGTCCTCACTCACTCGCCCGCTCGACAGACGTTGCCCATGGGAAAGCTGACCTCTCTCAGGGTTTGTGAATTAGGGTCTGTTTGAGTGTGCAGTGAATGAGGCTCAGCTCCTGTTAGTGAGTTTTCCATCCCTGTACGGTATTTTTGTGATGGATTGGCCACCTGTTCATGCAGACCATGAGGTCTGTCCGTCACTAAGCCATAAAACTTCATTCATCCAATGCAGATGTATGTCAATCTATTGTGATACACGCGTACAGGCACACAAGCGCACGCATACACTGGAAGACTCTGATAATTTTGGTTCCATAAATGCAAACAAAACACAGAACATCACCCTGCAATCATGACAGAGTATGGGCCATATTATTCTTGGCAAAGTTGAAAGTAGTAGAATTGCTACTGAGTGTAAGCAAGCTGAGCTTGTGTGCGAGGAGTATGTGGGCAGTGTGTTTGTTGCTTTTCGGCAGTCTTCAAAATGGTCTCCCCCATCTGTGTGTCTGCAGGGTGTGTTGCCATGGAGAATGGTCTTCAGTCATGTCTGTGAAGTTACAAGAACAGAGAGTGTTTCCCTGTGGGCAGGATGTGTCTTGTACTGTTCACAAGCTGTGGGTCAATAATGACAAACCTGAGGAAACTGGGAGATATACAATACGGCCATTTCAGCCCTGCTGCGAGCAGCGTTCACCTTCGGTGATGCAGTTTGCTCCTCTGTGGCTTGGCCTCTGCTTAAAAGAACAACACTGCAGCATTCTGGGATACAGCAGAGTGACCCGAGGAAGGCAGTCTAGTCTCATTAGTGTCTCAGTACCTAGTTCATATGAGCAACATAAGCACATCTCTGTCTCCCATTCTCTTTGTCATCCCCCTATCTCTATTTCTCTCTCTCTCTCTCCTCCTCTCTCCTCTGCTCTCTCTCTCTGTGTCTGTCTCTCTCCCTCTCTTTCTCTTCTGCTATCTCTCTCACCCTCTCATTCTGTCTCTCTCTCTGCCACACCCCTTTCTCCAGTCTCCATATATAAGTTTCACAATTACGGAGTGCAGAGGTGTGTGATTAAAAGTGTTCGCTGTTCCTGCATCTGAGCGAACTGTGTTGAAATTAATTACATTCCTGGTCTTATTATATCCTGTGATCTACTCCCTCTCTCTCCGTAATTATGAAGCCTTTCAGCTCTCAGCATCTTCCCGAGCCTATCTTCACTTGCAGCAGGACTAACAAGAAAGAAAACCTTCAGAAAGCATTCTCTCCTTCTCTCACCTCAGTCCATATCCTTATCTCCTCCTACCTACTGTCCATTCATTTATTTTCAAAAATACACTGAATGGTTCTACCATCCTGAATTTATGAAATCAGTTCTTGTCGATATTGGTGCTTTTCTTGTTTCTCTTACTTTCGCCTTTAGAGTACCGAAATTAGCACACGGCGCTAACAACGCAAGTGCATAGTGCATAACATCAAATACTGGTCCATTTGAGTACAGGGGTGCGGAGACTCAGTAAGAGATGAAAGGAATAATAACTATCATGAGGCTAGTGCTATTTTAAGACAGGAATGGGGGAGAGAGTGCGGCTGCATTTTGGATGTTTGGGAGCAGTCTTGTGTGCCTGAAGCCTGCCATAAAGTAGACTGTGCTAGAGGAATTGTAAAACTTGTAAAACTCAGTCATTCACTGCAGTTTTCACGTATGTATTGCTGATCCAGAGAGCTGAATTTGCGAGGGCTATTTTTAGGAATACAATCTCGTTCATAAATATATGGACATTAACAAAGTTATGACTATTTAAACTGTTTACCGCTGCATATTGGAGATAAAATTAAATAATGAATGTGAACTCAAAGAGGAGATTTTCATAGTAAAATTTACAGCACTTTTCTCATTTAGTCCTCCCCCCTTATTAGGGACCGAAACTAAGTGGCCATTCGGCTGTGCTGCTATTCCATGGCCACATGTGTGCGACTCCCTCATTACTTCATTTACAAGTAAGCAGACACAAGGTTTGGAGTTGATTAAAAGTGTGACATTAGCATTTGCTCTTAGCTGTCAGTGTGATGTCACCAGGGAAGAACCCCAGTGTCTGGCCACTGGTGACGGGTTCCAGACTTCAAGCAGTCTGTGACTGTTAAGGATTTGCAATCCTGAATCAAAAATGACCATTTTTATGGCTTCAGTTTTTCCTAACACCTTTGAGCCCCTGAAAATGGCTGCAATTCAGACACGATTCATCCAACAGTTTTGACAAAACCCTGAAAAGAAGGCTGATCATCTATCACTGCAAAAGGTGTCTGCCTTAACAAATCATTTAGTCTTGATATAAGACCTAACTTCCTAGTTTTTCTCTCTCCAGTAGAAAATATGAGCTTATTTTAAGTTACCATGTGCTTGACAAGTGAAATTTTCTTATCTCATTAGCAAATCTTGTAATAAGTAAAAATGATCTCACCCCATTGGCAAGTTTTTGTCTTACTGAGAAAAAAGGTAGTTGAAATAAGTGTTTTAGTCTTTATATAAAATTAAAATACTTGATAAGTTTGGCTTACTTTTCAGTTTTTGCAATAAATCACATCTATATTGGTTCATTCTAAATCCATTGTGGTGGCGTACAGAGTCAAAATGATGAAAATTGTGTTTCTGCCCAAACACATATGGACCAGGCTCTACAATCATGTTTTTAGACGACAATTTCACACATATGGTGAAGTAGGTAGATACAAAAAAAGAGAGAGAGAGAGAGAGAGAGGGCGATTTGAAGCGTACATTTGGCTTCGAGACATGAATGAGATGGATGGCTGTAGGCAGTCCATGCCACTGATTACCATCCTGCCTGGTTACTTCATGTGAGCAAGGGAGGCATTCATCCTGACCTTCTGAGGAGCAGAAGAGTCAGAATAATTCATAAGAAACCCAAGCTGAGAAAAGCCAGCGTATCTTACAGTTCGGGCTTCGCACTCCTTAAACGTTCTGGATATTGGTATGAAAAAGAATGAAGGATTGCAGACTGGAAAAACTGAGCACCTCACCTCGTGCTTTAATTTTGTATTAAGATTTAAAACACTTATTTCTATGACCCTTTTTCACAGTAAGACAAAAAATTGCTAATGGAGTGTGATAATTTTGACTTATTTCAAGATTTGCCATTTGCCATTTCACTTGTCAAGCACATGCTAACTTAAAATAAGCTAATTTTGTCTACTTGAGAGAGAAAAACTTGGACGTTTGGTCTCATATTAAGACAAATTGACTTCTTAAGACAGACACAGTGAATGTCAGATAGAGAAAGACCTAGAAGGGTTGGAAAGCTGTGATTTCAGCATGGTCTGTGAACCGAAAATTAAAAACACTGTGATTTCTTAACAATTGACAACGAGGGGTCGTCAGGTTCTGCTTTTACATTTGTTTTATGGTCATTGTTGTTGCTCTCTGTCACACAGGTCCTTGGCAAATTAGCTTCTCTACATTTGCAGTCTATATATTGCTCCAATAGTAACAAATCTGTGATGCCAAAACGTTTCTTGGCTGAATATTTTTAATGCTATTAACCTGAGTCTGAGTGCAATGTTCGGTGTACGAGCACAATTGTTCAGTTTGGAGCAATTGACTGATAGCTGGAGGAATCCCTAAGGCCCAGAAACGGCTGAATTTCATCTTCCTCCGTATGCGGATAACTGACTTTATGCTTGAATGAATCCAATTAGTTCGGCTCTTTTGTTGATGGGCAGTCAATACATGTGCAATTCTAGACATTCTTGTTCTGTTATTCTGGCCTTTGTGTCTTGGGGGTTTAAACGTTTGCACAGTATTGTTGTTATAATGACTTTGAAGTGTTGTATAGATGTTTAACTGTGGAATTTCCACTTAACCGATGTTTTTTGTTGGTCATAACTATTCTGAACCCTGGGTTGTATCCTCTTCGTGTGGGTCTAGGTTGTCTTTCTGTTTTTGAGAGAGCAACATTATCTCACCGTTCTGAGGCTCGAGCCTGCTACCTAGTGATGCCATGCTGTGTTTTTTACTGGTTCTTTTAGCTCATTTGAACGTGTGAAAACAGGCACAGGAAGTCACAGTGCAGGTGAGAGGGAGCTGACAGTGGAAAGGGATCTAATTGGGAATGGATAACCTCTCCCTCCTCTGTTGCTAGGATACTCTCCTAGCGCACAAAATAATTCTCCCAACGTGCCAAAAAAGGCCAGTTTGACCGGATTTCTTTATTATAGGTCTCTGGTAAAAGCAATTACAGGGCGCCTTGTTTGAGAGAACCCCACCCTGGAGCTGTGGCTCTATGCTTAAGCTCCGTCGGGTCACACTTGATGTTTCTTTGCTTCGACAGGGATCTGTGCTACTGTGCTCTCCAGTGACCATACATCACATGAGGCGAGTAACTGTGCAAATTAGCTGGGTGGATAAGCACTGATTGGCACCCACTGTACCCAACAGACTGTCTTCAACATTCCGTTTCCTGCTCCCTCTCTCTCACATCCTCTCACGACATCTTCCCGGGGATAGACTGATGGTAATGTTTGGGAACAGAGAGGGAGAAATGCAATAGAGGAGGATCAGATGGGGGAGCCCGGCAGGGGGGGATACGCTCAAATGTTAGCTCTTAGCTTGACTCTTACTGCGCGGAGCACACTACTGCACATTCAACCTTATTATATGATGTAAGGATTCGTTCTCTCCTGATTGGTCGATGCAAGCTCCACCGGTCACTGTAAACCGATATTCACATCGCGTAAGTCCGCGAGAGGTGAATATAACAATTCGGCGACCTCCCGCGAAAAATAGATTACGCTTCCCCGCAGGAGCTCCTGTCAGCGTCTGTTTTTTGTCCCTGTGTGGAGCTTTACGTTAGAGTTATCGTCCTTCTCTTATTTTATATTTTCAAATAGGGTCATAAAATGAAACAATTATTGACTTCATTTATCATTTGTTACGTGATGATGATATATAACGATTATATATATTATATATAATTAATATATATGATATATATTAATGATTGCATTATTTTGCTCAGCCAGTAGTTCCTGCATACTTATGTAAGGGTAATGAATATTCACGAGTGCTTGTAAACATAATGACTAGCCTGAGAACACCATAGATTCTTCCATTTAGAGGGTTCTACTCATAGATATTTATATTTAGAACACTAGATTGCTAATTTCGTTATATTTACATTATCCAAAGTGAAGCACCTGGCCGCCATATTGATACACCCAACTTCTTCATAAAAATGAATGGTTTCCTATGAGGCCAATTTCAAATGAGTCGATACAAGCGAGAAAATGCTGCGATGTGCGGCTGCCTTTTAGAGCAATATTTATTAGAAGAGCTGTAATAAAAAGTTTCATGCGTAAGTTAACGTATATATGCAAAGGTGTCACTGTAATAGACAAAATCGGGTTCCCATGCTAGCTAGCTAATTAGCCGTTCCTTTGACTTGAACAGACCGCTGACTGAAAGCGAACGCTAGAGATTGATAACGGTCACCAGCGAGCCTCCTTGGCTCACTTACTGTCGCGGGGACTGCATTGACTGAGCCACCTTGTTAATTTTATTTACTTCTAACAAGCTAGCTAGCTACTCGTAATTGACATTCAAGACAGTACTTCTTACCCGCATGATATTTGAAACAGTGGACAAGTCGCCTTGTCTGTTTTATAAAGAGCTCCAAAAGACAAGGAGGGGAGAGAAAGGCTTCACTAGCACTTCCTTTTATCAATGATGGCATTCATCGACGTTTCTTGTGACGGCGATAACTTCCATGCAGTTGTCTAATCAGAGGAAAAAGCCTTGGTCGCGTTAACGTCACTTGTCTGCTGCACTTTGACGTTAACACCGAGTCACATTTCGATCTTCCCTTTATAAAGTGTGTCGCTTTCCATCCTCCAAAAAGCACATATTTATGGAGACAAAATGTTGCTCTGCACAGCGCTACCAAAATAACACCGACTCGCACGCAAGTGAAAGTGTAATTTTAAAGTCGGAAAAAATGAATGGGAGTCTATGAGTGAATTTTACTTTCGAGTGTATAGGCTCTTAGAACAGATGCTTCACTTGAGTGTACCCTATCAGCGATCTAGTGTTCTATATATATCTATGGTTCTACTGTCTGCAAGATTCTTCAAGAGCCATCTGAAGAGTTCTAATGCTGCGTTCCCTCGAGTGCTGGCAGCTCTGGATGAGGACTCCCAAACGTCCCGCCTGCTAGCCTGTCGCCCTGTCCTCACGCTCCTGCATCTGATTGGCCCCAATCTGCACCCCGACTGTCTCAACACCATCTACCCTGAGCTCCTGAAGCGTGCGGACGACAGCAGTAAGGAGGTGCGCTCCCTGGCTCTCAGCGCTCTGGGCCGCTGGTTCTCCTGCCTCGGAGGGAGCTACGATCGGCAAACCTGCCGCACACACCTGCAGCTCCTCTTCCAGCAGCTGCTGCTGCACATGGACGACCCCGAGAGCAGCGTGCAGGACCATGTGCTGGATGTCCTGAAGACCGGAAGCTCCGTCTTCCCAGTGCTCCTCCAGTGAGAAGTGGAGGCCGTGAGGGATAAACAGTGCAATCCGTTCCACTGCGACCAGCTGCTGCGTCATATCCAGTCCCTCCACCAGGATTCCGCCAGACCACCAGATTTCTGAGCAGCCGGAGGCACGGGGCCACGAGGACATAGCACTGAAAACGGACTTTGTGGTGATTAGGATCACCACACTGAGGACGTCAGATACCAGTGGATTTTCACCATCGTCGTGGGAACATGTCAAGGACGGACAGTTAGAGGACAGTATTTCTATCTCCAATGTAGTAATTTCATTACCCATCTCTGTACAATAGTAATTGCTACGTTCATTTGCTCAGATATTTAATAAATCATTTAAATTCAATTCTTCTTCTAAATTGGAATCTTCCAGAATAATCTGGAACGTGAAACTGTGTGTAACACATTGAATCCAGTGATTTATCCACCTTGGAGAAGTGATATTCACCTTGGCTGCATCTCGGAGAACATCACCTTTCCAAGGTAGATAAATCTTTGGATTCACCTGAACAAAAGTCAATACTTGTATAATATTGTACTGGGTTACTATCTGCATCAGTGTCCTTTTCCATACCCCAGCTGTATAAGAACACACAGGTGTCTTATGCCAAACCCAGCTCTGGTGCCTTTGAATAGTTTTATTCTCGGCACCACAGGCTTTGACCTCGGTTGCTCCACGGGGTGCACATTTGAGAAAAACAGAGATGCTTTATGAGTGCTGAGGCTCCTCAGATGCCCTCTGTGGTTGCTCTCTAAACACGCATTATTCATCAAGGTTTTCTTCGGAGAACCAAACTACTTTCAGTCTCAGTTCTACTCTGTGGCACCTCTGGGAAAATGGTATTTTACTGAAGGTCCTCCAACCTGACTGCCAGTAAAGAGCAGATACATTTGCTGAATAATTTCCCATTTGTATTCTGATTTTTAAATGTAATGTCACATTGCATACAGTATGCAAATGCTCAGACACACCATTATTTCCTCATCGGGCGCACGTCAGTTTCAATTTTTGATGCTAAAATATTATGATGCTGACAGCACTGCTAGGGAAATTTCTTGGGCCAGGATCACAGCGACTTTATTTTGTTTTGAACAATTTAAGAAATGCAAATTAGTGGCAATGTGGTATATTGTCTAATTTTGTGCACTCCAGATGGGACAACAGCAGGAATATTCTGTATTTATGAGACAGCGTAGTGTCTATCTGGTAATTTGGGAAAATGTCGTGCAAAGCAATGAAGGGGCGATGCTTCCACCGCCTTTAGTCTGAAAACAGGTCTGGTAGTCACCGAGACTGAAGCCCAGTGTTTGTACCCTCTCTGATAGCACTCAGCAAAGGGATGCCGAGACTAAGATAGTGAAAGAGCCATCGGATGACTGCAGTCGGGAGACTGTTCAAGCTTGGTTACAAATGCATTATTTGGTGGCTCGTCCAACCTTTTGTCGTCTATGGACTGGAGTTGAAGCCAGAAGCAGCTCTCGAGAAGGTACCAGATGTGAAACATCTTCTGTGGTGACTCCGTGACAAGACCGGCTTATCTACTGCCTTCATCTGTGACAGCCATTCCTCCCAGCTTTGGTAACTGCTGTAAGCACCATTTGGAGGCAAGGAATCACTATGAGCAGACAATCAATTTCGCGCTGGCCGTGAGTGTGGCATCTTTACTACTGAGGTCCAACAAGGTGGCCTGGGCTGACAGCAAGACTTAGTCAACAACCACTGCAGTGGGCCCAGCAGCGCCTGAACTAAGCATGGTGGCGTCACAAACCTTGGCTTGGTGCAAAGGCTTTTCTGTGGAAATGTCAAAAATGAGATGTTATTTCATATTTAAATTACATATTCAATTCCAATTAGTTTCGTTGTGCAGTATATAATTCCCAGCCCAACTCAATATTTATGACACTACTGTTCCCTTTCTCCTCCAGGCCCTGGCAAGGGGCATCCCCATAATGGCAGCCTTGGTACCACTGTAGGCTACATGGGACCCATTTGAACCATTTACATGAAATTCCATTTGGGATTTATTTGGTGCAAAAAAAAAACTGCTTTTACTCTCACTCAGAGACAAAAAGAATATGCCAGAGAGAGAATAGGCCTCGTTCAACTTTAAAATGCTTCAAATGAAATGGATACTGCAACTTGAAAGGTTCGGAGTATTTTCGTGGCAGAAACTGTGTAAGAGACACGAGACACACGTTGATCTTTATTTGTCTTTCTCATTGTTAACACTGTGCATAGACCTGCACTCAGTTGTTTTTGAGTGGCAATAATGTTCTCATTGAGTATTTCTAGCTTTGTGCATTTTTCGCATTTACTGCTCTGTGACTCTGTCCACATCTTTCTGCCCTCTGTGTAAGAAGAGCTCAGCAAGATTATGAGCTTGTGCTGCCACACCCCTCTGCCATGTTTCTTTATGTTTACCGTGGTATTTGCACGCTTTATGGTCCGCTCTCTGGCTGTTAATCACACTGAGTGCTGTGAGCGGTAATCCTGGGAGATGTAGTAATGCAGGCATTAGTGTGGACACTGATAGTGCGGTTCCAGTGTGGGCTTCACCAGTCTCTATGCTGCATCGCCCTTCTGGGCGTGACCACAGGAACGCTCCAGGTTTCTGAGATTGTCCGCTCTCCAGTGATGTGTGTGTGTGTGTGTGTGTGTGTCTGGATGTACGTATGCAGACTTGGGCATGATGTTCTGCTCGGAAATTCAACTGGACGACAACATTGTGCTTTCCTTCTCACAGTATTGGCGCTATATTAAAGGGGGTGTTGGGAAATACCAATAAATGTGATTCATATTTACGATACGGCTTGAAAATCAGTCCTATTCGGACCATGGTAAGAGATGAAGTTTTTTACAGCACTTAAGCCTGCATAAATGGACCTACCTGGTTTACTTGGGCATCCTTAAGTAGGATTAATATCAATACCCAATGCCACTTTTACACCAAAATACCTGGGTTAATTTAAAAAGTGACATATATGAAATCAAAACTGTTTTATCTCATTCTGTTTTTTCAAAAGATGATCAATATTCGTTCAAAATATTTAATTCCCCCTTTCTTTCTTCGTATCTTGCTGATATAATATCAGAAATGCTCTTCTTGCGACATGTTGGAAACACTGTGCATCAGTGTGTCTCACTCCTAGTTTACAATGTTCTTTTGCATTGATTTTTATTTGTTACTTTTCAAAGCTGCTTTTTGTTTGTCATTTATTTCTCTTTATTTCTCACTTCTTCTCGACATTCTTTTTATCTCGTTCTCTCTCTATTGCTTTAGACCTTGACTGTTTTTTTACCCTTAATTGCCTGTTGCCATGACAACCCCCATAGTTCATAATATCAAACCGGCATTTCCACTACATAGACTTGGAAACATTCACGTCAAAACTCTCCCACTCATGTTCATGGTTTCACTCATGTTCTCTCTCGTTAACTCACATTCGCTCTGACACATTTGCTCAACATCCAATGAACGTCCTCTCACCCATAAAACACACCCATATACCCACATGTAAACAGCCACACACGCAGTCCCAAGATATTCCCAGTGTAATTTGTCTTATATTAATATGCACATAAGTGCTTAACGCATACTAGGTAGGTTATTTGGTCTTAATAATGCTACACTATGCTATGTTTTATTCCACAATTCCATCCTTCCTTCCCACTCTCTCTATATTTTTCTTTTTCCTGTGTGACTCAAAGACTTGACCTTAGGCGCGCTACTCACTGATAAGGTGGTTTTATAGTGTCTTGTGCACACAAACGCACACACACACACACAAGCACACCTACAGGTGCTCACGCACACATACACACATAGACTTGCACTTCTATCCCTATAAGGATATTACATTTCTAGTCCTCGCTGTTTAGCGAGTACAAGACCACATGCACACACTCAGACAAACACACATCATTTAGATGCACTCGTGCCCTCAGCCATTGTGACCGTTGGCAAATCATTAACTTATTGTCCCGAGATATTTTTATGTCGGAGTATTTCTTGGGGTCTTACGACAAGTGATGCCCCAACCCCTGTTGACTGAATAGTACCGCTGTTAAACGTAGATAAACATACTGGTTGGGTCAATTTTTAATCACAACATCTGAACCTCATCAAGCATTTATGGTGCGCTCTAAAATGATGCCTGACACAGCGTTCTCTACCCATTTCAGTTCAGCATGATTGACTCTGAGATGGATTACAGCAGGCGAATTCCCCGTGCCACTGCATGTAAGCTTTAACGGTGGCTGAACACTGTAAAATTGCTTTACTGTTATTCAAAATCAGAAGATTCATTGTTCATGTGGGTAGTTTTATTTTCCAGATTCTGCTGATTTTACTTTGTCTTTGTCTTTCAGTGTGTGTGCGTGTGTGTGTGTGTGTGTGCGCACACGCATTGGCGCGCGCGCGTGTGTACATTTGCATATATTCTCATATGTAGGCCTCTGGAAGCATGGTGGCTCATGCGGGATTATCGCTGAATGCGGACGTGTAAACAGACAGTTGGACAAACACAGATTGCAGCTTTACATCTTGCTGCTAATTACAATGTGCCATCCAGCCCTGGCCCCTCTAATGTATGGCAGCGTGAATCAGTGGGCTGATTTATTTGAGCTGTTCCCCTGGGTGCAGTGTGTGGCAGCCTTGCTTCAACGCACTATCAGTGAGTGGTAGTTTGATATGCCTCTCTGTGCTTACAGAGTGCTCCAGGCTCTCCGACAGTACTCTTAATCACGCCAGTTTGACAGATCACATAGACAAATCAGTTGGCCTGGTTCCTGCAGTTAATGGTATCCTCTATCTCCCATCCATCTATGTTTCTGTATGAATTGACTGAAATTAGACTTAATCATTTTCTTATATCTTGCCAAACTTTATTTTCTATAAATAGAAATGTGTAAGACATAATACTCCAGAAAGGTGTATTATTCGCTGGTGTCTCTCCCAGTGTAGAAGGAATATGGAAACTACTGACCTTGTCAGGTGATATGCAGATGTAAACTGCAGAATCACACATGGTGACTTTAGTTAATGTCGTGCGCCCCCTTTTTGAAAAGAAGATCATAGAGGCCAACGAGAAAATTGGGCAAAAAAGCGAGAACATGCAACACCGAGGTATGTGCTGTTGTAATGGATGAACCATAGAATTAAACACTGTAAAATGGATAATGTAATTTTGGGTAATATCCTGAATGTGCTTATATTGGGCGCCATCTTGGGTAAGACTGAACCATTATTGTGGATGGTTTTGGCATCGGTAAGACTATAGAATTCTATGCAGGCAGGCTACGGTTTGGCACACTGCTTAAAATGAAAAAAAGAAGTCCTTACAACCAAACATTTTAATCTTGTATTTTGATGTGAAAAACATTTCTTTTGACTTCTTTCTCAGTGAGACAAAAATTTTGCCAGTGAGGTGACATATTTTTGACTCAGACTTAGATTAGCCAATGGGATAAGAGCATTTCACTTGTCAAGCACATGGTAGCTGAAAAAAGCAAATATTTCATACTTGAGAGAGAAAAAAACTGGGTAGTCATGCCTTACGATGAAGTTTGTATGGCAGACACTTTTTGCAGTGCAGCAACAGTCTTACCCTATACAACCGGTGTTCAGTGCCGAAAAACCTTGCCGTGCCGAAAAGCCGCGGCCCATTATGAGACGTCTAGGCAAACGAGGCTTTTTGGCACGCAAAGCTTTTGGGCACGGGACATTGTGTGTGCCGATGTACCTCGAGGTTTTCCAGCACGAGGTTTTTCGGCACGGAACACCGGCAGTTTGACACAGCCAAATAATAGGCATGTCTGTGCCGCTGTTTTAAAATTCTATGGGAAGAACATAGCACTGGATACAGCAACATCGTACCGCGTGCGAACCTTCAGACTGTGATATCACTGTAAATTCTAGGAACTATTTTTGCATACTTAGACATTTTATAAACAGCTGGGAGCCCTGAATGCGTACTTGACTTCTGCTCCTCCGGTTGCTGTTTTTGTTCTTACTTG
Source organism: Gymnothorax reevesii (assembly GCA_029721435.1). Taxonomy (NCBI): domain Eukaryota; kingdom Metazoa; phylum Chordata; class Actinopteri; order Anguilliformes; family Muraenidae; genus Gymnothorax; species Gymnothorax reevesii. The sequence continues at coordinate 11,050,829 of CM056586.1, forward strand.
TTTTGAAATTGGCTGAGTACAGAGAAAATATTCTCACAGGAAAATCTCTTAAGTAGAACATTTACAGAAATGAACAAATGAACTGCGCCCACTCTCATTTTAATGCGCATAAACACGAAACGATTTTTCTCTGAGGACAATTATGTTTTGCTGTCGATGCTCCCGCGGTTCACCGAGGTCCATCTGTGTTGTTTTGCCCTCACCCCACCGATTGCTGCGGCTGCGTTTGTGTCATCGCTTCTCGTCATTGTGGGATGCCTCTGTAAGAATCAGGCCTACCGCCACGGGCTCTGCCCGGAAGAGTGCGGCTCAAACAATGGGACATTGATACAAAACACGAAGGAGACAAGATCTTAATTGAGTTGCTGGACTGCAGTCAAGAGGAGAGAGAATAAAATGGAAAGGGAGAGACAGAGCGACGGGAGCCTGGTGGATACTGGGAGAGGCTGGGGGTTGTGTTTGAGTCGAATGTGACTCAACACGTCCAGGGGCAAACATGGTTCTCCTCCACAGCGAGAGTTCTGCAACACCAGCCACACGTGCCACCCTGTGAGACACCTCTGGATGTGCGCGGTAGTTCTGCTGCGGAATTTTCCCATAATGCTAGTAATGGCACGCACACGCGTGTTTCTGTTTTTATATTTATGTGTGTTTATGTGTGCTGTGTGTGGGCTCGTGCTGCTTAACGCCCTTAGTGGTTGGTCTTGCCATACTTATTATTCATAGACTGAACGTGACTGCAATGCAAGTGTCTTTCTCTCTCTCTCTTTCTGAACTCTCCCGTTCTGGCTACGTTTTTTTATTTCTCATCTTTTCATCTGTAGGAGGAATGTAAGATTTATTTTGTGTCTGTGCCTTTTTTCTTTTTTTCTTTTACTAATTCTGTGCTGTGTCTCTGTCATCCATTCAGTTTATCCACCTGCTCGCTCTTTCACATTCAGGCCCACCGGCTGCACCTCCATCAGTTTAACTGACAGAGGGCTGAGTGTCAGTGGGAAGGTTATGTTCCACAGAAGACTGTGACCTGCCAAGATGTTTTACGTAATAATAGGCTTCATGCTGCAACATTTTTCTCTTATATTTTCTCTCATTTTTTTTTGCCAAGAGAAAAAGGAAGAGAAATAAACTCTGGATGCACCAGACGCTCGAACCATCCAAGTCTGCTCTGACACGTGTGCTGAGTGTTGAATCCCACTTGATTGTAAATTGGAAGGCCGGTTAAAAGAGGCAGTAACCTAAGAGAAGCAGTGGCGGGGCCAGGGGGGGCACATGCCCCCCCACGGACATCTCGTGCCCCCCCATGTGCCCCCCCCATTTAAGATACGTAAATAAATAAATAAAGCGCATGTTACTCACTAGCCCGGTCAATGAAATGAAGACGAGCCCTCCGGTCAACAGAATAAATTGCGCGCCCCCTCATCAAACTTTTGTGCCCCCCTTGTACATCCCCAGAATAAAAAATCTGGTGACGCTACTGAAGAGATGAGCAAAAATAACAAAACACTGGTGCATCCCAGAAATCAATGGGTAAGAGCTAAATAAGAGAAAATCAGGGATACAAACAAAAATAAGAGAAAATTAGTTCTTATATCGCTTCTTGCATGAGGCCCATCGACACAGCTAATCGGATTGGCTGTGTCGCTAATGGTCTTATTGCTACCCACTTCTGCAAAATCATCATGAATGGTGCATCATCCCCATTTCAGCTGGTGCTCTCATACAGATTAATTTTCAGAAGGTACTTAAACATATGGTTGCAATCAAAATTATTCAACACCCATTGCAAATTGGGTGTAATATCAAAACTGACAAACTTTCACGTGTTTGTGATAAACAGATTCAACAAGAACATTTTCAATAGCTTAACACAAATAATATTACAAGTGGTTTCTCCAAATTTAACAAAAAAATTCAATATTTAATGACTACTGCAGTCTCAAAATTATTCAACCACCCGTATAGAATCCGTCTTATATTTATATATCCATATTTGCAAATCATGTATTGTCTAAAGCGCACCTAATGCATCTAATCATCTAAGCATAATTAGTTGCATCAGGTTTGCTTGAAATAGAACACATCAAATACTTGTATTTGCTCGGGGTTTGTTGACAATGACATTTGATTGCATATTAGAAGTATTGCTGTCAAAAGAATTGTCCAAAAAGCTATAGAGGAGACTATTGCCTGGCACAAGCAAGGAAAAGGATAATAAAAGATAGCAAATGCACTGAATTTTCATAGAGATACAGTTAGAAGCATAGTTTCGGATGTGGCAGAAAGAGGAAGAGGAAGCTATCATTGACTGTCACCAGATTCCCGAGGAGACGGGTGGTCAAACCCTCGAGTGACTGCAGGAGACCGGCAACAAGACTTGGGGCAGAAGGCACTGAGGTTTCAGTTTGCACAGTGGGGCGCATACTGAACGATGAAGGTCTCCAAGACACACACCACAACTGACTCAAAAGCACAAGCTCCAGCATGTTCAAAACCATATAAATAAGCCACAGAGGTTTGGAGATACTGTTTTGTGGAGTGATGAAACAAAACTGGAATATTTTGGGCTTATGAATCAGTGGAATGTCTGCAGGAGGAATAAAGAAGCATATGCTGAAAAGTACACCCTGCCTACAGTGAAGAATTGTGGGGGGTTTTTGATGCTCTGCGGCTGCCTTAATTCCTCTGGCCCTGGAAACCTGCAGAGTGTGGAGGGTAAGATGGATTCAGTCAAGTACCAGGATATCCAAGAAGAAAATGTCATGCCGTCTGTAGGGAAGCTGATGCTTGGGCATCATTGGACCTACCAAAGGGACAATGATCCTAAGCAAACCTCAACATCCACCAAGGCTTGGTTTCAGAAGAAATCTTGGATGATGTGTGATGAGTGCCCTTTACAGTCTCCTCACTTGAACCCCATAAAAAATCTCTGGTAGGATTTGAAGAAGACAGTTGCGGCATGCAAACCCTGCTATATAAGTGAACTGGAGGCCATTGTCCATGAGGACTGGGCTAAGATGCCTTGGGAATGCTGCCAAAAGCTGACATCTGCCTATGCACCATATCTTCAGCTAGTCAAAACAGCTAAAGGGTGCTGTACTAAGTATTAAAGATGCTTGTCATGAAGGGCTTGAGTAATTTTGAGCCTACAGTAGTCATTAAAAGTGGCATTTTGTGTTGAATTAGGAGAAGCCACTTAAAATATTTGTTGTGTTGCGTAATTTAAATTGTTCTCGTTTGATCGCAATGGGGGTTCAATAATTTTGATTGCAACTGTATATAATGCATATATAAAGCTGAGGATACTGTGCTGAGGTCCTTGAGTGAGGAGAGCAGATGTGCTCAAGTGTTCAGCTACTACCTGAACATCAACCCCACCATTGTTGGACTGCAAAGTTCCTTTACATTAAGCTACAGCGTTGGCTGAGTCGTATACACAGAATAAAAAATAAAGAGCAGAGAATTTTATGATGTTGACTCGTATCATACATGAGACATAAATCAGTGCCACGGTTTTGTTTGATCCAATTACTCTCATATTTCGCCTTCTGTTTTCCTGTGTATTTTCTTGGCTGATATCACTTTCCTCCTCAGTTTAGTCCAGGCGCTTGATTTCATGCCTTTGTTGTTTGCAGTAATCACCAGGATGCATATGCACTTAAAGTACTTGCTAATTTATTTGCTCTAATTAACTTGAATTATGCATTCACAGTATAATACTGTGACCAAATAAAAATCCATCCAGTGTCTAGCTTTTTTTATTTTGTCCACGAGTCAAATTAATTAAAGGTGCTCAGCTAGTATGCGTGTGTTTTTAGACATGAAATATGGGTGTGTGATTATTCAGTTTTCTGTGTGTTTGCATGCAATTATTGCATGAGTTCATCGCGCCTCTTTGACCGAATGTGTCATGGGCTGTGATTTAGCGCGTTGCATCTCCCTCAGAGCTGGACACACGTTTAATAATAAGGACATACATCTCGACAGCAATAACCAGTCAGTTTAGCTACAGGCTCCAGAAGAACAAAGCTTATTCCCTATTTTCACTGCTGGCATCTGCCGCCTGTCACTGATTACCTGATTGTCTGGAGAGTCGCTCAGAGGGGCTGCGCGGCGCTCTCGCGGGGGTCAGTCCTGACGGAGCGATTACGCGATAAAGCCTCTCCTCTTATCTCCTCATTCTCTCCTGTTCCTCCAAACAATTGCAGTAAACACTCACATGAATTATGAAGGGCCTGCCATTCGCGCTGAATTGCTTTGAAGCTGAAAGTACTGCAGAAGAGCTAGTAATCAATAATGTAGTAGTGGGTACAAGATGCTGTGCGTAACTGGGAGTGAGTGTGTGTGTAACTGGATTTGTGTATTAGGGAAACTATCTTTGGCCAAGTGTGTATGTGTTCTATATATGTGTATAAGATTGCTGGGGTATACGATATACTGTATGTTTAACTGTCTGTAGACCTCTCCCTCATTGCAGTGTAGACTTGTGAGATCATGTATACATCTGTGTATTTGGGTCACAGTATCATGAATCAGTGTATGTCTGCGTGTTTGCGGTATATTTTGTGTGGGAGTATGTTCATGTGAATTATGTATGCATATGAATAATTCTTTATGAAGTATGAGCGCAAATATGTATGATTGCATCTCATACAGAGAGTATCTCTCTTTAAGCACTTCTGTGTGCGGGTGTGTGTCTATTTCTGTGTATATATGTGTACGTGTGTGTGTGTGCGCGCGCATGTGTGTGTGTGTGTGTTGCCCCCCCTCCTCTCCAGAAGGGCTGAATAATTGATGCTGAGCGTTTGAGGGGAGGCTCTCTGGTCTTGTCTGTGTGCTCGAGGGTGACTAAATGGCTCAACTGTGGACATATGTCGTTACACACCCTGCCAAACACACCGCTCTCTTTTAACAGCATTATTCTCCTCTTTGAATTATGGGGTAAAGCTTTGCCTCATCGATCTCATTATCGTTTCCTCTGTCTGTAACGCATATGCCGAATGAATGTTCCCCCACCGCATTGTTGCGTTAATATTGCGCCTCAAACCTGGTTGTCCACACAAGGTCCCGGTATCAATTTAATCTCCAATAAGTTATCTATTCACCCGATTCAACTAATGACCTTCTCAATGAATTACTATTAGGAGTGCAAGAGTGGAATTAGATGGGTACAAAATTGGCTGGAAGTAATCAGTTTTTGGGAGATCATCTCCAGAACTGATTGTGGACACTTTTTTTTTGTATGCTAACTGCTTTACTCTCGATGGTTTTGCAGGAAAATGATTGAGGTGAAGATCATTGACGATGAAGAGTATGAGAAGAACAAAGTCTTCACCATTGAGCTCGGTGAGCCCATTCTGCTGGAGATTGGGCAGAAACACGGTGAGTTGGATGATGTTTCCTGCAGACAGGAGTGTCATGTTTGGTGTAGGGTGTCGGATTGGGCAGGCCTGGGGAGGACGAGCGAGGGCAGGGGAACGGAACGGTTGTGCTCATTATCGTTCTCTTTAGCTCTTCTGTTTAACCTGCACAGATGTGTGTGTGTTATGACAATGAGTTGAGTGAATGGGATGGACTTTGCGGAGGTGCAGGGGGCAGAGCCGTGGCCAGTTTCCTGGCAACAGCCCCTCAGATTTTTGGAAGCTCGGCTTCAGCTCGATTGAACTAGGGCATGGGCTCATCGCTGAAGATATTGTATCAATGAAAAGTCTGAATTACTTGCAGTGTGGGGTTTTTAGTTTTTCAGAACTCGGTGACCTTTGGTTGCCTCTGTTAACCTGAGGCAACTGCTGGTTTTAGATTGAAATCTCATTCGTTGAGGGAGAAGATAAAAAGAATGTGTTCATCTTTCAAAAATAGATGAAAGATATAAAGTAAGTCAGCTGGTATCAGTTTCTTTCATGATGTAATTTACTTTATTAAGATGTGTAAGCAGTGAATAAGTCAGTGCAGAAAGCATTCTGATGAGATTCTGGCCAGCGGGTAAGGCAGCCAGCTTAAACTCTTTTTTTATACCAAACGACCCTGGACATCTACAGTTGATTTTGAGAAGTGAAAATAGCAACTGCGGGAGCTGAAATGACTGCATTTTCAGAAAAATGAATACAGGACAATAAGATAAGAACAAAGGGTCAGCAGCCATGCAGTGCACCCTTGTGCATATTAATTGTAACAAGCTAAGAAAAAGGTGACTTTTAATATGAATCCTATTGATTTACTCATATTAATACGTAACATGACCTCAGTTTTTCAGACTGAAAGACTGACATCAACTGAACTTGCTATATCCCTGTATGACTCGCTGATGTGTTCGTGCAAAGTCACGATCGCCATGCACTTTCTCGGGGGCCCGTCCAACACAGACAACGTCAGATTCACAGTTTACTAGCCGGGGAAACAAAACACCACAAGTAACCAAGAAACATGTGGTGCAAAACCGGTTGATATAAAAACCACACGTGCACAATTTTTACATCACACACCCCTCAAATATTATGAGATTTCTGATGCTGTATGATCTCCTTCGGTGCTGCTGAAAAAAAATAAAATGCACAGACAAAAAGGCAGATTTTTGCTTTAGAACATGAATTGGGATTGAAGACTGAAAAAATGGCAGCTTGTTGCAATTAATTTGCACAAGGATGTAATATTATATTTAATTATGATGCAGAAAAATTAGGATATGTCTGATCAACGTGAGACACGTATTTAATTGAAAGCAGGTTGCATATGGCAGATTTGTTTTGCAGTTAGTCATTATTGTGAGTAATTTCACAAAAAAATACTGTTTGATTTAAGTTCAAATGATTATTAACCACGGGAAGAATTTTATTTGGACAGAAAGTATTTGGTTTTATCATCATCTCCATGTCTCATCAGGGAGTGTCAGCACATTGTACATTAATTACCCAGCTTAGCAGCCTAATGTTATAATTCAGTTTGCTTCTCTGTCATATTGAAATACAGGTTCAGTTTTAAGCCTTTACTGCACATTCTGGTTTTGTCTTTAGCGCAAAGTTAAATAACAGATTTTCAGCTGGTTCTTCTTTCTCTTTTTCAGTTTTGCATCCGCATTTCTCTGCTTCCTTTTTTCCTCATTTTTTGAAGTCAGTTGTTCTTTCTTTTCTGCATCACTTTTTGCCTTTCAAGTTTGTTTATTTTTTTAAATTAATGCATATAAAATATTTAAAATAGTGTCATGAGGTCTGCGTATAAAACATTTTAAATAGAATGTGATGAGGTCATAAACAGTACAGGAAGACTGATCACAGTTTCATCAAACCGGTGGTTATAGTTCACATTCTAATACCACAGTTGTAGATCCTCCAAAATATTTGTTGGAGACATCCCTCCAAATTAACTCAACAAATATTAGTCTGGCTTATGATCAATTCCACTGCATGGAAATTATGAGAATTTCTTTTCTAAAAACAAGATGGAGGCTTAACAAGTGCAGAGTGAGTTCTGAAGAGTAGAGGCATGTTTCTAACCTCATCTCTCATCGGCAGGCGATTCCAATGAGAACAAGCCGACGATGGGAGCGGAGGATGAAGAGGTGGCGAAGATGGGCTGTCCGAGCCTGGGAGAGCACACCAGGCTGGAGGTTGTGATTGAGGAGTCCTATGAGTTTAAGGTATCGGCAAAACCCCAGAATCCTCTCCCATAACACACTGCCTGACACACACACACATACAAGCATCCTTACATGCGCTCATCAGAGAATATATTCAAACATTTTCTGCATCTTTCATGAGCGCGGCAGTCCCACATGGTCTGATATTATCTGTATCTCCAGTGGGCAATTAAGCAGAGCAGAGCGAGAGGGAAAATGGATCATCATTAACTGTGAAATGCTCTAAAGTAGTGATCATCCCATCACGTAGCACATGCAGCAGACCCTCTGTGTGAAATGCTGAGGTAGCCATTTTGTGCTTTAATGCCGACTATATATCAGCTGCTTGAACAGGGCGATGTGGTCACCCCCGAGTGGCGAGTGGAAATTGGCCAAATATTTGCAGTTTGCTCGAGTTACAAAACTTTACCTAAGGATTTTGAGCTGCTGACACAAATTCCACGCAGCTAAATTTTTGTGTTTGGAATTTTCAAATCATACAACATCATTGTAAGATAAGCTAAAGAGTAAACCAAAGGCTAATGACTTTTAATATAATGGGTTCAATAAGTGCAAATTTAATTTGACTTGAAAAGTATGACTATGTTATATAATACACAATGTTACGCCTGGCTTAATGGAGAACAATAAAGTTTATATCGGAATGGTTTTTTTTGGTTTGATTCTTACATCTTTACTTTGTCTGAATTGCCTTAATAAGTGATGAGTTTCATCAATAGGAGGCATGTAGGATGCACAGTACTTGGTGAATATGGCAAAGTCTTCCGATTCATATACTCAAGACAGGAGTGTCTCTGAAATGTTATGTTTACTGAAAGACAATCCAACGCAAGGTGGTAAAAGCCCTCCGTCAAAATGATGCTGTTGTGTTTGTAACCATGTGCAAATGCTCTCTTGTTTTTCTAAACAATATGTGTGCAAGAGGACCACTGTTTTAGCTCACTACCAAGAGGTAGTGCTTTCAACCACCCCCTTTTTATAGACTATAAAATAATGTGTTATCGCAACTCATTGCCCTGTGATACTCCTGTGAAAAACCTCAGCGTTGAATTAGCACCAGTCATTATGTTATGTAGTACATTCTGGAACCATGGTGAAAATACCCCAGATTCTGTTAATACCACCAGTCACGCATTCTGCTGTTGCCATCTGTAATCCGAGCACTATCCCGCTCTGCCTCGTCTTTGTCAAGAGACTGCTGTAGGTTGGCATTGATGTTGGCAGGGATTTACGCCTTGAGTCACTGCAGCTCGCCAGAGCTGTCCAAGTTTAACTGGCATATTTAATAGGTTTGGCTATTTGCGATGACCTATTTCTGGATATTTACAGTATGCGTGGCAGTAACAGCTGTGTATTACATGTATATTCAAATTAATAATAATTTGTTACCATATTTCACAAGATACCTCAGATGGCGAATGCTGCAGGCATGTTAAGTCCTGAATAATATTTCAGAGCTGTTTGAACGCATAGATGGCAATTAGTTTGTTTGAAGGGGGATGGGTATTGTTTTTAGTAGCAGTTGTTCGTCCATGTGCTGCCTGCCAAAGTTTTCAATTTAAACAAGCCTATTGGTCAGTTAAGTTGATATGTTTGCTTGCGTGCTTGTTTGTGCCCTAAAGCTTTTACGTCATCACCAGTCTTCTCTGAGCAAGTTGGCTTTGGCCCAGAATAGAAATCTTTTTTTTTTTTTTTGCGAAAATAGGAAAAACTCAAAAAATGTGGGCCATGAATGAATTCTGGCTATGGATTCCCTCAGAATAGTTCGATTGAATAGAAGCTGATCCCATTTTATTTTCCTTTCAACTCTGAATCAGATGATGTGAAACGTATTATTGGGAGGGAGGCGGGGTTACCTCCTTATTGGTAAGTCAAGGGTAGTCTGATGAAAATATTGTCCATAAATATGGCGGAAATCATTTCATTCATTTTTGGTTTCCATGGCTTCAAAATTTGCCAATTTCTATTGTTTACTATAGCCACAATTCAGGAGATATTTTGATACTAATTGGATGATAGCTAAGCATCGATCATAAGTAAAATGGCCCAGTGTTCACCCTCAACAACCATTATAACATCATTATTTTACATTCTACTTAACATAGTTTGTGCAAGCCCTCAGTCGATACGACTAATTACTTGGAGAAATGGCCAAGCATCTTACTCCATTCCATCTATTTATTACTCTGCAAAATTGAAGATTTCTATTTTGCCTAGTAAGTTAATTAATTCCCTTTGTTTGCTTATCATTCTGTCTATGTGCTTGCAGTCATATTTTTGGTCTGATTGCGACTAAAATAATTACATGCTGAAAATCCCAAACTACAGGCTCTATCTGATATTTGGCTGAATCAGTCATTGAAATGACATCAAAAAACAATCCTGAAATGTCAAAAATCCTATCTTTTACGGGTGAATATAAAAAAAATTCTCATCCTCGCCAAAACTCATCCCATCGACTTGAAATTCAACTGACACGTACATTGGTATGCTATATAACCTAACTAAATATACTAAGAGGCATTAAAAATGCAACATGCAACAATGAACGATATTTTTTGGAAATATTGTAATTAAAGCTGCAAGCAGCATTGATTGAGCCCTCGCTTCCCTGTGCACCTTGGATGCGAGGGCCTGCTCAACGCTGCTTGCAGCTTTAACTGTATATTCTTTCCACAAAATATTGTACATTGTTCCTTGTTGCATTTTTAATGCCTCTTAGTATATTATGCATCTCTGCTGAGTATGGTGGGTTTGGCAGCCATCTTTATTAATAACGGGAATCCCCATTTACAACACATATCCATATGGCCCAGGTACCTGGAATGATAAACTGATAGTACTGAAGAATAACATGGGAACAAGTGTTGAGATTTTGCCAAGTTGTTGCTCTGTGGGTTATTTCATTTTTTTATTTTTTGTTTGTTTGTTTGTCATTTTGCCCATAACAACTGCAATTTTGGTTTGATCTTGCTGAATAAAAAAATTGCAAGCGCTGACAACCCCAAACCACAGGCGGCATGCCATATTCGGCAGAATTGATAATTGGGATCACGTTGGAAAAAAAATCCTGAAATGTCAAAATTCCCACCTTTTAACACTTATGAATTTTCAAAAAATAATTTATTTTCAAAACCGATCCCATTTATATTGGTATCCTCTATGACTTGAAAAAAAATCAAGACATTTGCTGTGGATTGTGGATTTGATAGCGGCCGATATTTATAATGGCAATCCCCATTTTCTTGCACTGCTCTTCATCAATTTGACCCTGGTATTTTGAATGATAAACCGAGGCTACTTAAGAATAGTTTTACAACATATGTTGAGGTTTCGTCAAGCTGACTCTCTCCGAGTATTACATTTATATGCCTGTGTGTGTGTTTGTCCGTCAGCAGTGTAGCACAAAATCTATTTTTTCCAAATTACATAAAATTTTCAGGAAAGTTGCGCAGTGGTTTCAGGGATTATCTGATTACATTTTGCATCAAGGTCACAGAAAAATGAAAATAAATCATTTTTTCTTGATAACTTCCTTAAATCTTCTCCAGTCAATTCAAACTGCATTCAAAATAAGCGTTTCTGAGTTCAGTTTCCAACCATGTGCTACACTATAGTGTGACATTAATAGGCTTATTATGAGCAAGGGGTCGGATGTCAGGGAGTCACAGCCTCAATTTCATGCGTTAATAACTCAATAACTGAAGATTTAGTGACTAAATTACTATTGACGTATAAGAATTTGCATATAGCCTCTCATTTGATAACAGAAGTGCTGATATTGGACAACAGAATTGGATTGCTGCTGTGATGAGGCATTCCTGTACAGAATGGGCATGCCTACTGTAGTGACTGTGAGAATGCCCATTGTGCTTTGATTGGTTCATGGGTTGACTGTGGGCACATCCACTCTGCTTTGATTCGTTCAGGGGTCACAAGAATGCCCACTTTTTCTTCTTCTCTACTTAACATGCCACCCCGGAATGTTTTTGCCACCCATTGGCCATTTTCCACTGAAAAAAACTTCCAAGATGGTTTATGGCAAATTTCACAAAAAGTGAGTTAAATTGTGCTTAAAAGTGTAGGAATTGCTAGCCGATAATGTAAACGTGAAGTGTGGGTACAGGACAATACTCCAGTCAGTACTGGGCATTTCTGTTCTGTGTAAATCAAAGATCTACGTGGATGTTACTGTTATGTGCAACCAGAATGCCCCACCATAGCTGCAACCAGACCAGCGTTATTATGGGTGACCTTCAAAGGTCAAAGGCAAAACCATCGTGAGCTACTGGGGTCAAATGTCAGGTAGGTCACTAAAAAAAATGTTTTTAAGCCTATGAATGCATTATATTCTGTTCGATTCTTGCCAATTTGTGTCCAATCCAGCCAAGCAATCCTACCTTAGGACTCCCAGTTAATTGGTTTCGCAGGGTACTCAACACCCAAAGCGCAAAAACATTTCTCTCACGATGAGTATGTTGTTCCTGCAGCCACTTCATGGATAACTGAAGAGGAGGAAGAAATTATTTGCTGGTTCTGTTTAATTCTGCGGGGATTGACATAGAGCCATTAAAACGGCATTTATTTGTAGTTCCTTCTTTATTATGAGTGCATCAGTGGGAGATATGTGCCGTATGTTTCTGCCTTCAGAGCACAGTAGACAAACTGATAAAGAAGACGAACCTGGCGCTGGTGGTGGGCAGTAGCAGCTGGAGGGAGCAGTTTGTCAGCGCCGTCACAGTCAGTGCAGGTCTGTCTGAGCCTCAAATCCTCCATCACGCTGTCCCGCGTTTCTTTAACCCCTCTATTCCTCTATTCCTCCTTTCCTTAACCGCTTAACCCTTCTGTCGCTACGCCCCTCTCTCTCTCTCTCAACCCCTCTATCTTTCTGTTCCTTGGTCCTTTATCCCCTCTGTCTCTCTGTCCCTCACTCCCTTAACTCCTCCGTCCCTCTGTCACTCGTTCTCTTAACCCCACTGTCCCTCTTTTCCTAGTTCCTTTAACCACTCTGTCCTTCCACCCCTTCCTTCCTTAACCCCTCAACCCTTCTATTCCTCTACTCCTCCATCCCTTAACCTGTCATCCCCTCTATCCCTCTGCCAGTGTTTTCTTTGCCCGTCTCTCTCTCTCCCACTGTCAGTCTTCCCATCTCTCTCTCTCTCTCTCTCTCTCCCTCTATCAGTCTTCCCATCTCTCTCTCTCTCTCTCTCTCCCTCTATCAGTCTTCCCATCTCTCTCTCTCTCTCTCTCTCCCTCTATCAGTCTTCCCATCTCTCTCTCTCTCTCTCTCTCTCCCTCTGTCTGCAGACACTCAGTACTGTGGTCTTGTGCTCTAACTCTCTCAGGTGATGATGACGAGGAGGAGAGTGGTGAGGAACGCCTGCCCTCCTGCTTTGATTACATCATGCACTTCCTGACCGTCTTCTGGAAGGTTCTGTTCGCCTTTGTGCCTCCCACGGAGTACTGGAACGGTTGGGCCTGCTTCATGGTGTCCATCTCTCTCATTGGCGTGCTGACGGCCATTACTGGCGACCTGGCCTCGCACTTCGGCTGCACCGTGGGGCTCAAAGACTCCGTCACTGCTGTGGTTTTTGTGGCTCTTGGGACCTCTGTTCCAGGTCTGCCATCCCATCTCTCTCTCTCTCTCTCTCTCTCTCTCTCTTTCTCTCTCTCCCTCTCTCTCTCTCTCGCTCTCTCTCTCTTTCCCGCTCTTTTGGCTTCATGTGCTTTCGCTACCTAATATGCAGATGAATTACTTTCCTCTGCTTGAATACTTTTGTCTGGAAGGAGACGTGGAAAAGAATTAACATAATACTAGTGTTAGCAGGAAGCTATAGGCTGCATGTGCAATTTGACTGTCACTTCAAGTGTTTCAACATTAGACAAAGATTACCTGAGTAAACACAAAATGTGGGTTTTATATGATTATTTCATTTACTGAAGGAAAAAATCCAGCTCTGCCTAACCTTTTGTGAAACGGTAATTGCCCCCTTTCTTAAAAAAATTTACCATTTACAGTAAATAAATTGAAATGATAATTGGGTTCAATTTCACTATTCACACCCAGACATGATAACAATCAGCCCTGTTGAATCTAAACATCACTTAAATAGAGCCTGTCTGGTAATGTGAAGTTGGCTGAGCGACGATATGACGACATTATGTGAAGAAATTTTAGAACAGATGAGAAGATCAGAAGATATTGACATACATCTGTTTGAAAAGGGTGAAAAGTCATTTCCTAGACACTGAGACTTCAGAAAACCAGGATGAGAGCCATTATCGCAGAAATAGAAAAATTGGAACTGTGAAAAACCTTCTCAGTGATCAGCCTGCCAATATTCCTCCAAGAGCGCATCGAGGACTCATCCTGGAGGTCATAAAAGAACTCACGTTAACATCTAAAGAACTGTAGGCTTCACTTACATCAGTTAAGGTCACTGTTTTTGACTCCACAATGATAAAGAGACTGGGCAAATACGGCTGGCATTCATGCGAGGGCTGCAAGGAAAAACCACTGCTGACCAAAAATAACATGATGGCTTATCTCACATTTGTCCAAAAAAAAAAACCCAAGACTTTTGTGATAATATTTTGTGTAATGATGAGTCTCAAAAGTGGATTGTTGAGGAAGGCATGGTTACGGTTATAATCTGCATAAGCTAACTCAGCATTCCACAATAAGAATATTGAACTAACAGTCAAACACTGTGGCGACAGTGTGATGGTCTGGGGCTGCTGTTTCAGGACCTCGGCGACTTGTCATAACTGATTGAACTATTCTCTACAAGAGCACCTTGAAGGAGAATGTTGGGCCATCTGTTTGTGACCAGAGGCTCAAGTGCAGTGTTATGTAGCTGGACAATGATGTAAAGCACACAATCAAGTCCTCCTCTGAATGGCTCAAAATAAACAAAATGAATGCTTTGGAGTGGCCCAGTTAAAGTCCTTACTTGATCAACTGGGACACTGTGGGATGACCTTGAACAGGCAGTTCATGCTTGAAATCCCTCGATATGGCTGAATTAGAACAAATCTGCTCACGCAGCGGTGTGTAAGACTGACTGTTTAAACGCAAATGTTTCAGTGCAGTTGCTGCCACCTTGGGTGGCGGAACCAATAAGTAGGTGTAGGGTTGCCATATATTTTTTCCCATGGGTGATATATGTTTTGATTAACTTTATAGTTTTAATAAATAAAATGATCATTTAAATGCTGCACGTTTTGTTTAATCACATTGTCTTTGTCTTATTTTAAAATGAGTTAAAGTGAAACATGAAATGAAAAATAAGCAAAAATAGAAGAAATTGGAAAGGGGCAAATAATTTTCCACGTCACTGTAGTACCTCTCTACTCTGCGACATACGCAATACTGTTGATTATTATACATGTCTTTTGGCCCATGTGAAATATTGTGTTCAGTGTTGCATGATGGACAGACACATGAAATTAGCCTCATTTTTTTTTTTAATCCCTGCATCAGGATTGAGTCAGAGAAGGCTGTGCTCATTTGCTCAAGGCATGTCAAGACACGGAAATGTCGTCTCCTCATTCTTCAGACTGCAGCGCTTCAGCTGTGTGGCTGCTTTGCCTCTATCTAGACATTCCATCCAGCACAATTTTCACAAATGATTTCAATTGTCATATGGAATCAAGTAAATTCAGCTGCACAGTACTGCTTCACAGAACTGTGTTCAAAGTGAATATCTTAATGATGTATGAACAGAAAGGCTCCTCGGTGAAAATTACACCCAAGTGTTTCTGCTTGTAGACCTAGCATCTGCTAAACTAAGCGTAATTTAATGAATGTGTTGCTGGACACATGATGTCTGTGTCCCTGTGTGTGTATTTATTCAAGTGTGTCACTGTTTGACTGTGGTTGAACAGGCTCTCAGGAGGGTACTTACATAAGGGGAAGTATGTCTTTCTGAGGAGATTTTTTTTGAAGAACCTTCTAATGTGACACTTTCATTTCCTGTATGTGTCTCTCTCTCCTCGCTCTTTTTGTTACTCCATAACGCTCAGATACGTTTGCCAGCAAGGTGGCGGCCATCCAGGACCAGTACGCCGACGCCTCTATTGGCAACGTGACGGGCAGCAACGCAGTCAACGTCTTCCTGGGCATCGGCGTGGCGTGGACCATTGCGGCAGTGTACTGGCGGAGTAAGGGCAAGCCGTTCGAAGTGGACCCGGGCTCGCTGGCCTTCTCTGTCACGCTCTTCACCATCCTGGCGCTGGTGTCCGTGCTGGTGCTCCAGTACCGCCGAAGGCCCGGGGTGTCAGGGGGGGAGCTGGGGGGGCCTCGGACTGCCAAACTGGTCACCGCCATGCTGTTCGTCACCTTTTGGCTCATCTACATCCTGCTGGCCTCCCTGGAGGCTTACTGCCACGTGCCCGGCTTCTGAAGGCCGAGGCTGGGGCGAGAGAAGGCTTCCCTGTCTATCGGCCTCACCCACCTTCTCCTCCCCACAGTGTCACTGGAGGGGCACTTATGCCTCAGAGCAGCTAAACATCGAGCCCTTCAGACCCCACCCCACCCTCCGCATCCATCTCTCTCGACACCCTCCTCTTCTCTTCTGCACCCATCTGGTGCATTCCTGGTCAGTGTTCACCTTTATGGGTGTAAATTTTTGTATTTTTGTGACCGTTTTTTTATAGTTTGGGTGGCTATAAGTTATTGTTGCTTTCCTCCCGTTGACTCTGGTGTGGATGCCGTCCTTTCCCCGCCGCCACACTGACCGACCTTCGGAGAATCTCTGTCCTTCTGGAAGCAGCGGAAGGGGACTCCGTGAACTGGAGGAGAGAGGCGCTGATGGGCAGGGTTGCTTTGCTCAGTGCTGTGAATTTGTATACTGTCAACACACGCGCCCTTTCTAACTCTCATAAACTAAAGCGCTTATTTTTTGTTTTTTCCTGCTTTTCTCTCCTTTTTTTGATGCGGACGTACAGGCCCTTCTTCCCTTTCCACGACACAAGAGTCGGAACCTCGGCCAAGAGTACAAATTCACTCCCATCCTTTTTCAAAATGACGCAGCCCTGCCCCCTTTCAATGGCTAACTCTAATTTTCATTGACTTCTTAACAGTGTCAAGTGCTTGTTTTGTGAAAATGTAAAACGGCTATCAAGTGGAGAACCAATGATGCGAAAATGAAACTGGGAAATGAAGAAGACAAACCCAGCCGCTGGTGCTGGGAAAGGAAACATAATGTGGGAAGTTGCCGCACCTTCTTGGCCGGTGTCTTTATGTGTGGTGGTGTAAATCACAGTTGTGCAATGAGTTTCCACATTACACAGTAACCATGGAGCAAATAATGAGAAACTCTTTATGGAGGACTTTATTGTGGACTTTTACCTCCAGAAGGTGAATCTGTATGGAGGATAATGGGTTTAGATATTTTAACTGTTGTCTCCAGTTATATATGAAGATACGTGCTTGAAGAACAGTTCTTTGGTGTAAGTTAAACGAGAAAGCCTGACATCGTATGGAATGCCTAAGTACAATTAATAACGAAGATGAAGATCGTAGCCCATTTTTCCAAGAAGCGGTGTGAAGTAGAGTAGCTTTTTAATGTTACAGTATCCAGCGTTATGTGGCCGCCAACTATTTTTGGATATCTGTCTCAATGTCAAGTAGGGTAGATGTTAAAAGCACAGCGATGGTGGGGTGAACGTGGGGGGGGGGGGGGCTATTTATTCTGGCTGAGATGCCGGATGGAGGAAGTGTATGACCGGCTAACGATTTCGGTGATCTTTACGAAACTTGACACATGCCTATCATTTGGGTCTGAACCACAGTGAATAACTGCCCATCTGTCATTTCATTCTTTGAAGATGACATTTGACGAGCATTTAGATCTGTGGTCTCCAACCCTGCTTCTGGAGACCAACCAACCTGACGGTTTTTGCTCCTCAGCTCTTGATGAGCTGCTGATTGGCCAAATCATACGTGCTGAATTAGGGTTGGTAACAAAAATTTCAGGATGGTTGTTCTCCGGGAAAGGGGTAGGAGGCCACTGATTTAGAGAGTTGCTTGAGGATTACATCATGCATATTTATACTTTATTTCTGTTTTTAATGAGTGTAAGGAAATATTTGCCTTGTCCTGTTGTTTTTTGTTTGGGTCCTGTATTGATCACTTGTGAGTCTCACATGTGATGAAATGGGCTAAATTTCAAGGCCACGTCCCAGTATGCACAGTGTTTTGTTTTTGTTCTGTTTGAGCGGTTACTTGCGGTTATAAAAAGAAAATTGCTTTTATATGGCATTGTATTTGTGCTGATGGGTTTTGTTGTACTGTCATTACATGCTGAATTGATGAAGGGGTTTCGCTGCTCGTAATTCAGCCGTAAAACACATCTCGTATGAAGGAGTTCAACATTTTCATGTCACATCAATTGAAAATCTGCTTTGTTTTGTATGCCACCTGTTGTACCTTTTGTGGAACTGTCATATATTGTTGCTTTTTTTTTCCATATGGCTTGATTTCATCCCATTTCACATTCTGGTAACAGAAGTAGTGGTGTGTCCTGTATCACGTACAAGGGAGAGCTATGAACCAAGGGTACATATTGCAGGCCTGACACAAAATCATCCAAGCCTGCCTGACTCAGTAATCAGTTTTCTCCACAGCATCTCTAGCTGGAGGAAGTAAATCTGAGTTTACCAGGAGCCATACTCTTTGAATAGGGTGTAGAACTGACTTCAGCCAAATTCTTTCATCTGAAGAGCCAACCGCCCTTCCCTCACTATCACCAGTGGCGACCAATCCACCATGTCCACGAAGTGAGCGGACTGTGGTTCGATGATAGAATAAGACCCAGTGCAGCTTCAGTTATGTCCAGTGTTCTCAGACTCTGTTCCAGGGTAGCAGTCTGTAATCCCCCCAGAGGCGCAGGTTTAGCACAGCTTGACCCTGGCGCATCTCCTTTATGTTTTAATACCTGTTAAAAATGACTGCATTGGGTTTGTAAGCAAATGAAACAAAACACTAGCTGAGTTAACACCTGCTCCCTAGAATATGACCGCAATCCCTCCTGATGCTTCATGCATTCTGTCATTGAGGAAAACCTTTCTGACTATTTAGATGGACCTCACAACGGGGACGGAGAGTTTATTGTTTCCAATTCAACCTGCCATTGTAATGTGAACAAGAATCAGCAGTGAAATAGACTCACTGTAGACGGAGGTTGGCCAACATGCCCTGGGCTTGGTTTGGTAAGCTATTGCCCTCAGCTTGCTTCAGACATTACTGGCCTGCAGGAGTCGTGGGCATAAAAATGCCTTGTTTCTGTCCCAGGGGTACGACACATGCCTGCTTCACCGCAGAGCTTGGGCTGCACGTCGGTCTTATCGAGCTTCCATCTGTTCTAACAGATAACTGATTTAGTCTGTTCATGTCATTCAAGTTAGTGATTTGCTGCAAGTTGAAAGCAGTTATTTTTGGTTGCCTGTAGCTAAAATCAAGGCATGAAATAGTCTTGATAAAAAAAAAACAGGATATTACAGGCAACCCATATTTCTTAGATTATATTCAGATATCTGCAAGGGGTGCAAATACAAAAGATAGGAAAAAGGCTTGAGTTAGTTTGGCCTGTGGGCTTAAACCTGTCAGCCATGGTGTCTCTCCAAACTCCCCCTCTTTCTTCTCACAGTCTTTTAGGTCTTCTGGGAAACTCACATGAAGTATAGGGACTGAGCTGAAATCTCTGTTATGGGAAATAATGCAGATGTCCTGAACACAACCAATTTGGCATTATTCTGACGGCAGAATTCAGGCTCGTCACACCTGAATAACTCCTGTTCTATGATGAATTTTGAAGAATAGACTATGAATAGCCGAATCCTTGAGTTTCCAAATGCCCCAACTCCTAGGAACACTCTTTTACAAGAAAGGGAAAAATGTTTTTTTTTTCCCCCCATATCTTTATCCCATATACTTTTAGTTTATTTCTTTAAAAGAGTGACATTGGGATACTTTTAGCTGGAATTACAAGAAAGTTACCCCTTCTCTTATAAGATTTGCAGACCTCTAATTTATTAGGCCCTTTGGAAACTTTGGCGCTTTCACACAAGATATGATTGTTCTGTACCGTGCCACGGTATGATTGTCCCCCCACCCCTAGTACTAGTAATGTTCTGTACTCAAGTACTTTTGCTTATGTCAAAATTCCGATACAGTAGTTGGCAGTTTGCACCTAGGTGGTTTTAAATCGGGAATTATACTTAAAGGCAAAGAATCCAACCCTAGCGTTTTTGGCCAAGGATGCTGTCCACTGCCTCATGCCGTGGAAATTTATTTTTTTCATCGCTTGAGTTGCCGGACTTTCGCATCGCATCCAGCCACATTTTCTTTAGTTTGCCACAGCACTGTTCTATTGGTTTATGATAACCATGTGAGTGTGTATACTCACAAATTATTCCACAGGACTCTGCTTTTGTGTGTGTAGTATCCAGTTGTGACTGTATGTTTTTGTCTACCAAAATTTTGAGCAAGCATCAAATTTTTTCGTTTGAATCGAGAGATCCTTTCGCCGCCGCGTTTGTTGGCACAAAAGAGCCGAATTGTTAAGATGTCACGTAACGGCAATCTTCCATGCCCAAGTACGGTTGCTTTCACATTTGGTATGAGGATGGATGAACCGTGCCTGAGACCACCTCTTCCAAGCGGACTTGTTTACCATGCCTGAGCACGGTACGCTTGTGTTCACACTTACCTAATGAACTAGACTTTGGGGTCAAGTGTACTCAGATCCCTGCCCGAGCCCCTAGTGTGAAAGCACCGAGGGATTCTTCGCCCAGCCCCAGCATGTGACCAAATTCAATGAAATGAGCAAAATCTTACCACAAGTCCAGTGCAATCAAACATAAGTAGTGTGAGAACTTATTGCTGTTTAGCGCTGGTGAAGCATCGATGGAGCTAGTTTACTGCAATTCATTTGGTACATTTGCTGTCTTGCATGTGATAGCCATCTGAAATACAGCTCTGCCTGCCAGAAAACATACGGCTGCTAATTAGTTTTGGACCATTTTTTAAATTTATTGCCATTTGGCTGGTTTCCCAAATGTGAGTGATTCCAAAAAATATGGCTGCCTAAAATAAAGTGCGCCTAAAATCCAACACTAATTGGGTCACACTTGCAGATTTAGCTTGGAAAACTATATGCGAGAAACACTATATAGAAAAAAAAAATGTATGTGGACATCTCTTCCCCTAACGTCTCAATCCAAAATCAATGGCATTAATAGCATGGAGTTTGCCTTTCCTTCGCTGTTTGAACAGCCTGAGCAGGCTGTCCACTGGAGGACTGAACATTGCCGGGTAGATTTGCATCAATTTCCGCCAAAAAAGTGGTCAAATAATGATGTCATGTGATAACGCCTAGATCGCAGTTAGTTCTCTAATTGATCCTAACAGTGTTTAAAGGGATAGAGAGTCAGGATTTGTACCAGTAAATCAAGCTTTATCACACCAATTTTGACATACAGTGTATCGGCCTTGCTCTGGGTATGGGTGTACCGACATTCTGAAACAGGAAAGCACCTTCTCTTCGCTGTTGGTAGTTCAGAGTATTCTGGAATGTTATTTGCAATAGTGTCAGTGGAGCTAAGAGACCCAGACCAAGATGTGTCCACATACTTTCAAACTCCTCGTATATCAGTAAATGTATGGAAGGTTGGTCCGAAAGAAGAAGGAGGTGCCAGTGCACGGACGTATGTCAGTTTCCAAAACTTCCATGATCTTTTGACAATGCCATGTTCTTTCATAATCCTCTATTTAGTTATTCGCTTCACTAAAATTGCAAAAACATTCTGAAAAGAACGGTAAAAAGTTGCCAAGTGGACCATATATAGTGCATTTATTTTTATTTAGAAAATGTATTTATATACTGGTATTTTTTGTGTTATATTCAGAGAGAAAGTACGCAGTTAGTGTATTTTTAGCCTCGCCAGTTGCTAGGCGACACCCTCCAGGAGTCATTGTCTTTCTGTCGTTGCGTCGTCCCTCGTCGTTGTTTGTGGAGGATGGAATTTTGGTTTTAATCTCCTTTTAAGGACATTCCCTGTCACTCTCCCTTATGTACTGCTGTCCAGCTTTATGAATCACAGCACCGTCCTCATGAGAAGAAATCCGCTAATAGGATTTTCAGGCTGTTTTTGGTCGGGGGGGTTGAATGTTAGCGCATGTTGCTTTGGCGGTAGAAGGGGAGAATGCTCAGGGCTCCATATCGGTGAACAGATGGCAGTTAGGCAGGTATGATGCAGGTGTGAACAGGAAGGCACAGTATTAAGTTACCGTGAGCGCCACAATTCATTGGACTGTGTCACATTTCTTGCTATGTTGGTTTTGTTGGCCAGGTCTGTCACTGGATGTTATTTTGGTTCTGTCAGCTGAGCTAATCACCGGGTCTGAATCCAAGTGAACGTGCTTTTTACAAGAGGAAACTGCTGGGGAAAAGTCAGAGAAATAAGCTTGAGCTGAAGGTGGCGGTAGAACAGGCCCGGCTGAGCATCACCAGGGAAGATACTCAGCATCTAGTGTTGTTCACTCGTCGCTGACTTCAAGCAGTCATCGAACGCAAAGGATTTGTAGCCAGATGTAAAAACAACCAGTTTCTGTATTCAGCATTACGTTAAACTGTTCAGTATTTTTGTGGGGCACCCAAAACGTGGGAGGACGATGTACAAAAAGTGCTGTCATTTATAAACAGTTTGTCGGGCATGGATGAGAATACCCTCTAAATAAGGCTGACAGTCTTCACTTCAACTTAATTGCCACTGTATCCTCTCAAGTGCAGTGGGCTGGGGTATAGTGCCAAAATAGACGACATCTCACTGCACAATGAATTGTGGTGCTCTCCATATATGTGAGTTTCCCCCAAGAGCAGGAAGTAATTCAACCCAGATAGGTGGTCATATAACCGGGTGTCTTTGATTGGATTTCACCTCCATCATTGCATACTTTCATCTGTAGAACTGGGTCATGCTAGTGTGTAGGACTACATACATGTTCGTACCCTGACTTGAAAGTGCAAAACTGTGAGACGGTGTCTTTATCGATGTAATTCCACAGTGTACTGCCTGCTGGTTACCTTCTCAGCTCCTTAATCCAATCTGTGAGGGATGTTTGTATGGAGTCACTGGCTCTGTGTCCGACAACAGGTGGTCCTAGAGGCTGCAGGCACTCACAATACTGTTAGCATGGACCCATGCCATGCGCACGTGCACACACACGCACACACACACGAACACATACACACACACTTTCCTGACCGATCTGCTGTCTTCCCAGATTATTCTTTCTTCCTCTCAACTGTGATGTCAGCAATGACACTGCTCTTTAAAAGGTTCCCTGTGTATGCCAGAGTGTGAATAATATCATTTTGATCCAATTCAAGAATTACCGTTTATCCAATAGAATCTGCTTTGGTCCTTGCATACCCATACCAAAGATTGAGGATACAGACACAAGGTTCTGTGATATGCTTTGTCAGAGATTAAAATCCATAATTCCATAAAATATAAAAAATTTCCCTATTGAGTTCTGTATTGGGACCCTTATTTTAAGGTTTTTATTCATAGAATGTATGGCTGAAACGGCACAGGTGCTGGGGTTGGCTGCACTGGGCTGAATCTCATTTTGCTCATTATGATTGCAATTGTAGTATAGGTAGACTATAGGTATAGTTTGGTAATTAAAACAAACGGCCAATGCATCATGCCAGTAGTCCACATGCTGAATTAACAAACACTCAGCAGGAGTAGAATTTATTTCATCAGTGGTATTTTATTTTATTGTTATTCAATCTCATCTGGGTTGTAATCTTTTATCTTATTTGTCTCTGGGAAGACGACTACGATTAATGAAATTTTGCTGAAATATTCAAGTAGAAGGGAAAAGGTGTTAAATTAGCATCCATTTGAAAACGTTGTCTTGGGTAAAACAAATGTTGCAGATGATGTCTCTTTATTTGCCTGTTGTCTGCATGCCTGTGTCATTGCTGTGTAGATTGCTTGTCTGTCATTGATGTGCTATGCGGAAATGCTCTGTAAATTTCTTCTTTGTGCGTGGACTCCATTGTCATTTGCAGTTTGGTGTCTGCAGTAGGTAGCTCTGTTAAAAATGCCCCTGTATGGTTTTCGAAGTTGTGCACACCGTACCATTTCATGCCGTAAACCGGAAAACTATCAGCCGGCATTTGTTGGATTATAATTATTTTTCCTCAACCCTTTTAGTTATTTCTTTTAAATGGAGTCACTAAGTGCTGTCATCCTGGATGTCATATTGTTTTATTACTTTTTTATTTTTTGTTTTGGAAACAACTGCATTTCCAAGTATTCAGTTTCAGGAGTTCACATCGTTAGAACACTACAACAATTTATCCACTGAAAATGTAGGTATTTTCTCTACCCTTGGATCAAGTGAATCAGTGTCTGCTGTGAATGTGTGCGTTTTGTGTGTGTATGTGTGTGTGTGTGTGTGTGTGTGTGTGTGTCTGTGTGCGTGTGTATGTGTGTGTGCGCACTCCTGTAAACGTGGTTTGTCTCACTTCGACTCATTCAGATTCTGCTATGTGATGTAGAAATGTTGTATAAAATATTTTTAAAATTTGAAAAAAGAAAATAATTTTTTTTGTTTATTAAGAACAACTAATTGTCTTTATTTATAACTGCATTAAAGCCTTAAAAGGTACTTTATCACCTCCACTTGTCTTGTATGTTATTAATCTTTAAAACAGTATCTTGGGGGGGGTTTGTAATTTGCATTATTCTGTTCAGGCTCTGTATTCGTATATGGATGGACCAATGAAAGATTGTGGCACAGAATGGACACCATGCCAGTGTGCAGAATGTTTATGCACAATTGGCTCACTCAGGACATCACCCAGAATGACAGCAGTCTCTCTCTGAGTCGATGCCCGCAAGTCTGCCCATTAAGCCTGTGAAAGGATAGCTTTCTGCCAACTTGCCAACTGTGTTGTGATAAGAAGAAAGGATGGCTGATCACGTATTCCCGAGAAGAGAACACATGCTTATCTGCAATCTCCCAAATTCATAGAGTCTGTTACAGCTGCGAGCACTGATAAAATAAATGAGAAGGCAATTGAAAAAATAACACTCCCACTGTGAATGCACAGCGTCAGCAGGCAGTTTTACAGAAACTGTGGAGTCTCTCAGAATTCGGCTATTCGACGACCCACTGTGGGATGTTTATATAAAAATACAATTGAATTTGAGTTTTACTCTGTGTTTTTCAATTAATGGAAGGGTTTGAAAAGATTGCCATTGGTGTATTTGAAAGCGCCATGGCATTCTTGCCAATCCTGCTTTGAACATCTAAATATGAGGCAGAGTGGACAGTCCAGTGTCAATAGGTCATACATTATTTACCTGCTCAGGCAGGGCCTTTATCTTGCATGGCTTTCACAGATGGCATCGCACATATTTTCCTTTATATCACTTGGCATTTTCTGAAGCACTTCTGACAGGAGACCCTGCTGAGTGCGACAGTGTGTGTCCCCCTCCAGGGGATTTAAGCAGTTACCTTTGAAGGCCTAGCGGTGTAATCACAGGACCATACACATTCAAGAACGCTTCTGTAATGCTGATGTTATGGACTCCTCCTGTGAAGCTCCGGGGGGCTTCTCTTATACGGCCTGCAGACATGGAAGGTCCTGGTTGAGAAGGAGAAAAATCCTCCTCAGAATTTCATTCCGACCACCTGGATTTGCTTCTGTCCGGAGGAGGATGGACCGAGTGAGACCAGCTGATTCATGAGAGGGAGCCTGTGGCTGGATTTTTACCTGTGTGAACCCACACTTTATGTGTGCTTGAAAATACTTTTGGAATAAATTTGGGGTAATTAGAAATATTCACAGAAAAATAGTTACAGTGAAGTTACTGTGGACAGACAGCTATGATTCTGACAGGGGAGAGTCACTGCAGTATGACCCAGGGTGGGGCGGGGGGGATGTATTGTGAAAGGGAGGGAATTGAAAAGAGAGATGTTTGAACCCCGTGGAGAGAGGATGGAGCAGGTCCAAGCTTGAGGGGATAACAGCTCTCAACAAAAAGAAAGAAGAAGAGCAGGGGGGAAAGAGGTGGGGCTGAAGTACCCTTTGGGAAGTGCAGGCAGCTCATTTAAAACGGGGCCTTATGTGGCGAGACTGGATGGAAAACAATGGCTATTGGTGTGTAGAGTCACATTACACTCCTTGTACTTGGCAGATAGGAAATGGTACAGAGATGCACCAACTCCAACATACAGGCAGCGAATCAAAGAATGCGATGTGTGTGTGTTTGGGGGGGTGGGGTGGGTTGTACCTGTTTACAAAACACTGCAACAGTCTGGAGCCCCCGGGCCTGACAGGTCTAACAGGGCACGAAGGGGCCCCACAGGGTGCTGATTCGGCGTCATGAATGAGTGCTGCTAAAGGGGGAGGCTATTTGTCATGTTTTGTTTGTTTTTTGTTCTTTTTAGTTCAGCCACTTAAATGATATGATTTCTTTGTAATGTTTTTAGAACACATTCTGGCTTTATATTTTATGTTCTTCTTATTCTTAACAGTGCTCAATATTTTCATGAGATGTTCAGAAAGCATTTCTCTACATGAAATGGATATTTCATTACAGCTGATTGTAATGGCACTAAGGCAGCACAGACATGCCTTTCCTACACAAGCATCTCACTGCTCTCTTTCCTCATGATCCAGTCAGCGCCAGAGGAGGACATACCCATGACCATACACGGTACTTTGTAAAGTTGTGTGTCAGTCTGTCATATGAGGGATGTTTGCATTTTAACTTAAACTTAATATGTGGGTTGGTGAAGTGACAGGCACAGTTGGAAATTTCAGATTGTCGGTGAAGGCAGGGAAAACTCTGAGTAGCTCATGCAGGTCACTCGTAATAACGAAAAATAGGACCAAGGGCCTTGTGGCTCTCCGGCGAAGAAAGGAGTCATGGATCTGCAAGATTTTCTGAAGATCACTTTGACGCGAACAGTAAGCAGATAACCCATTACATCAATTATCAATTCTGAACTATTTTATTATTGTGTAAGCGCAGTATTAAGCTGGATGCATGCAATGTCATAAATTGAAACTTATCTTTTTGCGAATTCAATGTTAAGCGAGATAAATTGAAAAGATTTTTAAAGTTCTCCAATGAAAAGATGAAGAAAATTCATTGAAAAAATACAAAAATGAGTTTTTTCAAAACTGCAACCAGTGTTGGTAGACATTGTCCCAAGGAAGCTCCTCACCAAATTTTAAGAAATTTGGCATGTAGTTTTGAATAATTTTCTTTCCCCATCTGAATACGCCAAAAATTATGGAAATTCCTAAGAAATACAAAAATCTAATTTTTTTTTAAATGGCAAACAACCCCAATAGACACATTGAACGTATATAAAAAGATAGACAACCCAACAGTTTCCCAAAAATGAGGGCAAGACATCTTGATCGCCCCCCAGTGACTGGCTGCTGTATAGGCTATAAACCTGCTGCCTCTATGGTAGTAGACAGGACATGGGTCGCACAAAAAAATTAAAGAACATGCCAGATAATATTTTCCTGAAGATGGCTTCTGTCATTTTAAGTAGTTCTTACCGTGCTGATGTATGTATGTGTTCATTTTTTCTGATAAGTTTGATTTTATTTATTTTATACTATAAAAAGGGGGAGTAAAGTTATGATTGACAGAGGTGATTGACAGCGACTCTAATGGAGCGGTTGCCTGCTGGATTATTTCCGGGCATTCATAGGCGCTAGAATGCGACCATCGAGAAAAGGTCCAACGTCAACATCACGCATGCATAAGTTGTTAGGTCCCAATGTCTTTGCTCTGAAGATAGTGTCATATACTGTTTTAAGAAATCCTGCTGCTGATAAGTAAAGCCACTTTGCTTGCAATCAGTCAACAGGTAAGCCAGTTTCCCTATGACAGGTCATCATTGTAAGGTAGGTACACTTTCAGAAATAGGGGTACAGCAGGAGTCCATTTCTGTTCCCCAAGGTATTATGTACCCTTTAGGACTATTTATAGGACCTCGAGGTACTTCTGTGAACCTCTTTAGGGTCTAAAAGGTACTTTTATGGTTCCAAAACAAATAAAAACCCACTTCTAAGGTACAACAACAGTACCTTTGAGGGTACTGCCCCAGTGACAACCAAGGCTTGTGAGATGATGTTTGAGGAACTTTCTGATGGATGACAATGAAGAGGAATGGGACATCTTCCCAATACCTTATGGCCTAACAGCGTACGCTTACAAAAAGGACAGTCTTATCACATAGTAAATAAATAAGTATGGCTGGTGTGTCCTCAGGTTTGTAATGAATTGCACCCAGTAATCTGACTGTGATTGGACATCCTAAAAAGTATGGTTTATTTATTTATGGTTTATGTGTTAGAGAATGAATGCAGTTAAACCCCAAAAACAAATATCAACAGTGGATTTTAGATGATCTACACTCCGTGAAAAATTTTGTCAATACAAAGTGAAAAGGCTTTACTCATTTTGTACTAAATTCCCCCTCGTACCGAACAGTTTTCTCAGCTTATATTGATTAATGCGCAAGCTAATGTTCTCCCCTCCATTTAAGTGTTGGTTGTCTAGCTACGGGAGATTTGTGATGGTTCATTTTTTTCTCTCAACAAAGAGTGATTAAACCGTGAGTCATCCTTTATATTGAGAGTATTTTCACATTAGCACAGGTGTTGATGTTACTAGCTGTAAGTCACTCCTTTAATTGTTATAGAGTCTAGGAAGTTCCCCGCAGATTTGATCATTACACACTGTTAGCAGGTTTAGCAAACTACTTTATGTTTTAGCTTATGTGGTTAGCCTAGCTGGCATCATGGTTAGATTACTATGCATGTGCAATAGGTTACTCAACACAATTGCGCTTGTTTGTTTATGCAGCACAGCATTTGTTTCATTGATGGATATGATTCTTTAATTGCTTGTGTGTTTGGCTGCGGGGAGTCAGAACATGCCCTGGAAGCATTCAATTCAGTTCTTCAATGAGGGCTTTTTTTAAACATCTTGCCGTAAAAGAGCTATAGGACATTTGAGGTCGTTGTTTGAGGGAAAATGGCAGATTCTGTGAGGCTTTCACACCGAGTATTTATTATTCAGGTCAGCTGTGTCTAAAATTTCCTAAAAACATAATTTGTTACCCCTGAGGGACAGTCCTTTCATTTTCAGTTGACATCAGGCAATGGTTGTTTTTCACTTTAAAATTATCATCCGATGTTCTCAACTCAAAGCCATTTTAAGGAAGAGTCCAAATTTGGGAAGGGAGTAGGCATGAGGCAAAATGTTCATTCAAGGACATAGTAGTTAGGATGGCAATTTGGACAAAAGTCTGGATTAATTCTCCACATTTGCAGGGCTGATCTCAGACCAGCGCTAAGCTCAAGCAACATGCCCTGTGACTGTGGCCCTTCTGACTTTATGAAACACCTCCTATCTCTGCCTCAGCCTCACGCAAGTTTCGGTTTTTAAGACTGCTCATACAAGCTCACTGGTAGAGAATAGAGGAAAGGTAAGAAGAAAAAAAAACACAAATTTTCATCATGAATGACAGACCTGCCACCAAGAAAACAAAAAGAGTGGCATAACGTACCGAAAGGAGAATGGGTATCTGCAACTAAAGTTCTATTTTTCTTCAGAAAGCAGGATAAATCTGGTCCTCATCGGCTTTGCTTAAGCCCCTTTGCCTGTCAGAGCAGGAGACTTTAAACCCTGAAAGGCTTCTTCCAGGAGACCCTGTTTCCGCACATCTTTGTCATGCAGGATAGCGCCCTCGCTGGCTCACAGTCCTCAGCAGCGAGCGTCTCAAACAGCACTTTCCACTACTGAGCAGGTCTGTGCAACACCGTTCTGTTTCTGCTCTGCACAAACTTTACAGCCTCTCATTTCACTCCTTACACGTATTATTCATGAAATACAAATGTTGGCTCTTTGAACAAGTCGTGCATGTAATGTTTGTTTGTCCAGATTCCCCTGTGAAGAAAGTGAAACAGTCTTTGCCCTGTGTGAAATGTTTACACCCGTTAGATGTGCAGTGCATTTTGTTAACGCATGCGAAAAGACCACCTGGCAAGTTTCTGTCAGTGAACACACTGAGCAGGTCTGTTCGATTTGAAGCCAGGGGTGATGTACATTTGAGGTACTAGTGTTTGTTAGGGCCAGATAAACATGAATCGAAATCTCAAACGTCTGACTCCTGACCATGTTATGAATTCTACACCTCTCAATTAACACTGTGGTCTGGCTACTTAGTCACTTCCCACTGTAAAACTAAAAGATGAAAAGGGAAAACTTTATAAAGGAAAGCCGTAGACAAAACAGACCATCTGATGGTGTAACACCAGTGGACTGTCCTGGTTGTACTACTCCAACTGCATTTTTAGTACTGGTCTCAGATCTTTTTTTTTTCTGGCTTAATTTCCGGTTCATCAGCAACGAGCTCTGCTAACATCAGAGATTCCCCACCAACCACAGTTATTGATCAGTGATCCAAAAGAGAGGTCAGATAACAGGGAGAGATAAACCATGGCTGTTTGGCAGATAGTGTAGAAGTTGGTGGGTTAAAGCATCAAGAACTGAAAATCATGCAAACAATCAAAGGAGGAAACGCAAATCTCTGTGTCATTTAAGGTTTCTGTACTGGAATAAAATTTAATGCTACAGTCACTGGATATTCTTCAGACGGTCTTAACAAGCCACGGTCTACAGGATACTGTCAAATTAGAACTCAAACAAGGTAGAAGCTAGAAGGCAAATACTGCTCACAGAGAGGTGAGGGTGCTGAAATTCAGAAGTACTTCAGTAAAGAACACAATTATTCCAAGAACTAACCTGAGGCCCTCAGATATGAGTTCATGCTGATGGAAGACAAAAAAAGAAACCCAGGACTTTTTTTTCCTAATACAAGGCAAGAGTCAAATCAAAGAAATCCAGATCTCCAAAAACACGTCTAGCAGGAAAACTCTGCATGCCTGGGCATGTGCGCACGTGTGTGCATGTGCACGTGTACACAACTGTATTAGGAAAGTTTTCAAAATGTTTACCAAAACTTATCAGCACAAAATTTCATGTCTTCTTCCGCAGACAAGGCAGTTTCAGTTCCTAAAAAATAAATTCACACTGGGGACATGAATAATCAAATAAAGCCTTCCTATAACTTTTCTTTTTTTGGTAACAAATGTCTTTAACGTCCAGAGAATAGATTTGAAAAGGAAATCCCAAGAGGAAGTTTTGTATTTATTGAATGTACAGATATATTATTTGTCAAGACAATAAAAATTACATCCTGAATGATATCATTCCCTTTCACTAAATGTGCGAGTGAATTCTACATACAGTGTTAACATACCATAGTTTCTTTCAGGCACAGAATGGGACTAAGAAAGGAATGAATGGAGAATTGAAGCAGGTGAGCCACAGAGGTGCAGCGGAAGCACAGGTGAGCGCAGGACTCAGAGCCAGTCGGCGAGAGAGATGTAGCAGATTCTTGTCGCAATGGGCACTGCTGAGGAAACCCACTGGCATCATTTCGCTGCGCCAGCCGGGTCTTGTTTTCCGTCATTTCTAACAGTTTTCAGAAAAATGGATACTTCCTTTTTACGGCCAACCCACGTCCACATTCATGTAAACTTGAACTCTGAACTACTCGACGGCAAGCACTGAACATGTGAAAGCTTTTGTGCGGGAATTTTAGAGATTGGGAGGAGGTAGTGATGGACAGATTGTGATTCACCCAGGATGACCTTCTTAGGTAAACAGAACTATACATCCATTACACTTCCCAGGTGATAGTGACATCACTTCCACTTGTACCATGAACTTTGTGCATCTGTGCTCTTCAAACTGGGTCGACGGATCCAATATCAGTGAGAAGCCATAGAACAGGGACAATTTTATACACACATATACAAGCAATATAGTCTGCCTTAGCGGCTGGCCGAAGAGCTCTTGCACAGTGCTCCTACTCAAATTTGGTTTTTAGGGCGTCGTGATTTATACAGGGCAGGAGGAAGGGACACGCCCCCAAAGAAATGAGCCTGGGTTCAGGTTCTTCCTCTACAGTGCCGTGCAAAAACATCGGTGACACACCGGAACACAAAGTTCCTACTTCAGCACGCAGAGAAGACCAAGCGCAGCAGCAAGGTCTGCATCCTGATATCGACTGAGCTAAACAGGAAGTTACATCACTGAGCCTGACTGGACACTGTATGCAAGGAGAAAATGGGGGTGGGGGGGAAAGGGGGGGGGGGTGGGGAATAAATGTGCAATAACTTTGAAAAATATTCTCGTAACAATAAAGATAACTCATACAAAACACCTACACGTACGAGTGAAAATACAAAAAAAGGCGACACACTGGTACATGAATGTTTGACATGGCACAGGCTAGGATTCCGATTAAACGTCACAATGGCAGAACAGTGTTCCCTTACATCTCATCCCACAACATTTATGGAGACACACAGGAAAGGAACCATCAGTTAACGAACAAGCAAAGTACTAATCTAGCCATAATAACACACTCTAAATATAGAGCCTTGTACGTATATAGCCGGGCTGCTTTTGAAATAACCGGACAGGGAGTAGCAGTGCGCGCGCTGTGTTACACCAGGCACTCCTCCAAAACCAGAGCAGAATCATATACGCCTCAAAACCATTCTACTGCCTCAAATTAGGTATTACAGAGAATATCTGCACTATCAAAACGTGCACCATAGGAAAGGAGACTAACCAGCAAAACACAGATAAACAGATAAATAGATAAACAGACTGCCACCATCAACTGCAATCTGTACTCTAGGCAGATGTGGCGAAAAACAAAAAAAAAAAAAAATCCAACTTTAAAAAATTACATTTCAATAGTTGCAGTGAAAGTTACTGATAATTTCCCCCACATTGTAAAATGACAGACAGGCATCAGGTGTCAGCTGAATAAGGGATTGAGAGGAGGGTGTGTGTGTGTGTGTGTGTGTGTGTGTGTGTGTGTGTGTGTGTGTGTGTGTGTATGTGTATGTGTGCGCGCGTGAGTCAATATATGTTGAGCATCCAGCGCATCTCAAAGATGCTTCAGCTGTGCAATCACTCTCAAACACACACATCCCCAAATCTGCCAGCGTCCTTTTACACTGCACCATTAGTCAGTAGTAAGGTTAGCGTAAATCTAAAATAAAATAAAACAAACATGTAAAACATACAAAATGACCATAGAGATAAAAATGGTGCAACCCCTCAGCAATGATCAAGACTCAAATACACATCTTTCGTGATCTGGGCTCTTAGATGCACAGAAGGACACAAACAAAGCCACAGGAAGTTAATAATTCAGCCGCAGCGTCCGTACAGTTCAGCCTGGAGCCCTTCATTTTCATCAGGACACGATCATGCAGACCCACGCACACATGCACACACTCTCATTCGCAAACACAACATGTCCTTTGTTCTTGGTACAGCAATGTGCAGTTTTTGTCATCACTCATATCGTGCAACAGACCCATGCTAGTACAGGCCGTCTTAGGGAATTAGGGGTACATGAACCATGTTCTGCCCTTTTATGTCCTATACAGTAGGTACCAAACATTTTTTTTAATTTCCTTTCAGGCAAAGTGAGACTACAGACCCAACCTGCAAATCTCCCCATCTTAAACTTAAACACGACACAAACTGTGCTTTATGTTGTAATTTTCATCAAGGGCACCTATGCAAGAGCCTGCCACGGTAAAGGAAGCCCTGAACGGGAGCACAAGGCTACTTGGGAAATAAGCCAACTCTTCTATGCTCATTTATTCAATAACCACTCTACTGTAACGGCCTAAATTGCCACAAGGGGAGAACAGAAGCGATTATGAGCCCAAAAAAAAAGCGATTAAAGCCAATCTTCTCCCAGAAGTTTAAACAAGAAATAAATAAAACTAACTGTAATGTACTAAAATAAAACAAGGGAAACCCGACTCTAAGCTCAGTAAAAAGTGTTAGGCAGACGAGATGCCACCAACCCGATGGGACATTTCATATTAAAATTAAGGCTCGGACGGTCCCCCACTCCTCTTCTATGGGGGTCGGATGAGTCCTCTTCTATTGAGCCACAATCCTGCAGAAATGTATGGGGGAAGGGTCGCTGGCCACCAAGCAAATTACACAGCGAGTATGGATTAGATGTAATCCCCTCACAGCCTGAACATACTAGAGACAGCAGTCTTATATTTTTTGCATTAAAATACGTTTCAAGCTCACTGTAGGCTGGTCTGAGATTCAAACCGCACATCTATTATACACACATGCACTTGCATACAAAAATATACACACAGATCAGCACATGAGCACACACACACACACACACACCCACATACACATACACACGAGGAAAAAAACCAGCACAACTAAGAACAAAAAGGCTTGCACACAAAAACACACACTCGCATGCATTCATTTATCCAAATGCGCAGAAGCGTACACAGTTTCCTGTGTACTGTCCGTACCGGAGGCTTCTGCCTCATCCCAAACACAGGAACCCACCAGAGCAGAGACTCCGCACATCTCAGGCCGAACACCCATTACCCATTACCCTCTGTCTCAACAGCAGCTTCAGTGACAGTGATGAAAACCACTACGGAGGATATTTTTCATCAATATAATTACTTCCCTGTCAGTAGCAATAAAGCTGATTGATGATAATCACGGGATTTTATCATCCTGTGCAGTAAGTACTCGGGAATAGTTCGTTTTGTAAACAAGCCCTTTCACCTCTCCAAACACAGCGCCACGTGGCACATTCTTACGCTAACGAGTGTCCGAGATATTACTTCAGACAATGTCTCCACCTAGTGGACTAATAAAATTACTACAACTTAAGCACAGTTGGTGCAATTACTATGCAAATAAATAAATTCAACCGTCGAACAGAAATTCCCCTTCGTGCCCACCAACTACAACTAAATAAAAGATCCCAATGTCCAAAATGTAAAATATCAAGCGGCTTTGGTAAAATTGCTGACGAAAAGTACTTTTCTTAAAACAAAATGAAAAGCGTACCCTGATAACCAGGATGAATGGCATCAAATTAAAAAGCGTAAAAATAAATGACAGACAAACATAACATTAAAACAAAAACGAAATCAATATTTTTGTGGCAATAATCCAGTGGGGTGGGAGGGGAGGGGCATTTTCTGAGGTTGAGCTATACTGATGCAACCTCTGCCTCCGACATGACTGGCGTACTTGAGGAGGAGGAATCCACCAATGAGGCGCTACTATTGTCCAAGCTCCGGCCCCCTTGCCAGCTGCAATTGGGTGAGTGGAATGGGGGCGTGCTACTGTTGGAGGGAGGGCCAGAGCTAGGGCTGTCATTATTTGACAGCGAGCTGTAGAGAGCATCGCTTCGAAGACCCTTGCTCTCTAGCTCCCCCTGCAGGTACTGGCGTATCTCCTCGGGCAGCCGCTGCAGTTCCGCGTCCATGTCCTTCTCCAACTGGGACTGCAGCTGAGGGATGAGAGAGAAGAGTTAGTGTTTATTTTTTATTATTTTACTTCATTACTATCTTTTTTATTATTATTTTTTTTATTTTTTCAATTTATTTTAGTGTCATGATTTTAATGCTGTCTGATGTTTGAGATGTGTACAGTTCTTTGTGTCGTTAGCATCCTTTCTGGTGTTGTGTTGTTGGCCTGCAAAACAATTGCCCTCTAGACTCGAAATGAAGTTGAAGTTGGAGAGAGAGAGAGAGAGAGAGAGAGACATCATTTCCATCAGCACCATCATTCACTTCAGAGTGACAGAGAGGGAGACATGGCCGACTGCATCGGAGAGATTGGTGCAGGGAAAAATATTTTTGCCCCGGGAGGAATGTCAAATTCCAATCCGCTGTGAGGCTCACGGTGAGCAAATTACCTTCAGACCAAAAGCAGCAGGTGCTGTAATACACTCGGCACAGATGAGATCAGCCGAATGCGCTTCAGAATGAGACCCCATTTTCTTTACAGGGGTCAGAGTGAGCAATAGGCTGACATTATATAAACCAAGGGGGCTCAAACAACCAATCGAGTTCAACACCCAGCCAGATTTGAAATGGCATAAATATCAACATTTCTGAAGTTCAAGACACAAAAGCTCCTTCATTACCTCCGCCAAGGAGGTTATTATTTTAGGCAGCGTTTGTCTGTTTATTTGTTTGTTAGTTGGCAAGATAACTCAAAAAGTAATGCACCGATTTTGATGAAATTTTCAGAGTAGGGGGGTATTAAGTCAAGGAACGGGTGACTAAATTTTGGCATATCTAGGCCAAAGTACAGCTGAGATATACGCCAAAGTTCAAGATTTCAAGTCTTTCCAATGGGCCGGAGTTCCAATCGCCGTGCTTTTGGGTTTTACTGCCCCCTGGCGGAGGTCTGTGCTCTCTAAGTGCTTTTCTAGTTATTCATGCCACCCTTTCTTTTACTGATGACGCAAGTACACTAAATATATTATTAGTTTTAGACACACACTGTGTCTTATCTTACTAAGTGAACCCCACTGCTCAAATGAGAGTGCTTATCAGTGTAGCTTATGAGTCACTACCCATATGTGTATGTCGTAGGTCATCTTGTTGAGCTGCAGCGGTGCTGAGGCGATGAAGAGGAGGGGCTAGGGGGTACTGACCTGCGGAAGGTCCTCCTCGATGCGCTGCAGAATCTCGAGGTGTCGCACGGTCAGCTTCTCCTGCCTCCACTTCTGTGCGTCCTCCAGCTGTAAGACAGACAGACAGATCAGTGGACCGACAGACTGACTGACGGGACAATACACAGACAGAGCGCGAGTGTTCGAGGGAGCGTACACACGTATGTGCCTGTGAGAGCACCTGCGCGTGATTGTGTGTGTGTGTGTACATGCATATTTAAGTAGAAGTTATTTGTGTCATGTGACAAAAATAGACATGTGATCATCCCGCTGTAATGCAGAACTGCTCAACCCTGTTCCTGGAGATTTACCATCCTGTAAGTTTTCATTCCAAAGCAAATTTGACACAACTGAATCTGCTCAAGGCAGCATTTGTGCCGAGTTGTTCCTCCGGGAACAGGGTTGGGCAGCCCTGCTGACGCCCCTGCGGCTCCGCACGCAGACTGAAGCAGAGATCACAAATCACTGAGACACATCTCCACAGGTGCACAGACCACAGCAGCACTCACAACCAGAGAAGAAGACTGAGAAGCTCTTAAAGACTCACTCTGCGAATGGAGGAGACCGACTCGGCAATGTGCTTTCTGTTGATCTCATTCAGCTCCCTGGAGGAGGGCAGAGGAGGGAGAGACAGGGGAGAGAGGAGAGAGGACGGAGAGAGAGAGAGAGGAGGTGGAAGGAAATACAAGGAAAATTCACAAAATAAAAAAGAATCATAGATTTGTTGGGTGGTTAATTATTGGCTCCACTTCAAACTGCTTCACCCCCTCTGATCTTCAGCCCTCAAATATCTGCGTTCGAACACGCCTCCACAGAGCCTGTTAGTACAGCCTACTCACAGTCTATTCACAAACACATCTGCAGAGATCGAGGCCAGTTCAGTACGGAGTAAAAAGCTCTCAGTGCAGGAGATTAAGAGGGCAGGACTCACGCCTCGGCCTTCTCCCTTTCCCTGGTCTTGGCCTCAGTGATACTGTTGTGTCTTTTCCTGTCCAGTATCTTCTGCAGTTCCTTCTTCTCCCTACAGAGGGCACAAGAGAGGCAAAAATCACTCATTAGCACAAATGAAAGTCCTACAGCCATACACTGGTGGAAATCAATAAAAACAAAGACAGTGCAGTGGTAGATTGTAAACAGGCACATCAATAAGAAAACCTGGCACACTTTCATCAAAATGCCAAAACTACTATTGAGCAACGGCAGGAGAGAGAGTCAGATTGCATTCCGCCATCCTTGGCTCCCCTCAAGAGCCAGTGCACAGATCATGTGACGTCTCGCTTCCTTATTACGGAAGCGCTAACTGTCCCCAGGTCTTTGAGTCTTGTTAGCACAAGTATCGCTGTTAGCAGCTATTTTTGAGGTGATCTTTCACTTGCGAAAATGGTGGTATGCAGCTGTCTCACCCGCAGGGAAGCATTAATTAGAGTTTCAGAGGGAAATGATGTAATATATCCAAAGCGACTGATGTTCAAAAGACATTGTGCACATAAACCATGGAAGCAGTGAGAAATGGGCGGGGAAACCTACACACTCAGTTTGCACATTACGTCTACAACAAAATCACTGGTCCCACAGTTAGACCACAGGATTGAACTCCAACTGAGACAAGGTTGAATCTGAATACGCATCTTTCAGCCGTCGAATGGCGGGAGAGTGAATTTACAGAAGTGTACATCTGGCCCCAGGCAAGAAGCTTACAGAGGACCGCTTTGTGCAACCGCATGTTACTGCGTGCATAAAATAAGAAATGTCAATTACCAAAACTAGAGCTTACTGAAAGCACAGGCAGTTTTTCAGGGGCTGAATTACTCCCTTTTGTATCAAATATGAGTTTTGTAATTGGAGACAGCGCACCATTTTATCTCATCTAATGTGCCTTTCAAAAACTGCGGCTTTCTTCTGCTAATGGGCATTTGCACTACACCTCTATCTAAATGGAGCGTACAAATCTACTTGGCCTGTTTATTTAAATTAACCAGCCAACCTGCCACCTATAATTAAGATCTATTCAAGTCTAAAGGGAGGATGGCGCACGCTGGCTGTCCTTGGCGTGGAAACTCTCGCCGCCTCAAAAGCAAACTTCAACGAGACCAGGCTCATTTAGTCTTCTTCAGTAGAAAGAAGTTCTATTTTTCGAATAAAATATTTATCCTTGTTTATTCTAAGTACTTTGAGGCAGAACGAGCAGCACAAATACAACTGAACTCACCACAAACTACTAAAAATAGAATAAACCAAAATATGGAAATTCTTTTTAGGCAGAGATTGATGTCGCATTAACAGTTGCAGTGACAGGCCAATAAGAGCGATGTCAGAGGAGCGAGCCTGAAGTCCAACACACTGTTCCAGTGCTCACTGCAGACAGCTACGTGAGCGTACTGTAGCACAGATGTAAGTTCGCGTTGCGTCTGGTTAATCACTCACTCACTGTGGCAACACCGACCTAATCAGTTGTGATGAACTCACACACGCTTTCAGTCTGTGTTCACATATTCCTTTTGCCCTCAGAGGTATCAACAATCTACCACATCAGTGCAGAAAACGCTTAAATTATCTTTCTATTCATTCTGAACGTTAGTGTGGGTGGCCTGGGAGGGCGAGGGTCTGCGGGAAAACTCTATACTCCCTTCTGCGAGAGAAACACCTCCAACGATCCAGGTCTCAGGCAGTCTGCAGTATCTAAAGGACAGGAACACTCAGGGTGCTGCACACAGCATGTTCAGTTTTTCAAGAAAAAAACGCAGCGACTCAGAACCTAATGGCAATGAGCAAAGTGGCAACGCTTCCAAAAAAAAAAAAAAAAAAAATCACGTATGCACAATTGCAATCCCAAGCAGATACACAAAAACACACACGTGAGGAAACGTTCATACTTCTCACAGATCTCCTTGAGTTTCTTCAGCTGGGTTTGCTGGCTCTCCTGCGCGGTGTCCTGCAGCTTCTGATGGGACTGAAACACACAGGGAGTCAGAGCAGCGCACAGGACTCTGGGAGAAACATGGGCAGGGGCAGGAGAGGGAGCGCAGAGAGCGCAGAGAGAGCAGGGAGCAGGGAGAGCAGGGAGCGCAGGGAGAGCAGGGAGCAGGGAGAGCAGGGAGCGCAGAGTGTGCAGGGAGCGCAGGCAGAGCAGGGAGCGCAGGGAGAGCAGGGAGCGCAGAGAGAGCAGGGAGAGCAGGGAGCGCAGGGAGAGCAGGGAGCGCAGGGAGCACAGGGAGAGCAGGGAGCGCAGAGAGAGGAGGGAGCAGGGAGCGCAGGGAGAGCAGGGAGCGCAGGGAGAGCAGGGAGCACAGGCAGAGCAGGGAGAGCAGGGAGCGCAGGGAGTGCAGGGAGCGCAGAGAGAGCAGGGAGCGCAGGGAGCAGGGAGCGCAGGGAGAGCAGGGAGCGCAGAGAGAGCAGGGAGAGCAGGGAGCGCAGGGAGTGCAGGGAGCACAGGCAGAGCAGGGAGCGCAGAGAGAGCTGGGAGCGCAGAGTGTGCAGGGAGCGCAGGGAGTGCAGGGAGCGCAGGCAGAGCAGGGACAGCTGGGAGCGCGCAGGCAGAGCAGGGAGCGCAGAGAGAGCTGGGAGCGCAGAGTGTGCAGGGAGCGCAGGGAGAGCAGGGAGTGCAGGGAGAGCAGGGAGCGCAGGCAGAGCAGGGAGAGCTGGGAGCGCAGGCAGAGCAGGGAGCGCAGGCAGAGCAGGGAGAGCTGGGAGCGCAGGCAGAGCAGGGAGCGCAGGCAGAGCAGGGAGAGCTGGGAGCGCAGGCAGAGCAGGGAGCGCAGGCAGAGCAGGGAGAGCTGGGAGCGCAGGCAGAGCAGGGAGCGCAGGCAGAGCAGGGAGAGCTGGGAGCGCAGGCAGAGCAGGGAGAGCTGGGAGCGCAGGCAGAGCAGGGAGAGCTGGGAGCGCAGGGAGTGTGCCCTGTGTCAGGTATATACCTCCTTCAGATGCGCCCGTTTCTTGGCTCTCTCCAGCTGGTGCTGCGTCTGTCGCAGCTGCAGGAGCTGCTGCATCTGCCACTCTCTCAGCTGCACAGTCTGTTTATGCAGCTCCGCGTCCAGCGCAGACAGCTGCATCTGCACATGCTCCTGGGGCTCACTGCAGGACACACAGCAGCTCTCTCACTATATGCTCACTCACAATACACACAATAACACACTCACACCAGCAACTGTGACAGAACAAGCAGCACACACCTGTTAAACAGGGCTCACTCTGCGCACTCACTACTCACAACAACGGCTCTCGACTAAAGCAGCACACACCAGGACTCACACATATTGCATAAACACACGATATATACAGTCAGCTCAAAATGCACTGCCTCACAATATCCACACAGTGCAACATCCATGAGATTCGCAAATCATGCAGACGAACATACAGGAAGTCACATAATGGCACAGACGCAAGTTAAAACTGACACAGTCTCTCCAGATACTCAGCCTAATAGACAACAATCACTCAGGCTCACACTGATATGTTAATTACAGAATATATAACATATCTGAACTTTCCAAACACTATTACAGGAGCATGGTGAAAATAACGGCTCAAGCCTTGACTCTCAGAACAGACTCAGCACTTGACGGATTAAGTAGGTTGATGGAAACATTTGTTATGGCCCCAATTTGTTGTGACATATACGACAGCAAGGGATAACAAAATTTTTACTTTAACAGATTTAATAAAACAAAGGCTGACCAAGATTGAAATAAGAAAAAAATGAGATCGTTACAGTCCCTTGAGATGGGGTTGCTTTGTTGTGAAGTCCTGGGACAGGAAAATACTCCAAAACAGGCAAAAATCCACAAAAAGCTTCACGGGTCTTGTAAAGAGTGACAGGTCTGGTTAAATGTATCCTTCCACAATTTCTCCTTGAAATTTCTCCTATTACTTTGCTCTCTCAATTTCTCTCCTTATATACTCTTTTCCAGCCCCCTCCCACCATCCAGACTTTTTTTTCCAATTCTCTGGGACTTTCCCCTCTCAGACATGCCCAGGACATGCCCAAACCTAGCTCCAGACTGGGCTTAACAAAAAATATATATATATCAATACTGCCATCTAGTGGCTTTTTTTTTCCCACATTACACGTTCCTCTGAGATTAAGCTCCATGCTGATGTGACTGTGTCACATAATTCCCACAGATCAGTCAGCTGCACATGCACACTACAAACCTCCCACTAAACCACACCCCAAAGGTGCTCTACTGGATTTGTACATGTGATTTAGTGATTTGATTTAGATCCAGCTTTAGACTGGGGAGGCGACTGAAGTACAACAAACTGAATTTAAGTTTCCTGATATCAGTATAAGATTACTTTTACTTTTGTTTCCTTGTGCATTACCATGTAGGAAGAAGCCACAAGAACATGGGAGCATGGCGGCAATAAAGGGGTGCATACGGTCAGCAACAATACTCAGATAAGCTGTGGCATTTAAATAATGATCCACTGGTACTGAGGGGTGTAAACTGCAGCACACGAACATTCCCCACACCTTCACAACACCACCACCAGCCTCAACTGTAGACACCAGGCAGGTAGGGTTCAAGGATTCACACTTCTGATGCCAATTTCAAAAAGTCACATTTGTGGACTGTAAAACGTCTGCTAGAAAATTGCGGCGGAGTAGACGGTGACCATGAGTCTACAGGAGCCGCTCGACTTTGTCTGGGGGCTACAATTAATTGCTCTGTCTGACCTCGTCCTGCAGCAGCAATGCACAGTGCAAGTAGCCCAAACAAGACACGAGACAAATTGCAGAAACTCTCCAGTAACGGAGAGCCAGTGCTCTTTCCCTGAATGAGAACCCTGAGTGGAAGAAAACATCAACAAATAGCTGAATAACTGAATAAATACCAGAATCGCCAACAAATAATTCAATAATTATTCGATAAAATTGGAAAATCTCATTCAGCTCCTATTTGAAAGTGGCTGGCTTTCCTTGTTTATTATTCTAAAATGAAAAAGCCAGCAGGAAGGCGATATGAGATACACACTGGGATTTAAGATTTTGTTTATTCCCTCACTGGAGATCTGCTATATAATGAGGACTCCGGAGGCCTGAGACCAGTGTGGAAATATGCCAGAGCAAAGGGAAAAAGGGAATGCCCTGAGGACCTTGCTAATTTCATAAATTCAAAACCTCGAGGTGTAGTCACTCATGCTGCCAACTCGTAAATAAAGCTGAAGTGGATAATGCAGGCAGTTCCTGAAATGCCGTTAATGGAGAGCTGGAGCAGAGCTGCGAAATGATGATTCATTCAACCAACAAAGCTCACTTAATGACCTACATTCAGCTAAAGGAATCTCATTTGACACTAGCAATCACAGACAAATCTGCTCGCTCGCCCGCTCACCCACCCGCACGCACGCTCGTACGCACCTCGAAAATGACTCACCTGAGCCTCAAAACAAACCACCAATGCTTTCCAACCATATAACGCTTCATCCAATTAATGTGCAGTTTTCAAATAGAGTACAGGATAGGTGGCCTCATGTGAAGCTAGCCACCTCATGCTCATATGCACGCGTACACACACACACACACACGCACACGCACACGCGCACGCACGTATGCAAAGACACCTACACACACATACAGACACACAGAAACCTACAGACACGCACACACACATTCGCATGCACAGACACCTACACACATATAGACAGAAACCTGCATACACATACACACAGACACACACACACGCTCGCGCGCACGCAAAACACCTACACACATAGAAACTTGCACACATATACAGACACACACGCACACACACACACACACAAAGACACCTACACACACATACAGACAGAAACCTGCATACACATACACACACACACACACGCGCGCACACACATGCAGACAAACACACAGACCTTGTCCACACGTAGCCGGGTATCTACTAAATCAAAGATATTTTCCTACGTTTTGACCCGTCATCCACATGACAACGCATCAAAAACGAATGTTTAAAAAAACTCCGAGCAAAGTGAAGATTTTTGAAAACTCTGTTTATGCATTTGCGTGTAGACAGAGATAACCGGAGTTTTGGGTTTTCGAACGTCAAAATGACAACAAATCTGCTCTGACGTCAAACGTGCGACCTTTGTTTGCTGCAGAAGCATGGACAAAGAGTAATGGATCGGAGTAGCGCCTTGAAAGCTGTGATAACGTTAATTATTGTGCAGGCGCTTTATACATGTTTAATTTTAGAAGCCCAACTACTGCTCCAAGAGCATAGGCGACGGACAACATTGCGGTCGGTGTGACACCAACAGAGGGCTATTCTCATGTGATTGGGTAGGATTTGGGGAAATAATGCCATCTACAGATTTGGAGGCTTATTGAAAACGCAGATGTTCGGTTGTGTGTGGATAATTTTTTTTTTTTATAAACGGAGGGGGGGAAATATTCGTTTTTAAAAATACCCGGCTACGTGTGTACATGGCCACAGTCACACACTCTCCCTGTGAAAATAAAGACTCTCACTTCTTCTTGAAGCTCATCTTGAGTTTCTTCTCCATTTGGCTCCGCCTCCTCTGAGAGTCGGATTGCAGCTGACTGCTGTTACTGCGCTGCTCTTTGCTCAGGGACCAGATCTGAAAGCCAGTCATTCAGCCACCAGTCAACACAAGACAACCAGCCCTGTGACGCTCATGGATTCCTTTACTCATACAAGGCTAGTCAGACACCCAGATTTTTACAAAAATGTCTGCAGTTATAAAACTACTTGTATGTGGTTTGTGGTCCCAACCAGACAATGTGCAGAATAGTTCAATATTCCAGATGATTCCGTGCTTCCAGCGGTATAAAATGACATATTTCATACATGTCAGATGATGTACTGCCTGAGTAACTGATGGGAGGAATTAAGCAGTAATTTGCAAAAACAGTGCTTGCCTGTACCTACATTAGCAAATCATGAATCTACCAACCCTAATTTATGTAGAGGCTGGGACTGAGAGATAACAGAAATTAGTCTTCCATGAACACATCATAGAACAATGCCAAAAAGGGTCAATTAAGAGAAGAAATAAATTTGTGAGCAACAGTACTTT
This sequence comes from Gymnothorax reevesii, assembly GCA_029721435.1. Lineage (NCBI taxonomy): Eukaryota > Metazoa > Chordata > Actinopteri > Anguilliformes > Muraenidae > Gymnothorax > Gymnothorax reevesii. The sequence continues at coordinate 11,095,183 of CM056586.1, forward strand.
ATTCCCCAGGATGATGACATATATTAATGAGCATGAATGCACAAGATGGCTTGGAATGCTGCTGAGTGAAACACAACATTGCCTACAGCATGTGGACACTCCTTGGCTTGGACCGTTTTTAATGGTTTTGATAGGCATATTAGTTCCACTGAAGGAAGGCTTGCTAATATAACATAGCATTTTACATGATTCAGCGCTTCCAACAGTATTGGGACACCCGTTTCCAGCATCATGACCAATGCCTTCATATGCAGAGGAAGGTCCATACAGGGTTAGCGGACATAACGGCTTAAAAACTTGACTGGCCAGCAAAAAACCCTGACCTCAAGCCCCATCATCCTCAGGAACCACTGGACCAACAGGAGACTCAGGTTGGAGTCAGACGTAACAGCCCAGCATCATAGCCCGAACTTGCCAATACTTTACTGGCTGGAATGGGAACAGATCTCCACAGCAATATTCAAACACCTCGTGAGGAGCCTTCTTAAAAAGAGAGGAGGCTTTCACAGCAACATAGGGGGAGCAGTTACATGTTAATGCCACGAACTCTGGACTGAGATGTTGACTGAGCAGGGGCTTATATACTAGAGGCCATTAAGCATACTCATTGAATGTGCACGTAACCGTGTCACTGACCTTCCTCAGGTGTTTCTTGCGAAGTTCCTTCAGTTCTTTGCACTGTTTCTTCAGGAGTTTCAGATACGACTTGTGCTGTTTAAGCTCCTCTATCGACTGAGCCTGGATGTCTGACAGACAGAAATCTTTCATTTTAGTAAATGGTTACTTTCTCATTATATGAAGCAGCGTTCTACCCAGTTCTCTACTTTGCCGTCCTGGAAGCCATAACAACCATCCAATCATCTCATCAGGAAATAACAGACGAACTGCATTATCACACCGTGTTCCAGATGAGATCAACAGACTTTGAAAGGGATAGAAATAGTTTAACTTAATTTATTTCTTTGCGTGCATTTAAAATGCAGGCGCACACGGATACAGAGGCCTCCGTTGTTTTCAAGCAATTTTCTTCCTCATGGGATTCTGACTGCATTTTATTGAAGTCTCCACTATCTCATCATCGCTGCGGCACAGATTACATGAGCACAGCAAGTCGGCAATAGAGCTCTGTTACACCACAAAATATCTGAAGAGCAGGGAATGGTTTAAAAAAAAAGTACATTCAAAAACCTTCTCAAATTATTAAAAAAGAGTGGACCTATTTGGGCCATTTTGGCACACAAAATGTATATTGACCAAATACATGCAAATACAGTTATTATGAATTTGGACAGACACAACTGACTGACTGAGATACTGACACGCTTTCAATGACCAGAGTAAATGAAATGGGGAGACCACCAATTAAAAATACGGCCTGGCCCATTAAACAGAATTATGATTTTATTTATTATTATAATAGAATGATGATTAGAGCACTGGCTAGAATGAAGACGGATGTATGGCAGTACATATTTGCATCCTCAGTAGTTTATTGAGGAGGAAGGTGTCCTTGGAGTACGAAAACAACCCATTAGAGTGTGGAACCCCCCTGATTTATATTTGATGAACAGCAGAACAGTCGTCTCACCTGATAAAACGGCAGCTATCAGGTCCTCTTTCTGCCCTGTTAAATGTCACACATTAGCAGGATTACAACACAATGTAGATCAGCATCATGGATCAATACACACAAACCATCACCATATATTGAACCCAAATATTATAGATCAATATACAAAAACAAAACAGCAAAATTTAAGCATGCATCATCATGGATGAAATGACATCAATTCCCAGCAATGTGCTTGGTGGGGGTGAAGGCAATACCCCCCCGTCCCGACACTGAATCAAACGTGATGGTGTTTTAACCAGAGTGAAAGGTCATTGTGGAACAAAACCTGGACGAGACAGGCCTACCCACCAACGCAGGTCCACATATGCAAAATCAAGTTCATAACCCAAGCAGTTTGAGAGAAATGGCCTGGACAATGTTTTAAAGGTGAAGGTCGGTGAGGCAAGGTCGAAGGTCATTCGGTAACGAAACCTCAACGATGCAGGCCCACCCAACTAAGTGAGAACACATCAGCAAAATCAAGTTCCATCCTAAGCGGTTACATAGAAACGGTCCGGAAAAAATTTTCCCATCCGCCGCCTATCTGCAAAGGAGTCGACAAGAGCCCTCTGCCCCTTAGTCAGGGCTGAGGGACATAAAATGCAATGGATGGAGTGTGTGCATTAGAATTTCGCTAAACGGGGATGCGGGTATGTGTGTGCTGTTAGGACTGACTTGGGCGAGTTACCTGGGCCTGGAGGACTGGGACCGACGGGGACGGGCACAGGGAGGGGTGGGGTGGCTGGGGGCACAAACCCACCATCCACGGGCGGGAACTCGTCTGCCTTCTCCCCTTCTTCTGACATCTCCTGTATTCGCTTCACAAAACCCACAAAACCAGTGTTAAACAAGCACACACACACAAGCAGGCCGGCAAGGTTCAAGTGTCGGATAATTAATAAAGAAACAAGAACGTTGTCCTGGAAAAAAAGCAGAATCCGAAAGCAGGAAAAAGCCAATTACACAGCCGGCATGATGCAGAGTTCAAAATTCATTCATTTCGTAAGAAACTTCATACAAGGGTCAATGAAAAATCTTTGAAAAAAAAAAAAAAAAAAGAAAAAAAAATGTAATAAATCTTTAAAAATCTACAGAATACATTTACTTTGAAGTTGGAAGAGTGTTTTAACAAGTCTTAATGGTTGCACAACATTCAGAGGGTTTTAGTACAGTTTTACACTGTATTTGCAATTTCATCAGCCAAAAAATGTCAGGTGGTGCAACCAAAAGTTTCTAGGGGGGAGGGGAACGCACTTCCATCTTTTTTTTCCTCAGTGATTTTTTTTGTAAGTATACCTGAGAGTGTCCACTCAGCCTAACACATTACTATTTTGTAGTTGAGCTGGGTATTAAAAGTAACTTATGGATTCTTTATTATAGGGGGTGGGTATTTTGGTTTTCCAAACAATTTGAGAACAAATAAACTATTACATTTTGTTTATTTGAAAAGTTTTCAATATAAAATTATGCCCCCATATTAATATTATATTAATTCATATTTTAAATGATAGATTTAATACATTTCACATAGTGTTAAGTGTGAATCCACAAAATGGGCATGTGAAATCAGCAAAAAGTCTGGAGGTCGGGGGTCAAAAGTTCTTGCCCGTATTTTCACCGTAGGCTGGCCTAGGGGAATAATGAAAACAGCCCTCAGCTTTTCAGTTTTTGGTTCAAACTTTAACCCTTTAGGAGTGAGGGTGTGAAGTAGTTTTTAGCCCTTTTCTAGCTATTTTCAAGGGATTTTTCAATTAAAAAATGGCTCTTTTCAATGAATTTTTTAACCTTTATGGTGAAATGCATGCAATACTACTTCTGGGTCTCTTCAAGTAGAAGTCAACTGCAATTTTTTGAGACCACAGTATCCAACCAAATCTTTGATTTATTAAAGGGACTATGTCCCTTAAAGTTGCATTACCCTCAATGTCTAAGAAGTGCACCCTGCATTATGGGTAATATCAGAGATGCTGCGGGGACCTAGAACTTGCCACTTTCAGAGTTTAAAGGCATAATGTGACAATTAATTTCATTGAAATAAAATCTTTGATATTTCCTCCCATTATTGTGCAGTGCCCCCCTAAAGAGTACCCACTTGTGCCATTTCCACAGTGTCCATTGCAGGCAAGTACTTGAGTTAAAAGGGTTTTTTATGAACCCTCCCATATCTGAAGAGCAAGCTAATAATGGTCATGTTTTCACGGAGGCCAGGGAACTGGCTAGGTATAATTCTTTGAAAAGGAATGGGTTGTAACCCCTCTTCCCACCCCTCTTAGTCGTGCGACAGTCCAATCACAGGCGTTTGGAGAGTAAGGGTTGATTAAAAGTGGCTCCGTTAAGGCCTAGGGCCCATCCCGGTCAGAAAAGCTCCTGGATGGAGCTTCTCTGACAGGGCTAAGGCCTAGGCCCTCCTAGGCCTCAACGGAGCCACTATTAATCAACCCTAACTCTCCAGACGCCTCTAGTCCACTTATGGTACTTCTGTCTTACGCCTGAAATACACCAGGTGTGTTCGCGGCTCAACATGTCTGTCGCAGCAGAACGCACCCATTATTTTCTCTTAAAGCTGCTACACCGTCAACATAAGCCGCGCGTAATCGCTCCAGCCCGTGCCACAAATCTCTACATTTACGCGACTGGCCTATTTTTTCCCCTCTAGGCACAACAATGCGGCCCCACCAACAGGCAAAAACGGCAGAAAACTGTATCAAAAACGAGTCCAACAAGTTTAAAAGTGCTTAAAATAAAAATTTTGATCGTAAGAGTCACAGGAGTCTCGCATTGTTTTTGTTTGATTTATATTGTGGGTGTAAAAAAAAAAACGAACAACCTCATCGAAGTGTATTCTGAAGTAAAAACGATTTATTTAAAATTCAACACCTTTTATTGCAGGCTATACTTCCCTACTGTACCCCTGGTAACAAACATATCACTTGCCAATACTCAAAGTGGGCAGTGAAGGTGATCATCTGTGGACAAAAACAGCAGGAAGGTTCACAGCAGGAAAAATGCAACTGAGTTGGGGGTTGGGGGTGTCCCACTCCAATTTTCAGGTAGGGGTATCCTTGGGTACGGTGGGTCAGGGACATTTTGCAAAACAGTTTGGCTCAAACATGGACGAGGAGAAGTTGATCGAAAAATTTTAAAAACACCCAGAAAACACTTTTTATAAGGACAACCTTAAAAAGAGTCTATATGGACAGAAATGGCGGCTGAAGCATCAGGTGATCTGTAGTGTTTGTCACTGTCTAAAGCCAGCTCTGCAACCAGGCTGTGGAGGCTCCCAACTGTCGTCTTTGAAAATTCAGCGGATGAACCAAAAATCTTCTCACGCTCCTTTATAGCCACGAATTAATAAAAAAGAGGGCAATCGCTTCCTTCTATTAATAGCGGGAGCTGTCCATGAGTGAAAATAAAATAGTCTGTTAAGTGCTAATTATTTCGATACTCCATGCATGAAAACGCTAATCAGTCAACTCGTTTACACAACGAAAATTTGCTATATGGATATGATCGCCAAAAATGTGAAAGTGCGAATGCGAATAAATTTACAGTACATGTGTACCCAGGTCGTATTTTGTAATAGTTAAAGTAAAAAATGCTTTACATTTATGTTGCTTTAAAATTTAATGTTGAACTGAAAATTTATTTCAGTTCAACATCAGCAGGACCGCAAAAATGATGCAAACTTCGCACTTTGCCAAAGTCTCCCCCTGAATTTTATGACAGAATATGGATTTCACTAATGAATTTCCTCCAGCCGTGCGGTTTGTTGCAATGCGTTTTCATTTTGTGGTTTTTGTGGTGGCGAGTTGTCCGCAAATAATAAAGGCGCAAAATAGTATTATGGGGGCCGAAATACAGTCGTTCGGCAAAAATCTTCCGTTTTACAGAAGCACTTCCTCCAATATATCTGTTGTCATACATTGCCTAAGTCTTGTCAAATTCCATGAAAACATGTTCCATTCTTGGCGTATAGTTTGTGCCATGTGGTTTCACTTTGGCTTAATTACACCATATAATGATGATGTAAATGGTATCTTATCATAATCAAAATATTTATTTAATTACAAATTCAACATTTCTTTGGCTTGTTGCTTTCCCCTCCATATCAATGCCCATCTTGACCTCACGTTCCCTACTGTTCCAGTCAGATTCTCTCAAAATGCCTCCAAAGCTGTTCAGCATCGATCTCTTTTTTTCTGCCAGAAAGGACTTCCACTTTAAGAGGATGATCAATAGATATCAAAATCTTGCAACACATCCTTGTCATTGAATAATATAAGTGCTGCCATTTGGTGGGAAAGTTTGAAACTGAATGTAACACATTGGCCTCTAAATTCGTTGACCAGGCGGAGGCAAGGGCGTGGCGAATGGGGGGAGCGCCGCGCCAACGGGGTGTATCTAGGCGTATCTTGCAATTTCGTGCCCGGTCCAGCCCGGCGCAAGTACTCCTCTGTCCTGCCTCTGTCCCTCCTGCTGGCACAAGTGGCAAAGAGGGAGGAGAAAAGGCATGGGTGGGTTTAACACGGCCGAGTCAACTCTTTACCAATCAAATTAGCTCCTCTCCTCACCTTTAGAGTGTTGGAATATAGAGGCCTCTGTCCTATATCTGCATGATGCGTGAATGTTGTATTTTACTTTGCTACTTCAGGCATGTTTTCTGCTCTGCTTTTGTCTATATTAAGCATTATGAATATGAGTTAGCCGGCTAGCTAGGGCATTCGCGAATTATTACCTTTAGCGAACTTGAATGGAATTGCAAAATGAAACTACGTCAGCTCATTCAAATGTATAAAGTTGGAATGAAATTCGACGGTTGCTCATTTATTTCTTCCGCCTGCATCATTGGGAAGAGAAACGATGGATAGCGTGTTCCTATTATTACACCCTGTTGCTGTTTAAAATTTTGGGATTAACATGCATGTACAACAATGCAAAATATGTTACTCATTTATTTTCAATATGTGATCTTAACTCAGTACAAGATCATAACAATCAGGCTGTATTCCTTTCCCCCAAAATGATAAAACCTAAGTGACAATAATAGTATTAAGCTGCTTACACACTGGACGCGAAATTACCACTGCACAGACAGTAAGCCAGGTTGGAGCTGGCGAGCTCTCTGCGCACTTTATCCACAAAATTGTCACTGCGTCATGATGAATTTGTGACACCTCCCCCTACTACACTGCCACATCCATCTCAGCGCACGTCCGTCTACCAAATTGCCAAACGGTGTGGCACCGCACGAAATTACCACTGCGTGGGCTTCACCGGACAAAATTAAAACTGTGTGGGCTGCGCCACGCTATGCCACCCTGCGCTGCACCAAGAAATTAGAGACTATAGTTTCCAACTTCCCCAACAGATAGCAGCACTGGTCAATGAGTGAAAATAGGGTGTTTCATGGACTCCTCACCCTCTCCAGAGAAGAAATATCAAAGATTTTATTTCTGAATATTAACTACGAAGTCCATAACTTTCAGCACGTACCTTGTTTGTGGTTCAGTTCCCTGCAGCATCTCAGATATAAGGGTGTCTTTGAACCAAAGGCTTTCAAGGGTGGGCATATAGGTGTGCTTAGATCTCCCTACCAGAGACATCAATTATTTTCCAACTTGCAGTAACAAGACACCACTTCATAATCATGGTAGAAAAAAAAATTGGAAGCCAGCAGCATGGGTAGCTTGTCCTTGGCAAGGGCCAGAACTCAACTCAAATTTGTCATTGAAAAAGGGCTGAAATCTTTTGCTGATTACTCCAAAACCAGACCAGGGGGTGAGCTCTTATTTTGTGGGTTGTCATCTTTCAGTTAGGGGGTCCTACCAACAAAATCTTTGAAAACTCTTGACCCCCACTTCCACACTTTTCACCTGCCCGGCCCGCAAACCCACTCTTAACTTGCTCGGACAGTTGCGCCACCTGACATTTTGAGGGTTTGAGATGGCAAAACATCTAATATACATCATTTTTATGATAAACAGGAAATATGTTCAAATTAAGGTTTTATAGAATAAAATGATGCTTATGACGAATAATTTAAAATTATTTTAAACCAAAGTGGTGCGCTCGAACACAAACTCTGCATGTCATGTCATTGACTCACATGTAGAAGTACATTTGCACAGGACTTCTTTAATGTTATCAGAAATTGTTGCTGGCTGGTCCTGGGATTTAGTCAGTGATAAAAAGGGATACTCTACAATTGGGCCTCACCTGAACCTATCAACTTAATTGGTTCAACAGACTCCCAACCCCCGGAAGTAAACTCCATATATGGGCATACGGAACCTCCAACTAAAGGGCGCTAGTGCATATTGTGTCCTGTCGGAACTGAAGACAACGGAGATCCCGGGTGGAATCAGAAAATAGGTGAAATGCGCCTTCGGACCAGACTGCCTCTCTATCTCCTAATTCACATTCAATACCTATTGATCAAACAGGCAGGCTCACCTCATCTCGCCAATACCCAAAAATCCTGTTTCCCAACAAAGGTATGGAGACAGTAACATGGTTCTTACAAGGCCCCTCCAGTTCACAAGCACTGCCACACTACTACACATCACTACTGTGTTGTCTCTCTCTCGCCCACTCTCACTCTCTCTCTCTCTCTCTCTCCTAACCTCGTTGTTGTCCTCCATGAGTGCAGCCAGCTGTCTCTCTCTCTGGTCCAGGTGTTTGATAGGGTTAATGAGAGCCTCAACACACTCTGTACAAAAGGACAAAACATTCACAAAATATTCCATCCACTCAGTTTACCAAGGACTTGTGGTTAGGTCAATTTTCCTACTTGTTTAGTTCAGCCAATTTCCGTTTATATGGCTATTAAACTGTGCTAATATTTTGAGCATAAATACGTACGAGATTCTACTATATGTACTCAATGAAAAATAGTGCCGCAGGCCATGTAGCTCACCTGGACTGTTTATACATGTACAGGCAGATAAATAACGCCATGAGCAAAGTTTGAGGTCCTCGTGGGTAGGAACATATCTGCTAAGTTTCAGCCTTACGAGTGCAGGGGTTTCAGATAAGATGATGTTTAAAGGGAACACTTTTGAAAGCGGGCGTGGCCAAAGTGCTGAGGTGAAATCAAGGACAAATTTCAAAATTTCACAAAACCCATCAAATATGTTTTTGGGCTTTCTTCCATCTATCCAAATACCACAAATCAGCTCAATCACTTCAAAAACTGCTTCAATGTGGAATTTTCAATATGGCGGCCATATTTACAATTGGATCACAGTGCCATGCACAAACTTTGGTGTCCTCATGGGTAGGAACATAACATAAGTGCAAACTTTCAGCTTTATCTGTCCAGTGGTTTTGGACAGGATGCTGTTTACGGACGAGGCCAATAACGACGACGACGACGGTCAAATGGGCCACGACGCAAGTCCACCACACTTCGGTCTAAGTGAGGTAAAAATTGTTTTTTTTTTTTTGAGAAAATAAGCTGTGGCAATGGAGTTTTAGACTTCATAAAAAATCTTTACATATATTTATATTGATTCATTCGTTTTTAACCATTTACTCATTGAATTACTGCTTCATACATCATGAAAACCCACTTGGTCCTCAGGGACTGACATCAGGTAATGGCATTCAGAGGGAGAAGAGTGTAGTGAAATCTCACCCTGGTGCTCGTTGGGGATGTAGTCCTGGACCTCAGTATACACCAGCAGAGAGGGCAAAATGAGAGGCTGGTTCAGCTCATTCTTCAGACAGATGTAGTGATAGCCTGAAACATGCCAAGACAGAGCCATGACACAAAAGGCACAGGAAAGGAAAGTCTGGAGCCACAGTGGAGGTCAGCTGGGCTAATAATTAGGATGCCGAAGCCATAGCCTAGCTTCAGTCCCTCAAAGATCGCAACTACAAGCATCGCACTGACCTGGCCGGATGGCGGAGACAGGAAGGATGCGATGGCCAATGAATTTGCCATTCTCCTCAAACACAGCCACTCTCAGGGAAGCCAGAGTCGGCAGCACCACCTGGAGGGAGAGAGAGGGGAGGAGGGAGGCAGTACAGAGTCAGAAATCGGCGATTTTTAGAGAAACAATAACCACAATTTGACACAAAACCTACACTGAACATTAAGAATTTGTTCTTTTTAAGAAATGGAAAGAAAAACAGGAGTCGTTAACAGGGTATTATACAAAAGGAACCCCCTACAAGCACCTAAACATAAAGGTGTTCAAATATAACTTCATTTAATAATGTTCCAAGCTGGTTTGCACAGCTGGAACCGATGAAATATGCTAATCTCCATGCAGCAATATCATAACCATCATCTCCTAAATTTGCTAATCTGCCATGGTATGATAATTTAAATGATGTCGCAATAAAATTTTGTAATTACTCAGCTCTGTAAGAAGTGCGTGTTGACAGATATGAGAGAAACGCTGTAGATGAATGATTAAAGTAAACAATCCCAGATGTATTATTTTATTATAGTTATCGCTCTGTAATAGCTGCAGCACGCTGAGGTGGTGACATCACCTTGTTGAAGACGCAGGTCTCATCGTCCCACACTGGGTCGAGCGAGTTGTTAGCAGAGGTCTTAGTGCGGAATTTCCTCTTGGTGTCCACAGGCAGTCCAAACATGTCCACCTCCACATACACACCCACCTTCTTATCAGTCAGAAACTGACCCGAGATCACCTGAGGGGAGCACGCATCCAGTTCTTACACACGTACACAGGCAGACATGCACATACACCAGCAGGATTTATGCTCAGTGCATACTCTACACAAGGACAGCAGATACGAATGAGGCCCCACGATATCAGGAGCTCTCTGCTGACAAACAATTTGTGTGTTTATTTGTTTTTTTTTTTTAAACTCATCTGATGTTACATGGTACCAATTTCAATCCAGGGGGTAGTCTGGACCAAGACAGTTACTGACTTGCCTAACAGTGGAAATGATTACATCTTCATTTGTAGTAGTTCATTTTTGTCCAGAGTCAGTGCTCTGGTATTAAGGCAGAGGAGATGATCTTCAGAGAGTGGGAGCAGAGATCCTGCATCAAGTTTTCATGAACCTCACAACCAGGCCAAACCACCACATGGAATACATACATTTCTATACTGTGATAACTTTAAACACACACCCTGATCTTGATTGTGTTGGCCACAATGCCGTCGACGATGTTCTCGGTGAAGGGGTCGAAGTGTTTGTCAGTGCGTCTCATGAACTCAGGTTTGAGAAGGTAGCCACTGTGACCGTTGTACTCAAACACACCCATATTGAGCTGCATAGGTAAGTCTAAAAGAGGAACACAGTACGAGTGAGTGATATTCCCTTGAGAGACATCCTCATTGTGAACCGTACGCTCACAGGTCAAACATCACTTCTGAGGACAATACCCTTTAGGTCACAAAGCAACTTACATGCAACATGCAACTTAAGCTACTTACATCAAACAAGCCAAACCAAACCTTGGGGCAGAGTCATTGGCTAGCTAGAGATAGCAAAACTGAAAAATCAGATCATTATAAAGTCACTTTTCTATTAATGGGCATTTTATTTTGTTTGGTTTTGTACTCTTAGAACAAAAAAATCTTGAGCATTTAAAACCAAATTGTATTGTAAAAATGTGAAAATAGACTCTTTGGTTAAATTTATGTAAAAACAGTATTAACCCTTAGAGCACTGAAATAATTTTTAAACAAGTATTTGCCACTAACATGGCAATATCCACCGCCGCCTCAATTTTATGCGTCTGCACGGACATATGGACGGAGCCCAATGCTATATCCCCCGCTTCGCGCTAATCACGCGGCGGGGGATAAAAATACAAATATACTTATTTTTTGCGGTTGTAAAGCTATCAAGTGGGGACATGTTGAAAAGAGCTCCCCAGCCGGAGCTCTTTTAAACAAGTCGCCACATGATAGCTTTTCAACAGCTTTGATTTTGATATCTTATGTCAAGTGAACAACAATAGCTGCATTTAGTGCTTTAAGGGTTAATTGAGTAAAAGTAATAATATGGTGACTCTGGAGTCACTTTGGTGGATGTCTTCACAATTTGCCCATCTGCCGGTTAGTGTATCCAGATGAATCGCTCAAACTGACTACAAGTGGGTGCTTTTATTTCAGTCAGCCCAGACAGCTGCATCCGCATCACTCCCGACACTAAACTCAGGAGTTCCCGTGTGAACAGATGGTCATGAATATTTATCAACATTTGATTTCTCGCTTAAGATCCAAATCTTTTTGAACAGGCAAAGAATAGCGATGACCCACTTAATCTTTCACAGCTTAAATACATTTCAGACGCGTCTCGTCGCGAACGTTGACAGCAAGCTGCGATTCGTATTATAATTCACAGCTGGAATGGGGACATTCTGGGATTTGCAATATAAAGCAGGTTACACTGTTCATGCACCATGAACACAAACAGTCGGTCTGGCAGGACATTGAGATAAACATGTGGTTTGGGTTATGAGGGAGGTACTGACCAAGAGTCTGGAAGTTCAGCGCCACCATCTGACAGCCAACGTTCCAAAAGATCTGGGGCATGTAGTTAGAAGAGTCCACCCTGGTGCCTTTAGGGTAGATACGACTCATCTGCTTCTTATTGTACCTGTACGCAAGTCGCTAAGGACAACTGCTCATAACCAATAAAGCACCGCACTACTCTAAACCTAACATATATGCAAACCAAACGTCTTTTCACACCAGGGAGAAAACTAATAAAAACAAAACAAAACTAGATGTAGTCAGTAAGCATGGCTTACAGGATACCCCCCGCAACAACAAGTAGTCGGGCAGTACCACAGTCAATAGAACTTCCAGCAAGAAAATAAATTTTCAAAATCGGATGAGTAGGTTATGAGATCTAGGTCCTGACGCACAGATGCACGCACACACAAACACAGACACACGCACAGACACACGCACGCAGGCACACACGGACGGACAAAGCAAATCCAGTATCCTAAACTGCGTTGCGGGGGGTATAAATATGGAATACTGGTTGAGAAAGTTTATATTTCTGAGGGGTTAGTCTCACCAATATAAATCGGTTAGAATTTTTTCATAGATTCATAGATTGTTTTTCTGTTTTGTCTTTGGCGTGAAAAGGCTTTAACACAGACACAAAAAAATGTAACATAAAAACAGCAGCTTAACCCTCGGAGCGCTAAATGCAGCAATAGCTGCCCAGTGATGCAGAATATCGAAATCAAAGTTGTTGAAAACCCATCATGTGGCAACTTGTTTGAAAGAGCTCCCACAGGGAAGCTCCTTTGAACAAGTTTTCACATGATAGGTTTTCAACAGCACAAGACAAATAAACTTACATTTTTTAAAAATTCATTTCAGCGCTCGAAGGGTTAATGCTCATGACAAGAATGAGAGAGAATATACAAAATACAAAAGACATTCCAGGATACTCCACAAACTCAATGGGGGAGCTTTTAAGAGTGTCCATGCCTTTAGTTTCAACCAAAGAGGACATCTCATAGTACTTGTTCCTCTCTGTTAGGGGAGAAAAAGAGAAAGAGAAGAGATAAAGGTCGAAAGAGAAATGGTACGCATCAGACGCAACACATACAACATGACATGAGAAACAAAAAAATCATTCTGAGTGAACAATGACAGAATCAAAGAGAGTTTTCCCAGATATGACCTTTGTAAGGAATGGATATTTCGACATGGCCCTGATGTCACGTCGCCTTTAATGCAAATCGACTCAAATGTCATTATTAGCTGCGAAAGTATGGAGGAGGACACGGATCATTAGGTTTAACGGTGTGCTTTTATTTAATTACTCAAATGCTGCCCAACTGAGGTCATTTGTAGTTAACAATTATCTAATGCATGCATTCACTCGCCTTCTCTGAGAATCTCATGCATACTGTACATTTACACACACCTTTACACACACGAACGCAAAAAACCACAATAAGACCACCACATCGCGCACAAAACAACTGCAATCCAAACCACATGCATATGCAGTCGCACAAAAAAATGCACAACCACACACGCACGCACACACGCACACATGCACACACGCGCACACACACGTGCTCCACATCAGGAACAAAAACTAAACAAAGCATCAATCACGCACTAAACCCCACATGTAACCACACACCAAACCACAAACAAAACATGTATGGGCCTTGGTAGCATAGTGTAGTGTCTGCAATCATAAAAATCGAAGGTAAATGGATATCTGCATGCAACTATCCATTTAGTCTGATGACTAAATTTACATCAAGCAGACCCCAGCTGACCACCATAAACGTACGGATTCTGAAAGTATAACATTAGCCTGAACATTAGCATACATAGAAACAAACAATGTACACACAGACACACACACACACACACACACATACATACACACACAAACACACACACACAAAACCACATGATCACACACAGATGGAGGGGCAGTACTAAGACACTCACTGCTGGACACCTCAAAGCTCTTGAACTTGACAGGCTCGATGTAGTTCACCAGGTTGGACATCTCCTCAGTGGCGTTCACCTCACTGCTGGCTGTGCCCTGTGATGGATTCAAACACTACCTTAACTACAGGAAAAACATTACTTCCACCCCAGTGACATCGCCAGTGTATCAACACCAGCAATACTTTGGAAATACAGTTGAATTCGCCTAAAACGTCCTCGAGTAAAACGGAAGCTCGCTCATACCGGACAAGAGCTCAAGTCCCCATTTCTCTGTAATGTTTTTCTATTAAATAAACATTGAATATATGGGATTTTATGAAAAGGACTTTCACTTACATCTGAAAAAATGTCCAGTACCGTCACAATGCACTTCCATTAAAAAGCACTCTTGTAAATCGGACAAGCTGGTTTGCACCATGCACATCCGCAGTTGCAACAATGCAACAAAATGAAGTTTGGCTTTCCTACACTGTTCTAAACGGATTGAATTTAACAGTAAAATAAACGCAGTCTTTTTATCTTAACTGTAAGTTGAGACCTGTGCACATTTATCCATGGTTTATACTTAAGATGGATGGAATTTTGTTTAAACTTATTGTAAAATGACAGTTAAAATAACTGGCAAAAAAAGGCGCCAGTTTATAGCGGCGTATTCAGGAAAACTGAAACTGGCGCAGTTTCATTTACGTGCTTCAGATTTTAGTCTTCTTCACTGATCCCAGTTGGCGCAACACGCAGTATCATCCTGTTAACCATCGTGTCAGGGCAAAGACGGACTAAATGAAGACAAATAGGTATGTGCACTTCAGAGTGAAGTTGTTCTGATCTTTATACACAAAACATACATATAAATTCATACATGTATATATTATACACCTATAGGCATATAGCGGATATAATCTCTTTTATGCGAATAACGGATTATATCCGTTTTTGCATACAGCGGATTTCGCCGAAAATGGACAAAATGAGCTGGTCCAACAGAATCCGTTCTATGCGGGTTTTACTGTATTTCCAAAAACATACATTCCGTTCAGCAAAAAATTGCACTGCAGAGCAGGGACACTGAGAGGAGGGCCGACCTCATCACTGTTGGGCTTCTTGAGCTCCGGCGCTGGATCTTCGTCCTCCTCTTCCTCACTCTCACCGTCCCCTCGATCTGGGAGAGAAACGGTGGAGCATAATGGCGTTCGCTCTTCAAAATCGGCCCCCCAATTTTTTCACCTGGATGATCCCTCACCAATTTCATCACAAAGCTCTACATTACATCATGCTGCTACTGACCAATAGACTTGCGAGGTCCATCCTTGAACATCCTTTCCGCCAGCTTCTCCTCCCCATTGGATATCCCCGAGCCCGTGTCCCCATCATGCAATGGGCAATCTAGAAATAATACACAGTTTGCATTGTTGAAACAAAAAAAAAAAGCATGTTGTTATACAATTTTCCCACAATCTCCATGCAGCTACGCACGCACGAATGATAAGCTAGGATGCCCACCTAGGGCTCCATTTTGTGCCGAAAATGGATGCAGCAGTAACGTTTTGCAAACTTTTCTCTGTCCCAAATGGCATATTCATTGCCTTTGCTAATTTTGGTAGTTTCCTGCTCTAATATGTAGCGTTTGCATCTCAAGGGGTTGGACGGCATATAAGGAGGCGTATCCAGGCAAAAGGCGTGCATTATATAATGCTCATGTCACAAACCTCACTTGCGTTTTGACTGACCCAAACCACCTATTAATGCAAACGCTGTAGCTTTATTGTAGTGGTGCTCCGATCGATCGGCCACCGATAATTATCGGCCAATTTCCGTGAAAACGTATGTGATCGCTTGCTGATCGCAAAAACCGATCCCCAAGAGTGAATGAAAAACTGTGGAACACGTTTGATCTGAGGCCGCGTACGTGTTATCATTGGCTGATCGTGCAATGTACATTTCTCAAAGACTTTCCCTGATCCAGGATCAGGGAGTTTGTGGGATATCTGCCCTCTGCGGCACCAGGGTGCGCCGCCACCACAGACAACGATGCTTACCAATGGGACTGCGGCCTAACGGGAGAAATAAATGACGTTTTACACTGATTGGGTGGACACTTAAAATTATGCATGCACATACTTGGGTAGACTCATGGGAAATTGTGATTGAGATTCATGTTTGAAGATCAATTCATGTTGGTTGATGTAAGCAGTTGGATGTAATCTATGTGGCTGCTGGGTGATTAGTAAAATCTTACAAAAAAAAAATATTCTAGATTTAATATTACCTAGGAGGAGATGGTCTTAATAATGGAGTTATGAAAAATGTAAAAAAATCTAAAAACAGCAAAAAGCAGCACTGTAGCTGCTATTGAGGCCAGAGAGGTCCTATGATGGAGTAGGGGAAAATTACTTCAGTTTCTCAACCAAGACAAACAAAGTGAAATACAATTATAGATTGAATATGATCTGACTGTGATAAATAACAATACTACACTCAGTTTTACCGATTTCTTCGTTTTTTTTAAAGCATTTTTTCCATTATATTTCTTATATACAGCATGAATTTAGTAAAATCTTATCCCACCAATAACCCTAAGCTGTTGCACCACTGTAAATTTACAGTAGTCCTATGGCATATCAAAGAATATGAGTTTAAGAATATTTGTTCATTCATTATGTACTGCTGCAAAGTGGCTTTTTTATTTGAATTAAGCAAGTTCTAGACTGTGCACCTAAACATGCACGAGTGCACCCATTTTCAAAACCTGGGTGCACATCAAAAAAATCCTAATTCGAGCCCTGGAGTAGATGATGAGTGAATTTTCATTTTTGGGTGAACTTTCCCTTTTATGCTTTCAATCCGTAAAAGATTGTATTACTGAAAGCAGGTAAATTTAAGTGTTTTTCATTTGTCCTTTTGACTGAATAGTTGCTGCATTGTGCCTGCAGGGTTTTTGTATTTTTTCATTGAATTAGTTAGTAAAAACATGTTTTTTTTTCAAAATTAAGATTATTTTATTGTTCCTTTTTTCCCAAATCATGTAGCCAATAGCACTCATCATAACTAAATCTAAAAATTTACAGCCAATCAATGTGATCGGTATCGGTGATCGGCACTCATGGCTGACAGGTATCGGTGATCGGCACTCATGGCTGATCGGTAACGGCGATCGGCACTCATGGCTGATCGGTATCGGTGATCAGCAGCATAAAACCTGATCCCTACTTTATTGTTTTTTTCCATGGGACTCAATCACAGCCAGCAGAGCTGTTGACAAATAAACGCATACAGTTTGCTCCCCATGATAATTGTCAATTTGTACCCAATAATAATGCCAAAAACATAGTGGTGGAATCTAATGGGAAGGAAAGGGCAAGGGGATATTTCTGTGCATGTGAATATTTACTCTGCATGGGGGAGACACAGAGATTAACCTCAGTCTTACCCTTGTATTAACACCATGAGTTCCTGACTGAATATGGATAAAATAGCCAACATTTTCTCACACAGAGTGCATTACCTGGTAAATCGACCCCCCCCCCCAAACACCTCCATGCATTATTACATTAGAGCGCGGTTCTCAGGGGATCGTGGTTCTCAGGGTGGCAGTAATGCAAGTCAGATAGTTGTTCATCACCTGACAAAACTGCCACTTGGCAATGGCATTAACGCACTGGTCTTCAAGAGAATGACAACCGCTAATCTGATTGGCCTTAATGGAGTCCACCCCACCATACAAACACACAGATTCATCTTTGTCCAACCCTTTTGACCACAGTGCCACAGCCATGCTTTTGCTTCCAGTCCCAAAATGACCAATATAGAGATACACACGGCGAGTTTTGATCGGCAGCACCATTAGTACTTGAACTAGCCGACTGTATTTTGAGCATCAAAACAGGACTCATCGATACAAAAACACACGCGCACACACAGACGCACACAAATTCGGTGCCTCATGCTGTGTAACTGAATTGGTTTTCTTTGGTGAAATTCCATTTTTATTTTTTCTCATGCAAGTGGGAGAGATGATTCTCAGCATGTAGTAAACTAATCATGTGACTGAAATGGAGGCGTTTTTCCTGGGGGGAAAGGGTGCCAAACGAGGCTGTTTCATTAATTTAAGCAAATCGCTGTGACTTATCACATAAGAGAATTCCATTTCAATTTTTCCAAAGACAATTAGTTCCATAAATTCATTTGATTTTGACACTTTTGTAGAGCAAATTAACCCACCGCGGTGATTAAGTACCAATTAAATGTGCCAGCACTGTAGAGCGTCACACTCTGTGTGCGCATCTTCATGTGCGTGTGTGCGCACATGTGTGTGTCCGTACGTGCATGTGCATGCATATGGGTTTGAGTGTGTGTTGGTCTGTGCACTTATTTACAAGTGCGAATTGTATGTGCATGCAAATATGCAAATCTACAAACCATGTGAGAAAACAGAACAAGTATTAAGACAGAAACACTTTATTGAGCCCCGTGGGGTAATTTTTCCTCTGCATTTAACCCATCCTATAGTTAGGAGCAGTGGGCAGCCACAGAGCAGCGCCTGGGGACCAGCTCCGGCTCTAAAGCAAGTTCCTTGGTCAGGGATACTGTTAGGAGTGTCCATATAATGCATGTTTTTCCAGGTGGAAGAAGCCGGAGCACCGGGAGGAAACCGACGCGAACACGGGAAGAGCATTCTAACTCCACAAAGAAAGGCCCCAGGTTGGATTCGAACTCGCGACCTTCTTTCGGCGAGGCGGTAGTGCTAATCACTGGTATTCAACAGCTTTGAATTTGATATCATGCATCATTTGACAACACTATTTGTATTTGGCTCTCTCAGGGTTAATACTCCAGCACTAACTGTGACTCACCATTATTCGGCGAGGCCTGCTCATTAGGGTCACTCCCATCGACCGTCCTGCGCCTGGCACTGCCTCCTCCGCTGACCCGGTGCTGATGCTTCTTCTTATTCTTAATGAGGATCTTCCCCATCAGCTCCTGAGGAGAGGGCAGGGGATGGCCGGGCGACAGCTACAGCAGGAGGAAGAAAGAAGAGAGATGGTGAGGGGGGGAAAGAGAGAGAGAGGGAGAGAGAGAGAAAAAAAACAGAGAACACATTGGGAGTTAGGGTTGAATACAGTACGGCACACAGCTGTGCTACAATTCACATTAATTCAAAAAGGGAAGACAGGTGAGACACATTAGCAGCGTGTGGGAAAGGGGCAGTGATTGGAGACAAATAAATGGTTATTAGTAGCAAAAATGAGGCCATATCATTTCACACAGGAAGCAAAAAATCTAAATGGTATAATTACCACTCTAAGTGGGGTTAATTTAAGACAAATCAGTAAGAGAAACCACGCTGACTGCTTGCGTAAGAGCAGAACTTACTGGGTACTTTTCCAACGGGTCAATGAGCAAGGCATCTCCAAATATGGTGCGGCAGTATTCAGCCATCTTAGCCTGCTGCTTCGCACTACGTGAGAGATGGAGAGATAGAGTAGAAAGATACAGGGAAGAGAGGAAGCGATAAAATCTGGTCTTTTATATCTGTACAATCATTCATTTCATTGTGTTCCAACACAAGAGTGATTTAAAGAGGGAAGGTTCGCATTGGAACAAGAAGTAGGACAGGACCACAGCGAGCGAGAGTCAGTGAGAGAGAGAGAGAGAGAGAGAGAGAGAGAGAGAGAGAGAGAGAGAGAGAGAGAGAGAGATGAAGGAGAAGAAAAGTTGAAGAACTCAAAGTGAGAGAAAGGGCAGGTACACGACACGCAGCCCATTACGGAGAGAGAGGACAGATCCCCGCTGAGATCCACACACGCAGACCCACCCTCCCTCATTCCCCTCCCAAGTCGAACACCTTTTCCCACAGCAGCCTTCCGTCCCAGTTCCAGTACTCACGAGTCCACGTGGTTCTCGAAGGAGAGGATGACAGGATAGGGCGAAGTCTTAAACGCACTCTCCGCGATGGCCTCGATCACCTCCTGCCAAGGAGAGCCAGTGGCGCTAATGTTAGGAGCAGTGCATGATGGGAGAGGCGTATATCATTCTGAAATTTAGCTTGTGGTAAGCGGAGAAATCTTGAAATGAGTCAATCTTTCTCACCTAAACAGCAATTCTCTCATTATTTAGTCAAAATTAGTATAAATTAAATTTTAAGTGAAACTATAAGACTACAAAAGAAAGGTTAAAATATTTCCACATTGTCCAATTTTTACTCTCTTGAAAAATTATTTTCCCGAGAGATACTGTCACGTCTGCTCACCTGTGTCTGTGACTAAAACACGATGTGTGGTGCAACACCGGCTTTAACCACTAGAGGCCACAGTATCGAAACAAATGTGCACCAGAAAGGTTTCAGGTGCTGAGACACATTATTTTTTTGTTAAGCAGAGCAGAGAGGGGTCCTGAGCTGAAAAGGGGTAGCAGGTGCACTGATGCCGTGGGGAAGCACTGAAGGAGGGGAGTGCCTTACCTTGAAGGAGATCTCTGTCGTCATGGTGAAACCGTGAGTGATGTAAGGCTCCTCCTCTGGGGGGCGGCCCTTCCAGCAGTCCAGCTCTATGCAGCGGCAACCTGTGAGCAGCACCTGCCTGTACATCTCCACCGAGGACAGCCCTGTTAACTGCCCCACTGAGGGGTAACAGGGATACCAGGTCAGTTCCCCCAGTTCCAATCCTCAGCCAGAGATACCAGGCAGCCAGAATCCAGCTTTGTTCACCAGGCTCATTTCCTGGTCATGATGCGAGACGTTGTTCACTAGCACCGCTGCAGTTGACTCTGGTAAACTCCCGTTTTCCATTTAAGCCATTGTTAATTTCAACATAAAAACATGAAGGTTCTAATTTTGTCCTCAAAAGGAAATGTAAACACAATTAGCATTTTTCTTCGTCCAATTGTCTCGGATGTGCCAAGTGGTCAAGCTAGTGAGCTATTTAGACAACGGGGAAATATTTTCTGAACTAATCAGGAACGAGTTACATCAAAGCATACCACACGCTAAGTTGACAGCTTTGTCTCCTTGGCTGCACTGCAGAGCTACGGAGTCAAAATTGTACAAAATGGCAGCGCCTAAAAACCACAGTTCTGTGCCCATAAATGCTTTTTCTCATGAGTTAAGTTGAAAGGTGATGTCACTGTGACTTGGCCGACATTTTCCTGACAGTTTATGGTAAATACAGAGAAGCCTTACATCCCTTTATAGTGCAATGTGAATGTACCTCCTGTTCCTCAGACCCCTAGTGCCCTGTGCTGTGGGTACACACAAGGACAACCTGTTGCTATGGAGCCCTTAATTAAAATCAGAAGAGCCCAGTAAAACTGATTAAGAAGACCTATTCCTGTGCATTTCAAGTCCCCTGGCTGGAGTCAGCCTTTCTCTCCGGATGCCTGATCTAATTCCGCTTTTTCTGAAGCGAACTTCAAGTAGGTAGGTGGAACAGACTTTATATCGGGCGAGTAAGAGTGATGACTGAGGCAGGCCTAAAGGAGAGGGGCTAAGCCTTACAAAGAAATTAAGCATGTTGAATTTATTATACAGAATAGGATAAACAGAACAGTCTAAATACCCTGATGCAAAGTCAGCTTTCATTGCTGATTAACTAAAAGTGAGAAGCAGTCAGGAGCCATTTTAAAAGGCTGCACAGGCAGATAATGGTAGCATTAGTCCAAAAATTGCAAATGACACAATCACCTTCGAGTGTATGTCACAAATAAACCAATACCTGTAGAGTACGCTCTGGAGCTCAAACTGAAATGCTGTGCTATCACAAATGTAAGGAACGTGCATTGAAAATACCTGATTTTACAAACAAGAGCCATCTGGCAATGGCGGATCCCCCCGGCTGTAGGTTGTGTAACCTACAGGTTGTGTAGACAGACGGACGACCAAAACTCCCAAAAGGCACAACTAGACCATAAGGAGAAGCTCCACACCAAATTTGGTGTTTGTAAGTGGTATAGTTTTCGAGTTCTGGTCCGGAAACGATTTTATTACAGACGGACGGACGGACGGACACACCGATCGCGATAAAAAAAAAATCACCTGCAAAAAAAAAAACAAGTGGTTGCCACTAACATGGCAATATCCCCCGCCGCCCCAATTTTGTGTGTCCGTACAGACGGACGTACGTATGGACGAACGGAGCCCAATGCTATATCCCCCGCTTCGCGCTAATCGCGCGGCAGGGGATTCGGGAAAAGAAAAAAAAAAACAACTGGGAAAAATAATGATGACACAAGACACAATTAGACACCAGCTCCTTTGTACTGACGGCATTTTTCCCCCCCAGCTGACAGCCATCAAGAGTGAGAGCGGAGGAGAGCCAGGGTACCTGTGAGGTACGTGTTGTGTGAGGAGTTGATGAAGTAGTGTGAGATGGGTTGGGTCATGTCGTCAATGATATCCAGCCTCTCTGGGGGAACGATAGAGTTGTCCTCTCCTTCCAGATACTGACTGAAGCACAACAGAGAGATCTTGTCTGCAGAGGGAAGGACACAGGCCACGTGATATAAAGTACTGTACTTCCCTTTGTTTTGTTTGATAGAGATGCGCACAGATTTACCCCATTCATAAGGGAATCGGTGTGGATGCAAAACATTACACTGCGTATTACAGCCCGAACAGAGCAACAGCCACTGAGCACATTTGGTTGAGCTTATATTGGCAAACACCTGCACACTGTTTGCCAATTTAAGTGTTCAATTGCGTGACAATTCTTTTAATGTTCTTTTCAGTGCTTTGTCAACATATGATCTTGCCATGCCAAGAAAAAACTGAATCTGAAAGGCAGAACACTGAGGAGGGGAGGAGAACAGGAGGCACAGGGTTAAGGATACTCAAACGCATCACAGAGAAAATCCAGGGAGCAAAAAAGTTGAGACGAGCAGATAAAACAGGGTTAAACAGGCACGAGACGGCGCCGCACCTCTCTCCAGCTGGCTGGCGTCGGGCTCGTAGTTCTCCATCAGCTGCCGCACCTGCTCTCTCTTCAGGGGCGGATAGAGCACCTCGTTCAGTCGAGAGTCTCGCTGCTGTTTGTTAATGAAGTCCACCATCTGATCCAGAGGCAGGAAGGGCTTCCCCTTCGAACCGCTGAGAGACAGAGAAGAGAGGCAACACTGACGAGGGAGCATTACACTGGGAAGGACTAACATAAACGCAAACAACAAGGATTCATTCTTTGGTGGCAGTTACTGTAACAGACAGACAGACAGACAGACAGACACGTCTAAATATCGTCTCTCACTCACAGATCCACAAAGATGCGATCAATCTCAGGCCTCAGACAGAGAGTGGAGAGAAACTTCTGGAACATTTCCCATGTCAGGTCCTCTGGCTTGATCACCTCAGCCTGAGGTGAAGGAAATGAGATGGAAAAGGAGAGAGACAGATTTGGAAACAAACAGATGGAGAAAGGGATGAGGATATTTAGAGAGAGGGATGTGTAAAAGGGGGAGGGATGTGTAAAGACAGAGAGAGGCAGGGGAGAGACGGGACTGAGTGACTGGGAACTAGGAGCCAGACGGTCATCACAAAATGGTCTGGTCCATAAATAATCGCACATTGACAGATTTTGTTCGTTTGGCCATCATGAGAGTTTGGAGTAGTAAGTACATAATGAATACAAGCTCAAAGTGCACAATTACAGATTTAATTTGAGGGTACTCAGTTGTTCTACAGCCAGTTGTGTCCATGGCCTGTAATTTATTCATCATTTATTAGTCAATTTGCAAGCAAAAACGTAAGAAGTTGCTAAGTTGATTTTAACTGCGGCACTTGTGTTTGTAATCTGTGCCTGCCTAGCCTCAAAGTGAGCTCCAATGAGCCATCACTGCGTGTGAAGAAAGCCATCATCAAACTGATGTATCAGAACAAATTCATAAAGAGACCAAACCATCAGATATGATCAAATCTCTCATTCTGAAGCTTAGGAGCACTAAAGACGCCTAGAATACTATGGTTAAGAATTATTCTGCACCTGTGCTAAAGCAAACAATCAAGAAAAGACTTCACCAGAGTAAACAGTGAGGGGTCACCACAACTTAAGCTTGCCATCGAACATAAAAACAGCCTGTTCAGTTTTGGAACAGCTTCCTATGGACTGATGAGACAATGATCAGTAGCTCACTGGAGGGTGCGTCAAATTGGACAGTTTATCACAGATGGTCAATGATACGTAGCACACAGCGAAAGCAATCCAAGACTTTAACGCAAATGCATGAAATGTACAAAACCTAAGTCAGTGGGTTTATATCTGAATAAAACGGAACATGTTTTTCACTTTATGAACGCAAAACTAAAGACATAACAGCTCAAGAACAAGCAGAAATGGAAGCCCACTGCAGTGAGAGCCTGGCAGAGCATCACAAGGGATGAAACCAGGTGACTGTTGATGTCCAGGGGCAGTTGACCTCAGGGAGTCATTAGCTACAAAGGATTTGGAACCAAGTATTACAAATGACAATTAAATTCACAATTACACTAGTTTTGTTGCCCATAGAATTTGAGGGCTGTATATAAACACCAGCTGCCATTCCCACACGGTCCATACAATATTTTTGCAAAACCATTGAAGTAAAGTGAACGTATATACTTCAGGGAAATCTTAATCGAATCCAATTTCGAATCCATGGTGGTCTTTTGCTGGGCTAAAATGATGAAAGGTGAGTCACTGCCCAAAACACCAATGGTTTTAACAATTAAGTAACAGCACAATGGAAAATGCAGAAAACAGATGAAAACTGTTTAAACCTCAAAATACATTCTTTAAAAAACATACACAAGCACATTCTGTCAAAAATGTATTCGAATGGTTCTTTCACGTAAAATAGATTTTCTTGCCATGTTTTCGATAAATATCCTCCTAAAACATTGTTTACTCGCAATTTGCCGGCAGGGGGCACCATACAGTAATAAAACAAAGCGGTGTGCAAGCACTGAAAATAACCGCGCAAGGTCCCCGTCTCCTAGGAGATAGTGCACGAGTTCCAGGCTACGGACGGTGGAGTTTGTATTCAGATAGGGGGGATTGTTCAGGAGATTGAACTTTGACCTGCCTCTCCAGGCAGGACTCTTGAGCACTACTTTTCCATGGATCCTGGAAGCACTATATATTGTAGAGCGCTTGTATATTATCTGTGGGTTACTGATTACCTTATTGGAGATTAAGCCACACTGCTCCAAAGTGGTCTCCACACGCTTCTTGTCAGAGAACATCTTCAGAAAACTGAAATGGAAAAAATTAGGAATAACATTGATCAAAGAGGGAGAGATTCGATCATGAATCATCCGTTATCTCGATTTCCAAAACTCAATGACAAAACATAAAAAAAAAAAACAAATGTAATCCGTCGTTAAAGTATCAACTCGGTGTCTACTGTTTGGTAAAAAATAGAAAGTACAAATAAGATGGATTGGGATCAAGAAATAGAAGAGAGAGAAAAAAGAATTCGCACTTTTCGAATGAAAACTGGGGCGCAAATGCAGAACTAGGTCGGCAGGTGCGCAATCTAATCTCAGGACACTCACTTCTTCACTGGGATTCTGTCCTGAACCAGCTGCAGCTTCAACTTGGTGTACCTGAGAATAAAAGTGAAAAAGCCATTCAGATGGGAATAATGATATGCTCCAGGTACATGGCAAACACACACGGGTGCATGTACACACAAACACCCTCTCACTCAAACGAGCATAAATGAATACGCAAAAAACATCAAATAAAATACAGCGTATTAAGCCTAACTAAATTTGCACTCAATACCGAATCAAGAGCTGCTGAAATATATAAATCCAGCACTTACGCTTTGCGAAGAAATGTGATGCGAGGGGCATTTTGGGACAGGATGTTGGTGGCCAGTTTAAAAAGCTCCTCTGTCCACACCTGCGAAAACAAGCAACGGCGTGACGCAACCACAACAGTCACACGGCATCACGAACAGACCGTCTGGTAGCAGTTTGGCACCAAGACAGAGGCCGTGGCAGACACACACTGACACAGAGGAAGAGGAAGGTGTTTGTGAAGCTTCAGTTCAAAGATCCTGACAACCCAGGTGAGAAGTCCATGGTGGATGG
Organism: Gymnothorax reevesii; assembly: GCA_029721435.1. NCBI lineage: Eukaryota > Metazoa > Chordata > Actinopteri > Anguilliformes > Muraenidae > Gymnothorax > Gymnothorax reevesii. The sequence continues at coordinate 11,121,284 of CM056586.1, forward strand.
ACTTTTTGATGTTCCGCTGAAACTCTTTCAGAGAATAAGCATTTCATTCGGCCATTTATCAACCACAGCTAAGTGCTGGCATCGAAGACAAAGAGGGCAGAGGGAGACTGAAGGAAAATCCGACGGACAGAGATGAAAACAGAGCAGTCCCTCCGGCGGGACCCAGATGGCAACGAGTACCTTTGCAGTGTCCTCCTGTAGGGCCTGGAAGTTGAGTAAGGACACATTGACCAGGTCACAGCCGTAGACGACCGTGACCATGTTCGCCTCGGGGCATCCCCCCTCGCCCTTCCCGCTCCCCACCACATCCCGCACCCGCGGATCCTGACGGGCAAACGGAGACGGTCCCAGTTAGTACAACGAGATTCAAAGTTAACAGACCCTTCATAACAATTCCACATTAGCCAGGCACTGACAACAGAAACGCACCGAAGCGAGCACTCGGCACAATATCTGGGAAAAACAACATTTTTTAGTGGAATTCCGTGCTACTCATTTTGTTATGGACAGGACGTTTAGAGAAGTAATTCCATTGCAGCTACAAATGTGTTGGTCCTCTGAATTGTTTGAATGGATGAATTTTAAGTACTCTGGGACTACTTCAGATAATATAAATGATTGTCATCGACGGTAATTAATGCCCTTAATTACATTAAAGAAAAACAGTTATGGACAGGACAGATTGCGACATGGGTTTTTTTGTAAAGTGGTTACATCAAAAGTTCTCTTCATCCAGATATTCATCAAATTCAGCAATCCAGTGATGTACCCTTATATCACAAAAATATCATTCAGGAATTTTCAAAAAAATATCTGAACAGATGAATTTGACAGGGGTGTAAACGTGAGTTATGGACAGGACACGGAAAAAGGTTATGAACAGGACACTTTTGTCACTCTATATAAATATTAATTAATTACCACTTGTATTGATCAAGATTAGACTTGTATTGATCAAGATTATGAAAACATCTGCTTTGTGAGAGAGGCAGCTACATATCTTTTAATAAAAATATGTAATTTTAATTTCAAATATGAAGACTAACGGCCTCATATCTATAAGCATGTACACAATTGTTACACAACATAACTGCACGTTTCTAAATTCAAAGCCTGGCATGACCAACTTCAAAAATGTTAATTTACACAAAATTCCATATGTTGATACCGGTCACAGTCATGAAATCGACAACGGTACAACCGCCAAAAGACATTTTTCAGAAACTTTTAGATGTCACCTAACAATCCAACAGATACTTCATGAAAATTCTGGGGGAAAAAAACAAAAAAAACCCATTTCTGGAGCCGTGTCGCAAATACCGTGGAATGCCCCTTTAACCCGACTCTAGGAGAAAAAGGACAATGACAACACATGCAGCCTGGGAACAATACATTGTCACTGATCAAAAAGCCAGCAAAGACAGCAAAATGGAATATTAGTTTACAGAGGGAATACAATTTAAGCCATTTAGATCTCGGATAACGAGCCGAGCCAAGGAGAGTTCTCGATTATGCACAGTAAATGAGGACATTCCTCTCCGCTCTAACCAAATCAGTGGAGAAATTGTCTTTAGTCGGCGCGTGTTGATTTATGAAAACTGAGCACATTAACGCGCGGACCCAGGCAAGCAGGGGTCCATTTGGCGCTCGTCCGCAAGAAAGTGTTTTGAAACAGGACAGAGAGCAGCTACACGGCAATCAATTCACAAGGCGGCCAGGAAAAACTTTGAATAATGCAAAGGAAAACTTACGACTCGCGCTCCTGTATGACATTTGAGCGCCAGTGCATTAGCACTGCATTAGAAGTAGTCCCAGTAAGGGGAGTCTTTCATTTGCGTAGTCCTGGGCTACAAGCAGGTTTCTTTCCCCACTCGTTTGAGAGGCTGGGCTGAGTGCCTGGGCTTCCCTTTGTTTGCACACACCCAAGGAAAGGTCGCACTCTGAAATAAGGCGCCCGGAATTGGATTGAACTCTGTCGAATCCAGACGTCTTGTAGTCTGCGACCCTGATCCCGCTGCTCCCGGGCTTAGACAAATTGACTGCCGCCCACTGCATTATGTTCTTTTCTTTGGCAATGCAGCCTCATGTCATAATAACATTGGTTTGTTTGGAGAAAACTCCATTACCCATGATCGCTTGCACTGCTAATGTCTAACATTCTGCTTGTTTAAGAGTGTGGGTTAGAGAAGGGGAGATATTAGGTGGAAGAGCCTCTATCTCAGGACAACACTTTATTCCAGGCTGAGCCTTGAACCTGAGGTCCCACTCTAAGCCTTGGTAAGACTCTACAGTAAAAAGCACGATAACAGCCTATTCTGCTGAAACAGACTCACACTAGAACACACAGAGTAGTCCCAAAACATTTGGGAGTGTGACTATTTTTTTTTTTTTTTTTTGCTTTTGGCTCTGAACCCTGGGAAACTGGATTTGAAAACAGGGAATATCAGTTGAAACACAGACTTTGAGCTGTAATGGGACCGTTAGCGCCTACAAACTTACAGACTGTGCCCTACCCCAGCTGTCCTGAACTGCCCTGACCAGTCTGGGATCATCTCAGTGCTGGCTGCAGGCAATCATTATCCCCAGATAACTCCTTTCATTCTGATACATTACTGCCAGAGAAAATGAAAAGTGACTTTCCAAATAACTTCAGCGGAGTCTCTCGAAGAATTACTTGACCTTTCTCCATCTGTCCCAATCAGGGAACCCAAAGTGAGGGGCCTGACCCGCTGACCACCGCCTCACAACAGCAAAATGAACAGGAAGCCACTCTGTGACCCCATTAACGCAGAAGTGCTTCAGATTACACCAGAGAGAGTCTGGGCGATGTGTTCAGCTCCTCTTTATCCACAAGCCAATATCTCAATCTTGTTCTCTGAATCAATGCAATTTGCTGAAGGCAAATATTCTAATGGATCTAAAGAGTAGGCCTACGGATAAAATAAACATTTTCAGCAAACGAGTAGTGCAATCCAATTCATTCTTGCAGACCCTGGCGAGGTAGAGCTATGATTTAAGGCCACATTACTTTAGCCATCTTTGAGAATTTCCCCGTCCTGGTGTCTCTGATTAGGCTGATGTCCAGTATGTCCACCTCCTAAGGGAGAAAGAGAGAGAGGGAGAAGGAGAGAGACTGAGTTTTGAGTTTCAACAAAACCGTTTTTGTGCAAAACAGCCAATCTGATACAATCTGCCCTGAGGCTGGTCTGCAAGACCCCAACAGAAGAAAACAGACACAGTCAAAGCACAGAATGAAAATGCACAACTTCTGACAAACAAAAACAAACAAACAGAAACAACGAGAACCATGCAGAACAAAGCAGTATCACACAACTGCAAAGCATGTGCGTCTTCAGCATGCAGGTAAACACCATCCACTTCTCCTCCAGACTTCACAAAAAAAGATTATGAAAGAGAAAGAGGGTAAAATAATTCTCTCCCACGCAGCTAGCTCAGTTATTCAGCCCATTGTACCTAGTTCAATACATTGTCATTTCCAGTTTTTCAATTCCTTTTCAACCTTTATTTGCAGACTGCTTTGTCTTCAGCAGGATCACATGTTGAAGGTAAAGCATGCAGACACCGAGAAGCTGGTTTGTAGGATAAATGGCCAGAGAGCTGGAGAACATTAGCGCAGATACGGCTGTAAGAGCCATGCATGCCTTCCTTGTTTTTCTGGCAGCCATTTACCACTGTATTACCCAAAAGTACAAACAGGATTTTTGAAGGTTAAACTCATCTGCTCGTCTCAGAACTATCGCTCTCTAAACACTCTGGAAGACGGAGCAGAGGCCCAAAAGAGTCAGCGCTCTGGCTCACTGCCGACAATTCTGCAAATAATACTAGGACAAATATGATAAATTTGGGATCTAAAAATACTGTCCTCGTTCACAGCCACCCCCCCCCCCCTCTCCCCACCCCATAGGAGGGAAAAGTTAGAGATGTTTTGTCATAAGACAGCAGAGGAGAGTCTGTCCCATTTCTTTGCAGAGTGGGAGGAGGGGGGGTGGGGGGCACTCATAAATTGAATAGTAAATAAAGATGACGCAGGATTGTAAATACTTTGCCTAGGAAACTGCAACTTCAGCTCTTATTCCTCTATGGCCCGGTGTATGCACTTGGTGGGAAAGATGCAGGCACTGAAAGGACAACCCTCACCAAGACTGAGAGTGTCAAAGGCCCCCCAGCTCCTCTGAAATCCATTTTAAGCACAAATTCTCCGCAATGGGGGTCTACTGGGACCATGTGTTATTTTGAAGAGAGGTGATGGTATAATTTAATCCTTAGCTCTCCATTAACAGATGCCAACATACAGCAGTGTGCAGTGATGATTACACACCACCACTTTCGTCTAAAAGGGGTCCTAATATATTACTTCTCTATCATTTTTTGGCGAAAATGTTTTGAAAAATACTATTGTCGGCAATGAGAACAAAAAAAAAAAAATCATTCCCTCAAATATATTGAGGTAAAATATGGGGAATAAACAAAACACTAAAAACATCATTTTTTTTAATAACAGATTAAAGGTGTCACAATTTTATTTTGACTCTTGCATAGCCTGAATGCATGTTTGAAGGCTTATTCCATGATTATTGATGCTAAAAAATGTTTTGTTTTAACTGGTCTGAGGCAAAATTATTCTGCAAAATTATCTCTGATGGTTCATTTAGTAAACATGGTGACATGAACTTTGAACAGAGTCACAGTGTTAAACATGACGGCACGACGTTGCCACATTGTGGCCTTACATAATGCTGAAGACGTTAAATGCTGCAGTGGTACTGTAAGAAACACAAAGCATTTCAAAGAGACCAACACGCTTAAACTACTGCCAATAGGGGTGCAGAACAGAAGTACTTCTGATGTTCCTTGTTTGTGTATGATGAGTATAAAAAGGGGGGGGGGGATCAGGGTTGACAGCACAACAACTCTGTGAAGATATTAATAGGGCCACAAGTGAAGACATGACAGTAACAAGATCTATAATTTCCAGACGCCTGCGTGAAAATGGTTTGATTGGTCGTGTTGCTGCCAAGAGCTGGTAACATCAAAAAAAGGACTCGAGTTTGCCAAGAAATTCAAGGCCTGGACACCAATGGACTGGGACCAAGTCCTTTGGCCCGACAAATCAAAATTCTGACGTTTCTCACCCAAAGGCAGAACTTATGTGCACTGGAGAGTTGGAGAACATTTCAAAAATGACTGTTTAACCCCTTCAGTAAAACATGAAGGTGGTAATATGGTTTGGGGTTCAGTCTGCTCGAAAGGAATCAGTGATCTCATGAAAATCAATGTAATAATGGATCAAAAGCAGTATCGCAGCACCCTTGAGGCATGCACTGCCGTCTGGCGAGAGACGGATTGGTCAGGGACTTGTTGTGCAAGAATTATTTCAGTCAGAATGTATGAAAGTTATGACTTGGTTTGTTCAAAATACACACCTTAGTCCGATCGAGCAAATCTGCTGTAACATGAAAGAATCTCTTTTGAATGAATTTCAAACCATATGAAATAGTTTAGCAAGTGAAGACATAAACAAAAAATATGCCTGAAAGATTAAGTGCTGTAATCAAAGCAAACGTAGATCACACTAAATATAGCCCTTTTCTCTCAAAAAGAAATTCATACTTTTCTTTTTATTATATATTATTATCGGTTTACTTGCTTCCACCTCTCGGATCCAATATTACATGAGATAAATTATCAGGGCACTCGACAGTAACTTTTCCAAGTAAAAACAAATACAACTGACTTACTTACAATTACTTCAAAATTATCTGACTCACAGTTTACCGCATCCAATCAGGAGGTGTGTGGACCAGGAATTGTGCCTAAAAGACACCTCTCTCTTTATTAGTCCAAAGAGAGACGTTTTTCTCTTCAGAAATTCACAAACACAAAAGGTATAAAAAAAATTAAAAAAAAATTTAAAAAAAACAATCACAGTTGTAACGTACATTTTCAACTATTTAAATGTGCAGGAATGTGTAAGAAAAAACCTAAATACATTTGCCCGTGAATGAAAGCACATAGTTTGAGGCAGATAATCAGATCACAAACAGGCCCTTGACTTTCTACATCGCAGCTAGAAAAACACAAGCAAGGCACAAGCAAAAACAATCACACACTGCACAACACAAACAAAAAGCATTTATTCATGTACAAAGTTTTGAAATGCAACCAGAATCATCAGATTCTCACCATTTTCAAAAGACACTGTCAAACAACAGGGACACATGAGCTGTTGGCAAACGTTCACCAAAGGAGTCAAAAACAAATATTTCCAACATAGCACTGAACATGGACATAGCAAAATGCATAAATAAAAAAATTACACAAATATACGTCATAAAATGCAGGTTCATTGCTATTGAAGGAAATACAGGTGACACACTTTGGTTTTGCTAGACTTGCGGTGACTGAAAAATTATTCAAGTGGGTAATTCCATGTCAAATCATCAGATATACAAAATATTTGTCACCATGTAGTCATAGGTTGCTTCCATATTTTTACATTAGATAAATATGCATCAGTGATGGACAAATCTGAAATTTCAAATCATTCGGACCAAAAATGAATTTTTGGCCAATTATTTTCTCAGGGTACCGTCAATCATTTTTTTTTTTTGTTTTTTGTTTTTTCTTGTATTTAACATGGTATAACTTTTTTATTATTACACTTATAGCTTTGAAACTTTGCGTCTAAGCTAATGTTATACTGCTTAATCAGAAAATGCAGTCCATTTTACTTTATCTTTCTCGGTTGTGGAGCCAAGTACCAAAACTGTACTTCTCTACAAGTAAACCCAAAATCAACTGTAATCTTCACCTCTTCCCAAAATCTACTTCAAGCCTAATCTGAACTTTAATCCACACCACTCCTGACCCCTTTCCCCATAAATAACCATTTTTCTTACCTTAATTTCTCATCTAGCCTCAACCTAGAGCATAATTCAAATACATAATCTTCAAATTAAATCTGGTTCTTGCCACAACCCCAGTAAAACACAAAAACTAAGCATGGCCCATAGCCCAGATTTTTTTTTTTTTTAAATTTTATTCTGATAGTCACACAGTAGAGAGAGACAGGAAAGTTTGGGGAGAAGAATGGGGAAAACATGCGGCAAATGACCCGAGCCGGAATCGAACCGGGTCACCGCAGGAAGGCCACAGCCTTTATGGTGCGTGCGCTTAGACCGATGACCCACCAGGACGCGCGCCCCCCCCCCAGCCCAGATTTTAAGTCTGTGCCATCTGGCAACCAAAAATAAATAAATAAATCCATTCATTCATTAAAATTAATTAAAATGCCAACACATTGTCATTTTTTTCACACTTTGCAATACTTATGGGATCTGTCAGTCCCAATGAGTATAGAGAAACAAGTAAACCATCGCACACGCTCACACATACACTCTACTCAGGCTCCGGGCTGTTATTGTGTGTGGTGGCTTTCCACCACAGGCATGCACAGACTTGTGCACATGGGCAGCAGTACTGGCCTCCACTGTGTAATGAGACAGAGAGGGAGGGAGGGAGGTCCTCTCGGCTCCACCACTACAGCTGGCAGAATACTGCATGAGAAATACTTGTACAACTTTTGATGTAAAGAGACAGGATGTTCCCTGTTCTTTCAGTGTTAGTTGTGCACAACACTACAGCCGCACTACTACACTCTGTGCCTCTGATACGCCTCCCTGTCGGTTATTAATTCAGATGCCGCATGACTGTTTGTGTCGCCAGAGAGGCAAGAGGTCAGAGTTCGAGTTCAAGCAGAGCTCATTCTTCACTTCAGGCATCATTGTGATAACGCCGCACTGGTCTAAGTGAGTGAACACTTCTAAAACAACGTCCATCATTTTCAATAGCTATAATATTAAGTCCCTGTTGTGGTGTGATCAATTGGTGGATTAATGGGGTAAGTCTAAAGGGATTATTAGGATTCTGGTCTGAATCTGGCTGTAAACAGGAGACTCTTGTGTCAGCACCATCTATTGGCATGGAGTGGCATTAAAATACTGCAGTTATCACCTTTCGTTGCAGTTTTTTGGATGAGATGTTAAACCGAGGTCTTGAGACTCTGTGGTCGTTAAAGATCCCTGACACTCTTTGACAGGAGTCAGGGTTCCTCTGCTGTGCTCGCTAAAATCCCCAGATGGCTTTTTCAACCTGCCACCAATCATCCCCTGATATAATGGGCCATGCAAACTGTCCTCTGCCTCCCCGCCTCAGCTGATGTGTGGTGAGCGTTCTGGTGCAAAATGGCTGCTGTTGCATTACCCAGGTGGGTGCTTCACATTGGTAGGGGTGAAATGAGATTACCGCACATGTCTGTAAAACACTTTTGGTATCTACAAGGAGGCACTATGCTGAATGCAAAGTTCTTTTATTCATTTATTTTTCCTTGTGTTGTGAAGTATACGGCCCACTTAATTATCCACTTCTCCCAGCTTTCCTTACCTTTCGGAACCTGAGATTCTAATTCAATTCTTGATGCGAAGTTGTGTGAATAAATCAGAACTGACAACACAAAAATCAGCCAGGAAACAGTCGCTCAACAAGCAGAAAACGTATTCCAGCAATTTCTTTCCCTTCAGAATTTAGATTTACCGGCTTTTTACAAAGGGAAAACTGACAAAAATGAGACCAAATTGCAACAACATGCACTACAAGTAAGTGGGCTCCACTAATCCAGCATCTCATTCCAAAATCACAAAATTTAATACAAAGTTAGCCATCACTGCCACATCCCTTCTGAGAAGCCTCTCCACTAGATGTTAGAACGTTACTGCAGCCAGATCAGCATGAGTGGGGCTGGAGAGCAATGTCGCACAGTTAAGCCTGGCTCAAAGTCAGCTTTTCAGTTGATATCACCAGTAGTTCATGGGGTTAAGGTCAAGGCCAGTCAAATTCATCTGCACCCATCTCAACAGATCATGTACTGAATGAACCTCACTGTAATGGGGGCTCTGTCATGATGAAACAAGGAAGGACCGACCCCCATTCATTCCGATGGAGGTACAGAATCAACTGGAATGTCACAGTACGCCAAAGCGTTAAGATTCTTAAATGTGAAACAAATAGGCCCGGCAAAAACCATAAAAATAACCCCAAACTACGGAGTAAACACACATTTCTCACCAAGTACTGCATTTTCACGCAAGCAATTACAAAAAATAGGCCCATGAAGGTTTTCCAAGAATATAGTAGAAATGCCGACACTACTAACGCGAGTAACAGTCTTGTTCTTCCTTGATACCCGTTCACGCTCTGACTCAAATGCAGTACCTATCAAAATTATTAGCACACAGCCATGAGTGGCAGAAAAATGTACGCACATCCACACAAAAAAGTTAACAGGTGCTCGACTCAATAGGACAATGTACAAAAATTAACAAAAAGTCTGCACACTGTTTTGATAGCTCCCCAAGTGAGTTTAATATTCACAACGTTTCGGCCGACGTGGCCTTCGTCAGGTGCACTTCCAAACCTTTGGAAGTGCACCTGACGAAGGCCACGTCGGCCGAAACGTTGTGAATATTAAACTCACTTGGGGAGCTATCAAAACAGTGTGCGGACTTTTTGTTAATTTTCACACAGCCATGAGTGTCAGTGTTAACAGGGCAGCGATCACATCTGCCTCGGCCTGAGGAGACGAATGAAGATTCCCGCAATCTTACCACATGTGATAACATAACATCCATATATCTGGCAGGCATATTCTATCCTGCGAACTAAACTGGCTACTCAACTGCATCGTAGTCACAGCCCCGAGCATGGTCAATAGGCATCTAGTACTGAAATTCACTCATAACCTGTACATGACAGTGGCTGAGGTAGGGCCATGAACTTGTTTGCTGTTAAAACAGAGAAAATATGAGGAACTCCTACACAATGTATAGACAGCAGAGGTTGTACGTGTACATTAATTAATTACAATTAATGCTCATTACTATAAGCGATTAATATCATCTTTGTTTTTAGCCACTTTCCACCACAAATGAACACAGAAAGTGCTGTACACAACAGAAGAGCCACGAAAATCATTTTCACCTCATTTTTTCCAGCTTTTGAAAATATGCTGTCCTCAGATCAGGCATTAGCACACTAGCTCACCTTCCTTCATCAAAGTTTCAGCCTCAATCTGTTACAACTGACACCTGCATAAACTGAGGTCTGGATTAATAACACTCAGAAGCAGTTGAATCAGTCCTGTTTTGATGTCAAACATAATTATACAGTAGCTCAAGTTTAAATTTGTTCGGAGCTTGGCTCATCTGAGGCATAAAAGAACAGGCAGTATTATAGCAACCCTATGGTTTCGGCAGCCGCATAAAAACCGCGCCATAATGGCCCTGAACCGCAGGAGTGAAGAGTTAGTGTCACTTACGAACTGAGAAGGAAAAAAGTCAGCCAACTCAAAATGAAAACAAGTTTAATACATAAAACTGTGAGAAACACTATGATTTTAGCGAGTTGACATGGGTAGGCTCTGGATACATAAACACGTAACTCCTGATCAAAATCTTAAGACCAGTTAAAAAATTGCAAGAATTTGCATTTTGCACTGTTGTATCTTAAGAAGGTTCTAAGTAGAGTTTCAAAATGCAAAAAGAAGAAATGGGAACAAGAGACCAAATGTTTTGAGCAGGCAATTTATTGAAAAGAACAATTTAACTGAAATAGGCTGTTCATCAGCTGATCAAAAGTTTAAGACCACATCCTTTAAAAGCCCAAATCTGTGGAAAAAATTTGGATTCCATGTCATTTTCTGTCAAGTAATCACACTGTCAAGACCTCTTGATGGGAAAAGCAAAAAAACTCACTGCCTTCGAACGTGGCAGGATTGTTGAGCTGCATAGACAAGGCCTCTCACAGCGTGCCATCGCTGCTGAGGTTGGACGCAGTAAGACAGTCATTTTGCATTTCTTAAAAGATCCTGAGGTTTATGGAACAAAAAAATCAAGTGGTAGACCCAAAAAAATCTCACCGGCTCTGAGCCGGAGGATCCGAATGGCTGTCCGTCAAGACACGGGACGATCCTCATCCCAAATTAAGGCCATTACTGGTGCTGACTGCAGCCCAATAACCATCAGACGGCATCTGCAAAGGAACGGCTTCAAAAACAAAAAACGTCTTCAAAGGCCTTGTCTCCTTCAACGCCACAAAATTGCCCGTTTGGCCTTTGCAAGGGAGCACCAAACATGGGACGTTCAAAGTTGGAAGAAAGTTTTATTCTCTGATGAGAAAAAATTTAACCTTGATGGTCCTGATGGCTTCCAACGCTACTGGCATGACAAGGAGATGCCACCTGAGATTTTTTCAACACGGCACAGCGGAGGGGGCGCCATCATGATCTGGGGTGCTTTTTCCTTCAATGGAACAATGGAGCTCCAGGTTGTGCAGGGGCGTCAAACAGCAGCTGGCTACGTGGAGATGTTGCAGCGGGCATCCCTCATGACTGAGGGCCCTCGTCTGTGTGGTGATGACTGGGTCTTTCAGCAGGACAATGCTGCAATTCACAATGCCCGTCTGACAAAGGATTTTTTTCAGGAGAATAACATCACTCTTTTGGATCATCCTGCATGTTCCCCTGATCTAAATCCAATTGAGAACATTTGGGGATGGATGGCAAGGGAAGTTTACAAAAATGGACATCAGTTCCAGACAGTGGATGCCCTTCGTGAAGCCATCTTCACCACTTGGAGCAACATTCCTACAAGCCTTTTGGAAACACTCGCATCAAGCATGCCAACACGAATTTTTGAAGTGATCAACAATAATGGTGGAGCTACTCATTACTGGGTCTGTTTTTGAGACTTTAATTTCTGTTTTAGGGGTTTTTTTGAGCTATGGTCTTAAACTTTTGATCAGCTGATGAACAGCCTATTTTAGTTAAATTGTTCTTTTCAATAAATTGCCTGCTCAAAACATTTAGTCTCTTGCTCACATTTCTTCTTTTTGCATTTTGAAACTCTACTTAGAACCTTCTTATGATACAACAGTGCAAAACGTAAATTCGTGCAATTTTTTAATTGGTCTTAAGATTTTGATCAGGAGTGTATTCTCTCATACTGGGGCTACCCATTAGAAAGACAGTTGGTCAGTAGAAATTTATAAAAGTACTGCAAATAATGGACACAGTGAATATCACGGTCTGTCAAAAACAGACAGACTAAAAAATTAAATAGGCCATCCCATACCAATGCCAGGTGGATTTTCCTTTTCTGTTTGTCGGCAGATAAAAATGTAATTTAAAATCAATGAAGTTAATTTCATTTTGGCAGTAGAGCCATTCAGAATTCGGCAAGCGCTGCAATAAAAAATACTGAATTTCTTTCCTCACGAGATGTGATGCTCACCAAACTTCAAATGGCTCCACCAGCAAAACTTGACAAAGCTCAAATTTTCTGGAATTTTACATCTCATCCTATTTTAAAATGAGGTGAAAACTAGATTAAGGTAGAAGGCTACATGGCCAGTTTTCTCCTCAATGGGTTGGCCAATCAATCTATAACTGCACATGGGTATTGAGCATTAGAAACTATAAAGCTTATTTTTCTATACCCCAATATTTAAGCTGCTTACGAGCACAGTTAAAATGCTTACGAGTATTTTTGCACAGACCTGGGAATGAACCAGTTTTCAAAAAAACAAGCAGAAAAATATATCAGATGGTGTAGTGAAAACTCAAACAGAATTGCCATGGAATGGCAAATATATAACTCAGTAAATTCATAGAAGAAATATTCTCTTTACTGCAACTGATCTTCAACTGAACTAATCTTCAGCGAGTGGACTCAGAACTGCTTTGTGTCCATATCTAGTTCTCTCTGAATAAACAAGCAAGCACGCGCCCAGAAAAAAATATAACCATCTCTTTATAATTATGATGCGGGAAAAGATCTGACGTTTCGCCATTAGGACTACACTCTGACGAAGCCAATGCTATTTCAGAACTCCATGACACCTGTCAGAGTGCCACGGGCTTGGTCACTGATGTCTTCTAGATAGGACGTCCACTTTGATGAAGGCATCCATGGACAGGCAGGTGTGCGCTGGGGTAGGGCCCAGGGGACTGGGAAGACCGCAGCCAACAGAACTACCCCTCACTGAAACCCCTCCCTCCACCTCAATGCTCTTTCGCTATGTTCAGAGAGCCATTTGTCTCTTTTCTCCTTTCAAATTCATAAAAAAGTAGGCCAAAAGGGAGCACGCCAACTGAGTACCTTTCTAGCTGCACAGGTAACCACGTAAGAAAAGAACTGAAGTTGCCGTGCTATGGGCTTCTTCTATCTATGAGTGAACAGGCCATGGGTGACAATTACCATTCCTCAGAGGAAGTGAGGGGTAACTGTATCTCTGGGAGGGGTGCAATTCTCCTGAGGCCAAAACACAAGGACAGAACGGAGCGGCGAACACTATATCCCTGCGAACTCCGGTCAACTCCACCCCCTTTTCCTTCTCTCACTCCGCCCCTCTTTCTCTTGCTCTAGCAAACCCCCCCCCTCTTGCTCTCTCAATTTTGGAAGGTCAGTCACATTTTCAAATAGCATCAGATTTCAGGAATCTGAAGCAGGAGAGAGGGAGGGAAGCGTTCTGCCAAGCCGAAAATACTACTGCATTAACCCCGTTAAACCGCTGTGATACACTTCCCAACTCAATCCACTTCTGTTGGTGAAATATCACCACCTCATAGAGCAAGTTACACTGCATTTACATTTTTTTGATCTAGGGCAAAATACAAAGCTGGAATTATTTTGCATTTTAACAATATGCGTAGCTGAATGATTTTACTGACACAGATTAAGCAGCAAGATAAATGACATAACAGCAGTGGCCTCTCAAGATAAAAGATGGTTACCCCTGAGCAGCAAGTCACAGTGCAAAACCACTGCAGCATTCGGCCAACCCCGCTACATCCGCCGTCTGAATACAGGTGTTGTAAGGATCTTGATCAGGATTCATAGAACAAGCTAGATTTACTGCCTCACAGTCTTATGCCTCCACCAAACAGTCAAGTTGTAGTTTACATCCATGTCAGTCCAGACTCATGATATACACTGTATGGACAAAAGTATTGAGACGCCTGACCATTACACTGACATGAACAATCCTTTCTAAAACCATTAATATGGAGTTGGAGTTGGCATAGCTCATTGCAGCTATGCCAGCTTCCACTCTTCTAGCAGGGCTTTCCACAAGAGTTTTAAGTGCGTCTTTGGGGGTTTTGCCCATTCCTCCCGAAGAGCATTTGTGAGGTCAAACACTGACGTTGGACAAGAAGGCCTGGCTCACAATCCCAGTCCTATTTCATCCCAAAGTTGTTTGATGGGGCTGAAATCAGGGCTTTGTGCAGAGCAGTCCACACCAAACTCACCAAACCATGTCTTTATGGACCTTAGGCACAGTCATGCTGGAACAGCATGAAACACCTTTCCCAAACTGTTCCAACGAAGTTGGAGGCATGCAACTGTCCAAAATGCCTTGGTACGCTACAGCGTTAAGATGTCCCTTCATTAGAGCCACCCCTAAAAATGACCCCAGTTATCCCTCCTCCACCAAACTTCACAGTTGGCACAGTGTAGCCTGGCAGGTAATGTACAGGCATCCGCTAAACCCAGACTCATCCATCAGTCTGCAAAGTCTCAGAGCCGCAATTCGTCGTGCCACGGAGCGCGTTTCCACTGCTCCAGAGCCTAATGCCGGCCCTCTTTACTCCACTCCATCTGTGGATTGCCACTGTGCTGAGTGATGTAAGGCTTGCATGCAGGTCCTGGCGCGCAGCTGATGTTAATACCAGAGGTAGTTTGGAGCTCTGCAGTCACACAGCATCTGCGATGTTTGCGCACATTGAGCCTGAGCGCTCAGAGACCCCTCTCTGTGGAACCTGGTCGGCCGCTTCACGGGCCGAGTCACAGTCGTTCTTTAAATGCTTCCACTGTGGAATAGCATCACCTACAGTTTACTGTGGAATGTTTAGCAAGGAATTTCACAAACAGACTAATCCTTTGGTGGTATCCTTTGACAGTACAATGCTTGAATTCATTGAGCTCTTCAAAAACAGCCAATTCTTTCACAAATATTTGTAAATGCAAACTGCATGGCTTGGTCCTTAATTTTGCACAGCTGTGGCAAAGGATCTGAATTAAACACCTGAATTCAACGATCAAGAGGTGTGTCCCAACACTTTTGTCCATGTAATGCATGAAGTGAAAACTTTGACTGAATTTGACAAAAGACACTAAACGTATTTCTTGGCAAAATAGAGGTTGCTATAGGGACATCTACAATTCAAGATAATAATTTCCTGTGAGAAACATGCCGTCTTCACTTAGAGACTATTTTTAGGCAGGTGTATAAATGATTGAGACAGCTTTGTCGCATGCAGCAACAACAATCACCAGAAGCTCAAACTTGGGAAAGCAAAGTAGATTATAAAATTTGTGAATGAACTAAGTTGGCTAGGCAAAGCAAAACTCTTATAATTTGAATGATTCTAAAAATAATGAACAACCCAATCCCTACTCTCTATTGCAAACAATCAAGAGCAATGAAGGGTAAAAGCTAAGCCAATCAGTAAAGGGGGTGGGGCTACATCAATTCACACAACTTTTTCCTGCGTCAAACAATCCACCCCCAACCTTTCCATGATACAAGGATTAATAGTAGCAACATAGAAAATCCAAGTCAATCAGGAGAGAGGCAATTCTTCATATATTAATAAATGACCCCTCCCTGTTTCCAAAAACCCAACCCCAAACTTTCCTACAAGCGGTTCACAAGTTTTGAGGGATGAAATATCAGCTGATCAGGAATGGGAGCAGGGCTTTAAAAATTAACATGTCACCCTTTCCTGGGTCCAACAACCAGCACTCAGGAAGGGCTTCCGCAATTAAGAAGAAACCATTTCCCGATTCCAACAACCACTCAACTCTCTATGGCCAATGGCTGAATAGTTACAAAAGATCAAATATCAACCAATCAGGAAAGGGGCTGAGGCTTTATCAATTAACTTAAGATCCTTTTCAGAGTCCAGCAACCAAACCTCAGGTGGGGCTCCAACAATTAGCACGTGATCCTTCCCCAAATCCACCAACCTTGTCCCCAAGTCTCCATGACAAATGGTTCTCAAGTCATGAAGTATCAAACATCAACCAATTAAGGAAGGGATGGGGGCCTCACAATTTAATGTGATCCATTCCTGAGTCCAAAAACCCTGTCCACAACTCTCTGTGACAAGTGGTTTAAAAGTTATAAAAGATCAAAGATCATCCATTCAGGTAACATGTGAGATGGAGTGATGACAAAAGTGGAGGAATGCTCCGTGCATTTGTGTGTGTGTGTGTGTGGGGGGGGGGGGCCCAGGCACAGGGGCAGGGACATCAATCTCTGTTTTTCAGCAAAGTCTAAAGTGTGAGGCAAGTTTGATGGCTCAGGCTGGAAAGTTGCAAGACTTGGTAAATGACTCATAAAAGGAGTTCAACAGAGGATGGACTGATGAATAAGAAAGAGGGGGCTAGGCTACAAAAACATCAAAATACTTTCTTTGGGACGCTCCGACATGGTAAAGTGTGAGGGCTTTAGAAAATGAATACATGTCTACCAAGCTGAAAAGAGAAGTGAGATATCATCAAGAGAACTGGTTAAAATGACAAATTTGACCCAAAATGAAGCTTCGCAGAAAGCTTTATGCTCCTAGGTGTGAAAATGCGGGAGTTGCTTTAATAAACGGCCCATTATAAGTATAAGGGGATTGAGAATGGGACGGATCTGAAACCACCTTGTCCTTTGACCTCTGACCGCCAAAAATTTCTTCAATTCAGCCACAAATCCAAGCGGACATTTCAGCCAAAATCGAAGAAATTCCCTACAAGCCTATTAGAGATATTGCGTTCACAAGAACGGGCCGGATGTGCGGATGGACTAACAGAGAGGCGGATGGACAGACTTATGGCTGGGCAGACCACCCTAAAACAATAACGCCTCCAGCCACAGCTGTTGCCATGGTCACCAGCACAGAGCCATAAAAATTAAACCTGGCAAGAAAAGCCCAGCAAACGGACCAGAAAGACTATAAATATATGCTGACTCACACAAACAGGCGCAGACACGCAGACAAACACACAAATACACGTAGTCACAGGGACACATTACCAGACATTCCCTTACACAAACACACTGGAGCACACACATGTGCAAAGCCAGATGAATGGGCAAGAACTGAAGAGAGGTGGTACACAAACAAACTCACAGACGGACACGCCTGAAAGGGACCTGCGGAAACAAAGATATAAACACGCGCGGGCCGACACACGCTGCGCAGCTGCCGCTGTCGAGCGGATTAAGAGGAGAGGAGTGGAAAGAGGGAGGACGGAGGCAGGCAGGAACGACGGGAGCGAGGGAATGAAGGAGTAGGGGATTAAGGAGGGAGACATTTGGCAAGTGAACCGAAGTTGAAAGGTGAAGCGAAATGCAGTTTGTGTAAAAGTAAGCGGTAGAGGAGAAGAAGAACAGAGAGCGCAGAGTCTATTACGTTAGTTTATCGTCTCGGTCATGGTCATCAGGACGCCTTCTTCACTGATGTAATCAGTTTATAAGGAGCAATGGATCACAACTTTTACATGGTTATTCCAGGTGCCCCAGTAATATATATCCATCATCTCTCTCTCTCTCATTCTGACTCTTGGCACATACTTCAAGTTTTTTAGCCTCTAAATCTCAGACTAATTTCAGGTCACCAGAGTATCTTTTTCCATCTAAAACTCCCCTGCATGTACAGTCAGTGCAGCTGAACGTACAAAACCGTGCCCCATAAAATACAGCGTGCCTTAATTGATGCTAGTGCACAATCAATCTATCTCCTGGGAGGTGCTAGCTAGAGGAACGCACAGCCAGGACAGGCTTGGATGTAGAGCTGCTGAGGTGTCAATAAAATAATAATTGAGCCCTGACATCCAATAAATAATAAAGTATTAGTCCAATATTCCGTAAATCATAAACACGCTCATCTACTAGATGTCAGAGAGGGGATTCCCAGCTTTAACAGTATCGGTGGCAGCAGTCTGTGCCTTTCACTGTGTTTCAGGCTTGTAAAAATGTGGTTTACAGGGTCCACAGTCATAACTGTACAATTAAGCAGTAAATACATCACCTGCAAGGACCCCCGTACACCAGAAGACTCAGAGAGAGGGAGTGTGTGAGAGAGAGACAGGTTTTATCTGTGTGGGAGAGCGAGTGAGTGTGTGCAGGAGAGAAAGTGCCGCGAACGTGAGCTCGTACGCGCGCGACGGAGAGAAGGAATGAGAGAGGGAGAGACGGGAACAAGAGAGGAAACTGTTGCACTATCAACCCCGGAAACACACTTCCCCTCCAACTGCCGTGTGACTGTGTGTCTGAACGTCAGAGCGTACATACAATTCAAGTGTGTGTCTGTCACTACGCACATTTTTATGCGTACTGTGTGCATAATTTGTGAATATTATTTGTGCACAACTGTAATTCAACTGAAACACCAGGTTTTCCTCCCAAAACACGAGTCATTAATTACAGTGCATCGACAGTAATTATAAGTATGCGCTGATCTACCAAAGGACATGACTCATAAGAACATCTGACAGGCACACAGATCTTTTGCGGAAACAAGTGCGCTCCAGCTGCTAGATCCAGAGGCTGCTGGTGCAAATCAAAACAATCTCCCTAATGTCCACCTGCCCTTTCATCAGCCTCGTGTTGTACTGAATATGCATCTGCATGTACTACCAAAGAGGAACAGCACTGTTAGCCAACAGCAGGCATCATTGTGCAAATCTTCAGGCAGCAACACAGTGTGCCCTATACACCTCTCACCTTTACATTTCAGGGCAAACAGATTCTCTGAGCACTAATATCATCATGACCACGGCTCAGTCTTGACAGATTCTGGGAAGGGAAATTGTCTTGCCACTTTGGGTTGTTAGTCTAAGGTTGGTCCCATCTGAGCTATGATTAAATTCCCTAATTTGTGTCACTGGGGCGGTCTTGGATCTGTAGCCCGCAGTGTTGATGCTGAAAGCCCACCTCCGAGACGCGGAGGGAGGCATAAGGTGATCAGGAACAGGGGGCACGAGAGAGAGAGTTGGTGGGAGAGGGCAGAGATGAGGGGAGGTCTTCAGCTCAGGGACTGCCCTCATCGTCTGAAAGACTTCCTGTCCACTTTCCCACGCTGGCTCACTTTCAGAGGGAGAGAGAGGGAGCGAGAGAGGGACAGAGAGAGATAGAAAGCAGAGAGAGGAAGCATCGCCCCCAAGTTTACACTGGAGGAAGAACTTTGTTGCCCTGTCTCTTCTCAGCTGATGACAACCAGCTGGCTGGCAGAGAGAGAGAGAGAGAGAGAGAGAGAGAGAGAGATGAATATTGAGAGTGAAAGAGCTAAACAGAGAGACCGCAGGAGAGACAGAGAGAGAAAGATGGGGTAAATCGCTTGCTGGGCAGTGAAGTACATTAAAACTAAACTGAGAGGGTTAACAGTATATACAGACTGTCTGCTGATTGATAGGAGATTACAGCACATAATGTCAGAACTGGGATGAAGTTAATGCAGTGTATACACTGTAATGATGCTACTTTACGTTACGGCTGCACACCACAGGCAAGTACTGAAAACACTGCGTATATACACTGATTGATTTGACACTATTGTACTTGGCTGGTTTGCAGACTTGGGACAATTAGAAAAGAAAAAAAAGCTGCCCTAAGTCATGATGGCGGAAATCAGGGCTACAACCGTAGACTCCTATTTAGCCTGACTGAGAGCTGCAACCAGCTGCATTCAAGGAAAAACCAACGACCAGCTCCCACATGGCAATAAATCTGACCGCTGATAAAGTACGGCCAGCCCCTACTGCCGAACTGTTGCACAACCTGCCAATATAGACTGCAGGGGAACATTTTAAAAGGGTGTGGGCACGTCTCCCTTTTCACTGAAATATGACGTGCCACTGCCAACCCAGGCGCTCTCTGAATTTCTAGCATTCATGCCCAGCAGGAAAACCTCCTGTTCCTTTTGCACACTTTACTTTGTTAAAAACAATGAACTGGTTGCCATAGTAACCTTTCTCTGCACGCAATTTTAAATATGTACTCCTAAAACACAACTTTCCTATTCCGCTAAAATGCGATTAGGAAATACGCCCTGTAAGACCGTAAATGAGGAACGAGTTTCCAGGAAGCAATAAAGGAGCACGAGAAGGAAACTGGGGGAGAGGACTGACCCGGGAGTCGGAACGAGCGTCACCTCATTTCAGTCAGTAAAAGAAACAGATTAAGGAGAAAGTGAGGTCATGAGAGATGTAATAATAGAAATATTACATATAATAATAGAGGTATCGAATGCAATAATAGCAAAATCTAGAGTTACTAGAGAGGTGGCCCCTTAACTATAATCTCTACACATGGCCCAGCAGAGATATTATCTGGCAACACATAACAGTGTCATTGTTCTTCCTGAGGCACTGCGTGTCCCACTGGCCTAATACAGTACATCCCCCCCCCCACACACACACACACACACACATACACGCGCCTGTGCGCGCACACACACACACACACACGGGCCTGCGCGCGCACACACATATACACACACGTGCACACACAAACATGCGCACACACGCACACATACATGCATACACACAAACACGGATGTGCCTGCGCGCGCGCGCGCACACAGATATACACACCCACACACACACACACACACACACGTGCCTGCGCGCGCACACACATATACACACACGTGCGCACACAAACATACATACATACACACACAAAAACACACAGAAACATGTACACACACGCGCACATGCACATGTAGATTTACACATATATACATGTGCGCGCACACACACACACACACACACACACACACACACACACACACACACAAACATTCACAGAGTTGAAAGGGCCAGAGAAAATCAGACTCACAGTTGCGCACACCATAGTTTAACTGGCAGCATACCACGAGTGCCTGTATGATAAATATACAACAGGGAGAAAAGATAGAGGGGGTACGAAGGCGGGGGTGGGGGTAAAGGAACGAGAAAAATGCTGGCGGGGAGAGAAAGGGAGGATGAGGGATGCGGCGATTTAATTTTGCTGCCTGAAATTTGATTTGATTCATGTGGCTTCACATGACGGTAGCGTCTGACTAATTGGCGGGGCAGAGCAGGAGATGGGAGGAGAGGGAGGCGAGGAAAGGAAAAGAGGGAAAGGCGGAGAGGAGATAAGAGAGGGAGAGGCAGAGGAGGAGGGGACAGCATAAAGAGGAGGAGAGAGGGAGGCTGAGGAGGGAGGGGGTGGGAGAAAGATTTCAGTGGACAGCGTGGGCCTGAGGAGGGGCGGGATGGGGGGGGGGGGGGGGGGGTAAGTCAGCGACAGTGAGGAAAAAAGCATAAGAAAACAAGGAAAAGAGAGAGAGAGGTTCCAGCGCGAGAGGCGCAGTCTTGGGCCGACGGACGAGGAAGTGCGTAGAGCAGACAGTGAACTCAGAGGGCAAATCCACAGACACAAGTGACAGAGAAGACACGAAGACGGGTCGGCACTGACCTTGTTGGCCACAGTCCAATAGAGGAAGAACCCCTCAGGATCCACCTTCAGAGTCACTAGGGTGGGCTCCTGCAAAGGAGATACAAACAGTTTAGATCGCTGAGAACAGAGAGCTATGCTAATAATGCAAACAGATGCAAAACCTGCAACAGCTAGAGGCATCCGTCTCTGTTGCCATAACGTTCGTAAACATGGAAGAACAACCAGGCTTGGAGGTATTAAAAAAATAAATAAATAAATAAAAACACGGCAGGAACGTGGCTATGGCTCTCATCACACCTAATTCTTATGGCGGCCCTGATTAATAGAAGCATTATAGCTAGCTAAAATATAGGGCTCTCCTTTCAGTTATAAGCAGTTACGATCATAAAACTAGCCTCACATTTTACGAGAACAAGTGCTGTCTGGATTTGACATCACAAACAATTCCATTATCTGTTGAGAGGTAACAAGATTAAACATAGTAGTGTTTTCATAAACAACGACATCATAATCAAATGGTGATTTCACTTCACCATGTGATGTCACAAAAAAAAAAAACTAATTTTTTAATGACTAGTTGGCTCTGAACCTGGTGAGATGACAGTGGAAATTTAAGATGGACTGAGGCAAAGTGGAAAAACTGTCCTGCAGACTGACCAATCAAAAAGTAAAATAAAAAAAAACAACAAAAAAAAATTAAAGGACACTGTATCCTCCAGGCTAAAAAGGAGAAAGACCATTCCACTTGTTACCACTGTACAGCTCAAAGGACAGGATCCTTGATGGTATGGACATGCATTAGTCAACACCGCATGGCCAACTTGCACCTTTGGGGAGACATAATTTCTGCTGAACAATATCTACAGGTTTTGAAGCAACAATAGTGCCATCCAGACACCCATTTTCTAGGAAGGCCTTGCTTATTTTTATTATGATTATTTCATTATGAAATGAAAAATATGACATGAGGCTGCAAAGTGTTAAGCAGCGACAATCTAACATCAAGCAAGAATTGGATGACATTTTACTTTCAAAACTACTTTAAGTAGTCTACTCAGGTCCAAAATGTTTATAGATGAAAAATATAAATGATTCAACACACAGAGGAAAACATGCCCCATCCAAACTTTTTTTGGACCGTTTTTGCTACCATCAACTTCAAAATGGGCAGACATTTTTCAAAAACAACAAAATTTCTCAGTTTGAGCATTCGGTATGTTGCCTTTGCACCACTGTCAGTTAGATACAGAATTTACATGATTAGCAGATCATCGCATTCTGTCTCATTTACACTTTCAGCAGCATCCCAACTTTTCTGGAAATGGGGATTCAATAATTTCAGGTGCTTTGCTGAGCCCATTAAGGCAAAAAAAAGACATTGGCTCTTATTTACCTCGCTATCAGGCGTGGGGTATGTTTTTTGGTAGCATTTGTTAGGCTGTGTGTCTGCCAGCAGTTTAACACAAAATCAGTTTGATATAATTACAATACATTTTTAGACATGGTGTGCAATAGTCCAAGGATCACCGTAGTAAACTTTGGACACAACTGCATCAAGGTCAAGGTCACTGTTAACCAAATATTGTTTAGAACATCTCCCTCAGACGGGGTATGTTGTGCCTAACACCACTCATTTACCTCTGCACCCACTGAAATCCCTCAATTCATTTTCAACCATAGAAAGGACACCTGGTGAACAGCTAACATAGCTAATATTTCAACTATGTGAGCAATTAGTTTAAACTTCAAAAACATCCCTGTAGCAGGGGGTGCCTAGTGATTCTAAATCTACAACTAAATCACTGCAGTGTAATCACGTCATTTTATTTTGTGGTCAATAACATTCTTATATAATTATTAGGCATTTAACATCATAATCGCCTCATCACATTTAGCATGCTACGCCAGAAAATCTGGCGAACACTGCATTTTTACTCCCTTGCTTCATATTCAAAACTTTATGCTCCCAATCAATACTCTCTTTGTGAAAACAGCAGAACATTGCAAGCGGAAGGAGATAAGGAGTATACTGGCTGGGAACCCCCGAAATGGACTGGTTTCAGCTTTATCCAATCAGCACAAAAAGTCATTTCCTTGGGAGAAGTGAAACTCCATCACATGAAAGGAAAAAAAACAGAGGTTACAGGGCAATGGTTTCAGACCAGCGTCTCTGCGTTAAAAATTTTTTTAACATTAACCAAGTGCACCTACACGATATCCACAACTCAACTCGATTTCAAGTTTTCTACACCAAAACTACACACAGCTTTGAAACTGCATCTCCAATATTACATGTGAAACATGGGAGTATTTTGGGATAGATTAATCAGGCCATCAAATGCAGTATAATGTTGGTTCTACCCTTCGTGGCAATAAGTTTGCTCGTCTGGAATGGAGCGCATGCCAAGATGCTGGAGAAAACTCAGAGGCAGTGAATACACCACATTGTCAGAGGTTCCATTGGAGGCAAACAAAGATTCTTTGTTGTCAATGGAAGAACATGGAAAAGTAAGACGAAATTCGAAACGACTTCCTTTCATACCAACCTTGGAGCCCTAATGTTCAATATCCATGCAAATGTTGTTCACCGTTTAATGTCATAATCTTCCTTGAAACAAAATTCGATCTGATTCTGAAAATGAGGAGCGGAGAGAAACTGCAATATCGTGTAAAAGCCGTTCTGTGGTCCTTACAGCCACTACATACTTTATTGAACAATAAGGTTACAGTCACTGTATACACAGTCACATGACAACAATCCTTTCATGCAATTGCAACTGCTCGCTATACAAGTGTTTCATAAGAAGTATTTGGCACAAATTCAATAGTTTAGTCAATTTTCCAAAGACTGACAAATAATTGGTACGTGCTTTCAAAGCGCAGGACTTGCACCAAAGGTTTGAAAAGAATACACAATCACAAAAAAAAAAAAATATTTAAAAATATTTTATTGAAAACAAGGTTTGTCAAACTCTCCGCTGGGATACTTTGGTTTGTAGATTTTTCCAACTAGTTACACACCTGATTATACTAATCAAGGTCTTCAGCAAATTAGGTCATGGTAGATATGTATAATAAATATCCTATTTATACTGTGATTACTTCATTTTGAGACCATTTCTACAAAGGTTTTACAGACAACTGCAGGTGCAATAAATTACTATTGGTGCAAATTTCAAACTGATCGTGCATCTCTGAACACTTGCTCTCGATATGTAAAATCATCAGCCGAAATGTATGAGCAACATTTAATTCTACCATTTCATACCATGGTTCAACTCAGAATTTGAGAAAAACTCTGAGCACATCTGAATGGATACAAATCAGTGTTCTAAATTAACTTTGGCAGAGCAGTCATGTTTGGTTTTGGACAAGCTAGGTGCTGCATTGGGATAAAATTTCAAAGGCTCATAAAATAGACAAAAACAATTAAATTAGAAAAAAAGTCTGGATATGTGGTTGAGCAGTACATTATGGCAAATTTACAAGAAAATTAATCAGGTCAAAGACAGACAGAAAATGTTCCAGACAGAGGAAAAAACAAATCAATAGCTTTTCGGCCCAAAGCCCGGTAAGCTAAAAACACATGCTAATAAACATTACTAAACTCCAAATGATCCAGGGCTACTGTAAAAATAGGCCATCAGAGCTTATGTAGAGGCCTGTCCGTGTCCCCATATAATGAGGTACAGAGGTAAAAGCTTACCTGGGGGCGGGGGTGGGTGTTGATTGACTTTGAGAGGTCATATTGAGATGGTAATGGAGGTTCAGAATGGAGGATCAGACAGTAAAATCCCAGGTGAAACATTATTTTTCCAACATTAGAATCATGAGCAGATGGTGGATGAAAGAGCCGTAGTTCCTACACCCTCAATGCTTACAGTGTACACAACTACTGATAATGTACTCCAGAAAATATTAATCAATGAGCAGTCATAAAAGCCGCTGCAGATGGACTGTTCCGTCTAATGGGCTGATGCCCTGATGCAATTCTGTGGTGGCAATGAGGTACAGTGGCCAGGGAAATGGCCCTCCAACCAGACCCAGCTAAGAGAGGCTTTGGTATTGCAATCACTCCCAATCAGTAAATACCCTCTTGAGTAAAGACACTGCCTGTAGTATGCGAATCGTGCAGTTACGCAATGCCAGCAAATGAATAAAGCAATATAAAACTCATCTGGTGGCTTCATGCCACAAAACCGGAATATGCTTTCACTATGAGGAGGCTCCAGTAAATATTCCAGGAAACGGATGGAGCAGGGTCACAGGCAAATCAATATGTACTTGCACTTACAGCAATATAAATTTTTTGGAGATGCATACAGTCCAGGTTGGGGAGTAATGGAAGGCTGGTAATAGAGTTACGTATTTAAAATGAACACAAAAGCAAATACATACTCCCTATATAAAAGGTGAATAATTATTTTCACCATTTAAAAATCTGTAGAAAAATTTCATAACAATTCAGAAAATGTTTGTCTTGTAAGACAGCATGTTTTTTTTTTTAAATGGTTAATTGCACAAATATCACAAAATCTGTGATGATTGGCTAGATCAATGCCTCCTTAGGCAGTTTGCAAAATCCTGCCAAGAAGAAAAAGAAATTCTTGTAAGGATGTTTAAAAGGTCTGCAAAATCACAGGGCAAAATGAGCCATTACAGGAACAAACAGAATAATGAGCGGCATTCCGCATTGTGTGGTATTGATTCAGCTCATTCAGAGTCTGTTTCTCCATCAACAGAGGCAGACAGAAAGCTGTTAAGAGGGAAGATTAGTTTAAAAAAATATTGCTAAAATAGGTTAAAAAAATAAATAAATAAATAATTTCATAAGCAGGGAAGAATTCACCTTTCATAAAGTGGTCACAAGCCAAATCGAAGAGAGCAGAGAAAAGTGTACCCTCACTTTCACCCTCTCATATCCTGCTCGATGCAAATGGAAATAGCACATTGTACTATGGAGTTACCGCCCACAGTTCGTGCTGGCACTGCCTGGATTCCATCCAAGACTATGGGACTCAACCTTACACTACAACAATGTGCCTCAGTTAAGGGAATAATGAAGGCACCCATTACCTCTCTATATACATGCAATTGAGCAAATATGTCCAGTAAGAACTATAGTGAGAGAAATATGTAACAGAAAGGGAAACATTCCTTCAAATGAGAAAATATGAAACATTCCTTCCTTGAGAAAACAGCGCAAGAAACTAGCAAGAAACAGAATGTAGAATAACCCTATTCACAACAAGTTATCATTTTCTTCAGTGAGTGCTTTCAAGTATTATCAAGTGTGTGTAGCCATCCTAAAGCTATTCTTGAGCTAATGATGACACGATCGTCCCCAACCATTCTGCCCAGCATAGTTAGCCATGCATCAACAGGAGTTACAACAGCCCCACGAATAACAACAATAACCTCCTTTCAATTCAATGAACTATCTCTGTGCTCATACTTTCCTCCTCTCCCACACACGCTGCTTGGACAAATGACTATCCTGAAATCCCGATTTGCTTAAATGAACACTAGACCTTATTTGTCAAACAACGCAGATAAAATCTTTCAGGTTTCATTGTAATTATAAATATGACTAATCTCTCTTTTGCACAAAGTGCGCATTGGTTAGAACACCAGTGAGCAAACTCATAACTTCCAGAAGACCCTACATGCACAGGTATGAATTAGAATAAAATGCGCCTATACCCAAAAACCAACATATATGATATGCCAAGTCAAGTCCCTCGGAGTTTCAACTGGAAGAAAAATGGTTAGGTCAGGGGTGGGAAATTGCTGTCCTGGAGGGCCGGTTCTTTCCTCCAATAATCCTGACTAAATTAGCAACTCGGCACTCCATGGAAACCTGAGTTTATTTATTGACTAGATCACAGAAAAATGTTTTTTTTAGAGGCAAAAAATGTTTTCAGTGGTCCTTCCGGAGCTTTCCAAGAAATACAGCTGAAAGATTTTATACAGGTTTTAGATTTTGACATCACTAAACGCCAGAGGCTGGTATAAAGCTAGGAAAGGCCTACGTTGCCCACCTCAGGGTTTGATGAAAATAAACTCACCTAACCTTGCTTAAGCAGCAGACAAAACTTATCCTACATGATTGGATTTGATTACATTTCAGTAGTGTACTTCATTTGAGAAATAAATGAGGTCAATACATTGGTGAGTCATTCCATTAATATTATGACACCATTTCCAAAAAAAAGTTGGTACTGTGTAAAATGAAAATAAAAACAGGATGCAATGATTTGCAAGTCATTTACTGTATTTAATAGAAAATAGTATGAAGACCACATATCAAATGCGGAAACTGGGAAATGTTATTGTTTTTGAAAAACATATGCCCATTCTGAATTTAATGCCAGCAAGACATTTCAACAAAGTAAGGACAGAGACATGTTTACCCCTGTGTTGCGCCTCATCTTCTTTCAGCAACACTCTGTAAATAAGTGGGACCTGAGAAGACCACCCCCTGCAGGTCTGAAAGCAAAATGTTTTCCCATTCTTGCTTGATGTAGGATTTCATTTCCACTTTACACAACATCCCAGCTTGTTTGAAATGGGGTTGTGTATATGATGACCCCTGCCTGCTCTGCTCTAAAACATACTCTATAACTGTAAAAAGGCAGCAAGTTAAACAATAGGGATGTGCAACAAGGAAACAAGAGTTGTAAGAAGACCACACAGCTCGCCAGAAAACTGTAACCTTGCTGTCCACGGACGCCGACGCAGAGGGTATGGCAATAGCTCTCTGAGGACATTCGTCTCGACGAACTATAAAGCAAACCCAAAATTAGCTAAACTGAGAATATCAGATCACTGGCGTGTTCATGCTTATATTGATTATTTCAGTATTTTTCTGTGCGCTAAAGCTGATCTTTGTCTTTGCCTGCCATTTGTTTTAGAAATATCCAACTCAATATACCTTAAAGTAAAAACTGCATGCAGTTCTACTTGCCGAGAATTATATAAAGTATATATTTTCACCTTTTTTGAGTGTATGCAACATTTACACATGAAATCTACTCAATTAATTTTAAATAAGGCCCCAGGCATGGCCATAACACCAGGCAGCAACAACAGGCTGGTTAAATTACTTGCATCACGATTATTATTGTAAACAAATTAAAGACCAACTGCCACCGTGGAGTGAAACGTCAAGATTGCACCTCTTTTCATGGATCATACCTGACCCCGTTTCAAAAAACAGCAACCAAATTTTAGCGACCAAGTGAAATGTTTCAGGGAAAATTTTGCATTAAGAAGTCAACAAATCACCAGCGTGGTTGGACTGCGTTCATCACCTATTAACGCCAAATTAGCCAACCCGAAAACTGTTAAATTGCTGCCAAAATGAGGAGTAAAAATTAAGCATGTCTACAGTGAACAATGAATATAGACAATCAGTCCAGACATGTAACTGCAACCAGACATTTCAAAAAGCCTCCATCAGCATTTGGCCAGTTGGGTTTTAACAATGATGGATAAACACAGTCAAAGAACATTTTGCGCTAAAATAAATTTCTTGTCGGTGCCACAAACATTTTAACGAGTAAGTATCAATGTTTACAAATTAAATTATTCTTCCATTAAGCGTGCATTTCCGCCATATCTTGTTTCCTGAAAGATCATTAGGGTTGGACAATGACCCAATTAATGATGTAGTCCAAAAAAAGGCATTTCTTTCAACATACAATTTTGTTTAAATATTAATACAGAGTTCTCCAACTACCATTCTTGGCCGTCAGTGTTGGCAGGTGCCAGTACTGACCAGACACTGAAAACTGACCCATGCACTGTTAAATTTACTAACATTTCATTTATTGAGCCACCCAAAAACATACGGGCGATTGGGTGTCACTTTCATAAGCAAGGACTTCGAAGCAGTAACCCATACGCTTCCAAGAAGATGCCAGAATTCCCCACCCATCAGAGATCTCGTTATGCAGCAAAATTTCAAAACAAGCAAACAAATAAATGCCGCGTAATATGAAATAGAATACATCAGAGGAACTCCTCCCAGATGGATCAATAGCTAATGGGCACTCTTTAAAACCATGTGCTGCGAATGTTCAGAGATAAGAACATGCAGGCCTAAGGGCGAAGCGGAGGTATAGTGACGTCAATAGATTTCACAGCATTACTTATTGGCTGAAGAGTTGTGCCAGTCCCAGCGCTGTTTGGCAGACATGTTCACAGATTTGCACTTCATAGCCTTGGCAGAACAGCAGATGTTCGTGTCAGTGAAGCACCTTTGGACTGGGCTGAGAGGCACAGGAAGGCAGCTTAAGCTTTAGGGTGAGAGCAAGCCCAAGGAACGAATAGGGATTTTGCCAGCAGTGGAGTGGGAGTGTTAAATGTTACCATCCACATTCACACGCAGGTGTGTTTGACCTCAACATTCCGCCTCTCCGTTTCTCGACACACTGTGAGGGTGTGTAGCCGTACGTTTCACAGAACAGTACAACTTCCATCAACACAAATACCTGAGATCGCACACTCATGAAACACGACAACTGCAAGGTTAGATGCCAGTTAAAGGAATTTCATAATGCCAAACACTGACAATTGCGTAATTTTTTTTGGTCTTTGAAAAGTACATCCACCAATAGTCAACTTAGGAATTCTGGGTACCTTTCATTAAAATGAGTTAAAAATGAACAAATAAAACATTAAACATAAAGACTCATCTGTTCAACTGAGCCATGGGTAAAATTTCCTACATTTGCTCTAACAAACTTAAATGTTTTTTTTCCTCAGTATTTCTTTTTTTTAAACAACCCAACATTGACTGCCCGAGATGAAATTAATTTTTTTTTTTAAATCTGAAACCTTTTTCATCGGGTTGTAAGTATGAGGTCACACAAACGTAAACTTCCATTGACAACCATCACCAAGCTTCCTAAGACAGAGAAAAATGATAGCTGGCCTAAACAAATCATGCAAAGCGAAAATTATAAATACATAAAATGGAAAATGACACCAAACACAATCAGAGTAATAATCAAAAAGTTTATTAAATTAGGAACAGAGACCAGTCTCCCAGGAAGAAGCTGCATGAGCACACTGCCCCCACACAAAATGAGAATTGTTACGGTGGGAAAGACAATTCAAGGAGTACAGCGAGATGCTCTCTCCAGGTCAACAAGTCGCTTGAAAGGGTTGCACAAAAGACACTTACTGAGAAAAAGCCACAAATTTTTGCAACTGATCTTTGTCGATAGTTATTGCAACCACAACCAGAATCAGAAAAAAGTTGCAACGTTAAAATTAAAATTCATTCAGAGCACACGGCATTCATTTCTCCCAAAAAAAGACTTAAAATATTGATTCATCAGACCACAATTCACAATTCCAATGTTAGATGGTCCATGACCGATGCCTCAAAGCCCAGAGAAGCCAGCAGCCATACCACTATTCAATCTGCTCCAGCTGCATCGCTGAAGCTAAGCAGGTGTAGGCTTGGTTAGTACTTAGATGGGAGACCACCTGGGAAAACCAGGTTGCTGCCGGAAGAGGTGTTGGTGGGCCAGTAGGTGGCGATCTTCCCTCTAGTGGAATGCCCCAATGCCCCAGTGCAGTGATGGGGACACTGTACTGAAGCAGACGCCGTCTTTTGGATGAGACGTTGAACTGAGGTCCTGACTCACAGTGGTCATTAAAGATCCTATGACACTCTTCAATAAGAGTAGGGAGTTCCCCGGTGTCATGGCTAAAGCCCCAACCTGGCTCTTTGGTCCTGCTACCTAATTATCCTCTGATCTAATTGGCTGTGCAAATTGTCCTCTCCCTCCCCACCTCAACCCCCAGGGCTCCCTTGAGAAAGAGATTTCAATCTCAAAGGAACTTCTCTGATTAAATAAGGGTTAAATAAAAATAAAAATAAAAACACGATGACTGTGCATCTGGACACTCCACACGAGGCTTCCATTTTGCACAGTAAATTTCTACCTGGCATTTGTAGATGTAACTGCGTATTACAGGACTTGACAAAGGTTTGCGAAAGTAATGCTAAGCGAATGCATTTATGTCACTTCTAGCTAAATGACCATTCTTGACGAAGTGGCGTCTGAGTGATTGGAGATCAGATGTATTCAGCTTAGGTTTGCTTCCTTGCCCTTAATGCACAGAAATTCCTCCAGATTCCGTGAATCTTTTAATCATGTTATGCATGGATGAGAGTAAAATATAAAAATCTATCCAACCAGTCTTCTAGGAATGTTTCTTTTTTTATGACATTCATGACATGAGACATGAGTTTTTCTCATGCACTTGCGGGCAGATTGGCGATCCTCAAACTACCTTTGCTCCAGCGGAATAAGGTCTTCCCTGAACGCTGCTTTTGCATCAAAACATGATTACAATCACCTGCTGGCAACAGCTGTTTCAAATCACATAAATATTTACTCTTTAAACCTCATTACTAGTCCCAAATTGCCCCCATGCCAAATTATTTTGGAATTTGTTACAGACCCAGATAGTAGGAAAGGGTGTATATTTACAAATAAAATTAACTTGACCAGCAGAGCATTAAATGTCTTTATATTGTACGCAAATAAATAAAAGTTAAAGTAAATTTAGAAATCACTGCTTTCTGTTTGAATGACCATTTTCAATACCATACCAACTCTCTCCCCTCACCCCTCCCTCCAAGTTGGAATCGTAAGAATGGAATCCTGCTATAGTATTTTCTGATGAGTCCAAATATAGGCAAGCACCAATCTAGCTTTTTCTGTCTTGAGATCAATACCTGGGCTTTGGGTATTGGTCAATATTGTGTACTGGCCAGATACCAGAGATTTAATTAATGTATGACTGTGTGGAAGAGACAGGGATCATTCTTTTATGTCTCAAGCAACACTGGCCTGGACTTCAACATTGCTTTCCTAAATTTGGAAAACAAAAAATATCACAGCGTCAGCACTGAACTGATATCCAATGTCTGCATCGGTGCATCTCAACTGAAAAAGGAACTTTCCGGCCATGCATAACAACAGCGTGTTTGACAAAAAAGCGTGCCGCGTATGACAAGCAGCGCTTGGTACCCCCAGTAAAATATGGTGGCAACGCTTTATGTGGCATAATTCATCCCACCATGGGCCAAAGATTTTTAACTGAAATCCTGGCCGGCCCTCCCAAGATGCTGAGACATGCCGATTGATAGATGTTTTAGCAAGACAATGTCCCCAGTCAACAAAAATGTTGTTTCCAGAACATTAAATCAAATGGTTGCAATGAAAAAGTGTGCATGAAAGATTGTGAATGCTTTGGAGGCATTTTTGAGCAAACTGAGTCAAAAATTACAGAAAGAGGGTTATTGTGGTTATCCACTTCAGGGAGAGTACCCTGAAATAAAAATCAAAGGAGTCTCAATAATTTTGAAGCATAAGTTAATGCGACGAAAAAAAATACTACTCAATAAAGCTTTTCATTTTCATCCCCCTGACCTGGGCAAAGTGAAGGGTACTGTTTTCAGAGGCATTTGTTTGTTTGTTTGTTTACATGAGCGTCTGTCAGCTGTGTAGTACACAAACTGTTCGGTCAACAGTTTGATAAAATTTAAACAAGATGTGTTTTTGAAACACTGATGCCCCCGTGCATAACATGCACATGCTAACCATTAAAGGCCTATCACGAGTCAATCAAAGGTTAAAGGTCAAGGCCACAAGGTCAACATTCATTACCTCATCAGAAAGGCCTTATCCTAAGGAATACATATGCCAGGTATCAAATGCCTATTACTAGCTAATGAGAAGTTATGGCCCATGTTAAAGTTTTTGTCAGCAAACGTCATGCTCCAAGGTCAAGGTCAGAAGGTCAAAAGTCATGACTCCATCTGAAATGCCTTCTCACAAGCAATGCATATGCCAAGTATCAGAGTCCTATCATGAGCCGATCAAAAGTTATAGCCATGTTAAAGTGCGGACAGACAGACGGACAGACAGACAGATAAAAAACATGTGCATTGTTCCAAGGATCACCAGAAGGTGGACCTAACTGAGCCAAGGTTGAGGCCACTGAAAAATCGGGCAGGTACAGTACTGTGAAAAAGTCTTAGGCACATTCAAAGCAATTTCGTAGAGCAAATATGCTTGCAAAATGATGAGATAACAAGTGTCTGCCGCTAACATGGCAATATCCCTCGCCGCCTCAATTTTATGTGTCCATACGGACAGACAGAGGCCAATACTACATCCCCCGCTTCGCGCTAATAGCACGGCGGGGGATAAAAAAAGGTTTTAATAACTGAGAAATGTACTATACAGAGCGGTCACCTGTTAAAACCTTAATCAAATCAATATTTGGTGCAACTACCCTTTACCAAAAAATTTGGGACACTGTCCCAAGTTTTATAAGATGATTGGCGTCTGCATGTTCTCAGCACAGTGAAATACTTGGCACCGTTCTTCACACCGACTGTCTCACTTGCATCTAACCCTCCAAGAAATTACAAACAGCCCTGATGATGTTTACATCAAGGCTCCGTCATGACAATATCAGTATCGACTAAAATGGAATACAAACATTTATTTAAGAAACTTCTCTTTGAATTAGCATTTGGAATTTTAAAGTTACTTCTTATCTTCATGAACTCTAATATGGAATCAAAAACTAAACAGACAAGTATTTGCCACTAACGTGTCTTAGTCCCCCGCCACAAAATGTGAAACTGTGTCAAAATGAGCAATGTCTCGGTGTGACCTTGAGAGTCACACAAAGGTCACCAAAATCGATCACCCTAATACATGTTGACAAAAAATTTGAAGAAAATCCGTCAATTCGTTCTTCAGATATCTTGCTGACAAGGATTCGGGACATACGGACGGACGGACGGACGGACGGTCGTGAATACTATGTTCCGAGCAGCGGGGGACAATAATGCAGATTTAAATTCAAAAAGCACAGGGTGCCTAAGACTTTTGCACAGTACTGCATGTTGTGCCTGGTACCAGTTATTTTATTATGGAGCCTCTTCCATGCAAGATTAAGCCTAAAATATCAATCATTTTCTTTTACAATTATTTTCACTCATTTCCATGACAGGTGCCAATAGTTCATGATGTTACAATACATTTGCTATGACTGTGTGAGTCAGTGTGAACTCAAATGCGTACTGACTCATAGCGCTGCTCAATCGCCCACAAATGTATACAAGCATGCACTGCTCTCAGGTTTGAAAAATCTGGATATAAAGCAGATTTGTGTATAACTCCCAAGTGATAAAAACAATCTGTCAAAAAGAGTTTCGACCATACGGTGGTGAGGATGAAAGTGAAAAGAGAAAGAGGAATGAGGAGAGTGAAGCAGGACAAAGCGGTGGAAATAAAAACCTGACCAAAACACACAGCAGTTATGATAAGAACAGTTATGATGCAGCACAAGAGAGAGAAAATATGAAGCCAGGGTGATGGAGACTAAAAATAAGAAACATAAATTAGGATTTAGCAATACACCAATATCATAATAAAACATCAACTATTATCTGGGATTTTGTTTAACATAGTACAGTGTTACGATGTGTTGAATTTTCCATATCAAAGGCTGTATTACGGTAAAGGGAGGCTGTTTTCAGTACATATTAGGCTATTCTAGCTGTTACCAGTACCTACTGCTCATCACATCCACATTACTTATGACGTTATCAAAAATGACACTGCTTAAACATTTTGTGAAAGCACCAAAAAGATCAATCCCCAGAATATCACCTCAATACCGATGGCAATGTAGTATTTTTTTTATTTTTGTCCATATTTTTGTCCTACAGTTAACTACCCTATAAATGCGGTGGTCATCTGCAACCTACATAACACTAAAGTTCCTGAATAATAATTTTACAGGCCATCAGCATCATATATTTTGACAGATAAGGGATGTGATGGGGAGAGGGGACGTCCCACTCAGTGGGAGAGGGAGGAAAATGCATTTGAATTGAGAGAACCAGAGATCCAGGGGGTATGTTTTGGCTACACAGATTCCAAACAAACTGCAACAGGAAGTCATTCAAGGAGAAACACACCCACAGAGCAATACTGCACACTGGAGTTTCCTTCCCTCTCTCTCGCTCTCCCTCACACACACACACACACATACACACACACACACACACTATCAGCGCAGCGGCATAAAAAAAGTCCTTATTCACGCTACTGCAGCAAAAAAAATTACATAAAACACCCTCATTGACATTTTCTCAGGAAACACATTGAGAAATTCATTACAATGCCACACAGCATACCACAAACCAAACACACAATAAACCCCATTGCCACACCAACCAAAAGCAAATAAAAAAAGCAGGGATGACACAGCCCGTCAGATGCACATTCAGTCACATGTTAAAGACACACACTTGCCCAAAACTGCCCTGCCCCCGGCCTCATGTCTCAACACGTACTCATGTGGATATATGTTTACTCATCAACACTTTAGCCCATTGTAAAGAAACTAATCAAGCACTGAGATACAATGGTAGAAACATACAAGAGACAATTCTACACTGGAAGAGTAAGTCCAAATGTAGTGAACTCTGCTCAAGAGTTGTCCCAAATGCTAGTCAGACAAAAACACCTCACAATGCAAGAATAGAACCAAGAATGAGGATATGAAGAGAGGGAGAGGAGGGGGGAGGGGGGGAGGGTAAGTGAACCATAAGCTCTTTTCAAATCCTTTTTCTGCTTTCTGTACTGTTGCAGCCGTAACTTCTGAGCACCTTCCCAGCACTTTCCCAAATCCAGAATCTCCTTATTTGGTTTCTGGATGCAAAATGTTTCTCACTCAGGTTCACGCCACCCCCACTGCACCCTATCCGACTTCGCCTCACACAACCACAGCTCCTCCAAGCAGAAGACAAAAATCTCTACATGTTTTTTCTTGTAGTTCACACAGTTAATCACAACCCCATCTACTTCCTGGGAATTCCCTGAGAGATAGAGAAAGAGAGGGACAGAAGGGTGGAGCAAAGGAGGGGTAAAGAGAGAGAATGAAGGAGGCAGACGCGTCTTCAGGCAATGCAAAGGATGTCCGTGTGTCAACAGTCAGCCTGGATGGGAACACCGGAGTCGCTGGAGCAGGTTATAGATTACCTCCATTTATATGGCAATGATGCTCGTAAAGATAAAACCTAAAATTCCAATAGCAGTTTTCCACGTGAAAAACAGCGCAGTACCAAGTCATGCCCTTCTTGAATTCACTTGCTAGCATTATGAACTTTCCACTTTCATGTTCGAGTCTGAAGAGGGAAGTCAACTAAACATGCACAATTTGGACAGGGTGCCCACTCTCTGACATCAAGAATGTGTGAAAGACTTTCTTTGGAACTAAATTATCTTTGGTAATTCGTCAGAATTGTGGCGCTGCTCGACTGTGGCTTGCTAAGCTGCTTAGAGAGCCCCCACTTTGCCAGAAAAGCTGTCAGCGATGCTAGAAGCAGCAGGAAGAAGGAAAAACAGAGAACTTCACAACAGCGAGGGAGGAGATTTGAGGGTGTCTATGTATAGGTGGGTTCGGAGGAGCGTAGAGAATAATCGAGAGTGGGGTTACACCTGAGCGATTTAAAGAATCCATTTCATCGATATCACATTAGTGATAACAGGTAAAGACTTCAACACTGTACGATCAATAACTCTAGGGTTTAAACCAAAGATCAGTAAGCGCAATCGGCTGTAGTGCCCAGCAGGTATTGGCCACAAATGATTTACCTTTCAAATTGACGAATACAAAGCAAATCAATCTATTTGAGGGTCCCAAAGAATCCCCCCCCCCCAAAAAAAAAAAAAAAAAACTATTTATAGCGTTACTGCCTCTTCAAAGTTAGCCTATAAGATGCAGTGGAGACCATTTAACAGGTGGACTGAACTGGGGAAAAGTATTTTAAAAACTAGCCCTTTCATTCGCCGTCATAGAGGTGGAGATCTTAGATGCCAGCTTCTATGGAACTGCTGAAATGATGCACTTAGTTGCAGCATCCTGTTCACATAGCCTACACCCGAAACATAAATTGAATATTCATGAGGAAGCAGGGCCAGTGAACTACTTAAAATATGGATGTGTTAAGTCCCATCACCGTTTCCCAAGAATCTTATGAATTAAGCTCATCAACCAAGCCTGTTCTGCAAAAAGCCTTAGATATTTGCCAGTAGTATCTATCCAGCAGCAGATAAAAATAATCAATCTTGACAAAAAATTTGGTTCTGTCATAGCAGCAAGCAAAAACCACAATAGCGGGAAAAAAAAACCAGCTTTCTTAAGCACATGTCTTTCATGGTACTGATATTATGGCCATTTTTCAAAGCGTAGGCTCCATCCTTTGAAGGCTGCATTTTTAAGTTGCTACTTCAGCACAAGCTGTACCGTTGTGAAAGCGCTTTCGATTTCAATTTCGATTCAGTAGCTGTAAATATTGTGCCGCATAAATGCACAGCTGCAATTCACGTCAACATTACTCTTTCTTGATAATTCTCTGTCGAGTCACAAGTGTTTTATCCAAAAGTGGACAGCATGACCTTCTGGACGATAATTAACAGTAATGAATTGGGCCTCCAGAAAAAGTAGGCCCATATAAACCTCTGCGTGACAGCAAGTTACCTCACTTCTGCTCAGCTTTGAGCATTGGAATTGCTTGAGAACATGGAAACATGCAATGTGAGAAAATGTTCACTTATTATTTATGAGATGGAAAAGCTACATGGCCATCTTATGGATATAGACACTGGGAATGATTCCGACAGTCCTGGAGAGCTTTCTGAGCCTGACAGCATTGATTCATTGAAATTGACCCATCTCCTTAATGTGTAAATATTATGGTTGGCGTGATGTTTGTTATTAAGATAGCTACAGTCTTTCCCGTATTCCGCCGTTGCCATGATTATTATATATTTATATTCACATCGCAAATTACCACCAACTCTTAGTCTTTATTGCAACGCTGAATATAGAGGGATATTGCGCAATGTGGCAATCTCTTTACAAATTTCTGCCACTTTCAATAAAATAAAATGTCTTTCAATTGGTTTGCACCATTTTCTTTTGAAGACAACTCAAAAACACATTTGAGTGCATTGATTTGCATTTATGGTAGAGTAGCCAATTGCCTGAATTTTCCTGATGGTGAAATGTCTTTTTTGAGTATATAAGGTATATTTCAGATATTACTGTCAGTGAGTTATACTTGTTCCTTATTAAGTATGGAAAGTGTTTACACAAGATTAATGTGTGCTTCTGTTCTTGGTGAATACCAGCAGGTCTGCGGCATCCGTCAGATAAAACTTTGTCCAAACATGTGGAACTGACAGTGTGTGGTAGCAAGAAGGTAGTTTGCCCATTACTAAGATTCCAGAGCAAGGTCAACAAAAGATGCATGCTATGGAATATGGAGAAAAGTGGTCAAATACGGGAGGGTATATATATATATTTTTTTTTTTTGCTTTTTACAATGCTGAATTATCATGAAGATTTTTTTTGTTTGTAGCCCCCTTTCTTTACTAAAATTACGAAAATATACTGAAAAGGATATCATTCTAAATGCTACAGGTGTCTTGTTTCAATTAAGCCATTTTCCCCCTCTCTGTGAAGCTCGTCTGAATTATTTCAAAAAGCCACATTTTGCTTTTGCGCAAAGGGAGTAGAAAAGGCATCTGCAGTATTACACACTACCGCCCTCAACTAAAAAACACTGAAATATGTCTATTCACCAGGATTCTGCCTTAAAATGCCGTATTGCAACTCAGAATATAGGTGCATTTAACTGGACTACAGAATTATTTTCACAGATGTCAACATCCTGCCGAGTGAAACCGTAATTGTGTTTGCATGTCTGAGGGCTACTCAACACAACAACAACCTGCTCCGTCTTTCACTTTAAGAAAAGCATTACTATTAATTGCATGGCAGGACAAACGCTTATCATGACCAACATTTACATTCCTGTGTCCAAAATAATCGAATGCAGTGGAAGTAACAGCTTAAAGAACTAAGTTTTTAAACAGTTTTATACCGAAAGCTCAATTAATAAAGAGCATTCCTTTTTAAAAATAACAGCTCAATGATGGGGGGGGGGGATCATTATTAAATATTACTCCGCAATATGACAGACAGACTAAATGGCCATCAATCTGCGCACCTGACTTCTTGACTTTGACATCTAACGCAGGGGGAAAGAAAGAAACCTCAGCTTCGTTTACACCGGAATCCTGCAAGGCTGGATTGTAGCAACAGAGTTAATTATTAATGATAGCTACCTATCTGTACCTCCAAGGATCCATCATCATTCAACGGCAAAACCATTGATGGTTATGGAACCCACTAACAAAAACACAATGCTCGCCTGAGAAGCAAGTGCTCACTTGTCTTGTCAATTGCCGATTGCTATGCAGGAACTAATCATATAATAAGCGCTTGATTTAGAAAACATTTTAATAAATCAATTAATTAAAACGACTAAGGATCTGTGAAAGCATTTGAACTACACACAAAATATATGCTGCGAAAAGCAGAAGGATATACGCAATATATGCCACTTCTTCACTCCTGATGCATAACAACTATACTCATTTGTATTCACACATCCACACAAAGATACTTTTGTTGCCAGGACGGCAAGTACGCGGAAGAATTCCCAACTCAGGAGAGATCCCAATCTTCTCCACATGCTATTGTCGTTAAATTAAAATCTAGACATAGGAAATGACCTTCGAACCACCAAAATCGCTGGGTTTAAACTGAGCCGCAAGCAATTTGGTTTAAAATGCAGTCCGTAAGTATACTCGTTAATAACTAAATATCACCCCTCCAATCCGGAGCGTTTTGATCGAAGCCTTACAGGAAATATTTACAAAGTAGAGGAATTGAGAAGAAAATAGGAGTTGGCCAGAGTTTGCCATAACCTGGTGTGTAAGAACTTGTTTGACTAGAACTACAACAAAACAACAGATCTTCAACAGTGGCGAGAATTATACTAACAAATAGGCCCACGGTTGACACATACAATCCTACGTTACAGTCGAGCAACTAAATAGTTTCAACTGCGTCCCCTGTGAATGAACCGATGTAAAGTTTTGAATGCACTATTCCAGTGCACACAAATTAACAAAAAAAAACATCAAGAATTTACAATACTCACTTCGTCCCATTTTATGAATTTACTGCCCTTCTTCAGGGTTTCGTGAAC
Source organism: Gymnothorax reevesii (assembly GCA_029721435.1). Lineage (NCBI taxonomy): Eukaryota > Metazoa > Chordata > Actinopteri > Anguilliformes > Muraenidae > Gymnothorax > Gymnothorax reevesii. The sequence continues at coordinate 11,162,028 of CM056586.1, forward strand.
GCTGACCGGTTTAAGTTGCAATGCATGGACTCCCGGCTTTGCCCCAGCCATTTTCCAGGAACGGCGGGTTGCTCAGCTTCTCCTCCGGCTTCAGCGACCTGACCAAGTCGGTGCCTGAGTCCTCAGGGTCTGGGGCTTTTCCGGGGAGCGAGCGCGAACAATCGCGGGTCCTCGGCAACTCTAAAAGCAACGTGCAGTGCGCACTTCTTCACTAGTTGACTAACACATTCAGTAAACCACACGGGCTAACCAACTAAAACTTGACGCGCTGTGCAGAAGATCAGTTTAGGCGTTCATGTGCTGTTTTCTCGCCATCGTTTCATTAACTAACACATAATTCCTTCCTTCCCCTCGTGCGTTCCAGTGCATGTCCTTTCTTCCCTCTCTTTCCTATTCGGAAGCTTCTTTGAAACTTTCACTTGCATTCAGTCCAAAATGAAACTTGTGTTCTTCCATCTTTCATGTTTGTTTGAAAAACATGCGGAGTGAGAGACATAAGAACTGCCGAGGAAGGTAAGAACACGGAGGAAAAACTGAGCGGACGAGGAAGTATTCTTCGCCTTTCTGTCTTTTCAGACAGGCATTCAACACTGTCATTCCATTTTTCTTTAAGAGGCGTGTTCCCCGTGCGTGTATATTTCGGGACAGAATACTGCAAAACACGGGGGGGGGCTCAGTTAGTCGGTGTGTGTGTGTGTGTGTGTGTGTGTGTGTGTGTGTGTGTGTGTGTGTGTGTATGCAACATTATGGCAAAAATTGAACTATTCGCGGCGACGTAAATTATGTTTAAGTTCGGGATATAAACACCTCATGCATAATATTAAAGTGTTTTAAATGCATGGCAGATCATACGAATCTCGAAAGAATAGTTTTATTAGGCTACATATAACTATGTACCGCTAGGAATGCACACTGTCTGGCTCGACAAATGACAACTCGGGCACTTTCACTGGTTGAATAGACGTCAAAGCTTTAATATGCCTAACAAGAGATTGTCAGAGTAAAAACTTGGCAGAGAGAATACCGTGTAGACGGACTTTGCAGAACTATTCTATTTTCTATAACTGCACAGGAGTGAAGGCTGTTTTTTTTCCACACGCTGACAAACGGGCACATACAAACACAGCTGTGCCATCTCTCGTGAATTCCCATTCTTAAAAAAAGCAGGCCTTGGGGATTCAAGTGCAAAAGTGGGTGTTAGTTTAAGAGATTTTCCCTTGTAAAAGATGTTATGTTTGCTTGTTAGTAATTGCCAGGGGGGCAAGGTGTGAGTAGAGTTCTTAATGGGAAAAGAAATCCAAAATATGACAGATTGTGATAAGCAAGACTAAAAGTAGGCTACATCGAGGATGAACGCAGGGCATTTCTCTTCCGTTTCAATTTCCTCTTCGCTTTTCCTCCTTTCTCAAGATTTTCTGCTGAAGTGGTCGATATGGTGGTGAAAAGGTAGAAAAAATGTACCATCAAAGCACACAGTTTTATGACTTAGTGCCAGATACCCACAAAGACGCATTGTGCTTCGAGACAGTCTCAGAAAGAGAAAGGAAATAATAAAGAGAAAGAGATGGTGTGTATTTCCGTGTCAAGAGCCTGATTCATACTGCTCCATTTAGTTTTCAACACCTGCTCACACAGTCTTCTCAGTCAGAGAATACTGTGATTAGAATATTTCAGATTACAGCAATGTAATAAGAGCATACGAATGGAAACACGCTTAAAAACTGAAGCAACAGTTGCACTGGTCACCTGATCAAATCCTGTAGGAAAACAAAGGAGACATCAATCTTTCATACAGTTTAATGTTTATTGTAGAGACAATAATAGTCACTCTTCGTACGATGTGTAGTCCGATGAATACAACGGTTTTTGAGTGCCATCTATTGGTGGTTAAGACACATTTAATTTTTTGTTTTATAGTTTAGACGGAATGTTCACTGTTCCTGTTTCAAATATGAAGCTGCAGGCTCAAACTTGGAGCTACTGAGAGGTGAACTATCACAAAACTATTTTTGTAGAGCACATGCCATGTGCCATGGTATATGATTAACTCAGTCTACGTTTAAAGCATATTCGAAAGAAAATAAAATAAAGCAAGGTGTGAATAGTAGCCTATATTTAATATGATTGAATTGCCAATATAATCATCAGATATTTCAGCCACATTAAGAAATGATAAAAGGAAACAGTTAAGTTAAAAGTTCTTTTAATGCTCAGAGGAAAGTCAGTAATGGAACTTAAGCCATTACACTGTGTATGTATATGTGTTCTGTATTGTATGCATTTGTTGCAGTTGTTCAAAACTCTTGTCCTGCTGTCATAAGGACAAAAATGAGAAGCAAAACTGGTCTCCTTACATTTCTACAACCATCACACCTGTAACTGACATTCTCTCCATTTGCAGCCCGCCCCCCCAAATCCAAGCCGGGATTTTTTTCTCCTCTTCCTTACTTGTGGCTCCCTTCATTTTGTGTGTGTGTGTGTGTGTGTGTGTGTGTGTGTGTTTGTGTGCGTGGGTCTCGGCACTCGTGCGCACGTGTGTGTTTGCGTGCATGTATGCCTCTCTCTGACTTTTCTCTGTTATTGTTGGTTTCTTCAAAAGCCCTAAAAGCGAGCCGTGAAAGAGGTTCATGCTAAATACAGGCTGTTCTCTGTTGCTACACGATGGACTCCCATTTCTGTTTCTGTCTTTGACACTCCGCTGTTTTCCCATATGAAAAATATTTTAGTTTTTTAGATGAACTACACTATTTGGAGATATAATGACTTTGAGTGTTGAGTAATGGGGAATCTGCCTTCTGCCCTCTTCTTAACCCATGACCTCCACCAACCAAGAAACTGGTCTCCTAATCAGCTTTTGCCGTCTATGATCTCCAGTGTAGCACAGTGAGGTTAACATCTCCTCTGGCCCTGCCTAATGACCGCCTCCTGTCTCCATGAAGCTCTTACGGGGCAAATGGGCATAGTGACTAATTAAAATACATACACTGAAAGTTGGTACTAATCTCCGGGTAGACTGAGGGGGGTGCAAAAATTTTGATGGGATTAATAAAAGATTTGTCAAGTCTATCACACTGCATGACTAGTTGACCTCGCTACTCTTATGCCACTATACAAGTGGATTACGACATTACATTTTCAGCACCCTGTTCAAGAGATGCATCTGTTGCGCACTCGTGTCCTGGGAAAAGTCCCTTTGAAACTTGGACTCTTTAATAAGTGTAAGCATCCCTGTTGTGGTGCATGGATGAGCCTGAAGGCCACAGATGGAATCTGGGTGATGCCAGTGCAGACTGAGGCAGAGGCGCTGATCCTATTGGTACTTGGGGTCTCAGACACCCATGAAGATCACCAAAAACCTTTGGGGAGATTTTAATAGTCATTGAAAAGCCTGAACTTCATTCCGCTTGTCTCAATACTCGCACTCGCACCCTTGTGTCCGTCATTTGCTCCTAACCGTGTAGGTGCGCGAGACTACTGGGTGTCCCATTTCCCTGATGTCCTCTAGAGGCGCTCATGAGCAGCCCCGGTTCACCTCGGATCGAATGTGTCTCTCCAGCGAGTCTGCAACAAATTGAACTTCGTTGAAACATATTACTCTCAAATCCAGGGTCACAGTGACATTTTCGCGGTGAACCTATTTAAGTTGGAGTGATGTAAGAATGAGCAGCACCTTCCAGGCGAAAGTGGAGAGGTGATGAGTAGAAGTCCGTCCCAATTTTAGGAATGTAAATTAAATGTCTTAACCTTGCTGAGGGTATTTGTGTCGTGATACACACTAATAGTTTCAGCAAGCAACGCTGGTTTTCCCTTTGAATGTTCATGCTACAGGCACAACAAGTGAAGTACTGTTTTGGTACTGTTAACGTATTTTTCTCTGGAGATGCAGTCTAATAGCAGCTTTCAAGTGTCTCTGCGTGAGATTCCATTGCAAAGCAAATACCGTAGCTGTATTTCGAACACTGACCTGGCGTTGCATTGCTAGTGAAGAGTATTGATTACCAGAAGTGCACACTCCAATACGGAAAATACACCTCTACTTTAAACTAAAGCGTGTCAGCCAGTCACACGTAAGGATTTGGTGAGAACAGCAGAAGCGCCTCTGGTGGTAAAGCTTGGAAATCGAATTGCCATCCTTCAAATTCTGCTAAAAAAATTGTGATTCGCCTCAGTTTAAGTGAAGGCTAGCGTTTTTAGTCCGCGTTTTTCATGCATTAGACAAACGAAGTGACTGTTCGCACTTATTTAAGTGAACCCAAGCACAAAAATTGATCTAATTTCGCGTTAGACGCACTTATAAGAGTGGCCAAGATGCACATTGCTCCATTACCCACACTTATTCTAAGTGTGTCCAAAGCTAATTTTTTTTTCTTGGCCAAGCTTATTTTTTAAGCTGTGGCCAAGGGAAAATTTCAGTATTGGCCACATGTGTAAGTGCGAAGTGTGGCCAAGTGATAAAAAAAATTCAGCATTGGCCATACTGTACTGTAAGTGTGAATAACATCGGCCCACACAAACGTGCACTTTGAGAAAGGTCATTGGGCTATGAGTACCTATTTGAACAGGGCTATTGGTTCTGTAAACAGTACCTCAAGCAATGCTCTGTCCAGCTACAAGCACTGCCAGTTCAACAGGGAAAAGTACGCGGCCTGCATCTTGTTAATTGGCAAGCATCGCTAAACTAAGAAAGAAATGGCGAAATCGACGTACTTGTCATATGAAAAGTAATAAACTCAAACGATGCTGACAACAGTTTTGAAAGTCCCACTAGTGAATGAAGTTGGCTAGCCAATAAGGTTGAAGAGAAAAAAGCCTGCTGCAGCAGTGAAGCTATGTAACGCAGGACAAACAAGCTTGCTCGAGAATTCAATTTCCTCATAATCCATGATGCCACAAAACAAGACATTCCTTGAAATTTGCCGTGCAGTTGAAGATATGCACGCCCCACTCCTGTTCACTGCACATGACAAAGAATCATGCAAAGCGTTTGTACAAGATAGCTTTTTTTAGCTGGGCTAAAGCTCTGAAATGATGTCGATTCCATGAGAAGTCGAGTCTACATTGAGCTGCTGTTTGCGTTGTTAGTGCTGCTAATTTACAGGCTAATGTGGCAATTTCCCTTTTAGTCGATTTTTCGGTTATGATGATTGGCCTTTGCAACAATGTTGAAGACCCACCAGCAGAAAAAGAGACTGATACCTGTGGACCAGAGTTAGAAACTCCTTTGTGGGGCAGCAAGAAACTTGTAATTGGGCCTGAGGAATGAAAGGGTTCCCTTTAACGAGGATCAGTGTTCAGTGGTATTGAACGAACCCTTCTGGGTGATAGGGCCTCCAATGATAAGCCATGCATCTTTTTAACTGTATTCTGCATTGCATGAAGACAATTCTGTGCATTTCAGAGATCCATGAATTTTGGCACCCTCCCAAATAGCCCGCGGGGCTGACTGCATGAAAACAAAGTAGGAACCCCTGAATTTGTGGAGAATTAGATATACTCAGCCCCAGCGGTCCTGTCATTTCTGCTCATGGTTTATCACATTAATTTTTTTTGCTGATGATACTCAACTTTTTCTCTCTTTTCCCCCTGATTCCCAGGTCTCCGCCCGCATCTCCGCCTGCCTACAAGACATCCAGAGCTGGATGGACAACCATCACCTGAAGCTCAACCCAAGAAGGAGATGATCTACATCCCTGCTCCATCCTCCCCTCTCCTGGACCTGACCATGACCCTGGGGGATACCACCATCTCCCCCGCGCGGAGTGTGAAGAATCTTGGGGTCCTGTTTGACGACAGGCTCTCCTCTGCTGTGAACATCGCTGCAGTGACCCGGACCTGCAGGTTCTTCCTCTACAACATCCGTAGAATCCGGCCCTTCCTCACAAGCTACTCAATGCAGCTCTTGGTCCGAGCACTGATCCTCTCCCGCCTGGACTACTGCAACGCCCTCCTCGCCGGCCTCCCAGCATCTGCCATCAGACCCCTGCAGCTCATCCAGAACGCTGCAGCACGCCTGGTCCACAACCTCCCGAGACACTCTCACGTCACCCCCCTGCTCACAAAGCTCTACTGGCTCCCTGTTGCCACTCGCATCAAATTCAAGACTTTGGTACTAGCCTACCAGGGAGTCAACAAAACAGCTCCAGCATACCTCCAGGGACTGTTCAGACCCTACACCCCTGCCAGAGCACTCCACTCTGCTACTTCTGGTCGCCTGGCTCCCCCCTCTCCACTCCTCCCCTTCCTGCTCAAGGCTGTTGTCTGTCTTGATTCCTCGTTGGTGGAATGATCTACCTATCGAGGTCAGAACAGCAGAATCCTTGAGCACCTTCAAGCGCCGCCTGAAAACTCACCTCTTCAGGCTCCACCTTTCCCCTGCTCCACTGCCCTGAATCCTGTCCCTACATCCCTTGATTTGTTACCCTTACACAATCTTGTTGCAGTTAATTCTGTTTACCTTATTTCCTGTTTGTTACTGCTTGATTTGGTTGCCCTTCATTCTGTTGCACCCTATTTTGTTGTCGGTTGACTTGATTTTCCTGCCCCTTTGTTACACTTGACCCGTTGCCCTTTTGTTGCACTTATTTTATTTTATTTTAGTGCCCTTTTTGCTCTTGACTTTGCCTCTGTTGCACTTGACCTTGTTGCCATTTTGTTCACTTGCCCTTGCCCTTTTGTTATTAGTTTAGATCTGGAACAATGGAAAGTGTTCGGTCACTTACTGTTAGCACTTGTACTTGTCTCCTTGGAGCTCTGCACTTCTGTACTGATCTTGTGCACTTTTGTACGTCGCTCTGGATAAGAGCGTCTGCTAAGAACCTGTAATGTAATGTATGTAATGTAATGGAATGAGGTGATGGCGTCCAAAGTGAAATCTTTTCATTGGGTCCAGAAACAGCTTTGGTACCTCTGGCTACAAGTAAACACAGGAAGCAAAGAAGGAAAAAACATCAGGCTTTCTGAAGATTATTACACCATATGACCCAATTAAGTCGACAACAGTGGTTCCCTAACCTCTCTACTTGACATTCCAGCCAGATCTAGCTATTGGTTGTGTTACACCTTTGGCATCCTTGACACAGCTTATCAACCTCATGCTCGGTTCAATGGGGTGTAATGGGCTGAAAAGAGCTGCGTCACTATTACTGTGCACGCTCAGAACTTACATCCTAACACAGGGCATCTACTTGACTGCAAGTTAAATCTGATTCCATCCTTGCCAGTGTGTCTTTGTTTTGCATTGTATTTGTACATTTTAGTATATATTTTGTATATATATATATATATATATATATATATATTTGTATATATTTTATTTGTATAATTCCATAGAATTCTATGGAATTCTGAGGATTCAAAGAGATATTTTTGCACTTTAGCTAAGTTTATGAAGACTGTAAGCTGGTTAGCCATCACCAATAAACATCATAGAAGAAGAATGCCTTTATGACTGACGGTGTGACAGGCACACGCATGCGTGCACGGGCGACCAATAAACAGTTTGGCTCCTGCCTGCTGTGTGTGCGGCTCTTTCATAATTAACATTGTAACATAGTATATTAAATATCTTCTCACTGTGTTGCAATATCTCAGTTTGACCACACGTTGGGGATGGAGTCACCTTCTTTTCATTTTATAGTGCCATATAATAAATGCTCCTGGTAATTAGACTCAAAAGTATGCGGTAATTGCGTTTCAAATAAATTATCAAAATATATTAGAGATATACAAACAGTTTTTTTTAAATCATATGACCAAAAACACTGCATTTAGGACCTGATAGATGTTATATTGATAGATGCTATCATATTACCTGCACTAAACCCATAAATAGCATGAATACAGAAAACTGGCAGGAAAACGCCTCGTTGCGGTAAAACGCCTCCACCCAGTGGATAACCACGAAATTACACCAAATATTAACTTGACTGCTGCCAACAATGCTGAAATTTTATTCTTGATATATCGCCACTGGAGATGTTGCCGAGCGAATACGATTTAATACAAGGTGAACTACAGCCCCATTTCCGAAAAAGTTAGGTGCAACAAATTTCAGTAACAAAAAAGCTATTTGAAAATCTTTTTCTCTTGGCTTGAATTGAAATCCACACAGTACAAAACAATTAATGTTTTAACTTATAACCTTTATTGATTTTTAATTATTTCACTGCCTTCATATAGACAAATGCTATGAATCTTAACAAATTCTACATTAATAACTCTGCTTTCATATGTCCGGGGCCGACGATTGTTCTGTATCAAAATGATTGGAAGCAGAGCAATATAATGCCAATATATAAGAAAGGGGACCGTACAGAGCCAGGAAATTACAGGCCAGTCAGTTTAACTTGGATTGCATGCAAAATACTAGAATCTGTCATAAAAGACGTGCTGGAATTATTTCTTGAACGTAATAATATCTTGAGGGATAGCAAATATGGTTTCTATAAGAGAAGGTCATGCCTGATAAACCTTCTGGAATTTTTTGAAGAGGCCACCAAGACTCATCTGAGCTAGGTATGGTGAGAAGTGGCGTCCCCCAGGGATCGGTGTTGGGACCCCTCCTGTTCCTCATCTACATTAATGACCTTGATAGAAATATTGAGATCAAATTACAAACCCAAAACCAGTGAAGTTGGCACGTTATGTAAATCGTAGATAAAAACAGAATACAATGATTTGCAAATCCTTTTCAACTTATATTCAATTGAATACACTGCAAAGACAAGATGTTTAATGTTCAAACTGAGAAACTTTATTTTTTTTTTGCAAACAATCATTATCTTAGAATTTAAAAGCAGCAACACATTGCAAAAAAGTTGGCACAGGGGCCTTTTTACCACCTTTCCTTTTAATGACACTCAGTAAACGTTTGGGAACTGAGGAGACCAATTTTTGAAGCTTTTCAGGTGGAACTCTTTCCCATTCTTTCTTGATGTACAGCTTAAGTTGTTCAACAGTCCGGGGTCTCCGTTGTCGTATTTTACGCTTCATAATGCGCCACACATTTTCAATGGGAGACAGGTCTGGACTACAGGCAGGCCAGTCTAGTACCCGCACTCTTTTACTACGGAGCCGTGCTGTTGTAACACGTGCAGAATGTGGCTTGGCATTGTCTTGCTGAAATAAGCAGGGGCGTCCATGAAAAAGACGTTGCTTGGATGGCAACATATGTTGCTCCAAAACCTGTATGTACCTTTCAGCATTAATGGTGCCTTCACATATGTGTAAGTTGCCCATGCCTTGGGCACTAAAACACTACCATACCCTCAAAGATGCTGGCTTTTGAACTTTGCGCCTATAACAGTCTGGATGGTTCTTTTCCTCTTTGGTCCGGAGGACACGACGTCCACAGTTTCCAAAAACAATTTGAAATGTGGACTCGTCAGACCACAGAACACTTTTCCACTTTGCATCAGTCCATCTTAGATGAGCTTGGGCCCAGCGAAGCCGGCGGCGTTTCTGGGTGCTGTTGATAAATGGCCTTTGCTTTGCATTGTAGAGTTTTAACTTGCACTTGCAGATGTAGGGACGAACTGTAGTTACTGACAGTGGTTTTCTGAAGTGTTCCTGAGCCCATGTGGTGATGTGCTTTACACACTGATGTCGATTTTTGATGCAGTACCGCCTGAGGTCACGGGCATGCAATGTTGGTTTTCGGCCTTGTCGCTTACGTGCAGTGATTTCTCCAGATTCTCTGAACCTTTTGACGACATTACGGACCATAGGTGATGAAATCCCTAAATTTCTTGCAATAGCTCGTTGAGGAATGTTGTTTTTAAACTGTTCGACAATCAGCTTACGCATTTGTGCACTAAGTGGTGACCCTCGCCCCATCCTTGTTTGTGAATGACTGAGCATTTCAGGGAAGCTGCTTTTATACCCAATCATGGCACCCATCTGTTCCCAATTAGCCTGTTCACCTGTGGGATGTTCCAAATAAGTGTCTGATGAGCATTCCTCAACTCTCTCAGTCTTTTTTGCCACTTGTGCCAGCTTTTTTGAAACACGTTGCAGGCATCAAATTCCAAATGAGCTAATATTTGCAAAAAATTACAAAGTTTACCTGTTCGAACATTAAGTAACTTGTCTTTGCAGTGTATTCAATTGAATATAGGTTGAAAAGGATTTGCAAATCATTGTATTCTGTTATATTGACGATTTACACACCGTGCAAACTTCACTGGTTTTGGGTTTTGTAGTTAAATTTACAGATGATACTAAATTGGGAGGTTTGGCAAATAGTTTAGAATCCACTAAAGTGATTCAGAATGATTTGGATAGAATCCAGAATTGGGCAGAAATGTGGCAAATTAAATTTAATGTGGCAAAATGTAAAGTTGAACATGTAGGTAATAAAAAACATCAGACAGGATTACTTCATTACTGACGTTATGTTATGTTATGTTATCCCTTCAGGAGCCGAATAAGCCCTCCCATCAACAATTCTTGGCTTATTTCACTGAGCAGCAAAAGTTTTTTGGCATTCAGTCCACACTTAAGTGTTTGAGACTCATGAACTTCTAATAGTTGACATGGACAGCCTGGTTAGGCAACAGATTATCGGTCACATCAATATACAGTGATGGTTTCAATTAAAAGAAGCGAAGGCGTTTTTGAAAACAATGGCATCACGCATGCTAGAGCTTATATTGTTGCCGGGAATCCAGAAAAAGAGGTATAAATATGAAAATGAATTCATTTATTAATTTATCTCATGAATATGTCACAACCCTTGTGTGAATGCCTTTTGTGTCTCCTCCCATGCAGCAACTAGCGTGTCGAACAGAAGTATTGGCTTCTTTCATTTGCATCTTGCGTGCTTCCCTCAGTCGGGCTGTGCCTCAGTTACTCCTCCTCATGTGCATGTGAGAGACAAATTTATACCCCCTCCTTTGAGTTTGCAAGTTGCTTGACTGTCACTCAGTATATACACTTTAGCACCATTCAGTATTTGTTAGTAAAATTCTTTGTCTTTTGAAAGTAAAAAGTAACCTGTAAATGTAATAATTGGCGGAAGTACTCTCCCTTGTTCAGTTCATCGGAACAAGCTCCCAAGCCTTATTCATGGTCTTCAGGACTGGGACTGCATTCCTGCTAATCTACTATCAGCTTGTTCCTCTGTCTAGTTTAGTAGGAAAAAGCTCTCAAGCCTTTTACAGTCATCAGGATTTGGACTCTGCCTCCGGTCCAGACTTGATTCCTGGTCTGGTTCATCGCAGAATATTAAAAAAAAATGTCACAGATTAATTCCTAAAGTAATAGAACATTAGTTTGTCAGCCATCTGTTGGCTGCATAGTTGCCATGTAGAATTAGACCATACTACATTTAATATTAGATGTCTGTTATTATCTTACATTTTTATGATATCACTTCATTATTTTTGTTTTTTTCTTGGGTTTTCTGTGCTCTGAGAAGTCATCCACAGATGGTCATCTCAAGATCTTGTGCAGTAAAATGGAGAGTGTTAATTTAACTCTAATAAACATGAGTCCAACAGAGCAATACTCAGAGAGTTGATTTAACACTGAGGAGTCTAACAATGAACATTTTAATGCATATGTACCTACAAAGAACATTTTACATTGAGTTGTACACAGAAGAAGACAAAAGAGGCCTATACTTCAATGAGCTCATGAAATGCCTATTTAACTATTTGGCTACTGGTGTAGTAGTGTGCAGTGATGATTATACAGGTAATAATACAGATTATAAGATAAATCAGAAACCAAGTACTATTCAAGTATTCATTTCATTGAATCATATAGATAAAAAAATATACGAAAAACAAACTTAATGTCTTTTTGAGAGAAAAAGTCAGCATCTAGTGTGGCCACCTTTTGCTGCGAATACAGCATTTCATCTTTCAGACATAATTTTCACATTTTTTAAAATTTCCTCATCTGCTAAATCATTCCATGTGGTTTGAAGTTTCAAAGATTCTTTCAAAGTTTCAACAGATTTTCTCAACTGGATTAAGGGGACCTATAGATAAGCAAAATGCCAATTTTGGTTCAAAATTTTAGTTTTGAGGTAAGAACATGAAATGGTCCTACATATAGTCCGTATCATGGAGTTGTGCGTCTTCAAGGCTGGAACAGCTATGAGTGTAGAGACTTTCAATGATGGCCAGCGAGGAATTGCCTCCATTCTTATAAAACTTGGCATAAAGGCAGGGGCACAACTCAATGAAAGGCTATCGCGAAATGGACAGAAAACATGCGAAACAGAGTGAAAAACGTGCACTAGAACTTGAAAAAAAGAAACGAATAGACGCTCGACAAGCACGTAAAACTAGGGAAGAAACACAGATTGAAGAAGAGGGAGTTACTTATGAGGCTGGTGCCTTTTAAGGAGGTAAAAAAAATCCTAAAAACCACTAAAAACAAAATACTGAATGTATTCCTCCTGAGAACATTACTGTCAAACTTTGATCACATTATTACTGCTGAACTAAAATCACGTTTTTCCGAAAATACAGATTTTCAACAAGAAAATACAGATTTCTCAGCAACTGTACCTCCACTTAACCTCATATTTGCCAATTTTCTTCATTTTGTGATGATCTATGTCTGTACAGAGCTCTTTTTGCAATATGTACCTCTGAATATGAGTAAATCAATTTAATTGGTCCCGCCAAGATTGATTTAGGGGGGTCAAAATCAATACTAGAACATAGAAACCTGGGGAAAAAAAGCTCTGTAGTGACATTAGGAATGTTTTTTCCTTCACATTACAGCTGAAATTCTAACCAAACACTGTTTAGTTATCTCAATAACTGAGTTTCTCTAAGTAGCTATATATTCATTAAAACAGCCGTTGCCATGGCAACCACTGATGTGATGCGACAGAGACTCAGGTTTAAACAGACAAGAAGAAGATAATTACCCAAGGAGATACAGGTTGGATGATTAACTGAAAGAACAGGTAAAAGCAATTGGGAAATCATACCCTCTGTCCAGGAACAAAAACAAGTCAAAATGTTGTTACTTAGTATAATATGTGAATAATATGATTATTTTTTATATTAGCAAATCAATAAAACAGACACACACACCAACACATGCATACACATGTACACAGGCTATAATTTGTCACATCTGTATGGATGCTCTCGGCCTACACTAGCAAAGTTTTTAAGCTACCTGGCTGAGCAGAATTTCAGCAAGCAAGTATTGTGTTATGATTTTGGCATGAAGTCAGCTAGTAAGCCTTTATTTTGGTTAGGTATTATTTTATTATATAAGATTGTGGTGCACTGACTTTCTCAGAAATAAAACTCTAGGAAGTCTTGACTCTTCAAAATCATTTATATCAGAGGTGTCACAAATAACAGAAAAGTCTGGGTTTTTTAATGAAACACCCTCCATGTGACTCTCATATTAACAGTGAAACAAGGGCGTACGAGTGTCTCCTTGCAAAAAAAAAAGAAGCTTATTTTGTACAATAGGAATATGAAAATACTGCACCTCAAAACCACTTCTTTTGATTTCCTCTCACCAATAAAATGATTTTGACGCAATTTCAAGACAAGTAAGGTCACTACCATCCAAGAAAAGAGGGGAGTAAAAGGGGGTGCGGGCATCTTGCATCGGGGTGGGGGGTCTTACCCCAGTTTACACTCTAGCAAAGCAATCCTTTTAGTAATTTTGTGTCTATTAACAAGTAAGATCAGCGTACTTTCCGGACACTTTTTTCATTTTATCATAATCGTTAGCCTAATACATAATTCTGAACAGATACAGCTTTCATTTGTGAGAAATGAAACATCACCGGTGAGGAGAACGTTTTCCCCCACTCATCCCAACTTTCTTGAACATTTTTTTTCTGAGCGTGAAGTCACGCTGCCTAAAAATGGACTAAAACCTGCAACTTTTCAAAAGTTCCTAATTCAATCAAGACCATTCTAAGTTCCGACCAAATCGAACCAAAACGACTGGCTACAACTCTCCATGTGTCTTTGAGTTTGTTAAAGCTCTGATATACGATTTCATTGAAAATGTATTCGAGTGTTAAAAGCTGGAAAGCGGAGCGCAAATCACGTGCAAGTGGCCCACATCTCGATAAAACGTGGAAATAAGGGATTTAGGGTTGAACGTGAGCGCGTTTACAGCAGATTTGGGGGGGGCGGCCGGGCGCCTGTATGAGCGACGTGAACATGAATCAACTCCGTTCGGGGGGAGAGAGGGAGACACGGGGAAGGACGGCGAGAGGAGACGGGGCACGAGGGAGGTCTCACTTAGGACGAGAAAGCAAACGTTTAGTTTTACATTACGCTCTTTACTGCGCCGTTGGCCAACAGAATAAGCAAAGTATAAGCCTTTGTATCTTCAGTTATTTTCATTTGCTTGAATATATATATTTTTTGCATTTAACTGTACCGTTGCAAATAGCTTAGCCTACTGTTCATTCAAAGGAAAACCAAACTCTGCAAGCTCTGAAATAGACCGCTTCAGCATTTTTACTCAAGACGAACGCAAGCTCAAAGCTGGAAAACATGCTCTGACAAGATAAACATTGGTGGATCATTTTTTTTAAATATTTGACATGAGCATCGGAAAGGGGACATTTGAGTCGGTTCAGCGTTCTGTTTGCATGGTTTAATTTGCTCTTTGTTTAATTTTTGCTTACCGAACAGCCTGAAGCAAGCTGCATGACAGAATAAGAATTTCTAGGCTACAGCAACCTATTTCCAAATGGGATATAATTCGAGTTTGTAATAAGGCGCCACAGTAACGAAATATTACATTTTGAACCGCTCATTGTTACTGAAAACGGATAAAACGTTGTGTAGGATATACATTCACATTTGGTGCCTCCTGAAGATAGTAGGACTATGGCGGCGGTAACGAGCCCAGAATCAAGCACACAACCTCGGGTATATTTCCAAACGCCTCCCGGTACCGAAGAAACTGAACCTCCTGTACGGAAACAGGGACGGGTGACTGTGAAATATGACCGAAAAGAACTGAGAAAGAGACTGAACCTGGAAGAATGGATTATTGATCAGCTAACGGATCTATACGATTGCGAGGTGGGCTATTGTATTCCCTTTATTCTAGACCTTCGGAACTGAAAGACAAATTTTCTGAACTGTTGTGGTGTGGATATTTTTTACCATTAAAACAGTCGATCGGTTCAGATTGAGTCTCAATACCTGATAATAACAGTGACACTTGGTAGCTCGTTACATTTGTATTGCAAAAGTAACACCGCAAACTGTAGCCGAGTCTTATTTTGAAATGCAGTAGCCTTCGGCCTTTAAAAAGTAGGCTACTTTAATTCAAATTAACCTGGAGCAGGGACGTCTCACGTTTATCGCTAAATGTTGGCCTATGAAGAGAACCAGGGCAACTCCGAGATGATCGCTTTTCGGTACTGAAAGCCGTACCGGTGCCACTTAATGATGAACTATAGGGTGCGCGTGTGCGCTGCGCGTACTCAGTGGGTTCCAGGAACTGACCCACATTCTAAACGTGCGATTTCAAGGGATTCTGGATGACCAAAGGTTGTCTTGTGTAAACGGATAGTTGGGTTTCTCTGAGATCTCGAATTCTTTTTCTTGGGGACCAGTTTGAATCAAAAACTAAACGTGTCTGTGTTAAGATTTTTATTGAGGGTTCAGTCAGTACACCTTGAGGTAGAGATAACTGCAGGACTTCGTGTCTAGTCAGTAAGAGTAGATGACGAAAACCTATAGCCAAGGACAATGAAAGATAAGCGCTCCAATTACATACCCTATTGAGCCATTTAGATAGTACATCAGTTATATTATTGGAGGGGGCGTTACACGGACGCATTCATGGTACATTGAGTTTAAGGTAAAAACCGGCGAGGGAAGAGGAAGATTTACAGAACACCGGTATCGTGACAAAAGAGGAGAACATGTGGCTGAGGCGTTTTCCCCCTTCCCCCTACCGTTCCCTTTCTCTCGGTGCGGCGTGAAAGCCGAGACTACTTGTGATCCCCCGTTTATTCCGTCTATCTTCTTCACTCTGGTGATCCCACGTACAACTAACTTGACAAATGTGGGAAAAGGCATGGCTGACTATGTTCTCCATGATAATACTGAAATACATGCGTGTTCGAGAGTGTGGCCTGTGCAGTGCTGGTTGCCATGGAAGGGAGCCGTTCCTGGCTGCTGTTAGGACAGTAAACCTCCTTTCTGGGATCTGGATACTCATGGTTGGCCAGTTAGTCCATTTGTTTTAGTCAATCTGGGAACAAACTGTTTGTGCTCATAAATATGTGGACCAGAACAGGCTTGAACCCCTGTGTCAGAGAGGCATAAGTGTCCCACAGAGAAGGACAGAATGAGGAGACGTGGCTACGGAAGGGGAGAGGAGGGCCAGAGAGGAAAACGCAATAGGAAGAGGAGGGAGGAAAAGGAGGAAAGCATGAGAATAAAATGAAAAGAGAGGAAGAAGAGCGAAAGTGTGCTCGTGCAATATGCCTGCAACACAGAAAATGGGAGCTTTGGGAGTTGGCTGAACCCAGCACAAGATGGTTACACTTCAGCTCCACAAATGTTTTCATCTGGTGGCAGAAATGAGACAAAAATGAATGGTGTAAATATAGCGAATTTGTGATATGATGTTGCCAAATTGATACTGATTTTTGTGTTTTGGCTTGTCGACACGGGTTTTGTTTTAAATCTGTAAGCCAAGCATAAGAATTGCATAACCAAGTCTTAAATAAATTTTAGAAAGCTGAAACGGAGAATAAGTGTGTGTGAAACATTAGGAGAACAGAAGTTCAGTAGAGTGCAGTGGGGGAGAAAAAAGTCATAAAAAGGCGGCAAGGAAAAGGGGTGAAGTGAAAAGGCAGACGGGAGTTGGAGTGCAGATGGATGGAACAGCTGCACTGGAGTTCACACCAGTCTTCCACAAAGCTGAAGTTTCCCTTCTCAAGGCATTTGTTGAGCCAGGTTTAATTTCAGCACTGAAATCATTCCCCTGCATTAGTTCTTTCCTCACTGTCATGAGCATCTAGTCCTCACTATTTCTCTCTCTCTCTCAACATTTCTCTCGAACTCTCACACTCCGTGAAATGAAAAAAAAGTGTAGGCTTTGGATGACTTTTGACATCAGACAGATAACAGAGATTGAACTGTTTCAAACTTCCTGTGTGTATTCAGATGAGTTGTTTCTAACCCAGAAAGCGGGAGAGGGCAAACGCATGAGTCACATCCTGAGCGGCGTCCAGGGAAGCTATGAGTAAATTGCTCAACTTTGGCAATTATGGATTCCAGTGCCTCATATAACTGGTCATTCCATGTCTGAATTTTTTGACTGTGCCTAAATTCTTTTTCTGAATCTCATTGTGCCATATTAGAAATTGTGCAAGCAAAAGTCCAGATAAATGCGGAATGACTATTCAAAGACCTTATAAGCACTTCCCAGAAAGGTGATAGAGCCTTAGAGACATGTTAGTCATTTGTTGGGGGAGGGGGGTGGTATATAGAAGAAACCTGCATTCTGCAACTTCAAAGGAAGTCGAGCTTTACTGTGGGTCACTCGAACAAAAAACCCATGACCACCTTGTTTACATGAGCACTGGTGCGCCAGAATAGCTGCTATATGCTTTGCATAATTATTAATAGGTTTACTGATGCATAGAGAATTTGCTGAGTGTTGAAATGAATTAAATCTACATAAAAACATTCTTCTCAAGCAAGTGCAGTGTTTACTGATGCTTTGTACGGGCTAGGACCATGGACGGAATTCACACTTTCTGCTCGCTCCAGTAAATGCTTGTTTATTTGACAAACCTTCAGTTCTTGATTTTATGCAGTGCTTTGAAGATGGATCATTTGGTCTGGCTAAGCTCATTCTCAAGATTTGGCTGTTGCTTTAGTCTTAAACTAAATATAGAGTAAAATATGTGGAGTGGTGTTGCCTGAAGAGCTTATCTGAGCTTATTCTGATTGCTGGAGTGTGCATTGTGCCTCTGAAATTGGCAGTCAGCCAGTATGAGTGCCATACTGATGGAGTGGAAGCCATTTTGAAATACTAAATGACTAATGAAAATTGACTGTCATCTACATATTGGCTCAATTTGTGTATGTTTGTATGCACATATGTGTGCATTTGTGTGTGCGCTCATTTTTTTTCCTGTCATAGCCATGATTATAGGTGAGTGAAAACACATCTCATGCTGAAACGTTTTGGTCGATGGGTCCCCCCCCCCCCCCCTAATACTTTCTTGTATGAGCACACTGTGATATTTTTAGGTTAAAAGTGTATTGATAATTGATATAGCTTGTAAGCTGTGTGATGCAATCATGAAGTTTACTTCATACTCTTTGTGTCATGCAGTACGGGTTCCTACAACAGCCATTTAGGCTACTTTTTCTCTGAACTTGAAGTAGGAATTGAGTTTGAACCTAAGAAGATTACATCATAGGCACAGAGGATCCATATACAGACTAAACTCTGCTAATCCCATTAAGTCGGCAACTGCTGTAGTCTGTGTCCTGTCCTCCATCACAACTGGCATAGTGTTTGTGTTTTGTGTTTTGTTTTTCCTCCTTTTTTCAAGATCAGGTTTGCAAACTGGTCGATCCAAAATGGAATGAACAGCATTCTCTAACAGTTACCCTCAAGTTCTCGAACTTGAATCCTCAAACTGGGTCATCAAACCTGTTCTTAATGGGTTTTTTTTTATTATTGAAATAAAGAAAAGAAAGATTAGCTACATGTATCTGCAATTTTGAATAATGCTGATTGATATTTTTGCAATATCACGTCCAGAGTTTTATTACTTTGTCTAACCTATACGAGGAGAGCTCATTTCCTTTGATAGTGTTGTGTGTCTTTGGAGTTATCATATGGTTGATGACGTAAAATTATTGCAAACAGATCAAGACTAATAGTTTCAGCTCAGGGGTCATCTGTATGGGACGTCTAAGGTGCTCATAGGGCCATGCTCTGGTGCAAATGTTTGAGCTGTACAAATTTTAAGTTCACACACAGCATAGTCGCATTGTTCTGTACTGGGGTGCTTCTTGTAACCGGTGGATTTTGCCACATGAAATCGGTCTAACTAAACGACTTATCGATTTCCCAACCATGCTTGCTCATTGCCCTCTACTTGACCTTAAAATGGGTAGCGGTTGTTTGGGGGGCTAAGATATATACGACTGATTCAAACATTTGTAGTTTCATTGGGGCTCTTTGTCCGCATGGATAGGTGTACGACTGATTCAAACATTAGTAGTTTCATTGGGGCTCTTTGTCTGCATAGGTAATTGTGGGCAATATATTTGTCACCGAGGGAAGAAAGGCTGTGGCCATCCAAGCGTAATGGGTCAGTGAAGACCTGGAGGGGTGGGTGAGGATTTATTCTGTGGATTGAGAGGGATGTAGATGCAGATGGACTGAGGGAGAGAGGAACCGTGGCCATTGTTCTGCTCTATCACAATGCTACACTCCGCAGAAAGTACTTTGGTCGGTATGTATTCATATCAAAGCAACAGGGTAACAAAATACACAAACCTTTCAGCAAGCAGCCGACTTCACCTCATGGGTCTTCTTTCTGGTCTGCAAGTCAGACTTAATGCAGAATTTGAGGGATCTTCAGATCTCATAAATTCATGCTTAGTTTCCAAGGAACAAGCTGAGCTGCATTTTTCAGGCCTGGTGTGGGTCTGTCATGGTGCAGACATTCATTTTGAATGATTTATTGATTTTTTTTTCTTTTTTTCTTTTCTTTTTAAATCCTAACCTACCCCCGAGTGGCTCCACTGATAAGGACACTGCTGCGTGTGCAAACATGGCCTACGGGGCAACATCATTAAGTCCAAACCATGCTCTCTCGTTAACCTAGGGTTGCCAGAGATTTGGCTTGCGACTGGACTGACCAGTTTTCAGATGCTTTGGCCGGGTCTGGTCAGTGGGATTGACTTTAGCGCTTTATCCTTATTAAGCTTAAAATTCTACTTGTGTTCACGTAAATTCATCTGCATCACAGCCAGCATCTGACTTCCTTGTATTCGATGGGTTTGCTGCTGCCCTCACACTGCTTCAGCACTTTTTGACAAATGCTTTGATTGGTGGAAAAACTATCTCGCCTTTGATATCAGCCAGTCGCGAGAGACTACCACAATTTGAGACGTGCCTTACATGGGTAGGTGTTTAATTTGGAATGATGGGCTATGTTGTCACATAAATAGCTGGCCTTAATATTAACTGCCTGGCAGTGTAATAGGAGGTAAACTGAGAGACGGCAAACTGCAGTCTGTGAATAAAGAAAATGATGAAAGTCCTTACAAGCCAACTTTAAGTGTGGCGTGCTGGAGAGCTTCTGCTACTGCTGATTTTTCGACAGTTTCAGCTGAGGTCTCTTCTAAATTATTCATGCTTTGAATTTGGTGGAAAAAGTTCAAGTAGGAAAGTGTGAATCTGGTGTGCTGCACTGTGTGTGTACTCTGGTGCAGATAAACATGTCAGATGCAGATGCGAGCAAGTTTTGAGTGACGTTGCTAGGGCAGCCTCATACGGCTTCCCTCCCAAACCACCAACCATTGCCTAATGCAATAAATTATGTCAGCTAAAGCAGCATTTTGGAACAACTTTGTCTAAATGTTTCCAAGGTTAGTGTGACATCTTTGCGCTGTCTGGTGGACACAAGTTTGGTTATATCCGGATGGAAGTCTGGCAGCCATCCTTGATTGTGAGTGCACAGAAATGAGCATCTATTGTTTTAACTTAACAGTTGGAGTTGGACAGAGTATGGTTTACCTACAAACAACTCAGCAGGCTGCTGGCTTGGCATTTCATGTGGGAGAAAAATGGGAAAAAAATGTGAAACTTGAAACTTCTGTTCATGCTGTTCAAGCATTGCTTTAATTGTCAATATTTTTGTCATCTTTTGGAAAACCAGATGTGAACTGTGGGGAGTCTTAGACTTGCCAAGTTCAATATTTATGCAATTGTATTTTTCTAGGGCTGATTTTTATGCAGAAGTATTTCTTCTGATCAATCACTTCTCTCTGAAAATGAAAGCTGTTGTTGTATTTCATTTTTCATGCAGTTAATGTTAAAATTTTTAGTTTTCCTGGAGCCTTATGAGATTAGGATTGTTATGATACTTACACCCCAAAAATCATTGCAAGTATCCTTGTTAAATTAGTTTAAGGATGGCATTGTTGTGTGCGGTTATTGACTTAAGGAAACCGTAAACAGGATAGCATTACTTAAGTACTTACCATTATATGGAGTCCTCATTAATTATCTTCCGAGCCGCTGGATCACTTCACTCCCAGTCTCTTTATCTCTCATACATCATTCCATACCCCCTCTGTGTGAATCACTAGGCTTGACAGGAAGTCAATTGTATTCTAAATTTTAACCCTGAGTTGCCTGTCTGGAATTCGGTGCCTGTGG
This sequence comes from Gymnothorax reevesii, assembly GCA_029721435.1. Lineage (NCBI taxonomy): Eukaryota > Metazoa > Chordata > Actinopteri > Anguilliformes > Muraenidae > Gymnothorax > Gymnothorax reevesii. The sequence goes on from CM056586.1 coordinate 11,183,412, forward strand.
CAATGAATGGTTTCAAATCTGACAAGACTCGATCAATTTAAGTCCCGCAGCGGCAGCGACATTGTTATGTGTTTGATTGCTTTCGAAAATGTAAAAGTAAATCAATTAAGTAATTAACTGTATTCCAAATCGACCTGTAAACTTGGGTTTATGGGTAAAATGCAGATAAAAACAGAAGTAATCTGTTAATTCTCTTTTACATACTTTCGTTGAAATCGGTAAAAAGAAAAATAAAGTTTTACCCCTTCTCCTTGTATTGATTTTTGTTAATATTGTCAAATTTCAAATTTGATGCCTGCATTACATTCCAAAACAGTTGGGACAGGGGAATGGAAAGACTGGAAAAGTAATGCAATCTTCAGAAAAACGACAATTTGGAATATTCTACTTGTTCACAGATGAATTTATGCAAGTTAATGTAATTCTGATTGGGTTTAAAATGAGCTGTCACTAAAGGCACAGGTATTTAACTGCAAGATAGTTCAAGGTTCAACATTTTGCAGACAAATAGTCTAACAGTTTAGGAATATTGTTTCCCAGATTTCACCCTTGACTACCCATAATGTGGTGAAAAGACTACAAGAATCCAGAAAACCAGAGCAATCTTCACGCATAATAGAATAGGCCGAATACCAAATTGGATTTGCGTGACCTGCGAGCCTTCAGACGGCATTGCATTAAGAATGGACGTGATTCTGTGATGGACATGAACATGTTTGTGTAAATGCATTAGAGGACCAGAGTCAGTGAACTCAGTTTTTCATGCCATCATCAAATGCAAGTTAAGATTATATCGTGCCAAGAGGCGGTCATATGCCATCCAGAGAAAAAAAAAAAAAAAAGGGGCGGCACAGTGGTTAGCACTGCTGCTTCTCAACAATAAGGTCATGGGTTTGAATCCGGCCTGGGGCCTTTCTGTGTGGAGTTTGCATGTTCTCCCCGTGTTCGCGTGGGTTTCCTCCAGGTACTCCGGTTTCCCCCACCCACAAAAACATGCCCCATAGGAACACTCCAACCAGTACTCCTGACCAAGGAACTGGCTTTAGAACTGGAGTTGGTCCCCGGGCGCCGCTCTGTGGCTGCCCACTGCTCCTAACTATAGGATGGGTCAAATGCAGAGGACAAATTACCCCACGGGGTTCAATAAAATATATCTTTAAAAAAAAAAAAAAAAAAGAAGCATTTGCGACTTCTCTTGGCTCAAACTTATCAGATATGGACTGGCGCTGAGTAGAAAGGAGTAATGTGGTCTGCCAATTCAATCTTTCTGATTTTTTTTAATGGAAATAAAAGATGTAATGTGTTCTTAAGGTCAAAGGGCTGAAGCACCATCCCAACTATTATCAGTGACATGCTCAAAAGCCGGCATCTGTCATGGTCTGGGGCTGCATTAGTAATCTTTTCCTGGGCAGCTTGCACATCTGTTCATGCACAACTGAAGAGTACGCATGCATTTTGGAACAATATATACTGCCTTTCAGGTGTCATCTTTTTGGGTATACCCCTGCTTTCTCCAGCAGGATATGCTCAGTAAGCTACACAATTGTGTTAAAACCGCATGGCTTCATAGTTCGAGTGTCGGCACCTTTGACTTTACGATGGCTTATGAAGTGCAGAGACAGACACGAGAATGTGGAATGTTGACTTTTCACCAACAGAAGTCCTTTCTCAGGTGAAAATGGGAACAAATTACACTTTTTAAACAAGCGATTGGTGTCCTATGTTTTAAAAAGACTATATGAAGTGCTATTAAAAGGAAAGGTGGTGTTACAACAGTGAACGTGCATCTATCCCTACGTCATTTGGACAAGTAGCAGACATCACATTTTGAAATGGCAGTTATTTTCAAAAAAAACTATGAAGCTGATTAGTTCAAACATTACTCATTTTCTTTCCTAACTTCTTTCGTCTGAATACAGGTTCAAAAAGATTTGCAAATGATTGCACTTTATAGATTTATTTTCCCAGTTCTCGTAGAATTGAGGTTGTATGATTGCAGGGACATTTTGATCAATTGAATTTGACAAATACTGGATTGAAAAGTAATGGTTTAAAAAATCAATTTTTTGTTACTACTGCAACAAGCAAGTGTCATAGTGCAGGCGCTCTTATTCTCTCCTTATCCATTCTCCCGCTACATTTGGGGCCCAGTCAGAGGGGAAGTCTGGACTGTGTACGTTTTGTTGTTTTAAAAGCTGCAAATTCCTGATAAGCAGTTGAGTGTGACCTGTGGTAGCTGGACGTGAATGGGAACGGCCCTGCCGCTGCCCCCATCCTGCAATCCCCTCTCCCCTAAGGCCCTCCTGCCTTCTTCACCATCACCAGGGACATGCAAAATCTCTTTGCGCATCTGTCCCGATATAATGTGGTAAAGAATTCATATTTGCAGACATGCATGGCTGGGAGAGGGAGAGAGAGGATGAGAAAAAGTGAGGAGCAGGGGAATGAAGACAGAGAGGGAATGAAAATCTGCATTATCGGTTGCAATTAGTTGGGATTAGCCTACTCTGGAGTATGCTAACATTTTCTCTTAACAGGGAGTGCCGTTTGCTTGTTGCTTTGAATCATAAAAGCCTGCTTTTCCTGCTCTGATGGCATGATCAGGCAGGACGGCAGTACACTCCGTGCAATTAACTCTGGCCCCAGGGGAACTCCACAGCACTCACAGGGTACAGTAATGAGAGGAGGGACAGTTCAGGATATGAGTGTCTGTCGACTGGATGTCCGGTGTTATGCTTCCTTTTGTAACCTGCGAGAAGGAAACTTCTCTAGTGAGGCTCAGTTGGTCACCAGATGCGACCAAAAACTCTTAAATTTCTTCCACAAATATGCAATACCTCTTTGCCACCCTCCCTCTATCTAACCTGATCTCTTCCTTATGGTAACCAACCTCCACCCACTCTAATCCTCTCTTCTTCCTGTGTGAATCTTCCTGCCTCGATTCTTTCATTAGCATTACCCAGAGTTGTACCACCGGTTTCAGCAGTGATTGTTGGAAGGATATTCAAGGTGTGTATATTCCTGTAACTGCTCCACTATGAAGTACTCACAAGCATGTTATCCATCTGACACTTCACATCACTTGCTCACATTTGAATTCCAGGCTAAATTTAACTGACGCTCTCATGAAGTTGCAATCATTGGAAGTGAGGGCGGAAATGGACTCCCACAAAATATTTGAACCTGATATAACTACTAATATCTTTGGCGATTATGACGAATTGGAGAGGGCACAGTGCAATGGCGACCACCCTTGTCGAACTACGACACAGTGGAATTTGTGATCGCAGCTCTTGTGTAGCAACGTAATGTAATGAGACAAACGACCGCACTCTTGGACACGGCTACGGAATTTGGGGCTGATTGCAGATTCCAGAGCAAATAATCCACTTTCTGGCGAAATTCTGCTTCATGGAGTACTGTTGCATTAGCTACAGACACTATACAGTCATGTAGAATTTGATAATTCCCAAAGTTTTTACTGTTTGCAGTGCAGCATTATAGTGTATGGCTCCTAATCAACATTTAGCTACCATTACTAGATCAATCTTTGAATCTTTTCATGTAATTTCAGATGAATGCATATGTTTGCATAAGAATAGCCTACATTTTTATATATCTTTTGACCAAGAATGTCCTCATTGTTTAATCAATTGCATTGGGATGTCGTATTATTTTTAATATGTTATCATTATTTTGTGATCCCCATTGCCTGAGCCGTTGGCTACCTTGAGATATTTGAAGTTCACACTGCAGGGATGGGTTAGATTGTACTTACTGGAGAAATACAGCTTGCCTTATATGCTCACTGATGAACTCCGGTGAAAGGGACTGATGCTCACAGGACTGCATCCCTCTTCTTGTGCTGTGAGGTTTGACGATGAACTCGACAGTGCTGGAATGTGTGGCAGTATCCAGCTGTAACTGACCTTCACTCCTAGTGACTCATTACATCGTTTCTGACTGACTGGGCTTATGGACCCCCGAGCCCCACATTTGCTGCCTGCGCCAGGCTGAAGCTGCTCTCTGGATTTTTTTGTACTGGCTTGAGGGATTTCAATATCTAGGGCACTGTGTGAATCAGAATGTAGGTTTTTATGCCATGGCTATAATGGCAGTTTAGGTCTGTTTGTAGTTCTTACTGTACCGTTAATGGGGTTGGTTTCCACTTAAGTTACCTTCTGATGTCCTTCAGCTGAAGTTGCAGTCATGTGGTGTATTTTTTTCTGTTCAGATGGGTTATTGATTTTTTTTTTTGCTTTAGTGCAATTTGTTTTTTTGTAGCTGCGACTGCAGGGACAATATCACAGTAATCACAATGTGGGGATGTAGTCGTGTTTTAGTCGCAATTTTCTGGACAGCTGTTGTTCTGCTGTTCATCTTGGCTGGAAATTGGCATTTTATTTCTGCTTTAGTGAACAATTACTGAACAGGCTGCTTAATGTGAAGTGCTATGGGCGAGAAGGGGGATTGTGTGTGTGTGTGTATGTGTGTGTGTGTGTGTGTGTGTGCGTGTGTGTGAGAGGAGGTGGGTGGTGGGGTGGTGGTGGTTTGGAACCTATTACTTCTCTGCTGTGGAAAAGAACAAGAGCAAGATGGTGGAAATTCACAAATGTGCTGGACGAATAGATTCAGTGTCTGTTAAAAGAAACGAGCTGCGCGTGAGTATGGGGCGTATATTAAGGGTCCGCTTAAGCAGTCATCCACACTTCATATGAGTACTTTGGAGGTACAGACGGTTTCACCTTTCAGTTTTCCTTTTGTTTCTCGAGTTTTTTCCTCTCACCCCCCCCCCCCTTCTCTCCCCTCTCCTGCCCTTTTACCCCCCCTTCCTGCCCTCTACCCCACCCTCCCAGTGACGGGCTGGTAACACATGGTTCCAACATGTTGAAAGGAAAGAGGTTTGTGACCAGGCACCTCTCACTGTGTCTAATGGTGGCGGGCTAGCAAGCTGTCCGCGGCACACACAGTAACACAGGCTCGCTACCTCCCTGCCCACAGCACTCACATGGTAATGCGGGCACTGATGCGTTACCAGCACTGGCAGACTCCTTATGTCACCCTCTCTTCCTCTTGACCTGAGTGTATTTCTCACTTAATATTTTGTATTTATCTTCAGTCATTACTCATTTCACTCTTCTCTTGTTTTTCTTTGATCTGTCTCTCGCCCTATGCCTGTCTTCTCTCTGTGTCACGTTATAGTTGCAGCAGAGGTGACATTATCGCTAATCTTAAATCCGAGGTCTTAAAATTCCATAACAGTCCACATCCACTTATCTCAGCCACCCTCTCCTCAGCAGAACTCACTTTCCCCTCCCCCATCCAGCTCTATATTCTATATTTAGCTGGGAAGTTTCACATTTAATCAGGATTCCATACCTATTTCTGTTTGGTCTTGGAGTCAGGAAGTCGATGTAAAGGTCTGTGTGTGCGTGTGAACTGTCTGTTTCGCTGCATTGTGTTAATGTGTGAGGCGGGTGCGATGAGCTTGCATGTGTTAATGTAAGTGTTTGGTGTTCGCTTGTCGCTGAGAGCGAGAGAGAAGTAAGGCTTGGAGTGAGAAGAATCAAGAATCTGTCTGTCAATGCATCTGTGTTTGGTTCTGTATCAATGTGACTGTGTTTGGGGCGTGTGGGGGGGGTATTTGGGCAGGGGAGGGTAAGATGCCGAGGGGCAGGTGCAGTGACAGCTGGTCTGGTGAGCTGTGGGGGGGAGGCAAGGGGGAGAGAAAAACATTGAGCAAAGTCAGAGAGTACAGGGGACTCTCACAGAGCTACTAATGGTCATACTGCGAGTAATATTGTTTATATGAACACAGTCTGACTGCAGAGTTAGCCAGAGATTATGTGTGCTTCTTCATAGTCCATACTATTTCATCAGTTAGTTGCCCTTTTAGTTGGTTTTTGAATGTGCGTTAGTGTGTGAGTGTGCGTTATTGTGTGAGAGAAGGTGTGAGTGTGCGTTACTATGGGAGAGAAAGTGTGTGTGCGCGTTAGTGCGTGAGAGCAAGTGTGAGTGTCCGTTAGTGTGTGAGAGAAAGTGTGAGTGTCCGTTACTGTGGGAGAGAAAGTGTGTGTGCGCCTTAGTGTGTGAGAGAAGGTGTGAGTGTCCGTTAGCACGTGAGAGAAAGTGTGAGTGTGCGTTACTGTGGGAAAGTGTGAGTATACATTTGTGTGAGAGAAAGCGAGTGTGTGTTGGTGTGTGAGGGAGGGTGCGTTGGTGTGTGAGGGTTTGTTAGTGTGAGTGAGTGTGTGTGTGAGTGTACGTTAGTGTGTGAGTGTGAGTGTGCCTTATTGTGTGAGAGAAAGTGTGAGTGTGCGTTACTGTGTGAGAGAAAGTGTGTGTGCGTTACTGTATGAGAGTGAGTGTGCGATAGTGTGTGAGTGAAGGTGCGTTAGTGTGTGACAAAGTGTAAGTGTGTGTTAGTGTGAGAGTGAGTGTGCATTAGTGTGTGAGTGAGGGTGCGTTAGTGTGTGAGAGAGTGTGAGGGTGTGTTAGTGTGTGTGTGTGTGTGCGCGCACGTTTGAGTGTGCGTTAGTGTGTGTATGCGCTAGTGTGTGAGTGTGCATTAGTGTGTGTATGTTAGTGTATGAGTGTGAGGGTGCGTTAGTGCGTGATTGTGCATTAGTGTGTGAGTATATGCATTATTGTATGAGAGAGTGTGAGTACGTTAGTGTGTGAGAGTGCGTTGGTGTGTGAGAGTGAGTGTACGTTAGTGTGTGAGAGTGCGTTGGTGTGTGAGAGTGAGTGTACGTTAGTGTGTGAGAGTGAGTATGCGTTAGTGTGAGTGTATGCGTTAGTGTGAAAGTGTGCTTGTGTGAGAGAGTGAGTATGCGTTAGTGTGAGTGTATGTGTTATTGTGTGAGAGAAAGTGTGAGTGTGCGTTAGTGTGTGTGAGAGAGAGTGTGAGTGTGTGTTTGTGTGTAACTGTCTATCAAAGAGCTAATGGAGAAGCTGACAAAAGAGAGGACTGTGCTGTCTAAGCAGATAAACGGGGAAGAACGGCTACATATGCACAAGGAGACTCTCTCACGCGCACACACACACACACACACACATGCATTGTATTTAGTGGTGGAAAATTGGGAGGGTGTGTGTGTGTGATAGAATAGGATGGGAAAAATTAAAAACAATGTTATTTAACCATTCTTTTTTGAAGAAGAGCAAATTTTATGTGAAATGCAGAGAATTTGGACTGAAATTAATGCTGCTGGCAGCCAGAATCACGATTAAGTATTTTTAACATAGACAGACTGACCACCAGGAAAAGTGTTGAGCCAGGGGTCAGAGATTGTAAAAAGCTGGTAAATAGAGGTCCTCTCTAAACACGTCGTGGTATGAAGCCATACTCTACACAAGGTCAAAATGGTCTTGTGAGTTTGAATTTATTCATAACATTCTAAGAATGTTCTCTGTGGTTTGCAGTGTAGTTTTTGGGCTGTCTGTAAGCAGTGAGACATTGTTTTTATATATATGCCTGTATATAAAAAAATCTCCCATAAATGAAAAGCCATGTCATACTGTATATGTTCGATATTACACACGTGTACTACTGCTTTTTTGCGTCGTTGGTCATATTGGGATGAATACTTCGCTTGCTAGCATGATAACGCTTTTTATCAAGAAAGTATCAAGTTAACTTATTGCAGAAACTTGAATTTAATATAGCTGCAAGCAGCAATGGGGTGGCCTAGCAGCACAGCAGATCAGCCCGGGTGACCATGGTAACATGGCTGAACTGTCAGATATATCACTGTTCGCACAGTTGAGAAATTTAAGATTAAGAGCCAGAGTCTGTAACTACGACCGAGGGGGTGATATATCATGTTTCAGTTGGCCACTGAAGATTTTTGTGGGCGTAGATATCTCCTCTAAACTGACAAAAATTATGATTTTTATCAGAAGATCCCTTCGGGGTGGAAATTGCAGCCCTTTTTAGGGTAGGGGTCAAAAGGGCCGAAATGGTGACATAGTCAAAATCTGGATTTTGTCCTTCTAATATATTCGTGTGCCCTCTGTAAGCCTCCTGGATCTTATGGTATATGAATGTATGGGTAGAGTTCTTCCATTTAGCATAATAATTTTCAATGCTGACTGAGGGCGCTGCTTATAGGTGGTGCTTCAAATCATTACTTTCTGCATTTTGGGCTACATTTGAGACCCTCCCAGGGCTTTCGGCTTCATTAAACCTTGCTAGTTTCTGCATATTTGAATACATTGTAACTAGTTCTTTCCAAATTTGCATAAATGGCGGTGGCTTAGATGGGTGGCGCTTTTTTTGGCAAGAACACGATTTTAGGCGACTTTCATTTGGCCATATCTTAGTGCGCCCCCTATGGATTTCAGTGAAACTTGTTTTATTATGTTTGTCTATATCTCTGCAATTCATGATAAAAATTCAAGAAGGCTTTTTGCCTCATTAACATTTTACATTCCAGAGTTTGATGTATGTCGCAATCAAGCACCACCACCGAAAAATGCCCATTTTTGTTTTAGTCCTCACCAACCAGTGGGGAGAATTATTTGAGTTTTTTCAGAGCATTGAGGTAACAATTTATTCAAAAAGCAACAATTTTTAAAATGTTAAAACTGAAATAACATAAAAGAAGAGACATGGAGTATTAGTGAACTCTGTATGCACTAAAGCAGAGGCAAACCTAGCTTTCTGGTCCTTGGGGGTCCTAATGGTATTCATATTCATCAAATGAGTCATGCAGCAAAGTATTCTGCATTACTTCAAACCATAGAGGTAACCATGGTACTGAGACCATGTACCAAGTTTGAGGTTGATGCGTCCAAGCGTTGCTGACATATGGCCTCACATCCTGTTTGGTGGCTTTGCCGCTAAATTTCATTGGCTGTTACGGGCAGACTGTTTTGAATATCGAAGCAGCTTTTCATATCGTTGGTGCGGCTCGGTCTGCAGATTCTATGTACCATGTTTCGCTTAAATTGGACAAAATTTGTGACCCGTAAAACTTGAAAGGTTTTTGCCAAATTTAAAATTGGCGGAAAATCCAATATGGCGGAAAATGACTTCATAGGGTGCGTTGAACTCTGAACTCTGCTTGGTCCAAGGATTCCCAATGTACCTAATTTGTGAAAATCGGATGAACGGGTCAGAAGTTATGAAGCTGAATGTAGGTCAAACTTTGACCTGTTGGTGGCACTAGAGCTTCAGAGCAAGGGCCATGAAAATTAGTGTGAGTGATCATGGGACTGTCCCGAATAGGTCTGCTAAATTTTTAACATTTTCCTGGGTACGGCTCTAGGGGCTGCCATAGACTTCAATAGCAGAAGAAGACGGAAGCATAATAATAAGAAAAGCTGCAACACGATTAATTCAGTTCAATTTGCGAAGATAATATTTATATCAAATAGTGCTCTGAAACCATATTATAGAACATCTGCTGTCATCTTGGTGTGGGTGCATGACTGTGAGAAAATAAGGTCCATACTTTTTGCTGTAGTTAACATGATCTGCCATTTCAGTTTTATACAGCTGAGCTAGATTTAAAGCATTGATCATTAAAAAACAAAATGATAGCCCTCAAAAGCAAACTGATAAAACTAGACTCAGATATTCCACAGACACTAAAACCCCCAAATACTAAAGCCGCAATCGACTTATTTTCAAATGTCTATAGTATTTCAATGAAAACTTCACCTGGCAGAGGTGAAAATCATGATTAAAATTTTTCTGGTGGCTTTATTGAAGCATGAATCGCTGCCATAAGTTAATATTGTCCATTTTGACCATGTATCAAACTGGGTCTCTGAGAACAAGCTGGCCATTTTAAACTCCCCATGGTCCCTCACCAAAATACTGTGATAACTGAGACCAAAAATTATCTCACTGATGGGCTGGCTGGGATCTGTGAGCCTGTTTATCTTCTCAGGGGATAAAGCCAACATTCTTCCAGTGTAAATGCTATTGGAGAGTGAGCGAGCCATTTGCAGGGTTGCCATGCTAATGAGCCAGATGTGCACAGCTTTCATTGGCTTCAAGCCATTCCTTTCATTTCCTTTTCCTCTGGCTAGCAGAGCTGCATCTTGCTTAGCATTTTGCACTTCACTTACACAGTCAATTTGTGGTTGCAGAAAGTAACCATGGTTGCTCAGCACTAGGCAGGAACTACAATTACATTAAGAATAATATTTGCATTGTGTAATTGTGTGAGTCGCAGTTTTCATACCTCCAGGCTTAAAAGATCCAGTCCTCTTAATACTATATAACAGTATTATTTCTGTGTGAGCACTTAATACCTGTAGTGCTTTGCTAATACAGTGTACTAGTGCTACTGCTACTATATCTGCTAAAACAACTGCTACTACTAGTAATAATATGGAATCTATAGTCACCTGTTGGGGAAAGAGGAGTCCCCTCATATCAGAATTTTAAGGCTTAACCCCTTCAGACCTGAATTATGTTCCAAGGTTGTGAAAAATATAGCAATCCCTTTTTTCCCAACTATATGCAACCAGAAATGAGAATCAATCATTATTTTCTTCTCTAGTGTAGAATTGAGTTCAATGACATGGTTTCAGACCCACTGTCCATTCAAATGGACAGCAACATTTGAAAAAAATCCTGAGTAAGAACTTGCTGTTAAACATTTGATATTATGTTTTAATTCAAACATTCCATCTGTCAATATTGTTTTAAAAGTATGATATCTATGCCCAAATATCTATAAATGTGAAAAAAACTGTTGAAAATAGTCCTTACTTCGTCGTGTGGAGTGAGGTCCTGCCATGCCTCTCTGCAGTTTGTTGTATTTTTTTTTAAATGGCCACAAGAATACCAATACTGCTGTTTGATTGGTTGCTAAACGTCCACTCAAATGGTCTTGAGGACTTAGGTGATGTTAAATGTTGCAAAAAATAAAAAAAAACAGTTGTCATGTGACGTCCATTGTAATGGACACAGGGTCTGAAGGGGTTAAGAAAAAGTAGGACCAAGGGCCTTGTAGCTCCCTGCCAAAGAAACAAAGAAAGGGGACATGGGCATCTTCATAGGTCCCTTTGATATGAACAGTAGATGACCCATTCCATCAATTATCAATCCCGAACATTTTTAAACTTGTGAATGCTGTACTAAGCTTAAGGGGGGGGGGGGGGGGGGGGGAACATTCATGTGAACATTCTTGGAAGACATTGCCTCAAGGAAGCTCCATATCAAATTCGAAGTGAATCTGGCCAGTTGTTTTGGAGATTTAAGTTTTCAAATGGAAAAGGAAAAACCAAAAATGAATAAAATGGGAAAAATATTAATTTTTCAAAACGTCGAACAGCCTTAGTAGACATTGGCCCAAAGGAGGTTCCATACCAGTTTTGAAGTCAATCTGTCCAGTAGGTTTGGATAAGATTTCTTAAAGTTTTCATGTTGAAGAAACAAAGAAAATTCTTTTAAAAAATGCAAAAATCTAAAATTTTGAAAAACTGATAAATCTTGGTAGACATTGTCCCAAGGAATCTCCCTCCCAGAGTGCATCTGGCCAGTAGTTTTAGAGATGATGTTTGAAGAATTTGCTGACAAATGACAACAATGGTGGATGGTCCAATGAGCAATAAGGCATCGAGTCATTGCGAGCAAACTATAGTTTCAAAGATCTATGGCTGATTAAGGGGAATTTGTGATCTGATAAATGGCCACTAATAATCTTTGTGAAGAATGAAATCAATTTGGATGAAAAAATGCTGGGAGCTTTTGAAGTTGAGCTAACAAAAAAATCTTGGTCAAACGGGGGTTTATTGGAGCACTCCGTCACAGGGCATTTGCATGTGCACTTGCACTTACGTGATGGGCTACCGTATCATTACAGTGGTTGGCGCTCAGAGCTTGTTAAACAGTATGCGCCCTCCTCAACCACAGTGTTCATTTCTGATTCCAATTTGAAATATATTTTTTAATTATTTTTTGCATTATCCTTCATGTGTAATTCAGGAAGAAGCAATCCCAGAGCTGGAGATCGATGTGGATGAGCTCCTGGACATGCCTTGTGATGACGACCGGGCCTCCAGAGTGAAGGTATGGTATAACGTGTTCGGCCAATTAGCAGGCACATCCCTTGAAAAACCTTCCAGGTAGACAAAGTAGTGATCATTATCAATGAGATCACTGGCCTTTTGCGAGCTTTGCAAAAGGCCATCATCTCTTATTGAGGTCCTAGTTTGGATAGTCCTGCGGACCCCATGCTGTGGTCAGAGCGCAAGGCCAAAGCAACTGCCTTCTGTGATCTGTGTCAGGGACAGTTTGTCCTGGTTTTAGATGACGGATGCCGTGACTGCTTAATAAAATTCAGTCCGATAATTAATTAAAGGAAAAAGCTCAATAAATGCTCAGATTAACAATGAATACGGATGCTATTTTTCATTTTCCTAACATCGTTTGGGTAGACTTGTCCCCTTATTGGTGGAAGAGTCGCTGCAAATCAATGCTGAGTTGTTCTGTGCGAATCACCTTTATATTCTATGATGAAGCCTTTCTTCCATGATGGGAGTGTCCTCTTCCGGGATGACAATGGCCCAAGCCACACAGGATACAAGTGGTCACTGAATGGTTTAATGAGTATGAAAATGATCTTAAGTACACGTCACCGCCTCCACAGTCACCAGATCTCAGACAGACTGAATTCATGTGGGAGATTTTGGAACAACAAGTTAAGACAGCGCTCTTTGTCTCCATCATCTAAACGCCAAATGAGGGATTATCTTTTAGAGGAAAAGTAATCTGTCCCTCTAGTAAAGCTTTACACTCGTAGACTCTTTGTAAAGGTGTGTTAAAGTTGATATGGCAGCTTGTGGGGGCTTAACACCTTACTAGGACTGTTTATGTTGATCTTTCCCTTAATTTGCCACCTGTCAACATTATGATGCTGAAGTTTCGGGCGCATTTTAAATTCAGGGTTATTCATTTTTATGTCATGCCATGCGTGGGGATATAGCGGTCAGCATGTTTGTCTGTCTGAAATCGTTTTCACCGGACCATAACTCAAGAACCTTAACCTTAAAATAATTTTTTTTTACTTAACTTTTTGCGAGCGACAAACAAGTAGTGGAGTGGCGCCTTTTGCCATTTTGGAACTATTATATTGATTGACCATAAGATGACACTGTATCAAGCAACCTCATTGTTTGGCTTATAACTTTTGAACTGTGGGGCTCAAAAACCAAATTCTTTTTTTTTTCTGGATTCTGCACCTCTACACGAATATATCCATATAAATCACACCCATTTGTGATTATGTGCTTTTTCTTCCATATTCATAAAAAAAAACTTCATTTCCACCTGCATGGTGTGACCAATTTGTGTGAAATATGGCGCTCAACATCTTCAGACCGAAACCTTCATCTTGGAATGTTCTTACACAAAATTGCTGTTAAAAATGTGGCTGCTGTTGGGCAATGAATTTTGTGAGTGTGGCCTCTATTGCTCCATTTCTATTGCTCTAACTTCTCTTAGCATTGTCCAAAAGTCACCAAGCTTAAATTCCCTCATCTACAGGCCATTAGCCTCAAGCCTTGCAAATTTGGTGGAAATCTGTTCATAGGTAGTGCTATTGCAAACAAGTAGTCATAAATCCAAATCCACCATCCCAATTAACTTAAAATTTTGCATACTTCATGTCGGTCGAAGGTCCTATGGATATATATATATATATACAAGGTTATTTTGCAAAAAAGCCATCTATCGGTCTCATTTTACTATTCCGTCTAGTCTCTTAGCTTTCATGTGTCATTGTGAAACTTTGTAAGATAAAGAAAGACGTGTGAAAGTCAAGATCAATGAACCATGTGCTGCAGTCCTGCCTTTTGCCATTTGGGAATTTTTCTAATTTTAAATTTTGTAGCAGCTGGGGGGATATGCCATTTCCTGATGGCTCTTGTTGTTACAAGGAAATCTGCAATGGTCAAATAATAAAAGGAGGATAATCCTTTCATGACAATGTTTGTGGGGATGGGTCAACAGCAATATGAATCAAGGTAGATTATTACAGTATTTCTATCAGACTATGGAAAGGGACATGTGTTTTTATTGACTTTTTAACCTGTGGCTCTGTCCTCCGAGGAACTGGCCTGTCACTTATTGATTGATTAGTGTATTTACTTGCTTTACCTGAGTTGCTTTTTTTTTTAAATCTGGTTTTATAGGAACTGCTGGTGGACTGCTACAAGCCTACTGAAGTAAGTCCATTTCTTTACTATTATTGAAGAAAAGTGCTTACTGGCGTTACTTGTTTCACACCTTGACAATCATCAGACAGAATAAATTGACAGAAACTCTGCCACAGGAAATAACGCAGAAAATTAATTTTAAGTCCCTATATGAACTTGTCAAGTAAAGAAATAATCATCAATGCATGATTTTAACCAAGCAAAATGAAACCAGTGAAGTTGAACGTAATTCTCTTCTCCTGGTGCTGCGATTACCACTGATATTCCCCTCAGGACTTTGTGGCTGAACTCCTGGACAAGATCCGAGGCATGCAGAAACTCAGCACCCCCCAGAAGAAATGAGTGTGCTGCCCCCTCCTTGCGACCAACGGCGTCCCACAATCCTGTGCTGCAGGGAGGGCAGGCAGCACGGTGGACTCATTCATCAGCAGTTCCCACAATACCTCGGTGCAGGGCGAAGGAAGCAGCGACTCTCCGCCAGTCAGATTATTACTGCAGGACGGCAGGGTTGATGTGCTTTGGGTTTTTTTTCCTCTCTCTCTTTTTGTTTTGCGGGTTTGAAGTGAGTGAATATAATCTGTCGTATCTTATCTCTATATATCTACGCACTACATACTCATGTATGGAGTGTGGTACAGTGATACTAGGCTGTGCTATAACAGGAACTGGTTCCTGTGGGAATATGGATACGGTACTGTACTGTGTGCAGTCTTTTTAAGTGATCCCAGCTATGATGCTAGGTGAGTTTATCACGGCTTTCATAGGCGGGGGTCAGGGTGATAATGAAGCGGCCTTGGTTTTATTTATTTGTTTCTTTTTTTTTTTTGGATTTCATGCAGTTAAAGGGCTTCCTAATATAATTTGTTTTGTTTTATGGTAAATTAATAAAGTTAAAGTCAGGGGATCAGCGTGATGGAATAGTATGAGTGGCCTTGGAATGTGTAGCACAACCCCCCACCCCCACCTCCCCAACCTGAACTCCAAGCCCCACTCAGGGACTGTGCCAACACACTGACTGAACACAGCCATCTCCCCACACACACACACACGCACACACACACACACGTGAGGCTCCCTCATTTTCAGCTTGAAAAAAAAAATCAAACAACAGTTAATCAAGAACTGCCAGGAAGCCTGTGGGACAGCCAGAATTCTTTTGCCTCTCAGAAGTGAGTCAGGTCTGTCAGTGAACTCAAGTTTCATGAACACAATAAACACACACTCGGTCGCAGCGATGGTGAACTCTCTCTTACACCCTGGAACACCTGGGTTGGTATTTCACAACCTCCATAGTGGTGCTTAGGAACTACGTTACAGAAGTTCTGTCAGTTAAATGCCCAGGTTGAAAGGTGCTTTAGAACAGTGTTGAGAAAAGTAATTTTTTTTACCGTCTTTGGTGATCAGTTTCCATTCACTGCGCAGTCAAAATTCATATGGACATTCCAAAATCAATCTTTAAAAAAAAAAATCACTCTTTGTCTATTTGTATCTGACTATTCAGGATGTATAGTTGGAAAATTGGCCTATAGTTAATGCCAGTTCTATGATATAATCATAAAATCCAATTTAGATTTCATTTCTCCTGCTGTTTAGTTTGAGATATTTCACAATATCTCTAGTTTTGATTTTTGCAGATTGAATGTGTGTCACATTCTTCGAATGCTACAATCAACTAACTCTGTTGCAGATAGTAGCGCATCAGCCTTACACAAGGTAATGGACAATGTTACTTGAATAATTGCTATACTGGTAGCACCGCATCTCTAAAAATTGAAAGCTAAATAAGCTGTTAGATGCACAACGATGTACATCTCGTTCTGTGAATTAAGTGACACATAACTACACTGGTAGTTACTTGTGTCATTTTTTCAAAACTCGTCACTATTGGCCAATTATTTCAAATGCAATTTTTTCCCCCCACATTTCTGCAACCCGAGTTGTTCAAAATGTTCTTGTTTCCTTTGTAAATTGTTTTTGCTTTGTCCTGCGACGAGGGAAAATAAAATGACTGGCCGTACCAATTCCTTTGAAACCCTGCGGGAACCAACTACTGCTCAAGCCATGCTGGGATAATAGAGGTTACACAATACACACAATCTGCAGGAAATGTACCTCATTCAGAACATTCATGGTTTAAAGGGTCAAATCTTTTCCAGCAATCTGACTCCTACTGCTACCAAATGCAGACCTGTGCTGGCAAGTTGCATTCCTATTAGTGTACAGACTGACTCAGTGCTCACTGGGCAAGTCGCAGACCATGTCCTCACTGTGCTGAGTGTGTTGTGCATGGACACCATCCCAGTGTTACTGCCCAGCTCTATAAATCATAGCTTACACCAACATAGACCATACAGCAGTCAGAAAATGGCGGCGTCTCCATGGTGATGGGAAAATATCCTCTAGGTCACTGGCTCTTGCAGCGTTGCAAATTTCCCCCCCATCCCTGTAAGCTCACAAAATAAGCTTAAGACTTACATGGCTCAGTTAGGAATCAGCAGGTTGTGAGGACAGAATGAAATGAGGAATGGGTTTTAACAAACTGAATCACACCTCACACCTGATCTCCACTTCCCCCCCTTCTGTGCTGCAGTCCACCACCATTTTCTGTTCTTCTTCTCCTCTATCCTCTAGCTCTGATCTACCCAGAAACCAAACTTTTTATTTTTTTTTAATAACAAAGTTGCCTTAGGTTTTATTTACATTACAAAAAACCAAATAAAGCAAGACAGTCATTGATACACGATCAAAAAGATCTACAGTTGAAAGATCCGAAGCTTTGAGACTCAAGTATTATGATTTTCTGTGTTGGAGATTTATTTTTAGGGGTGAGCTTTGACTGTAGGCTCAATTCAGTGTGTTCAAAGGTGCAAATATTAACCTTTTTATTTTAACTGGCAATTTTTTTATTATTGTTTAGCAGATAGTGATGTTTCTTTTTTATGAAAAAAAAAAGCATTTAATAATGCTATCTAGGGGTTGTGCTTGAAAGAGAAATGAAAATATTTACATAGCAATATGTACTGTTGTGTTCTCATTTTTTTCCAAAATTTGTTACTCTTTTACGCAACTTTAATAAAAAGCTATAAAACCTTACTCTGTTGAGATGTAACTCTTTATTTTGCATGGTCACTGAGAGGGAAAGAGACATGGTGGGTTGTAGCAGCAATCTCATCCTCAATAACCCTTCAGCATATACATCCAAAGGCAGGTTCGGCCCATAAGGGACAACAGTCCCAAGACTTTCTGCCACCAGTCCCTGATAATACGGGAGAACCAGTCAGACTCTCATGCCACAGCACCCTTTAGTGAAAGGCATGATCTTTAAAAACTGGATAGAATACAAGTCTCTGCAGTAATGAACAACACCAGAATTACAAGTCAAAAGAACGAACTTATAATCACAATTTTGAGGGAAAATAAGTATATCACTAAGCATAAATGACAAGTAAACATCACAGCAGGAAATGGTTTAATCCCCACAATATCACTTCACCGGTGACTCAGTCTGTAGCAAAATCTGCATTCTCTCAGCCTGAACAAAACTGAAAACAAAGACTATCTGTTTTCCTCCCAAAGGATAGTCACTACATTT
Organism: Gymnothorax reevesii; assembly: GCA_029721435.1. NCBI lineage: Eukaryota > Metazoa > Chordata > Actinopteri > Anguilliformes > Muraenidae > Gymnothorax > Gymnothorax reevesii. The sequence goes on from CM056586.1 coordinate 11,201,182, forward strand.
GCTGGAGACCATTTTTTCCCCTGAGAAAGTTGGCAAAATGAATAAAATCAATGTATATGAAACCTGCCAGGGCATACAAGAGTGGTGCTATTGGACAAAGGAATGCTTTTCCCTAGTTGGCTTGGAGCAAATGGCAGTTTTAGTTTGGTGCCTCGTGCTTCAATGCCACGTGCACTCCACCCAGTTAAAGAGAGGCTGTCTGTAAGGGGCCTACAGCCATCCCCTTTTCATCCCGCTTACAGAAAAAAAACACATGAAACGGGCCTCAAAGCTATTTAGAGATGGAAAATATAAGGCTGACCAGGAAAAGATAGCTGCAGAACAAATCATAGGTTTGTGAAATGTTGGAAACTAAGGGAGTTGTGTGATTCACAGGATGTTACAGTGATTCATTAAAATGCTCCGTGATGGCATGGTTTGCCATATCCATGCCACAGTCCAGCTGCTAGGATTTACACATATTAATTGAGACGTGATATGTTTAGGCTTTGTTTTGCTTACAAATCTGTGCTTAGTGCAGTACAATTCTAAAACGAGAAGAACAAGACTGTGTCAGTACTTCTCAATTTAGAAGCTCTGAATGACTGCCAAATGGGTACAAGAGAAACTGCTTAGTCAAAGCCTCTTTTCTTCGGCTTTATAAAACATGATGAAAGGATAATGAAGACTTGCATCAAAGTCAAATGAAGAGAGTGATCAGGTGAGGACACATCAAATGGACACAACCGAAATGAAAATGTGTTGACTTTTATTTCATTTTAACCTCCGACAATCAATAACAAAACCATTACAACGTAGTGTGGCTGACCTAGTCTGTCCCAGGCGTCTACCCTCAGGCAAACATTCCTCCTCCCAAAAGACATACAACGTATTAATGAGGAATAAATCTATATGGACGAAATATGTTTCTAGTTCTTGCTTGAAAAAAAGAAATCAGTTGGAAAAAACTAATCAGGTCAGTGGACTGAGCTATTGTTTGGCAGGTGGAATCCAGGGATGGGCATGAGAAGTCTTCGGAGCTGCACAGTTTGGTATAATATAAAGGACCATTTCACTTTAATTCAACTTTAATGACCGACTTGCACCACGTAGGCACGGTAGCCTGCTTTACAAGGTTCTCCTAATGAACAGACCCAGTATAAATTAAACCAATGAAATCATTATGCACCTGGGTTAATGGCTTCCTGAAAAACTACTGCACCATACCGTCACAGGAAGGTGGACTTCAATAAAGCTTCCTCATCGAGCGATTCAAACCAATCTTAGAACTTTGTTTGCTCCTGGCTAGACTGAGTGACTTGAAGCAAACTATTTGAAATCCTTATCTTGCCGCAATAGAGGACTTCATGAAGCACCAATTTTTCCTAATTACTATGACTCTCTTGCAAAAAGGACAGTAGGCAGCACCGTTCAGTTGAGCCAAGAGAGCCCACAAGATTGCTGGCTTCTTACAGTTATGAGTAAGCCTTCCCTGAATGTAGAATTTCTGCATTTCAGTCTCAATACAGACCATAAAAGACAACATTCCAAATGCAAACAAATCGAACTCTAATATACATGTGTGTATTTGGTAAGGAAAGTAAATCATACCACCTTACAATTAGGACCTGAACACAACTAAGGCATGGGGATGACCTATCAATCTGTCTGCTAGTTATCGCCAACTAACATACTCCAGCTTTTCGCATCAATTTCAGTCTTTGTTCGTCCTTTTTTTCCAGTAAATTTTCAGTCTCTGTTCGAGTTCTAAAGAGAGAAATTAATGCTTTGTCTCAATTCATTACAACTTATTCTAAATATTGGTGATTTTTTTTTCAAAACTTGGAAAAATATGCAGACTACCACCCAGGATCCCAAGGAGACTATGAATCTTGTTTGGCCAGAGCTGCCAACTTATTCATCGCTCAGTTTACCATAACAGTCTTCGGGCCCTGAGACAGACAGACAGGCAGATGGTTTACAATTCTGACTTCCGCTCGATGGTTAGTAACTCCACTTCAAAAATGAGTGTGGCTCCACCTGCAGGCAAAATTTAAGATAGCACATATGACACGAATGAGACAAAAACCTTTGCAAGGTTTGTTATTGCTTTTACAGTGTGAAAATGAGTTGCTAAGGAGTAGATATCACTTATCACTTCATCTCACAAAAAATACCCTTGTGGTTCCCCGCTGTTGTTAGAATGTAAAAAGAATTAGCCTCCAGTTATCTCCATTGGCAATCATATAATAAGGTAATTGAAAATGTCAACTACATTGATTTCAATCGGACTGTTACACAAATGGGCTTATGATAAGCGGGAATGCGAATGGGGAAAAAAATAAGATCCTCGAGAACCAGAGAAGATTATTCCCAAGAAATAAAGCCATCCATCCGCTAAAATTCTTTGCAGCAGGGAGCCAAGTACTATGCTGTCATGCTTCATGTCAAACGCTAATTAGGATATTAACTAATGACTGCAAGATACTGTTAAGTAAAGCTTCGCTTTGCTCAACACCAGTGCCAAGCCTTCAATAAACTAGACTGGTTGGTCACCCGAGTTCAATGAGGGTACCCCCGATCACCCATGTTCCTTTTTTCCTCATTTTGTGTATGTTTTTGACCCACAATCTATCACATCATCACAAAAGGCTGCTGCTCATCAGAAGGCATAATTCCATAAATGAATAATTATACAACTGTACCAGACACACTGAAGGGTGCAGCAGGAGAGCTCCGGTTATCTCCGGAGTTCATTTTTGCTTATTTTTGACAGAAAATTGTCTATCATTCATTGAATTGTGCTACCATGACAACCAAAATAAATAGGCGAAACTTCCTAACCTCTGCCCATATACATATCACATATAAAAGAAATAGCTTTAAATTTGTGCCCTGTAGAGCGTCCACAAGGAAATCTCTACGGTGGCGGATGCATGATAAGGTCAAATCCACAGCAGCTCCGACTTCATCCGAGGGCAACAATTATATCTTTGGCGAATCACTAACGGAAAATCAAAGCTATCATTTTTTCTCTTTGAGAGACACTGTGTGCTATATGAGATACGAGTATAGAACTGTTTTGTACATCAGAATTTGCCTTGACTCCGTATGGGAGATTCAAGTGTTCCTGCAAATTTGATTATAGCCACCTTTATTGGTCAGCGATGGCGTACAGAATTGATAAATCACACAGGGCTCACAGTTTTTTTCTGATGAGAAAAGTGAGTATTTTACCAGGAATCTTGGGTGGGGCTCCTCTGTCTCCATATCCTGAAAAAAAGAATCATTAGTATCATCTGCCCTCCTGAGAAACCCACGGCATAATCAGCCAAGAATTGGCTGTTACACAAATAGATCTTCACTATTTCATAAGCAGTAAATTTGCTTCCCGAACCAAAATCACTGTTAAATCAAGCGAAGACTTACCGAGCTCAGAGGGGATGACCAGCTTCCGTTTCTCTCCTTCACACATACTACAGAGAGTGGATGACAATCATCAGAGAGTGCGATTACAACACTTTTTCTGTTCAAGTTAAGAGACAGTTAAAAGCACAGTCTGACACTGCTAGACGACTCACAGTAAATAACTACATTACAGGTGCTTTTTCCATCTCACCCATGAGTTGAAAACCCAGGGGCAGAAAATAAAACTCAAGTTGAAATTCCTTGTTTTTTTTCCCTGATTACAGCATCATCTGACTCAACCAAACTCAAGACACATTTACCAGTGAGCGCAGAGTGCACATCTGCCTTAATAAACCAACATTAGTCAGAGTGAAGACCTTACACAGTTGGGTACAGAAGCATTCGGACAATTACACAATTTTTGTAATTTTGCCTCTGTACATCACAATGGATCTGAAATGAAACCTTCAAGATGTGATTTAAGTGCTGACTTTCAGCTTTAATTCAAGGCCTTTCAAAAAAAAATCTTTCGCCAACAGTTTAGACATTACAAGCATTTTCATTCATAGACCTCCATTTTCACAAGTTCAAAGGTAATTAGATGAGCTAACACTACAATACTATGAATATAAGGTTTATTTTCAATACTTAGTTGAATATCCCCCAGAGTCAATAACTGCCTGAAGTATTGAACCCATGGACATCGAACACTGAGTTTCACCCCTTGAGAGTCTTTGCCAGGTCTTTACCGCAGCTGCCTTCAGCAGCCGCTTGTTTGTGGGTCTTTCTGCCCTCCGGTTTGTCTTCAGGAAGTGAAAAGGATGCACAGCTGGGTTGAGGTCAGGTGACTGACTCGGCCAATGAGGAATATTCCACTACCTTGCCTTGAGAAGCTCTTGGGTTGCTTTTGTAGCAATGACAGAGAAAAAACTAGACTGCACGCTCTCGATTCTTGGTGCATTCTTAGTGCATTCATGGCCATATAGGCGCCAGCTTCCGGTCATGGCAAAAGGCATAGCGAATATAGGAAACACCTCTGTTCAGACATAGATTTTCTAAAAAAGAAAGGTTGCTGTAAGGTACTTTTTCAAATAAGGACATACATACAAGTTAAAGCTTTCAGGATATAACCAATATGATCGAAATCAGGTAACAGATAATTTAGAAACTCTAATATTTATCCATAAATATCAGTAAAACTATGGTTTTAGAGAGAATTAAAAAAAAAAAATTTCTGCATGGTCTGCTTGATTTTCACAGCCAACAGTGCAACAGGAGCTAACCATCTTGACACATAAATCATACGCATCCAAATTGTTAAGAGCACTACATGCTTTGTTTTGGTCGGTTGTTAAAGCCAATTTACCGCGAGAGAGGGGCCTTTGCACGGTCTAGTTTCTTCTCTACGTTATTGTTTTGAGGTATATTTTGGATCATTATCCATCTCTCCTGTGAAGCGCCAGCCAATTAGTTTTGCAGCATTTGGCTGAATCTGAGCAGATAGTATAGTCATGTACAGTTCAGAATTCATCCTGCTACCCCTGTCAACAGTCACATCTTCAATTAACACCAGTAACCCAGTTCCATTGGCAGCTATGCATGCCCGTGTCAAAACACTGCCTCCACCATGCTTGACAGACGGTGTGAAATGCTTTGGATCATGAGCTGTCCTCTTCGCATCATTCTGGTAAAAGTTATTTATTTATTTATCTCTTCAGTTAATCAGACCAGATTAATCTAAGTTAATCTTGGCCTCATCTGTTTCAAGTGTTTTGTCCCAGATATGTTTAAGGTTTTTTTAATGGATGTTTCCTGGCAAAGTCTCATCGGGCTTTTCTGTTCTTGAGTGTTACCAGTGATTTGCGCCTTGCGATAAACCCCTGATATTTATATTCATGAAGGCGTCTCCTGATTGTAGACTTTGACAAAGACACGCAAACCTCCTCAAGAGTGTTCTTGACCTGGCTAGATGTTGTGAAAAGGTTACAGAGAAAATAATTCTGCGATCATCCACCTGAACTGCCTTTTAGGTCTTTGATAGTGATAGTTTTGTATTTCCAGCCTAATGATGCCTCCTCCACCTGTACTGACAGCTCTCAGAACGGCGTATTGAGAGTTCCAGCGAACAGCTACCAAATGCAAATGCAACACTGAGAAGAAGCTCCAGACCTTTTACATGCTTCATTGGTGATGACATGACATGAGGGAACAGGCCACCGCTGGTCACGGAACAGACTGTTAGTCAGCTGTCCAATGACCTTGGGAGCCCCTGAAAATGGAGAATTATGCATAACAATCGCTGTAATTCTTTAAATGTTAACGGGAGATTTTCATGAATCCTTAAATTAAAGCTAAAAGTCTGTACGTTAATCACATCTTGATGGTCTTGTTTCAAATCCATTGTTGTGCTGTACAGAGGCAAATTCACAAAATTGTCTATCTGTCCAAATACTTCCGTGCCTAACAGTATATTCAACATGGGTCCAACCCAACTGTGATCAATTCATCCCATATGGTGGTTCAGAAAAAAGTTGCAGGTCATCGCCCTTCATGCAAAACAAAGGTCACAAAGGTCAGCTAGTTAAATTGCTGACAAGTAACAGCTGAACAGGATTTGGGGGTGTCATTAGTTTCATTCCCTCCCCCTAAGATCATGAGCCATACAAATTATTCAGACCCTTGGTAACCTGAACCTATTTTTGGTAAGGGTCTAAATCAATGTTGTGGTAGTTTAAAATGGCTATTTGAATGACATTTGTGACTCCAGTTATCAGTGGACACACCAAATATCTAGAAATCCTGTACATTTATCAAGCCTGCTAAATAATTTGGCTTTGAGCTGCTTCCACTTAGTAGTGTAGAATTCTGAACAGCAATGCAGCCGTCAGCTATGGCATTACACTGCAATATTTGGAATAATCCAACATTGTTACCTGGCCGCCTGCAGTCACAGTAAATTTCACCTCCTAGCAAAAACGTGCAGCAATTTCATTTCATACACCTTAATTTTTCCTGTCTTGATGGATTCATAAAGCGAAAAATATGAAAACTGACCCTAATACTTCAGCTCCAATGCTTTAACTCACAAAAACAGCCATTTTTTAGCACAATTACACTATCAAAATTAATTTCACACGGAGGCCTAACAACTGAAATGTCTTTTTTTTTAACTATCCTCATACGACGGCAATAACAACTTCATTATAGGAATAAATATTATTCAAATAGCCAAAATGAACTCTGAAATGCCTGAAACATATGTTCGGTAGATGAGCAGCTGTTCCCAACAAAATAGCCTTGTTCCATCACTCCCCCAAAAAAGGGGGAAAAAAAAAACAAACCGATTTGCTGGGAGGTTTGATTAACTGCTTTTAAAAAATGTTTTGTTAAAACCACATTCTATCAAGCAAGCATCTCCAATCAACCAAAGATGCATATTGAATCAAACCTGAGACAAATAAACAGTTCCCCTTCCACAGTGAAGCAGACCCAGGAAGTTCCAAGTTGGGGATTAGCTATGTTATCCCTTTTTTGTCAACAGCAAGTTTGGGACTTTCCCTGGTTTCTGCTTTAGAATGAATGGGGTTTGAGAGTGAGGAGTGCGAGAATGAATGAGACAGTGAGAGAAATACAGACGATGCAGACTCACCCTAACAGGCCCTGGTCCCAGCCCTTGATGACCTGTCCTGTCCCCAGTGTAAAAGTGAAGGGCTGATTTCTGGAAATGCTGCTATCAAACTCGGTCCCATCCTCCAGCTTCCCCTGCAAACAGCACAGGCAACGACGTTCACAGCTCCGCAAGGACCCGTCATCATTCACTGAAAGATTTGAGATCCACATGCCTCAAGAAAACTGCTGAATGTGCTACTTGCTTGGGTTTCATTTTACAAGAGCCCTCAGAATATTTTTCAGATCATTACATTTTAGCCTGCAGCTGGTGCACACATTGAAAGATAAATGGATGAAATATGAACAATTAGGTGCCTCAAGTTACACTGGAGGTGCATTACAGTAGCCCTTCAAGTCTGAGATTATCTTGAGTCTTAAAACTGTCAAGCTAGAGAGTACAAGCAATTTGGTCAAATAACCATACCACAATATTAGCTAGCTCTTCAACAGTGGCAGAGCCAGAGGTGAAAGCAGGGTGGCCAAGTACATTCCCTCAAACCAACTGTAAATCTCAACCTGCCCTCAATCACTTTACTTTCTTAACAAGTTTTCCATTGGTAATTAAAGATGCAGCTTCTTTCTCAATGCCACGAAAGGGTGATTCAATAATATGCTAAATTCAATAAAGAAAAATAATTTACTTGCAAAGTACGCGTTACGAAAAAGCTGCAGTACTTTGGGGCTTCCGCTCTACCTTTTTGTAACATACAGCAATGCAAGCAATCTAACTTGAGCATCGTCCTTTAAATTAAGTCAAAGAAAAATTTGAGACAGCTGTGCACGATTTTGAATAACGCTGATGGGAACGCACCAAATTGTGTCCAAATTAAGCCTGGCATTGATCATCAGAAGCTCGTCCAGGTTGGCTGCTTCGAGGGTCAAAGCAGCCTAGGTTTTATGCGTGATAAAAACAGTTTGCCAAACAACGTCCTCAAATTAAAACAAATCAGTCCTACCTTAAAATATACATATCCTTCCTCGTTTGTTAGTTTAGATTGTTTTCTACGTATTAGTTGTATTTTACAATTCAAATAGATAGAAGGCCCAAAAACATGTTTATGTTGACTGTTTGAATTAAGCTCCTTGCCTTCATCTTTCAGTGGTGGACAACTGCAACTGCACATGCGCATGCGCATAAATAAACTAAATCACCCTTATCCCCCCCTTCTGGGCAGTTGTAAATGTCTGAGGTTGCACTTCTTTCCGTAGGGTTTGTCCTTGCACCCCACGCCTTATGATGTCACTTCTCTTCATAGTAAAAACTCTGAAGGGCAGCAGGGAGTAGAGTTCTCAAGTAATGGTCATCTGGAATGTCCAATGACTTATTTCGGGGCTGCTGCATTTTGTTATTTTTAAGTATAAACAAAGCCAGCCTGTCCTTGGAAGAACTGCTTTCACAGGCTATTAATCGATTTCACAGTACCTTTATAACCAACCAAATGGCTTTCATAAGGCAACAAATTGCCTTGGGTGAAAAATAAAAAAATGTATGTATGTATAAATGTATACATGTATAAAACTAGCATTAGCCAGTCAACGCTCGAAAGCAAGCTGGCTGGGTTTGCTAGCTTTCTGGGTGCTATTGGCCATCACTTTTTCTTGGTTGAGTCATACCAGAGACCAAGCAGAATGGTCATACACGTCACCAGCCACAGGTTATAGAGTTCCCAACTTTCACGAATTCGGCTTGAGTTTAAGTGGCATATTCACGTTCCCGTGCTGCAGTTAGCAATTATTCAATCAGCTCATAAGTAAGAGATTCTCAGGCGTAATTGAAGTCCTTGTGCATGGAGGTTTATCAGTTTCACATGCGCTACGGTGGATTTTATCACTAGTAAGTTGTAACATGGAAATCAATTATGACACTGGAGTTCTCACGCTTTTCTTTACTTGGGGGTTGGAGGCAATGGAATTTCATAAAAACATTTCAAATGGTCTTATTTCATTTAAACAATTTGAAGGATCGTAAGACACATGCGTTGCATTGATTGAATAATTGTTAACTACAGCACGGTAATGTGAATATGGCACTAAAACTCACGCCGAATGCGTGAGAGTTGGCCGCCCTGGGGGTGTCGCATGGCACCGTGGGAGCAAAGTGACCATGGCCTGTTCAATATGGGAACTACCATTGCGTAGGACCCTTTGAAGGGATGAGTTTTACACACTTTGGACTGGAATCCCCTTCAATATGGTTATGGTTGGCGTGGCCATCTTTGTATTCAACAGCTTTTTAACAACAGCCTTAGAATCTTAGGTTCCTGTTGTTATTTGCGCATCTGCAGTTGTCAAAGGGAGGATTTTTCAAAATGGCAGAGTTGAACATTTTCTTGCATGCTGGTAGAAAAATGTCCATCGATTGGGTTTGTGAATCGGCTTTGCTTGAGAGCTAAATGCAAGAACGATACCAACTCAAAAATGGGAGACTGCAACTGCAGACTGTAGAAGGAGCTGCAGCTCTCCAAAGTAGTTCCAACAAAAATTTACATGCATGGACTACGAACTGTCTTGTTACACAGACCGTTCAGAGAGCAAGTGTAAAGCTGGACTAGACCTAACAATCTTATCACTCAGTCATTATTATTGACTAGGCGACATGACTCCGGTTAAGCGAGAAAGAAGATATTTTCGAAACTCACCAATTGCTGATTTTGTGCACGGTGTAAGCATATCACTTAACAAGCTTGACCCCTGAAACCCAATCTAATTTTTCTGAAAGAGAAATGTTTAATGCGTCCTTCGAAACCGCTTATTTCTAAAAGTATTTTGTATTAGTGTAGTATTCCCCAGTCAAATACCAATTCAGCTCAGCAAAATTGCAGTTTAAAACTTTGATGGGAGATGACCTGCAAAACCATGTGACATTAACCTCAACGTCACCGAGAGGAGGCAGGAAGGTAAAATCAAGCAAAAAATTAGGGCCAGAAACGGGCTCTAATCGTGCAGAGCCTGTCCAGCTTTGCCACAAGGAGATCTGGCAGCGCTTGATAGTATGGTCTTTTACAGTATAAGTCAGAACAACTCTGGACCCTAAATTGGTTGAGGGGGATAATTATGGCCAACCTATTTTCAGGCATGGTTCCACCACTGCTCTCCAGTTCTAAGGTAATCAACCCTGTTCCTCAAGATCTAACCTCCTGACCGTACTCATTGCATTTCACTGGCACACCATACCACACTTAGCAGTTACATTGGATCGCTAGATTTGATATAATGTCTACTTTCCAGAAGGCAGGAGTGAAAAACATTATGGTCAGGACAAGAACAAAAAAAAATTAAACAGGAAAATAAAAGGAATAACGGACTAAACAGGATCATAACTACTTCCACAGCAGGCCCCCACCTGAGCTTGACTACAGCACTCATATGCCACAGGTTCAAGTACTCACGGTATAATGCATGTGCAGCACGTCGCCCTTGCGCGACTTTACGTCGCACTGTACTGCCCTTTTTTTCACACCAATCTGGAGCTTCTTCTTGTCTCCACCTTGTACTAAGGAAGGGGCAAACGACACGAGGGTCACTGCCAGAATAACGTAAATCTTCATGTCTGGAAATGAGAAAGTCAGATGGTCATGGAATTTAGACGCTTAACTCAATATGCAATGATGTTATCAGACATAAGCAACAGCCTCACTTGTGTCAATCCTATTGCGAACTTCCTCGAGTTTGTTAGGACGCTTAAGGACACGTCACAATAGTCACTGCTTGGGAGGTAGCGATGTTTTAGGGTGATACATCATCACACTTGCAAGTCTAGAATCTTGGATAGCTGGCTAACGTTAGTTCTTGCAAGATGCAATTTAAACCCAACGTTCGCTCGATATTGATTGATTGGTTACAGTAGCACTACTGCAAGCAAGTAACGCATTACATCAACTTAACCGTCATTTATCAAGCGGCCAACACAAGTCGACATGCACGAATCTTGTCGTTCACAAAAACATTCAACGTTCTGAGCAAAGACAAGTTGGCAGATCATCACTCATAGTTTTACAGTCTGCTTAGGATGTGCTGCTCATGCACAAAACTCGCAACCTAAATGCAGGGCACCATAATCACGTCAGCCAGCTCGGAGGTATGATCATTTTTTACTTAAAAATAGATATCATTTGTGAGCCATCTTCACGTAGGTATAAAAGAAATTTAAACGGCATTTATTGTTTAAATAAAACAATCCACTCATTCATTTCCACTCTACCTTTTATTGGATTCAATGCACTTCGAATAAGAGGTAGAACACTGAGGTGGTAACGCAAATGTTCTCTTCCTTTTTCACTTGACTTCCTGAAAGAGACTTTGGACTGAAATTTCCCCGGTACCTCGCAAACTCCAGCGGCTACCGAGGGTATTGCAGCTTATGAAACCTGCAGTGCCTGCTAAAAGTTTAGCTTAATGTCAGTTTAAAAATGTCTGCGCCGTCGCTGTTAGGGAATAAATTGATGATGGGAAATGCATTCAAATTGTAAAACATATTTGCTCTGACTACAGCGACAGTTTGTTTTTTTTTTACCCTTGGGCCACTCCGTCGCGGATTCTGATTTTTTCATACTTGTCGCTGCTCGTTCCGGTACCCAGTGCGCATGCTCTGCTGCCAAAAGCCGCCAGTACGCAGGCTCATAATGCTGAAAGGCTTAGCAGACAAATATGGCAGCTTTTATGAACTGGCGTCCATGCGCCACTGAGCCGCTCCCACAGGAATCTGTGGAGCCGGTAGGAGGAACCTGTCTCTTGTGCTTTCTCATGTCGATTGATGGAGCCAAGAACGAAAGGAACGACGTGTCGTCATTGTTCGCGCTGATGGAAAAGAGGAGATCCAATAGTCACTTAACACCTTAGTAAAAACAGCGATGATGATTGGTGAATTTTCGCATGAGAAATTTTGGCTATATTTAATAGAAACTATCATCTGGCATATATTAGTCTATCGCTACGAAGGGTCGTGGCCATTGGAGAGCGACATAATTAAAGTGAATGATGAAATGATAAAAGTCGCATGTAACTTAGATGATGGTGCTATTGCGTCCCTGCAAGGTACTGGGTAGGAATATGATCCTGAAGCTTTTAAGTGTGGAAGTCTGTACAGTCTCCTTGTGTTCGTGTTGGTTTAATCCGGAGTACATCAATATGAGATATGCACGCCAGGCTAATGGGGGGCCCTAATTTGCCTAAAAGTATGAGGGTGTGAGAGGATAGTGTTTGAACTCTCCAATGGTTTGGCAAACTGTCCTGGGTGTGTTCCTGCACACTCAAACGTTGGAACATCAAATAATGTGTTGCGCTGCTTACTGAGGGTGAATGGACTACTCAAATATGTCCTTTCTGATTTTGTTTGTTTTGTTTTGTTTGTATTTCCCAAGATGTAGCAACTTTTTTTTTTTTGGAAACATTGCAAAGGTAGCATTTATGTATAACATTGTAAGCTACTTTGTGTTGGAATATGTGCCAGCCTCCATAATGATTTGGACAAAGACATGCTTTCTGTCCCGCTCAGTTTTAGATTGGTAATTACATAGAATTTTTATATTGATTAAATAATCATCATGGGCAGCACGGTGGCACAGTGATTAGCATTGTCGCTTCACTGTAAGAAGGTCATGGGTTCGAAGCCAGCCTGGGACTTTTCTGTGTGGAGTTTGCATGTTTCTGCCTGTGTTCACATGCCTGATTCAGATTGGGTGACAGACTTGGCCAGTCAATAATTTAGTTTATAGCTTCAAAAAATTTTTGCATTCCTTCAGGAGTGCTTGAGATCACCATCTTGTTGAAGAATGGATTGACATCCTATGGGTTTGCAGCATTTGTTTGAACTGTAGGAGGTGCTGTAGTTAAGGTACTTCTGTACGCCAATGAAGACCAGTGAGTCAGGTCAATAATCATAAGCTAAGTTCAAGATTTGATACTTGGGCAGATCATTTTGTACTCTGGAGGGTGTCATCGCTGTTATGCAACTGAATCTAGGTTCCATTCAGTGACATGCTGTTGGTGGTGAGTTAGGTGAGGCTGAATCCTCACTCTTAAACAAATGATAACTCCCTATGCTTGGTGTGCAACCACGTGACAAAATAGTGAGACGTAAGCATCCATCCCATGTTCGATGATATACGTGTACAATACCATCTCCACTGCGGCTGGTGAACTGGCGATAGGGGAGGCTGAAACCCATCCCATAAAAATAATGATTGGTTATGACCTGTTTTTAACCATTCATTTAAATTACAGAAACCCCGAAAACTCTAAACATTATCAAGTGTGGCCAGTTTTCATCAATAATGCATACCTGTGAACTCACGCATTCGGCGTCTGTTTTTGTGGCATATTTACGTCTCTGCTATAGTCAGCAATTGCTCAATCTCTGCGTATGTAAGAGATTCTCACGCAGAACTGAAGTCTTTATGCATGGAGGTTTATCATTTTCATGTGCGATTATGACTCCGGACTTCTTACGCTTTTCTTTACTCAGGGGTTGGAAGCAATGCGTGTGTGTCATTATTGTTTAAATTGTTTAGCCTAAATAAGAAATAAAATCATTATCATTATGATCATTATTATATCATTATTATCATTATGAAATAAGATCATTTGAAACGTCTTTCTTCCAATGAACTTATTTCATTGGAAATAAGCGGTTTCATAGCGCTAACAGTGTGAACCATCTCATTCTGCAACAATGGGGGACACAGAATTGTGTATTGGAAGCACCGTGAAGAACCGTAATCTTGGTTGTGGTTATCATCCACCATGACAGACTTCGTGTTTGCTGAATATGCGTTACGCCACGTGCGCACGAAGAATTACTTTGCTTGATGAGCAATGAGAGGAATGATTAACTAACTAAAGCTGGGGACACACGACAAGATTTTTGGCCAGATTTTACCCACAATTTACAGTTGGGGCTAGTCTGCGCCAGTCAGCTCTAGTTGGGGACAGTCGTCGTGACAAGTCAGCGCAGAATCTGTTAGTGTGTGATGTGGCACAGACTGGTATCAGCAAGTGTGTGAGATGAACAGACTCCACCCGACTTCAGTCGCAGAAATTCAACGTTTGAATTTTTTGAGCCGACTCTGGACGCAGTTGTGTAGTGTGTGATCCCTCATCTGCTGCAGTCCTTAAATGTGTGATCCCCAGTCTTTACAAGAATCTGCTGAAGCCAGTGGTGTAGCGTGTGCTCCAAGTCTTTTAAAAAACGGCAAAGACTGTGAAAATCTTGTAGTGCGTCCCCAGCTTAACTAAAACTAATCGGCAGAATGACAAGCCAATTTCAGTTTCCACAGGATTATTGTTCAGTGCTTCGAACTTGAAATGCTCATGAGACAGCAAATTTGCCCATATTTGATTACAAGAAGCTAACGTAATGCCATTAACAAATATTTAAAAATTTCTTATGCCGCATTCAATGATTGGTCAATATGTTTACAGTTATGTTTTCGCCCTTAAATACATACTTTTTCATGTCATTCAAAAAAAACGAAAGATAGGGAGTTTATTTTCAGTTTTATTTCGTAATCCGATTAACAAAACGTTAAAGTGATACACAGAATTTCCAAGAGAGTTGAGATTGTTTACTAATTGATTACTAGGATTTCCATCCTTGCGGTTTTGAATCAAAACGTATAAGTAAATGAATCTTTTTGTCATTATCACCTTTTAAATATTACCGGCTACATATAGGCTAGATCTTAATTGATCAGTAAAAAGTAAAAATTGATTGGATGTCAATCAGGCATCGTACATGGAAACAGGTCGACAAAATCCACCGATAAAAGGTAAAGTCACTGCCTCCCCTGACAGCACCTCTCTTGTTCCATAAGCTCGTTAGACCCATTTCCATACCTCTACAGACTAATTAGTTTGGCAGACTGTGAGCAACTGTCCCAGTTTTGAAGAAAACCAGTGTTATATTTTTCTGTGGCCTCTGTAGTTATATTCCTAATGTCTTCTGTAGACAGTTAATCACTGCTTGCCTCCTACAGTGTTTCTGATTTTTCAAAAGGGTACTGGTTTTTCCTCCTCATTGTGAGAATTCTTTCGTCATCAGGTCAGTAGGTCTGTGCAAGTGAGGTATATTGGTTCTGTCTGAATGCAGATATTTCAAAACGAAGAGGGAATTTTTTGTTCTGTGCGATTTTAGATTGTATTTGTCCGACTTAGTTTAGGTTATTCACTATTTCTCCTCGGTGGCCATCGTGGAATTGCAGGGAATTGCCGTCATTTGAACGCGCGCTTGCACGCAGCACACACGAAGATACACTTTATTGGTTAATGTAACAAAAAAGAAAAACATTTTGAGATCTGACTGGCGATTCCAACTACAGTCTGCATGCAGATTGGCTGGGAATGACCCACCACGACACGTTTATTGGTTCAGCGGTTACAGTAGTAAGCTCTCATTGGCTGTAATGAAATGATTTCAGTTACGACGAATAACATTGTAACTGAAGGAAGTAGCTAAGACTTTTCGTTTCTCAGGTATCTGATGTTTAAATAAGTGACAGTTGCCGCTGATTTGGAAAATCGACATCTAAGGTATGGTTTAGCAGTGGCAGGCAACACTCCGTTGATTACTTTCATATTATTATCCAACGATCTTTGGGACTGGTTTAGGCGAAACTGGGCTCATGGTGTTAATCCCAGCTGAACACACTGTAAAACGAACTGTAACTGCAGCGCATTCGTTATAATAGTGTAAAAGAGTAATTTCCATGTCCACCCAAGGAAAATATCAGTGGATTACAGATTTTCCGCATTTACAATAGTACATGAACGGGGGTTTATTCGTTAAATTGGTTTGTTTTTACACGTGCACGAATGTTGAACGAACGCATGTACTTTTGTTATGATTAGTTCTCATTCAAATGACGATTCATAGATGGCCGTTCGGTATTTACCAAATTGCCTGAATCTTTTGTTTGTAGTTTAGATAGTTAAGTGTGCGTGTTTACCGTTAAATTGTAACAAGTGGCCTGTTGGACTGTATTCCTCCGCTCTGTGGCGATACCCTTGCAATAGGCCATATGTGTTTGGACTGAGCAAAATGTTCGCGAAATGTCTTCTCTTTGAAAGACTGACTGAAGTGAATTTTTATGGATAACTTCCACTCAAAAACGGAATATCCTTTGACTTGGTTTAAGGGGCTATGTCTGCGAAACTGGCCCTAATCTTTTGCAGAGCGCAACGTATGGTTATTATAAGTCTCCATGTAACAAGTTGCTGATTTGTTATGGCGGTGTACTTTCATTAATGATAGTAATTTTATGGAATACTTTAAGGAATAATACTGTAATTCTTTAAGTGTTTGTGCACACCGTAGAAGGACAACGCACATTCTTAATTTTATTGTTGACTTATACCTTACAGTTGAATACAAAAATTATAGTGTTCAGCTTCTGAGCCCTCTATTATTGAAATGGCGCACCACCTCGGTCCCATAAAGCATAAACACACAAACAGACTAAATGAGGCGAATTTCGTTTTGGGCGATGATTTAAAATATGCTTATGCATTGCACTGTACCTCATAATGATGATGATAAAAAAAAAAAAAATCCTTTTTTTTTTTTTGCATGACCCGGTTTGTGTATATTTAATGAATCAAACTTATTTTATGCCTGATTTAGCCTACTGTGTTGTAATGATGTAATGCCTGATGTAATATGATGTTTAAAAAAGTGCTATTTGATGTGTAGATTTTTGTGATGCTTACCAAACTGAGAGCTATATTTGCTGCTAAGATAAATGTCTCCTATACTTTTTTTATTGTATTGAGTGAGGATGCAGGTGAGTGAAAACATGATTAGTCACAGATCAGCAGACAATGTAACGGTGTACATTATTACTTGACAATGGCACTTGCTAAGGTCTGGGGACAGACCTTGGCTTGACATTGAAAAGCCGTTTTTTTTGTAGTCCACATTTGACGGGGGCCAAATTGCCATGGCCAGACCACTGGGTCAGTGCATTTCTGAAACGCAAGGTTTGCGGGATGCTCCTGTTCAGCTCTGATGAATACTTACAGATAGTGGTCTGTGGAGGGACAAAGCAAAGGGCTGCTTTGTCACAAGTTGCAGAAGATTTTAACGATGATGGTTACAGGTGGAATGTGTCGCAGCACATAATGCATCACTTAAGTTTGGTCCAATCTTCTTAATCATCAGTGCATTACAGAATAAATTGGATTACATATGTTTGAACCTTTATTGCTAAAAATTCTAATACAACCAGGATTTCAACTTAATGTCACAGTAATTCTGTGCAACAGGCCCTTAAAACAAAAAAAGTCCTGTTACTCGCATTACGTCACTCACGTTACAGGTCTAAGTACCTGCAGGCTCACCACACAGCATTTTACCGATCATTGACAATGTTTCAGCTCTGCCAGCCATTTCTATTCAAGAGGCCTTCATGATTTCCAATTTCTAAGGCCTCAATCTGCAAATCCTTCCTCCACCCTCCGAGTTTCAAATGTCACACTCGTGGGCCTTAGTTTCTCAGAACACCCAGGCAACCAGTAAAAAAAATTTCATAATTCAAACAACCAAGTAGTCTCTTCACAACTTCAGTATGTGAGTGCTGTCAAACTTTTATTTAATATGTGTACCAAAAAAATTTGGCTTGCCTCAGTCCTTCAATTTCCTCTGAGCCATACACCTGGATATACTAACAATACAGCCATACATAAAATGTATTGCTGCTTCATGTTTGAATTTTCGGTGGTCATGTTACACTGCAGCTGGAATTGCCCATGGCACCCTGCTAGGTAAAGGGCTTTGTAGCTGCAGTCTGGCCAGATTGTCCATTCTAACCCCTGCTCACCATCAAACATGCCTGCAAAGGGCATGCCATGCAAGCGTCAGAAGTGAATCTTGGAGGGATGGAAGAAGGTCGCCTGGCCTGCCATGTCCCATATTGTTTTACATAATGTACTTTGGGCAGATACTCGTGCGCCATTTACCTGGGGAAGAAATTACACAAGGTAGAAGGAGGGTGATACTCTAGGAAGTGTTCTGCAGGGATACCCTTAGTAGGGGCATTCGCGCGGAAGTCCGTTTGTGGTGGCAGACTGTGAATCAGGAGCATAGTAGTTGGCAGGTGGTTATAATGCTTTGGCTCATCAATGTTACGACTTGGATATTTGCAATTATGCAGAGTAACAAATTAGGAGTATCCCTGTCTAGTTCGCCATGGCTGAACAGACAGAGTGCGTGTCCTGAAAAGTACCTCTCTTTGGTGGTCTTCCTTCCTGGGCTCTGTCTGAACATGTCTTTGTAAGGCTGAGCTTCATTTATCAGGGTTGTACTAAATTATGGCCCAGGAGATGGTTGGCAAATGCAATAACACGCATATGGTGAGTTTCATTACTTACTGATGATTCACAGATGCTTGGGAGTGTAATAATATGCAGGGTCACAAAGCTGACGGCTAATTCTCACAGCGCTAATTGTTGCGCTTTGCATTTTGACACACTGTGAAAACTGTACCGTGCTAAAAGCGGTCGTCTGGAGGAACTAACAAAGTGTTTGGCGGTTTTTGTGTGTGTGTGTGTGTGTTATTTTCTGTATGCTCGTGCACAGTGCTGCCGCCATGCCAGCGCAGCCTGCTCCGAGGGAGCTGGAGGAAGAGATGGAGGCGGAGGGCGATCCAGAGGTGCCCGAGGCCAATGGCGAGCTGGAGGAGGAACGAGAGCGAGAGGGGGCAGAGGAGGTGATGGAGGAGAGCTGCGAGGACCATGAAAGTGAAAGAGGGAGCGACCTGGAGGAGAGCGAACCAGAAGAGGAGGAGGAAGAGGAGGAGGGGGAGAGCTCCGGTACCGACAGATGGCATCATAATTATGCGTCAATATTTATTCCTTTTTTGCGTGTATTGAGTGTGTATATCCTCCGCATACACCGCTGACTGATGTTGAGCGTTGACTGTTTCCAGAGATGGACGATGAAGACTGTGAGAGGAGGAGGCTGGAGTGTCTGGATGAGATGTCAGACCTTGAGAAACAATTCTTAGAGCTGAAGGAGAAGTAAGTTTGAAGGAAGAGGTATTCGGGCAAACTGTATGATCAGTAATGAATCAACATTCTGTGCTCTGATTGGCCCAGACGCTTCATTCTTTAACCGAACCAATTAAATTCATTTCTAGACAAATTCAATGTATGGAGTTCTGGCTGACTCCATCAAAGAGGTCATGAATGGTAGAGAAAGCACCTGCAAGACAGAATGCTAAAGAAAAAAGAGATGGATTGAATTGCTAGGGGTAAAATGGGTTGGCTGTCTAGACAGATAATCAGTTGGTGTTTATATTAGTAATATTATGAATCATGCCTGGGTGCTCAAGACTGCTGAACAGGCTGCAGACCTTTTTTCAGTTTGAAAGATGAGTGAATTTTTTTTTCATTGCTGCCTTAAGACCGTATTGATCAAAACATGTTCCGTGACACAATACCAAGTAAAACTGGGGTGACATCAGTTTGCTTGTCCATCTGTTTGAATAGTTGCTGCTGCCGCATTCAGTGCTCTCCCTAGTCATGTTGATGGATGAAACGTCCAGTTCCGCTAACGATTTACTCTGCTCTTTTTTGCACGAATTGTGCTTATTTATTCCGCCAACTGGGAACCCAGTGCCCCGACACAGTATTCATTGTTTGTCACTGTTGTTCTCCCCAATCTGGCCAGGCTGTTCCGGGAGAGGCTAAGCCAGGTAAAGATGAAGCTGGACGAGGTAATTGCAGGACAGGCGAGGGAGTACAGAGAACCGCTGGCCACCCTACAGCGCAACATGCAGCTACGCACTGAAGTCGCCGGTACTCTGCATTAGCTTTTGCTGCTGCATACATCATGGTTTGACTGCTGACACACTATTACGCCGCAAACGCAACCTCTGCACAGCAAAGATTTAACCACCTACACTACACTGTGCCATATGTATTTCTGATTTACACTCAGTCATTTTATCTCATAACTGCATAATAACTTCATCAGAATTCACATTTCTCCACAGATCTTCAATGCATGCCCAGCTGTTTGCGTTGGTTTGCAGGAGATATTTAAGTCTATATTTCAGTTTAAGTCCTTATTTGATATGCTACGCCCAACAGCACATTGCATTGGACTGCCCAGCCACTGATTATGCAGTGGAGTCCTCTTAATGCAGCTCTGAACTGCAAGCACTGCAATATTACCTGTCCTCACAGCTTTCCAACAGCTATCCTTATCCCGTAGTAGCAAACCAGGAACTCACATTATTGAGAGACTAACTTGGTCATATATTGGCTAGAAATCGGACTCAGGAGTCTGTTGCTCTTCAGGTGCAGTTATATGACCAACTGCTCACATACTCTTGCTTGTCTGATTTTAAAAACTTTCAGCACTGGTGAAAGTTTACTTGCATTGTTAAGTGTCCTGGCTGCATTTAATAAATTGGATATCTCTTTGCTTTACATATCACAGGATGATGGTTTAAACATAGAATTAAAAACTGTAGAATGAACAATGTCATAGGGTAATTTTATCTCGAATCTGCTTATGATGGGGACCACATTGGATAAGACAGAACCGTTATTGTGAACAGCTGTGTCATCAGAACAATAAGACCATAGAATTCTGCACAGGCAGGCTCAAGGTAAAAGTTAGCAGAAGTTTTACCCAATATTTGCAACATACAGGTTGACATACAGTACAGGCCAAAAGTTTGGACAAGCCTTCTCACTCAATGCGTTTCCTTTATTTTCATTACTATTTACATTGTGAATTCTCACTGAATGCATCAAAACTATGAATGAACACATGGAATTATGTATGTATCTAACAGTTGTCCAATAGGGCGGTCGGCTGTGTATCAACCTGACTTCTGCACAACACAACTGATGGCCCCAACCCCATTGATAAGGCAAGAAATTCCACTAATAAACCCTGACAAGGCACACCTGTGAAGTGAAAACCATTTCAGGTGACGACCTCTTGAAGCTCATTAAGAGAATGCCAAGAGTGTGCAAAGCAGTAATCAGAGCAAAGGGTGGCTACTTTGAAGAAACTACAATATAAGACATGTTGTCAGTTACAAGTATTTCACAGTTTGTTGTTAAGTACATAATTCCACATGTGTTCATTCATAGTTTTGAATGGGGACACACCTTCAGTGAGAATCTACAATGTAAATAGTCATGTAAATAAAAGAAACACACTGAATGAGAGGGTGTGTCCAAACTTCTGGCCTGAACTGTATCTATGAGTTCTCTGGGTTTAAGTGGTTTTAATATGATTGATTTTGTCAGTGTTCAGATGACATTTCAGTCGTGTATGTTAGCATGCAAGAAAAGCAGGAATACAGGAGTCTCTTGCTGTAAGTGCTCTGTATATCAAGTGGCTGATTGTGAAGTATCTCTGAAGTTTCCTTTTTTCTTCTTCCTCTTTGAAACTCGCTCTCAGGGGTGTACAGAGAACTGTGTCTGCAAGTGGTGAAGCACAAGTACGATTGTGAGATTCAGGGAGCGCTGCAGCACCTGGAGGTATCGAGCATTACGCGTCGCGATCTGAATACGCTGAACAAACACAGAACACGCACAGCCTGCTGCTCTCGCCTCAGAACTGCACACCCACGCGCACAGCATGGGGGCCTTACAGAATCCTCACATTTGTGTGGCTGTTGCGCGCGTCGAGATAACAGGTATTTTGAATTATGCAGAAGTGCAGTGGATTTCTGTGTGGTCATCTGTCCTCAGAGTGAGAGGGTGCTGCTCTTCGACGCCATGAAGACAGAGCTGATGGAGAAAATCCACAGGCTGGAGGAGGACAAGCAAAGCATAGACATCACTTCAGGTAACACTTGCATGCTGGGATACTTCATAATGTTATGCACACTTTGGCAGAGAAGCGAAATCTATTCATGTATTTGTTCTAAATCAAAAACAACAACCTCGATTCGATTGAAAATATTGCAGAGAAAAAATATGTATCGGGGAAAAAAAAATACCCTGATCAACTGCGTCGATTTTAAGGAATGTTCACAAATTCAGAATTTGATGCCTGTAACGTGTTCAAACAATTTAGACAAGGAAATTAAAAAACTGGAAAAGATGTGGAATTTTATGGGGAAAAGCCAGTTTGGAATATTCCACTGGTAAATTGGTGAATAAAAAACAATTGCTTCAATTAGGGTTGGGAATAAAATAAGCAGCCACAAGGGGCACGGCCATTTACGCGTAAGATGATTCGGGGATGGCCTCTTTGCCAAAAGCCGCAAAAGCGAATGTGCTAACCATTTAAAGGAGGAAACGGCACCTCAGCAAAGTGTATTTCAGCAGAAAGTAGAATTCTTGTAGTGTGTAAAACGCATAGTTTTATAAATTTTAATTCAGTATAGATTCAGTGCGACGCATTTTAAACCAGAAAGTCTTCCAATTGGCATCAATTCCAGGGGACAGACATTTTTACTTGGGGAATCTAAGGCTGCGTTCGGAATGCACACTTGTCCACTCGTTCACTCACTCTCTATATTGTTTTCAGTGTAGAACATTCACTACACAATGCCTTATATAGTGGGTGAGTGTGCATTTTGAACGCCTTATCCAATCAAACGCAAGTGCCGCGTTGCTTGTGCGTCAGTTATTCTCTTACATGACGTCAGTTGTTCTTTTTTCTTTCATCCGGGCCATTGAGGAGTTCTGAGGGCTTTCACTAAGCTCGCCCTTTATGGCTTGGCTGCCTGCTGTCAAATAATTTATCAACTGAGCGACCAAGACCCCATTACATGACCTATAATTAGAAATGGTAATGAAAGGTGAATTCCCATTGCCTACATTTATATAATTGATATGGCACTGTAATTCTGAAACTTTCGCTGACTTTGCATCATTTGTTTTCGCCGTCCTTGGGATTGTCACACAGCTGTGCAACCTTACAGCGCCCTATAGCCGTAAAAACATTCAGAATATAGAACGGATTCTCGCTGCCTTGCAAACTAATTTCCGCGGATATGCTGCTTAACAAACAACATTAGCGCTGAACAGTGCAATCAAAACTAAATTAGAAGGTCGTCAGTTTTTACCAATTAGTCTGAGGAACTATGGCTAATCAGGAGATGTAAACTGCGAAAGGTTAAGGTTATTAAGCATTTTTAAAGGAGAGGTTTCCAAAGATCAAATTCAAAATCAGAAGATTCCCCAAGCAAAAATGTCTGCCCCCTGGTATTGATGCCAGTTTGAAGACTCGCTAGTTTAAAAATATGTCGCACTAGATCATAACTAAATTAAAATGTATAAAACTATGCGTTTTAGACACTTCAAGAATTCTACTTTCCGCTGAAATATACTTTGCCGAGGTGCTGTCTCCTTTAAGTACAAAGTTCCTCAATATGTGATTGCATGGAATTTAGGGATCTGTTTGTTGATTGCTCGCAATGTAATAAGAAGATTCTGAGAATGTTGAAAATTCAGGGCTTTCTCTGTGAGTAAAAGACAAGGACGAATACCGACATTGGACTCAAGCGATCTTCGAGCCCTCAGACGGCATTGCATTAAGAGCCAGCATGATTCTGTAATGGACATGACTACATTGGTTCGTAAGTGCTTCAGAAGAGCTATGTCTGTAAACATAGTTTGCGTAGTAGGGTCTTAGGACCAAAAAGGAAGACATACATCAATCTCATCCATGCACACCGCAGACTTCTCTGGGCTTTTGTGCTTCTGAACTGCAACGCTGGGGAAGTGGAAAGCAGTGCTGTGGTCTCACTATTCAATCTCCAGATTGTTTCTGGAATTTATAGTTGTCGCGTTCTCAAGGCCGAAGAAGAGAAGGACCATCTTGACTGTTATCAGCTGCAAGTTCAAAAGGCAGTGTCTGTCATGGTCTGGTGCTCCGTTAGTGTTCTCGGCGTGGGCAACTTGCTGTGGCAGTATAATTGACAGAGAAGGATTCAGGCAAATTCTGGAACAACGTGTGCCTTCTAGACATTGTTTTTTTTGTTGGGTCACCCCTGCTTATTCCAGCAGGATAACACTAAGCCTCTCTTGGCACATGTTACAACAGCATGGTTTTGTACTTCATTTATATTATGGTACTGTCTGTAGCCTGGAACTGTCTTCCATTCCACTGCGTGTCTGGCGGATTATTAAGCACAAAATATGACAAGAGTCCTTGGGCTGTTGCCCACCTGAGGTCTTATCAAATAAGAATGGAAACAAAGTTCGCCTTCAAAACTCTGACAGATACTGTCCACGGTTCCAAAATCACTTCTGAGTCTTATTAAAAGGGGAGGTGAAGTTACCCAGCAGTGAACATTCTCCTGTCTTAACGTCTTTGAAAAGTGTGACCGCACATTTAAAAAAAAAAGACTATTTAAAAAAAAAAAAAGAAGTTGATGAGTTAAAATATAACTGAATTATTACTTTTTTGTATTTCTACCTTTCCAGTTGAATGCTGGTGGAAAACGATTTATAAATCACTGCTTGCTAGTTTTATTTTGATGTTGCTCCTTGTCCTAATTCCTCTGAAATTAAGGTTTTCATCAATTCTGATTCTTGCTTTTACTCGGAGTTACGGCATCACCACATGTCTGTGTGACATCTTGTAAAAATGTCTTATCAGTTACATGTGAGTACTAAACTTCATCTTTCTCTCTGTCAGAGTGGTGGAGTGATGACCTAAGAGGGAAAAAATGTAAGCGGAGAAGTCACCCCTCTCGGCCTGAGCGGAGAAAGAAAGCAGCACTGGTGTCTGGTAACATCCAACCCAACATTATCACCTCTGTACTGTGCCTTATGTTGACCTTTACAGTATGTGTCTCTCTCATCTGTAAACAAAACCAATATTGTCAGCATAAAGACATAATTTTAATTACAAGTTCACATGAGTGTCCTTAGAATCTTGGTGTGTTATTAGTGAGTGCTTGAGCAGGGTGTACATGCCTCCTCTGCCTGTCTCGCAAAATCGGGCTCAGTTAATGCCTGCTCACTGACACGTAGAATACAATCGTCAAGTTTAACGACGATTTGTTAAGTAATAGTGGAAGGGTAGCGCTTCAAAATTAGTGTCCACACCAAGAAGATCAACAGTAAGAGGCTGAGAGAGTTTTTGGTCATCATCTGGAGGAGAGAAACTATTAATTTTTACACCTCTAAACATCGGTAAGAGGTGCTGACAATGTATATTTTAGTACTTTATTAATCATACTTTGGGAGTAGGCAGTAATATTACTCCCCTTATTGACATATGTGGTGCTGACTGCACAGAGAGAAATGACCTCGCCTTTCTTCTTTACCTCCCTTTCAGGACCCTACATTGTCTACATGTTGAGGGACATCGACATTTTGGAGGACTGGACAGCCATAAAGAAGGTAATAGTCTGTCGGCTCATGCGAAAATATCCTCCCCAACTCAGCATAAAATGCATTTGTCCCGGTCTAACAACATGTCAGTAATATCGTTTACAAGTTGATTTAATAAATGTCTATATTGATTTGGGGTGCAGACTAGTACTCAAATAAATTGTAACCCGTTTCAAAAAAAATTTACAGTGGATATTTGATTTGTAGTCCTGTATTTTTTCTACATTTTATCCCACTTAGTCCAGATGTTATGTAGGCCTACTGTGTATGAGCCATTCAGAAAGCTTTGTTGCTTTATTAGTTTCAACTCCTGGTAACGCTGGTGTCTTCAGCTGAATGCAGTCAGATGGAAACCACTCACCTTTTACGCAGGATGGATCATTGCTCATCCCCGGTTGAGATCGCATGATTAAGAAATAAACAATTTATTTACTGAATGAACAAGCTGAATACAAAATGATTTAGAAATCATTAAGTTGGAAAAGACCACTGATGGGCAAGATTGAAAATATGCATACTGTAATATATGCGATATTGTATGGATGACAGTTACACACAATGTTAATTAATCCAAAACTTTCTTTGAATTCCTTCTCTCATTTCGGAAGTTTTTTACATTAAAATTAGAAATGTCTTCCTGTTGAACCTTCTGAAACATTGGCGCTGAACGGCGTCAGTTATAAGCCTAGCTATTATATGCTGTACATATGAGCTAAAGGACGTCATGCCCCCCCCTCCAAGAAAAAATTCTTCGATAAAGTGATTCATTGCATTAAATTAGTACTTTTTTTAAATGAAAGCAACTTTCTGTAATGAAAGTTGCTAGTCAGTTTCTTCAGCATAAATGTATGCAAGATAATGATGAGCCTAATAATGGCTCCCTGACGGATTATCCTCATCATTCTTAAACTTCCAAAGAAGCAATATCTTTGATATCTATCAACAGCGCTTGCTGTTATGAAAATGATGTCACAAAGTAACACCGAGCACCAAGAAAACGCAGATATAGGCCTAATATGATATTTTTCGTGAGGACTTCAGTAATTTATTATTGTAGTTCTAGAGCTAAAATGGCAAAATAGCTGAAATTGTTGTTGCCGTGGTTATATAAATGTACTTTATGGTGCTGCTAGATTGTGGCTAACAGGCCCAGTCTGCGTGCAGGAGGCAGTCAGGAGAACTGAGAAATTGGACTCTGAAACGTTATTGCCATTAAATGAGGACTGAAGCAGAATATTTTGTTGGATAAAAATTGGATATTAGAAATAATGGCATTTATCTTTTTCTATAAATTTTTTACCTATGTAATTTGGACTAAAGGCTACAACGCTCTTTTTGGAAATGTTTGGATCACAAGAGCCGGAAAGAACCCCATGCAGCCTCCATTGGAATCTAATTACGCAATAAGTATAATACTAATAATATTGACCCTTTGATGCATAGAGTACATACAAATGCCTTGGACCAATTTTTGGGATTTGATCCAATATTTTTTGTGTGTGTGTGTGTGTGTGTGTGTGTGGGGTGGGGGTGGGGGTGGGGGGGCAAGTGGCTGGTCTGTCTGTCCATTATTTTGGACATTATGCATGCGGAGTGACAGAAATAATGTGAAGTTGAAGAAACCTGGTCATTGATATGCATGATGATCGATCTATAGTCTGGACATTGCTTATTTGAGCTATTTAGTCGGCATGCATAATGTCCAATATTTTTGGAAAGAGCATAGGCTCAGATGTATTCCAACAAATAGGCATGCGTTACCTATGCAGTGTGGTTTCATTTTGTGTTATATAACATATTTCCATCCCCCAACAGAAAAAAGTCTGATCAAAACTTCAACAATATAAGACTATTTCTGACTTTCGTCAACTTTACCTCTTACTTGTGGATGCAGCCATTGAGACTGTTTGTGGTAAATCATGTGACTAATCAGAGAGGCTTGTGTTTTCAGGGTATCGATGAGCCTAGAGAAAATCAACCCCACTTATATCCAAAATACTGGACAACATGCAACAAAGGATTGACATAGCCTAAGCTTTGTTGCATCAGAGCAGAAACATCCAATGTGGTTTCAACAGAAATACAGGGTTTAAGTGAAATGAGTACTAATAAGGTGAAGCATTCCATTGTTGATTTAGAATTTGATTGTCAACGTTCTGAATGAAGCGAAAAACTATTCGGTACAGCCGTCATTTCAAAATAAACGTATACGTAGCAATAAAAAACAGCCCAATTTCAAGGCGCAATTTTAGTAGACTGGAACGCATGTGGAAAAAAAAACGACAAAGCGAGTGCTCGGGTGGTCTTTCACGCCGTGGGACGAGTATTCGGTTGGAGAAAATGACAAATTTCTGCACCCCGAATGTTGATTGTTTTAGGAGGCTAGACAAATCAATCTGCACGCACCTAACTGTTGAATAATAATAACGTCAACATAAATCATGTACTTAATTCAAATTAAGTCTGCATGTGGTGTATTTTGCTGAACACATATGGTGATTCTGTATTGCCTTCCGAACAGTCTAAGTCGTTATTGCACATCTTTGTGATTTGCGTTTTTTTTTGTGTTGAAAAGCGAAAGTTCTTGGGTGAGGAGGATGGTGTGTTTCAACAGCTCTTACCTTCAAGATGCAATTGCTTTATAGCCCTGATACTCTCTGTTCTGTCTGCAGAAGTGAAGTGCACCTGAGGCTCTGTGTCTAAATTCTGATCATCTTGCATTATCTCACACTGAAAGTGTTCAGCAGTGCACAGCTGCGGATCAGACTTCTTCTGAGTACCTTCAATTAGTCTTGCTAAGGAAAATTAAGTGCTGTGTGTGTTTTGCACACAAATACAAGTTTCCAAATGAGTTCATTGAGACTCCCTTTGATTCTCTGATGATTGGAAATGAAATCTAATGACCTCGGGCAGGGTACAGTATATCATGACACGAAACGGTAGCATTCAGGTACGTGGTTTGTTGTGGTTAATAATGGTTTATATCAGCTGTAAAGCAGTCCATTCTTTCCACTCACTTTCCATCAGTCAACAGAGTTCTTTTCAGAGTCAGCCAAGTGTGAGATACTGCTTGCTCTTAGCTGGGACTTCATTGCCCTTCATTATAACTGAGTTTGCTCTGTTTAATAGGTTTTAATTTTCAAATGAAAATTGAAAATGCAAATTTTCCATATCTGATTCTACTAATAAGGAACTTAACTAGTTCTCTTTGGTCACGTGCAAAGTGGCTTTCATCATTTTCCATGCTCATATAAATTGAGGACAATAGATGAGAGGTTGGTAACTGCGTACCTACAATACATGAATGATACATGTACTTCCTTGGTTACTCTGAGTGTGGCATTACTCACAAGTACTGTACTGTCCTCTTTATTTTCTACTATTTACACTGTGCAAGTGCTGAGGTCTCCTCTGTTCTCCTTTATAATGGTGTGATGTAAGGTGTCCGTCCACGTAAACAGCAGTCTCTCTGGCTAACATCTATGTGACTGCTTAGACCTCACTCTGTGTCACCGGTTTTAAATTATGGTTAACTTCTTGAAAAATATTTTTCCTCAAGCTCCAGCCGTAATTTGGGTGTTTTAATTAAACAGTATTTTGATTAAATTTTGCTTACATATCAAGGTTTTCATCTATGATACTCAGCTTGCTGTTCTGCTGAAGTGTCAGTATTCAGGTGACCATAGATAATTGGCAGTTTGCTTCATTCGAGGATCCAGTCTTAACTGTCAAGTGCTTTGTTTGGGTTGAAGTGAAAAGAAGGTGGATGGTTAATCTTCAGGAGCATTTGTTATGATAGAAATGCTTACAAGCTGAGCAGTATAACTCCTCAACCGATTCAGTAAATTATCACATACCAAAAATGAAATTTTAAAATGTTTATGGTGCCAATTTGCACTCACAATGCTCTATACAGCAATTTTGCTGAAAAAACTGGATACAAAGTGATTATGTGTCCAAATGGTCGCAAAGACAGCTTTGCAAGCGGTGGTTCAAAGAGTGAAACGATATGATAGCATTTTCAAACAACCATGTCGTAATTAAACCTTTTAAAAATGGCCTTTTAGTTTTTTGATGATCTTTTAATTTACATTTGTATTATTAGTCTCATTTTTTGGCAGTTATTTTGATTCAGTAATTTTGGATTATGCTCTACTTACTCCACTCATTTATCTGCTGGGCTAATTTTCGTGAAACTTGATTTATTTCTGTTGTTATCATCTAAGTTTTTGCCTTTGAAGAACTTCTGAAAAAACACTTGTCCATATGCCATCTGTGGATGCAACTAGCAGCTGTTGTTGTTGCAATATAATTGGTATCTCTTGGTGGACGCCCATTTCTATAATCGTAATTTGTATTTATAATTATCATTTATATTTTATATAATCAATCATAGTCCAGGTTCAAAAGATAAAAATGGCCGCAGCCTATACAATAAGTATTGATGCATAAATACGTGACGCCATTCATGACACTCTGCTGTGCAAAGACATTCTGCGATTATATCACATTACTAACCGTATTTGTGGCATGATTTGCATTATATTGCAGTTACCATTACTTGTGACATTAATGATCATCACAATTTTCTTTATGCACTTGAAAGTTTCTATCAGTGGTGCCAACTTGACACGTTCACTGACAAAATGCATACACAATGCACGTCGATAATTGATGCATTTTATTTGATGCTGTAATAATATAACATTACCCTTACGTGGTCAACTGTAGTATACATTATGTGCCATTTATTTTCATTTACATTATATATTTGACCTGAAATATATTGATACATTCAATGTACATATTCATGTGCCTCACTCAGACATTTCTTCTCTGGGCCCACCCCAAAGCCCTCACAGAATTCTCTCTCATATAAAATGTATCCCCTACATATTTTATTGCATATTATTTGTTACACTAATCTTTCTTTAAGATATACAGTAGCTCAGGGAAATGTGATATAGCTTCAACCAACAGCGCTGTCTCCTCTGAGTGATTATGCGTATGTGTTTTATGAATATATTCCGGCACTGTACATCTGTGCTTGCGCTGACTGCATTCTAATCCTGTTTTGCAGGCCAAAGCTGCACTTCTGCCCTTGAAGAAGAAATCAGACAGTAAGTTTAGGACACAGCGTTTCTTCCTTTATTACAGAATCCTGCTTTGCAAAAACAGTTGTTGATGAGCCGAACAATTTCTACAAATTTCTTCAGCTTCAGAGGGTATTCGAGGAGATTCTGTTCAAATGAAAAATAATGTGCTTCTCGGCTAGAGCATTCCTCCTCCCGCTAATGGTGTGCTGCAGAAATGTGTTCGCTCATTAGGTGTGCTGTTCAGTTGGGGAGCTCTGGATTTTGGCTTTGGTAAAGTGTCACGACCTGAAAGAACTGAAATTCCCAGTATTTCTCCGGTTTAGCTTACCTTTTTAATGATTTATTGGCATTCCTTCCCCATCTTTCTCTCTCTAATGTGGCGGGCATGATTTTAATACCTTGAATATTTTTATGCAGAATTTGCTTGAAATACAAGTGAAGCTAGGGACTCATTCCTGCTGCTAATATTCACACCATGAATCCTTGCCTGGCCTCCCATGGCCTAGAACTTGTTTGCTTGTGTCGTTAATTCCTCACTCCAGCAAAAAATTCAAACCAAGGATAGACCAATCAGGGCAATGTGTATTTAAAAAAAATGAGAGAAGTTTGAAGTTTTATCAACTGCAGGAGTGTCAGAGAGAGTGGGAGAGCTGGATCCACAGCCTATTTATGGGTCCCTGCCTTCATACGTGCGTGAGAGTCTCTCCCTCATTCTTTGGTGTCTCCTAGCTCGCTGCTTTTAGCTGCTTTAAGGAGCATTTGAGGAGCTGAAATGTCCTTAAAGAGCAAAGACCTTGGTGGATTTGCAGGTCATACAGGGACTGAGGAAATGAGGACTGATGAAGGCAGTTGGAATGAGCCCTAGGCTCTGCCACAGCTGGATAAGCACAGGAAGGTACAGTCCTCCTGTGATTGATTATTAAAATGGTGTTCAGTCCTTACCCTGCCCTCCCCCCCTGTGGTCCCGCAGATCGACAGTACAGCGCGCGCTGCGAGGGAGGGACGCTCTTCTACGAGGGAGAGAAGTTCTGCAAAGGCAACACCATCCTGCTGGAGGTCAAAGACGAAATCGCCTCACAGTCAGTCTCTCTCTCCATCTTTCTTATCCCTCTCTTTCTCTGTCCATTCTTTCTTTGTCTAAATCCTGCTCTTTTTCGGTCTCCCTGGCCCCGCTCTGCTCCGATCTGAGATTGAGCGTTTTCTCTGGAGAGAAGGCGAAGGAGCAGAATCAATGAAATAAACGGCTTCTGAAGGTTTTAGCTGCAGTGGAAACTGCCTCAGGCGCCATATTCACTGCCTCTCTGGTGGTTCAGATTGCTTTGCTTGAAAATGACCACTGTACATTAAAATGATAATATCAATTGGCAGCTCAATTATGTTTCAGGTAGATTAAGATAACAGGCCAAAAAATCTGTATGGAGTGTTTCCCGGCCCAGAGTATACCCAGGGTAAAGTGGACTAGCCAGTTTTATACCTTGGTTTTTATTTGGGCCAACCCAGTCTATACCCTAGGGTAAAATGTGGGCTAGCCCCCCCAGGCCGGATCACACCCCCCACATTCAGTCACATGGGGTATATTTTGGCCTAGGACAGATTATACCCAGATATGCAGTGCTTAACAAATGTATTAGACCACCGCCCGATGTGAGGTTTATGCTACAGCTGCCCTAAATTAAAAGTGTTAGTAATTATCAAAATAATTGTTACGCTTCTGTAAGGTTCATCCGCCTGTTTGCGCAAGCCCTTTAACTGAAATTATATTTTTAATGCTGAAATATAATTATTGTTGTTATCCATGAATTTTCAAATTTGCCGTTTTACAAAAAAGCAGAAAAAATAGTAAAGCAAAATTTTATAATAACAAATAACAGTTACTTTCTTGCACTCCTGAACATAAAAATTTGTTTTAGTGGTTGAATGCAAGAGTGCAAACTGTTATCAAGGCCAATGGAGACCAGACAAAATATAGGTTTTTTTTGTTTTTTCGTTTTTATGTGTGAATAAGGACTATTAAGTGGTTTCAATTCATTATTTGCCAAAGAAAAAGCAAAATAAATTTTAGTTCAAAATAAATTTTTGACAAATTTCTTAATTGTTTGTGTTTTCTCATTTTTTATGATAGATGGTCTAATAAATTTGTTAACCCCCAACCAGACCACAGTGCTTAATCTGGGCTGCTACACTGCCATGAAAATGAATGCTGTATTAAAATAAAATGAAAAGTCATAGATTCACTCAAGGAGGTTTGAGCTTAATTCTGTCATGACATCACTGTGCTCTGTGTGAATAATGGATAAACCACAGGAACTTGATCAAGCTTGGAAACTTGAAGTAATTTGTGTTGTCACTTGTGAGGTATTGAATCTCTGAATCTCGCCCACATTCTCTCGCTCTTCCTCAGGTGCCTGTGTCAGCGTGTCGGCTCATTCTAATTCTGTCTTCCTATCGCTCTGTCTGCGTCTTTTTCCCAGGGCTGTGATCACCGCAGTGAGCACGGGGGAGGTGTGGCTCAGACGCTCAGATGGCAGTAAAACCAAAATCTACGTCTCGCAGCTGCAGAAAGGCAAATACACCATCTGCAGGGTGTGAGAGCCTGGCCTTCCGTGTTTCACCCAAACATTTCCTTCACAGCTCATTCTAAACTTCAGCTCATCTTCATCTTTCAAACCTTACACACCATTTGCACTTAAAATCTCCACCGCATTGACTATTAATCATAAATTTGCTCTCAAAATGGACTGTTTTATTTTAACTATGATTATTTATACTGTTTGTAAAACTCTAGACTTGCAAGGAATGGTTCTTTATGGCAAACTATTTAAAATAATTTGACATTAACAATGTATTTATAATTGCAAATTTTATTGACTAAACTAAGTCTTTTATGGAACTGGTGTGGTGTTTGCTTGAAAGTTCTTATGGCGTTATGTTTTAATGTACTGAGGGGGGCTCTACGGGGGATTAGCAGGACAGTTGCATAGTCCTGCTCCTGGAGAGCTACGAGGTCTGCTGACTTAAAATCGATAGCTAATTTCACTCTTGAAATCCGGTAACATAAGTTCTCTTTTCGGCCAAATGCAGTAATTTATCAGTTAAGTATTGCATAGCAATGAATATTAGTACGCATGATGGCTCTTTAGGAGTAGATTTTGTATGCCTGCCAAAGAAATTCTTAATGTAGCATGTACGGTGCCTGGATGCAATTCATAGGTTCACCAGCAGGGGGAGCTGTGTCCTTTTAAACCCACTGCTGCATTTTTAATAGGAATACATTTATGGACTGTTTGCAAAATAAACATCAATCACTGCCTTGAACGCGGACAGTGGGGCTTGTACACGCAGATACTTCTGTTCTATTGTAAATTTTGGCTAAAGTTGAGGAAATGCAGATTCAAATTGGCGTAAATCTTAGTTAATCCAGTTTCACATACAGCATTTCAGTAGAGAAGTCTCATTTTAGCTGGTGCACTGCTTGTGCAATAATAGGAGTCCTTGTGTTGAGAATTTGTAAGCACCCTTTATTTTCTATGACGTCTTGAGCAGACTGCGAGGACGGTCCTTTTTTCTGGACTCGAATGAATGGAGCCATTTTAAAATTCCCCCTGGAAGCTCTGCTGATATCAACTCTCCTACTCACAGTCTCAAATGAGGACAAGGGCAGTTTGACATACTGTGGAACTTATTGAGTAATAAAAAATTATAAAAATGGGTAGAGGAGGATCATTATATTTTGAATACAAATTGAGCATAATCGTGCCTGACCTCGAGCCTGTCGAGGTTTTAAGGACAGGTCACATCCAACCACATGCTAACCTCGTGTGACGCGACTGGATCTTTGATTAATTTTCTTCAGGTTGCACAATGCTCGTCCTTTAATTACTCTTCCCTGTCTTGCCGTCCTGCTTTCCGTTTCTGTGCGGCGTACTGCACTCTTTCCCCTGGCCCCCTCTCTCCAGCGTCCCTTTTACACTAAATACCACGTCCTGACAGCCTGACAGCCCGTTCTTAGCTCCGTTTCATCTGCAGAGTGCAGACAGCTGCAGGTGTGAACATCTATCGCTGCCAAAATGGAGGCTACCGAGCATCAAATATGAGGACTGAGCTCCATTCTCATCAGGCTCAACTCCCTCCTGTCCAAGCTCTGCATTTCTCCCCCGGCTCATCTATCTTTGAGGAGCACAACTTTTAAAAATAATGTTGTGAATCTCGCGCAGTGGATATTCAACTAACCACCCCCCGCCTCCATCCATGACACTTTTCCTGAAGAAGCATAACCACTGGCCCAGAATCTCTGCTGAATTATGAACATTCAAAGCTGAGGCAGCGCTGACATACACACAGCCATTTCTCGTGTACATATTCTCAGCCTCTGCTTTTGCCACTTAGATAGTCTAATTAATGGTGATATCTCATATTTTAATGAATCCCTAAGCATGGGATTGCAAAAAGGCAATTGCAAAAATGCAGACATTATGTGCGCGCTGTTGACACAGCAGTTAACAGGCATGGAGCTTGTATCGGTGCATTAGATCAGAAATAAAATGTGTCATAGTGATTTGAGGCAAAGTATGGCTGGGATGAATGTTTTATTTATAGCAGGCATTGCCTATTCATGTGACTCAAGCATTCACACAACACGCCAATGCACCAGTACTTGTATGTGACCAAGGTTAGCCATAATCACCATGAGCGTATTTTTCGGTGAGATGACAAAATTCCGTTCATGGCCATGATGATTTTTCAGTAAAAGCTGCTATTAAGATAATTTCAGAAGTGGACATTCAGTCCTGGCATGTTTTACTTTCATCCATTAACTCAGCTAGCTGATTTAATTTAGTTCCACCACCTTGCTGATATGTTTTATTTAGCGTGATTCAGCAAATCAAGGTAGTCGGAAGAAAAAACCTTTAGACTATTTCTTCCACTCTGTGAAACTGGTTTGTTCTCCACTGGATGATTTGATCTCAAGAGCATTTATGCACTGATGAGTCAAACCATTAAAACCATTCATAGATGAAGCGCGTATCATTGATTTCCTTGGAACAATAGCGAATGTCCAGGTCTACTAACAGACCTCAGATTGTCAGCGAGCAGTCAGTTCTTCTAGTTGATGTGATGAAAATGGGATCTGAGTGACTGATAAGGGCCAAATTGTTAGAGTGGGTCGGAGTATTTCAGAGGTGATGAGGCCTCTGGGTCTTATTGATGAAGAAGAGTTATGCTCATTGATACAAATGGGAAACAAATGCTATGCCATCTGGTCCAAACTGGCAGAAGGGCGACTGTGGTCACAGTGATCTTTTCATTAGTAAAGTATCACAAAAACACTGTTCATCACACCTTGCTGTATAGTGCTTTGTGGCTGCGGAGCAGTCAGTGTCCTCTCTAACACCGGTCCCCCCCTTACCTGCAATGAGTTTGTGAGCGTCAGAACTGGACCTTGTAGCAGCGAGAGTGGAGCTATGGAGGTTAGTCTCTTTTTCTTTGACATCATGTACATCAGCCAGATACGTCACTATTTATCCGGGGAAGAGATGGCACCAGGATGCACTGTGGGAAGAGGACAAGCGAGTGGAGAGAGCGTGATTCTCTGGGGAATGTTCTGCTGAGAAACTCTGGGTTCAGGAATTCATGTGGCCTTCTGTTTGATGAAGGTGTTTTGGCAGCACGTGGGGGATTTCCTCAATATTAGGCTGGGGGACTTAATGGTGCAGCTAATCGGCGCCTATTAAGAGTGTTAATTACTGAGAATCGGTAACGTGCTGCTGGTAGTAAGTTAGGATCGGCAGAATCCTCACCATTTAACACACACTCAACATGTTCCTATTTGCTTGATTAGCCATCAAACCATTGACTCAGTTGCAGAGATTAAATGATTGGACGACTCACTTTATACATTTGCACAGTGTTGCCTCTACACGAGGAAGACCTATACTATATCAGGCTGGTGGTTTTAATGTTGTGGCTGACTGATGTCAATGAAACCCACGGTCTTTGCTTGTTAGCAGTTTGGCCTTACAGCTGCAGTGACTCAATGTGAATGTCAGTATGTAAAAGGTCATTGAAGCTGTGCGGGATTAATAAGAGAGTCACTTTCTATAGCTCCAAGTCCCCCTGCGCTCATGACACTTCCCATTCATTTGCAGCACTCTCTTCCATAATGTGTTACAATGGCAGAAACATTGGGATATTAGCTCCTCGGGCAATTCAGTGGCTTCTCTTGTTCAATCAGGGTCCGCTTGGCGGTTTTCCAGGTCTACATTTTCCATACATGATGGCAGCCTTATCGTGAAAACGAGCTGAGAAATGTAGAACTTCAGAGCTACAGAAATAGAGTAGGTCAGAAACACTGTGAAGGTGTTATTTATCCAGCGTGCTGTTTGTACTTATTTCAGGCCTGCTAAAGAAAACGACCAATCTGAAATAAAGGTTTTTCAGATGTCTACCTTTTTCAAATAACCAGCAACACAAAATCGAAAACATGCCACATTCCCGCATAACTTTGCACCACCACACTTTGAAGTCGAGACAGTGTCACCAGAACCAAGCTCGAAAAATTGCTCAGTCTGTAACAAACCCAGAGACTTACCAAATGAGTTTTCAATTGTGTGTTGCTGGTTATTTGAAAAAGGTGGATATCTGATAAACTTTAGTGACAGCTTGGCCGTTTTCTTTGGTAGGCTTGTATTTTATATCTTGCAAATTAGGAGTGAATTCATGGAGATTATTATAGTTCTCATTCTGACTCATTTTCATGTCTAGATGCATGCTTAAAATTCGAAACTTTATTATCCCCTTTGCAAAGGAGCCAAGCCTGGCTATTTGTGTGGTACCTTATTTAAGGCTTTATTATTCAAGACTGCAGCTTCACAGTGAGGAAGGAAATTGCTCAACTGAGTCAAGACCCTTGAATCATTTAGAATTTCATCGTATTTCAGGTTATTTTCATTGTTCTGGTAGAGAAAAAGGGCTGCAAACCAAAAATCTTCATGAAAATTCAGCATTGAAATTGTAAAAAAATAAATAAAACAGAATTGAAAAATGGCTGGGGGTTAAAACTTCACATTTCTGGGATCATAAACTCCTTGACCACTAGTATAACTCATCTGAGCATGAAATTTTAAATGATCTGCTCTCTAGAAGCTGAATAAGACAGCTTTCCAGGCAGCTCTCCAAACTCTAAGATCCCTCAAAATGGCACACTGTCAAATCATAAAATAATTATACATTTTACAGAAATCAATTTTTGCCGCATGAAATTAATTATGAATTAATGGCTATCTGGTTGAATTAAGCATGAGTTTATCAATATATGCGCAGTTGGACATCAATGGTCACCAGTAACCTCCAAACCCAAAAAAATGCCTCTTCTCCATGATAAAGTTAAGAATTTTGTTCATTTTTCTCCAGAGTCCCGCAAGCCAGTACACATATTCATTATAGGAATTGCTCATTTAACAGTCAGAGCATTCACCCTGCAATGAAAAGCTAGCAGTTACCACTACCGAACTCGCGACCTTTATATAAACACTTTCTACACCTTGTAAGGAATATGTATAACTCACTAACTTTGTAATATCTGAAGTATGCCTTATTATAACAGAAAAGACATTCCACTGTCAGGAAAAACCAAAAATCCTACCACAGTATTATTAGCAAAGACTTAACAGTTAATCTGGCTAACCAACGTGGCAAACGAGCTCTGCAATCATTTTGGCTATGATAAACCAAGAATAAAAACACAGTGAGCTATAAGTAATAAAAATATAAATAAAATTGCACTTACTCATAAAATGAACAAAAACCTTTCCTCACTGAAGTCCTCCAGAGACAGATATATTTGGTAGAAGGAACCCTCCAGTCCTGTTTCATTCAGAATAATTCCTACTGACCAAGTCCATATCTCATTATATCCTCGAACGGCGTTCCGGGGATATTATGTTTTTGGTCCGACCGCCGCCGCACCGCCCCACGTGTTAACGCGATAACTTCAGTAATATTTAAATTAGAAATTTCATCAAAAATCAGTTTTTATCATATCTCTGGAAATATTAGTTCTATTGACCTCAAATCAGGTGCAAATGAAAGGTCATGACCTGAGGATGTGTCCCACGAAGACATTATACCTGTTTTTTTCAAAATTTTGACACAAGGTGGAGCTTTGTCACATAAAATTCACAATGTTTGCCATATCTTTGGAACCATTTGTCCAATTGACATGAAACTATGTGCAACTGCAAGGTCATGACCTCACAACCTCTCACATGATGACACAATACCTGTATGGTTCAATATTTTGCCACCAGGTGGCGCATTCTGATGGAAAATTACCATTTTGGCCATATCTTCTGAACCTTTTGTCCGAGTAACCTGAAATTAAGTTCAAATGAAAGTCTATTCAAGGATTGGGGAATTGGAGGATTGGGGGCGTTCAGGGATATACCCCAAGCCGTCGCCTCCGACGGCATTAGCCTAGTTTAAATCCTGTAAATGTAAGTGAGCACTTCAGGCTAGTTTTGGAAATCTTTTTTTTCTGCGCTATCGTGTTATTTTCAGTTGCGCAACATTAAGAGAATACAACCTAACTGCTGTTAGATGTGGTAGAAGGAGGCACTCTTCTTCTCTCCCCTACCCATCATTCTGTCTGTACCTGGCTATTCAACCAATCCACTCCCATTGTTATCTTTTACATGTCCCTCCAACCCCCCTCTGTTGATCATTCATTGGTTTTCTCTGCCATTTGTCCTTTTGTATCCAATCACTGTAATTCTTACTGTAAAGAACAGCCCACCTTGTTTCAGCATAAATCTGTGGGCCGCCATCTTTAGGGCCTCTTTCCATACTGGTACCAGGCAGAGCCACAGACTTCAGCAGTTGGATTTCATTAGTATGATTCACCATTTGTTCACAATTGTAACAGTACAATAAAGTCGTTAAAAGACTATTTGTCGTAATCTCTCGGTTCTACAACATAGGCAGAGGTTAAAATACTTTTCTGATGGTCCAACTCCAATCAATATCTTTCAGTTACTGTGGAAAGCTTATACTTTCTGGCATTGGATAAGTAACATGTCAATCCATACATCATTACCGGGGAAGTTTCACATGGGCGTGAACTATGAGTGGGCATTAAGCAAATGATTGAGTGATTGGCTATGAACATTTGTACATAGGCGTGGTGAATTCGTCAATGGAGGAATCTCCGCGTAAATCCGAGGTAGGGAACTATGCATTTTTGATATGTGATGACTTTAATTGATAGTAGAATGACATAGTATTAATACCATATCGAATTTTTGCTTCAGAAAACTGATTTTTCTTTACTACTAATTGGGATACTATTGACTCACTATAGCTGAACTGGTTGCAACAAATGTCAACGATTTTTTTTGTCTCATATGGAGAACAGAGGTCCTTGAGCCTGACACTGAACCCCGCACTGCTCTTGATGTGCAGGTTGGCACCTTTCATGGCAGCCTCCGCCATCAGGGTGAATGAGAGGCATAACTGTAAAGCGCTTTGGGGTCATGTCATGTGACTAGAAAGCGCTATATGCAGTCGATTTACCATTTTTTTTGTAAGAGATCATTTTTATCAACTGCTGAATAGATTCTATGGGCAAGTATATTAGGCAGTTGGCACCTCAGGCTTGGCTGAGGAGTTTAATTCATACAATGCGTGGGAAACAGGGATGGGACTTGACTTGTCCATATTCTAAACCATGTTTGAGCTTGGCTTGCTAGTGAATATTCAATAACTGAGTGCCATCTGGTGATAGAATAGTGTAACTGCATACATAAATAGAGCAGCTGCATGTATGCTGGCATCTACATCTGCACAGAGGGGTTGAACTGCAGCTACATGATGGTGCGTAATGTGCTGGGAGTCTGTGAGGTGGGCGCTCATTTATTTGGCATTGTCTACATATTCCTTTGTGTTATTTATGGCAATGGGAGTATATTTGGCCACTGTGATGAATTAAAATAGCTGAATAAGGCAGGTTCTGTGGAAAGGCCTATTGCCAATAATCTTGGTCTTTTTGCTCATTTAGCTGTTCATTTGTGAATTTATTAATTCATCTTGCAGTTATTTTGCTTTTCATAAACCTGCTGACTTTCTCTCTATTATTCACCCTATTTCTATTCCCGACACTCTCCCCTTATCCCTTCCCCTCCTCTCCTTCTACTGGTGGACGCTGGGTGTATGAATAGAAAACAAAAGCAGTGTTTTTATATTTCCATTAAGCCCACAAAGGTCAGAGATATATGTGAGCGCTTTTGACAGTGGAGAGAAATGTGAAATGGGTGTGCAGGCTTCAGTTGCGCGCGGCACTGCCGCTGTCCTGGGGGAATGGTGAATGGATATCCTCCCACCTGCACCTGGCTGCTGCGGGTGATTTACCAGCTGCAGTCAAGCAGTTTAATTAAGGTGCGAGATCACAAAAATGGCCTTGCCATTACAATGTTCTAATCTGAGCATTCTCATCCTGATCACTACTGTCTGCTTATTAAAAGCAGCGGAGCTCCAGACCACTGTAATACATTTCTGAAAAATATTCAAATAAATATACTCTTCAACGGCCGAACAGAGAGGACAAGCAGAACAGAAGTGCAAATTAGACCCTCGGTAGGTTTGCCTGGAGGAGTCTTGAGAAAAAAAAAGAAGCAGCCTCCACCCACAGAGGGCAGTAGAGTTCAGTATGAGCAGGATGGTGGCTGTTGGATGTTTGTGGGAGTTCTGGGCGCATGCTGTTTCTGAGAGACTTTATGGTATTTGTGCCTGTTTCTGGTTGCCCATGTGCTATTTCTGCTGGTAGGTCAAACGGTATATACAGAAGGACATATAATGCAGACCGAGAAAACTTCACTTGGATGCATTGTTCTTGTGTGTTAACTGCTTGAATGAATCTATAGATTGAAGGTATACACACATACACAAACATATATACACATGCTGTGCATAGCATGCATGTTATGGCAGCTATGAATGTTATAGCAGAATACAGTCTGCTGGATGGTACGCAGTGTTGGATAGAGTGAGTACGGTCACTCGAATGGGTGGCACGTGTGTGGCGATTAAGTGGTGGAATATATGTGTATGGGTGGGTGGTATGTGCATGGCCACTCCATTTGGCCGTGGCTTGTTAAAGTTAACAAAGCAGAAATGACAGTAATTAAGTAAATGAACTACACCTAAGGGGAGAGAGCTGTTTTTTGCTGTCTCTTAATTGGGAGAGAGAATGAGAAAGAGTGAAAAATGGAGGGAAATGGACTGTGTGCTTTTTCTCACGCTGCATATTCATCCCTGAAATGAAAATCATTTGTCTGTCACTTGCCCGTTCAGCAGGGAGAGGAAAGTGGCGTCGCACATTACAACAATGGTTGACATTTAGGACCTCTTATTATGCACATTGAATAACTCTGAAACCTCACATTTAAGAACTGCCATCTTTTAAGGTTCACAGCACATTTCTTTCTAAAATAATGTAACATTCTTGCTCAGAGTATTTTATCCTTACTAATATTTTTTGCTCTCTGGCTGTACCCCGGCAATAAGGTGGATCTATCTAGGTGTTAAAACATTCTGGATTTATCTGACAAAATGACCCTTTCCTATGGAAAAAAACAAGCTCTCCACCCCCAGTTGATGCCACCTGCAGGTCAGCAGGAGTAACTACAAGTCCTAGGATCCAAAGCAAGCCACTGCCACTGATGATGCCATCTGTCAGTGACATTTGTGCTGAGAAAACTGCTGCTCTTACACTTAAATTCAAGTCCCTCAGCCCGACAGAGTCACGGTGCTCGACCAGAGTTCATTGACCTTCATGTTCCGTGTTCTGTTTTCAGTTGTATTATCTTTAAGACTTCTGGATGGACACTTCCCCATGGCTTATACTGGCAAATTCAGGGTATTTTGGGGAAAGTTTGATCTGGGAAGTTTGAAGATTTGCTCCCCTCTTGCCACTCAGTGGAAACCAGCAGGACCGCTGGTGAGCTCGCTTTACTGAGACATCTTGGAGCTGAATCCGGTAAATGCAGTAACATAT
Organism: Gymnothorax reevesii; assembly: GCA_029721435.1. Lineage (NCBI taxonomy): Eukaryota > Metazoa > Chordata > Actinopteri > Anguilliformes > Muraenidae > Gymnothorax > Gymnothorax reevesii. Next base: position 11,243,689 of record CM056586.1, read on the forward strand.
AAGAATGCAGCGTAATTGGTACCAAAGTCAAACAGCTTATTGAAGGCGACCATGCGGCAGGCAATGTCATATCAGCTCCAATTCTGTGCCTAAAATCACCAGGAAGCAGTTCATAGCCGCCCTGGATTCGCTAGCAATCAGGCCGTCAGTTTTTGTCCGCTTTGATAACACTGGATGTCAACCTATGAGAAAAAGAGGCTTTCCACTTATATCTACCTTTTCTTCCTCTTCAAAGAACAAACTAAACCCGGGGCAAGGTCCAAAACTTAATAACGTAGCAAACTGACCCTTGTGAAGTGAATTTTTTTATGAGCAAACCTGAAGCCAGACCTATCGGTGACTTCTGAAAGACAGAGGTCTCGGAGGGTCTACCTTTGCCTGCGCACCACAGAGTAAACAGCATCACAATTCCAATCATTGCTGCGGGGGCAAAGGGTCTGTGGGAGCACAACATCAGAGAACAAGCAGCAGTTTGCACAGGCTTGCCAGGAAAGGCCCGGGGCTGCTCAGGAAGGGGGAACGCGGCCACCGCGAGCTGTCATTAGACATACAAAAGGGACCAATTAAATGCTGGCTTGGTGCATGAGTCGTCACGGAAGCGCAGCTATGTCAGAAACCGGGGCCAGTATGGAGTCTCGTCGGCCAGCCTGTGCCGACAGATCGCGGTGGGAGGAAGCGAATGCCACCAGTTAGGATGCCTAATGACAGATTGCGTGCGCGTGCCATAGCCACGCCACTTGGGATAGTGCTGCTGTAGCCGTCGGCGGTTGGGGCTGGGGATTGGGCTTGTGATAAATAGGAAGGAAATGGCGGAGGACCTGTGAGGGTCATGAGGTCAGTGCGAGAAAGGAGGCCTTGGTCGGCCCAGGCCCTGAGAGGAGGGAGGGAATGCAGAGTTCCGCCCTTAATGACAGTCAGTGTGATATAAACCCGGGACGACCTGCTGTGCGACTCAACAGTGTTCTCAGAATCACGAGTCCTGCCTTAATGGCCGGTACACACTGTACGATTTTGGACTGTCCCAGACGAAAGATGACCATCGTAGGAGAAACGTGGAGAAATCTTTGGTCGTGGCTCTAAAACCATGGTCTTACGTCGCACTGTGAGACAGGTTCAAGGACGGCTGTTGTCAGCGTCTTGCGACCAAAGGTAACCTGATGACTCTCTCACAGTGTGACAGCTGCTATGACCTACGTCTACTAATCAGCCAATACAAATGCAGCAGGAAATAATTGTTTATTTTTTAAAATAAAATAAACAATAATTTATAGATGATGCATTAGCTGATGCTGACAGTGATTCGTGTAGACACACATTGAAGTTAAAATCATGATCACAAGGTGTTGATCGGGCATTTAATTGCATACAATCCTTCACGTTTGCCATGCCGTGCGAACTGAATAAAATAAATAAAATACAAATCAGTTCAATACAAAGCATTCTCGAAGAGAACCAGCATTAAAACATTTCACAAATAAAACTTGCCAACCTATCGGCTTTTGAAGGCAATGAACCATTAACCTTACAGAACAATTATTCTTCAAACAGCATTTAAATATTCACTGTGGCGTAGATGGTTCATCGTGTCATTATCCCAAGAACTGTTTATTGTATAACCATATTAGCTGCATCATCTTATCCGTGTCGTTCATTACCATTAAGCTAGCGCAGGGCTAAAATAACTGTATACAACAAACATGGTAGCGCAGATGGACGTCGTACGCTAATGATGTTGCATATTGACGTACGTCGTATCCTGCGATTCAGTAAACGGCCATCATACAGTCTGCACACATCAGACTTGACGTCGTACCAAAGTTAATTAGATCCAAGTCGCATAGTGTGTCATGCAATGGTCTTATAAGATTGGTAAAATCGTACAGTGTGTACCGGCCATAAGAGGAGTGGCATGGAGCCACCTTTCACCGTTAGAACGAAAACGCAAGGGGACTCGTGGAGAGGAGTATGGAGATGGGATGAAAGGGGAATGCGCAGTGAAAATGGGGAAGGGGAAGGAGGATGAATGAAAAATGTTGAGGAATGAGGAGAGGGGCTTGGATGGGCGGGTGAAAAACCACCCCCCCCCCCCCCAGGGGGATGGAGGATACGGTCACGCTGATCACATCAAACTGCCGGTCTCTCACATTCTGCACCCCCATGTTACTTGTGCATAGACGACACCATCCATCCACGAGTTAAATACTGCCCTGCCTCTCAACCAACATAGTATGGTAGTTTAGAGGGCAAAAATCCTTTATTTTCACTTAGCTATAGCTGCATATGTCACTATAACATTTCGTTGAGTGTATCCAGATATTGAAGCACTTGGGTGGCCAAAATTTAACGGGCTGTAATTCCTGCATTCATATTGATGTAAGTTCCTCAAATTGATATGCAGACTGTGAACTGTAATTTGAGGGCACTTACAACATCCTTTTAAACGAACAATTCAGGAATTACAATCCATTAGACTGTTGTCACTGTCACAATATCCTCGGCCCTCACTGCTTGCGAACACAGGAAGAGGAAGCGGCTCTACAAGTAGCCCAAGGCCTGCCTTCCTGAGACGTAGAAAATGCCTCTGTGCTGTTTTTCTGCCAGACATGACTTTCCTGCATCATTACCTCCCCAACAGGATCTTGTCCCCTTTCATTAAAACATCCCAGTGGTGCTGCACTGCACAATACTGCAGCCAATGAATACACAGTAGCCCCGATGGCCTCCTCGTCAGTGCTCCTCTGTGAGACAAGTGCCACGATGGCGATAACCTCTGATTCTAATGATAAATCAAACGCATTTTATGCAGGAGTGCGCTGAGCCGTTACTTTGTAATGTAGCTAAAATGGCATTGCAGCATCCTTTTGAATTAGCGAGCGACGGACGTACAGGGAATGGCACGAGAAACAGATGAGAAGATAGGAGAGGTGCAGAAGGGAGAGACTGTAAGGGACGGACTGAAAGGCATCAAATCCATGAACAGCTGCATTAAAGGAAATGTCCTGTCCTCGCATTGGAATAAAAGAGAGAGCAGAAGGGGGGGGAAGAGAAAGGAAAGAAAAAAAAACAAGGAAAGAGGAAAAGTGAGATGGACACAGACAATAAACCCTTCAAGATGGGGTTTCTCCTCATTCTTTTAGTTTTTCTTATTATTTTCTGACACGACTGGAGTTCTCTGTGGTGCTCCCTGGGAGATCTGGGAGACGGATGCAGGAAGGAAGCGAGAGGGACGGCGATGACAGGCTGACAGAGAGCGGCGCTCGCTGAAGAGCTCCGGCCAGAGCTGGAAGAGCGTTTACAGACCTGGCCGAGCAGATAGGCAGTAAACGATGACAGCTGTTGTATGATGCGGATCAATATGTCGATTGCTCAAGGTAGGGGTAGCTCACCTTTGGAACTAAAACAGCTCTCCCCATCTAAGTGAAATTGATCAGAAAACACGACGGGGACTCCCTTTGATGATGATGTATGGTACTGCCTGTGCATCCCTCATGGCGGCTGGCACCCCCAAATAACACATTCGGCTCACCGTTTTATGGACCTCATATCACTTCAATATAAATTCTCTTAAACCCGAATGGTCAAAAATACTGGTTATTATTACTTCTTCTAATCTCGAGATTTATTCCAGGCAGCTTCAAACAAATGACCACTTTCCCTAGCACAAACAAAATTTTCCCTTTTCATGTTAGGAAAGAAAGTGCATTAGATATTAGGACAAGCCTCACATTAGCACTCGCGCTCGCACTCACCCAGTGCTTTACCAGGGACGCCTGTGCGCCGGCTTATTCATGCAATTATCCAATCATCCAAACATGTGACAGCTGTGAAACACACACCATCAGGCAGAAACAGGTCAGGAGCTTTGGTTAATGTTGACATGAAAGCTCAAAATGGGGAAAAAAAATGTAATCCCAGTGCCTTTGCTATTGATGATGGCTCCCAACCTGTTCCCATTTTGCAATGGCTGATTAAAAATCAAACAATTTATTTACTGAATGATCAAGACCTAATATCCAGCCCGTAATGATCAAGCTATTATAATGATTAATAGATTACCTATAGTCTATATTTACAAATAATACATGCGATATTAAAATGATGGGGATAGTATGGATCATTAATAGGAAAAAGAATCCAAAACTCTCCAGTTTCAGCATTTATGTGAAGATGGCGCTTAATTTATTAAAAATATTTTCAGCGTGAAAAAAAAAACATTTTAAGTGGAAGAAACCTCTTAAGTATATCAAATTACTGCAAAATTTTACTTATGATAAGCCTAGCAAACAGATTTGCTGAAATGGTTGCCCTTTCATGAGCTACTTGAGTTCAGAATCTTTGAGAGATATATTGACATTTTAAGTCATCATAAATAGGCCATGTGCTAAGGCTGAAAATATGCCTAGAAAATGGTTTTCGTTCCAATGACTGGGTAATACTTTATTTTTGCATTATTATAACCAGAAAAACATGCTATCAAAGTAACCAAAAGTTCTCCGCTGATAAGTTTGCAGTTTTTGCAGAAACAACTACCATTTCAGGGGCAAAGGGAGATATAGTAGGGGTCAAAAATCTGATGTCATCAGATTGTAGCAAGTTTGGTATCAAACTGTAGGTCTATAAATGTGCTTCAAGGAAATATGTGTCCCAATCCACTGGCCAGCCCCTGTGCCTCTGTAGAGGGGGTTGAAATCTGAGAAAATGAGATTTTGGCCCCTTACCATGGGGCCCAGGTGCAAGTGAGCAAGCTCAAACATGTTGTACTCAAATGTGTTTAGTTAGACCTTTCAAATGACACCCATGTCAAGGGGGTCCACAAACCCATTCACTCAGCACAATCAGCCCCAATGTGTGAAATGTTCTTGACCAGAGTTGGGAGTAACTAATTACAGAGTAACTAATTACTGTAATCTGATTACATTTATCAGTAAGGCAGTAATGTAACGCATTACTTTGATAACTTAAGTAATCAGATTACAGTTACTAACAAATAAATGATCTAGTTACTTGCGTTACTTTAAATTCCTCAACTATCAGCAGGACGGGAGGCCAGAAAAACGCATTCATCCTCTTGTTCTTCTTCTTCCTTTTGAGTGTATTGGCGATTGAGACTGAGGACGGAAATCAAATCAAACGTCCTTTTTCATGCGTGTTCATGCCAGTACTGTAGCCTTTTACTTGACTCACTTTTCTGTAAAGTGCTGTTTGGGCAGATTTTTACAACTTTGCTGTTGGCTCTGCTGTATTAAAGAGTATGAAAGAGAGATATTGTATGTGCCGTAGAATAAAGATTAATGAGGATCTGGGCATATGCCAGGTTTTAGCATGACATGGTTTATTAATTAACTTATGGTGAATTTCAGATGATGGCGTTGAGTAATCCGAAAGTAATGTAACTAGCAGTGTAACTATTTACTTTAAGCAGTGAGTAATTAAGTAAAGTAAGGGATTACTTTTTTAAACAGTAACTAGTGTTATGGCCCCAATTTGTTATTACATTTATAACACAACAGCAACAGCAAGGGATGACAAGCACAGTTTTAACAACTAAAACACATTTAATTTTTAACAAAGACAAAAACTAATAACAACCTACAACTAAAGACCAAGATTGATAAATCAGAAAAAACAGAAATAATTACAGTCCCTTTTTGGTGGGGTGGCTTGGTGATGTCCTGGATGAAGAAAATGCTCAAACACAGGCAAAGAAATCCACAAAAGAAACGTCACAGGTCTTGAACAGAATGGCAGGTCTGGTCATCTTCTTGCAATTTCTCCTACTACTTTACTGTCTCAATTCTTTTCTTTATATACTCTTTTGCAGACCCCATCCACATTTAGACCTCTTTTTTTAACTTTCTGAGACTTGCCCTAGACATGTCCAGGACATGTCTAAACATGACTCCAGTCTGAGCTTAACAAAAAAAAGGTAAATACTGCCATCTAGTGGCCTATATTCACATTACACCTCCATTCCAAAAGGGAAAAATTTTGACTCATAAAGGCAAAATTTTTCTTTTCAATACAAAATGGTAAAGTGAACACTTGTCTATATATACATATCATACACATTCAAACACGGGATAAGCAATCAGCAATTACATTGTCTGTACCCTTCACATGCTTAATTTCCAAGTCAAACTCCTGTAAAATCAAACTCCAATTCAACAATCTCCGATTCTTGTTTTTCATCTTCCTCAAAAACATTAACGGATTGTGGTCAGTGTACACAATCATTGGCTTTTGTCCTGTACAAACATAAACCTCAAAGTGTTGTAAAGAAAGGACCAGAGCCAACAGTTCCTTCTCTATTGTGGAATAGTTCCTTTGGTGGCAATTGAACTTCCTGGAGAAGTATGCCACGGGATGCTCAATGTCATCAGAGTCACTTCTCTGTAGGAGCACAGATCCACAAGCTTGGTCGCTAGCATCGACCGCGATGGAGAACGGTTTGTTGAAGTCAGGAGATTTGAGCACGGGGAAGTGACACAGCAGAGACTTCAGGCGATCGAAGGCTCTCTGCCATGCATCATCCCAGGTGAACTTTACGCCTTTCTTCAGTTGGTTAGTTAGACTGAGAGCAATCTCAGCAAAGTTCTTGCAGAACTTGCGGTAGTACCCGATCATTCCAAGGAAGCGGCGCAAAGCTTTTTTGTTGTCAGGAACTGGAAAGTCCATGATGGCTTGGACTTTAGCATTTATGGGTGCCACCTTACCCTGGCCTGTGACGTAGCCAATATAGGTGACAGTAGCACAACCAAAGTCACTCTTGTTCAGGTTAACAGTCAGGTTAGCCTGGGTCAGGCGCTGGAACAACGTCTCTACATCTTTTAGATGTTCTTCCCAGGAGTCACTCCATGTGATCAGGTCATCGATGTATGTGTGGCAATCCGGCGATTGTAGACTGTATCATCCTTTGGAACGTGGCTGGGGCATTTTTCATGCCAAAGGGTAGGACTTCATACTGGTACAATCCAGATGGTGTGGCAAAAGCAGAGATGCTCTTGGCCCTCTCAGTTAAAGGCACACACCAATAACCCTTCAATAAATCAATCTTGGTCAGAAACTTTGCTTGCTCTACACTATCAATACAATCATCAATCCTAGGTATTGGAAACACATCAGTTCTAGTTACAGCATTGACTTTGCGATAATCTGTACAGAATCTAGTACTTCCATCAGGTTTCGGAACTAGCACACAGGGTGAACTCCAATCGGAGTTGAAGGGTCTGATAATATCATGTTTTAACATGTACTCAACCTCTTTCTCAGCAATCTTTCTCTTTTCAGGATTCATCCGGTATGGATGCTGTTTTATTGGTTTGGCATCACCAACATCTACATCATGAGAGGCTATAGTAACTCTCTTTGGAACATCAGGAAACAAATCCTCATATTTCTTGATCAACCTTTCAAACTGATCTCTCTGTGAGGGTTCTAAGTGCTGGAGTTTTACATCAAGATTTTGCAACACTTCAGTGTTTGACAATTTACATGAAAGAACTTCAGCTTTAATTCTTGGTTCATCATCTTGAAACTCCCCCTCATCTTCACACGTTTCGACCATTGGAGAATCTGAAGTGACAGCTGCAACCCTAGCATTTCTGTCATGATAAGGCTTTAGCATGTTAATATGACACAATTGTTTTGGTTTTCTCCTATCTGGAGTCTTCACAATGTAATTGAGATCATTGAGTTTTGTCAGAATTTCATAAGGACCATGAAATCTAGCCTGCAATGGATTGGACTGCAAGGGAAACAACACAAGGACCTTTTCTCCTGGTTTAAACTCACGGCTTCTAGCCTTATGATCATACCAAGTTTTCATTTTTCCCTGACTTGATTTCAAGTTCTCTTTGGCAAGGTCACAAGCTGCACGCAATCTTTCCTTGAACTTGCTAACATAGTCTAACAGACTGATTTGCGGCTCTTCCTCTTGCCATTGTTCACTCAATAATAGCAAAGGTCCTCTCACTTCATGACCAAACACTAGCTCAAATGGACTGAATCCAGTAGACTCCTGCACTGCTTCTCTAGCTGCAAACAACAGCAAATGAACCCCTTCATCCCAGTCTTTCTCATGGTCATAACAATAAGTCCTCATCATTGTCTTGAGAGTGGAATGAAACCGCTCTAAGGCACCCTGACTTTCTGGATGATAGGCACTAGAAAGAATCTGTTTTGCACCTAGTTCATACACAACCTGCTGAAACAATCCTGAAGTGAAATTGCTACCTTGGTCTGACTGAATTTCCCTGGGAAGACCAAACAACGTGAAGAACTTTATCAAAGCCTTCGAGATTGCAGTTGCCTTGATGTTACGTAGAGGTATGGCTTCGGGGAATCTGGTAGATGCACACATGATTGTCAACAAGTACTGATTTCCAGATCTAGTCTTGGGTAATGGACCAACGCAATCAACAATGACCCTAGAGAATGGCTCCCCAAATGCTGGGATAGGCTGCAATGGAGCTACAGGTGGGTCTAACTGGTGTTTTCCAACTACCTGACAAGTGTGACAGGTTTTGCAAAAGTTGGAAACGTCTTTCCGAAGCCCAGGCCAAAAGAAGTGTTTCATGATCTTATCAACAGTCTTGTTAACACCAAGATGACCTCCTAAAGGTAAACTATGAGCCATTGTTAAGATCTCATTCCTATAGACCTTCGGAACAACAATTTGCCTGACCACTGCCCAATCTGCATTGGCAGGGATATCAGGAGGGCGCCACTTCCGCATCAACACACCATCCTTGAGATAATACCCAACTGGAACTGCGTCTATTTCTTTATCAGGAAGGGCTCTCCTCTTTAGTACACCAATTTCAGGATCATTAGTTTGCTCCTCAATCAACCGCTTTCTGGACAGAGACAAGTCTCCAGACACATCAGAATCACCAGACCCATCCGGCTGGCTGAATAGAGAACTGATAAAAGTATCTGATAAGTCCTCAAACGGAGAAACCATAGTAGGCCAATCAGAGTCATGAGGCGAACCACCTGAGTCCTGACTATTCAATGTACTGGACGGCACCACAACATCATCTTCTTTAGCCTTCTTGGCCATAGCACGAGTCACTGCGCAAGAAGGATACAGAGATGGGTCCTCATCCCCATTTTCAGTGCTCGGCTGTGAAGTAAGATGTACAGGGGGAACTACTTTGCCCCCAGCCAGGTCATTGCCTAGCAACAGAGAAACACCCTTTATAGGTAGACTTGACATAAGTCCCACCTTTACCTGTCCTGTAACTAAATCTGACTTCAAGAATATAGAGTGCAGGGGTACAGATACAGTCCTCCCTTCAATACCTTGTACAAGTATGAAATCCCCTGAAGCGGTCTCATCACGTAACTCCAAGGAGTCCATCAACAAAAGTGACTGAGAAGCTCCGGTATCCCTTAGGATATATATGGGGACAGGAGTAGTATGCTCATTCAGAGCCACAAATCCCTCTGACACAAATGGAAGAAATTCCTCCCTCACAAAGTCAGCTGTATTAGGCTTTTTAGCCCCACAAGAAGCAGGCAATTTAGCAGATTGGTTATCTACTACAGGGGTTTCTAACCTTGTTTTCACAAAGGCATTTGGTTTGGTATCCTTTTCTTTTTCTTTCTTAGCTTTAAGGAACCAACAGTTAGTTGTAACATGACCAGATTTCTTGCAATAACTGCAAACTAGACCACTTTTGTCACTGTCAGCTTTCACACTTTGATCAGACCTGTTACTGGATTTCTGAGCACCATCACCAGATTTGTCTTTGTCTTTGGGTGAGGAATCTTGGGTATCACCGTAACCCTTTTTCTGAAATTGGGACCATTTATTGTTACTGCTAGACTGAAATTTGGACTTATGAGTGAGAACATATTCATCTGCAAATTTGGCAGCTGATTGCAAGTTCAGTGCTTGCTTCTCATTAAGGTAGGTCTTAAGATCATCCTTAACACAGTTCTTGAATTCTTCAACTAACACCATCTCTTTTAGTGAGTTGAAATCATCCTTGACCTCCATAGAAGTACACCAGCGCTCAAAGCAAACCTGTTTCTCATTAGCAAATTCAACATAAGTCTGATTTTCAGATTTCTTCAGACCTCTGAATTTCTGTCGGTAAGCCTCTGGAACCAACTCATAAGCTCTCAAAATAACCTTTTTGACAACCTCATAATCAGAGGAATCATCTGCAGACAAAGCCGAATAGGCTTGTTGAGCTTTACCCTTGAGGACAGTTTGCAACATCAGAGGCCAGTGTTCCTTTGGCCACTGGCAACTCTTTGCTACCTTTTCAAAACACTGGAAATAGTTGTCAACATCCTTTTCTGAAAATGGAGGCACCAGTTTTACCTCCTGACTGGCACAAAATTTATTTTTAGTTTCAATTTTAATTTTTAGTTTCTCCATTTGGAGTCTTTCTTCTCTATCCAACTTCTCTAATTCAAAATCTCTCTGTCTCTGTCTCTCTCTTTCTGCTCTTTCCTCTTTCTCTCTCTCAAATTCTCTTTGTTTTTCTTCTCTTGCTAATTTTTCTAACTCAAACTGCCTTTGTTTTTCTTTTTCTTCCCTTTCAATCTCTAGCATTTTTAATTTAAGTTCCATTTCTATATTTGGATTTTCCACTGGAAACTGTTCCAGATCTCCTGGTGCAAACACATTTTCATCAATGTAATATTCAACTATCTCTCTAGCCAGTCTTGCTTTTCGCATGGCTGGTTTTACCTCTGTCAGCTCCAACTGTCTGCAAATTTCTAGCAGTTCTGTCTTTTTAAAAGACTTCAAAACCCCTACGGTTGGTGATGCCAAGAAATCATCCATTGCTGTTGTCAATATATATCTAGGAAAATTCACAAAAAACAATTTCACAATTTGGAATGTTAGATTTTCAATAAATTACTCACACAATGGTCTATCCCGGACCTTGAGCCCCCAATTTGTTATGGCCCCAATTTGTTATTACAGTTATAACACAACAGCAACAGCAAGGGATGACAAGCACAGTTTTAACAACTAAAACACATTTAATTTTTAACAAAGACAAAGACTAATAACAACCTACAACTAAAGACCAAGATTGATAAATCAGAAAAAACAGAAATAATTACAGTCCCTTTTTGGTGGGGTGGCTTGGTGATGTCCTGGATGAAGAAAATGCTCAAACACAGGCAAAGAAATCCACAAAAGAAACGTCACAGGTCTTGAACAGAATGGCAGGTCTGGTCATCTTCTTGCAATTTCTCCTACTACTTTACTGTCTCAATTCTTTTCTTTATATACTCTTTTGCAGACCCCACCCACATTTAGACCTCTTTTTTTTAACTTTCTGAGACTTGCCCTAGACATGTCCAGGACATGTCTAAACATGACTCCAGTCTGAGCTTAACAAAAAAAAGGTAAATGCTGCCATCTAGTGGCCTATATTCACATTACACTAGTAATGTGTAAAGCATTACTTTTTTAGAGTAACTACCCCAACACTGTTCTTGACTAATCAAAACAAGCTGAATTGCCTTAGGTTTATGCAGTGTTAATGAGCATAGCTAATTTCCCTTAGAATGAGAAGTTAACACTCCAAAGTTGCATACAGTCCCAGGGATTCCCATCAAAACTTCAGCATCTGATTTATAAAGGGTCCACTCAGAAAAAAATGTAAAAAGTAAAATGTTTTGTAGGCATGGGAATAATGTGCAAAGCCTGAAAATTCCACATGTAGTTAAATGTTGAATGTTCGGCCTCTATGAAATGACACAAATTCACCTATTGGTATTTTGAAATTATATGACTGACAAGAGTGCATTCAGAGGAAGGGAGATCTCTACCGGAAGTATATGGCCCTGGCAGGAACAAGATTCCTGACTTAACAAGGAATCACTTGCGGCCCCTACCAGCCAGTTTAGAGGAGTCAGCAGTCACTGGGGGGTTTAAAAAAGAGCACTCAATAAAATTGCTCTTTCAATAATTGTGTATCACTGAAATCAAAAGCAGTCCTTGAAGATAAAGCCATAAAAATGCACAAAAAAAGGCTGATTGGTTCAGTAGTGTGCATGCTGCAGACAGATACACACACAGACACGGATATGCAAAAAAAAAAAACAAAAGACATTTTGAAATCTTATTGATCATTTTCCACAAATATATTTCATTAACCATATGATTTGGAAAACAACCTAATCAAACAAAATGTGATCAATTTTCCTTAAAATAAAAAAATGAGATGAGCTTGTCCAAATGAAATTCTAAATGAATGTACTTGGCAATTTAATGAATGCATGAACATGAAATTTGAAAAAATTTCCCCAGTTGGCATCATCCTCATCCTCTTCTATATGCGAGCACCATAATTCATTGGACAGTGAGATTTTCATTTTGCTCTGTACCCTAGCACTTAGTAACTGTATCATTTCAAACACAATAAAGTGTAGATTGTGAATTTCAAGTGAAGGGTGTTTTCATTAAAATCAGCTGAACCATTTTGAAATGAAAGCACGTTTTGTAGAGTCCCTTCCTTCAATTTTCTGGCATAAGAAAAGTTGGAAAGTTTTCAGGAAGTAATCACTTTTAATATTTGATTGCGTATCCTTCGCATGCTATGACTTCTTGAAGTCTGTGATGCATCAATATCATCAAACATTGGGCAACTTCTCTGGGGATAATCTGCAAGGCCTGGACTGCAGCCATCTTCAGTTGCTTGTATTAGAACATTAGTCTCCTCTTCAGCATATAAAATGCATGTTTAGTTGAATTCAGATCTGTTGAGGGACTCGGAAAACGGAACCAAAATAAAGTACTGAGTAAAACCAAAATGAAAAATGTGTCTAATGAACTATGATGCTTGGTATACAGTATATAGAAACTTGCACGCAGAAACGCACACTGAATTAACTGCACACATGGAATGGACACAACCCGTCAGCATATGTCATGCCAATATATATCATGTTTTTTTTTTTAGCTTTATTTGTGGGCTTTTTTTCCACAGAATTAACAGAATGCAATATTGCATGCAAAAAAATTCCAAAAACTGCGAAGATTTCACAATATATCGAATTTGTTTTGTATCAAATCATTATGTACAGCAAAAATTTTTTAACAAATTGCATATTTCTTCCAAGAATTTAAAAATTTTGATGCAAAAATTATTGATAATAAACATTAACAATACTACCGCATAGCACCATTCCCATATCCAAAAGAGTCGGAAATTGTGACTCTTTCAATACAGAAGAGGAGAAACGATTTTTTTATTGTGCAAGCGAGACTGAACAAAAGCAGCGTGATCATTCATGCTGAATATCCCTAGCACATCCTTGTTGCTATTATCCTGTGTAGACAATTTTCTCTGTTATAATTATGACTTATTTCTATCATTCTTACAGGTGTTCTAGCTCTCAGTGCACTTAGCAGTCCTAACAATTTATGATCTGAGGGATAATTACCCTGATTTGTGAGGGAAAAAACATAATTAATTCAGTTCCCAAACTCAGTTTACACACCACATTTGGAGAATACTAATTTTTAAAATCAAAGCAGATTATTTGGGCTACAAAAAAAAAAAAAAAGAAAAAAAAAAGAGTGATGCAGCCTTGGATTGACATCATTCTGAATAGGCTAAGCTGGTACACCATCCATACCATAATACAACCAGTGCAAGCACACTGGTTGGAATCCAAAGGTTGAAATGATGTGGTGGTGTAGATACATGCAGTCACACATGTACACCTGAATTAGGGGACTGTTCCATATCCCTTAGTGTTATCATCATTAGAGCAAAGAGTTATTACACTGTGATTATGCATGCTGATATTAATTACTGAAGGCTATTCTCTTGACTGTCTCCAGCATTTTCCGTTAAGTGTGTATTTACATATTTGCGTGACATGATTTATTTGTGGAACGGTTCTATCCTCAGCTGGGCACACAACCATAATAAGGCCATACTGTGAATTCTGGATTACACGCATACATCCCTGTAGCTTTAATTAATGTATTTGAATAAAGAGAGATTCAAGACATCGGAATATATATTGAAATAATAAACTTTAAGACAGTTAGAAAGGAGGATAAATGTTAAGGTAAACACTAGTAAAATATAACACTGGATCGCAGTTTGCATCCTCCGCAGTATCCTTGAGTTTGACGACTGCTTCCCACAGTTCAATCAAAACTTGAAGCGAAGGCCATGTGCACCATTGCTACTGACATGTAAAAAAATTTTCATGACTTACAGAACATCTAACTGGTCAGTTGGTGAAATGGCAACAAATATAAGCATTAAATTACTAAAAGTAAAAAAGAAATATTATATTTCAAATGTAATAAAATATTTGGGCCATGACTCAAGTGAATGATTCAAGATAATCTACATAAAAACTGTGAAATAATTGAATGTGGTGAAATTGGTATGGTATGATAACCTTTGAGTTGAAAAATGAACCTGTGTGAGGAGAAGTATATATGTGTAAGAAGAGCTCAGAAAGTGCATGTTTTTAAAGTGTGTTTGTGTGTCTGTGTGTGTGTGTGGGGGGGGGGGGGTGGGGGGGGTTATAAGCTCAAATAAAATATCTTGCCTAGAGGGGAGGGGAGGGCAGGTAGACAGACAAAAGATAGGCAGACAGTTTTTATCCTGAATTCAAATACCTGAAACAAAAACACATTTCTTGAAGTCTTAATGGTATAACAACAGCTGATGGATGATGATTACCATAATTTTCCAGTTCCAAGTTATTCAATGTCAGTCATCAACGTCGCAATATAATAAGCTTTTAAATACAGAATTGCACTTATATTAAATCACTGCCTTATATTCAAGAGGTTGTTGTACGACAACAATTACATGAACTGTGGTATTTAAGGCATTTCACCTTATTATCTACTCCAGGAAAGTGACAGCAAAAGGAGATCAAACCAAAACAGCGACATCGCAACCACACATAAGATCAGCGGGTGGAAAGAGAAAATATTCTTTTCTTTCTTAAAAAATCATGTGCAGTCATCCCATGAGGACACAACAGCGGCAACAGAAACAAGACTATAAACTGAACAAATGCAATGAACACATGATAAAATGTCAAGAAATAAGCAACTGCTTAACCAGACCTGTGCTGTATAGAAGTGGAGGCAACGAGACAAAAGACAAGGACCATGGAGCTGTTTGATGTTATTCGCGATTAAGGGACTCAAATTTCCCAATTTACCCCCAACAGCCCCGCTAATTACAGTCTCACTATTAATTTATTTCAAAACTAAATTAATTAAAAATAGACAAGATATGGTCATCACTCCTTCAAATTATGACCAATGGGTTGATTTGGAAAAAAAATATATGCCATGCCAAGAGCTTCTAACAGAGAGAGAGAACAACTCAATTACTACTCAAAGCATTTTCTTTTAAATGTCATCCTTATATCACAATCCTATTCAACAAGGCACCCAGACTGCTGAAAAGGCCTCAGAAGCATTTGAGTGAGACACTTCTGCTCAAATTTGAATGGATATGTAAAAAACTAAATCATCGAATGCGGTCATTGTCAGCGGAAATGGAACGGAGCGATCAAATAATTCTATTCCTAAGCCACACAGGAAGATGCTTGTCCTATTCGCTGATCTCCAGGATGAGGTCATCACCTTCCAGGCTGTTGTCTGTGTTGACGTAAACCTTGGCCACTGTTCCGGCGATGGGTGAGTTGACCACTGTCTCCATTTTCATGGCGCTCAGCACACACAGCGGCTGGCCCTTCCCCACCTTTTGACCCGGTTTCACCTTCACCTCCACCACCTTCCCCGGCATTGGGGCCCCCACCTGGCCCCGAACGTCCTTCAAAGCCTTGGGGTGGAAGTGCATCTCCTGAAAGGAAGCAAAAAGTAGGACATATTGTGCGAGCCACAGCAAACAAAGCTACAACCAACCGCATCTCTACTTTTTATTCCCTGAAAGACGGTGCTGAAGACTCAGTGCTTTCAGAAGAATAAACATGTTTCACCAAGTATAATAAAATTCAGAAGTTGTGCCGTCCTTCCCTTCAAGTTGTTTAGTGTTTTCAAGAATTCTGGCACAAAAAAATCCAGCTGTCTCTGGAAGAATGAGTGTTCTCTAAATCCTTTGCAATAAATAATGGCATTTTGATGCTTGCATAAAAAAATCAAAGGTTCACTGCAGCCAACTGCAGCCATACCCACATTTTTCTTTCGATAAATTTTAAAGAAATAAGCACCCTTTATTTTGCAAAAAAAAAAATCTCATTCTTAAATCGATCAAACTAACCAGCATTTGTCATCATATTTGCTTGGCACACTCACTGATTTTTAACCAGGGCAGTTATATGGCTGAAATGAGTTTGCAGCTGACTGGCTGTCTAAGTTCCAAAAGATGTGCTGCATTGCACATGCGGTTCGCTTCTCATTGACTGTTTTACCCAATAAGTTCCAAAACAGGGTGAATTTAATTCAGCTGTTGGAAAATGGAAGGAGCTTGTTTGTCCGTTTACTTAGCAAAATACATCTTTTTTGATTAGTCCAAAATTATGGACACTATTTAAAGAAGTAAATTATTCTCTTTTAACTTCTGATTTTTCACCTCTTTCCAGATTCCATCTGAGATTGAATAGAGAAATTTTAATTTCTCTATTCAAAGCCATTTAAATTTCTCTAAAAACAGAGAGCTCTCGCAGTTTCAAAGTGTGTCCAAACTTTTGACCAGTACTGCACATGAAACGAATACATCTGTGATCCAAGCGACCCAGACTCCCTCCCAGGTGCAGTCAAAATAATAATTGCCCTGGCATTATATGCCAATTTTTTAATACATTGTAACAAAGTTTAAGATTAAATTTATTAAACTCCAAAGATGCTTGAATGTCATACCACAATGGCCAAATTTCCCAATAAGCTGCCTCATCTTTTCAAATTCAAAATGAGCAAATATTTCCAAAAAATATGTAAAGTTTATCAGTTAGAACATTAAATATCTTGTCTTTGTAATGTACTCAGTTGAATATAGGTCAAAAAGGACTTGCAAATCATTGTATTCTGTTTTTACCCAACATCCCAACTTCATTAGAATCGGGGTTTATGTATACACTGCATAGCTACAACTATAGAGGAACACGAGGTATCCAGTATACCCGAGGGCAGTATGTACAACTATTAAAGATGTCCGATGGAATTTTGAACAGGGTCGTTGTCGCCTTGGTTAATAACCTGCGTTCGATTTTTTTTACATGACATGCTGTATATTTATATGCACTCAGAACAACCACTCCCATTGACGGGCCGTCGATGAGATCACAAAGGTCCTGAAGTATATTGCGTATGTCAGGAAAAATTGGGCCCCATCTTGCAAAACATAACTATTCGGAATGTCTTATACTTTTAGAATTATGCGCTTTTGTTTGAAAACAGTTTGAATACAGTTTTTCAACTTCGTTATCTGCCATTAAAATGGCTCGGACATTAAACCTTAGCAACCACACACCAACCAACAAAATAGTAACATCTTACTAATCACCTCCAAGCAACTCATCACCATCCCAGCAACGTCTTAGCAAATACCTTGTAAGAACCTAGGTGAGGGTGAAATAAAAGGGTTTTGGGTGATGTTCGGTGGGGTACCTTCATCGCTTGCGTGTCCTTGACCAGGACGGATCGTAACTGACCGTTCAGCTCAAAGAACACCTCCCGCTGTCCTGCCTTGGTCAGGTCCCCAAGGGCTAAGGCTTTAATGTGCAGAGTCTTTCCACGTTCCAACTCCACCTGAGAGAGACAGAACAGAGAGATCAAAGGAGGGAGAGAGCAAGAAAAGAAGAAAGTTAGATACTGGTAGCATCATTGAACTTGGTAAACATAAGAATGCCTGACGATAACAGGACAAGGAAGCACTTATGCTGCAGACATTTAATTACACACTATCTGCAATTAGCTCAGAGCGAATGGTAATTTCTGAAGTATAAAATCAGTATTCTGCCTACTGCTAGTTACAAGAAGTATATGTTTACACTTTTTCTGTAGCCCATAAACATTTCAATTATGCATGGCCATAAGTGCTTGTACCAGCTAGCTGACACCTGTCTGTTTGTCTAGTTTGTAGCAAATTCCATTAGGGTGGTAAGCTAAGTCTGTGTTATGACGCACTAAGATCCATGTGCTCATTTCATATTAAAAAACAACTCAGTTAACCTGGTGCTTTAGCCCTTTTGCCCGACACGTCAATGAGGATGATGTGGGTTAACTTGTGCGGATTCATAGAAAATATGCAATAAATTAGCTATGTTAACCCCTGTCTCAAGTGCTCTGATATTGGAGTGTGCTCTAGCTCTAAAATGCTGGGTAGGTGAGTGGACAGGCATGCATTTTATGGCTGGCTGACGCGCGGGCTGTAAAGTATTCAAAAAGCTAATTGATAGCTTTGAACAGCGGGGGTAAAAAAAAAAAAAACAGGCAAAGACTGAGAGAGACAGAGAGAGCTGTCCGTGATTTACCTCAAACTCCTCTGCAATCTTGGGCCCATCGAGGAATAGCCTTGTGTTGAGACATTCCACAGGGCCGAAGCTGGACGTAAACTCCTTGAACTCCTGGAACACTTTTGGGTACATTGCGGCAGACATCATGTCCTCAGGTGTGATTTCATCACCATTCTCCTGCTGCAACTGTTTCTCCAGGGCCTGGAAGTCCATAGGGGGCAAGGAGGCACCGGGACGACCCTCCAGCCTTGGCAGAGATTTCAGCACCTGGCATACAGGAAGAGGCCTTGATCTCTCTCTGAGTTTCTATTTTCATTTGTACAATAGGACAATAAAAGAGACAGGGATCCATATGGATTCAAGGTAGCACATTATCCAGCTGTAACACTTATACTCGGTACAAGGAGGCACCCCATAGACGAGATCGAATCTCCTCAGTGCCAGCAGCAGCTATGGAGGGGATTCCTGTGGGGCAATAATTCATCATAGCCTTACGCAGCAAAGGAGGGCCTTGGTTGGCAGGATATTGCCCACCTCATTATGCAATAGTGACTGCAGTAATCAATCAGGTGCCTGTAATGCTCCACACAGCTGTCCTACAGCATAGTAATGCTGGTCAGGTGGTGGATCGCATTTCAAATTAAGAAAGATAAATAATGAATATAAAGCTGTTAAAAAGTGACAGAGATTCAATAGACGGGCAAGCATGTAAACAAAGATGTTCTATTACTGCAGGGATGGACTCAGCTGGCTTCTGTTGAACCTGCACAGAGTGACAGTGGAAAGTTCACATTCTCCAATCAAATAGCTGATCAAACAATTGCTCAGTTACACAGCACGGAGCACAGATAGTCCACTTGATCCTTTTAAAGCACTACAATGCAAGCGGAACAATTGATCTTGCAATGAAAGGTGGGTGATTAATTGTTGCTGGCTAGGGAGCTGAGAGAAAAAAAAATGAAACAACACACCCAAAACTGCTCCTAGAAAACAAAACGCATCCCAAGGCAAAGTTGAAAAAATATCATTGGGGATAAATAAATAGGTAAATAAATAAACCACTTCAGTTCACGAAAACTCGTACAAGTAAATGCTTTCTTCATTGTTTCAGCACCATAAATAACTGCAACCCCTGAATGTCAGCTCGCCTCCCAGCAGGTTTGACAGTTTGGGGCTGCATTTTCAAATGGTGCGGGGAGGGAGGAAGCACACCCATGTTTAGTTTTTGAAAGAACATCCCATTTCTATTCAGGTGAATGCACACTGAGACGTGTTAAAAATAACCTCTGCTCGGCGGATTGTTCTGACTCCAGCACTGAGACCCCCTTAGCTGGTGCACCACAGAAACCATCAGCGTTCACTGCGCCAGCTTGCGAGAAAGAGCAGGACCTCACTACGCATCAGTCACTCACCATGTCTCAGTAGCCAAATCAAGGCACATTGTGAAATTATAATCATATTTTTATTGGGGATCGTTACAAGCGATCCAAACCGTTTCTTTTTATAAAAACCCGAATGCTGTTTACATTCAGTAGCTGAGGCCATGTGGCTTAGTTGGTGGGCTAGCCTCCAGTTACAGTACAGCCATCCATGTTTGCTACCGCATAGCCGCGGGTTAGGGAGAATAGGAAAAAGATTTTTTATTCACTCTAAGGGCTGGATACTAGATAATTTGAAACTTTAAACCCTCATTCATAACACTGAAATTCAACCTAAGTCAGCAGTCTGAAAGCAGCAGGTTTTTTTTTTTGTTTTTGCATGCCTATTCACTTTGTTTAAACCCAGTATTTCAGCAGAGTTGCAGATAAAGATAACAATTAGATTCCCGTGGTGTTTCCAACTTGCGTGATCCAATTATTTCCAATAACTTCCGAGTGTTGTAAAGTAAACCGAAAGCTAAAATGCTTTGGAAAAAAGATAGATGTTATCATTTCCACAGCATGTTTAAATATTCTGCTTAAGTCCATATTTGTTGGATTCAGTTTTCAAAAACGGCATTTCTACTTTTTTCTCGCTCGTTCGCTGCACACAAATGGAGCCACGCACCTGTATTAACAAGTGGTTTAGCAGTAATCCAACAGCACAAATAAAATGACATTTACATAACTCCAATAACAGAAAATCTGTTCAGGTTCTAAAAATATTCTAGTAAATTACTTCAGTCCTTTCCAAAAAAGGATAGTATTATTTAGGCCTGCCTGCATTCACTTGGCAATCTGTGCTCCATCAAAGTGGGATCACTTTTAACAATGACTGTCGAAAGATGTCATAGAAATTGCCAGTTTGGAAGCATATTTAGATTGCTGATAATCCCAAAAAAGTACAGGGCCAGTAATGCACAGTGACGCTGGTGTATTGTCACACTACTATGAATTTGAAAAGTCTAAATTCTCTGATTTTCCTCTGCTTGGCTAACATTAGGTTCCATAATGTTCGCTCTCTTGGTTAACTATTTAAAATAGCAATAATGAACAAATAACCAGAATAAGCCAGAATTTTTTAAAAAGAAAGAGCAGTATAACAGCAAAAGATATTATACATAACAATTAACTTCATAGGTCATATAAGCTATACTTGTAAAAATCATTCACTTTGTGTGTATCACCGGACATTTATGTTCAGATTTATTTTATTTCCGATGGTATTGTAGCGCGGAGCTGCCATTGCTTTTGGGCGCACAAAAGACGAACAACCCCTTTCCGCAGAATGCAAAATAATGTCAATTTTTTCTGTTATGCATCAGCCCACTTAGGGTTTATAACTCGGTATTTGCGTCACAGAGACTCTGGAAAAATATTCCAGTGAAGCAAGACATTTAGAAATGAAATTACAGAATTGTTGGGGAATTAAAGTTTGGAATTTACGGACGCCGGCATCTGTATCTGCACAAAGAGATGAATCCAATTGATCACTTAATTCAATGTGTGAATTTTGTGCAAGGATTTTCTAATGTATTGATTTTTTTGGGGGTTATGATGTCATAAAACATGAGCTCTAGGTTAGCCAGACCCCATATCGCCACCAGGTATTTTACTCACTGATTTGAATCCAGGCCAATATATTAGACCCATTTGACTAATTGTGCATCTATTTTTGACATGCTGCGACAGCATTTTACGTCGTATGACAGAAAAAATTTTAGAACGCATGGGTTTCATAAAAAATCTGCGCGGCGGGGAAGACAACCACTGCAAATTTATAAAAGCCACCCGACTTCATCCGGGGGCTACCATAATAGCATAAATTCGTAATTTGACATTGGTTTAGGCTGGACCCTGAGCTATTAATATTCGGCAACTAGACAACAGGGCACTGGCGTATTTACCTCAACTTAAAGATATCAACTGTTTGATATCTTCCTCATGTTGGCAAATGTGACACTTGATTCACTTTTGCCATTAAGGAAAAGCCTTGCCAACAGATTTTCTGTTAAGTCCCACCGACAACTAACGTCTTGAGCATTCGTGACGCAATTTCGGTTTATTGTTGTTTTTGGCATAAAAGGAATGGCTGGCTATAAATTAACTTGCCACCTTTATAATACTGGAACATTAATAAATGTAATAATTCATGAAAATGTTAATCGCTGAACTCTTCGGTCTAATGGAATGCCAGCTTCTAGCATGGATAATCTTGGATGGGCATTACTATGACTTATGGGTACTCTGTCTAATGGCCTTATTAATTTTATTATGCTCATTTTATTCTATTATTTACGCAATGAATGTTCTCATTGATTTTTATTTGGTACCATTCATCTACATTTGGGAGAGGTTTCAGTGCACAAATGGCAGATCCAGTAAGGTTTCTGGAGTTTCTTGAGGTAGGGTGGCCCCAATCAAGTTGTGTATATGAGGTCCTCAAAAGGCTGGAAATGGGAATGCCCAAAATATCCTTGCCATTTCCATTATCCCGGGGTGCTTAATCTCAACCATATGTGAGCCAGAATTTTCTGCAAACTGGGATTACTTGCTATGTTTTTACAGCATACAGTTTGCCATGTTCCCAGTGGATTAAGTTGCATTTTACTGCCTTTCCTGGAACACAGTTAGTGCTGTTTATAGTACAAGAGTCTGGAATTATTTGGTGTGCACCACAGTTGTTAACATTAGGACATTTCTCCTGCTTAATTGCACCAGGAAAACCACTCAAAAAATGAGCTACTGTCAACAAGGTGTCCTGGAACATCACGTTATTATCGAGTAGGAAATGCTTTTCGCGAGATGAAAATGACTGAGCTGACTAAGAGGGCACCGTAAAACAGGATATGACTATCAATAAGTTTTGTAATTCAGTTTTGACGACCTGGATTGGCTCGGTCTCCTTCCTTTCCGCTATAATTAGTTTGAATGTAAGTTGCCGAAGCAATTAAAATAGCTTTAGTGTTATTTGTGGATTAGCTATCTCCACGCATATCTCCGCACAGATATTTCACAGGGTTGGTGAGAGCAAACGATCAGTACACTCACAAAAGTAATTTGCTTAAAAGCATAAGCAAAGGATGCTAATTGACTGGGCCTCACACCTAAAAGGCCGAAATCGAGTGATTCAGAGGCGCTTTTTCTTTGAAGCACACTGAGGAGCTGGAATGCCACGAATCACCAGCTACGGATGTGGTTCAAAGATGTGACGTATTTTCAGTTGCCACTGGTTAATTTGACAGCTTTTTGAGACGATTTGCGAGCTTAAGTATGAGATAAATCTCTCACCTTCATGGAGTGACTTCTCAGCAGCACTCGTACAATATCCATGAAACTATAGCTCATAATCCAACACCTATTTAGCACATCAAGGTTTGCTTTCAGGCATCACCAGCTGATCAATTATACATTCAAAACTGGAAGTGGGTACAGGCATTACATGAGTCTGTCACCTTAATTAAGCTGAATTTGTGCAAGAGTACAGCTGAATTGGTCTCTCCATTTCAAATGTATTTCTGATTCCAGCAAAGAGCACACGTGTTTAAAGATTTCGAACCGAAAATTGAGAATCTGCAGCGGAGCACTCCTATTTAAAGTCCCACAGCCTCAGAGACTGAGATTCTGACAGTAGAGAGACCTGACAAGGGTAAGAATGGGAATCTCCATTTAATTCAGGATCTACATGTTTTTTATTTTGGGAGGGATGGTGTCACTGATTCTAAAGAATGTACGACTCAAAGCAAAGCGTTCCACGATATGCCTCTGCCTGTAATTGCTTCAAACACCAAAAGAGTTGATTTTTGGCTTTCAGCTGACGTTATGTGGCCTTCAAGTTTGACCAGATGACAGCCAAATCCTGATCAATTCAGCTGCTCTCTATTTGGGAAGCGACAATGTCCGATTTGGTGAAAGCTTCTCCACTCCCTCAGGTGATATAGTGCAGGCTAGATATCGGAGACGTACAGAGTGATGAACGGGGTGAGGAACGCGTGCATGCGCGGACGAGTGGAAACAGTATTCCTCCCTCACTGTGTGTGGAGGAGGCATAATTATGAACAATTACAGTTCATTTATGTGTGCATCATAACTGCATGGTATAAAATGACTCAAAAATTCTACTATTATTCAATTTCTAAAAAACTATTTTTAAATGTCTCAAGTGCAGATGTATTCAGCTCTACACCCAGGGATGTAATTAGGAATTCTGGACCTCCCTGAAAGAATACTACTCTGTGTCCCAGTTTTTTTTTTCTTTCTTTTAATTCTGCAGAATTTTTTTGGGCCCAGTGCAGCTCTGGACCTGTAGAATAGTAAGCGGCTTTAGCAATAACGCTAGCTACGCTCTCTGTTCGTCTAATGCAAGAGAGCCTCAAATAGTAGGCACTCTTTCCTCTGAAACATATAATGTCCGGCAGCTGTAACTGCTCCTTTTCTCTCAGTCAGGCTGGCACAGATATACAGTCAGGGGAAGATGGTTCTTACACAATCAGACTTGTTAAAATTCTTTGCACTTCAGCAGGATACAGATAGTGCTTATTACTCAAGTATGTGAGGATAAGAACCGTGGTGCTAATGACACATTTTTCTTGAAAAAGCTAAACAATTTGCTGAATTGTTTTTATCTTCATCATGTCCTTGCTTAATAAAGCTTGTAACTACACCCAGCCGGAGTGCACTTGATTTTTACAGTCTTTGATATTGATCCCTCCTGCAATTGTTTTCTCTGAGGAAAATAGCACAAGAGAGTCCTCAGCCTACAGTACCAATCATAACTATACATAACATTTTTTTCACCATTGTAAAAAATAAATACATACACAAATAAATAAAAAATCTCTTGTAATATTTACCTTTCCTCACGTTAAAACCGCCTTGTCACACATTGACAAAGATACTCGCCTGTAACGAAGCAAAAATATGCACGTGCAAAAGAAAAAAGGACTGCGTTAAGTCATGTTCATTTGCGTCATTACTTCTTCAAATGAGAACTATGATTTTCATTGGTGCAAACAAAATGTGTGACTAGAATGAGTGCAGTTCACCATCTTGGCTCTAATTTAGTAATAAATCATGCACGATTTTCTCACAATTTTTAACAGATTTCTCAGTTAGGGACCTTCGCGCAGGGTGATGGAGGGCACCTGAGTGTTTGGGGAGTGTGGGGTGTAAGAGGGGAGGCTGGCATGATGCAAACGTGTCACTGGCCGAAATGCAAGATTCTACGCTCAGTAAAACACCGCCAATACTACCAGGGCATGGATTTCATATTTTAAATGAAAAATTAAAAACCTTAAAGGAAGAGACAGCACCTCGGCAAAATATATTTCTGCAGAAAGTAGAATACTTGAAGTGTCTAAACCGCATAGTTTTCTACATTTCAATTTGGTAATAATCCTGTGCGACACATTTTTAAACCAGCGAGTCTTCAAATTGGCTTCAATACCAGGGGGCAGACATTTTTACTAGGGGAATCTTCTGATTTTGAATTTGATCTTCAGAAACTTCACCTTTAAAAAGTGCTTAAAGGGACACAGTGTAGGAATTACTCCCATCCAGCGTTGAAATCGTGTATTACATTCAAACTAATAGTGCAATCGAGTGCCGCACTTTTTCAAACATGTATTGCAACTACCGTACCCACCGTGTATCAGTGTTCTCTGGAATTGTAGCCATGTCCACTGCAAAACCCATGCAGCAGCTCCGCACCGAACAGGCAAACATAGTACTCGGCTTAAATATAGTTTGGAAAAAAAATTTATATCCCTAATAGGGATATAAAATGTTGATGAACTAGTTTTATTTAACAGGGAAATAAATTCTGACAAGCAAAATTACTTTTAGTGTACGTATGCTCAAAGCTCATTAATTCCATCCTTCCTCTATACCTGGAACTGGAGCCCATCATTGCACACATGCACACATCCTTCACTACAGTTTAATTTTAATATTGCGAATGCATATGCTGCCCATACTCTCGCAACCCGGTGCGTCATCCGCTACATAGCTACTGCCGTTTATTACCACATTCATCAGCACTAGAAAATAAACTCTACATTTTCTTGACTAAATTCACGCTTGACGTTTTTACTACCCGAATATTTCTCTGGGTACTCAAACATCAAGGGAAGCCGGAAAACTGCTGATTTAATTCGATATTAGAGTTGTTTCAATTCTGAAGTATTTACCTTCCACTTATAGATTACAATCTGTTCCCCTATCCTTCCTATTCATTCGTGCTCGTCAATTGACTCATCGTGACTTTCAAGATGGAGGCGACTGGAAACTACCTCAAAGTACTGTTTGCATAAACACTCTTTTATAATAAACTACCTGTGCATTTTCAAAGTTCTCAGCGCCTCGTTTTAAATGTCAGGGCCCTTGAAATTCTACCAATGAAGCGTGGAGCTACTTTGAGCGTTGTTAATGATTAAAAAATGGTGATTTCTTTGCATGGAAATGCTATGCCCAATTCACTGCCATTGTTAGCCTGTTGGGAGCATTGGCTAAAAAGCCATGTATTTTGAAATGTTGCGTGCGTATGGAGGTGAGGTATTCGACAAAAGAAATTGGCGGCGTTTCTGGATCATGCTCAACAATGGCTTCCTTTTTGCATGATAAAAGTTTTATGTGGCATCTGTGGATGGCATGGCGGACTTTGTTTACAGTCAGTGGTTTCTTGAAGTATTCCTGGACGCATTTAGTAATGCCAATGAAAGAATCATGCCGGTGAGTAATACAGTGGCGTCTGACGACCCGAAAATCACAAGCATCCAGTAAAGGTCTTCGGCCTTGGTCCTTACGCCCAGAGATTTTTCCAGTTTCTCTGAATCTTTTGATGATGTTATGCACTGTCGATGATGAGACCTTCAAAGCCTTTGCTATTTGACTTTGAGGAAGATCATTTTTAAAGTATTCCAAAATTTTTTTATGCAAGCCTTCAAGGTTGGAGAGCCTCTGGCCATCTTTACTACTGAGAGACTCAGTCTCTCTAAGGGTTATTTTAAGACATCCCTTTTACAGCCAATCATGTTACACACCTGATGCCAGTTAACTTAATTACTTGCTCAATGTTCTTTCAGCTGATTCTCTTATTTACTAATTGCTTTTTCAGCCCTTCTTTGTCTGTGTCCCAACTTTTTTGAGACCTGTTGCTGCCAGAAAATGTGAATTAAGCTCATTTTGTGGATAAAAATGTAAAATGTCTCAGTTTCAACATTTGAAATGTTCTATTGTAAATAAAATACTGGCTCAAGTGATCTGAACATCATTGCATTTTGATTTTATTCACAATTTACACTTTGTCCCAACTATTTCGGAATTAGGGTGTTAATATCAGGCAAACATAATACCTGATCTTCTGTAGCTGATATGATATCAAGCGAACATAATACCTGATTGTCTGAAGCTGATATCAGGTGAACACAATACCTGATCTTCTATAGCTAATATAATATCAGGCGACCATAATACCTGATCTTCTGTAGCTGATGTAATATCAGGCGAACATAATACCTGATCTTCTGTAGCTGATATGATATCTGGCGAACATAATACCTGATCTTCTGTAGCTGATATGATATCTGGCGAACATAATACCTGATCTTCTGAAGCTGATATGATATCAGGTGAACACAATACCTGATCTTCTGTAGCTGATATAATATCAGGCGAACATAATACCTGACCTTCTGTAGCTGATATGATATCAGGCGAACATAATACCTGATCTTCTGTAGCTGATATGATATCAGGTGAACATAATACCTGATCTTCTGTAGCTGATATGATATCAGGTGAACATAATACCTGATCTTCTGTAGCTGATATGATATCAGGCGAAAATAATACCTGATCTTCTGTAGCTGATATGATATCAGGCGAACGTAATACCTGATCTTCTGTAGCTGATATGATATCAGGCGAACATAATACCTGATCTTCTGTAGCTGATATAATATCAGGTGAACATAATACCTGATCTTCTGTAGCTGATATGATATCAGGTGAACATAATACCTGATCTTCTGTAGCTGATATGATATCAGGTGAACATAATACCTGATCTTCTGTAGCTGATATCAGGTGAACATAATACCTGATCTTCTGTAGCTGATATGATATCAGGCCAACATATTACCTGATCTTCTGTAGCTGATATGATATCAGGCCAACATAATACCTGATCTTCTGTAGCTGATATGATATCAGGCCAACATAATACCTGATCTTCTGTAGCTGATATGATATCAGGCCAACATAATACCTGATCTTCTGTAGCTGATATGATATCAGGCCAACATAATACCTGATCTTCTGTAGCTGATATGATATCAGGCGAACATAATACCTGATCTTCTGTAGCTGATATAATATCAGGTGAACATAATACCTGATCTTCTCTAGCTGATATCAGGTGAACATAATACCTGATCTTCTGTAGCTGATATGATATCAGGCCAACATAATACCTGATCTTCTGTAGCTGATATGATATCAGGCCAACATAATACCTGATCTTCTGGAGCTGATATGATATCAGGCGAACATAATACCTGATCTTCTGTAGCTGATATGATATCAGGCGAACATAATACCTGATCTTCTGTAGCTGATATGATATCAGGCCAACATAATACCTGATCTTCTGTAGCTGATATGATATCAGGCCAACATAATACCTGATCTTCTGTAGCTGATATGATATCAGGCGAACATAATACCTGATCTTCTGTAGCTGATATAATATCAGGTGAACATAATACCTGATCTTCTGTAGCTGATATGATATCAGGTGAACATAATACCTGATCTTCTGTAGCTGATATGATATCAGGTGAACATAATACCTGATCTTCTGTAGCTGATATGATATCAGGTGAACATAATACCTGATCTTCTGTAGCTGATATGATATCAGGCGAACATAATACCTGACCTTCTGTAGCTGATATGATATCAGGTGAACATAATACCTGATCTTCTGTAGCTGATATAATATCAGGTGAACATAATACCTGATCTTCTGTAGCTGATATGATATCAGGCGAACATAATACCTGATCTTCTGTAGCTGATATAATATCAGGTGAACATAATACCTGATCTTCTGTAGCTGATATCAGGTGAACATAATACCTGATCTTCTGTAGCTGATATGATATCAGGCCAACATAATACCTGATCTTCTGTAGCTGATATGATATCAGGCCAACATAATACCTGATCTTCTGGAGCTGATATGATATCAGGCGAACATAATACCTGATCTTCTGTAGCTGATATAATATCAGGTGAACATAATACCTGATCTTCTGTAGCTGATATCAGGTGAACATAATACCTGATCTTCTGTAGCTGATATGATATCAGGCCAAC
Organism: Gymnothorax reevesii; assembly: GCA_029721435.1. Lineage (NCBI taxonomy): Eukaryota > Metazoa > Chordata > Actinopteri > Anguilliformes > Muraenidae > Gymnothorax > Gymnothorax reevesii. Next base: position 11,272,923 of record CM056586.1, read on the forward strand.
ATAATACCTGATCTTCTGTAGCTGATATGATATCAGGCCAACATAATACCTGATCTTCTGTAGCTGATATGATATCAGGCCAACATAATACCTGATCTTCTGTAGCTGATATAATATCAGGTGAACATAATACCTGATCTTCTGTAGCTGATATGATATCAGGTGAACATAATACCTGATCTTCTGTAGCTGATATCAGGTGAACATAATACCTGATCTTCTGTAGCTGATATGATATCAGGCCAACATAATACCTGATCTTCTGTAGCTGATATGATATCAGGCAAACATAATACCTGATCTTCTGTAGCTGATATGATATCAGGCCAACATAATACCTGATCTTCTGTAGCTGATATGATATCAGGCGAACATAATACCTGATCTTCTGTAGCTGATATAATATCAGGTGAACATAATACCTGATCTTCTGTAGCTGATATGATATCAGGTGAACATAATACCTGATCTTCTGTAGCTGATATGATATCAGGTGAACATAATACCTGATCTTCTGTAGCTGATATGATATCAGGTGAACATAATACCTGATCTTCTGTAGCTGATATGATATCAGGCGAACATAATACCTGACCTTCTGTAGCTGATATGATATCAGGTGAACATAATACCTGATCTTCTGTAGCTGATATAATATCAGGTGAACATAATACCTGATCTTCTGTAGCTGATATGATATCAGGCGAACATAATACCTGACCTTCTGTAGCTGATATGATATCAGGTGAACATAATACCTGATCTTCTGTAGCTGATATAATATCAGGTGAACATAATACCTGATCTTCTGTAGCTGATATCAGGTGAACATAATACCTGATCTTCTGTAGCTGATATGATATCAGGCCAACATAATACCTGATCTTCTGTAGCTGATATGATATCAGGCGAACATAATACCTGATCTTCTGTAGCTGATATGATATCAGGCGAACATAATACCTGATCTTCTGTAGCTGATATGATATCAGGTGAACATAATACCTGATCTTCTGTAGCTGATATGATGCCCAGTGACGGTCCACTCTTGTCAGGCATCCAACACAGATATCTATAGAATGGCATTCCCCCAGAAGCTAGCACACTTGACAAGTTGCTGGAGGTTCTGCAGATTATTAAACCTCTGGTGCCAAAAAGCACATCCCCTCATTAAAGTAGATTCAAAACTATTCATTGTGGCGAAATTATTCTACTCATGACTATACGTTTAAATTGAAAAATTTCTTTCCTCTGAGCCAATTACTCTTCTGGGTCCAATTTCTTTTCCCTGGAGCCAGATTTGATTTTTATTCCTATATTTCTATTGCCATTTAGGTACCCTGCGTGCGTGCTCTGGAGCCTAAAAAGTCCATGATGCACATTCTATGATGCCAAATGCCCCATAGTCAAACATGGCAGTCTCCATAAATAGGTCTTGTGGCAATGAGTGGCTCCCTAAGGAATCTATAGAATGGGTCAGTGGAAGCTGTCTCCAATTCCTTAAACATCTCTGCCAGTCAACCACAACCAAGCCTGCTATGAGCCAGATTTTATGCCAGACCTTGTGGCCCATCCATATACCAGAGCACTGAAAGCCAGCAACCCCACTATTTCGGCCTTTAATCAGCAATGGTGACAGCGCAAAATCTGGTCACTCAGAACAGGACAGGAGCCAGTGCTGGCTGCATAAACTGACGCAGTGATTGGACAGCCGTAACTTGAACAGACGGTCATCATCGCTAAAGTGCCATGTGCTGTTCAGTGCACTTCCTCTGAAAAATTATGTTCGCGAGCGTGGCAATATGTGGAGATCTAAAGCAGAGAATTTTGTTACATTTTGAAAAATACCTGACTGCACAGACTCAGCCATGTTTATTCCTTTTGTTTATGAGTCTTTGTGATGACAACTCTTTCCCCACAGGTTGGTTTCGCACTGTATTTGCAGGAAGTGGCATTTGCTCTGGCAGTGCCCCGCTTAGCAGACTCGGATAACCACGTTCTTTCAAGGCTAAGGTCAATCTACCTGAGGAGAACTGTGTCACAAAACACAGTCACCTCATCAAGGCTGAAAGCCACTGTTTTCTTTATCCTGCTGTTTGAGCTCTGTCGAGATATTGGCTGAAACGCTTGTGCTGCCACTGATAAATAAGCCTACAACTAGACTGCTGCTGCAAGGAGGCTGCCTTTTTTGAGCGTGGTAAGGGGATTGCAAGCAGTAAGAGCTGTAAATATTTTAATGGGGAGGATTCAGGGCATAACTTGGTAACTGAGCTTTCCGTATACGGTTTTCCCAAAGAGGCCACATTTTGCACACAGCTTTGGGTACCTGTATATCACACCAGCTGAAATGTAGCGTCAGTGCACAAGAGGAATTATATATAATAGAAACGCTGTGTGGATACAGCCGGCACATTTTTGTGTCTATCTGTAGGGAGAAAATTTGAAATAACAGCAAAGATCAACACAGCAGCAAATAACATCTACTTGGTTGTAAATGTTCTATCAAAGGTAGTGCTACCAGAAGCCATGCAGCACATAAATATTACAAATCGCCATTTTGTCATGACCCCCCTCCCCCAACACACACTGCTCCACGAGCCCATAAGCTGGCAGGCTGCAGCTGTACTGAGACTAGGACATAAATGCTGCCAACAAACAGAATTTTCTGGGGCTCCAGTGTCTCTCATTCCGAGGTGCTTCCCTCTGGCACAAAACTGTAGCTCTTAATGTCAATAATCCCAATCTAGGGATTAATATCACGCTTCATTACACTTTCGTGTTTTCGTAAGTGAGGGCTGTCTGGGGGCCAACAGGGAACAGCGGGCAGCCACAAGCTATATTCTTCGAAGGGGAAGTAGAATATCCCATGTTGCAACAGAGTAACGCGTCATGCATGCTAAGTGAGCAATCAGAACGAATTAAAGCCTGACTCCGCTCACTGCAATTAAATTTACCTCCAGATTTATACAATGCAGTGTGAGATGAAGACAGAATACTGACTTAAAATGGAAGTCAAATCTGAACATGTGGGGCTTACGGGCAGACATTCTGTTGGTTAATCACCTTGATTTAATGAATCGTGCTTCTCTGCAAATATAGCAAATTCAAAGGGGTTCACGTTTGCCACTCAGCAAACACAATATGGTACACTGGCAAAAGCAAATGTAATGGCTCTTCAAATCTTAAGAGGCATTCCTCAACATGAAATGCAAGGTCGAAACAAAAGCTGAGAAAATGAGGTGCGTTCAAAATCAAAGGAGATATGAAATATCCATTTGAAGTGTTTATTCAATTCCTATAGGCTGAAAATAGAGCCTTTTGTGGTGTTTAAACACCGCAAGTCTTTTAAACTGGCATATGGACAATTTTGTTCAATGCTAAGCACTCTGTGGTTTCTTCCAGGCAGCCTGATCTTGGTAACATCACAAAAAAATCTTCAGCATGGCCTCACATCTCCAGAGACGCTTTAGCATTCCCAGCGCGCAAGGGAGAGAGTCCTCCATGGCCTTTAAGTGAAGGGTAAGTTCCGGCAGATGGGACGCCAACATCAAACTGCTCTGGGACAAACTGTGGGGATATCAAAGCTCGCCAGCCTGTCTTTCAAGTGCCAGGATATTAACTTATAATATGTAATGAAGTGAGATGGCCAATGAGACGCTTGGTCGCTGGATAATAGGAATTCGCATTATTAAGTTGAAATTTAAAACCATTTCAGTGATAATCTCCCCATGGACTCCAACAAATGCAACACCACTTGTATAGGAATCCTGTCTCATCTACTGCTGTACCAAAAGGTGACCCTTTAATGCTTTAAATACATGATGGATTCTGTCTGAGGGATGGTTTAAAAATTCAGGCTGCCACTGAGCCTGTGAAGTTTCTACAAAAGAAAGGAATGCATGCATATCCTGTAGCTTCAAGGTGACAACGGGATGCTAATGCGGATGGTAAATCAAAGGTTGTCTTTCTGGAGTTCTGGGGGAAGGAGAACGGCTCGGCTGGGGGAAGGCGGTGCTTTTTGATGTTTCACACAGCAGTTTCCATGTCAGAGATTAATGATGGAGAAAGCGGTGGGATGTCACTGATCAGTGGAGGGCCCATACTGTGTCACAGCCGATAGGACTAAAGACTGAGGGCTGGGGACCGAGAGGGAGGGCCACGGTCTCGCCCGCCATGGAGGCTGCATCCTGGGGAGAGCTTTGGGCTGCAGTGTGGAGGGCCAGAGATAGGGCGTTGCAGGTATAACGAACGAGATCTCCTCCAGAAACAAGTTCCCTCCTGTCATTTTTGAGATCACAGTTCAAAGGGAATGTTTGTGTTGGAAGTGACAGCAACTGTTGCAGCCAATAACATCACAAATGCAATTCGTAGCACTCCAATTTAAAAACCATTGGCTAAATTCAACTATCAGCATATAACAGTAATAAATATTCAACCAGCAACAACACCCATATATGTGTTCTGTCGATAACTCCACAAATTGTGCTGCAGTGAGCGATAAATTACGATGACTTTCGAGAGGGGGACATACTCCCGAGGGAGAACTCATTTCTCACGATAGCATCTCTCTTGCCTCGGAGCGTTCAGGGTGAGGAGTGATTGGGATGTCGGGAAAGGAGTGATGCAGGCGCTCTTACCTTGGACCTGAAGGGCTCTGGGAAGCCCCCGTGCGGGATGCCGATATGGCCCTGCAGAAACTCCACCACGGACAGGGGGAAGGACAGCTCGTCCGCTCTCTCCTCCACCTCCGCTCGCGACAGAGAGTTCTGAACCATGAACTGAGCCAGGTCGCCCACAATCTTTGATGACGGTGTCACCTGGAGAGCCAAGGGAGGAAGGTTGAGGGAAGAAAGAGGGACAGGTGGTGATATATAGAGTGAGATTAAAAGGGTTCAGAGGGGGGAGGCAAGAGGAAGCAAGGTAGAGTGATAGAGGGAAAAGAGGAAAGAAAAAAGAAAAAAAAAAAGAGTCAGAGACAGATGCACACTGTTGTTAACTGGCACCTTTTTTGCCAGTTATTTTGACTGTAATTTTGCAACAGAGCTCTGTGTATGTTAAGTGTAAACCACAGTTAAATATGTGCAGTACTCCACTTACAGTTAAAATAACTGGGAAACAATGCATTAATTTAACTGTTAAAAATCAGTCACAGTTTATAACACTGCAGATGACATTCAAACAGGTACTTTACCAAGACAAAAAGGCATTCATTTCAATATTCAATGCAGAATCGTAGGGATAATCACAGCAAAGTGCTCACAGTATTGTCCCCAGAGTACCACTAGCACCCTAGCCTCTTTTGAATGGGGTGACACCAGACTAGGTGCAGGAATCAAAGGGTTAAAAGTCATAAGATGGAGAGTGAGAGGCCCGTGAGGGGAGAGGAAATATTGAAGAGCCAAAGAGCGCTGCTATAAATGTCTTCTTTCTAAGGCGTATGTATATGTTTCAATAATTGCTGGAAATGTTGGTCGGTGAACATTATTTGGCAGTGTGACTGTATATACTGCCGGTAGCTGTGACTGGGGAGATTACTGCTCTGGCAGTATTGTCTCCATTTTGTAATGGATGTTCAATGGCCTGACGAGATATATTTGTTCTGTCAAAGAGCAGCCAGTAATTTAAAACAAACCAGAGTGGAAAACACAGAAAGTAATGGATAGACAGAAAATATCCAGGGCCACAGCAATCCTGGAGCTCCAGGGAACTCTAAGGAAACGGAGGGGCCTTAAAACAAACGGCTCACAATATTACACAGGAAGCGAGGCAGGGCAAAAGAGAATGTAGATGATGAAATGTTTAGCGAGCTGCAGAGATTAAGAGCAGGGGGAAAGGAGACGATAATGACCCGCTGCTGAATTGACTGAGGACTGCTTGACTGATTCACGGTGCCACCATTGCCAACAATGTTAACCAGGAATGCAACAGTGCACAACAGGAACAGAGAAGAAAAATCCAAATTGATTGTTGATCGTTTAATTCAGCCGGGCGTATGGAGGCAGCAAGGCAGAACCAAACGCTGGCAGGTGTCATTGATTGCGGAGATCAGACGCTGGCATTGAGAATAGAACAGATAAGCTTAGCTTAAAGCACCGTACTGATATGTCTTTTGGGCCAAAGCAGGAAGGATGGGATTAGCAATTTAAGTTTGGAACTTATTTCTATTTCTTGTTCCAGGCGTGATTTTGAGGAGTATGGACTGACAGTGAGGGATGATGAAAGGGAAGACGGTAGACAGGGAGAGGTTGAAGCGGCAGAAGGAGAATCCGGTGCATTACAGCACACGGGGTGCAATGAGAGTGTGTGTGGCGCACTGGCTCTGGAGCTCTTTCAGCTGTCTGGAATTGTAGAAACAGAATGATCAACACCAAGGCCCAAAGGCAGCCTTGTGAAATTACTCTACAGACACTCCCGAACCAGCCCTGCGCCAGATCTTCATTCCAACAGTAGCTACATCTACAGAATTCACAAATAGCATAGACCTGCACACCAAAAAACATAACTGTCTTAGCAACCGTATCTGACTCGTCATGAGACTCAAATTCTTACTTTTTCTTGTAGTTATTTATTTATTGTTCAACAACATTTTCAGGGTAATATTTTACAGCTATATCTTTCTAAAAATATGTAGCAGTTGAATCACATCTTATTTTCTCATATCTATGGGTAATTTACAGTCTGAAATCAGTCTGTCAGCATGTTTTTGGCCTTTGGGAGGAAACCGGAGTGCCTGCGGTAAGTCAATGCCAACAGTGAGAGAGCATACAAACCTTCTCTCTCCCAAGGAGATACAATACAAATGGTTAGTTTGAAGTTACACGGTCGTTTGACAAGGGTTCGCTCTTTTTAGTCTGACCCAAAGAGGACACCCCCAACTCCAAAAACACCAAAAAATAGACAGGACAATGTGTAAAATGCTATAGACAAACAAAAACCAACAATTTCCAGGTTATTTTTGAGTTGTATTCAGTTGAAAACAGTGCAGACAAGGTAATACAGGTATTTGCACATCTGTCCAAACAAATTTTAATATTAGACAAAAATAATTTGAATAAACACAAAATATTTTGTATTCAAGAAAAATAGGACCAAGTCTTACAGTGATGAAACAAGTTATGAAAACGTCATGTAAAGTGTGACATTTGAATCGATGAAAATCAACGTCAAGGTCACTAAATAAAAGTTCACATACATTTATAAGACCTTCTGTAATACAATCCCCTAAGCTCTGAAGCAGTTTTGGTGATTCAAGTCATGAAAATATGTCAATATGTATCCAATATGTCAACTGTGAACTTTAAAGGTCACAGAATGTCAAGTTGTGGTCAGCAAATGGACTTCAAATATGACTTTCTAAATGTCTCTATACAAACCTTGGCTCAATCTGTGACCATTTTGGTGATACAAGTCATTGTAATTTCACTGTGGAATTTGACCCTCGAAGGTCACTGACAGTCAAGTTGAATGTCACCAAATGAAAGGTCTTATGTGACTTCCTAGATGTCAGTAACACAAACTTAGGCTTCATCTGTGACCGTTTCAGTGATACAAGTCATTGAATTTTCACTGGGTCAAGTTAGACCTTTGAAGGTTAATATGAAAGTCACCAAATGAAAGTTCATACATGACTTCCTATACTTCTCCAATACCAACCTACACTCAATCTGTAACGATTTTGCCGATATACGTCATTGAATTTCAATGTACAGTTTGGCTGTTTAAGGTCACTGAAGGTCAAGTTCAAGGTCACCCAATGAAATTTCATAAATGACTTCCTATATGGCCACAATACAAACCTAAGCTCTATCTGTAATAGTTTTGTTGATAGTCATTGAAATTTCACTATGTGAAATGCACATATGTTCCCAATCTTCAATATTTTCAAGCCAAGAAACCTTTGAAAATTGTAATTTTGCTTGACCTCAAGTTTGACCTTTCAAGGTCACCTGAGGTAAACTTTAACACAGCCAAAATATAGGTCACATATTACTTCCTATATGTCAGTAATACAAACTTACTCTCTATCTGCAACCATTTAGCTTCCGCAGGCGGTTTGGCCCATTCTCCATAAGACCCAGTGTTAAAGTACAGCGCCCCCACTAGACCCACTTCCGTTGATTCAATCAAAATGACACTTGCACTATACATAGTGTATCAAGGTGAGATGATTGCCAGATTTAGAAAAAAGTTATTAGACAGTTTTTGAGAAATAATTTTTTGAAATTTCAAGTCATATCTTTTAACATGATTCATATATTCCCTGACCTCGAGTTTGCCCTTTCAAAGTCATCTGAGGTCAACTTTAACATAGGCAATGTATAGGTCATATGTGACCTCCTATATGTCAACAATATAAACTTAATCTCTATCTGCTACCATTTGGCCTCCGCCGGCCATCTTGCATATTCATAAAGTACAGTGCCCCCCATAGACCCACTTCCATCAATTCAATCAAAATGGCGCTCGCACTGTACATAGATGGTACCAAGGTTAGTTAATTGCCTGATTTAGAAAAAAAATAATCCAGCAGTTTTTGAGAAATAATCTTTTAAAATTTCTCAGTCCTATCTTTAACATTTGAGCCAAAATTTCAAGGGCCCATAAAATGGATCAAAATGATTCAATCAAAAATCCCAGAAAAAAAAAACGTCTGGAGATAAGGTCTAGAAGTATGTTATTGCAATTTTACATGAAAATTCACCAAACCAAAAAAAAAAAAAAGATAAATGTTCTGGATGACGGACGGCAGACGACGGACGATGGATGCCACACCGCAACAATAGCTTATCGGCCCATAGGGCAAGTAAGCTAAAAAACTATCCAACCGTATCTGGACCAATGTTAAAAGAAATTGCCCCCTTAGTGACTAAATCAACCAATTAAACAAATTTAATTGATAACTGGGTTACACTTCACTTCACACACCCAGAAATGATTACTGCCAGCTTGTCAAATCAAAGTACTTAAATAGGACTAGTACATGAATTGGACTAAAAAAGGTTCCAGTGCCCTAATCTAGCTGTTGCATGACACAAGCGTGGGTACTGGAGTGTACCAGCCCACTTCAGACACTGCAACAGAGTAATAATTACACTGAGAGCCGAACTCTGCAGAACAGTCAAAGTCAAATCCTCCAGCTCATGCTCAAAATGAAGAGTTAAGATGCAAAACCCAAAAAACGCCATTTCCGTAACAACTGAGGTCAGAGTCACGTGTCAAAGCTTCCCTGCCTATAAGGAAAATTTCCGAATCTTTGTGCTGCAAAGGCTGCTATATCCAACTGTTACCACATTAATCGATAGTAGGCAATACCCGCTAAATGCTACTGACATTCCCTTACATGAAACTGATGTAAACTCTCCACCAATCAGCGACATATTCTCGATCATGTGACATGGCCCTCAGGGAATCACGGCTGTGGCAAGAAGGGAGCCGACTTCTGTCATGCCTGACTCTTATCGTTGGAAATTCTAACGATTATATTATATTATAGAACCTGTCTGGCAGTGTGAAGTAGTCAAAACGCAGCATAAGATGACGCGATCAAAAGAAATTCAAGAACAGATGAGAAACAAAGACATTGACATTGAGCAGTTTGAAAAGGGTTTTAAAGCCATTTCTTCGGCTCTGGAACTTCAGCGAACCGCGAAGAGAGCCATCATCTTCAAGTGGAGAAAACTTGGAACAGTCGGTAGCCTTCTCAGGAGTGGCTGGCCAAACAAAATTCCTCCAAGAGTGCATCCTCATTCATTCAGGAGGCCTTAAAAGAACCCAGACTAACGCATGAAGAGTTGTTAGCTGCACTCACCTCAGTAAAGCTCAGTATTTATGATTCCACAATAAGAAAGAGACGGAAAGAAGGCCGTCATGGGAGAGCCGCATTGCATATTACACATCATCCCAACTTTTTGGAGCTGGGGCATTGGCATGGATGTATTAATGAATGGTTCTCTGCTGCGCCTTCCAGAGAGGAGTGTCTAAAGCTTTCTTTGCAGTGACACCACAAATTACCGTAACACTGGACAGAGAAGTAGCCAAAGATAGAGTTTAATCTCAGAAAAGCAGGTCAGACCCTGATTCTGAGGTAAGTTAGCTGGCCAACAGTTATTTTGTAAAAAGTATAGTAGATAGAAAAAATGCTTTTTTAAAAAATTAATTTTCACTCACAGCAGGGCAGCAGACAGCAGTGACCCAAAGCAATTAAACCACCCACAGATGATGCAAATAATTATTAAATTATTATTGATGATCAATAACAAAGGCAAAAGTCAAAATCTGCCGACAGACTTTTTTACGGTGAGCAAACAGTTGGTTCTGACAGCCAAAATCATGTGTGTGGGAGAAATGGGACTTTGACGAGGGCCATATTGTTATGGTCAGACGAGTGGGTCAGAACATCTCCGAAACAGCAAGCCTTCTGGGGCGGTTCCAATCAGCAGTGGTGAGTACCGACCGGCAGCACTCCAAGGAGGTACAAACCACAGATCGGCGACAGGTTGTTAAAGAGCCCAAGGCTTACCGATGCTCAAGAACAATAAATTATAAAAGCTACCCATCTGGTCAGAAACAACAGAGGGCCGACAGAGGAACAAGTCGAAGAGAATTTCAACGATACCTCCGCGATTAGTGTGTTACCACAGACTCCACCGCACCCTGCGTTGTATAGTACCCTGTACCGGCAGACAGAGTGCACATTCCAACCCCAGTCCCCTGCCAAAGACTCCCTCAATGGGCACGTGAGCAGACTTTGGAGCAATTGAGGAAGGTTATCCAGTCCAGTGAGTCCCATTTTCTTTTACATCAGGAACAGTGGCTGGGTGCGTTCACACCATTTACCTGGGGAAGGGATGGCACCAGGATTCACTGTGGGAAGACAAGCTGGTGGAGGGAGTGTGATGCTTCGGGAAACGTTTGGCTGGGAAATCCTGGGTCTGTGGATTCAAGTGGACGTCAGTTTGACGGAGCTGTTTTGGCAGCACGACTGAGGCCTACAGAATATCAATATTAAGACTGATTGGTGTAGACTCAAGTCCAGACCTCTTTCGCAATGTCCAAATATCAACAACAGAAGCTTTGATGTGGACACCCCACAGTCATCAGAGAAACGCATAGAGATCTGAGGCCCTCAGAAATACTCAGTGTCATCCCCAGATTTTACACACCACACACTACTGCGAAGCTAGAATTTGGAATAGGGGGTTTGCAAGTGAAAAACAAATCACAGACCTACTGAACACCGCAATACCCAATTGCTGTATGAAGCTACCAGCCACGGTCAGCGCGGACAGTGGTTGGGTCCGGGCTTGAACCCATGCTATGAGGCTCGCCGAAGCAGAATCACTATATTTTCACTGATACATGGAGATAAACCACCAGCGGCTGATCTACAGATGCGTAGGGAAACTCCCTCACCTTGATGAGGTCTCCCAGCAGCTTATTGGCCTCAGCATAGGCTTTCTTCACAGCCTTGAACTTGTTCCCCAGGCCCATACTGTGTGCCTGGAAATGGAGGTTTGTATACTGGCCCCCGGGGATCTCGTTCTCGTACACGTCGGCGTTCCCGGACTTCATGGTGGCTGTACAGTCGAATGGGGCGTAGAGCCCACGCGCTACCTCCCAGTACTCACTGTAGTCAAACACCTTCTCCAGAGCGATGCCTAGAGGGAGGGAGAGAGCGAGAGGAAGAGAGAGGGAAAGAGAGAGAGGTGAAAAGAGGAGGAAGAGGGTGGTGGGGAGGGAGAGTAACAGGGTACGGAGAGGAGAGAAACGAACACAAGCAACGCCGTGAGGGTGATCCATCGAGGTACTATAAACAAAGAAGGCGAATGAGTAATAATGGTAAATAAAAAGTTTATTCTGCTGTCTGAACCAATTCTTCAATATTTTATCTCCCCCTGCAAATGTCTTTCCAAAAACTAACAGAGCCAGTGCTTACAGGCTGGCAGCTGGGCAGGGCAAATGCACAGTTGGCTCTAGCATTGCCCAGGGATGGGAGGGTTTCATTTGACGGGAATTAGAGCTCTCAATGAGCTCATGAGTAATCTCTACTGGTCAGTTGAGCTACACAGGCAGAGTCATCCTTCTACTCATGTCTGTGTGAGCTAGCTTAACTAGCAAACAGGTTATAAGAAGTGGCCTCAAACGTCACACTGCACGAGTAAACATAAAGTACACTCAATCATTTTTGGGACAAAGCCAACTGAAGAAATGGTATTTTCTTCGTAGTAAGACCATAATATCTAAATATAAATACACTATCACAGAAGCTTTAACCAGATGTGATTAATTACAACATGAGTCTAGAATTTTTGCGCACTGAGCTGAATCGAAAAATTTCTTTTTTCCCCAAGAATTATGGATCACAGTAGAATGCACACTACAGAGCTCATATATCCACCATTGACCCCGTCACCTCTAGAGTTAGCCTTAATGAACACCCTTTCCACGACTGCAGATTGCTTCCCCTTAGGGGTCAGCCAAAGGAACTATTCCACTTCATCAGATCATGAAAAGATCATCGGCCCGTACACCAGACCTATTCAGCAACATCTGGGCGTCTGGCCCTCCATGCTATGCCCGCGCTGTCAGGTCACGGCTCCAGTCTGCTGAGGTCCTACAGAGGTGTAATGAGCTTCCAGTGGAGCCAGATGGCAAAGACCTTGCACATCTTCTATGATAGATTGAAAACCCACCTCTACAGACAGCATTGCGTTCCCCTAACCATTTGGATTTCCCCCTTCTTTTGTGATTTTCCTATGTTGCAGAACTTGTGCACGCATAGCTGCGTAAGTACAGGTTTAGCCGAGCAGGCGTAATTACATTTTGTTTGCAGTCCTAATTGCTGGTTTGTTTGGCTAAATTTACATGCATTAATTATAAATTGATTCTCATTCAGTGCTGTGGTATTATTACACTTGTATTCCCGGAAGTAACACTTTTGTTCTCCACTTTTGGAATTGCTCTGGTGAGAAATGCCTGCTGCATAAAACCAGCACAATATAATCCAATGTAGCCACTGAACAGCAAGATAACCATAACTGAGAGACCACACTTTAACCAAACAGTTACAATAATCAGGATACAACTAAACCTCAGCGATCACAGACACTTCCAAGGAATCAAGTTGTAACTCTCTATTTATCCATATGCCAGTCAATCAAAGGGTTTGTTTGTGCCAACATGGTGCTGTCAAAGTTGATTTCGTTTCTCTCCACTGCTAATTGCCTGAGGTTCGGCTTCATTTACATGCAGCGGTAGACTGACGACGCAGTAAACACAATGCGATGGGTCGGTTCCCATCAACCACAGCGCGTGACAGGCGACTGCAGCCTCTGCAGGGCCGGGACCCTGGCACTGTCACCAATTAGCCACCCATACAGATCTGTCAGCCCGAGTCACCGAGTGTCAAATGCAGGTAGGATTAATATCACGCTCATGGTCACTGCACATGCAATGCCTGCCTGCCATATTCATCAGTGGGGTTAGCCTGTGGAGATGAATATGAGATTGCGTGCGTGTGTGGGTGTGTGTGTCTGTGTATGTGAACGTGCTCATGTAGGTGTGTGTATGTGCATGAATATAAGCAAGGATGTGTGTGCACGTGTGCGTGTGTGCGCGGGTGTTTGGGTTTGTGCGTCTCTGCGTGTGCACGTGTAGGTGTGTGTATGTGCATGAATATACACAAGGAATGTGTATGTGTGTGTGTGTGTATGCATGTATGTATGTGTTCATTTGTGTATACGCACGTGCTTGTGTGGCTGCATTCATGTGCATATGTATACACAAGGAAAACGTATGTATATGTGGGTGCGTGTGTGTGAGAGTGTGCTTGCACTCCGGTGGGTGTGTGTATGTGCATGAATATACACAAGGAATGCGTATATGTGTGTGTGTGCGTGCGTGCGTGTATGTATGTGGCGGGCGTGACTGTGAGTGAGTGTTATCACTTGAGACAGACAGGGAAGACCGCATCCAATCAGAACCTTGACCCTGCTCACCAGAGCATCACATGCTTCGTGTGATTGGATGCCAGGCACTGAGGCTGAAGCAGGTGTCCTCCAACAAGGGAAAATATTAGCAGTTCTGTCAGGTTTCAAAACATTTGACTGATAGGTGGATCAACACTTTAAAAAAAAGACACTTCATTGTGACAGTCACGTCTTTATATAAAGAGGCAGCTTAAAACTACCCAGGAACACAAAAGCCACTCCCTCATGCACACCAAAGGCAGCCCTTATGCGAGAAAAAGGAATGGAGAGAAGCAGAATCAAAGAGCAAGAGAGGAGAGGTGTAGGCTTTCATAGTGCGGAGAGAAAGGTGTGAGCAGTTCAAAGCTGCAGAGCGATAGCACCCGGCGACTGATCGCGGTGCAGTCAGACGAGGAGAAAAATGGGGGAGCGGAGAGGTGCATGACTGCGACTGACAAAGAGGGGAAGAGCGGCCCAGAAAGACAAGGAAGTCAAACTGATATGAAGGCAGCCCTGTCTCCTGCCTCAGTGGTCATTAGAGGAGAAAAAAGGGAAACAAACACTGTACAGATCTCATTAATGAGAAACAGAATTAGCGAGTGAGAGGGCTGAGGCTGTCCAATCTGTCTGCATGGATAAACTGACAGCTACCGGACAAATCAATCAACTCGGTAACACTGCGCTCTCTCGCTGAGGGAGGGGTGGGGGTGCGGGGGAGTCCTCAGGATGCAAACAAGCTGAAGGAACAAGGCTAACCTGTCCGCATATAAAGCAAGGCCTCACCTTTCCCAGCATCCAGTGCAGGCTGAGCTTATAGTTATGACTCTGCAAAAACTAAATCTTACCACCAAGCATCTCTTGTATTTAGACTTAAACCAGTTATTTCGGGTATCCTTTTTCTCAGAAAAAAAATTCTGCCACTGATGTGACTCATTTTTAGATTCTTCCATGAGAAATTATCAGACACCGTAGACAAATCAACATTATCTCATATTAGTGGCAATTTTTTTTTCTGAGAGAAAAGGTAATAGAAATAATTGTTTTAGCTCTAAGTACAAGATTAAAGCGCTCGGGAAGATTTTGTCTTTGCAGTGTATGCAGGAATACGGGTACAGCTGCCACAGAGGGTCCGCTTTCTTGCATCTTTCTCCGCACAGTTAATCCAGTGGCCCAGTCACAGTTTGAAAAATGATCATGAGATGGGTATGATAACACAGGCGCGCTCTATAAACTCAATGCACAACCAAGCACGGACAACCATTTCTCCTGCTTTGCGTACCTGCGACCACTCAAATACCCAGCAGAGCAATGTGGTCGGTGACGCAGGTACTGGTTGCAGCAACATTACATTTAAGTTGTGGCAAAGTCTGATGCGCCGGAAATGCGCGCCCATTATGAGAATGATGTTAATGCTGACTGACAAGCAAAACCTTCCTCCTTTTCACTATTTCACTCTGCTACCAAAACTGTGTGTCCACTGGGCTTTTCCACAGAGCAGCTGTGTGTCTGATAAGGTGTCCTAGCTTAACCCCTGTGAACGACATTCCACCAAACTGTGTAACAGCACTGCATATAAACACAGTCTGAACCATGGGAACACACATATGCTTTTTCTTTGGATGATATTACATGATTCATATCCCAGGCATGCGTGTCTTGAATGAGAAGTAGCATCACAGGCAAGTGAAAGAAATAATAGTAAATCTGTGAAAATGATATAAGAATATGGCACAGGGTAACAAGATATATTGAAGTTGAACATATAGTAGCCTAGAGTACCTGTATTCAGTAATCTTCCAAACTTGTTCTTAAATTTTCAGCAGTGCAGATGTATACCAACATATACAAATTTGCATGTTCATAGCCAAGGTAGTAATGCCACCTCACCTAGAAATAATGAGCTTTTGCAAAGAATCAATTACAATATTTCACGCCACATAAAACTCATACCACGGTTAAACTTGGCACATACATATACGCTCAATAAATAGACCTCAACATCTCTGCCGCCTTAACTTCACACATCGGCGCTTCAATTTGCAAATCCTTAAATTCAGAGCCACTTCTGTTGCCTTCAATCCGTCCTCTAACATAACGAGGAATGTTCTATTTAGACAATTTACACCCCATTGTCTCCCTTGGAAATTTTACTCTGATAAACAACATTTTAGAAAAGCGCGCACAAGTCACTGCTGGACCGCTGAACTGAAACCCCCTTGGTGGAAAAAGCCCGATAAAGCCGAAGCGACGGTTGAGCTAAATTATCTTGATTTCTCTGCACTCATTCAGCAGGGCACTTCAAAGGGAGGCACGTTCTGTAATCTGCCATAATGTGCAGTGATGGAAACACTCTCGCTGAAGTGATCAGCACTTTTACCGTTAGCCGTGAAGCGAGAGTGAACATCTGCACGGGGTCTCTTAACCAGGCTGCCTGAAGGACTGAAATAATCCCCTTTTTTAAGTGCTGCTTGATTGCTTATAAAAAAGGTCTGGCTCAGGCCTGAAGTTCTGTTAGAAGTACTGACCCAAGTTAATGGCAATGTGCCCTCATAGCGGAATAAGACCATTTCTTAAAATGTCACAGGGTGTCGTGGCGGGGACAGCGGGAAGTGTTGCCTACCGACCGGGGAATGTGCAACGGCGTACGGTTCTTACCTGTGTTTAATTTGGTGCCCTTGGCGCATGCCACGATGGCACCCATGCTGGGCTGCGACGTCATACCCGCCATGGAGTCCACAGCCACGTCCACCACGTCAGCCCCAGCCTCGGCACAAGCCAGCATGGCCGCCACGCCCGCGCCCGCAGTGTCGTGGGTGTGCACGTGGATGGGCACCTCAGGAAAACGGTCCCTCAAAGCTCCAATCAGCTGGCGGCTCGCCTCTGGCTTCAGCAGCCCCGCCATGTCCTACAACAGCGGAGGGAGACACATTTGGTCGCACAGAAGATGGCTGCTCGCCACGGCCGGAGGAACCGTTCTGAGTCAAATTTATGACAGTGTTAGAATCTATAACTATATGCTTGCATAAACAGCGTATGACCTCATTATGTATTCATGTATATTTACAAACCCAACTGTAGGAAATGGCGATAAATCATAAATTGTAGATAAATTAGAAAATGTGCAGGACATGTCCTGTGGCATTGCACAGTATGCACATTGAATTGTGCATTTATTGCGTATAGTGTATGTTTAGGAAACATGTATTTCAAAATATGTAATTCCATGGAGAATATTAGATTGAACTGAGCGAGGAGGAGGGAGAGAAAAGAATGAAAGCAGGACTGAAACGTAATACAGCGAGAGAATGAGAGGAGATTTGTGCAGAGAAGGGAGCAGAGAAGCAGGCAGAGATGAGAAGACTGAGAGAAAGGCGGAAAAGAATGGGATGGGGAGAGCATGAGGCGGTGAGGAAGAGAGGAGAGGATGGGAGGGGAAAGGAGAAAAGGATAAAAGAGGAAGGAAATCAGGAAAGGAGGATTTAGTAGGAAAGCGGAATTCTCTCCATCTTTTATGTCGACTGCGCGTAGCCCAGCTGCTCGCGAACACCATCTCTCCTTTCAGCTAATCCTTCTCTTTACACCTTTAATCCTCCTCTCATCCCATCCCATCCTGGCCTGAGCATGAGCATGAAGCGTTTGTCTGTCTGTGTTTCCGTCTGTGGGTCCACCTGCCCACCCACCTGCCTGTGAACCCGTCTGCTTGTCTGTCTGTCTGCCTGCCTGCGTATCCATCCATGACTGTCTGTCTGTTAGTTTTACTGCCTAACTGCCTGTCTGTCTGTCTGGTTGCCTATTGATGAGGTTGCCTATCACCCTACCTGTCTGACGGTCAGTCTGTCGGCCTGCCTATTTACCTGTCTCTCTCTTTGTCAATCTGTCTGTTTGTCTGTATGCCTTCTTGCTCGTCTGTCAGCCGGCCTGTCTATCTGCATTTCTCTCTGGCCATCTGTCTTTCTGTCTGTCCACCTACTTGTCTTTCTTATTGTCAGTTTACTAGTCCATCAGTTCGGCTCTCTGCCTATCTATCCATCTGTCTGTCCGTCGATCTCTCTCTTAGTCTGTCTATCCATCCAACCCACGAGGGCAGCCACAGTGTACCTTAATAGCCAGGATGTGCGTTCCTGCCTTCACCAGCTCCTCAGCCAGTTGCAGATAGTAGTCCAGCGAGTATTTCTGCCTCATTGGGTCTGACACGTCACCAGTGTAAGATATGGCAGCCTCCACAACGCCTCCCGCACTACCAGCTGCCTCCATGCCCAGAATCATGTTGGGAAGGTAGTTAAGCGAATCAAAGACCCGAAAGATGTCCATACCGTTCTCCTTTGCCACCTCACAGAACCTGGAGAGGGGAGAAACAGGGAGGATGTGGACATCCCGAGGGAAGAACTGCCAAGAATAGGTCACCGTTTAGCGCTTTAACATTTGGTCAATTTGCAGCTGAACCCCTGAACGAAGTGCACTGGCTCGCCCAACAGAGGTTCCAAGGTGTGCTTTCACTAACTTGAAGACAACATTGTCGGGATAGTTGGTGTAGCCCACTGCATTGGCGCCTCTCAGGAGCATCTGGAAGGGAACATTGGGCAGCAGTTTTCGCAGTTCCTGCAGCCGTCGCCACGGGCACTCCCACAGGAAACGCATGGCCACGTCGAACGTGGCGCCTGTGCACATTAAAAGGAGGAGACGCTTTCTGTCACGTGTGGTGTTCTCATGCCCCCACTTATTTACCCATCAACCCTGAACCTAAAAA
Source organism: Gymnothorax reevesii (assembly GCA_029721435.1). Classification (NCBI taxonomy): domain Eukaryota; kingdom Metazoa; phylum Chordata; class Actinopteri; order Anguilliformes; family Muraenidae; genus Gymnothorax; species Gymnothorax reevesii. Next base: position 11,291,637 of record CM056586.1, read on the forward strand.
CCTTCATTGATCCCCTGCTGAAAACACCAATTTAGCCTAAGCTGTGATTTTGACACACCTTGTTAAGTTTTCTTCTGGTTGACCACCAGTTCATCAGCTGAGTTTCCTACACAGTCATCTTGTTCTAACTAGTTTGGCCTCTACCTAATCTCTACCAGCTTAGCCACCATTAAACAGCTTCGACCTACAACATATCAGCTAAGACGGGGGAAAAGAGTTGCAGACACAGATTAATACAGCTTATGATGCCAATTAGATTTAACCTTTTTTTTCAGAGGGGTCCTTTCTTTGGCTTTTTAACAGAATGTTCAAAAAAAAAAAAAAAACACTGAAAAGTGAGCTTTTAATTCATAACCATCCAGCAGAGCCAGGTGTAGCAGCTCAAAGGATAGAGGAATATACTGCTGTTTTTACAAAAAGAAAAAATAAACAGACGCCAGAGGCATCCCCTGTACACGGTCCTTACAAACCGGTGGTTCACTCAAACTCTCAGGTGGACAGGAAGGCATGTCCCCCCCACTAGGGCTGGTTTGGGAGGCCATGAGGTGCAGGAATGGCTTTTCATTGATGGCACCTTTTATTGAGCAGGAGGTAACTCAAAAACTCATTCAGGTAGGTGGAGAGTTCTCACATAACAGTTGGATTGCATTTCAACATGGTAAAGCACCTGTTCTGGCACCCTCTGCACTAAAATGAATCAATAGACATTACCTAATAAAATTATGACCAAAAGGTTTCAAGTTATCATTTTTTGAATAGATATTTATATAGGTAGGGTACAGGAAATAAACAAATTGCGAGTGAGTCTGAATTCACCACGCCGAAAATCATAGCAGAGCAATAGTAGATAAATCATTCTCGGCTCCAGTGGCTGCGTTAGCCACTGCCCTGTAATATCTCTCACCTCCCCAGTTCTCTAAGCTGTACAGGTTACTGAAGTTGTGGGCCACGAAGGGGGCGATCTGTTTGAGGTCGTGAGTGCGGACGCGAGTGGCCAGCAGCGACTGGTGGGCATCCCTGAAGGTGGTGTCCATGAGCAGGAGGCCCTGGTGGGCTCGCACCGCTCGAGCGAATCCCTCTGGACCCTCTCGCAGCAGCACGTCCCGAAATCCCATCGGCGGCTCCCCTATAAACAGCACACATTCATAGTATTACAGTAGAAATGGGACAGTGTTTAAAATGTAAATAGAAACGGCAAGCCATAATTTGAAAATCCCTTTAAACCTGTATTAAATTGAAAATATTGCAAAGGTAAAATAATGTAATGGTTCGAAAACAAAGTTGCGCATCAACAGTTGGATTCTCAGTGGAGTGCTAAACTAAAAATCCAGTAAGAATATTGAAAAAATAAAAAAAGGGTAGCACATCTCAATACTTCAAATCAAGGAGGACAAAAATACTCACATTTCACTTATTTATTTGGCTCACATCACAACAAACAAACAATAAAAAAAAAACAAACGCTTACGCGTTTCGGCGCAAAGCCTTCATCAGAGCGTTTGCAATATGATAATATGATATGAAGAATTGAGATGTAGCACCTTTTTTAATTTTTTGAATATGCTCACTACATAAGTAATGTCTCAACTCACCAATGTTGTTTCTTATTAAAAAAAAAGAAAAGAAAAAAAAGCCGAATGGGATGCCTGCAACACATTCTCAGGTGAGAGGGGTGCATGTTCACCTCTCCGTTTAATAACACTCATTTAATAATAATAACACTCAGCAGTCATTTAGGAACTGAAGAAACTAATTGTTGAATTTTAAAAAGCTGAATTAGTTTGCATTCTAGCCAGGTATATGACCTCAGTTAGTCAATAGTCCGGGGCGCCGGCTTATTTTTTTATAACAAAGTTAAGAAAAAAATACAAATTATGTATATAATCTGATTGGTTTACAATTCCAGTTTGGTGCAATCTGAGTGGCTGAAATGTGGCTCAGAGTGGAAGCAGTGTCACAACTTGGTTAGGAGAAGTGGGCACACATCTCGGGTCTCCATTGTGGTATTTTGCACATCATACTCCACCACACGTTTGCAAACCGGGACAGGCCCAGGCTGCAGGCATTACCAGCACTCTGTCACAATAAATCCATGTAGCTGTAAATTGTGCAGACTGTGGCTTGACGTTCTGTTGAAACATGCTGGTGCGTCCATAAAAAAAGGCAGCTTCTGAAAGTCGAATACGTTGTCCTAAAATGTGCATGCATCCCTCTGCATCAAATTTGCGCCCAGAGATGTGCAAATTGCGCATGCCCAGTGCATTAATACAGCCCCATACTGACACACTGGCTTTTGAACATGTCGCTGATAACAGTCAGCAGGGTGCTTCTCCTCTTTAGCCCTGAGAACAGGATGCCCATTATTTTCAAAGATAGTCAGAAAGATGGTCTCATCGGACCGCAAAACGGGTTCCGACTTTTCCCATCAGTTCATTGCAGATGAGCCTGAGCAGAGAGATGTTGGTGATGCTTCTGGATGATATTGATTCTTCGCTTTCATTTTGTGTAGTTGAGTCTCAACTTGCATTTGATGATGCCATGACAAACTGTTCGCTTGCACAGGTCTCCTGAAGTATTTGTGGAACCATATGGTTATGTCATTCACAGGATCGTGTAGGTTATTAATGCAGTGCTGTCTGAGGACTTGAAGGTCATGTGCATCCAATCTTGGTATTCAGCCTCGTCTTTAACACACAGGAAGTGCTGCAGCTTCTCCAGCTTCTTTTAATCTTTTCACTATATTATGGGCTGTCATTGACGCCCCAATCGCAAGCTCCTCCGCTCCGGATCTGCCCCGGCTCTGAGCCGGATCAGCTGGAGCCGGGGCAGATCCGGAGCGGAGGTGCTTGCTATCTAGGTGGGATCCTTAAATTCTGTGCAACTGCAGAGAAATGCTGTTCTTAAACTCTTTGACTATTTTCTCACTCAACTTTTGGCAAGGTGGTGAACAGCAATACATTTTGTTGATAAATGACGGTGCCCTTTGTGAATTTTCTTTTTATAACTCCTTCATAACTGAATCAACTGTATACCTGAGGCATTTTCCAAATGTTTTTCTGATGATCACACAACTCTTCCTGTCTTTCCATTCTCCGCCATCAGTTGTTTAGGAATGTATCACAGGGATAAGATTCAGAATTCACATATATTTACAAAAATCAACACAGGTGGATTCAGAAAACTTTATTCTTTGTGCTGTTTTCAACAAAATATGACAAGGTAGAAGGCAGGAGATGATTTACAAATTACTCAATTTTTTTAAAATCTGCATTTTACATACTGTCCAAACTCTAATGTACTTTATGTTGTACACACCCTAAAAAAACAGCAGCTGATTGCTGCTCTTGGAGATCCACCATCTAGTAAGCTTTTTCACTAACAAGCACACCTCATTTAGAAGCTTGAAATCTTATTTAGCTGCTAAGTAGTAGATTCAGATTTGCCGAATTACGGTTGGTGTCAAAACCTACAGGATGTAAGATCATCAATAACAGGATTAGAAAGCCCTGCTATGAAACATCCATAAAACAACAGATAAACTCACAACAAGCTGGATGGCACTGAACAGCAAAAATAATCAATTATAACAAGTGCACTCAGTGGCCACTTTATTAGGTTAACATGTACAACTGCTTGGTCATGGAAATATCCAATCAGCCAGTCATGTGACAGCAACCTAATGCGTATAAGCATGCAGACATAATCCAGAGGTTCAGCTGTTATTCAGACCAAACATAAGAAAGAATGGAGAAGAAATGCAATATCAGCGACGCTGCCTGAGGAAATTATTGTTGGTGCCAGACGGGGTGCTTTGAGTATCTCAGAAACTGTGGCTTTTCACACACAACGGTCTCTGAAGTTAACAGAGGATGGTGCAAAAGCAAAAAATACAAAATCCAGAGAGTGGCACTTCTGCGAGCGAAAATACAGTGATGACAGGACAGGTCAGAGGTGACTGGCCAGACTTGTTCAAGCTAATAGAAAGGTGACAGTAACTCACATAACCCTGGGCTACGACAGTGCCATGCAGACGTGCATCGATGAATGCGCAACAAGTCAAGTCTTGAAGTAGACGGATAGCAGAAGATGATTCCAAGCTCCACTCCTGTCAGCTAAGAACAGGAAACTGAGGCTACAGGGGGCAAAGGCTCAACAAACCTGGACAGTACGGAGTACATAGTACAAGCCTGGGAAGAGCAATAACATGAAAAAAATACAGTATATGTCAATACGCATTCACAATTTAAAGAGAAAATTAAGTGTTGTGTTAATGTGTGCCATACTTTCATTTCTGTGTGGAACTATTGTATTTGCTCATCGAACAGGTAAAATACTAGAGCGCTTGAGTCAGGTGGCAATTTTTTTTTTGCCAGCGACTCAGGGAAGTTTTGCTCCAAGCAGCAGAAAAGCAGCAAATATCTCCCCATGTTGAATATCCGAACAACTCAGAATGATTTATGATTGTTTGGGACACTGGTGCTGCAGCCTCTAGAAGGCTAAAGTTGTAGATGTAACCCCTTAAACTCAAATTTTTCACATAAGCTTTCCCTCAAGCAGGTTCAAAGAAAAAGTATTTTTTTCATATTATAGGACAGTCACACATACATATTCTGTATCCGCTGGTTGTAATGCCTCACTGAAGTAACATCGCAGTTATACTGCCAGAAATATTCATGTTTTTTCTGCCACAGCAATACATCAAACGGAAAATGCCTAGATCATTTCATACACATTTCCCCAAAATTCAGGTGAACATCTTTGTGATCACTGGAAGTCTTGTCATCTCCAATACAATATAAAATAGGCCTGAAGGTCCCCAGATTTGAATTCGGCAGTAGCATTTTACCCATATAAGGATCTGTAGGTTTCATGGGATTAAAAGAAAACAATAAGATTACATCAAATCCCAAGAAAAACACTCACGAAAGACTTTTCTTTGCAGTGTACAGAAAAACAACACCGTTAGCGATGGTTACACAGACACATTTGATGACACAGTCACACAAAGAGATGAGGGCCCATGAGCAGCCCACAGCTGTCAGACCACAGCGCAACACCCCCAACACCAGTGAAAGCAGGGAGAACGGAGAACAGCACAAAGAACCAGCAAGAAATAATGGTTTCCCACATAGTTAAGTGCTCCCATGTGCAATTTATCGGCTATACCCAGAGCCGAGAGGGTCTCGACCAGGTCACCTGACAAAGACCTGCCAGGTCGAAATCATGCGTACCGTTCAGCACATAAATTGCACTCAGGAGCATTTAACTGTGGTTGGGATAGTTTTTCTTCTATGATTTACAGTTGGCTCCGAACAAGCAGATGTGTGTATTTCATTTTCTGATACTAGACAACAACATGTCTAATGCAGTGAGACGCTATATTCTGGACATCACAGTTTAATACATTTTTTGGCATTTATGTGGCAGTCTGATTTGTATTGCACTGTGAGCAGAGCAGAGCAGCGCAGGCTGACGCAGGGCGTCCGCTGTGCCAGCCACATCTGACCCAGATGCGAAGAAATGCCCTGATGTGCCATTAAATAAGAAAACAAAATCCAGGGAAAAATAACAAAATCATAGTACCGTCCGCGGCGCGTGCATGAGCACGGAGGAGCACACGCCTAAATCCCTGTAATGAGATTTCTAATGTGGTTATTCGCTTTTTCATCTGAGAGCGGATTGAGCGGAGCAGGAGATTAGGGTTGTGTGATCTCACACTCCTTCATCAGGCAGCTGCAGGGAGCCCAGTCATGGGTACAGAGGAGTGTCCAAAGCCAGCATTGAGTACTCCACACTGCCCATGCAGGTGGCAACAGAGTCCTCCTCTTCTACGATTCCGTGCGCACGCACGCACGCACGAACTCACACACACGGAGCTGTGTTTTCATGTTTTGTCGAACAATCCCAGAGACTTACATTCATTCCTTGATCCCTTACCTTAGCCATAGCCACTAAATGCCTAACCCTAACCCCAACCCTGAGCTTAAACAATTACTATATTGATTTTCAACCAGCTTTGTATAATTATAATATAAGGTAAGATAAGATAAGATGCACGTTATTAAAACCCATGGGGTAACTGTCCTTTGCATTTACCCCATCCTATAGTCAGGAGCAGTGGGCAGCCACAGAGTTGCACTCGGGGACCAAATCCAGTCCTAAAGCCAGTTCGTTGCTCAGGGGTACTGGTAGGTGTATTCCACCAATTCATTTAATTAAATTTTTACATATGCATATGGTTAATATATACAAATGGAAATTGTTTAACTTTCGTCAATTTTGCTGAACCGAGAACTTTCTGTTTATTTGCCAGAAATTTGACGCCAGATGACGCAGTTTACGTCCTCTGGGGGGAATTTCTAGCTCTTGGGCGGTTGACCAAACTACAGATTGTACTTCTGCATATTCTGTATGCTGCAAAATCCCAAACAGAAACTAGAAAAAACAACCTAAGCCAGCGGTGCGAAACTGATGTCACTGGAAGAGAAACAGTGGCAGTGTTTTGTTGATAACATGGCAGTCTTACAGTATGAAATCGTGCAATACACATTTCTTTTTCAGGATGCCGAACTATCATGGTGCCCTGCGATGTTATTAAGTTTTATCGAATGTGAGTCGCTCTGACCAGCTGTTCGCAGTAAGTAGGTCTTTAGAAAGCAACGAATTCAGTGCATTCTGGTTATTGAAGGTTTTCTACCTTCTGAACTAAACAAACTACTTAGCCCTTTTCGTCTGTTTTCTCGGTTCATGTAGCAGCAATTTCAAAATGTTTTTTTCATCTTTCTACTACACATAAAATTGTTATAAGACCCTACTTTCTAGTGGTGAAATACCTTGCACTACTCCTAGCCATAAAATAGCTCAGCTACCTTACGAGCAGCAGAAAATGTTCAAATAAGACTGAAGAATTTTGTATTCCATCAATTGTGGGGACATTTGGGGACAAGAGGTAGGAATACCCATCTATACACACACACACACACACATGTATACTTTCACTTCAGAGATTTTCATATTCTCGTCTCAATAGGGGGTGCAATGGCACTGGGGCCCATTAATGGGCACCCCCGGGCCCCGAAAAACACCAGCATAGGTGTCTTGCACGGTTCAAACTGTCCTACTAACCAAAACCTACAAGAAATAGTATATTTAGATTTGCTACTGGATATTTATACCATTGCAACTGCATTCATTTCTCAGTCATGGTGCTGGCCAAGTTGATGTCATCATGGTACATTATTCATCATTTTAACAGAACAAAAGTCATTATAACATGAAATAATTTAGCTGTCTTTTTGGAAAATGCTTAATAAAACAAACAATGATGAGTTAATTCTGCTGTTGACATTGTCATTGAGACAACAAGTGTTTCTGGGTAATGTACAACATTCCATAGACCGACGATGTCACGGTCCGATTCGTTTAATCCAAGGACTGTCTTTGGTTTAATCTTGCAAGCAAGATCGGCTACAAACGAAGTATTTATGCAGGATGCGGCGAGAGCGTAAGGAGCAGGAGGGAAGGTTGGCCGAGGTGCCGAAATTAAGCACATTTGGTTTCATAGCGAGAAGAGTCTTAAAAGCCGCTCTCCCCTTTTCTGCATGAGCGTGAGCACAGATCAACTGTTTTTACGATGTCCACTCGCTTGCTGATTATTGTTCCCACAATTCCTTGCTGTTCAAAAAATTTCAGATCATCCCATTAAAGTTATGTTAATGTGTCGTTCATTTGCTCATTAAACCTTATTGTTCTTGATGATGACCATTATTAAGATAATAATTTTAAGATTATAATGTAAAGAAATAAATAGGAAACTTTACATTATAGAATGAAACAGAGTAGTAACCCTTAATATGTGTTGTACGTTGGCCCTTGAAAACTTAGAGGAGCGTCTGGGAATGTAATACAGTAACATTAAATTCCTTCGTACATAAAGAAAAAATGCAGATGTGCAGCTGCGCACAATCGGGGGGGGCCTGTGACATCAGGTCTGCACTCAGGCCCACGCGGATCACGTTACGCCACTGATCACAAACCAAATTAGGAATTTAGCATCATACGTGTCAACATAAAATTCAAATATTATCTGGCCAAGGGAAGCCATTCATACAGCCCTGCAAACCATTCTGCGTCTTGACCCTTAGTTTATGAAACGCAATGTTAGCATAAGCACTTTTGGTTGTTAGCTTGGTGCAGCAATGTAGCGGCACAAGTGCACTGCTCAGCTGAATTACATATCATGGCCTAGTTTTGAAGATGGGCATCCTTACCCAGAGGAACAGTGGGTAGCACAGGGTCCACGGAGGATGGCTTGATTTTCACTGGGATTGGAGTGAGGGGCCCATTCACCATCACATGACCTGAATGACACACACACATACAGATTCATGGTACAGAGGTGCTGTGGAAGTAACAGGCTGAGGTTTTTCCAGCTCCAGATATAACAGGCATCACGCACCCAGGTAGTGAAGCAGTTTCTGGGCGCGGTTCTGGACAGGCTTGAGATTGAAGAGGTCCGGATTTTCATCAATGAACTGGGTGTCCACTGTGCTATGCAGGAACTGGTCATTGTTCAATACGTTCTGCAGGAAGGGGATATTTGTCTGCAGGAGGGGGGTGTCGCAGAGGAAGAGAGAGACAAAGAGGGAAAAAGTGGGTCATTACGTTACATAACGTGTTCAGTGAGCTCATGCAAACATGCGTGCAAACAAACACACTCAAGCGCACATACAAGCACAAACACACACATACAAACACCACACACACGCACAAGAACAAGCACACACACACATACATGTGCACATATACAGACAAAAACACACACGAACATGCACAAACACAAATTAACAGACACACACACACATGCACATGAACATGCGCATACATAGACACGTGTGCACACATACAGACACACATAAACCTGCGCACACGCACTCAAACACACATACAGATTAAAAGGCATCCATTTAATACCACATTTAATTTAGCCAATGCATGGAAATTAAACCAACTATTGCTGTGAAAATATAACTGAATAAATACGATTCCTCTCAGAGCCCTTAAATATAGCACAGCATTACATATGCAACATCATGCAGAGAAAGTACGAGGCCTCAACATTAACACAGCCTGGACCCGCTGTGTGGGCTGACAGGACTCCTGTGGATCTCCCATGGTTCAAGAGATAAAACTCCTGGGACAGCCAAGATCAGGATTTATGCTTTACCCTCATTAGCAAAGTAGTTGCAGCTGTTTTTTTGATCACAGCCAAGGGGGCACAAATATGTATTCGTATCTGGACTGCAGGGCGTGTATGTAGGTGGCAGGGTAGCCTAGCGGTAGGTCGGCCGGATAACTGAAGAGTTTCTGGTTTGAGCTCTCGGTCGGGCTTGAGACTCTGACTTGATGAGTTGGGAAGAGCTCTACTGCTGAGTCCTAAAGCAAGGCCTTCAACCCCAAAATGACTCCAGTGACTTTACCCCCATTTCTCTCACTCCATTGCAACTCTTCTATCCGGAATTTCCCCAAGGGTTTTCTTGACAATGAGAAAATTGTCCTTGATGAAACTTCCCAGGTTAAATTAAGGCTAAAAACAGCTTTAACTGCTTCAACTTGCGCATTCTGTGAGAACTGAGGGATTTAGTATTAGCATTTCATGCTAATCAGCGCAGTTGTCTTTCACAGGCTGTTGTTGCGTTTAAAAAACGGGGTGAGAAAAAAACCGCCGGGCGACAATCAAGTTGCGATGTGAAATTGAGTTGCTCACTGTAAAATCTGGGCCTAACAATAAAGTCTTAATTTGCAATCTTTGGCGAATCGGTTTCGATTCAACTGGAAATGAATTCTTCCTCAAGCGGCGGGCTTCAGGAATAGAAACCGATTGAACGCGAAGAAGCGCAAAGAAACGCGACTTCAATCAGCCGCCGTCAGCCGAAGTTAAGAAATCCGTCAGTCAATTCCACTGAGACGATACCACTACAAACAGAGAATACATCGCTTCTTAACAAGGTAACCCAACCCCATATGAGCTTGTCACCTCAATCAAAATGTGCATATCAGACATTGTAAGTTACTTTCCAGATTTTCAATGCGATATTAAATGAATAATGCTGACTAAATTTGTGCCACAAGGGGCAGCTAACAAAGTGCAAGATACAATGACTCATTCTCCATTCAGAGAGTGTAACAGGGGGATTTTTCATCCATTTATATTCATATTCATGAATTTCAATGGCCAGACTGCAAGGGGAAAAAAAAAAAAAAAAAAAACTAATGGAGTTACAAAACAAGACTAGACATAAAATTCCCAGGATGCCGTGGGGTATGATTTTGGATTGTGAGAGCTTTGAGGCAGGACAGGGGGATGGTTACCGAAATAGGATGGGAACAGGACTGGGGTTTGGGTCCGATGGGATGCGCCAGTCTGAATGGAGCGCTGCATTAGCGGCAACATAGCGCGTGTGTGTGAAAGTGAGTGTGACAGGGAGCCAACAAGAGGCCGACACGCAGCCAGACACCCGGTGTATTAATAGAGCTCATGCTCCCCTTTAGGATTAACAGTCAAACGCAAATCAATGTCATTATCAAAGCACTCAATACCGCCCCACTTGGCACTACGAACGTCCCAAAACACAGAGGCCTTTCATACAGACCCGCAGTTGCCCAAAATCTGCAAGCCTCTCCCGTTTAAGCCTCATTAACCTCCACGAAGAAACTGAATTGTAACATCTTGTATGAGTTAAGCTTCTTTCCATATCCAAATACGGCATAGTGGAAGAAGATAAGCACTAGTTAACCAATGCGGAAGAAAAATCTTTAAAAATACCGTAAAAGTGCACTCTCTGCTCAGTTCCTCAAACGCTGTTCAAAGCCGACTGAATTTAACAGTTAAATTAACGCAGTGTTTCCTGGTTATTTTAACTGCGAGTGGAGTCCTGCGCGCATTTAACTGCGGTTTACAGTCAACATACACGCAACTCTGTCGTAAACCTATTGTAAAATTACAGTTAAAATAACTGGCAAGAAAGGTGCCAGTTAAATTAACTGGCGAAAAAGGTGCCAGTTTATGACAGTGAGGGTTCAGAATGTAGAGGATGACCAACACGTCTCCACGGACAGCTTTGGTTTTGATCTTTCTGCTCACAGTAGGCTCCAGTGCACCTCACAGCATGATGCCTGCACAGCAGGCCTATTGGCAGGGAGGGTCGTAAAAGCCTTAATGGTCGGTCATTTGGCGGAGGAGGGCTGATTAATGGCAGGTCTATTGGCAGGTAATGGAAGGCAACAGGGCCCACATGCAGGCCAAGATACTGAAGGCTGTGTGTGGCAGCGTTAGCGGAAAGGCCTTGGGTGGAGTGGGGAGAGAAACGCAAAAGGCGACATCTGACCGTTGACTCGTGAAGCGAAGAGCAGTAAGAGCAAGAGCCAACACTCAAAGGGGGCGGTGGGGTGCTGTTCGATACAGAGGACCCAGAGAAAAATGAGACAGACGCGCGTCTGCCACCACAGCCTGCCGCCGCAGCCCGGCCAAGCTCTGTTTGGGTGACCGATCCGCGCCGATTTCCATGGGTTTTGGGACATGGTGCTGGAGGGGACAGCCAATGATCTGTTGGTGAGTCGGTGACTGCGGTTCAATAACAGCCTCCCACTGCGTGCCCCTGTATCCTCGCTCCTCCACACCACCCCCCCTCCGCCCCCATTACTCTCTCGCTCAAACTATAATTGATTCCAGCGAGAGCCACTGTCAGCAAGGTTGCTCTCATGCGCTGAGTTCCGGACAATCTCCTCAGACACTTTTTCCAGAACATCTATCCCAGCCTGCATGACGTTTTGTGTGCCCGCTTACTTTTGACCGGGGCATCGCCCCGACTCTTTAGTCTTTCTGTAACCCTGCCCTTGTCTAATTTGCTTCTTTTGTTTTGATCGATATTTGGCCCTCACTTCATTAAGAGGATGGTGATGATTAATTATTAAATGAGTAACTGTCAGGCACAGTATCTCTCACATCCTGCCCCCCCCGCTCTGGTTCTTACTCACATAACCAGCTGCAAGGACGAGTCGACAAAGAGCGCATCGCAACAGCTCCGATCCGAAGGCACACATGCATGTGCCCACGTGCACACATGCAAGCAAAAAAATGTACAGGATACACGCACGCTCTGACGTACCCATACGCACAGGCACGCTCACCAACAGAAGGGGAGACCAGTGAACAGATGCACGTATAAACGCAAGTGCACACACACAGGCGCACGCTCACTGACACACAACGCCACGTGCACAGTTGCGCGCACACACACACACACACACACACACACGTGTGGGCAGAGACACAGGCACACATGAACACGCACATACAAAGATGCACAATGCGCATGTGCGCACACAGAAAGTGAACTGGCACCTGATATTTTCAAATGCAATGGATTGCAACAGAGTTAAATTGCTTGTTTTAAGTTGCAGAGTAATTTGTTTTTGGGGACAAATCACCAAGTGAATCTGCAATGAAATTAATTACAGAGATAGCACACAGATGTATTCAAAAAGGCACATTGAGAGGTATTCCACAGCATAGCATCCACTGTACCATGAATGAATGAGCAGACAACCGGGAATAATCTGTTAATACATAAATAATGTATCATACGCATAAGCATTCAAGACGTTACAGACCATACATGAACACTGCCCTCATTTATTGCACTGATATATTCTGCACTGTTAAATATGAAAAACAGTCTGAGGCAAAAAAACAGACATGCCACCAATTACAGAATATTGTCACGAGTTTCAGAACAAGAGCCAGACACAGATCAAAGATAAAGCCGCAATGGCCTCTGTTATTAACAGAAGAAGAATGACTCAAAGGCTCTTTCAAAGAGAGTTATCAATAGATGGTTCGAAGTCAGGCGGGAACGAACTGAATAAATAGAAACTTGCTTTTCTTTTGGGTTTTAACACCATAGACATACGAAAATAATCCAGCAAATGGGAGACACAAACCAGGTTCTTAAATACACAAGACAACAATTGACAATAGGGAATAGGTGGCTGAGGGGGCACAAAGGGAGGCGAAAAATATGAAAAAATACATAAATAATGAGAACGAATTTGAAATAATTAAACAGAAACTGATAAAGACAGCTGGATTGCCCAGGAAACAATTAAATAAAGACTCAGGACATAACACAATATGGTAAAAATAATAAACATCTTCAGATTAAACAGTATTGAACATTACTAGGTGTTGAATTGAGCAGTTACTTTTGAAGTAGTAACCCATATACAGTGAAATTAATTTGCCATGTTCACATTCTGAACAATTCCCATTTTCGTTGAATCAGCCCATTACCATAAAACACCTGTTGAGTACTGTGTCAGTCATGCGGCTCTGTTTAACCTGAGAGTCATGCTTTATTGAAGAGTAATTTACACATTGATTTTACGGATTTGTTGTTTGCCCTGCTATCAAGTCATATTCCAAACTTTAATGATTCGAATGAATAATTCATAATAGTGAATAACTATAAGCTCAGCCAAATTATATGAGGTCAGACTTGTATGAATAAATGTGCCGAAGCCTGTCACTTAATTTTGCTGCACAGGGGCTATTTTATTATGGAGTAAATCATTTTTTATGGGCATACTGTAATGGGAGTTCTCCTCTCTCTTACTCAGTTGTCTTAAGCATGAATAATTATGTTCTGAACTTACAATGTGAATTCAAAATGTGTCTACAGTATTTGGACTAATAAATCAAGCGGTAAATAGTTGTTTACAAAATGAGTACAAAATGCCTATGTTAATATCATGTGATCTTTGGATTGCTGGTTTAATTTATACTACCGACGGACATCTCCCTTAAATGTGTATATCTGGAATATAACGTCATGTGGAGAATGGTGCTTTCTATGTCATGGCATGCTACTTGGAATATTTATGTAATATATACCTATGGAATATTCCGGAATTATTCACAATGTGGTTCCGGCTGTGATATTGAAAATTACAGATGCTTCTGTTACTGCATTTGCATGTTGGTGTATATATGCATGTGCTTTACAAGAAACGGGCGATATCACTGAGTGAGTGTATTTATGACTGAAGTCTCTTTCCTTATACAGGCGTGGCCTGTTTTAAATAGTGGTTAGGGTACCGTCTGCATGACCACAGCATCAGCTTTTCCCGTGGGGTAATACTGATGCCCTTTGGAAAGGTACTTAAACTGAATTATGTATTAGCTACTTTAACATACATTTAAGGCTTTAATTTTCTGACAACTGATTCACTTCTAACTTGTAGATGTGCATGGTGTAAATGGGCTTGGATAATGCCATCTGCCAAGTCCATGAATAATGCAGTGTTATTCTGGTTATGCCTTGCATGGATCAGCAAGTTACGGATACTTCAACATTGACAAGTGCACAAAAAGCTGTGAGGATGCACAAACAATTATGAAACAATCGTTCTGTTTGTGGATCTCTCTTCATGAGCGCGTGCGTAAACTTTAACCCTCAGAGCGCTACAGGCAGCTATAGTCGCCTAATGATCTAAGATATCAACTTCAGATGCTGTCGAAAATCTATCATGTGGAAACTTGTTTAAAAGAGCTCCCGTCGGGTTTCAACATGTTAGATTTTCAACAGCTCTGGATGATTACATTTTTAATGCCTAGAAAATTTATTCAGCTCTCTAAGGATTAAGTCCAGGGGCGGAGTGGCCATCGGGACCCGGCCAGCCAATAAGCTCAAGTGACTCGGCTGAGTGACGTTTATAGTCGACCCCCTGCAATGTAACTATCACAATCCAAGCACGATCCCAAGAAAATTACAGAGATGTACTGCATTTACCCGTTTGTCAAGTGCGACCAATATTTATAACACTTAGTGTCTCTCTACATCGCACTCATGGCTGCTCGAGTGTCAGACACACTCTCATCAATCCAGCCTACTGATTATTGTTTGGCCTCTTATCTTGATCTAATTCTTTTTATTCAGACGTTACATATATATATGTAATATATGTTTCATAAATATAAAATTTACTGTTATAAAATTAGTTTGTTTGCTCCAAAATTAATGTAGAATGGTCAAAGCAAAGCCTCATGGGAAATGGAAACTGCGTGTAACTCTGCGTTATCCAATGAACGTAGGGGGATGAATGAGCGGTTGTCAGACAGAGAGAAAGTGGGCAGGCTGAAGTAGCGGAATTTTTTTACACTCGAAGATGAAAGGCAAGAAGAGAAAGGAGAAAGGAGGGGCCGAAAAGGCCAGAATGAAGAAGCGGATGCTGGAGGAGGTGCATCAAAACGGTCAAAAATCACGGATTTATTCCGAAACGAGTGATGAATCAACTAGTGATGCAGGTGAGCTGACAGAAAAACAGTTAGCTTAAGCCTTGACGTTATAACTAGGTGCGAATTAGCATAACATTACAGCTGAGTTCTTCATAGTTCCTCCTCAGCGGGGGCGGTGTCATCACGGCGGCTGCTACGGCCACGCTGCCCCTCAATCTCTTTTTTTACCCCTCTCATCAGCTCCAAACCCGTCTGCATCTGCCCCGCGACTATGGACCAGTGTGTCAGAATAACAACACTCTCAGTACAGATCAGTGGGCGCAGCAATCTACCAGTTGTTCTTTTACTGATAATGAAAACATTTGATTTTGTCTTAAAAAAGAATTTTTCAAAAAAAAATAAATAAATCTAATGCGTTTTTTTTTCTTGATTGATTAGACTTCGGCAACTTGACCTACGTTTAATCACATCTAGAGGACATACAATTATAGAAATGGCATGGTATTGGTGATGTAATTAGTTTTTCTTTAAATTTAAATTTTAAAAATAAAAAAAAATTCAAAATTGGGGATGGGTAGGGCCAGTGGTGGGCCGGTGCTGTCAGAATTTTCCCGGTGGATTTTGATGTCCCTCTCCGCCCCTGGTTAAGTCCATTTGCTCTCTGGACAATATTTTACCTAATGGGTTTACTTTGGTTTCTACTGCTATAAGATGCTTGAATTGTGAAACTTATCATGCTTAACCGTGCCTCACGTTATCATCTTAATGCCGACAATGCAGCCACTGAACTACATTTTGCTTTCTGAATTCTGATTATCTCATTTATTGGATTTAAGCACCAATACCAGCGCCCCTGACAGGAATACTCGGCATTTCATTTCCAGCTTCTTCATCCACAGTGACTGATCTCCACAGCACCCTTCAACTCAAAAGTTCTTTTCTGCAATAAATCTAGTCGACTCTCTTCTCTTCTTTGCAAGGCTCCACTCCTTTGAAATACAGCATCCTCCATCTTAGATTGACTTTGAGTGCGTCTTGTGCTGACAGAATTTCTCCATGCTTAGGTACCGTGGCGCCGCACACTGTAGCGATCGTTAACTACATCTTACTCACCTGGTCGCTCTCGTTTTCAGCAGAGCCTCAGAGCCCTCTTCGCTCCTCCTTTGTCTCCTCTGCCACTCAATTCATGCTCAACTTATCTGCAAAGCCCCGGAATCTTCCATCTGGCTCAGCACTGTTTCTCTTCATCCTCCTGCCATCATGCCCCCGGGTATCACTGTCCCGAGATCTTTATTTAAAGACAGGCCGAGTCTTGTACTTCCTGGCTCCTCTCTGACTAAACCTCGTTTCCTCGTCCATACTTTTCCTGAGGCCATTTACATGTCCAACGGTATGAGACATTAATACAATTGATATGAATATTAAACAACCTCATTAAAACAATATTCCTTTTTTGTCCTTTGCCTTAATTCTTGTTGTATTTTGCCCAGTTTAATCTCCTTTATTACTTTTAATTTCCATTGTTTTCATCATTTCCATGGCAGATTTTATTAGGTAGTCTACAGAGCCACCTGATTAATTATTCAAATTGTTACTCCATTTACTTGCTTTTCATTACAGCGCATTTCCACAGTTGAACATGCTATATTGAGTTTACATGTCATAAAATTGGTCTTGTTAATTAGGTTAAGGCCTTTTTCATAAAATAAACATGAGCCATCAGGAGACGGGATCTTTCGCCAGCCGCTGCAAGTCAAATGAAGCCAAATCAAACAAGCTCTCAGAAAACAGGAAAAAAAAGTCAATTATAACTGCATGCATTAATTAACGAGGTCCAAGCAATTATCAATGTAGAAGCAGTACAGACATGCATTGTATGACATTTTTGAACAATTTCCAGTGTATGGTACAGAGTTGCTCATGGTATTCCTTGCACTGCAAGTTTCATGATGATCGGTCATTGCTAAGTCAGTTAAATAGCAGCCCCATACCTGATTTGGTAAAAGTGGCCGTGTTTTTAAAGATTTCTCTTGCTCATTGGAAGGACTATTAGAGGCTTATTCAGAGATACAGTATGCATAATTAGAACCATTTGGACGAAATGGCTGAAAAGATATAGACAATTTTATATTTTTGCACCCTATTGCACCTACAATAAGTTAACTGGCACCAAATTTTTTTGGCTTCAGCTTCTTGACCAAAAGATGTAAATTATTAAATTATGTAATGACTGGACATTGTATTAAGGAATTTCACCCCGTTGTATCAACTGAGGCTGAATCTACAAAATTCATTGGTTTACTGTGGCCATGTTTTTAATGTAGCAATGTTTTTAATACATTATTTCGAGAGATTGACTGAAGATGCTGTGTATAACATTTTTAACAGCTCAGACAAACCGTCTCAGAGGAAATTGATTTGAAAGGATACACAAAAAGAAAAAAAATCTAGATGGTAAAATTATTTTTTTTGTTCAGCTACAGCCAGGGAATGAGGAAAAAAAAACATTGCAAATGTAGTCCAAACAGTTCAAGAGATGGCACATCTCCATCACCACCATCTGGCACCACCATGGCACCACCATCTGGTCGACCAGAGTAAATTTTATTCAGGTTGCTCTTTCACACATCCCAAACAATCTAGAGAAGTTTCATGATAATGCATAACATCTCATGAGTAGAAGGGCTACCAAAATGTGATTGGTCGAAGGTGACCATCTTGTTTAAACTTTGAAGGAGATGTCCATGGAACTCTTGACCAGCATGAAGCATGCTCACTTTTCAGCAGACCAAGCAATTGATTTCAGAATTATTTGCATATTGCCACCAATGAACAGGCTGACAAAAAATGCAGCAAGCTTGAGTCTAATGGCCTGTAGATGAGGGATCTAGAGTTTGGTGATGACTTGACATTGCATTCAGGTCACACCCACAAAATTAATTAGCTTGCTGCGGCACATCTTTCACGTAGCAACCTTGTGTATGTACGATTAAAAGATCTGAAGATCTGAAAAGGTCTGAAGATGCTGTGAACCAATCTAGAAATCTAGACGTACCCTAGCAGTAGAAAATAGTTTTGCTCAGCCGGTATGTCTAGCCACGAGCCAAAGAGCCCTGGTACTACCAATTGATTGGTCCGACCAAAGTTTGGTTGGACCAATCACAATGCTCTATGTTTGTAGAGAGTCGTTGGGCTGGCTTAGCACGATGACAACAACGCTGCGACGGTGCATAACAACTGAGATGGCTGTGGAAAAGGAACAGCGGTCGTCTGAATCGGCTTTGGCAATGACTTATAAAGAGTTAGATTTAGGCTTTTCTTTGAAAGATAAGCAGAAAAAGGCACTCAAGTTATTCGTTTCAATGTACTAGCTGTTTTGCCGACAGGATACGGAAAAAGTTTAATTTACCAGCAGGCTCTGCTGGTAGCGAAACAAATGGGAGTCAGTGAGTGACTGCGTTTACATGCACACCATATTCCGATTAAGGTCCATATTCGGGTTAAGGTAATATTCCAAATAAGTTGTTAATATGCGCTGAGCGATAAGAATATTTCATTAATATGTTAATTAGCATCTCCACACTGGGTTTTCATCAAATATAACGCTCGAAAGTATTCATCTTGGCTTTGGTTGCCTTCTGTTAGAGCTTCAAAGTCGACATCGACTCCACTCTCTTAGCCATTACCATGGCCAGCGGTCTCTGCCCCAGAATTTCATCCATGACCGCGAAATAAATGAAACTCGCTAGATTAGGGCTGCTGGTACATTTTGTTTTTGGCAGTGGCTATTTTTACGCCAGTCGTGAGCTTACTGTAATTTGCCATTCTTCCAAACTTCCGTATCCGCATGCAAAATAGGAAATTCGACCTCGGAAAAAAATGCTATTTAACTGGGTTGAAAGCATCCCGCTTTCGCAGCGTGCCTTGTGGCTAACATTTCTAGACCGGCTAGCCGGCTTATTTACTTTAAGTCACCGTCAGGATGTCCTCTACTCAAGTTAGGTAGGGTTAGTTATTAGCCAGCTAACTTTGCCAGCTTGCCATCTCACTCATTAGCCAACATGTACTCTAAAATTAATTGCAAGGACAAACTTTGTGCAGCTATCAACTCTTCTACACGACATAAATCACTACTGATTATTGATTGTGGAGAGTGACAACCTGACAGTTCCCTAAATATTAGCGAGCAAACGTTGAACCTAAAATTACACTCTCATAACTACCTAACCCGTTAGCTAAATTAAACAGCTAGAAAACATAAGTATTGTTACAGCCGCCCGCTGGCTAACATCAGCTGATACACTATAGTTAATGAAGTGGTATAAGCATAGACTGTATAAATCAGTCTATGGGTTTAAGTCCAGATTTCCTACATTGTGCATGAACATACCGAAGCTAGCAAGAATAGCAAATTCGAGTAAGATTACGACTGGCGTAAAAATAGCCACTGCCTGCATTTTTTTTTTCGCTTTGGAATATGCAGCCTTTTCCAGCGATGCTTAACTTGGTTGGCAGTTCACACAAAACCAGCCTCTGTCCACTTTTCACACATCTCAAAGATATTGCTGTTACGGTGCTTTAACCCATCAATATATTCCATTATATTCATGTCTTTCATTATCTGAATGCCCACAGTCGTCCCCTCTACCCTCCAAAAATGCTAATTCCTTGCGAATTGAACAGGAGCAGATGTAATTGAATATTCTGTTCGGGGGCATTTTCCGATTAAAGTGTAAACATGACTCAATATTCTGATTAAAACAGGCATATGCCAGTGGTCTTATTCGGAGTATTTCGAATCAGGAAATGACCTTAATCGGGTTATTGCATGCGTTTACAGGACAGGTACGCAATCAGAATATTCTCATATTCCGATTAATACAGGAATATGGTGTGTATGCAAACGCCGTAAGTGAAAACCCACTGGTTGTTGTCGTCGTTGATCTTTCTAATGGAGGACCAGGTCACAGAGGCGACCAAATTTGGACTCAAGCCACTTGGTGTACGTAAATTGAAGAAAATTCGAAATGACCATTGTTAGTGGGTCTTCGGTAGTCCTGAAGCCTGGCTCATGCAGAGGAAGTGGCGCGACATGTTGGCGACCAAGGTCTCCGAATAACCTAGGAATCGTGGTTGTTGAGGTACACCTTATTTACAAATGGTAAGAGACATCAAATAAATTACGTAATAGCGATAAAGTCAGTATTCAATATTTACAAGTAATGTGAACTGAATTTAGAGCCAGTTGTGTTACACACGGCCCCATTGTGATATTCTAATCTCAGCAGACAGAGTCGGAATGCTCCTCTTTTATCCTCCTCTGCCGTCGGTGTTAAACTTTGTTAAATAGCTTATATATTAGGACCACGGCAAAACTAGCCATATCCCCTCTATGTTTACTGCCCCGTTGACTCTCTTCCGTTGCTCTGAATACGTTACCTTGTTCTTTGCTCTGATTGGTCGTAGCGCTATCCTATAGCATGCAGAGGCAGTTTGAAAGACAACCGCTGATTCCGCCCCGAGGATTGAGCCCTGTCTATCGGTCATGGCCAGACTCTACATTTTGATTTTATAGTCTGGCTTGTCAGGCTAGCTGTGAACCCAATTTCAAGCAACTGGTCATATTGTGTGGGAGGAGGTAGAGTTTAACGGTTTTACAAAATATGTAAGATGATAGAAAATCTTAATTTAAGCAAATGGGGGACCCATAGAATCCCACAGAAAACAGTTTTGTTTCCGAGACCAACAGTTCAGAAGTTATAAGCAGAACGTATAGTTTCTTGTTATAGCGCCACCTTGTGGTCAATCAAAAAAAAAAAAAAAAGATTAAATACATTACCATACCCCAGCACGTGGTTGATGTGTTTACAAGTTTTTTTGGGAAAATATCACACGATTTTCATGTTATGCTCCAGATAAAAACGTTTTTGGACAGATACACAAACAGACATACAGACAGACAGACGGATGAAGTGACAGCTGTATCCCCCACATTATATCCTGAGGGATGAAATGTTTCTAACACAAGGCATTGGTGCCTGTTGGCTGGAGAATGGTTGACAAACAACAAAACACTGAATTTAAAGGAAAAAAATCTATAAATCAAATTTCATTTTTCAGTGCCACAACAACACACAGCAATATTAACTTGAGGGAAGTACAATGACTCCACCAAATATTAAACTGCTTTTGTGGCAACATATTTCATCAGCAACTCGGTTAAGGGTAGAAAGAGAGAACTTAATTTCCTTACTTATGGGATTGTAAGCAGAGAAACAATTGAACTATTGTATAAGCAAATGCAACAATTAAAAACCTAATTTTTTTGTGCCTGCAGCAATCGCAACATACATAAATCACAAACAGAGCTAACTCAAAGAAAATAGGTTCCCGAGCTGCAATTTCATACAGCATTGCTGTGCTTTTCTGCGTTCTGTGAATGTTAGTTACACTGTGTGCGTTGACTCAGTATCTCTCTATATTTAGCCTCACTGTTTGCCAAGATTGGACTGACTCACTGTCCTCACCTATAAACACACCAACCCAGAAAGCCATCCACAAGCTGTGGAGGCTAAAGGATGGGATATGGACATTGTGAATAATCATTTTCTCACTTCCTTCCCTTACCACAGCATTCAGCCCAGGAGGACATGTATATATTAATCAGATTCAACCAGTGACAGCAGTAAAATAAAGTCACTGAGTTCAGTCCCTCAGGCAATTCATCAGTGTTAATCTCTCCATCTATGTTATACACACACAACAGGACAAGAGAAGACAGGCACATGCACACTGCCGCAGATGCTAGCGCACGCGGACGCCAACAGCACGATTAGACTGTCATCTCTGCCAGCGAAGACACGGCGGGAATCATTCGCCTGCCACGCGATTGAAATCATTTCATCCCGCGCTAATGTGGACAGCTCCTACTTTCCTCTCTTCCGCCTCCGATATCCCTCAATCCTTCCTCCTATCTCCTATTCTATCCGTCATCCTTCCCCTCTTCTCTATCTGTGTTGCTTTCTGTCTTCTCTCCTTCTCTCAAACCAGTGCTGCTCTCTCTCTCTCTCTCTCGCTCTCTCCCCACCCCTTGCTCTCTCACTCATTCCATCCCTCTCTCCCTCCCTCGTTCGCTCTCCCTCCCTGCCTCAGTCAGTGTAGCGGGCACACACTGCACAGTCACACTCTCCCGCTCTCTGCACCAAAAGCCACAAATCACAGCCTCACTTTTCCCAGGAAAGAAGCGGAAGAGAGACTGAGTGAAAATAAGAGAGAGAGTGGCGAAAACACGTCATCGGAGGTAAAATGAACAGCTTCATTTTGTGAAGGACAGGACTATAACAAAAAGCAATTGTTTTTCCCCGCACAAGACCTGGAGGGCTATGCAAATGTTTTTTTTCCCTTCTCTCATCCGTCTTAGTACCTGCGTTTCGGATTAAAATGACTTAACCGCAGCTGAATCTGCGGGGGACAGCGGGACAAACGAAGTCAAACTGGTCTCTCTCCGCCGGAGGAATACAGAACGGTCAGCTGCTTGACGGAGAGAAGGGGAGAGCGCGAGCGCGCGTGTGTGTGGAAGCATCTTTTCGGGGAGACAGTGTCGGTCTCACAGGAGGGGAGATGATGACACACAGACTGCCCAAGCAGGAAAACTAGGTTTGCTATTGTTTTTTTTTTCTTTCTGAGCGATGTACACAGAGAGATGGAGTTAAGGGTGTGGATGGACATCTGTGTGTATGGGGAGGGGGGGGGGTGGACTACATTCAGCGAGGGTGGGGGTAAAAAGAGAAGAAGAACATAGACCCATACTGTCTTACTGTTTTTAGTTGGATGAAAGGAGAGGAAAAGAGAGATACTAAATAGGAAATGATCCATGAACCTGAGCTTGTCCATCCTAAGACAGCTGACAAGCCATACATGTTTAAATCCTTCAAATCCTCTGACTAGCAGAGATTTAAAAGGCGTGTAATTGGATTGTTTGCTTTGAGGGGAGGGGGTTTAAGGGGAGATTCAATTAAAATGTGACTGACGGGCTCAAAGTTCTGCCGAGCGTTCCAGACATTATACAGTGACTGACTGCTGCTAAATGGGGACTTGTGTATCCGTATGTATACTGCAGAATCGACCGATGAACCGTCCCCACTGTTTGTGCGCCTCAAGGTGCTAAGTTGGTGACGGGGGAGATTAAGGCCTGCGACAGACATGTGAGGAGACAGACGAGCAGT